>CM035848.1:104493911-105773802 GCA_020510985.1 Pholidichthys leucotaenia | reverse complement strand
AACCACCGGGAGGAGATAACCTTTCTCATCCTGCCCAACTCTGTGTCGCCCGTCATCCTGGGGTATCCCTGGCTACGCCTCCACAACCCTGTCCTGGATTGGAAGTCAGCTGGGGTATCGGCATGAAGCACGTTCTGCATGGGCACCTGCCTTTAGTCCGCTGCCTGCTCTCCGTCCGCTTCTCCCCCCGCTACGGATGCTGCACCCCCGGACCTGTCCCTGGTGCCTCTGGAATTTCACGACCTGGGCATGGTATTCAGTAAGACCAAGGCCATGTCTCTCCCTCCTCATCGGCCCTATGACTGCGCCATCAACCTCCGCCAGGGGGCACCCTTACCTTCTGGTCGGCTCTACAGTCTGTCGGCGCCGGAGAAGGAGACGATGAACGCCTACCTCAAAAAGTCACTGAGTGCTGGGATAATCCGCCCATTATCATCACCCGTGGGGGCAGGGTTCTTCTTCGTTGGGAAAAAGGACGGATCCCTCCGTCCTTGCATTGACTATCGGGCCCTAAATGACATCACGGAGAGGGATCGTTACACCCTGCCCCTCATGGACATCGCTTTCCACTCCCTCCAGGGGGCGACCTGGTTCACCAAGCTGGATCTACGCAGCGCATACCACCTCGTCCGGATCCGGGAGGGAGATGAGTGGAAGACAGCCTTCCGTACCCCGAACGGCCACTTTTAATACCTGGTAATGCCGTTCGGGTTGACCAACGCTCCTGCCGTCTTTCAGCGCCTCATCAACGACGTCCTCCGGGACTTCATCGGCCTCTTTGTGTTCGTCTACTTGGATGATATACTCATCTTCTCCAAGTCCAGGGACGAGCACCAGGTCCATGTGAGGCGGGTCCTCCAAAGGCTGCTGGAGAACCGGCTATACGTGAAGGCTGAAAAGTGCGAATTTTTTGCTAGAACAACATCCTTCCTGGGATTCGTCATCGCTCACGACCAGGTGCGTCCAGACCCAGAGAAGGTGAAGGCGGTGGTAGAGTGGCCTACACCTGCGTCAAGGAAACAGGTGCAACAATTCGTGGGATTCGCGAACTTCTACCACCGCTTTGTTCCAAACTTCAGCACCATCGTCGGACCGCTGACCCGCCTCACGTCCCCTAAGGTCCCGTTCTGGTGGACCGAAGAGGCCGCAGCTGCTTTTCAGGCGCTGAAGGCGGAGTTCTCCTCCTCCCGGGTCCTTCGCCAGGTCGACCCCGCGCTGCAGTGCATCGTGGAGGTGGATGCTTCGGACACAGGAGTGGGGGCGGTGCTATCCCAGCGGTCGCCTGACGACGGCGCTAAACGGCCCTGCGCCTTCTTCTCCCGGCGCTTGTCCCCGGCGGCGAGAAATTACGACGTGGGGGACAGAGAGCTCCTCGCCATCAAGCTCACGCTGCAAGAGTGGCGTCACTGGCTAGAGGGGGCGGACCTGCCGTTCGTGGTCCTGACGGACCACAAGAACTTGGAATACCTTCGATCTGCCAAGCGCCTGAACGCCCGCCAGGCGCGCTGGTCCTTGTTCTTCGCCAGGTTCCAGTTTTCCATCACCTTCAGGCCTGGCTCTAAGAACGGCCTGCCCGACGCCCTCTCTAGGCAATTCGCCCCCAAGGAGTCGGAGGACGCGCTCCACACCATCCTGCCCAGGTCGTGCGTCGTGGGAGCCATCTCCTGGGACATAGAGAGCAAGATCCGGAAGGCGCAGGAGGTGGAACCTGACCCTGGCGGCGGACCAGAGGGAAGACTATTCGTGCCATCTGCGGTTCGAGGAGAGGTCATCCACTGGCTACACACCTCCAGGCTCACCTGTCACCCTGGCTCCTCCCGGATGATAGACCTCCTCCAGCGGTCCTTTTGGTGGCCGGGCCTGCGGAGGGATGCGGCCCACTACGCCCGGGCTTGTCCAATTTGTGCCACCAATAAGTCGGGAAACGCCCCTCCAGCGGGTCTGCTCCAGCCCCTGCCCGTCCCTGGCAGGCCTTGGTCGCACATCGCCCTGGACTTCGTCACCGGACTCCCAGTCTCCAACTCCTACGACACCATCCTGACCATCGTGGATCGCTTCTCCAAGGCGGTACACTTCGTTCCCCTGCGAGGTCTCCCTACTGCCCTGGAGACGGCGGACCTCCTCATCCAACACGTGGTCAGGCTGCACGGAATTCCGGTGGACGTGGTCTCGGACCGGGGGCCCCAATTTTCCTCTGAGGTTTGGAAGTCGTTTTGTAACGCCATCGGAGCCAAGGTGAGCCTCTCCTCCGGCCATCACCCCCAATCCAACGGGTAGTGTGAGCGGACCAACCAGGAGCTGGAGGCTGCGCTCCGCTGTGTGACTGCATCCAAACCTACGTCCTGGAGTAACCATCTTGCCTGGGTTGAATACGCCCACAACACCGCTCACTCTTCTGCTACAGGGATGTCCCCCTTCAAGGCGTCCCTGGGTTACGACCCCCCACTGTTCCCAGCGCAGGAGAGTGAGGTAACTGTCCCTTCAGTTAGGGCGCATCTCAGGCAGTTCCGCTCCATCTGGGCATCTGCGCGTAATGCGCTTTTACGCACGGCGGAGTGCAACAGAAATGTGGCGGACCGGCACAGACGACCTGCCCCGGCGTACAGAGTTGGGCAACAAGTCTACGTGTCGACCCAGGACGTAACATTGAAAGGCGAGAGGAGGAAGCTGGCACAGCGCTTTATGGGACCCTACCCCATCACCCGGATCATCAACCCGGTAGCTGTGCGTGTGGCTATTCCCCCCTCCCTCCGCATCCATCCCACCTTCCACGTGTCCAAGGTGAAGCTGGCAGTCTCCGACCCCCTTTGCCCTCCTCCTGCTGCGCAACCCGCGCCCCGGATGGTTGGTGGCCATCCGGCCTGGGCCGTCTCTTCCATCCTGGACTCCCGGCGCCGGGGTCGTGGGTTGCAGTACTTGGTGGACTGGGAGGGCTATGGGCCTGAACATCGACAGTGGGTGCCCCGGTCATTTGTGTTAGACCCCTCGCTCATCGCTGATTTCCACCGAGCGCACCCAGAGAAGCCATCGCCAGGAGGCGCTGCTAGAGGGGGGAGTACTGTCACGCCGCGCCGCTCATCAGTGGCGCCACCTGCACGCACATCTGCACATCATCAGCGGCGAGGAATATAAGCCGCCTCGCCCTGAGCTTCGGCCTGAAGCCGTCAGACTTCTCCACTCATCATCGTGAGTCAACCTTTCCTTCAGCACGACGCCTTTGGTAAGAAGCCCTTACCTCCTTTGTTTCCAGTCTGCTCCCCTGTGCACAGGTGGATTCCTCGGCGGCAGACAACGCCTCTCCCTCGCCATTCCTCGCTGCTGCACCGAGCCCTGCAGGTGGCTGTCTTCCGGGTCCCGTCCTTGTGGTGCCAGTCATCTGTCCCTTGCAAGTAAGCTCCTCTCTCGCTCATTCTCCTCCTGTGTTGGTGTGTGCCCGTCACCCTGTGTCTTTGTGCTCTTTCCCATAGGGTTGCCGGCTGTACGGTCTCCTGCCTCTGTGCCCGAAGCAGACGCCGCCACCAATACATTTACATCCCGCAGACACACATCCATTCACCCCTGTTGCTAATAAACTATTTGAACTTCTCTGAGCCTGTGTGTGTGCGTCTCCTGAGCCGTGCGTTATGTCAGTTTGTAGATGACCAAATACTTATTTTATTGAGGAATTTACCAATTAATTCATTAAAAATCCTTCAATGTGATTTTCTGGATTTTTTTTTCTCATTTTGTCTCTCATAGTTGAGGTATACCTACGATGAAAATTGGAGACCTCTCTTGTCTTTTAAGTGGGAGAACTTGCACAGTTGGTGGCTGACTAAATACTTTTTTGCCCCACTGTATGACGAAAATTTCATATCATGATACACGTCATCTTATATCACAATAATAAAATACTGTATATCACAAATAAACTAATCTACTACTACTACAATATACATTTTCTGTAAATTCTAGTGTTTTTGTAAATTCTAACTTTTGCATGTGTCTTTTCCCCCCACAATTTTGCAGTGTTGTTATAAAATAGTTTTTAATGTGCATTTGAGACTTGATTCTCATAAATTTCAGGTTTTCTTCTAAATCATATATAAATAAAAAGTAAACATCAATAAGTTAAATATTTCCTTAGCCAGAGGAGAATAGCAAAAAACATAAAAAAAAGTCTGAAAAATGACAGAATTACCCATCCCTGCCATCTACAGATATAAACTAGCTTTTAGTTTAAATCAGTACAAATTAAAGCGTAGACCTGCAGCCTGAAGATGGCATTCTTGCCTGATTTAACCTGTTTGCTTCTTAGCAAAATATTTCAGATTAGTCATGATCTGAAAATCAAAGACACAAAAGGTAATGTAATAAAATACATCTGATGACTTTAACTTTATTCATTATCGCTGCTTGACTAATTAAAATTATTAGAAATCAAATAAATTACATTAAGAGCCAACTTGCTCCTCTGACCTGTTTTAATTTATTTATTATTTATTTTGCATGCATGTGCCACCATCACGCACTTTTGCAGCTTTAACATTTTTTTTTCAGACAAAACTAAGAAACTCAGCAGTAATTTAAACTAAAGAAACGATGGTCTGATACACTAACTAACTAACTAACTAACCTGCACTTATATAGCGCTTTTCTAGTCACAAAGACCACTCAAAGCGCTTTCATTAATACTAACCCTCTATTCTAAGGGCCTATAGGAAACAGATATCTAGGGACAATTTAGAACAGCCAATTAACCTAACATGCATGTTTTTGGCATGTGGGAGGAAACCGGAGAAATCCCGGAGTAAACCCACGGAACACGGGGAGAACATGCAAACTCCACACAGATCACTGTTCACACAGATCACACCAATGTTTCCAGTTAGCACAACTTAGCATCGTCATTTAGCATATTATAATTAGACCTGGTGTTAACGTTACATACCTCTTATTGAAATGAGGTTAGCGAACTATCCTCTCTGATGCAGCATGATGGCAAACAGTCCCACATCCCTGGCAAACAGGAGTAGCAGCTATCTGAATGGGTAATTTGGAGTTATCATTAGCAACCACCGGACTGAACCCTAGTCACCCACCACACACCTGTTCCGCTGCATGCACTGTGGAGGAGAGACGGGGCACTGATAAGTAGTGGTGAGGAGCTTTACTGAACAAATGGGAGTATGTGCATTTTAAAGGGCCTATATCATGCTATTTTAAGCCTTTCAGAGTAAATGATATGCATGTATGTGATAGTATATTACCTTTGGTACACTGGAGAATGAATTTCTTATGAAATATGAGTTTTTTTCGCGAGCTACTTTTCCAACCCGGAAGTAAGATGCCTCGATCTCTGAGGCGCCGCCTCTCCTTCTTGTGGCTGCCGCCCATTTCATGACGATAATAAACTCCAACCATTTCTGAAGAGGAGGCTCTTCTTTAGGAAGGCTGAACAAACTCCTAAATCTCTCACAGCCAAAGACACATTTACACCACTTAGAAGACATTGTCTTACGTAAAAAAGCAAACAGTTGTTGTCACTGAGCAGATTAGGTGCAAGAGGAACTACTTCTTCACAGCGTCAATGCTAAAGTGAAAGAGTTTTGCCGATCACTGCTCTGTTAGCTGCGCGGAGAAAGTGGGTGTGCACGTTAGCCTGGCGACGGTGCTGGCAGCACAGGCACTTCCTGGAGTGGGCGGCTCACCCACGTTCATACGTATGAACGTGGGGACCCAATCATTATCAGGGACAGGGCGGAGCAGCAGCTCAGACAGCAGGGTTGAGGAGGAATACTCAGAGATGTGTGAATGGAGCAAAATACCACTTTGGGGGTGTTTTTGGTGAGGAATTAACATTATAACATGCTTAAAAGCTCAAAAAAGTCAATTTTGCATGATAGAGGCCCTTTAAATCACTATATAAATGATAGAGTATTCTAAGAAACGATAGACGTTTTTATTTTGTCATCCAATATATATCATCATATCGCACAGCCCTACATCAGACTTGGACCCAGCAGGTTTGGCTGGGCAGGGAGAGCTAGGGGAGCTGGTCTTGGACTTGGTAGAGTGGCACAGGATTTATGAAGAGGTGGAGGAGTGGAAACCTATGGCTTTGGAGGAGGCTCGAAGGATCGGGATGAGCAGACCGGAGGTTGTGGACCTTCCTGCTCACCTCTCTCCCCAACGCCACCAGGTTCTCCTTCGTCTGCCGCCATCCCAGTGCTGGAGGATCCCGCTGTTTGCTGGACGGGGTTTGCAGCATCTGCACCCTCGTGTGCCACTACCGCTGAGGAGCTGGAGGAGCGGCGGAAGGTTTTGCTAATGGAAATCAAACTGTTGTTGGATTATAAGCCTTGGCTCCTCCTGGAGTATGCAGCCCTGCTGTATGGAGGTTCATCAGGAGAGGTGGAGTCTGTGCTAACAAGACCCTCGAACTGCAGGCAGCCTCCCTCTAACCCCACAGCCACACCACAGATTGGGGAGAGACTTGTTGGGAGCACCAGAACCTGAACCAATGAGGAAGTGTCTCCAGTGTCTCCAGTGCCTCGCCCACAATGCCATGCACCAACATCTACACCTCCACACCACTCTTCAGCACCCGCTCCTGTGCTGCAGAGCTCATCGGTTGTGGAGCGCTCTTCATTGTCAGCCCCCATGGTAGCTGCAGTTTCACCAGCCATCACGTCTGCAGTTTTGCCTATCATCATGTCTGAGGTTTTGTCAACCATCATGCCTGCAGTGCCAGCTCCTACATCTGCTACACTGGTCCCCCCCACCACCACCACCCATCGCCACATGTCAGAGCGCTTCGTCTGCCACCCCTTCAGCTTCCTCAGAGGTCTCTCCATCAGCGGAGTCTCCAGGGTCATCACCAGCAGAAGAGAAGTAGCTAAAGCAAGCCCCAATTTTCTCATTACCATCTAAAATAGAGAGGTCATGTCTTGCTCCTGCTGTGGAGGCTCAGTTGCAGCACTCATCTGCTTCTGAGCTCTCTCCGCTGAGCTCTTATACTGGTAGTGGTGATTTGGACATGACATCTGCCTGTGTTTCTTCCTCCCCATTCGAGGTGGCTGCGTTTTGGGATGGAGGTGCACACTTCTACCCCAGCTGTCTCCAAGGTGCCAGCCACAGCTCCAGTGGTCTCCAAGGTGCATGCCATAGCTTCAGCGGTCTCCAAGGTGCATGCCACAGCTCCATTGGCCTCCGAGGTGTACGCCACAGCTCCAGCTGTCTCGGAGGTGCATGCCACAGCTCCAGCTGTCTCTGAGGTGTACGCCACGGCTCCAGCTGCCTCCAAGGTGCATGCTTCGGATGAGTCTGCTTTTTCACCGCTGATCGGTCATCCTGAGATCATCATGGCCAAGGCAGCGGAGCCACCTGGGCTAGCTACTGACCTATCTGCATTGTCTGCTGTCACCGCTGATCAGCTGTCTTGGTCCGATGTCACCGCAGATCAACAGTCATTGTCTGGGTCGTCGCTGGACAGCCCTCATCATTGGTGGTTGACGTGCCCCAGCTGCTGTCTCACAAACTCCACTCTTCAGCCCCTGCAATCCAAGAGGAGCATATTTCTCAGCTGTTGTCTCCATGGGGGGACACATCATGCTGTCTGGTCAGGTGGCCCAGGGATGCTGGGAGACCATCCCACATGTCACGCTTTACAGTCTGGTGGCCCAGGGATACTGGGAGGCCACCCGATACATCATGCTCTACGGTCTGGTGGTCCAGGGACACTGGGAGACCACCTAACACATCATGCTCCTTAGTCTGGTGGTCCAAGGATCAGAATCAGAATCAGAATCAGAATCAGAATCAGGTTTATTGCCATTGTTCATGTAGTACACAAACTAGGAATTTGTCTCGGTACAATGCTGCAACATTAAACATGATAAGATAAGAGAAATAAACTATACATGTAATAAAGTGTAGGATAAGATTAAGTGATACTGGTCAACAGTTAAAATATATATTAGCCAGCAGCAGATACTGTGGAGAACTATATAGTGCAGTCGGTAATGCAGGAAGAAAACAGTGATGATTGACATGAGTCTGGTTGAGCTGCTGTACATGGTGCACGAGAGTCAATAAGTCACTTAGTGTTCAGCAGTCTAATGGCAGAGGGGAAGAAGCTGTTCATGTGACGGGAGGTTTTAGTCTGGATGGACCGAAGTCTTCTACCAGAGGGGAGGGGGGCAAACAGTACGTGACCAGGGTGTGAGGGATCGGCTATGATCCGGCCAGCACGCCTCCGGGTCCTGGAGATGTACAGATCCTGGAGAGATGGGAGCTTGCAGCCGATCACCTTCTCAGCAGTGCGCACGATGCGCTGCAGCCTTAGTCTGTCCCTGGCAGTGGCTCCTGCGTACCACACGGTTATGGAGGTGGTGAGGATGGACTCGATGATGGCTGTGTAGAACTGCACTAACATCTTGGTAGGTAGCTTGAGCTTCCTCAGCTGCCGCAGGAAGAACATCCTCTGCTGGGCTTTTTTGATGAGTGAGCTGATGGTCAGCTCCCATTTGAGGTCCCTGGTGATGGTAGTGCCTAGGAAGCGGAAGGAATCAGCAGTGGTGATGGGAGAGCCTGAGAGGGTGAGGGGGGGCAGAGGAGTAGTGACTTTCCTGAAGTCTACAATCATCTCCACTGTCTTCAGAGCGTTCAGCTGCAGGTTGTTATTGCTGCACCAGGACGCCAGCTGGGCCACCTCTCTCCTATAGGCGGACTCGTCGCCGTTGGAGATGAGCCCGATGAGGGTGGCGTCGTCCGCAAACTTGATCAACTTGACAGACTGGTGGCTGGAGGTGCAGGAGTTGGTGTAAAGGGAGAAGAGTAGGGGGGAAAGTACACAGCCCTGGGGTGATCCGGTGCTGATGCTAGTATAGTCTGAGACAGTCTTTCCCAGCCGCACATGCTGCCTCCGGTCCGTCAGGAAGTCGATGATCCACCTGCAGAGGGAGTCAGGCACGTTGAGCAGGGACAGCTTGTCCCGGAGCAGAGCGGGGCGGATGGTGTTGAATGCGGAGCTGAAGTCCACAAACAGGATCCTGGCGTAGGTTCCCGGGGAGTCCAGGTGCTGCAGGATGGAGTGGAGGGCCAGGTTGACTGCATCGTCTACAGACCTGTTGGCTCGGTAGGCAAACTACAGCGGGTCCAGGAGAGGGGTGGTGATGGACTTGAGGTGGGACAGGACCAGGCGCTCAAAGGACTTCATGACTACAGAGGTGAGCGCTACAGGTCTGTAGTCATTAAGTCCAGTGATCCGTGGCTTCTTGGGGACAGGGATGATGGTGGAGGATTTGAGGCAGGACGGCACGTGGCATAACTTAAGGGAGGTGTTAAAAATGTCTGTGAATACAGGAGCCAGCTGTTTCGCACAGAGTCTCAGGGTGGAGGGAGACACGCCGTCTGGGCCGGGGGCCTTGCGCGGGTTCAGTCTGGAGAACTGTTTGAGCACATCCTGCTCACTGATGATAAGGGGAGGGGGGGAGGAGGGGGGGGTGCCTTAAATGAAGTAGGGAATGTGGAGGCTGTGGAGCTGGAGGGAGGGGGGGAGTTGGACACAGATGACGAGGTGTCAAAACGGGCATAGTGTTGGGACAGTCTTTGACAAAGGGCTTTGTCATCCTGACCTTTAGGAGCCTTAGGTCGATAGTTGGTGATTTGCCTCAGTCCTCTCCACACGGAAGCCGAATCATTAGCAGTGAACTGCTGCTGGAGTCTCTCTGAGTATAGAGATTTAGCCCTCTTCAGCTCTCTGTTAAACCGGTATTTAACCTCCCTGTAGCAGTCCCTGTCTCCACTTTTCAGCGCTGCTTCCTTCTCCTTCCTGATCTGTCTGAGCTTAGCTGTGAACCAGGGTTTGTCATTAGAGTAACTCACCCTGGTGCGTGATGGAAGAATGTTCTCTTCACAAAAGTGGATATATGAGTTCACAGTGTCCGTATACTCATCCAGATCATGCGTGGCTCCTTTAAGCATGCCCCAGTCAGATATTTCCATGCACGTTTCCAGCTTCTCCTCAGCATCACTGGTCCGTATCTTCGTAGTGCTCACAACAGGTTTAGTGAGCTTCAATCTCTGTCTGTATGTGGGAATGAGGTGAACCATCACGTGATCAGATAATCCCAGCGCAGCTCGAGGGACAGCGCGATATGCGTCTTTCACTGTGGTGTAACAGTGATCCAGTGTGTTTAATCCTCTGGTGGGGCATTTAATAAACTGTTTGTAGCGGGGGAGATCGTGGCTCAGATTGCACTGATTAAAGTCGCCAGCCACAATAATCAGCGAGTCTGGAAAACTCCGCTCTGTGTGTTGAATGTGATCCGCGAGCATGCGCTGAGCTTCGCGCGTGTCCGCGTCGGGAGGGGCGTACACAGCGATCATTATGAAAGAAGCAAACTCCCGCGGGGAATAGAAGGGCTTGCAATTGATAACAAGAAATTCCAAGGCAGGAGAACAGTGTTTGGAAATTACCGTTACATCAGAGCACCAGCTGCAGTTGATGTAGAAGCAGACACTGCCTCCTGTGGTCTTGCCGGAAAGCTCTGTGTCACGATCAGCACGGAAGAGCTGAAAGCCGTCGAGGCGCAGCGCGCTGTCCGGTATATTTTCCCGGAGCCAGGTCTCAGTAAAGCAGAGGACAGCTGAGGAGGCGAGGTCCTTAAAACGCATCAGCAGTCTCAGTTCATCCACCTTGTTAGAGAGAGAGTTGGTATTGGACAGAAATATGCCAGGCAGCGCCGTTCGCGAGCCTCTCCTGCGAAGTCGTACGAGAGCGCCCGCTCGTCTTCCTCTCTTCCGCCGTCTCACTTTCCGAGCCAAACAATAAACCAGATCGGCGGCAGGGGCTAGAAAAACTGGGAGGAGGTCCGTGGGGGTGAAAGTCCTGATATTTAGAAGTTCTTCACGGGTATAAGTGCAAGCAGACACACAATTGACAAACAAAAACAAACAAAGAGCGCAGCGAAGCACCATGTCGACCGCTGTGGGCGCCATCTTGGGCCATTCCAAGGATGCTGGGATACCACCTAACACATCACGCTCTATGGTCTAGTGGTCCAGGGACACTGGGAGACAACCCGACACATCACGCTCCATGGTCTGGTGGTCCAGGGACACTGGGAGACCACCTGACACATCATGCTCCTTGGTCTGGTGATCCAGGGATCCTGGGAGACCACCCGACACATCAGATTTTATGGTCTGGTGCTCCAGGGATGCTGTAAAACCACCCGGCACATCATGCTCCTTGGTCTGGCGTAGGGGTGGGCAATATTGCCTAAAAATGATATCACAATATTTCTGTGAATTTTTACAATAATATTTTCCACTATATTGCAGAATACAGTTTTTTTTTTATTCATGCAAAAAAGGACAGTTTCACAGGCCAGCATTATTTACTTTCAGCATATTCAGAAACAAGAAAAGCACTCAGAGAGCACATACCTCCACCAAGGCTCTTTCTGTCTCTCATAGATCATCTTCAAAATGTAATGGGTTTGTCTTTAGGCCTAGAGCCACTTGTGAAAATTACATCAAAATCTGTCCATTAGTTTTGGAGTATTGTTGCTAACCCACTGTGAGAAGATAAGAGCCTTGGCTGAGGTATGCATTCTCAGATCATCACCAAAATGTAATGGGTTCATTTCTAGTCCAAGAACCACCTCTGCTGAAAATTTCATTCAAATGCATCCAGTAGTTTTGGAGTATTATTGCTAACACTCTTGTGAGAAGTTAAGAGCCTTGGCGGAGGTATACATTCTCAGATCCTCACCAAAATGTAATGGATTCCTTTCTAGCCCAAGAACCACCTCTGGTGAAATTTTCATTCAAATCCATCTAGTAGTTTTTGTGTATTCCTGCTGCACAAATAAAAACAAAGCCCTTGATGGAGGTATGCACTCTCAGATTATCACCAAAATCTAATCATCGGATCCCCATGCCATTACAAACCTTTCTTGAAAATTTCATCAAAATCCATTCATAACTTTTTGAATTATGTTGGTAGCAGTCAAACCAACAAATGCCACTGAAAGCATTACCTCCTTCCTTGGCGGAGGTAAAAACAAAACAAAAACTCTTATTTTCCCATTTATAAACAACAGCTCAAATTTAGCTTAAAATATTTTTTGTTCCATATCAAATATTACAAGAAAATAATATAAACCGTTACAGCTTAAGTGCACACAGATGTTGGGTTTTATGCTGAATCCCTTTACCTGCAATGTAACTGTCGTCACACTGAACAGATACCCCCCCCCCCCCCGGGTAGTTGAATAAAATAAAGATGAAGCTGCCAAAATGGAATGAAAATACAGACTTCGAGCTGAACATTGTCCGATGTTAACACCATTCCAGCAGTGTTGTTGACGTACGGAAAAAATGCAGGTGGATTATCCACATTGCTGCACAGTTGTTTTTTTTAAACATGGCAGCATTCGAAAAGAGAAAGTGTAACTTAAATATTTCCACTCAACTGGATGCAAATGGAGTAGCAACTTACCGTGCAATGTTTGTTTTGCTGTCATGCATAACTTCCGTTAGCAGTGTTGTGGTGTCATCATGCAGCAGACCCCAAATATCAAGATATTCATTTTTACACCAGTATCAAAATTTATACTGGTTTTATCGTGGACGATACGACATGGCACACCCCTAGTCTGGTGGTCCAGGATATCTGGGAGACCACCTGACACATCACGCTCTCTGGTTTGGTGGTCCAAGAATGCTGGGAGGCCACCCAACACATCACGCTCTATGGTTTGGCTAGGGGTGTGCCATATCGTATCGTTCACGAAAATACCCATATAAATTTTCATACCAGTGTAAAAATGAATATCGTGATATTTGGGGTCTGCTGCGTGACGATATCACACCATTACGCAGCCAAAGGAAGTTACGCATTACCATAGAAATGGCAAAACAAACATGGCACGGGAAACTGCAGCTCCAAAATCAGACGGTGTATATCCAGTTGAGTGGAAATATTTAAGTTTCACTTTCTGTTTTAGACTGCTGTCATGAAAAAAAAAATGGTGCAGCAGTGTGTATAATCTGCCTGCATTTTTTCCTGCACATCTACAACACCGCTGGAGCTGTATTAACAACGGACAATATGCCACTCAAAGTGGCTGTAGTTGGATTTTAGTTCCGTTTTGGCTGCTTCTTGTTGATTTTATTCAGCCACCCCAAGAGAGAAGAAAAAAAAAACCATTAATTCAGTGCAATGAGAGCCAAAAAGCCCCAGGACAGGTCTGTGCAACGACAGTAATGCAGGTAAAGTGATGAGACATCAAACCCAACATCTGTGTGCAGTTAAGATGTATATCATTTTCTTGTAATATTTGATACAGAACTAAAAATATTTAAACTAAATCTGAGCTGCTGTTTATAAACTGGAGAAATTAGTTTTTGTTTTGTTTTTCCTGAATATGTTGAAGGTAAATAATGCTGCCCTGTGAAACAGTCCTTTTTGCATCAATCTATAAATGCAGCATATCTCTGTTTCAGGTTCAGGTTCAGATTACTTTATTTGTACCCGTAGGTAGATTTGTTTGTGTTTGTCTGAGAGTGTGTGTTCCTCAGATATCTCTCAAACCGTTCATCAGACTGGCCTCCGATTTTATAAGTGCTTTGCTGAGGTTACGAGGGTGTGCATCCCCTACTGTGGAGTTGCTCAGTTAAAATATGTAATTATTATCAATAAAAGTTTTCACTTCTACCGCTGTTATTATTCTACAATGTAGTGGCGTCACCAGTTCACACGGGGACATACGTAGTCATTCCTTGTTGTTTGCTAATGGCCATGCAGTGCACTGTGAACTGGAAAGTTTCTGTGGAAGGTAAGCACATTTAACAGACTCTTATACTGTTACTTGTTTTACGGGCCCATTTCTCCTCCTTCATTTTGTCTGATCCCCTTTTACCTGGTCCGGTTTACCGGGGACACTCACATGTAAGAGCTGTTTTAATCACTGAGGTGAAGCCACGTTAGCTGATTAGGAAGCAGAGCTTGTAATGTTCTCCTGGAACCATGTAATGACGAGGCGCACACACACCGGGTGTCAGTTAGGACTTTTTACTTGTCACTTCAACTGCAACTAACAACTAACCACACAGTGGCACTAGTACATCTCCTTTTATAGTCAGGTCATGGCCGGGGTCATACTGCCCTCTAGTGGTGACTCCATATGAACTTCACATATCAATACATCTCCCTTTTTTTCTAGTAAAGGTCATGTCCAACTATAAACTTTTTCTCAAATTTCAATATACAAAATAAACTCCATTTCTATTTACATTTCTTTCAACCTTGTACACTGAATCACAAGTTCAATTTTTTTCTCTGTTTACAATTCAACATCAACACATTTTTTTTATTTTTTTTTCATTCATCTCAGTACTCCTTACATTTCCTCAATCAATCTTTTCGGTTTCACAATTTGCCTTTGTGAGCATCTCCTTTGTGTCACCTCAGTCTGTTCGTTAGTGTCTGTCTCTATGTTCTGGTTCTCAGCCATTTCTGGTTGTTCGGTTTGGCTGGAAATTAGCATGTCGCTTGTTTCACTGTCTGTGATTCTCATTTTTGTCTGAGGCACTTTCAGTAAGTGACGTCGGTTTCGCCTCATTGTTTTTCCATGCTCTGTGATGACTTCATATGATCTGGGAGTTGTTTCTTTAACCACTTTTGTCAGCGGTCCCCATTCTCCATCACATCTCACTCGCACAATGTCCTCATGTGCAAGTGGTCTCAGAGGTCGTGCTGTTCTGTTGTACAGTTCAGTTTGCCTCTCATCACGCCTCACATCTCTCTTTTCCATCACCTGAGATGCTGATGGAAGTCGCGTTCTGAGTTTTCTGTTCATGAGCATTTCTGCTGGGGACAGTCCATTCTCCAGTGGTGATGCTCAGTAATTCAGGATCGCCAGATGTGGGTCTTCTGCATTGTCTGCAGCCTTTTTCAGTATGCGCTTCACAATTTGCACCCCTTTCTCTGCTAACCCATTCGACTGTGGGTACAGAGGGCTTGAGGTCACGTGCCTGAACCCATATGTGTCTGCAAAGTCTTTGAAGCACTGACTCGTGAATTGTGGTCCGTTATCACTTACAACAGTCATTGGAATTCCATGGCGTGCGAACATTGTCTTTGTATGTGCAATCACCTTTTCTGCTGTTGTGTCACTCAACCCTGCAAACTCTGGGTAGGTGGAATGATAGTCCATGACTAACAGATAGTCCTTGCCCTTAAGCTGAAATAGATCCATGCCCACTTTTCTCCATGGCCCTTGAGGCTTCTCATGGGGCCTCATAGGCTCCTTTGGCTGTTGATACGTGTGGCGCTGGCAAGTCTCACAGCGCTGCACATATGCCTCAATGTCCTTGTGCATGCTGGGCCAATACAAAACATCACGTGCACGTCTTTTGCACTTTTCAATACCCAAATGCCCCTCATGCACTAATTTAACCATTTCTGATCTCATGGAGGTAGGTATGACTATCCTTGTACCCTTTAACAGAACCCCATCTAACACAGACAGTTCACCTTTAAAGTGTTGGTAAGGCTTGTCAATCATAACCTGTCCTGGCTGATGTATCTGTTCCATTACTCTTTTTAGTTTCTCATCTTTTTGTGTTTCTTTCACTATCTTCGTCCATTTTGCATCTGACACTGGCATGTGTGCCTTAATAGAGTCTACATGTATTTGCACAGCTTCCTCTGTTGTGCTGCTGGTGTTGCTCAAGCTAGCCCTACTCAGCGCATCGGCTACAATTAGTTGCTTGCCTGGTGTAAACTCAAATTTCAAGTCATATTTCTGTAATCTTAACATTAGACGCTGGATGCGCGGTGGTGCGTCACCCAGTGGCTTCTGTGAGATCGCAATCAGTGGTTTGTGGTCTGTTTCTAGTATTACTGACCTTCCATACACATATTCATGAAACTTCTCACATCCAAACACTGCACCTAGAGTCTCTTTCTCTATTTGCGCGTAATTTTTTTCTGCGCTTGTCATGGTGCGCGATGCGTATGCGACTGGATACCACTCTGTGTCATGTTTTTGCAATAGCACAGCTCCTAGACCGGCTTTGGACGCATCTGTGGACACTTTTAGCAGTTTGTCCTGATCATAGAATTTTAACACTGGCTCCTTTATTAGACTGCTTTTGAGCCACTCCCATTCTCTGGCATGCTCTGCCATCCACTTCCACATTGTATTGGTCTCTAACAAGCTTCTAAGAGCTATTGTGTTAGCTGATAAATTTGGGATAAATTTCCCCATGTAATTGACTAGCCCTAAGGCTCTTTGCAAGTCATTTTTGTCCTGCGGTACTGGCAGCTCTGCTATGGCCCGCACTTTTTCCGGATCTGGTTGCACGCCTGCCCCAGATAATTTTTCTCCCAGGTATGTAATCTCCCGTACCCCGAATTGGCACTTACTCTTATTCAGTTTCATACCTGACTTTTGCGCCTGTGTGAGAACTCTTGCCAACCTTTCGTCGTGCTCCTCTTTTGTTTTTCCCCAGACTACCACATCATCAAGAAAAACTCCCACCCCTTCTATTCCGTCAAAAAATTGCTGCACAGTTCTATGGAAAATTTCAGGGGCTGAGCTAATCCCGAACGGCATTCGTAGAAAGCAATGCCTTCCGAATGGCGTATTAAATGTGCACAATTTAGCGCTTTCCTCGTCGAGCACTAGTTGGTAAAACCCAGATTTGGCATCTAATTTTGTGAAGTAATTTGCTCCACTCATTGTGCTGGTTATGTCAGATTTTGTTGGTAGCCTGTAATGCTCCCGCTGTATTACTTTATTTAGATCTTTTGGATCTATGCACAATCTCAAATCTCCATTTGGCTTCTCCACTATAACTAGTGAGTTAACCCATTCAGTTGGTTCTTCTATTTTTCTGACCACTCCGTCTGCTATCAGTGAGTCTAGTGTTTCCCTCAGCCTCTTTTTAAGAGCTATTGGCACTTTTCTTGCTGCATGTATGACTGGCTCTGCATTCTCTTTCAGCCTAATTTTTTGTTTGCTTGGTAGGCGGCCTATTCCTTTGAACACCTCTTTGTATTCTTTCACCCAGTCAGTGTGTTTGTGCTTACTTGTTGTAGCCTCTGTATTTTCTCGTGCTGTCACCTTGTCTGTATCAATGACATTCACTCTTTTGATCAGACCTAGCTGATCGCATGTTTTTAAACCCAAAATTGCTTGTCTATTTCCATCAACAAGTACAAACAATGCATTCACTGTCTTATCTTTGTTTGACAGTGTAACCCTGCACATTCCTTTAGTGGGTATTGGCTTATCGTCATATGTTCTCAGATTAATCTTTTTATCTCTTATTTTCGGTTTGTTTTTCAGTCTTTTAAAATCTTTCATTGGCAGGATGTTTACCTGCGCACCTGTGTCGAGCTTCAGTGACATGTCCGTGCCATTCATCTCCAGGCACACTATCCATTCGTCAGCGCTCGTCTCTCCCTCGATGGCGTCCACGTAAAACTGATCCTCTTCGCTGTCGCTCTTTTTCTCCACGAGTTGCACCCTCTTCTTCGAGAAGCAGGTCTTTGCGAAGTGATTTTTTCCGCCACACTTGCGACATTCCTTCCCGAATGCTGGACACTGTTTCAGCGCATGTTGCCTTCCACACCGCTCACAGTTCCCGCGCGCGCGCTCTGGGTTTGCCTCCCTTTTTCTTGCATGCAACGTTCCTTTCGGCTTCACGCGCCGCACTGCATCGACCTCAGCAGTCTCTTTTTCCTTGCTGCTAAAAGTCTTTAATTGTGCCTTTGTACTCTCAGACGCTTGGCAAATCTGTATCGCTTTCTCCAGCGTTAAGTTAGTCTCTTTCAGTAATTGCATCCGCAATTTGTTGTCTTGGACCCCAATTACAATTTGGTCCCGTATCATTGACTCACTCAATGTTCCAAAGTTGCATGACTGACATTTCAACCGTAGGTCTGTGACATACAGCTCGATGGACTCTGACTCTTTCTGAAGTCTTTTTCTGAACACATACCTCTCGTACGTTTCATTCTTTCTCGGTGTGCAATAATCGTCATATTTCTTCATCACGGCGTCGAAGTTGCCTTTTTCTTCTTCCGTGAAGACGAATGTGTTAAACACATTTAGCGCCGCTCGCCTTGCTACTGTTAGCAGTAATGCTATCTTCCTCTCCTCGTCACGGAGACCGATAGCAAGCGAATAAAGTTCAAAACTTTGTTTGAATGCTTTCCAGTTCTCGTTGACGTTACCGGTCAACTTTAACTCGTCCGGCTGTCGAAGAGCGTTCATCTTCGCCGTCGGTCCGTAGTTTTATCCTGGTACCATGTAATTTTCTCCTGGTACCATGTAATGTTCTCCTGGAACCTTGTAATGACGAGGCGCACACACACCGGGTGTCAGTTAGGACTTTTTACTTGTCACTTCAACTGCAACTAACAACTAACCACACAGTGGCACTAGTACATCTCCTTTTATAGTCAGGTCATGGCCGGGGTCATACTGCCCTCTAGTGGTGACTCCATATGAACTTCACATATCAATACAGAGCTAACATCAAAACAACCATTCCTTGCATTAAAGTGATACTTCAGTCTAAGATGAGTGATCACTGTCACTGGGATCGTCACTTCCTTGTGGTAACGTATCGTCACTTACTGTTTTGCTGTCTGCCTGTGTGGTTTGCTCTCCAGCCACTAGCTAGCCACTAGCTATGGCTACTAGCTCTCTTTCCTCTCCTCCTCTGGTGTGCTCTCTCTGTCAGATGTTTAGCTACACCTCTGCCTCTTTTAGTGATGACGGTAAATGTAATAAATGTTGTCTTTCTGAGGCGCTCGAGGCGAGGTTGTCTGATTTGGAATCCCGGCTCCGCTGCATTGAAACACCGTCTGCGCCAGTTACTCTTGACGGACGCCTCTTGCATTAAAGTGCAACAGAATGCCACAGAATTTCACCCGGTAAGATGGACCGGGTGAAATCAAGCACCTTAAAGCCTCCTATCATGCAAGTTAATGTCATTATGAGCCTTCTAAACGTTAGTGCCAGCAAACTGGGAGTAGCTAAATTCCCGCCACTGGGGGAGGTGCACCATTCAGAAGCCACAGAAGTCAGGCGAGTCTGTGGTCTGACAACATAAACATGACTCATAATCTGTGTTAATACAAGGAACATGTGTTCCTCGCATATTTTTCAAACTGTTTGTCAGATGGTCTGTCAGTTTGGTACATGTTTTGCCGAGGTTACGAGGGTGTGCAAACCCCGACTATTGTAACAAGTTTTGTCATCACTCTGATGCACTACCTGTTTCAGCCTGTATATTGAAACAATATAAAAAAATAGGAATATGTAGCTACTTTAACACAGAGGACAGTGTGACGTGTCAATGTATGTTTAATCTCATGTGCACAACATAAGCTTTTAGAAAATGCATGGTTTGTGTGGTTTATCATTCCCTTATAATAACTAAGCCATCAATTGATAGGCTCTCCACTTGATTTGCCTGTATACAATACAGGTCTATGTATTTTTCATGGTACGCAAAAGTCACTAACATTTCTTTTTGTGTGCAACATTACTTTCATTTGACATGCCAATACTAAATTGTATCCTACTGATTGAATCTTTTGCAGTTCGTCATATTGATCTACTGTGGATGCTAACATGCCTAAAAGTAATCGTGCAAAGAGAGAGAAATGTGAGGCAGTGCGCTGTAACATTAACCGCTGGGTTCCAATTTATAAAATCATTCTTTGCTGAGAATAAATTATTTCACCCAAAAGTCTGGTCATGAATTGCTTTTCTTCTCCCAAGACCAGAGCTGTGAAACCCTATCCATCGGCCAAAAAAGTGGAAGCTAATCCCTCCTTCAGGACCAGGAGTAATTTCCCTCTCAAATCCATTTGCCAAAGGAATGCCCCAAATGACAGGTTTACGGGCTGATGTTCCACAGATATGACTAGTAAGATTTCTGATTGAAACTCAAAAGTCCAACACTGCCCTCCAGTGGATAACTCCGGAATATTTTTTCTCTCTCTGCAGTTGAAATGTGAATTGAACAATTAAATAACTATTCTTCTCCTCAAGACTCTCAGTTTTTCAGAAGATACCTCTCAGGACACTATTGAAGATATAGCCAGACCCTGTGATGGACAATTATGGTTTGAAATGCTCTGATAGATATGATTTGATATGTGTTGCTTTATTTTCAGGAAGAATTCATTATTGCATGTTCACCATAAAGAAATTATCACATTTACAATGTAGACACATTGTTTGTTCCTCCATGTTAGGTTAATTGGTTGTTCTAAATTGTCCCTAGATATCTGTCTCCTATAGGCCCTTAGAGTAGAGGGTTAGTGCTAGTGAAGTGCTTTGAGTGGTCTTTGAGACTAGAAAAGCACTATATAAGTACAGGTCCTTATCCCTTATCCCTTTATTATTAAGTAGAATATCTTAGTCACTAAAGTTTTAAAGAATTTATGCTTTAAAGGTGCAATATATTACTTTTTCATGAAAACAAAGATTTTTTAAAAATAATACATCAACAAAGTGTTTAGAAATGTGCACAATGTAAGTCTTAATGTTCTTCTAAAAATTAGTATATTGATGAAAAAAATATTTTGTAATTTTTGGTGGGTCGACAATAATATAAATATTTACATCCAGCAGCTGGAGTAAGACAAACACGGAAGTCCAGTGAGGATGTCACAGCCAATAGCATTGCTAGCTTGATGTTACTTCCCTGTCTTGTTTTCGGTTGTTGGGTTGCCAGGTAGTGAATTATTCAGCTAAATACCTGAGTCTGAAGGCACGGAGCTGCTCATCCGTAGGCTGCCCTTCCAGTGCCTGGTGAGGGAGATCGCTCAGGACTTCAAGACCGACCTGCGCTTCCAGAGCTCCGCCGTCATGGCTCTGCAGGAGGCCAGCGAGGCCTACCTGGTGGGTCTCTTCGTGGACACCAACCTGTGCGCCATCCACGCCAAGAGGGTCACCATCATCATGCCCAAAGACATCCAGCTGGCCCGCCGCACCCGCGGAGGGAGAGAGAGCTTAGACTTTCTGCTGCACATTCACCAACCACAATGCTCTGCACTGTGTCTATATATATATACAGTATATAGTAATATGTACATATGTATACTAGCTGTTCTTGTTTTTTTCTTGCCTTCTGATTGTTGTTTTGAGTGTTGCTATCCCTGTGCTGTTGCAATCCTGGAATTTCCCCATTGTGGGACTAATAAAGGCTTATCTTATCTTAAATGTCAGTTTCTCAATTGTTCTCAAGTATGGCACGACAAAGGAGCAGGATAAATATGGGTTCTACTTTTGATGGCTGATGTCAGCTGAAGAGTCTCAAAGGGCTGAAAAGTCATGCAGAAGTGACCACTTTTCTTCTGACAGGTAAGCTAACCAGTGCTAGCTATGATGCTAACTGACTCATTCATCTTCTGCAGCTTATCTGGTGGTTAGGGGAACGGGGGGGGGGGGGGGAAGCAGTCTAAAGTCTGTGTAACCAATTAAATTTTTATTTCTGACATGTTCATATTTTTATGAGTGTATGATAATATCAGCCAATATATGATGTGGAACACACATCATATACTAACTGCTCCTTACCAAGCTGACACATGTGACAGCTTCATTATATGATCAACATTTGCATCTATGAATGTAACATCGCATACTAATTGTGCAGCAGTCATGTTTTACATGAAGATTTTTTTTTTAATTATCAGCTTTGGTGCGCAGCTGCTCAGTCTAATAATTTGGTATACAGTGAAAAAAGTTAAAGTTGTGTACTGTTGTTACAGATTAAGATAATAATGTAAAACTATTGATCACCATGGTGGAAATTGAGGTTAAAAATAGTTCAAGTTCTCATAGTAGAATAAACAGGTCTTAATAATAATAATAATAATAATAAACAGGTTTATATTCGTAATAACTAATGTTACTGCACAGCATTAGCCATGGGATTTCTTAAGTAATTGAAGTAGCTGTAATTATGTATACATAGAAATTTATTTCAGATTTTTGACTATCAGGTAATAAACACAATATTTTTTCACCCTCTGTGAGGACGTCCTCCATCATGAAGTGAATAAGCACAGATGGGTGTTTGGACAATGCCATTGTGACATGCATATAAATTTATTTGTTTGGTGACAGTGTAAAGTTGATATTTTATCTGTGATTTCTTTATTCTATTGATGTAAATAATCAGTTGCTTTTGAGGTATCTCAAAATGTGGTCAGGGAATCGCCGGTGCAGTACCTAGGAGCAACAGTTATCCAGAAGACTTCTCAGACAGCAGTTAAGTCTCCCCTGTCTCATCACGTTTATCCTGGTTTTCAGGTTAGTAATTATCATAGAAGAACTTAAATTGTCTTACACTCGACTTGAATAGCATAAATATTGATTTTTGTTTAGACATTTTTATCAGTTTTCTGATGATCTGTTTATTTTAGGAAATGTTGTGATGACTGCTGAGTTTCTATGAGTAACAGTTATTGTGTAACCCTCCCCAAATATGTTCTGCTGAATTATCGGGCTCCTGTACATTTGATCTTTCCAAAAAAACATTGTTCCAATACAGACGTGGACAAAATTGTTTGTACCCCTCTGTTAATGAAAGAAAAACCCACAGTGGTCACAGAAATAACTTGAATCTGACAAAAGTGCTAATAAATAAAAATTCTATGAAAATTAACCAATGAAAATCAGACAGTGCTTTTGAATTGTGGTTCAATAGACTTATTTTAAAAAACAAACTCATGAAACAGGCCTGGACAAAAATGATGGTACCCCTAGAAAAGATTGAAAATAATGTGACCATAGGGACATGTTCAACCAAGATGTGTCCTCTAATTAACATCACAGGTGTCTACAAACTTGTAATCAGTCAGTCGGCCTATTTAAAGGGTGACAAGTAGTCACTGTGCTGTTTGGTGACATGGTGTGACCACACTATACATGGACCAGAGGAAGCAAAGGAGAGAGTTGTCTCAGGAGATTAGAAAGAAAATTATAGACAAGCATGTTAAAGGTAAAGGCTATAAGACCATCTCCAAGCAGCTTGATGTTCCTGTGACTACAGTTGCACATATTATTCAGAAATTTAAGATCTACAGGACTGTAGCCAACCTCCCTGGACGTGGCCGCAGGAGGAGACGGATAATACAAATGGTAACAAAAGAGCCCAGAACAACTTCTAAACACATTCATGGTGACCTCCAAGGTCAAGGTACATCAGTGTCAGATCGCACCATCCGTCGTTGTTTGAGCCGAAGTGGACTTAATGGGAGACGACCAAGGAGGACACCACTGTTGAAAACAAATCATAAAAAAGCCACACTGGAATTTGCCAAACTGCATGTTGACAAGCCACAAAGCTTCTGGGAGAATGTCCTATGGACAGACGAGACAAAACTGGAACTTTTTGGCAAGGCATATCAGCTCTATGTGCACAGACACAAAAATGAAGCATACCAAGAAAAGAACACTGTCCCTACTGTGAAACATGGAGGAGGTTCTGTTATGTTCTGAGGCTACTTTGCTGCATCTGGCACAGGGTGTCTTGAATCTGTGCAGAGTACAATGAAATCTCAAGACTATCAAGGTATTCTAGAGAGAAATATGCTGCCCAGTGTCAGACAGCTTGTTCTCAGTCGCAGGTCATGGGTCTTGCAACAGGATAATGACCCAAAACACACAGCTAAAAACACCCAAGAATGGCTAAGAGCAAAACATTGGACTATTCTAAAGTGGCCTTCTGTGAGCCCTGATCTAAATCCTATTGAACATCTGTGGAAGGAGCTGAAACATGCCGTCTGGAGAAGGCACCCTTCAAACCTGAGACAACTAGAGCAGTTTGCTTATGAGGAGTGGGCCAGAATACCTGCTGAGAGGTGCAGAAGTCTCATTGACAGTTACAGAAATCGTTTGATTGCAGTGATTGCCTGAAAAGGTGATGTATGTATGATGTATGATGTATATATAGGTTTTATAGGCGTCATGTGTGTGTTTCTGTTGTTTGGCTGTCAACTGTCATGCTGCTGTTACACTGTAATTTCCCAGTTTGGGATCAATAAAGTACATCTATCTATCTATCTATCTAAAAGGTTGTGCAACAAAATATTAAGTTAAGGGTACCATCATTTTTGTCCAGGCCTGTTTCATGAGTTTGTTTTTTAAAATAATTCTATTGAACCACAATTCAAAAGCATTGTCTGATTTTCAATGGTTAATTTTCATAGAATTTTTATTTATTACCACTTTTGTCAGATTCAAGTTATTTCTGTGACTATTGTGGGTTTTTCTTTCATTAACAGAGGGGTACCAACAATTTTGTCCATGTCTGTAAGTTTTGGCGTTAAATCTAAGTGTGGGACTGTTTACAAGAATTTGATTTACTATGAATATCAAATAACAAATAATTGTCTTTCTGTGAGCACTTTATGGTGAATTTAACCCCTTGCACTCTGGTCAATTTCCCTAAAAACGCCTAAAAATAATGTACCCAAAAATAAATCAAAAGCTGTTCTTCAACCCTTTGCAGCATCTTCATGGGGTTGGTCTCATTTAAAAGAAAACACTTTGAATTTTTTGGCAAAACAGTTATAATCTCTCTAAGTGCTCCTGCCACTGACTAAGTCATCTAAACATACTGAACTTGAAGAAAATAAATTTCACCTGGGTGTTTTTTTGGATGCAAATGCTTGCAAATAACACACAGCTGTCTGATCCGGGCTGGAAAATATAACAAAAATGTAGAACCAAGTGTTATCCAGCTGAGGTCAAAATTTTGTAACAATACCACAAAAAACGAATATATTACACAGCTTTCTTCTCAGGTTGTTCCCAGGCGTTTTTGAACTGTGCCAAATTGTGCCAAATGACACAGTTTGGAAAAACGTCTGTAACTTTTGAATGATTCAATATAGAAGCTTCATCTTGGGCTCTAATGAAAGGTGACACTCAGGGCTGTGTGTGTGTGTGTGGGGGGGGGTGTTTATTCATTCATAAATGAATGAATGAACAAATAAGCCCCCACACACAAAGAAGCATACCACGTAAAAAATGTGTGGCTTTTTTTTACAAGAAAAAATAACCTACAGTGCAGTAAAAATTATACTAAAATATCTGTAATGTAGAAGATAACAACTCCCACCCCTCAACCCCGCTACAGAGGACGGACATCGCCCATCGCTACATGACGGACCGCGGTGACGATGCGCGGCGGTCTACTATGCACAGTTGTACTAAAATATCTGCAATATATCTGCAATCCGCTACAGAAGAGTAGTGGGGGGGGGGGGCATTCACGGTCCGGACGCGGCGCACGGACCGGTCCGTCATGTTGCGATGATGCACAGTTGTAATTTACCGATCGGTCAAAAGTCATTTTGATTACAATTTTCAGGGATAAAGAATAATTTAGCTTATAACACTTACCTGTCCACAACAGCAGTGTCGCTGGCGAACTTCTCTTCCTCATTGTCAGACGAACATGACGCTGGTCCGCTTGTTACGACTTGTGGTTCTGGTCACGCGACCCGGTCAAACCATGATTCCATTATTGCGGTTTTGCGCTTCCATGATTGCGGTTTTGGCGAACGATTTTTCAAAACAAATAAGAACAGTAGTAAGAAAAAAAGACTGGCAAACGCGTGTGTGTCACCCAGTGGCTTACACAAAACAGATTTTACGCACGGGACATACGCTTTCAATTGTCGAACTTCTCTGCTTCAATTGGCTCGCTGCATTCGCAGCCGTTGGTAGGTGGGTCCTTCTTGCTAGGTTTTCAGTCATTGGTTCTTCAAGGTTTCAGAAACCCAATTCAAGGCTCTTATTAGTCGAATGAGAGGTCAGTCAAATCTAAATCAATCAAAGCACTCCTTTGGCTTTCTGTTCGCGGCTGTGTCTGTAGTGGAAGAACGGAAATGCAGCTTTTTTTTTTCAGTGCCCCCTAGTGTGCGTCCTAGGGCGCCCTCGTGTGCCCTAGGATGCAGAGACGTGACCGCCCGCGGTATCCCGGAGTGCAAGAGGTTAATTTTATAAGCCTTGTAAAATGAGACAGTGTTAATATTCTGAGCAAGAGAATGTGATATTGCAGTGAAAATTATTAGGCAATGTTATTTTTAAAAGTCTTTAAGTTGGTGAATGTGTTCCTGCACACTAATGTGAAAGCTCTTTTGAGACTCAGTAAGACATTGATTAATGTGATTATATTATTCTGAAAGACAAGACATGACGTTATTTGGAAAATGTTGAATAAAAATACAGTTAACCAGAAGAATTCTCAGACAGCAGTTAAGTCTCCCCTGTCTCATCACTTTTATCCTGGTTTTCAGAAATCTGTTACTTGGCAGCAACCGTGATACCTGTAACACCATCATAATACAGCAGAGAAGAGCTCCACCAAACAGTGATGGAGAGAGGGTCAATCTGAAACTCTCATTGATGTGATGGACCAGTGGGGGTTAAGGACAGAACATCAATATCTGACCTTTAGGTGAGTATGATGTAAAGTTTTACATGTAAAAAGTCACAAAAAGGACTATTAATATGACTGTGTTCTCATAGATCAACATTTAAAAACCACATTCTGATGATGTCAGCAAAAACTTCTCCTCCACATCACTTGTGTATGAGGCCTGGACTCCATTAGCAGCTCAGGACAACAACCGCCAGAGGGATCGTCCAGTGAGGAAGACAGTTGGTGGCACACCAATGTAAGTTTAGTCTTATCAAAACATTTTACACATAGTAATGTATTAAGCCAAATCCTTTATTTTGAATTTTTAAATGTGTTTGTTTAGGAGACTTGTTTTAACTGTTTTTGAAATGTTAAGGAGTGTTTTTTTTTTAAATATTTATTGAGTAACCTGGTCCAACCAATCATATTTATGGATTATTTTGCCAAAAGTAGATGCAACAGGTATTTGTTTCTTTCTTTTTTGAATAACTTCTCAAGACTGCTGCATGGTGGCACAGTGGTTAGCACTGTGGCAGCACAGTTTACCCTCGGCCAGGGGACCGCGGGGATCGTGGGTTTGATCCCTGCCCCCGGCCAACAGTGATCTGTGTGGAGTTTGCATGTTCTCCCCGTGTTGCGTGGGTTTACTCCGGGATTTCTCTGGTTTCCTCCCGCATGCCAAAAACATGCAGGTTAGGGATAAGGGGCGCTTGCGCACGCAGCGACCGGCAGCTGGTGGTTTGTCACCAGACTGCAAAACAAATCTACCTACGGGTACAAAATAAGTACAAAAAAAAAAAAAAGACAATAGTCAAAATTTGGCAGCTAAAATGTCTTTGACTTTTCATTTTTATTAAAACCACAACCTGCCTGTGCACTTGGTATTCCAAGAATGTGGAATTAGAAAAAAATGTTGTTCCTCTTCTTTAATCAGGTCCAGTCGCAGCAGGAATGAATATACAACACAGCCATCCATCCACCTTCTATGGCTTTTCTGGCGGTCTAGGTTGTGGAGGTAGCAGTCTGATCAGAGAAGCCCAGACTTCCATCTCTCCAGCCACCTCCTCCAGCTCTTCAGAGAGGACACCAAGACATTCTCAGACCAGCTGGGAGACATAGTCTCTTTAACATGTCTTGGATCTGCCCCGGAGACTCCTCCCTCCTCCCATAACACACACATAAAATATAATTCCATTTATGTACCTGTTCTTTCCTTCACCTACAGTATATATATTGTCATTCGCATTATGCAGACCAAGCAAACTCATTGCAGCACTGCTGTAGTCCTAAAACTGTCTAGTAGTTCACATACTGTCATGTTTTAATGCTGTTAGTCTGTGATGACACTTTCTTAGAGACTGTGCTTTTTTACATCAACAAATTGTACCTGACCATAGTAACAAAGGTCAACACTGACTATGGGGACAACAGAAGCTTTCCAGAGTGTATCTTAATCCTGATTTAATTTCTCTATTGCTCTCCCAGATCTGCTCCATGGACCCTGCATCTGGACTGTTTATTTTTTAATAAATATTTTCCCCAAAATAAATTCCTGTTTGTTATATATTGACTGACTTGATTTGAGGCTGAGTTTCTTTTACATTATACTCATCCACCTCCAAAACTCCAATATTGTGGTGAATTTATTTTTAGAAGTAACTCAAATCTAAAAAGTAAAACTTTCATATTTTACAATAATCCCATATAAATTTAGCCATTTTAATTTTTTTTGTTTGTTTGTTTGAAATTTGGATGAATATATCTGAGCTATTTGATATAGATCTGAATGGTGATGTGCTATTTTTTGGAGATTCAGTACTGTTTTTACACAATATTATTTGAAAAAAGATAATTATTCCACCATAAATTATTTCTAACTTCACTAAGGATTACTGATTACAACGTTATGTATATATCTAATATGTACAGTGTATTTTAGATTCTTGTTTATCACTACGTTATAAAAAGGTTGAAAATACTTAAGTTTTGCAGAGGTGAGGTAAACCATTACTTTGTGAATCTGTCACACTGAATAAACAATAGATTTCATCTTCTGCAGGTAACTGAAAGGGCACAAATGAATTCAGGCATCCAGCGTTTCACAACATTTATATATATATTTTAAAACAATAAAACAAAACACATTTACAACCTAAAATTAACTGGAACTGACATGAATAACTGCTGGAGCTTAATAACAGCCGTTTTGTTTTTTTTATTTGTTTTTGTTTTTTTGTTTTTTTTAAAGCATGCATAGCTAAAATGGATGAAGTTAAACAGACCATAAAAGTGTGATTCAGCATATTTACAAAAACCATAGAACAGCTAACCACAGTCAAAATCCTTACAATCTGATCTTAAGTGTTGTCATAATTACGTTATTAAAACTAGAGAGCTATCCAATTTGATCACAGCTGTGCTGCATTAGCATAACTGTCAATAACACTATACCATATAGTTATTTAAAAAAGGTTTACCAGAGATGCACATTAGAGAGGATTATGTTAAATAAATGATACTATACCATAAGAGTCCTCGCCTGACATGCCGTCTGGCTCATAATAACCAAAGATCTGAGACGTTAGCAGTCTGCAGTATGTTGATGTTAGCCTCCAGGAAGTGCTGTTTATCTCTACCTGGCAATCGGTACAAGATTATACTGAGTCAACAGTGCATGTGACATCTACTGGCCAGGAGGTTTCTAGAATCCTTTATATTGCAGCTTTAATGGGCAGCATATACATGTTTTAGGAGGATCAAATTCTGTCTCCTCTTTCTGTGACTCAGAGGACATGCCAGCTCTGTGACTATACACTACACACTCACAGAGTGTTTGCGCTGTTTATTTGTATCTTCATAAGTTTGTATGTTTATGTCCCTGAAATTGCATGAATTTATAAAGAGGTTTTGAATGTTTCTTTAAATTTTATATTTGTAAATTTCTGCATTATATTTGACAATTTATGTTGATGTGTTTATGTTAGGGCTGCCTGACTTATTCTGCAAATTTCATGAAATTGTATGGATTACAAAGTTTTCCCTAAACCTTGAAATTACTTGAATTGACAGTTTCTTAATATTTCATAAGTCTAAATAATTAAACTGCACTGCTTGCAGTGTGGACCTGGGGCTTCATGTACAAAGGGTACTTACGCACAAAAACATGGCGTACGTCCTTTTCCATTGAAAATTTCAGATGTATCAAGAATGAAATTACTGTAGAAATATGCATAGCCCCACACCAACTTCATGGCTGGCGTACATACATTTCTACTGTTATTGGTCCATTGGCAACACTTAGAGGTGATGTTGGGAGACTGGTAATGACGTGAAAATTATTGTACACACCAGAGACATATGATGAACAAACATTCAAGTGTGTGGAATTAGATGAGTGGATATACAAGCGAGCCAAAGAAGCACAGAAAATGCCTCTAACAACAGAGGATTAGAGGATATTGCAAATTGTGCAGTGAGAAGAGGAAGGGTATTTAGAGACAGAAGATTTTCTGGCTCAGGATGATGATTGGTTTGTCAGCCGGTTAAGGTTTCCACGGGTAGTCCCTGTGGAACTGAGCTGAGCAGAGCTCCGGCCATTCTTGGAGCTCAACATGACAAGAAGCTGTGCGCTGCTCGTCCCAGTGTAGGTGCTGACAACTCTGGGGTTTCTGGAAACGGGCATGCCAGAGGGAGCTGGCAGACCCATCAGGAATTTCCCAGTCAACCCTGAGCCGAGCTGTGCCAGCTGTGTGGGATGGCATTATCCGGCTGTCATCCAGGTACATCATATTCCCATGCAATGCAGTTGAACAGGCCAACATCAAAGCACAATTTGCAGCGAGAGCCGGTTTTCCTAATGATTCTAATGAACACCATTGTTGGGAACAAACTACAAGTTAGCACTGGGTGGTTGGGTGCCTTCTTGGTGAGTAAATTAGTGTAATTGTCCTAACAATAACCCAGCTCATGCACAACATGCCTGTGCGCCCCACAAATATCAACCTGTCTTCAAGACTTCATTGCAACTCTGTCGTTTGAGTAACTGACTTACTTTTTTGCTGATTAAACTACAGTTTCACAGCGTTCTACCAAGCTGCCAATTACCTCTGTGTGTACAGTAGTTATGTCAATAAATACAAAGTAAAAGTAAAGTTTGAAATGCAATAGTCTCACCCGTTCCCCAGTGCACATCATTCATTTACAATAGTAGTGTGTGTAATCCATGTAAGTTGTATATAACTATAAAGGATGAGATTTGCATTTTAGACATAAAATATGTACTTGCCAAGTATAATATGATCCGTTTTCAACTGGCAGGTGACCTTGGCTACCTACTAAATAGGTTCATATTGTCTTCTTTTTCATGACCTTTTTTCTTTAATTCAACCAACTGATCCTCCCGGCTGGTCACAAATTGATTGATTGATTTATTAATCGTTTAAAATAGCATTGTATAAAAGATACAACATACATTTAAAAACAATCTGATGACACACGAAAGTGTGCACACTTATAAGATAAGATAAGATAAGGTAAGTCTTTATTAGTCCCGCAATGGAGAAATTCCAGGATTGCAACAGCACAGGGATAGCAACACTCAGAGCAACAATCAAGAAGACAAGAAAAACAAGAGCAGCGAATATACATATGTACATATAAATATATGCACATATGTATAAATATATATACATATGTATAAATATATAGGTGGCTGGGGAGAGGGAAGTCTGGGCTTCTCTGCTTGAACTGCTGTGTCTGCGACCCAGACCTCCGGAAAAGCGGTAGAAGATGGATGGATGGATGGATGGACATATAAATATATAAATATAGTATATATACACACAGTGCGTAGCATTGTAGCTAGATGGAATAAATATATATACACACATTATTTCCATTGGGGTCCTTAAAAAAGACTGCAGCTGGTCTCATACCTGCAACCTTCTGCTTTGAAAGATGGCAATTTAATCACTGAACTATACACATTACAAGTCACACTGATCAGCTGACGCTTCTGAGGACAACTGCAGACGTTGGTCTACACATGTCAAAGTTAAAAACATCTCCTTCTTATCCCTGTCTGAATAAAGGAAACAATAAACTGATCTTCTACGGCTGTGAGCAGGCTATTGAATTACCTGTATCCGACGCTAATGCTGAAGGACAGCATGCCAAACAAAATGTTTTTACGTGCCTCTACCTCATTCAGCAGCACCTCTAACTCACAGTCCACGAAATTCCATTAAATCCATTATTTTTGATCGTGGATACAGGAGAATCAAATGTGCATTGCTTGTATATATTTTCATCTAATTGCATATTCAAATGGAGGCGTGTCAAGGGAGGAGTCCGGTATTTCTATTTCTTCATGTGCATTCAATTTCAAGTAGATTGTTATGTACAAAGGAAATGTACTTGGATTCCTGTGTAGGGACTGTTTCATACATCTGGATTTTTTTTTTCTTACGGAATTTTTTTGATTTAAACGTACATCATCTTTCAGTAGGAAATCCACGCAAGTTTTTGTACATGAGGCCCCTGGTCACACTGGCATCCACCACTTTGTCAGCAGAGATACAGGGAGATAAATTGATTGGCTGACTACATATTTGCCTAAGCTCCGAATACCCAGCAATTCATCTTTTTCCTCTGCAGTGGGCATTGTATTTTGTCTCATATCTCGCATACTATACACGCCACTCTGTTTTGTCCTGCTGTTCCTTAGAGTAGAGTAGACAAGTGGAGTTTTAGGGTGTTTTCACACCTAAATTCATTTAATTTGGTCCAACTCAATTGACAAGTTCGTTACTTTGTATCATTTTCTCCTTGGTCCAGTTCCCTTTCACAAAGGCAAAAATTCAAGCAGACCAAACTGCATCACGTTAAATCCCGCGAAACTTAAGTTAGAACGTTCTCTGTTCTTATACGTCAGATTTTTTTTTGCCCTGAGAAAAGGAAAGGTAAATACAGACAGTAGGATGACTACTGTGTATTTGTGCATTTCTGGGAAGAAAATAATACAAATTGTAGCATAATCATCTCCCTGGTTATTCATCAAATACATGCACATACCACTTCTGGCAGATCGTACATGAAAATGAAATGCAGCTACAGATGGAAAATAATACCGGATTTTCACCAGATTAAGTTATTAAGTTTCTGATCCGGTGATAACTTTCTGATCCGGCACAAGTTTCACTCTATATATATCACGGACACACAGATCGCCCAAAGGTCTCCCAAGTCGGCGGACGGAGCCTCTGTTTACAGCAGGAGACGATACAGCAGGGAAGAGCTAGCTAGCACTCAACCGCCACCCGGTGCTAACGGAGAAACTCAACATACCGGGGAACTGAAGTGAAAACGACACGGGTGCCGGGCTGGAGTTTAGGCGGCGTGCAAGAAATATAAGACAGAATAATAAAGAGCGATGGCAAGAACCAAGCAGACCGCCCGTAAATCTACTGGAGGAAAAGCCCCCCCAGGAAGCAGCTAGCCACCAAGGCTGCTCGGAAAAGCGCTCCGGCCACCGGCGGAGTGAAGAAGCCTCACCGTTACAGGCCCGGTACCGTGGCTCAGAGAGAGATCCGTCGCTACCGGAAATCCACAGAGCTGCTCATCCGTAAGCTGCCCTTCCAGCACCTGGTGAGGGAGATCGCTCAGGACTTCAAGACCGACCTGCGCTTCCAGAGCTCCGCCGTCATGGCTCTGCAGGAGGCCAGCAAGGCCTACCTGGTGGGTCTCTTCGAGGACACCAAGCTGTGCGCCATCCACACCAAGAGGGTCACCATCATGCCCAGAGACATCCAGCTGGCCTGCCGCATCCGCAGAGAGAGAGCTTAGACTTTCTGCTGCACATCCACCAACCACAATGCTCTGCACTGTGTCTATATATATATATATATATATATATATATATATATATATATATATATATATATATATATATATATATTTATAGTAATATGTACATATGTATACTAGCTGCTCTTGCTTTTTCTTGCCTTCTGATTGTTGCTCTGAGTGTTGCTATCCCTGTGCTGTTGCAATCCTGGAATTTCCCCATTGTGGGATGAATAAAGGCTTATCTTATCTTATCTTATCTTAATATGTTAGCGTTCATTAATCCTCCAGGACCGTGACATACTCAGCCACAGATATTTTCAAAGATCCAACAGGTATGTAGAGTGGCATAAAATGTTTAACCGTTTGCCGCTGGTCCTGTTTTAGCGCAGTTCCTTTCTCACCTGCAGGACCACACCAGAGTTCGCCAGTTGATTCAAACTGACACCACCTCCTTCAGGAGGTCTCGGTACGGTTCCTTTGGTGCACACCTGAGTGCGATTACCATGTTCTCACCAGACAAAACGAACCACACTAACGGAGAAAACGAACTCGAGTTTGATTGAAACTAACTAGAGCCTGTAGGTGTGAAAGCACCCTTAAAATGATATCACGTGTTGGTGGGTGTGGCCTTCCCAGCCTCTTTGTCCCAGTCTGTCTTTCAAACACAGCCTTTTGTGCTTGTAAACGCCAACTGCCCTACCAGTTTTCTACCAGACTACTTGCTTTCTACGGGCACTGCACTAGTAAATTTAAAAGAAAAAAAAGCTGTATACTGCAATATCGTGAAAAACATTGTTATCGTGAAAATGAACAGAAATATCTTGATATCATTTTTTGGCCATAATGCCCACCCCTAGGTCTGGTGGTCCAGCGATGCTGGGAGACCACCCGACACATCACACCCTATGGTCTGATGGTCCAAAGACACTGGGAGGCCACCTGACGCATCATGCTTTCTGGTCTGTGTTGTGTCCATAATTATGAGAATGACGAGGAAGTAAGAACTCGATTAACAGGGCTTTATTCAGGATATCACAACTATATACAATAGGCTTACGGCACTTGACTGCATGCCAGGTGGCTCCACGACGAAAGAGGTAGAGCCTCTTCCGCCCACTTCCTTTATACCCCAAGTGGCATCACTACCGGAAACCGGCAGTTAGCCACCCCGGTCCAACCCACGTCCAACCCGGCCGCCATCTTACTTGTACCAGCCTTTTTACATATGTTACAATCCCCCCCCCCTTTAAAAAAAAATGTCAGGCACACAAACAACCCACCCTAATTTGTCACCCGACTCACGCACTAAAAGAGAAAACATATGTACAAAACAAATAAACACCTATCCATTAACACAACTAAGGCTGAGGGGCCGGGTAGACTGTCAGCGCCTCCTACATGGTTGAGAGGGTTATTCTGCCGCTGAAAGAGAGCTAACTCCAGAATAATCCCCATAACAACACTATAAATACACACCACACATAAAACCACAATACATACACTACTGGCGCCCCCCCCCCCCAACTCCCACCCCACAATGAGTTTTCAAAACAAAAATATGTTGGGTCATTCAATTAAATAGGTCAAACAAACCAGTTGGGCTCAAATACACCACGGACATAATTACTCACTGAGCCTCTTCCTCTCTAACTATAAAATTTAACATATAAATACCAATCAAACAAAACACGCTGAAACACAGTGCTAAGACAGGCATATCACCACACTGGCCAGTAAAATTTATCATGCAAGCACTCCACTTAGGTTCACAACCACACAACTCAACATGCCTTCTGCACTCACCCTCCTTTTTTTTTTTTTTAAAGTAAAGACTCCTTAAAGGTCCTTCCACTCCTTAAAGGTGGGGCTCTGTCAGGTTCTGAGCATGGTCAGGGGACCATGCTCATGCATTAAGTTTATTTTTGTTATTCACTGTGTTTTCTTCACCTCATCCCAGTTTGGTTGTTGTGTTTATTTTCATGATCATGTCTCCATTTACATATGTTTCCTTGAATTTGCCATTTATTTCCACTTGCTATGATTATCTTTGTCATTCTCTTTACGTTAGTCTTAGTTTAGTTCGTCCTAGTCCTGTTTATTAGTATTATGTTTGTCATGATCACAGTTATGGTTGGTTTTGATGATTATTGTTCTCATGGTTATGTTATCATACTTATTCCTGTCATAATCTGGGTTTGGGCTTTTGTTTTGACAGCGCCTTTTGTTTACTTCCGGTTTTGCATTATGAGTTTTTGCTTCGTTAATTATTCACAGCTGCTTTTGATTTTCTTGATTATTGATTGTTCACGGGTGTTCTTGATTTGTCTCCTTATTTATAGAGGTCTAGTCTAGTGGCTAGGAGGGGTTCCCATGCACCCCCCGGAAATCAACTTTTAACTAGAAAAGCACTCGGAGAGCGCAGACCTCCGCCAAGCGCCACAATTCCCCCCATACAGTGTTTGTGTGTACGTTGTCAGATTCTTTGAGCATGTAAACATATGACTAGCAATTGGATTCACAATGATTATTTGTTTATTTGACAGGGACAGTGCAATAAACACACAATTAATCAATGACAATCAATCTGATAGTGATAGGATTAGTGGTTCAGTAGTAAAAGCATTGCCTCCTTGGCGGAGGTAATAAACTGAAGTGTTGCTGTTGTGTCCATCTCCTCCACTGACGGATGCAAATTGGGTAGACAGGTTGCCGTGGGTTTTATATTATATTATTTTGGGGTTGCGCTCCGCGGCAAACGAGAATTTAGAAGCTTCGCCGGCAGAGAGCTCGTTTTTGCGCAGCGCCTATGGCTGGCCGGTGAATTTCTGCCAAATGCGCAGCTCCTATGGCTAGCCGGGGAATTTCTGCCAAAGAATCCGTCGGCGGACAGCTGCCCGTGTGAGGTTTTGCAGTTGCGCGCAAACACAGGCACGCTGGCGGGCCCAGGCCAGCAGTGTTTTCCGCGTGCTTTTGTGCCTAAAACGTTGAAGAACGCGGAGTTTGTGTTGCAGACACAACGACCAGCGCCCTCCATTGCGCCTGCGCACATGTTGAAAATGGCTGTATGTCACAGTGTTGAAAAATGCTTTAAAAAATTCCTGTATCCAGACGGTGAACCGGATCACCCCCAAAATTTAATCAGTTCTTCCTTGTACCATTTCCAACAACGCCTGAAAGTTTCATGGAAATCCATCCAAGACTTTTTGAGTTATCTTGCTAACCAACAGACAAACAGACAGACAGACAAACAAACACACAGACAAACCCCGGCAAAAACATAACCTCCTCCTGGCCTTTTCGGCCTGGCGGAGGTAACCAGCATTTCTGGAATGCTCTGGATAAGCTGTTAACGAAATGCCTTGTTCCCAAGCTTGCAAAATGTCCCACGTGACTTTTTTCTGTTAATTTTATGTAAATTGCTGCCGCCATTACCAGAAAATGCATTTTTTGTTATATCTCTTTAAATGTTTGAGAAAACTCCTTAATTATGGCTTCTACACCCGTGTTATGAAGGTCAATTGTCACATTGAACCTATTTCCAGAATGCCCATATTTGAATAGAACAAGAAAATATGCAAATTAGGTCCGCCATTGTGCAAAAATCTTCATTTCTCTATATCTCTACCAGTTTTGGACATAGCCTCACCAAAATGGTTTCTACCTCCCTTATTACATGGTCAAACAATACGATAACGTTATCATTGTTGTGAATACACGCGTTACTAGTATGTTACGAAATCCTGTAATTACGGCTGCCACTAAGAAAAAATAGTTTTTTCGCCCTATTTTGGCACCTTTTAAAGATAAACATTTTCTGGGAGCTTCTACCTCCCTATTAACATGGTCAAGGAACACGAAGATTGATTGTGCTATTCAAGTTTTCTTTCTCACCTTATGCATTTTTATAATAAATGGTTAAAGCACCCATCCACAAATACTACAAATGAGGTAGTGAATTATGAAAATCACTTAAAATCACAATCAGTTTACCAAATTTCTTAGATAGCGATGCATTTGTTTTGAAATGTGCTTTTATTTTATAATTGCATGCGAAAACGTGATTTCTATGCTGTGGTACTGTTGCTGGGAACCCTGTGTTAGTGCCCAGTCTTTCTTGGCCGTTTCAAAACAAAATGGCGGCTACCAGCTCCTTTAGGGGCTCTGTAAATGCAAGCACCATTATAGCACTTTCGACTTCCTTCAAGGTGAGTATACTTCCTATACTTTTTTCCCATTTATTAAAAGTCATGTTTTTTGAAATAGTTGAAAAAATTTGAATTAGTATTGAATTGTTATTAAGCTTTTGCAAACGTGATAAAAACAAATTGGCGGACAGTAGTTTGAAATCATTTTCAATTGATGATTTTTCAACATTTCACAGCATATTTTTCTTTTCCACGTAGACAGATGGGATAGAGCTGTAATATTTACCAGACATGTCAAATCGAAAACGAGCTCGACCTACGACATGCATCCTCCATGAGCCTTCTATCAAAGATCATGGCTCCTTTACTCCCTTTACTCAAATAAAAGGGATGGCTTCTGAGAAACTGCACCAGCTCCATGAAATCTGAAGTAAACGTCTCCGTCAGTCCCACGACTCGCCGTATCGGATGGAGTTAGTCTGCAATAAAATCCCAGAAACTCTTCCAGATGATTTAGAATTAATAGGATACCACCGCCAGTGCTATGTTCGATTCATCAGAAACCTTGATCGCCTAGAAATCGAAGACTCTGAGCCATCTAGCTCGAGTTCTCAGCCTCAACGCATCAAACACCGATTGTCGTCTGCTGGAACCACTGGTCCCATATTCCCAGAGGAGTGTATTTTCTGTGAAAAGGTAGAGATTAAAGGGCGTGACCGCAAAACCGAAAGAACGATCCCCTTTCCCTCTTGGAAGAATAAAGAAAATGCATGGCAACATATCGCGTGTCGTGCCGAGAAAATGGGCCTTACCTGTCTTCATGCTCTAGTAAAAGACGTAGACCTTTTTGCTACAGAAGCCAAGCACCATCCGTCATGCCTGGCGTCGTTCCGTACAGCGTTCGCCAATTATGAGCATAGTATTCTTAGGATCAGTGAAGCCAAGGATACTTTGATGTCTTGCGCCCACGAAAAGGCGTTTTCTTTGGTACTGGAGAATGTCAAAATTCGTGTTGTTTTCCAGAATGAAGTTATTCGTATGTGCGATCTGCGTCTTCTCTATGTCAGTGAGCTGGTTCAAAATGGGTACGAGATCGACAACTACCGATCTGAGAAGCTAATGAAACGTTTACAGAATGATCCGATCATCAAGGATGTCTGCTTCACGAAAATCCAACAGGACACTTGTGGCGCTCTATCATTCTGGCTTGTTTACAGTTCAAAACTCGCGATCTCTGATGCTCTCTCCCGAGCTTATACTCTAGGAAATAAAGACAAACTCCAGGACGTGGCATTCCTTCTTCGGGGCATTATCTTAAATGCTTACAAGCAGGCCAAAGAATTACCATGGCCACCGACAGCTGATGACGTAGAGCTCAGTTCTGAAGCTATCCTGCCTCCAGAGCTAGCACGATTCCTCAACATTGTAATGTCAGGAAAAGAGGGAATCCAGACAAGTGAAAAGGTGGATCGGCTGGTTTTCTCCATTGGTCAAGATTTGTGTCGTGCAGTCACTGATGGCAAGTGGAAGCTTCCGAAACACCTGTTACTTTGTGTCACAGTACGTCACTTATTTAGGAGCAAGCAACTAACTATGATCTTGAACAGGCTTGGTCACTCGGAGACTTACAAGTTGGGATTGGAACTGGAAACTGCATTGGCCAAAGCTTTAGATGAGTCTTCGACCTACCTTTCACCTCAAATTGTGATGGGAGAAGCTAATGCCGTTTTCCATTGTGAGTGGGACAATCACAACAAAACGACAACGAATGTCCATGGCAACATCGTAAACAGCGCGGGAGGAATAATGATTCAAGAGGTCACAGCTGGATTTGATCCTGTAACGACAAGAACGCTCCCATTAGTCAACAAGTCGCAAACACGAAGCCTTAAAGTCGACACACCTAAAACGCTGCCACCCCTGAACTTTACTCGCGTCGGTCCAAAGTTTCCAGAAGGCTCTAGATTCACGCCCCCTGTCAAGAATGACACATTATATGCCGCAAAGATTCAAGAATACTTCATGTGGCTCGTGGCGTGCTACATTGGAAGTGGGGGAAGGCAATCCGTTCCTGGACTAGGAGGTTTCATATCAGCAACAGGAAATCCTCCTCCAAGAAGATCAACAGTTGACTACTTCACGCCAATCCATCAGCCCATCACTGATAATGCTGTTGTGCGCAAACTCTTAAAACACTCTGAAGAAGCTACTGCTGAAGTCTGCCAGAAGTGGGTGCTGGTAACATTTGATCTTGGAGTTTGTATGAAAGCCTTGCCCATTATTTGGCGATGGCCAGCGGAGTACCCAAACCATGTCGTCATGATTGGCCCGTTCCACACATCGATGAACTATATTGGTACACTTACCAGCAAAAAGATGAGTGGTTCTGGCTACAAGAAAATTCTCATCGAGGCACAGCTAGTGACAACGGGATCCATAAAGGGTGTCGTCAGTGGAAAGTCCTATGCCAGGGCACTCTTCTGCCTCAAAACGGTGTGCGAGGCCATGGAGAGGCTGCTCATAGAGCAATTCACAGAAGAAGAGGCCACCCCACTTGCTAACCCCAGTGTGCTTTTCGATATCGCCAAGTCCTGTAGTCAGGAGAACCTTCAAGCGGCTCTCAGAGATCCCTCCACTTCATTGCTTATTACGAGGTATCAGGCCTACCAGCAGAAGGTTCTCAAAGGCCATCTGGGCAAGACTGCTGCCATCTGGATGTCATTTATCGAGCACTGCCACCTCGTGTTTATGCTGCTTTACTCCGTCAAGACGAATAATCTCCAGCTGCTACACAAGTGCTGCGGAGAGATGGCAGCTCTCTTCTTTGCATTTGATGGTCACAACTATTGCAGGTATGTCTGCTTGAGCTATTACAAAAGAAACATCCGTAAAAAAGGCTAATTAAATAAGAAAGTCCAAAACTTAAAATGGTCTATGCCTTTATCCTTAGATATCTTACTTGGCTCGAGGCTCATCTGACCAACCTGGAGAGAACACATCCTGGTGCTAAGGATCTGCTAGCGAAGGGTGCAATCGCTGTGGCGCGCTCCATGATTCCAGGGTCCCTCAGTGCGGTAGACAAAACCGTGGAGGAAACGTTCATGCGCTTTGCCAAGTCCCCAGGTAAGGCTTCACAGTACGTAGCAAAGTCCAGCGTAGATCATTTTGCAAGAATGTAATACAAAACTATTGTGTACCTTTCAGGTGGCTTTTCAGGATTGTACAGTCAGTTCGGGGCATACCAAAGATGGTGCCGTACTACGTTTGCGCGCGCCCAATTCTATGAGAAAACTCTTGACATGGTTGACCTGATCACTGATCCAGAGTGTCCGAGGGCAGGAAAACACCGCGAATTAGAAAAAGCCGAGATAAAGAAGAGCGAAGACACAGTCCAGCGAGTAATTTCTGCAGTCAAAGATTTTATAAATCCCTTCACCATCGCAGATAAGGACAGACTCTACTGCATTGCTTCAGGTGCTCCAGTCGCCATTGAGGTTGAGACAGACGTTCTTCGAGCAGAATCTGATGGCAAGGCTGCCAAGGCTGACTTCATCAAATGCCTAGAAAAAGGTGAACCTGACGGGTTCTTCTCTCCTTTGACGAAAAAGAAGCTGAAGACCATGGAGGCCTGCAACAAGAAGGTTACCCTGACATCCTCTCAGGGAAAGGTACTCTAACGCCTTAAGCTTTGTAAACAGTTCATAAGCAAACTGTTACTAAAATTCTGAAGTTGTTGATTGTTTCAGGTTATTCAGTATCAAGAGCAGAGTAACCTTGCCTTTCTGCTCCTTGTCAAGTCCCAAGACCAGGAAGATCCTTTGGACCTAGACGAACTTATGAAGTTTCCGTTGTTACCAGTACCTCCCAGTCTTGGAACACCAGATGGCTTCTTCTCTAAGACGAACAAGTAACCACACAAAGGGGCATGTTTGAAAGTTTTATTAATTTGAAAAACAAGCGCACAGATAGGGAAACAGTCACTTGCCAGAGGAACTACCCTGTGGAGAGAAGACGAGAGCTGTGAGTGGAGGAACAGAGTAAGGGGAAATGGGCAAGCCAAATTGCCACTTAAGATAAGATAAGATAAGATAAGATAAGCCTTTATTAGTCCCACAACAGGGAAATTCCAGGACTGCAACAGCACAGGGATAGCAACACTCAGAGCAACAATCAGAAGGCAAGGAAAAAAAAAAAAAAGCAAGCAAGCAAGAGCAGCTAATATACATATGTACATATTACTATAAATATATATATATATATACACACAGACACACAGTGTAGAGCATTGTAGCTGGATGGGATAAATATATGAGTATATAAACACACAGTACGGAGCATTGCAGCTAGATGGAATAAATATGTAAATATATAAACACAGTGCGGAGCAATGTAGCTAGATGGAATAATATGTAGATATATAAACACACAGTGCGGAGCATTGTAGCTAGATGGAATGAATATATAGATATATAAATATAAACATAAACATAAACACACCCAATGCGGAGCATTGTAGCTAGATGGAATAAATATCTACTTACTTGGATATCCAGGGAGAACCGGTAGGACCCAGCGGTGAACTGACGAACCAGTAGGGTGTGGGGGATGAGCTGATGGTGCCTGACCGGGTGGAGATAGGAAGCTGAGGAAATGGTGATATGTGGCAGGAGAGCGAGCGCAGTCCTGGAGACACACCTGCACGGTGGCAGCAACCTGAGGAGAGAAGAGCCACAAGGTAAGACAATGTGTCTATACTTGTCAAATTATACTTGCTTGTCTGTAGACAGGCAGTATACATAGACGAGCCAGCCACCCCCGATTCTAGGAGGGCCTCCTGGGGGTCCAGAGGGCTTTTCCAGGTGAGCTCGATGATAGGCCCAGAGCATCTCTTTATCCAGGATCCAAGACGTAGGAACCCAGGAACACTCCACCGGGCAATAGCCCTCCCAGTCCACCAGATACTGAAGGCCTCAACCCCGATGGCGAACATCCAGGATACGATGAACAGTGTAGGTGGGGTGGCCGTTGATGATCCGGGGAGGAGGGGGCGGCTTTGGGGGGGGGCAGAGGGGACTGGCCGAGAGGGGCTTGATGTGGGTGACGTGAAACATAGGGTTCACCTGCAAGGTCGGTGGCAACTTTAGCTGGACTGACGCATCGTTTATCACCTGAGAGATGGTATATGGGCCCAGGAAGCGGGGGTAGAGCTTCTTGGATTTCTCCTTAAGAGGAATCTGGAACGCTGCCAGCCAGACCTGCTACCCGATGACATACTTGGGGGCAGGGACCCGCTTCCTGTCAGCAGCTGCCAGGGTGCGTTCAGTGGAGCGGGCGAGGGTGGCCCAGGTAGACCTCCAGACGCACCGGCAGTGACGAGCATGGACCCCCATGGACGGATCCGCTACCTCCCTCACGGCCATGGGCAGAAGAGGTGGCGTGTACCCCAGTGACACCTCAAACAGGGTAGTCCAGTGGTAGTTGAGATTGCTGAGTTCATCGAATACTCCACCCAGGTCAGGTGCGTGCTCCAAGATGAGGGGTTATTGGCTGCTACACACCGCCGGGCGGCCTCCAAGGACTGGCTGGCACGCTCCGCCTGCTCATTGCTCTGTGGATGATTACCGGATGAGAGGCTCAGCGTAGTTTCCAAGTTCCGGCAAAAGGCCCTCCAGACCTGGGACATGAATTGAGGACCCCGGTCAGACATGATGTCCAGGGGAATGCCATGGATCCGAATGACGTGGTCGTGAGCAGGACCGCTGTCTCCAAGGCCGAGAAGAGCTTTGGGAGGGCAACCGGATGCAACCCCTTGGAGAAGCAATCCACGATGGTGAGAATCACCATCTTGCCATGGAAGGGGGGGAGTCCAGTGACAAAATCCACGGCAATGTGCGACCAAGGGTGACCAGGGGTGGGGAGGGGATGGAGGAGACCAGACGGGGGAGAGGAATCCGATTTCCCCCGGACACAGGTCTGACATGCTTTGACATACTCCTGTACGTTCCGCCGCAGCATGGGCCACAGAATGCTCGCTGGATGAAATCCACAGTTCAAGCAATACCAGGATGGCAGGCGAAGCGACTGGTGTGATCCCACTGAATGACATCGCTGCGGAGGGCGGCCAGGACATACAGACAGTTCTGGGGAAACCCTACTCCCACAGACTCTTGGGACTGGGCCTGGTAGACCCTCCACTCAATATCCCAAGTAAGGGCTTAAAGGATGCACAAAGGCAGTATGATAGTTTGGGGGGGAGGGGGCGCTACCTCCTTGGAATCAAACTGGCACGATAGCGCGTCCAGCTTGGTGTTCCAAGCACCAGGCCAGTAAGTGATGGAAAAGTTGAGCCTCTGAAAAAACAGGGCCCAACGAGCCTGCCAAGCGCTAAGTCGGTGGGCCGATCGCAAATACTCGAGGTTTTGGTGATCGGTCCACACGACGATGGGGTGAATAGCCCCCTCTAGCCAATGCCTCCATTCCTCCAGTACCAATTTAATGGCAAGCAGCTCTCTGTCCCCTACATCGTAATTCCTCTCGGCTGGCATAAGCCGACGAGAGAAATATGGGCACGGGCAGAGCTTCTAATTGGGGTATGTGCGCTGTGACAGTACAGCACCTACCCCCAAATCAGACGTGTCCACCTTGAGGATGAATTGGAGCTGCGTGTTGACCTGAGCCAAGATTGGTGTTTCTGTGAACAGGCACTTTAATTTTACAAACACCTGCTCACCTGCCTCGGTCCAGCGAAAGGGGACCGAAGTGGTGGCTCAGTTGGTAGAGCATCCGCCCCACACCCGGGAGGCAGGGGTTCAAATCCCGGACGGGTCATGCCAAAGACCATGTAAAAGTGGAACTTCCTGCCGTCCAGCTTGGTGCTCAGCAATAACGGAATGGAGGAGGGAAATCTGTGGCAGCGCCTTGCATGGCAGCGGCCCTCTGATTCTGCACTGGGGTGTGTGTGATTGACACTGTAGATAGGTAAAGCACAATCTCGTTCTACTGTACATGACTGGTTGTACGGTTGAATGACAATAAGGGTGATTTAATTTAATTAATTAATTAAATTAATTAATTTTAATGGTGATCAGCTGCATTTAGGGCAGTGCCACCCCACTGTAGTTCCTTATGAACCTGTGATAGAAGTTCACGAACCCGAGGAAGCATTGAAGCTCCTTACGGGAGTGGGGAGTTGGCCAATTGAGCACTGCCCTCACCTTGGCCGGGTTGGCAATCAGTCTCCCTTCAGCCACTATGAAGCCCAAGAAGGTGGTAGATGTTGTGGAGAACTCACACTTCTCGGCCTTGACGCAGAGCTGGTTCTCCAGAAGCCATTGCAGGATGGCTCTGACATGGGCTTCATGTTCCTCTGGCGAGCGGGAGATAATCAAATTATCATCCAAGTAGACAAAAATGAATTGATAAAGCATGTCGTGAAGGACGTCGTTAATTAACTGTTGAAAGATGGCGGGGGCGTTGGTGAGCCCGAATGGCATTACCAGATGTTCGAGCTGCCCCTGGTGAGTTTTAAATGCCATCTTCCATTCATCGCCCTCGTGAATGTGGATCAGATAGTACGCATTCCTTAAGTCTACCTTGATGAATACCCGTGAGCACTGAAGGAGCTCGAACGCGGAATTAATCAAAGGCAGAGGGTACTTGTCTTTGGCTGTAATAGCATTGAGCTCCCGGTAGTCAATGCACGGGCACAACAAGCCATCCTTCTTCCCAACGGAGAAGAACCCGGCCCCGAGCGGAGCCGAAGATGGCTGAATAAGGCCAGTGTTCAGTGATTCTTTAATGTATTTCTCCATCGCCTCCCTCTCCGGACCAGAAATGCTGTATGGCCGACTGGACAGCAGCTTCGCCCCGGAATGAGATCTATAGTGCAATCGTAAGAGTGACAAGGCGGTAGCAACAACACCCTTGATTTGCTAAAGACCTCCCCCAAATTGTGGTATGCCTGGGGGACGAGGCTGAGGTCAGGCGGCTCGGCCGGAGGGAGGGAGACAGACAGAGTTGGGGAACACTCCGCTGAACGCATGCAGATAGCTATACAAAAAGGGCTCCAGGAGGTGATAGTATTCTGTCTCCAATTAATAATCGGATTGTGCCTCTGGAGCCATGGGTAGCCAAGAACCACTGGGGAAGATGAGATAGGAAGGAACAGGAACGTGAGTTCCTCCCTGTGGCTTCCGGAAAGGAGGATGGAGATCGGTGCCGTGCTTTCAGTGACTACCACGACCTTCCGGCCAGATATGGTGGTAATTCTCTGGTTGTGGGGCAATTTATGTGTGGGAATGCCCACCTGCCGCACGAAACGGGCTGAGACAAAATTACCCTCTGACCTTGAGTCAACCAGTGCTATAGTCCTCCTCTCGACCCCCGGCAATTGCACAAGGGCTGAAATAGAAAAATTACCAGGGGGAGTAGATTTGGTCCCGCCCGCCAGACCCCCCATGGTTACTGACGGGTTGCGTCTTTTTGGCCGCTGGCGGCATTCGTACAGACTGTGGTTCAATGAACCGCAGTATGCGCACGCGCCAGCCCTTCACCTTCACCAGCACTCATCATCGATCAAATGCAGAAAGAGCTCCATCAGCTCGGGCGGAAAGCCGGCACCGCCAGTGTTAGTAACCACGGCGGGCGCGTGTTTGGCGTGCGGGCGAGAGGAGAACTCTCGCTGCTTCGCACGCTCACGGTACCGATTGTCTAACCCTACAGCCTGATCTATAAGGCCATCGAGAGTCTCCGGGACAGGGTGAACTGCCAGATCATCACGGAGTTGAGCATTTAACCCGTGGAGGAATGCACTGCGCAAGGCAATATCATTCCACCCTGATAGCCGCTACAACCCGGAACTCCACCAAGTACTCGGCTGCTGACTGAGTGCCCTGGTGGAGCGTCATCAGATGACTCATGACATTGCCCTGACTCTCAATACGGCCAAACGCGCAGGAGAAAGCATCCACGAATTGATCAAACATATATCGATGCCCCTTGGGGTTATCAATCCTGGACCATGCCTAATCCAGGGCTCGGTCCTTGAGCAACAGCATGAAAAACTGAATTTTGGCCACGTCCCCTGGGTACTCCTACCTGACCTGCTCCAAATACATGCAGACTTGAATAAGGAATCCTTTGCATTTCCCCACCTCTCCCGCATACGGGGTTGGCGTGGGAACTGAGGGAGTACGGTGCACCGTAGTGTGGGGAGCAAGCTGAGGAGGAGGAGCCTGAGGAGGTGCATTAGTCCAAAGCCTCATCATGTTTGAAACTTGCTGATTCAGCACGGCGAGCTGGTGCTCAGTCACCGATAAGCGATCCAAAGCAGACAGCTCTGGTGCTGCAGCACCAGCTAAGCAATTGTCCTGGCTGGCTCGTTCTGTCATGGTTTATAAGCTGACACTCACGTGCATGATGCAACAGCACAGGAAAGTAACCACACAAAGGGGCACGTTTGAAAGTTTTATTAATTTGAAAAACAAGCGCACAGATAGGGAAACAGTCACTCGCCAGAGGAACCACCCTGTGGAGAGAAGACAAGAGCTGTGAGTGGAGGAGCAGAGTAAGGGGAAATGGGCGAGCCAAACTGCCACTTACTTGGATATCCAGGGAGAACTGGTAGGACCCAGCGGTGAATAGACGAACCAGTAGGGTGTGGGGGATGAGCTGATGGTGCCTGACCAGGTGGAGATAGGAAGCTGAGGAAATGGAGAGATGTGGCAGGAGAGTGCGTGCAGTCCTGGAGACACACCTTCACGGTGGCAGCAACCTGAGGAGAGAAGAGCCACAAGGTAAGACAATGTGTCTATACTTGTCAAATTATACTTGCTTGTCTGTAGACAGGCAGTATACATAGACGAGCCAGCCGGCCCCCGTTCTAGGAGGGCCTCCTGGGGGTCCAGAGGGCTTTTCTGGGTGAGCTCGATGATAGGCCCAGAGCATCTCTTTATCCAGGATCCGAGATGTAGGAACCCAGGAACTCTCCACCGGGCCATAGCCCTCCCAGTCCACCAGATACTGAAGGCCTCGGCCCCGACGGCGAACATCCAGGATACGATGAACAGTGTAGGTGGGGTGGCCGTTGATGATCCGGGGAGGAGTGGGGTGGCTTGTCTGTACTTACTTACTTGTCTGTAGACGGGTAGTATACCCAGACGAGCCAGCGCTGAATGCGCGGAGAGAGCCTCCTTAAGTATGCTGGCTGATAATCGAGGACAAGTGTGTCCTCTGCCTCAGGTGCAGTGATGAATTGATCAATGTGACACAGGACGGAAGGGGCGAGCTCTCGCTGCCCATGACAACAGACTTTTTTTGTCAGTCTGTTTTTTAGTTATGCAACACACAATACAAACCACACAACCCTACTCACTGAATGATAAATAACAATTTATATACACATAATGAATAACCACAATAATTAAAATCAAAATGATCACCGAAACAAATCCTATAAGTCAAAGTGCCCATTAGTTCTTTTTGAGTCCATAAGGCCTTTCTCAGTCCAAATAAAAAGAGTTCACCAGCAAAACAAAATAAACTGACTCACAAGACAATATTGAAATTTCATACAGAGATCAAACTTACTAAATATTTATGATCTCGACATTTAAAAGACTGGACACCATTATGCTATGTCCACAAACCTGGCCTCGTTCACTATGGACTGCGTGGTGGCGGTGGCCACCAGCATGGGCACTCTCACTGTGCTGACCTGTCAGATACTGGGTGGGGTTATGTTCCCTCTAGTGGTAGTTTGCGTTACTGCACCTTTAATTGTAGCTACTTCCTGTTTCCTATAAAAACCCTTTTTCTTTGTTCAATCTGCCATGATGAAAGCAATGTGAAAATGTGCTCGCCAGAAATTTGGTTGTACTAACCTAGGAGTGGAACCAACAGTAAGTTAATGCTGAAAATTGTTGTAATACTTGTTTAAGATGACCATAGTTTGGAATATGATGTTAAAAACGCTAAATTTAAGCTATAAAAAGATTGCGATTAAAAGGTGTTAATGGCTAATTTGCAATGGTACTTAGCTAACTGCTGAGTCATTTAGCCCTTTGTTAGCCCAAGTTATATTGTGTTGTAATGGTGCTTCTGTGTGAAAGCTAGTTAGCTATTCATTTGGCTATGCTTACCTGCTTACTTAGCTGTGTAGCTGTCCTCTGTAAAATAAAAATGTGTTAGTATAATTTCGTATATTTACCTGATTTAACTTACCTTAACTTTGTAACCTGTGGAAACTGTGAAATACTTACCTTAGTTTGAATCAGTAGAGCAAATTACTTACCTGAGTTAATGCCTGTAATAAGAGAAACTGTTTATATACAGAGTGTTGTATTATTATTTCTTATGTAACATTCTGTATTATGTATATTTCATTGTGTTTCAGTTTTACAAGAAGAAAAAAAAACAAACAAGACAAAAACTGATTTCAGTAAATCAGTCAACCTGGAATCAGCCTGCTGTCTTTATTGTTCGCTATCTGTCTACAATACCCAGCCGTATTACCAGGACAGAATAGTAAAATGTTGACCACGCAGCGGGGATAGGCAGCTGAAATACGGTGAACAGCACACAGAAGCAAGCCAAGATGAGCCACGCTGGTGAGGAGGACCGTCCGTCTCAGTTGGAGACAAGGTCTCAAGCCTCAAATTCACACAAGTCCTCCAGAGCATCAACCCGGTCATCTGCCAGCATCGTTGCAGCAAGAGCCAGAGCTAAGGCTGAAGCAGCTAAAGTCAAAGCATCCTTTGCAGAGAAGGAGGCAGCCATGATGAAACAAAGGGCTTCAGTAGAGGCTGCCATGATTAAAGAAAGGGCTTCAATAGACGCAAATCTTCACGTGCTACAACAAAAGAAAGAAGCAACTGCAGCATCAAGAGAGGCAGCTATATTGGAAGAAGCTGCAGCAGCAGAGCTCGATCCAAGATACAGCGACTCTCTTGGTGAGCTACAGAATCTAGCCCTTGATGATCCAGTGAGACGCACACGACGCTACGTGGAAACACAGCCATTCGATGCACATGCACCACAGTTGCAACCAGGCCCAACTCCACAGCAACAAATTGATCATCAAGCACCGGTGAATTCACACCTCTTTAGCATTAAAGAACAAGATTCACTGTATGAGTCTTTCGTGGACAGAAATGAACACAAGCCCATGATGGTTGGACACAACGTTCCTCATTCTGCCCCAAGGCCATTTGTTCCAAAGCAGGAACATTCACCTGTTCTCCCTGACATTAGAAGGAAAGACACTGCAGCTAACCCTCCAGCCTCTCATCCCAACCAGGGAAACAAATCCTCACCTCCATCAACACAAACCCATGTCTTGGCCCAGTATCTCATGAGAAAAGAGATGGTGAGCTCAGGACTCCTTACCTTTGACGACTGCCCAGAAAACTACTGGGCGTGGAAGGCCTCCTTCCTAGCAGCCACAAAGGAGCTTAACCTCTCGGAGCAAGAAGAGCTCAACCTACTGATCAAATGGTTGGGGCCCAAGTCGTCAGCTCAAGCCATGAGGATCAGGTCTGTGCATGTAAACAATCCTAGACTAGGTGTGTGGACGGTATGGGAGCGCTTGGAGGAAACTTATGGAAGCCCAGAGGTGATTGAAAGTGCCCTAATGAAAAAATTGGACGCCTTCCCAGTCATCTCTAACAAAGAGACACACAAGCTCAGAGAGTTAGGAGACTTGTTAAAAGAGCTACAAGCTGCTAAGTCAGAGGGATTCTTACCTGGGCTCATGTATCTTGATACAGCTCGAGGGGTAAATCCAATTGTAGAGAAGCTTCCATTCTCACTTCGTGAACGCTGGATGACACAGGGATCCAGGTACAAGGAAGTTTATCATGTGCCTTTCCCACCATTCAGCTACTTTGTGGAATTTGTATGTTCTCAAGCTAAGACTCGCAATGACCCCAGTTTCGCATTCAACCTTTCCTCTACTCCCAATCAGTCAAAAGGTGAGAAAGACCAAAAACACATCTACAAATCCGCTGTAACAGTGAGGAAAACTGATGTCACAGCCGCAGGTGGTGCATCTCGGGACAGCACATCTGTGAAGAAAACTGAACCGGACAAAGAATGTCCAATCCACAACAAACCACATCCGCTCACAAAATGCCGTGGGTTCCGAGGAAAGCACCTGGATGAGAGGAAAGCGTACTTAAAGGAGAACTCGATCTGCTTTAGATGTTGTGCCAGCACCAAGCACATTGCCAAAGACTGTAAGACCGCACTCAAATGCAGAGAGTGTGAGAGTGACAAGCACACTTCGGCGATGCATCCTGGTCCAGCACCATGGTCGCCTCATGGGCAGGCTGGGCACTCACCTGGGAATGACCAGAGCGGGGAGCAAGGAGGGGAGCAAAGCAGGGAGAGTGAAGTTGCAGCAACTCCTGTTGTCACTTCTAAGTGCACAGAGATATGTGGCGATGCACCCCAGCCTAGATCCTGTTCTAAAATCTGCTTGGTCAAGGTTTCCCATGCTGATAATCCAAGCAAGTCTCACATAGTATATACTGTACTCGATGACCAAAGCAATAGGTCTTTAGTGAAATCTGAGTTCTTCAGTCTGTTGGGTATTAACAGCAGGGCATCCCCCTACACGCTAAAAACATGCTCAGGCAGAGTGGAGACCGCAGGAAGGAAAGCAACCAACATCATTGTGGAATCTCTCGATGGGAAGACCAAGGTCACACTGCCCACATTGCTGGAGTGTGAATACTTACCTGGTGACCGGTCAGAGATCCCGACCCCTGAGTGCGCACAATATTTCCCTCACCTCAGACCAGTGGCTGACAAAATCCCTGCACTTGACAACAGTGCACCCATTCTTCTGCTACTAGGCCGAGATGTTTTGAGCTTGCACAAGGTGCAAGAGCAGCGCAACGGACCACACAACTCGCCATACGCTCAGCGCCTTGATCTCGGCTGGGTCATAGTGGGAGAGCTGTGTCTGGGTGGCGCTCACAAGACTCAGGAAGTCAATGCTTATAAGACCCATGTCCTCCAAAATGGACGCCCTTCCTTCTTTAAGCCCTGCACTAACAGCATTCACATCAAGGAGAGACCCAGTGAACCGATTCAGTGCAGCCTTCAGTTCCTAACTCGCAGTGAGGAAGCCATTCCAGAGACATGTAGGGATGGTTTTGGTGAAAGTGTGTTCCAGACAACACCAGCCGACAACAAACCAGCCATGTCAGTAGATGACAGTGAGTTTCTGAGAATAATGGAAGACGAGGTGTATATGGACAATGAAAACCACTGGGTGGCACCACTACCCTTTCATACTCCTCGTAAGCGTCTTTCGTGCAACAGAGAGCAGGCTGCTCAAAGACTCCAATCCCTCCAACGCTCATTCAGGAAGAAACCTGACATGAAACAGCACTTCTTTGATTTTATGCAAAAGGTCATTGACAACCAACAGGCCGAGCCAGCTCCTCCATTACAGCTCGGGCAGGAGTGCTGGTATCTGCCGACATTTGGCGTATACCACCCCCAGAAGCCGGGAAAAATAAGAGTTGTATTTGACTCCAGCGCGGAGTACAAGGGGACATCATTGAATGATGTGCTTCTCAGTGGACCCAACCTGAACAACACACTAATAGGAGTCCTATTACGGTTCAGAAGAGAACAAATTGCTGCTACCGCCGACATAGAGCAAATGTTCTATGGGTTCAAGGTCAGAGAGGACCACCGCCACTTCCTCAGGTTTCTCTGGCACAAAGACAATGATCCAGACAAGGACATCATTGACTACTGGATGACTGTGCATGTATTCGGCAACAGCCCGTCTCCAGCAGTAGCGACTTATGGGCTGAGGAGAGCTGCAGAGCAAGGAGAAGCTGAGCATGGTAGTGATGCAAAGGAGTTCATCTTCAGGAACTTTTACGTCGACGATGGGCTCACGTCATTGGCCAAGGAGCATGAGGTGATTGATCTCCTGCAGCGAACCAAGGCTCTGCTAGCTGACAGCAACTTAAAACTCCACAAGATCGCCTCAAACAGTCCGAGGGTCATGGAGGCTTTCCCAGTGGAGGAACGAGCAAGTGACCTGAAAGATCTCGATCTAGGAGCAGACCCATTGCCCCTTCAAAGGAGCTTAGGCCTGAACTGGATGCTCCAGACTGACAGCTTCACATTCCGAGTCTCAAGAGACATTAAGCCATTTAGTCGGAGAGGCATGCTGTCCACCATAAACAGTCTTTACGATCCCCTTGGATTCGCTTCTCCCATCACTGTCCAGGGAAAGGCATTGGTGAGAGACATCTCCTCTGAAGATCCTGAGATCAAGAACTATCTGCAAGAGCAGGGATGTACATGGACCTTCAATGCTCCCCATTCTTCACACATGGGTGGAGCCTGGGAGAGGTTAATTGGAGTGGCAAGACGCATACTGGATGGACTGCTTGCGAAGGATGGTGCTACCCGACTGTCTCATGAAGTCCTTACAACCTTGATGGCTGAGGTTATGGCTATCATGAATGCACGCCCGCTAGTCCCAGTCTCCAACGATGCAGAGGTACCTGAAATCCTCTCACCTGCCACTCTACTCACCCAGAAGGCGAGTGTCAGTCCTGCACCCCTGGGAGACTTCGACCTGGATCACCTCAGCCAGGTCCAGTGGCGCCAGGTCCAGAGCTTGGCGGACTCCTTCTGGAAGAGGTGGCGGTCGGAATACCTGGCCACACTTCAACCACGGAGGAAGTGGACCTCCGAGAAGTCCAGTCTCCAGGAAGGTGACATTGTTTTGATAAAGGACAATCAAGCAAAGCGCAACATGTGGCCTCTAGGGCGAATAGTTAAGGCCATTCCTAGTTCAGACAACAAGGTCCGTAAGGTCACAGTTAAGACCTCTAGCCAAGGGGTAGTTAAAGAGTACCTTAGACCCATCTCTGATGTTGTGCTATTGATGTCACTAGAGAAGAGTAAATAGTGGTATACATGTATACCAAGCGGGGAGTGTGCTGACCTGTCAGATATTGGGTGGGGTTATGTTCCCTCTAGTGGTAGTTTGCGTTACTGCACCTTTAATTGTAGCTACTTCCTGTTTCCTATAAAAACCCTTTTTCTTTGTTCAATCTGCTATGATGAAAGCAATGTGAAAATGTGCTCGCCAGAAATTTGGTTGTACTAACCTAGGAGTGGAACCAACAGTAAGTTAATGCTGAAAATTGTTGTAATACTTGTTTAAGATGACCATAGTTTGGAATATGATGTTAAAAACGCTAAATTTAAGCTATAAAAAGATCGCGATTAAAAGGTGTTAATGGCTAATCGTTTGCAATGGTACTTAGCTAACTGCTGAGTCATTTAGCCCTTTGTTAGCCCAAGTTATATTGTGTTGTAATGGTGCTTCGTGTGAAAGCTAGTTAGCTATTCATTTGGCTATGCTTACCTGCTTACTTAGCTGTGTAGCTGTCCTCTGTAAAATAAAAATGTGTTAGTATAATTTCGTATATTTACCTGATTTAACTTACCTTAACTTTGTAACCTGTGGAAACTGTGAAATACTTACCTTAGTTTGAATCAGTAGAGCAAATTACTTACCTGAGTTAAGTGCCTGTAATAAGAGAAACTGTTTATATACAGAGTGTTGTATTATTATTTCTTATGAAACATTCTGTATTATGTATATTTCATTGTGTTTCAGTTTTACAAGAAGAAAAAAAACAAACAAGACAAAAACTGATTTCAGTAAATCAGTCAACCTGGAATCAGCCTGCTGTCTTTATTGTTCGCTATCTGTCTACAATACCCAGCCGTATTACCAGGACAGAATACTCACGCTGTCTAACTTCACTGCACGCTGCAGTCCTGACCAACCTTCGGGGCCCACAATGTTTATGCCATCTCCGTAGGGTGTGGAGTTAGCTAGCTTAGCTTCTCGTCGACGGTGGCGAGTTTTCATGCGCTGCGCAGCGTTGTTGGGTTTAGCAAAGTAGCTAGTTAGCATCTCGACAGCACCCTCATAATAGTCCGTCGGACTAAGCATTTGAAAAATTATTTGACCTTCAATACCCAGGTAGTGGACAAGCAGTATCCACATTTTAATTTCAACCAGTTACTCCAAGTCCAGCGGTGAATTAAAAGTCTCAAAGGCACGCAGCCATCGTGGCCATGGGAAAGCTGGTTCACCAGGGGTCTTGAGGAACAGCTTTAGTCTGAAACACACGTCCATGGTTCTGTCTCTCATCGCCAAATGTTATGTCCACAAACCTGGCAATGATGACCGACGAGGATGCTGCCGTTGATCTGAACTTTATTACAGAAATAGTAGTAGTCCAAAGCACGTGTTGTAGTGTGTCACAATATAGCCGGCTGCCCACTCTCATATCTCCAACTACACTCTTCCCTGAGATGGCAGACAGCCCAATATATAGTGGCGTGGTGACATCAGCCGCAGGCTGTGTACCACTCCCAATATGCCCATATCTATACACTAGACATTTTATGGGTAGAAATGTTATATGCAAATGGTCATTTTCTGTTGGACAGAGCAACATCACAGTGTGGAGGGATTTATATTTATTCAAATATAAATATTTCAGTTCAATTTTAGTATTTAGCATGATTACAGTAACAGCATTCACTGACATGCATCATGTATATGTCAGAAAATACATCTTTATTAACATTACTCATTTTTTAAATTTGCTTTAATCACAGAAACAAATGTACTAATTGATACCTCAGAAAGAAAACAATAACGTATCACATCACTTTCTCCCTTCTGACTTTTGGAGTCACCATCTTCTCACAGATCCAGAAGTTTTGATCTTCACATGGTATGTCATTCCAGCCGTTTTCAACATCATGGTACTTTATCTCTACACAGTTCTCATTTTTTCCTTCAAAATCATTGGGCTCACCATGGCCCCAGTAGCTGCAAAAACAACCAGAGGAATAAATCAAGTCAAGAAGTGACACAAGAGTGACACAAGAGTATGCAAACAGGTTGACAAAACTAAAATGTTCCCTTGGATTCCTCAAACTACTCATCCTTGACTTTATATTATTAAACTTGAAAACAGCTCTTCTAACTCAGGGAAATTCCATGCTTTTAGTGATGCCCATGGCTATTTGGGTAATGGGTAAACTGCAACCCCTTTATTCTCACACAACTCAGCCTCAGCTGCTTTGGCTGTAAGTCTGACATGCAGTATTTCCTGGGGTTTTCCAAGTTACACAGATTGTCTTGAAGTCATAAAGATGAATTTAAGTTTTGAAAAATAATAATTTGCAAACCTTTTGGTCATTAGAGTGCCGTCCACCCATTTCCATGTCCCTTTCATGGCCTCGTCACTCAGCCCAATCCACAGGATCTTGTGAAATTTTCCTAACATCAGCTAACAGATATTTATAGATCAGTAATCATATAAAACATATAAAGCTCGGGGACTGTGTTCTTCTGGGCCAACTTGTTCAGTAACCAAACACACCACATATGAAACAGAACTTGTAATAGTTACAGTACATATGCATTTACACTTGAATACATATACACAAAACCACCTGTTCTTCTTTGCTGTTGATAATCACCAGGTCTGCTCCTCTTTTCAAACAGTCATCTCTACTCTCCTGCCAGGATTTCTTGACAGAAGAAATATAATAGAAACTTGGACGGAAATAGATCCACCCCTGTTGAAAATACTCATCTGTGAGGGTAAAAAAAAAAAAAACAACACAAATTTTAAGTGATGATTTTACAGGTTCCTTTATGACCCACAATTTTAGGTTGAACATTGAGAGCTTGCAAGTGTTGGCATGACCAGTGCTGGTATTTGGTGATTTGTGGCCCTTTACTGTGCCTTTTCACTGAAATTATAGAAAAATCCCACCACAAAAGTACAGTGATGTGAAAAAATTAGGACACCCCATTAAATATTCATTTCTTTTTAAGAAATGTTCACATATTTATGTCTAACCTTGTTTTTGTTTTAATTTGCATTTTTTAACATTTATTTTAGTCATTTTAAGTGGTAATGAATGTGGGGGTGTCCTAAAAAAGATGGGTGTGTCCTAATTTATTCCTCACTATTTGTTTAGAATTACATTTTACGGAAAATTTGAAAAAGTTTGCCATCTGCCAATGGCAAATTTTATTTCTGTTTCTTTGACACAGGATTAAAATTAGCTTCATTTTGTACTTACCAGTCAGTTTTTTCAGCTCAAGTGTCTCCTCTGTCCCATTTTTACAAGGGGTTTCCATTCCTGATGTCTTGCTGTCTAAAAGAATAGACATACAGTTAGGCCCAGAAATATTTGGACAGTGACACAATTTTTATTATTTTAGCTGTTTACGAAAACATATTCAGGATACAATTATATAATCAATATGGGCTTAAAGTGCAGACTCTCAGCTGTAATTTGAGAGTATTCACATCCAAATTGGAGCAAGGGTTTAGGAATTACAGTTCTTTAATACGTAGCCGCCTCTTTTTCAAGGGACCAAAAGTAATTGGACAATTGACTCAGAAGGCTGTAAAAAAAAATAACAAGGCTGCATGGGCTCTTCCCTCGTTAACCTGTCATCAATTAAGCAGTTAAAAGGTCTGGAGTTGATTCCAGGTGTGGCGTTTGCATTTGGAAGCTGTTGCTGTGAACACACAACATGCGGTCAAAGGAGCTCTCAATGGAGGTGAAACAGACCATCCTGAGGCTGAAAAAAAGAAGAAATCCATCAGAGAGATAGCAGAAATGTTAGGAGTGGCCAAATCAACAGTTTGGTACATTCTGAGGAAAAAAGAGTGCACTGGTGAGCTTGGGAACTCAAAAAGGCTTGGACGTCCACGGAAAACAACAGTGGTGGATGATCGCAGAATCCTTTCCGTGGTGAAGAACAAGCACACTCAAGTGAAGAACACTCTCCAGGAAGTAGGTGTATCAGTATCTAAGTCTACCATAAAGAGAAGACTTCATGAGAGTAAATACAAAGGATTCACCACAAGGTGCAAACCATGAATCAGCCTCAAAAATAGAAAGGCCAGAATTGACTTTGCCAAAAAACACCTGAAGAAGCCAGCCCAGTTCTGGAACAGTATTCTTTGGACAGATGAGACTAAGATCAACCTGTACCAGAATGATGGGAAGAAGAAAGTTTGGAGAAGAATTGGAACAGCTCATGATACAAAGCACACCACATCTTCTGTAAAACATGGTGGAGGCAGTGTGATGGCATGGGCATGCATGGCTTCCAATGGCACTAGGTCACTTGTGTTTATTGATGATGTGACAAAAGACAGAAGCAGCCGGATGAATTCTGAAGTGTATAGGGATATACTTTCTGCTCAGATTCAGCCAAATGCAGCAAAGTTGATTGGATGGCGCTTCACAGTACAGATGGACAATGATCCAAAACATACTGCAAAAGCAACCCAGGAGTTTTTTAAAGCAAAGAAGTGGAATATTCTGCAATGGCCGAGTTAATCACCAGATCTCAACCCAATCGAGCATTCATTTCACTTGCTCAAGACAAAACTTAAGGCAGAAAGACCCACAAACAAGCAACAACTGACGACAGCTGCAGTAAAGGCCTGGCAAAGCATCACAAAGGAGGAAACCTAACGTTTGGTGATGTCCATGGGTTCCAGACTTCAGGCAGTCATTGCCTGCAAAGGATTCTCAACAAAATATTGAAAAGTAACATTTTACTTAGGGTTATGTTTATTTGTCCAATTACTTTTGAGCCCCTGAAATGAGGAGCGTTTGTATAAAAACAGCTACAATTCCTACATGTTTAATCATATATTTTTGTTCAACCCCTTGAATTAAACCTTAAAGCCTGCACTTCAATTCCGTTGTAGTTGTTTCATTTCAAATCCAATGTGGTGGCATGCAGAGCCCAAATCATGACGATTGTGTCACTGTCCAAATATTTCTGGGCCTAACTGTATTTGTTTTGTTTTGATTTTTTTTTTTTTGTTTTGTGGGGGATGAAGGGGTACTTTTTGCTTTTACTAGACAGCTACAGTGAAGAGAAAGACAGGAGAAACGGTGAAGAGCAGGGGAGAGACACACAGCAAAGATCACAATGGCCATTAATGGAACCAGGGCCCACCACATTTAAGCAACACTGTCTGCATCACAACCACCAGACCCCAAAAATTATTTGCTCATCGGACACTGCAAAACCTAACAGTACTTCTTAATAAAAGAAGTAAGTAAATATAACTTAATCATTCAAAAAACATTAGGAGCCACTCATTTCTACAAATTTAACATTTGTAGTAGTAACTCAGTTGCTGTAAGTGTACTTGCATTTTGGGGGCATTTTAAGCATTGGTGACATAATTCCAGTTTTTGCATTTACTCATTTCATCTGAGTTAACTTCAATATTGTTATAAAAATGATTGCTGACATTTTTTTTCAGGGTTGGAAACTATCAGGCTATGCTCCAATAAACCAATAATCCAGATAATTGTATGTTCCTTTAAAGTGACATTGCTAAGTTAACAACTTCAAAGAGTTGCAGTCTTGTAATCCTTGTTTAGTCAGCTTTCATGAACCGGGCCAGTTTGTCCTTTAGGCCTGGTCCCATGACTCTCTTCTGTGTGTCATTATTATTTGTGTACAGTGGGGAAAAAAAAGTATTTAGTCAGCTACCAGTTGTCCAAGTTCTCCCATTTAAAAGATGAGAGAGGTCTCCAGTTTTCATCATAGGTATACCTCAACTATGAGAGACAAAATGAGAAAAAAAAATCCAGAAAATCACATTGAAGGTTTTTTAATGAATTAATTGGTAAATTCCTTGGTAAAATAAGTATTTGGTCAACTACAAACAAGCAAGATTTCTGGCTCTCGCAGACCTGTAACTTCTTCTTTAAGAGGCTCCTCTGTCCTCCACTCGTTACCTGTATTAATGGCACCTGTTTGAACTCATTATCAGTATAAAAGACACCTGTCCACAACCTCAAACAGTCAGACTCCGAACTCCACTATTGCCAAGACCAAAGAGCTGTCAAAGGACACCAGAAACAAAATTGTAGACCTGCACCAGGCTGGGAAGACTGAATCTGCAATAGGTAAGCAGCTTGGTGTGAAGAAATCAACTGTGGGAGCAATTATTAGAAAATGGAAGACATACAAGACCACTGATAATCTCCCTCGATCTGGGGCTCCACGCAAGATCTCACCCCGTGAGGTCAAAATGATCACGAGAACGGTGAGCAAAAATCCCAGAACCACACAGGGGGACCTAGTGAATGACCTGCAGAGAGCTGGGACCAAAGTAACAAAGGCTACATCAGTAACACACTACGCCGCCAGGGACTCAAATCCTGCAGTGCCAGACGTGTCCCCCTGCTTAAGCCAGTACATGTCCAGGCCCGTCTCAAGTTTGCTAGAGAGCATTTGGATGATCCAGAAGAGGATTGGGAGAATGTCATATGGTCAGATGAAACCAAAATAGAACTTTTGGGTAAAAACTCAACTTGTCATGTTTGGAGGAGAAAGAACGCCATACCTACTGTGAAGCATGGGGGTGGAAACATCATGCTTTGGGGCTGTTTTTCTGCAAAGGGACCAGGACGACTGATCTGTGTAAAGATAGAATGAATGGGGCCATGTATCGTGAGATTTTGAGTGAAAACCTCCTTCCACCAGCAAGGGCATTGAAGATGAAACGTGGCTGGGTCTTTCAGCATGACAATGATCCCAAACACACCGCCCGGGCAACAAAGGAGTGGCTTCGTAAGAAGCATTTCAAGGTCCTGGAGTGGCCTAGCCAGTCTCCAGATCTCAACCCCATAGAAAATCTTTGGAGGGAGTTGAAAGTCCGTGTTGCCCAGCGACAGCCCCAAAACATCACTGCTCTAGAGGAGATCTGCATGGAGGAATGGGCCAAAATACCAGCAACAGTGTGTGAAAACCTTGTGAAGTCTTACAGAAAACGTCTGACCTCTGTCATTGCCAACAAAGGGTGTATAACAAAGTATTGAGATGAACTTTTGTTATTGACCAAATACTTATTTTACCGAGGAATTTACCAATTAATTCATTAAAAATCCTTCAATGTGATTTTCTGGATTTTTTTTTCTCATTTTTTCTCTCATAGTTGAGGTATACCTATGATGAAAATTGGAGACCTCTCTCATCTTTTTAAGTGGGAGAACTTGCACAATTGGTGGCTGACTAAATACTTTTTTTCCCCACTGTATGTTGTCTGATCTGTTATGTCTTGCTGTGTGTTTTGTATCTCTGACTGACGGGCTGTCAGACAGCTTGTTTAGCCTACACTTGGTGTGGGTGGGCCTGTCAGTCTGCCAGCCAGACCACACCTCCTTCTCTTGACAGTCAGCTGGTTCCACTCCCTGTAATTATTTTCCCCGCTCCACGCTCAGGTGCACCCAATCATTCAGTCCTCAGTGCTTGTATTTAAGCAGTTCATTTTCTGTCTAGCATTGCTAGATTATTACCTCTGCCAAGGAGGTAATGTTTTTACCGGGGTCTGTCTGTCTGTCTGTCTGCCTGTTACCAACATAACTCAAAAAGTTATGAACGGATTTTGACGAAATTTTCAGGAAGGGTGTGTAATGGAACGGGGAACAGATGATTAGATTTTGGTGATGATCTGAAAGTGCATACCTCCACCAAGGGCTTTGTTTGTATTTGTGCAGCAGGATTACACAAAAACTACTGCTGTAGCGCCCATAATTGTAACCTTATGTAGCTCACATATTTGACTGCATAGGCTCAAACACAGAGAGACTTTAAGCTTGCAGTGTGTACTGACATCATGCCTCAGATGGACAATGGGTCTGGACCACCTGCGGACTTGGAAGGAAGGCGGAGGATCGGGGGCGAGATCCTGAAAGGGTTGTCTGACCCCCTGGGGTCAGACGGAAGAGCAAAGAGGACTCTGAAGTGATTAATTGTAAATAGAAGGATTTGACTTGAGTGTGTGATTCTGTTTTTGATGTGCTGGTATAAATGTGTGGGGTTTACCGCAGCTCTTCCTCTTTTTTCCTGACTGAGAGAGAGAGCTGGGGACGTGAAATGCAATAAACCAATACTGAGAAATAATCCAGTCTCATCATTTTGTGATCCCCACATTGGTGACCAAGACGTAAGATGCCGGGGGAACGTTACCCTGACCCGGATTCACCGGAGACCGCCCGCACGAGTGCAGGCTCGATTAAGCTCCCCGAGTTCTGGCAAGACGACCCGCACTCATGGTTCCAACACGCAGAATCGCGGTTCGTGCTTGGGGGAATATCAGCAGATGACACCAAGTTTCATAATGTCATCGCAAGACTCGACAGCCGCACAGCTCGATGTGTGCGGAGCCTGGTGCAGCAGCCACCCACTGCTGGCAAGTACGACGCGCTGAAAGCCGCCCTCATCGAGAGTTTCGTGCCATCAGCCGAGGTGAGGGCTAGGCGGCTTCTGGACCTGCGCGACAGAGGAGGACGCAGACCGACCGACCTCATGGAGGACATGCTGCAGCTGATCGGGACAGACAACGATCCGTTTCTGTTCAAACACATCTTCTTGAGGACCCTCCCAGCACACATGAGGGGTACCCTGTCCTGCAGGAGGTGTGTGACCCAGCAAGGCTTCCGCACGCTGGCCAAGGAAGTGCAGCGGCTCCTCGACGCCTGCGACGAGCAGGAGCCTTCCGTGGCAGCAGCAGACCTCGGCGCGGCGGCCGGGGGCAGTGAGGAGCCGGAGGCAGCAGCAGCAACCCCAGAGACGATGGCAGCGGCGCGGTCCCGAAGCAGAGGAGGGGACGGCCTCTGTTTTTACCATCGACGCTTCGCTGAGAAGGCGTACAGATGCATCCCGCCGTGCAGTTTCAAGAAACAGGGAAACGCCCGGGCCGGGAGTCGTTAGCAGCTTCGACTCTCGGTGAACAGAACAAGCTGCTTTATCTGACAGATGCGGGCTCCGGGCGGCAATTCCTCGTGGACACCGGAGCCCAGAGGAGTTTCATCACTGCGACCTATGCGGACCGTGTGGCTGGGCCCCGCGGAGACGGGGCAACGGCGGCGAACGGCTCGTCTATCAAAACTTTCGAGGAAAGAACTCTGCGCCTGTCCTTGCACGGCCGCACCTATGAATGGACTTTCATAGTAGCGGCGGTGAGTTTCAACATGTTAGGCGCTGACTTTTTGTGCTCACATGGCTTGTTAGTGGATCTGGTTAATAGACGCCTAGTTAATGCACTCTCTTTTTGTTCTATCCCTTGTGCAGCTTGAGTGTCCCCGCCGCCAGTACAGACCAACGTCGCCACGGCAGGTGGTAAGTTTCAGTCTCTTCTAACCCAGTTCCCAGCACTCACAGTTCCCACGTTTTCAGCTAAGGTTGCGAAGCACGGGGTAGAGCACTTTATCACCACAGTTGGCCCACCAGTTTTTGCGAAAGCTCGGCACTTGGATGCAACTAAGCTCTCCATTGCGCGCGAGGAGTTCGCCAACCTGGAAAGTTTGGGCATAATTCCCCGCTCGAAGAGCCCATGGGCATCACCACTACATATGGTTCCTAAGGCTGACGGCTCGTGGAGACCTTGTGGTGATTACCGCAGGTTAAACAATGCCACAGCGCAGGACCGCTACCCAATTCCGCACACCCAGGATTTTTCGGTGCATTTAGCGAAAGCGAGCATTTTTTCTAAAATAGACCTGGTCCGCGGTTATCATCAGGTCCGGGTCCGACCAGAGGACATTCCCAAAACAGCGGTAATAACCCCGTTCGGACTTTTTTAATTTTTACGCATGCCTTTTGGCCTTAAAGGCGCCGCGCAAACCTTCCAATGAATGATGGATGCCGTGTTGCGCAACCTCCCTTTTGTTTTTGTCTACTTGGACGACATTTTAGTCGCCAGTGCCTCCGAGGAGGAACATGAAAAACACCTCACGGAGGTTTTTCAGAGGTTGGGAGCGCACGGGTTGATAATTAACCCGACCAAGTGCCATTTAGCGCAAATTGATTTTTTGGGACACCGCATCTCCCCAGAGGGAGCAGTCCCTCTACTGGCCAAAGTACGCGCAGTGGCAGAGTTTCCCCAGCCACAAACGGTCAAAGCGTTGCAAGAATTTTTAGGAATGGTAAAATTTTATAACCGTTTCATACCCCACGCAGCGCAGCTTATGCAACTGTTATACGCTGCGCTTAAAAAGCAGAAGCCCTCCAATGTGATCGAGTGGTCCCCGGAGCGGGAGCGCACATTCACGGAGGTTAAAAAAACACTTGCAGACGCAGCACTGCTGGCTCACCCAGACCCATCAGCCCGCATAGCGCTAACCACCGACGTGTCAGATGTGGCCATAGGGGCTGTTGTAGAGCAGCAGGTCGCCAGGGTTTGGCAGCCGCTCGCTTTTTTCAGCAGATCCTTGCGCGATGCTGAGGGAAATACAGCGCGTTTGACAGGGAGCTGCTAGCGCTCCACCTGGCCATTTGCCATTTCCAGTTCTGGCTGGAAGGGTGGCGTTTCACCGTGTTTGTCGACCACAAACCGCTCACTTTTGCAATGTCCAAAATTTCAGAACCGTGGTCAGGACGGCAGCAGAGACAGCTGGCCGCAATTTCGGAATTTACCACTGATATTCAGCACGTAGCCGGTAAGCTCAACGTAGTAGAGGACTGCCTCTCACGTGCGGTAACAGCGCCTGTCCGCGCGGATGCGGATTGTGCTACCGCAGCCGCGGGGCGGAGTAACAGCGCGGACGCACACGCGGCCCCTGTTCACGTGGGGATAGATTATGCAGCCATGGCGGCGGAGCAGAGCGGAGACGCAGACGTGCGCGCGCTCCTGTCTGGACCAACAGGGTTAAGGCTGGAGAGCAGGAGTTTACAAACTGGTTCGCCCCCCCCCCTAATCTGCGACGTATCCACCGGGCGGCTGCGCCCGGTGGTACCGGCCGCGTGGCGCCATCGCGTTTTTGACGCGGTGCACTCCCTGGCACACCCGGGAGTACGCGCTTCTGTGAAAATGGTAGCGGAGAAGTTTGTTTGGCCGAGCCTGCGCAAGCACGTGAAAGAGTGGGCGAAAGCCTGCATGGCTTGCCAGCGGGCCAAAGTCCACAGGCACACGAAAGCCCCCTTAGAACCGTTCCACATTCCGGCTAAGAGGTTCAATCATGTGCACGTAGACCTAGTGGGCCCCCTACCGCCGTCACAAGGGTTCACACATCTCTTGACAATGGTGGACCGAACCACACGTTGGCCGGAAGTGGTCCCGTTAACATCGGCCACAGCGGCAGAGGTGGCTCGCGCTTTTTTAACAGCCTGGGTAGCGTGGTTCGGGGTTCCGTCGGATATTATGTCCGATAGGGGACCTCAATTTGTGTCAGAACTGTGGTCAGCAATGGCCAGCAGCTTAGGAGCGGCAGTCCACCGCACTACCGCTTATCACCCCCAGGCCAACGGTTTATGCGAGCGTTTTCACAGGTCTTTGAAGGTAGCCCTCAGAGCGTCGCTCACGGAAGCAGATTGGGTAAACAAACTGCCATGGGTTTTATTGGGGTTGCGTTCGGCGCCCAAAGAGGACTTAGATGCCTCACCCGCGGAATTAGTTTTGGCACAACCTCTCAGGCTGCCCGGCGAGTTCTTACCAGCCCATGCGGCACCAGGGCTCCCCCCTGGCGCGGGGACCTCTGATTGGCACGGAAGCAGAAATGCTCCCGGGCCCTGCTCATCACACTTTTCCGCGTGTTTTTGTTCCCAAGTCTTTACAAAAAGCTGAATTTGTTTTTGTCAGGCACGACGCTCAGCGACACAGTCTCCGCCCACCCTATGACGGTCCATTTCGAGTGCTGGAAACCGGGGATAAATATTTTGTGCTAGATTTGGGGGGCAGGAAAGAAACAATCAGTATTGATAGATTAAAGCCTGCCTTTGTGTTGCATGACGAGTCTGTACGACCGGCGAGGGTGCCTCGACGCGGCAGACCCCCAGGGAACGGCCCCTGGAGCCCCCGCAGGGGACAAATAACCTTTCTCCCCCTCAGTCCACAGATTCGCCGCAGGACAGCACAACACAGACTGTGAAACCTGCGTACAGCAGGTTCGGGAGGAGGTTGAAGCCCAGACTACGTGCAGAGTGATGTGTGTTTTGATCAAACTGTGTAGGTTGTGCTGTAGATTCTGCAGGTAGGGGGCAACATATGCTGTATTGCCTTTAGGATACTGTTATTGTGTGTCCATTCTTTGGCATTTGGGGTGGGGGGGTGATGTAGCGCCCATAATTGTAACCTTATGTAGCTCACATATTTGACTGCATAGGCTCAAACACAGAGAGACTTTAAGCTTGCAGTGTGTATTGACATCACACCTCAGATGGACAATGGGTCTGGACCACCTGCAGATTTGGAAGGAAGACAGAGGATCGGGGCGAGATCCTGAAAGGGTTGTCTGACCCCCTGGGGTCAGACGGAAGAGCAAAGAGGACTCTGAAGTGATTAATTGTAAATAGAAGGATTTGACTTGAGTGTGTGATTCTGTTTTTGATGTGCTGGTATAAATGTGTGGGGTTTACTGCAGCTCTTCCTCTTTTTTCCTGACTGAGAGAGAGAGCTGGGGACGTAAAATGCAATAAACCAATACTGAGAAATAATCCAGTCTCATCATTTCATGATCCCCACACTGCATGGATTTGGATGAAATTTTCACCAGAGGTGGTTCTTGGGCTAGAGAGGAACCCATTATATTTTGGTGATGATCTGAGAATGCATACCTCAGCCAAGGCTCTTATCTTCTCACAGTGTGTTAGCAACAATACTCCAAAACTGATGGACAGACTTTGATGCAATTTCCACCACAAGTGGCTATAGGCCTACACACAAACCCATTACATTTTGGAGGTGATCCATGAGAAATGGAAGGAGCCTTGGCGGAGGTATATGAGCTCTATGAGTGCTTTTCTAGTTGTTTCTGTTATGGCCACGCTACGCCATGGTCTGCCCGATTGTTCCTGTTCACGCCACCTTATTCTGTGGTAAGCCTTTTGCACGTCACATCGTGTTTTTTTGTAAGTGCATATCTTTTGTATTTTCTGTTTGCCTGCTCTGACTCTTGTGAGACTTTATGTTAATAAATCTGTCTGTGGTGTATCCTGCGTGTGAATCTGTCTTCTCTCCTCCGTGAGCTGCCTAAAAGCACACGGGGATTCACGAAAGTCAGCACATACATTAAAGTAAATTTTCATGTTTTTTTTTTTTTGGGGGGGGGGGGGTGTTACATTTTTTTTGTATTTTTTTGTATTTTGTATACTTTATTAATACCAGAGAGAAACATTTGATAAAATAACCATGAGCTCTAAAGTGACCAGTGTTATTTAAAATTACTATATTCTAAAGTTTTGAAAACCAAACATTTAATCAAGGAACAGGACAATTTCCTGCTTTTGGGGGACTCTATGCAAAATTGTGTTTGGGGCACCTGTTTTCGTAAAGCAGAGAAAGATGCCCCATGGAAGTGCATCAATCTGGTACACTTAAAAGAAGCTAGATTTTTTTTAATATAAAATTCAGATTAAAGATCTCAAGTTGACTCAAGCATTTTAAACCTACAGAAAATAATATTAGTGCCTCTCAATACATTTGAATATTATGATTTGTAATTTCAAAAATTATAACCATAACCATCAAATGAAAATAGGTACTTTTAAATCTCTAAAAAAATTATGTAGCCACAAGGGCTGATGGGAAATAAATATTGGAAAATACACCTTATCTTCTTAGTTCCACTGTCACTTTACTGTGTGTTACTGCTGTACATATGTTGAAACTTTTGTTGCTGGGATATTTTACGTGTTTGGCACCATGAGTGCTTGAATGGTTTGAGTTAACAAACTTCAATGATTCAAGACAATCAGTTTCCTCAAACACTTTGAGTTGAATTAACTTATCAGATTTTAGTGTATGTCACTTCTGTCAAAAAAGTCTCAAGAGATAGAACTGTCAAATCAAACATTGCTGAAGTTTATCTGTAATCTATTTTCAAATATATAAATCAGCCATATTATTATTCACTGAGATAAGTACTTCAAAAAAATCTACTGCAACTTTGGGTCTCGGTTTTTATTTTGTAGAACAAACATGACAATCAAATCCTTAATCTGCTGCTACCATTCAGGGGTCCCATGGCTGTAAAAGTCCAAACAGTTTTAATTTTAAGAGGTAGACTCACATGATATCCTTGAGGGAGTTTACGGTAATACATGCTCTTTGACTGTCCAAGCATAAATGGAAGGCTTTGATTTTATTTGTATAATAATTAGACTTACAAAGTAATTAATTTATTGCTATATAAAATGTGAGACATTTTAGTGAAGAATAAAAAAAAAAACTGTTTAGCAAGTTTCTCTGTTGAGACCTAGTCTAGAGGATGTGGTTTGTGTGTGTGGTGAGACCTGTTTAGATCAACACTGATGTGTACACAGAGGAGCTTAGTGCTAGAGCACTATCGCCGGGTGATTTTCACCCGAGCAAATGTATTTACATGATTTTCAATATGTTGCATTTTTCTGAGTGTCATGGGTCCCTGGGTAGCTTCACCATTGTTTTTGACATCTTTGAAGGTGTGGGTGTTTCCCTACCCCAAAGCCCACTTTTTCCTACAGGCATGCTTTTGGGTGATTTTCACTCGGCAATAGTGAAAGAGGGTAAAGTACGTTTTGGGTGGATTTCACCCGGTGATAGTGTTAGTGTATAAAATCAGAACACTTTCGCTATAAAAAGTAACACCATCACTTTCGCCGGGTAATTTTTACCCAATATAATATATCCAACAAAAAGTACTTGTCATAAAAAATAGATCAAAATATGACAACACATGATAAATTAGAGTGGTTTTCTTTTATTTTCAACTGTGGCATGTGTAACAAAATGAAAAAAAATGTCATAGGAGGACATGCTTTACTGAAAAATTAGGAATTCATGAACAAAAAATTCCTAAAAAAAAAAAATTAATGATACTGGAAACTTGGTCTTTGGTCCACCCATTCCTGGGACATGTGAGACTGCTTGTAAGGAATAGGTAAGTAAAGGTGGTCCTGGAATTTGCATGCTATCCTTATTTAGTGCAGTAGTTATGAATAAATATCACAAAGTGGTGATTTCAAAGGGAATTCATATGGTGAAAACAATATTTTAGTCAATTGGTCATTTTTACCCACTCAAAAAATACCATTTTTTGTTCCTCTCTCCTGCAGCTGTTCGCGTGTCAAGAAGTCTGTGCCTTCACCAGGGAAGTCTCACATGTCCCAGGAATGGGTGGACCAAAGACCAAGTTTCCAGTATCATTATTTTTTTTTTAGGAATTTTTTGTTCATGAATTCCTAATTTTTCAGTAATTTTGGAGCATTTTATGGGGGTCCTCCTATGACATTTTTTAAAATTTTGTTACACATGCCACAGTTGAAAATAAAAGAAAACCACTCTAATTTATCATGTGTTGTCATATTTTGATCTATTTTTTATGACAAGTACTTTTTGTTGGATATATTATATCGGGTAAAAATTACCCGGCGAAAGTGATGGTGTTACTTTTTATAGCGAAAGTGTTCTGGGGTTAAATGTTTTCACTCTTTCCACCACTTCCACAAGGGCTGATGGGAAATAAATATTGGAAAATTCATCTTATCTTCTTAGTTCCACTGTCACTTTACTGTGTGTTACTGTTGTACATATGTTGAAACTTTTGTTGCTGGGATATTTGACTTTTAGATAACATTTGTGTTTGGCACCATGCGTGAAACTGCTATGACAATGAACTTGTTTACATGGTCACGAGTAAACCAATTACAATCAGCTTTCTGGAGTTACCTGATTATTCAAACTGTCATGTAAATGGAGTAATCTGATTACCTTTATCAGTTTACTCCAGTAATTGGTTTACTCATAACCATGTAAACAGGGTCAAAGGCTCATTAATGGTTTATGAGAAAACAGATTAACACGCCTAGTTTATTTGCCCAGTAAACCGTTTACTCAGTGCATGTAAAAACCATAAGCTGTTTATTACCTTTATCGGTTTACTCCAGTAATCAGTTTACTTGTGACCATGTAAACATGGTCAGTGATTCAAACAACCATAACAGCAATGGGCACTTTGACAATGAGATTACATTTGTAACTTGTGAGGCCCATCAGTCACCAGGGGCCCACAGTGTTTGGGAAGACTGTCCTATGGTGAAAATAACTATGCCAAATGTGTTGTTGTGTAAGTTGTCATAACTAAAATGTAGTAACAAACCTTAATACAAAGAGTAAGTAAAACTTGAACAATAATTTAGTGTGACGAAGATATGTTAACTCTTTTTTATATAACTAAGTTTACTCTGCTGAAAAATTTTGATGTGCTTGAATGGTTTGAGTTAACAAACTTCAATGATTCAAGACAATCAGTTTCCTCAAATACTTTGAGTTGAATTAACTTATCAGATTTTAGTGTATGTCACTTCTGTCAAAAAAGTCTCAAGAGATAGAACTGTCAAATCAAACATTGCTGAAGTTTATCTGTAATCTATTTTCAAATATATAAATCAGCCATATTATTATTCACTGAGATAAGTACTTCAAAAAAATCTACTGCAACTTTGGGTCTCGGTTTTTATTTTGTAGAACAAACATGACAATCAAATCCTTAATCTGCTGCTACCATTCAGGGGTCCCATGGCTGTAAAAGTCCAAACAGTTTTAATTTTAAGAGGTAGACTCACATGATATCCTTGAGGGAGTTTACGGTAATACATGCTCTTTGACTGTCCAAGCATAAATGGAAGGCTTTGATTTTATTTGTATAATAATTAGACTTACAAAGTAATTAATTTATTACTATATAAAATGTGAAACATTTTAGTGAAGAAAAAAAAAAAACTGTTTAGCAAGTTTCTCTGTTGAGACCTAGTCTAGAGGATGTGGTTTGTGTGTGTGGTGAGACCTGTTTAGATCAACACTGATGTGTACACAGAGGAGCTTAGTGCTAGAGCACTATCGCCGGGTGATTTTCACCCGAGCAAATGTATTTACATGATTTTCAATATGTTGCATTTTTCTGAGTGTCATGGGTCCCTGGGTAGCTTCACCATTGTTTTTGACATCTTTGAAGGTGTGGGTGTTTCCCTACCCCAAAGCCCACTTTTTCCTACAGGCATGCTTTTGGGTGATTTTCACTCGGCAATAGTGAAAGAGGGAAAAGTACGTTTTGGGTGGATTTCACCCGGTGATAGTGTTAGTGTATAAAATCAGAACACTTTCGCTATAAAAAGTAACACCATCACTTTCGCCGGGTAATTTTTACCCAATATAATATATCCAACAAAAAGTACTTGTCATAAAAAATAGATCAAAATATGACAACACATGATAAATTAGAGTGGTTTTCTTTTATTTTCAACTGTGGCATGTGTAACAAAATGAAAAAAAATGTCATAGGAGGACATGCTTTACTGAAAAATTAGGAATTCATGAACAAAAAATTCCTAAAAAAAAAAAAATAATGATACTGGAAACTTGGTCTTTGGTCCACCCATTCCTGGGACATGTGAGACTGCTTGTAAGGAATAGGTAAGTAAAAGTGGTCCTGGAATTTGCATGCTATCCTTATTTAGTGCAGTAGTTATGAATAAATATCACAAAGTGGTGATTTCAAAGGGAATTCATATGGTGAAAACTGTGGTATATATGACTCTTATATCCCATATCTACATATGTTAGAACAAGTGGAAATGTTTTGTGACAGCATATGTAAGGAATTTCACACCTAGAAAGGACAAAGGATCTCCCCCGCCGGGTTAAAGACAATGGACCTCCCAAGACGAGGCTGCAGAGATGGACTTGACACCTTTACCCCCTAAGGCGAGAGGAGGAGTTCCCATCACCTCCCAAGACAAGGAGAGGAGATAGCAGAACAATGGGCGGTTAAGATAACGGGGGGATGTCAGCTTTTTCAATGAGTGGCTCTGATGTCAGCTTTTTCAATGTGTGGCTCTGATGTCAGCTTTTTCAATGTGTGGCTCTATGTGTGCTTGTATTTAACCAGCGAGTGGAGCAGAGATCATTCTCTTGCCTTCTGCCAAGCTCTACACCTGATGAGACTCGATAGAAGAGCTATTCATTAAAAACCCTGTTTTTAATACAAAAATCGCCTCGTCATTTCAGCTCCTTTACACTGGTGACCTTGACGCGAGAATATGGACCGGAGGCGTTCTTCAAGCTGCTCATCCATGGTGACTCGGGTATACGCCAGCGACGACGTAGACGAGGGAACAAGCAGACAGCTGTTCCCCACGGCAGAGGGCACTGAGAGAGCTCAACCGAGCTCCAGCACCGCCGCGAGTGCCGAGGCAAAGCACTCTCACCCGGCGGGCACAACAGTGATGGTGTGCACGAACGCCGTTGCTGTCAACCTGCCAGACTTCTGGTGAGAGGACCCCGCCTCTTGGTTTCAGCAAGCTGAAGCCCAGTTTATACTGGCGGGCATCACAGCAGACGATATTAAGTTTTACCATATTGTCTCCAAACTCGACTCCGCCACTTCAAAGTGTGTGCGGAGCTTGGTCCGGCGACCACCAGCCCGGGACAAATATGAGACACTCAAGGTGACCATCATGGCGAATTATGTCCCATCAGCGGAGGAAAGAGCCGAGAGGATCCTAGCAGTCTACGGCCACAGAGGGAGCAATCCGAGGACCCTCATGGAGGATTTGCTACAACTCAAGGAGGAGGATAATGATAATTTCCTTTTCCAATTCATTTTCCTCAGCACGCTACCACCGCAGTTGAGAGGGACACTCGCCAGTATGAAGTGCAATAATCATCAGGATTTCCGCACACTGGCCAACGAGGCTTACCGGCTCGTCAACGCCTGCAGAGAACGGATACCCACAGCGGCATCCGCAGATCTGAAAACGGACACCCCGAGACTTGGAGAGACTCAACCCACGGTGACAGTGGCGCGGCCCAAGCGCAACGAGCAGAACGACGTCTGCTATTATCACCACCGCTTCGCAGAGAAAGCCCGCAAATACGTTCCCCCCTGCAAGTTTACGATGTCGTGGAAACGCCAAAGCCGAGGGCCATTAACAGCAGCGGTTCTCGGCGAGAAGAATAAGCTGTTATACGTGACGGATGGATACACAGGCAAGCAGTTCCTCATCGACATGGGAGCTCAGCTGAGTTTCGTCATGCCCTCCCACGCAGATCGAACCATGGGCACCCGGGGCAACGGAGCAGTGGCAGCCAACGGCTCTGACATCGACACGTTCGGGGAAAAGAGCCTGCACCTCCTCATCCACGGCCGCAGCTACAGATGGACATTTGTTGTAGCAGCGGTGAGCTTTAACTTGTTAGGCGCAGATTTTCTGTGTGCACACGGGTTATTAGTGGATCTTGCAAATAGGCGCCTGGTTAATGCACTATCTTTTGCTTCTATTCCATGTTCAGCTCGAGTTTCCCCACCACCTGTGCAGGCCAGCGTCACCACAGCGGGAGGTAAGTTTGAACAACTCCTCACCCAATTTCCAGCACTCACAACCCCCAAATTCTCAGCCACTGTAGCCAAACACGGGGTTAAACACTTCATTCCGACAACAGGACCTCCTGTTTTTGCCAAAGCTCGCCGCTTAGACGCGGCCAAGCTCAACATAGCAAAGGATGAATTTGCAGCTCTCGAAAAATTGGGCATTGTTAGACGCTCGAAGAGCCCCTGGGCTTCACCACTTCACATGGTTCCGAAATCTGACGGTTCTTGGAGACCGTGCGGAGATTACCGCAGGCTAAACAACGCTACAGCGCATGACCGCTACCCCATTCCTCACATTCAGGATTTCTCACTACATTTAGCAGGTGCGGGCATTTTTTCAAAAATAGACTTAGTCCGCGGTTATCACCAAGTCCCAGTCCGAGCTGAAGATATTCCTAAAACAGCGGTTATAACCCCTTTCGGCCTTTTTGAATTCCTAAGAATGCCGTTCGGCCTCAAAGGCGCTGCTCAAACTTTTCAACGGATGATGGACGCAGTCCTACGCGACCTACCCTTTGTTTTTGCCTACCTCGATGACATGCTGGTAGCCAGCTCATCCGAGGAAGAACACGAGCAGCACCTCACTACCGTTTTTCAGAGGCTGGAAGAGCACGGACTTATAATCAATCCAACCAAATGCAAATTCTGCGTATCGCAAATTGATTTTTTGGGACATAGGGTCTCCCCGACAGGGGCATTTCCGCTTCCAGACAAAGTTCGTGCGATAGAAGGTTTTCCACGGCCTCAAACGGTTAAATCGCTACAGGAATTTTTGGGGATGGTTAATTTTTACAACCGTTTCCTCCCCTACGCAGCTCAGCTCATGCAACCCCTATATGACGCGCTCAGAAAAAAGAAGGCTTCCAACGCGGTCGAATGGACCCCGGAGCGCGAACGCGCTTTCGCGGAAGTAAAAAACGCCTTAGCTAACGCCACAATGTTAGTCCACCCAGATCCCTCAGCCCGCATTGCTCTGACCACAGATGCTTCAGACCTGGCTATAGGGGCAGTTGTAGAACAACTTGTCAGCGGAGTCTGGCAACCTTTGGCATTCTTTAGCAAATCGCTAAACCCAACGGAACGCAAGTACAGCACTTTCGACAGAGAGCTGCTAGCGCTTCATTTGTCCATCCGCCACTTCCAGTTTTGGTTAGAAGGGCGGAGTTTCACGGTCTTTGTGGACCATAAGCCGCTCACTTTTGCTATGGCTAAAATTTCAGAACCATGGTCGGGCAGACAACAAAGACAGCTAGCTGCGATTTCAGAGTTCACCACAGACATTCGACACGTAGCAGGCAAACTTAACGTTGTAGCTGACTGTCTCTCTCGCGCTGTGACACCGCCAGAGCACGAGGAGACAGATTACGCCGCCTCAGCAGCGGAACTCTTCACTAACGCACACACATACGCAGCACCTATCCAGGATGGAATAGATTATGCAGCCATGGCGGAAGAACAAAGCAGTGATGCAGACGTGCGCGCGCTCCTGTCCGGACCAACAGGGTTAAGGCTGGAGAAAAAAGGGTTGCGCGACGGCGTGCCCCCCCTAATATGTGACGTTTCAACCGGCCGACCTCGCCCGTTAGTACCAGCTGCTTGGCGCCGCCGTATTTTTGACGCAATTCACTCCCTTGCGCACCCAGGTGTGCGCGCCTCGGTCAAAATGGTTGCTGAAAAGTTTGTGTGGCCAGGCCTGCGCAAAAACGTAAAAGAATGGGCAAAAACTTGCATTCCTTGTCAACGCGCCAAAATACACAGACACACAAAAGCCCCTCTGGAACCCTTTCCAATTCCTGCTAGAAGATTCGACCACATTCACGTCGACCTCGTGGGGCCGCTACCTTCCTCCCAAGGTTTCACACACCTGTTAACAATGATAGACCGCACCACGCGCTGGCCAGAGGCAGTCCCTCTAGCGTCAACCACAGCGGAGGAAGTCGCTCGCGTTTTTCTAGCAAACTGGGTGGCACGTTTCGGCGTTCCATCAGACATCATGTCAGACAGAGGGCCTCAATTTATCTCAGAGCTCTGGTCAGCCATGTCTAACAGTTTAGGGGCAACAATTCATCGCACCACCGCTTATCACCCTCAGGCTAATGGGTTATGCGAGCGTTTTCACAGGTCCTTAAAGGCTGCCCTCAGGGCCTCACTAACGGACACAAATTGGGTAAATAAACTTCCCTGGGTTTTATTGGGGTTGCGTGCAGCACCTAAAGAGGATTTAGACGCTTCTCCTGCAGAATTAGTTTTTGCCCAGCCTATCAGACTCCCAGGAGAATTTTTACCAGAGAACCCAGAACCAGGACACCTTCCAGTCCCAAGGTTTTTAGGCAGCAGTGGACCGGACTCCCTCCATGGTCCAGCTCATCACTCTTTTCCACGAGTTTTTGTTCCTCAAACTTTAAAAAACGCTGAGTTCGTTTTTGTTAAGCATGAAGCCATTAAACCAACGTTACGCCCAGTTTACGATGGCCCGTTCAGAGTGCTGGAAAATGGTGACAAACACTTTGTGCTTGATTATGGGGACAGAAAGGAAGTGGTCAGTGTTGACAGACTCAAACCTGCCTTCTTGCTGAGAGACGAACCTGCACAGTTGGCACGAGCACCTCGGCGTGGTAGACCCCCCAGAGGAAAAGTCTCAGCCCCCAGGCAGGGAACAAATAATCTCTTTCCTTCCCACAATGCAGATTCACCACGAGAAGGTCCCAGCGGGACACCTAAGCCAACCTACAGCAGTTTTGGGAGAAGAATAAAGCCCAGACAGCACAGGGACTGATACCAACCACCCCGCAATTATTCACTAATTGTGCTACAACAGTTTAAGGCTACTTATGATTTCACTATGCTGTTATGTTTACCACTGAACTTTCTTAGGAGCATGGCTGCTAGAAAACTTCTCCTGTGGCAACAGTTGTAACACGTAGTATTTCATAGTTATTATCTTAGACTGTGATTCTTTCTGTGTCCTTTCCTAGTGTTTGGGGGGCCTGTGGTATATATGACTCTTATATCCCATATCTACATATGTTAGAACAAGTGGAAATGTTTTGTGACAGCATATGTAAGGAACTTCACACCTAGAAAGGACAAAGGATCTCCCCCGCCGGGTTAAAGACAATGGACCTCCCAAGACGCGGCGGCGGAGACGGACTTGACACCTTTACCCCCTAAGGCGAGAGGAGGAGTTCCCATCACCTCCCAAGACAAGGAGAGGAGATAGCAGAACAATGGGGGGTTAAGATAACGGGGGATGTCAGCTTTTTCAATGAGTGGCTCTGATGTCAGCTTTTTCAATGTGTGGCTCTATGTGTGCTTGTATTTAACCAGCGAGCGGAGCAGAGATCATTCTCTTGCCTTCTGCCAAGCTCTACACCTGATGAGACTCGATAGAAGAGCTATTCATTAAAAACCCTGTTTTTAATACAAAAATCGCCTCGTCATTTCAGCTCCTCTACACTAATATTTCAGTCAATTGGTCATTTTTACCCACTCAAAAAATATCATTTTTTTGTTCCTCTCTCCTGCAGCTGTTCGCGTGTCAAGAAGTCTGTGCCTTCACCAGGGAAGTCTCACATGTCCCAGGAATGGGTGGACCAAAGACCAAGTTTCCAGTATCATTATTTTTTTTTTTTTTAGGAATTTTTTGTTCATGAATTCCTAATTTTTCAGTAATTTTGGAGCATTTTATGGGGGTCCTCCTATGACATTTTTTAAAATTTTGTTACACATGCCACAGTTGAAAATAAAAGAAAACCACTCTAATTTATCATGTGTTGTCATATTTTGATCTATTTTTTATGACAAGTACTTTTTGTTGGCTATATTATATCGGGTAAAAATTACCCGGCGAAAGTGATGGTGTTACTTTTTATAGCGAAAGTGTTCTGGGGTTAAATGTTTTCACTCTTTCCACCACTTCCACAAGGGCTGATGGGAAATAAATATTGGAAAATTCACCTTATCTTCTTAGTTCCACTGTCACTTTACTGTGTGTTACTGTTGTACATATGTTGAAACTTTTGTTGCTGGGATATTTGACTTTTAGATAACATTTGTGTTTGGCACCATGAGTGAAACTGCTATGACAATGAACTTGTTTACATGGTCACGAGTAAACCAATTACAATCAGCTTTCTGGAGTTACCTGATTATTCAAACTGTCATGTAAATGGAGTAATCTGATTACCTTTATCAGTTTACTCATAACCAAGTAAACAGGGTCAAAGGCTCATTAATGGTTTATGAGAAAACAGATTAACACGCCTAGTTTATTTGCCCAGTAAACCGTTTACTCAGTGCATGTAAACACCATAAGCTGTTTATTACCTTTATCGGTTTACTCCAGTAATCAGTTTACTTGTGACCATGTAAACATGGTCAGTGATTCAAACAACCATAGCAGCAATGGGCACTTTGACAATGAGATTACATTTGTAACTTGTGAGGCCCATCAGTCACCAGGGGCCCACAGTGTTTGGGAAGACTGTCCTATGGTGAAAATGACTATGCCAAATGTGTTGTTGTGTAAGCTGTCATAACTAAAATATAGTAACAAACCTTAATACAAAGAGTAAGTAAAACTTGAACAATAATTTAGTGTGACGAAGATATGTTAACTCTTTTTTATATAACTAAGTTTACTCTGCTGAAAAATTTTGATGTGCTTGAATGGTTTGAGTTAACAAACTTCAATGATTCAAGACAATCAGTTTCCTCAAACACTTTGAGTTGAATTAACTTATCAGATTTTAGTGTATGTCACTTCTGTCAAAAAAGTCTCAAGAGATAGAATTGTCTAATCAAACATTGCTGAAGTTTACCTGTAATCTATTTTCAAATATATAAATCAGCCATATTATTATTCACTGAGATAAGTACTTCAAAAAATCTACTGCAACTTTGGGTCTCAGTTTTTATTTTGTAGAACAAACATGACAATCAAATCCTTAATTTGCTGCTACCATTCAGGGGTTCCATGGCTGTAAAAGTCCAAACAGTTTTAATTTTAAGAGGTAGACTCACATGATATCCTCTAGGGAGTTTACGGTAATACATGCTCTTTGACTGTCCAAGCATAAATGGAAGGCTTTGATTTTATTTGTATAATAATTAGACTTATAATGTAATTAATTTATTGCTATATAAAATGTGAGACATTTTAGTGAAGAATAAAAAAAAAACTGTTTAGCAAGTTTCTCTGTTGAGACCTAGTCTAGAGGATGTGGTTTGTGTGTGTGGTGAGACCTGTTTAGATCAACACTGATGTGTACACAGAGGAGCTTAAATGTTTTCACTCTTTCCACCACTTCCTCTCTCAGAGATACCAATATGAAGACTAGGCAACCCTGGAAAGTCCCATTCTTTTTTTCCTGCATGACTTTGGTTCATGACTGTTTGTGAAACTTCCTTTATTATTTCACTGTTTCTTTTTATCAGACAAAAGGATATAGGAGAAGCTTATTTTTTACCTTGACATGTTTTGACCGACGTCTGCAGTCTTCCTTAGAAGTGTCAGCTTGTCACTGTGACATGTCATTTATCAACTGTTTTTCCTAGGCATGGCCAGCCTGACAAATCCACCAGGCTGGCAATGCCCCCCAATGTCAGATGGTCTCTAAAGGATGGAGTCCCATTATTCACATTATGGATTGGGGCAACACAAGAATCATCAGATCAGAAAATAACAGACACAAATACTGGATCAAGGAGGCTATAGAAATCGGGAAGTGAGAAAAAGACATCATGAACCCAGATAAGGGAGCATTCATGCTCTTCCACACCTGGGACTCCATCCTCCAGAGACCATCTGACGGCGGGGGGCGTGGCCAGCCTGGTGGATCTGTCAGATCCATCAGGCTGGCCAAGCCTAGGAAAAAGGGCTGATAAACAACATGTCACAGTGGTCAGCTGACCCTTCCAAGGAAGACTACAGATGTAAGTTGTAACATGTCAAGGTAACAAATGAACATCTCCTATACCTTTTTGTCTGATAAAAAGAAACAGTGAAATAATAGTTGAAATAAGAAGACAAAATTAGCTTTCTTGAACTGTGAAACTTGCTATTTCAATGTGAATGACTAAAATGAATACAATCTGTAAGTGACCCTGATATAAACAAAAATATATCATGCTTTATCATTATTCAAGTGATCTATGGTGACCAAAAATATAGAAAGTGACTGTAGACCAGAGGCCTCATGTACAAAGGGTACTTACACACAGAAACATGGCGTATGTCCTTTTACGTGGAAAATTTCAGATGTATCAAGAATGAAATGACAGTGGAAAAATGCACAGCCCCACGCCAACTTAATGGCTGGTGTGAGTATGCTTCTACTGTTACTGGTCCATTGGTGACACTTAGAGGTGATGTTGGGAGACTGATAATGACGTGAAAATTATTGTATACACCAGAGACACATGATGACCAAACATCCAAGTGTGTGCAATTAGATGAGTGGATATAAAAGCAAGCACAAAGAAGTGCAGAAAATGCCTCTAATAACAATGTCGTTAGCATTATTAGAGGATATTTCAAATCGCACAGTGAGAAGAGAAAGGGTATTTAGAGAGAGAAGATTTTCTGGCTCAGGATGATGACTGGCTTGTTAGGCGGTTTAGTTTTCCATGGGCAGTCCTTGTGGAACTGTGCTCAGAGCTACGGCCATTTTTGGAGCTCAACATGGCAAGAAGCCATGCACTGCCCGTTCCAGTACAGGTGCTGACAAGACTGAGGTTCCTGGCAACAGGGGCATTCCAGAGGGAGCTGGCAGACCATTCGGGAATTCCCCGGTCAACCCTAAGCCGAGTTATGCCAGCTGTGTGGGATGGCATTATCCGGCTGTCACCAAGGTACATCATATTCCCATAGAATGCAGTTGAACAGGCCAACATCAAAGCACAATTTACAGCGAGAGCCAGTTTTACTAATGATTCTAATGAACAGCATTGTTGAGAACAAACTACAAGCTGGTACTGTGTGGATGGGTGGCTTCTTGGTGAGTAAATTCATGTAATTGTCCTAAATAACCCACCTCATCTGCAACATGCCTGTGCGCCCCCAAATATCACCCTGTGTTCAAGGCTTCATTACAGCTCAGTGGGTGGAGTAAGTGACTTCCTTTTTTTACTGATTAAACTACAGTTTCACAGCATTCTACCAAGTCCCCAATTGCCTCTGTGTACAGTAGTTATGTCAATAAACACATGCGTAAAGTTTGAAATGCAACAGTCTCACCTATTCCCCGGCACACTTCCTTCATTTAGTAATGTGTGTAATCCATGTAAGTTGTATATAACTATAAAGGATGAGATTTGCATTTTGGACATAAAATATGTACTTGTCGAGTCTAACATGATCTGCTTTCAACTGACAGGTGACTGTGGCTACTCGCTAAACAGGTTCATATTGCCTTCTTTTTCATTACTGTTTTCCTTTATTCACTGAGCTGATCCACCCGGCTGGTTACAAATCACAGCGATCAGCTGACACTTCTGAGGATGACTGCAAACGTCAGTGGAAGTATGTCAAGGTTTAAATAGACATCTCCTTCTTATCCCTGTCTGAATAAAGGAAAACTGTAAACTAATCTTATAGGGCTGTGAGCAGGCTATTGAATTACCTGAATTACCTGTATCTGGCACTTATGCCGGAGGCCAGCATGCCAAACAAAATGTTTTTACGTGCCTCTACCTCATTCAGAAGTGCCTCCAACTCACAGTTCATGAAATTCCATTAAATCCATTATTTTTGATTGCGGATACAGGAGAATCAAACGTGCAGCACTTGTATATACATATCTATTTGCATATCTATTTGCATCTATTTGCATATTCAAATGGAGGCATCTCACGTGTGTTCAGTTTCAAGTAGATTGGGATGTACAGTACAAAGTAAATGTGCTTGGATTCCTGCGTATGCACTGTTTCATACAGTACATCTGGATTTTTATTTTTTTTTTGGCTTACAGCATTTTCTTGATTTAAATGTATCATATTTCAGTAGGAAATCCACGCAAGTCTTTGTACATAAGGCCCCAGGTCTACACTGTGGTTCCAGTCAGTATCTCATTTCAAATAACTGTGCAGAAACACAAATTAAAGTAAAATATAATGTAAAAACACTCACAGAAAGAATTGTGCAGGGAAATGTTGAGGGCAACTTGAAGGATACATAGAACTCCAAAGGAAATGGCCACCAGCATGTACAGTTTCCTCCCTAAAGGAAAAAAGTCACAATGGTGAAAAACAAGGGGTGTGACTTTATTGCAAGTTTTCTGATCTTCAAATATAATAATAATAATAATAATAATAATAATAATAATAATAATAATAATAACACAAACCACATTTCCCATATGTATTTTATTTACAAATATGACTGAATTAAGTCACATTTTTTAATTGCAAAATATACCTCAGACTTTTTTAAATCATGCTATTGGTGGGGGAAAAAAAACTGGTCTCAGTCTTACCTGGAAAAGCTGGAGACACCTCACTGTGTTTACCAGAGTAACTCTGACTCCTGCCTGATGCATCTGGTAGGTTTGTGTAGTCCATACTTCTATCAGAACTGACCATACTATGACCAGAATGGCAGTGATAAAGAGCAGTGTACTTTCAATGACTGAAAGTAATCTACTTCTTCTTTTACAATACTTTTGTTGGTAACAAAGTTGCACAACTTTCTTCTTCCTTATCTGTTCCTTCTGTTAGTTTTAGTTTTTGTTAATTATTAGGATCCTCATTAACTGCAACAAATAACTGCAGCTATCCTCCCTGAGGTTTAACACAAACAATTAAACAAAAAATATAAAGAAAAAAGTGAAATTATTTGCAGCAGCATGTCTTCCACTGTAATTGTGTTTTTTAACTGATAATGATAGACCCAGCCACAGGTGGTACACAAGCCAGTATACTCCTAGTACCAGTCCCAAGCCCGGGTAAATGGGGAGGGCTGTGCCAGGAAGAGCATCCGACATAAAAATTTTGCCAAATCAAACATGCAGATCATGATGAATGAGACTTTTATACTGGATTGGCCGAGGCCCAGGATAATGACTGCCACTGGTGCTGTTAACCGACAGGGTGCTGGTGGAAATTGGGCTACAGGTGGTTGAAGCTCAAGGAGGAGGAGAGGGGGAAGGCGTGTAAGGAGGGAGAGAGAGAAAAGGAAAGGTAGAAGTGTCGAGGTGAGAGTAGAGACTTTAAACGTAGGGACTCTGACTGGTAAAGGCAGAGTTTGCTGATATGATGGAGAGAAGAAAGGTAGATATATTGTGTGTTCAAGAAACCAGATGGAAGGGATGCAAGACTAGGAGCACTGGGGTGGATTTAAGATTCAAAGACTGTATTTGTCAATACTACTATATGTTCAGGACATACAGAAGAATTGAAAAGGTGTTTCTCCCTTTCTTCGATGATGCGCACAATATTAAAAAAAGGAAAAAGGAATGAAGCTGGAAAAAACAACAGCAGTCTATGTACAGTAATGCTACCCGTAGTGCAAATGCCGACAAATGATAGACCCAGACCTCCTATAGTGCAAAGATAAACAATAGATGATGAAACCCAACAATCCTATACACAGAGAAGTAGAGCAGTAATACTGGTAGTTGCAAGTTCAGTGCGGTAGTGTAGGTGCCGACAGTGACAGACAGGACTACACATGATCAGTATTGCAATGACAGACAGCAGCAGATATGGCATTTGTGTAAATGGTTGCAGTAAGGTGGAGATACATACAGCAGCAAATGTATTACTTAAACTGTTTTACCATGGTGTAGATAGGAAGAGAAATGGAGTAGGAGTAATCTTGAAGGAAGTGTATGTGAAGAGTGTTCAGGAGGTAAAGAGGGAGTCAGACAGGATCATAAGTTTGAAGCTAGAAGTTAAAGGTGTGATGTTGAATGTTGTCAGTGCGTATGCCCCACAAGTTGGATGTCAGGTAGAAGAGAAAAAGGAATTCTGTAGTAAATTGGATGAAATGATAAATAGTGTTCTTGGAGGGGAGAGAGTAGTGATTGGAGCGGACTTTAATGGACATGTACGTGAAGGGAACAGAGGTGATGAGGAAATTCTGGGTAGGTATGGTTTTAAGGAGAGAAATGTGGAAAGACAGATGGTTGTGGATTTTACTAAGAGGATGGAAATGGCTGTGGTGAACACATACTTCAAGAAGAGAGCTGAAAATCGAGTGACTTACAGGATTGGAGGAAGATGCATACAGGTGGACTACATTTTGCAGAAGGAGAAATCTGAAAGAGATAGGAGACAGCAAGGTGGTGGCAGGTGATAATGTAGCTAGACAGCATCAGATGGTAGTCTGTAGGATGGCTTTGAAAAGCAAGAAGAGAAAGAGAGTGAAAGCAGAGATAAAGATTAAGTGGGGGAAGTTACAGAAGGAGGAAGGTTGCACAGAGTTCAGGAAGGAGTTGATACAGGCTCTTGGTGGTCAGGAAGAATTACCACATGACTGTGAAAGTACAGCAAAAGTATTGAGGGAAATGGGCAGAAAGGTACAGTGGGGAAAATAAGTATTGAACACTTCAACATTTTTCTCATTAAACATATTTCTGATGGAGACATTGACCTGAGAGTTTCACCAAATATCAGTAACAACCCAAGTGATCCTTACATACAAAGAAATCAAGGCAACTGTGTTTACAAGACAAGTTTTACTTAATAAAGTTGAATGGCACAGGGAATAAGTATTAAACATATGGAGAAAAAGAGGTGCAAAAAGGCATAGAAAGCCATGAAACCAGCTGAAATCCACCAGAATTTAGGAAGCCATCCCACCCCCATCAGTGCAAATTAATTTCAGCTGTTTAAGCCCTGACTGATAGCTTTTAAAAAGGTCTGTGAATATCAGGCTGTCACACCACAAGGAACTTATGATGGGTAGAAGCAAAGAGCTCTCTCTTGACCTTTGCAACCTTATTGTTGCAAAACATAATGATGGCATTGGTTACAGGCACATTTCTAAACTGCTGAATGTTCCAGTGAACACTGTTGGAGCACATTTGGAAGTGGAAGGAACATAATTACCTCCGCCAGGCCGAAAAGGCCAGGAGGAGGTTATGTTTTTGCCAGGGTTTGTGTGTTTGTCTGTCTGTCTGTCTGTCTGTCTGTTTGTCTGTTGGTTAGCAAGATAACTCAAAAAGTCTTGGACGGATTTCCATGAAACTTTCAGGCGTTGTTGGAAATGGTACAAGGAAGAACTGATTAAATTTTGGGGATGATCCGCATCACCGTCTGCATACAGGAATTTTTTAAAGCATTTTTCCACACTGTGACATATGGCCATTTTCAACATGTGCGCAGGCGCAATGGACGGCGCTGGGCGTCGTGTCTGACCAACACAAACTCCGCCTTCTTCAACGTTTTAGCCACAAAAGCATGCGGAAAACACTGGTGGCCTGGGCCCGCCAGCCATAGGCGCTGCGCACATTGCGCTGGTCGTCGTGTCTGACCAACACAAACTCCGCGTTCTTCAACGTTTTAGGCACAAAAGCACGCGGAAAACACTGCTGGCCTGGACCCGCCAGCGTGCGTGTTTTTGCGCCACGCTGCAAAACCTGACACGGCCATCTGTCCGCCGCCCGATTATTTGCCACAAATTCCCCGCCCAGCTATAGGCGCTGCGTAAAAACGACCTCTCTGCCGGGGAAAATTCGAAATTCTGTTTTGCCGCGGAGCGCAACCCCAATAATTTATAATTTCTAATTTCATGAGTTTGTTTTTTTTAAATAATTCTGTTGAACCACAATATAATATAAAACCCACGGCAACCTGTCTAACCAATCTGCATCCGTCAGTGGAGGAGATGGACACACCAACACTTCAGTTTATTACCTCCGCCAAGGAGGCAATGCTTTTACAACCGTAAAACGGGGCTATAAGGGACGGCGGGGTAATATGGTACACTTTTCTAAATGTAATTCTGCTTTTTTAATTTTGCTTCCGCCTAGATTTGATGAAGGATTCATGGATATTTCACAATAACAACACAATTCAGCGTCCTGCTCAAAATAAAAAAGCAGAATTACATTTAAAACATTTCCCAGAAAAGTGTCCCTTATCAACCCGCCGTCCCTTATAGCCCCGTTTTACACTACTGAACCACTAATCCTATCACTATCACATTGATTGTCATTCATTAATTGTCTGTTTATTGCACTGTCCATGTCAAATAAACAAATAATCATTGTGAATCCAATTGCTAGTCATATCTTTTCATGCTCAGGGAATCTGAAAACGTACACACAAACACTGTATGGGGGGAACTGTGCCGCTTGGCGGAGGTCTGCGCTCTCCGAGTGCTTTTCTAGTTTTTACATAAACTGGCCACGAGCAGGAGCTCCTCGCAAGATTTCTGACAGAGGAGTCAAAAGAATTGTGAGAAGAGTTATCCAAGAGCCAAAGACCACTCTTGGAGAGCTCCAGAAAGACCTGGAGTTAGCAGGTACTGTTGTTTCAAAGGAAACAATAAGTAATGCATTCAACCGACATGGGCCCTATGCCCACTCACCTCGCAAGACTCCATTGCTGAAGAAAAAGCATGTTGAATCTTGTTTGAAGTTTGCTGCACAACATTTGGGCAAGTCAATAAAATACTGGGAGAATACAGTCTGGTCAGATGAGACCAAAATTTAACTTTTTGGGTGCCACAACATACAGCATGTTTGGAGAAGAAATGGCACTGCACATTCCATCATTGTGTGGGTGTGTTTTTCAGCACATGGTACAGGCAGACTTTAAATAATGGAAGGAAAGATGAATCGACAAATGTACAGAGACATCCTTGATAAGAACCTTTTGCCATCTGTCAAGATGCTGAAGATGAAATGAGGATGGACATTTCAGCAAGACAATGATCCCAAACACACAGCCAAGGAAACTCTCAACTGGCTCCAGAGATGGAAAATAAATCTGCTAGAATGGCCCAGTCAGTCACCTGACCTGAATCCAATTGAAAATCTATGGAACGAACTAAAGATCAGAGTTCATTGGAGACACCCATGGAACCTTCAAGATTTGAAGAGTTTGTGTGGAAGAATGGGCTAAAATCATTCCTGACCAATGCCTGCACCTAGTTTCTCCATACAGGAGGCATCTGGGATTATTATCAACAAAGGCTTTTCTACTAAGTATTAAATGAATTTCACCAAGCGCCTCCAATACTTATTCCCTGTGTCATTCCACTTTATTAAATATAGCTTGTTTTGTGAACACAGGTGCCTTAATTTCTTTGTATGTATGGATTACTTGGGCTGTGAATGATATCTGGTGAAAATAAGGAAGACAAGGAGACTTGTTGGTGGAATGAGAAGGTACAGGAAAGTATTCAAAGGGAGAGGTTGGCAAAGAAAGAATGGGATAGTTAGGGAAATGAAGAAAGTAGACATGAGCATTATGAATCTTGCCACATTGCAAAGAGAGAGGTGGCCAAGGCAAAGTAAAAGGCATGTAGTGAATTGTATGAAAGGCTAAACACTAAGGAAGGAGAAAAGGACTTTTATCAATTAGCTAGACAGAGAGATCAAGCTGGAAAGGATGTGCAGCAGGTTAAAATAGAATAGAATAGAATAGGCTTTACTGTCATTGTGCAGTTGTACAGCACAATATTGTGGGTGCTCCACCAGGCTACTGCACAATTAAGTTAAAAGAATTTGAATAAAACACAGTTACAGAACACACGATTAAACATACGACTGAAATAACTAGAAAAGCACCCGGAGAGCGCAGACCTCCGCCAAGCGGCACAGTTCCCCCCATACAGTGTTTGTGTGTACGTTTTCAGATTCCCTGAGCATGAAAAGATATGACTAGCAATTGGATTCACAATGATTATTTGTTTTATTTTACATGGACAGTGCAATAAACAGACAATTAATGAATGACAATCAATGTGATAGTGATAGGATTAGTGGTTCAGTAGTGTAAAACGGGGCTATAAGGGACGACGAGTTGATAAGGGACACTTTTCTGGGAAATGTTTTAAATGTAATTCTGCTTTTTTTATTTTGAGCAGGACGCTGAGTTGTGTTGTTATTGTGAAATATCCATGAATCCTTCATCAAATCTAGGCGGAAGCAAAATTAAAAAAGCAGAATTACATTTAGAAAAGTGTCCCATATTACCCCGCCGTCCCTTATAGCCCCGTTTTACGGTTGTAAAAGCATTGCCTCCTTGGCGGAGGTAATAAACTGAAGTGTTGGTGTGTCCATCTCCTCCACTGACGGATGCAGATTGGTTAGACAGGTTGCCGTGGGTTTTATATTATATTGTGGTTCAACAGAATTATTTAAAACAAACAAACTCATGAAATTAGAAATTATAAATTATTGGGGTTGCGCTCCGCGGCAAAACAGAATTTCGAATTTTCCCCGGCAGAGAGGTCGTTTTTACGCAGCGCCTATAGCTGGGCGGGGAATTTGTGGCAAATAATCGGGCGGCGGACAGGTGGCCGTGTCAGGTTTTGCAGCGTGGCGCAAAAACACACACGCTGGCGGGTCCAGGCCAGCAGTGTTTTCCGCGTGCTTTTGTGCCTAAAACGTTGAAGAACGCGGAGTTTGTGTTGGTCAGACACGACGACCAGCGCAATGTGCGCAGCGCCTATGGCTAGCGGGCCCAGGCCACCAGTGTTTTCCGCATGCTTTTGTGGCTAAAACGTTGAAGAAGGCGGAGTTTGTGTCGGTCAGACACGACGCCCAGTGCCGTCCATTGCGCCTGCGCACATGTTGAAAATGGCCATATGTCACAGTGTGGAAAAATGCTTTAAAAAATTCCTGTATGCAGACGGTGATGCGGATCATCCCCAAAATTTAATCAGTTCTTCCTTGTACCATTTCCAACAACGCCTGAAAGTTTCATGGAAATCCGTCCAAGACTTTTTGAGTTATCTTGCTAACCAACAGACAGACAGACAGACAGACAGACAAACACACAAACCCTGGCAAAAACATAACCTCCTCCTGGCCTTTTCGGCCTGGCGGAGGTAAAAATAAAAAGTAAAAATAGCCCATAGGTATATACACAGGTATGGTAGTGGCTTCACGGGTGGAGCTATGTACATAAGGGTGCGGAGTGCAGAACACACACTTGAGTAAAATGGCCCAAGGATTATAGAAAATATGTACAGTAGTGATTTCACTGATGGGTCAATATACATGAATGTGAGGAGTGCAAAAACAGGTGAGTTATTGTGATAATTAAAAGGTCCTCAGTTCTGTGCATGTGAGCGTTCGGAGGGAGTGGGTGGGGCCTCTGACTGTGTGTAGTTTGGATGGTCCAGGGGAAGAAACTGTTTGTCAGTCTGGAGGTGTGGGACCTGATTGATCTGAACCGTAGTCCAGAGGGAAGCAGGTCAAACAGGAGGTGGGCAGGATGTGAGGGGTCTCCTGTGATGGCCTTGAACCTTATGAGACAGGAGGATCTGGAGATGTCCTCCAGGGAGGGCAGAGGGCTGCCGATAATTTTTTGGGCATTGTTGATGACCCTCTGCACAGCCTTTGCTGTTGTTGAGGCTCAATATTCTACCAAACATGACCTGGTAAGGAATTACTCTGAAGACTTTGCTGTATCTCAGTTAGAATATTTATTGTCACCGGTGAGAGGGTTCTTACATGCTCTAAGACAGAATGCAAAGAACCCAGTCTTACTCCACAGCTCCATATATGCACACAGAAACAGGATCATAAAACAGGACATAAACCAGGATGAAAGGCAGGGGATATGGTGGCCTCAGTTTGACCTAAGGCCAGGTCGCTTCCTTATCTACAATATTTCTTGTTTAGCTGCTGGGAAAAAGGATAGACCCACTCTTAACTTTTACAACCTGCACTCTAAGACTGAAGACAATGAGCCTTTTAATATAACTGAAATAGAATAAGATATTACATAATGAGTAAAATAATCTATAATGTTCCCCAACACTGTTCTCGGCTGTGAAGTCGGCGCACCACACACCCAGACAGTAGGTGAGCATGCTTTCCACTGAGCAGCGACAGAAGGCCAGCAGCAGCTTCTGGTCCAGGTTGTGCTTCCTCAGGACATGGAGGAAGTGCAGCTACTGCTGGGCTTTCTTCACCAGGGCCTTGGTGTTGACAGTCCAGGAGAGGTCAGAGGAGATGTGGGTGCCCCGGAACCTGAAGGCGGGGATGATTTCCATGCGGTCACCATTTATGAGGAGGGGGAGTGGTCCTGTCTGTTCTTCCTGTAGTCCAGTATGAGTTTTTTCTTTTTTTTTTTTTTGACATTCAGTTTCAGGTTGTTTGCTTGGCACCACAGCAACAGATTCTCTACCTCCGCCCTGTATGCCTTCTCATCGTCGTCAGTGATGAACCCAATCAAGGTGGTGTCGTCCACGTATTTCACGATGATGGTGGTTGGGTGGGTTGGAATACAGTCAAAGGTGTACAGGGAGTACAGTAGAGGACTTAACACGCAGCCTTGGGGGGAGCTGGTGCTGAGGGACAGTGTGGAGGAGTGGTGGGAGCCAAGTCTGACTGTTTGTGGGTGGTTGGTGAGAAAGTTCTTTATCCAGGAGCAGGTAGGGGGAGGGATCTGGAGGAGTTGCAGTTTGTTGATCAGGATGTCTGGGATGATGGTGTTAAAAGCTGAGCTGTAGTCCACAAAGAGCATCCTCACGTAGCTCCTTGGGTTCTCCAGGCGGCTCAGCGCTCTTTGGAGAGTGGTGGCGATGGTGTCTTCCATAGACCGGTTCTCCCTGTATGGAGAACTGATGAGGGTTGAAGGAGGTGGGGAGACAGTCCAGGATGTGCTGCGACACCAGTCACTCAAAACACTTCATGACTATAGAAGTGAGTGCTATGGGTCTGTAGTCATTCAGGCTGTCAATTGCGGACTTTTGTGGGTTGGGGATGATGGTGGAGGCCTTGAGGTAGGAGGGGACAGTGGTGTGCATCAGGGAGAGGTTCAACAACTTGGTGAGGATTCTTGCCAGCTGGTCTGCGCATGTTTTGACCACCGCTCCTGGGATGCCGTCTGGACCAGCAGCTCTGTGGGGGTTCAGTGGTCTCAGTTGCCTCCTCACCTCGTGCACCTGTAGATAGAGGGGGGAGAAGGGAGAGAGGGGGGGGAGGGAGTGGAGAGAGATGGGAGGAGGAGGGGGAGAGAGGGAGGAGTGGAACGGGAGTGGTGAGGGGGGGGTGAGTTTGGGGGGGAAGGTGTGCTCAAACTGAGCAAAGAAGCTGCTAAGCTCCTCTTCCAGAGCGAGGCTGCTCTCTGGCCCTTGTAGTTGGTGAGGGCCTGGATGCCTCTTCACATCTGTTAGGGGTTGTTGCCTGTGAGGAAGCCCTCCACCTTCCTCCTATAGGCATTCTTAGCGAGTTTTATGCCTCTCCTCAGGTTAGCACTAGCAGTGCTGTACAGAGAGCTGTCCCTCTGTCTGAAGGCTGAGTTGCGCGGTCTGATCAGAGCCTGGATTTCACTAGTCATCCAGGGTTTATGGTTTGGAAATACCCGGATGTGTTTGGTGACTGTCACATTTTCTACACAGCATTTGATGTAGAAAAGGACAGACTTTGTGTAGGAGTCCAAGGTTAGGTTGATTAAGGACAGAAATGCTAATGTACTAACAAGTGACGAGAGTGTGTTGAGAAAGTGGAAGGAGTACTTTGAGGAGCTGATGAATAAAGAAAATGAAAGTAAGAGGAGGATGGATAAAGATGGTGAGCAAGTCCCAAGGATTAGCAAGGCGCAAGTGAGGGCAGCTTTGAAGAGGATGAAAAATGGAAAGGCAGTTGGTCCAGAAGACGTAACTGTGGAGGTATGGAAATGTTTAGGAGAGATGGCAGTGGACTTTTTAACCAGATTGTTTAACACAATGCTGGAGAGTGAAAGAATGCCTGAGGAGAGGAGAAGAAGTGCTTTGGTACCAGTTTTCAAGAACAAGGATGACACTCAGAGCTATAGTAACTACAGAGGCATAAAGTTGATCAGTCACACTATGAAGAAGTAGAAGAAGAACTTTATTTGTATCGTACTTTCACAGATACAGACCACAATGACATGGTTTAGGACCCAGGAGACAGACACTGACACGGGCAGATAGTGACAATAATCTTTATTTAAGAGTGAGGGTGTGTAGTGCGAGTGTGAGTGCGTGGATTGAGTTCTGGTCACTGGAGCTGAGCGCCCTGGACGGAGACCCGGCAACCCTGGAACATATAAGCAGAAACAATTACTTTTGTCCCACACTTGTGACAAGCTACAAGTAGAGAGGCTTACTTGGGTGCAGCACAGGCTTCGTCCTGCAGAGATCCAGCGGCCGTGCAACGTGGAGGTGAAGGTGTCCGTGAACGTGCTGGAGATACCACCCGTGGCTGTGATGAGGGTAGTCCTTCTGTTGACGCCGGCTGTGACTCCACAGACCGGGACGATGATAATCCTGACGATGATGAGGTGAGTGATTCCACAGAACGTGGTGATGATGATATAGCTGATGCTGTATACAGTGACTCCACTGATAGCGGTGGCCAATACTCCTGCAACTGATATAACAACAGTTCTGGGATTTGAGGAGCAAGACGTACCGGTAGACGTGGTGGTAGCGAAGTGCTACGTGTGTGTGTTGACGTTACCCCGTCAGCTGGGGACGCAGGTCCGCCACCAAGGAGGTCCACCTGTGCACAGGGGTATAGATTTGGAGTTGAGTAACAGATTGTTCTCTTACGTGGCTGACTCTGATGAGAGGTCCTTGAAGAAGTAGGAGAAGTTCTTGACGAGGCAAGAGAAGTTCCTGACAAGACGAGAGAGAATCCTGACGAGCCCAGAGAGCGGAGTTCAGGCTCATTCTCCGACGAGGAGGACAGACGACTCCGTGCCGGGCTGTCAGCGACGCTGGCTTTTAATAGCCGTTGATTACCACCTGTTGGTCTGTGCGCAGCTGGAGTTGATGATGCCAATGACGGCCCAGAGGCCGCCATGACAGTACTCCCCCCTTTAGCAGTGCCTCCAGGCACCTGCCCAATCCTACCTGGATTCGCCCGATGGAAATCGCGAATCAGCTGTTTATCCAGGATCAACGCTGGGCGAATCCAAGAACGATCCTCCGGTCCAAAGCCCTCCCAGTCCACCAAATACTGAAGACTACAACCCCACCTGCGGACATCCAGGATGGCAGTCACCCCCCAGGCCGGATGGCCATCGATCATCCTCGGGGGTGCGGGAGCCGCAGGAGCAGGGCACAGGGGATCAGAGACGTACGGTTTGACCTGGGAGACATGAAAGGTGGGGCAGATACGCATCGAAGAGGGGAGAGACAAGCGCACAGACACAGGATTAATAACACGATTAATGGTGTAGGGGCCAATGAAGCGCTTAGTGAGCTTACGTTTTTCGGCCGGTACACCAATATTCGGGGTTGACAACCAGACCTTCTGACCCACCTTATAGTCCGGGGCGGGTCTCCTATGCCGGTTGGCCACCTGGATATTGCGTTTAGTAGTTTTCAGCAAGGCTTGACGAGCGAGGAGCCAAACTCGCCGGCAGCGCTTGATATGTGCCTGGACTGAAGGAACCGCTACCTCCTTTTCCTCCTCCGGGAACAGCGGAGGATCAAACCCGCATGATGCCTTGAACGGGGAGACGCCCGTAGCGGTGGAGATCGTGGCGTTGTGAGCGTACTCAATCCAAGGCAAAAACTTGCTCCAGGAGGATGAGCAGGAGGAGATGACACAGCGAAGGGCGGCCTCCAGCTCCTGATTAGCCCGCTCGCACTGGCCATTGCTCTGAGGGTGATAACCAGAGGAGAGGCTGGCTGTGGCTCCTAGTGCCGCGCAGAAAGCCTTCCAAACTTGTGATACAAACTGGGGTCCTCGATCTGACACAATATCAGCAGGGATGACATGAAGACGGACCACATGTTGCACCAGGAGGTCCGCAGTCTCCTGGGCCGAAGGCAGACCTCAAAGTGGCACAAAATGGGCCGCCTTCGAGAACCGGTCCACGATGGTTAAAACCGTGGTGTAGTCATCTGAAATGGGTAAACCGGTCACAAAGTCCATTGCTACGTGAGACCAGGGACGTGAAGGAACCGGCAACGGATGTAGCAGGCCCGCCGGGGGGGATGATGTCGTCTTCCCGGTGGCGCACTGAGCGCAGGCCCGGATGTAGCCTACAACGTCCTTCCATAACCCTGGCCACCAGAAGGTCCTTTGGAGAAGATCCACGGTCCGACCCACTCCAGGATGACAAGCCAACTTGGAAGCGTGACCCCACTTAATCACCTTGCCTCGGACAGCGCGTGGAACAAACAAGCGCCCCCCCCCCCCCCCCCCCGGGGTCCGGCTCGGTCTTCTGAGCCTGGCAAACTGTCTTGCAGATTCCCCAGGACAGGGCGCCCACGACGCAGGAAGGCGGCAGGATAGGGGTCTCCTGGTCCTCAGAGGATGGAGTGTCAAACTGCCGTGAGAGGGCATCCGGCTTACCATTCTTGCTTCCCGGCCGGTACGTGATGGTAAAGTTAAAATGACCGAAGAAGAGGGACCAGCGAGCCTGGCATGCATTCAGGCGCTTAGCCGTCCTGAGGTACTCCAGGTTACGGTGATCAGTCCAAACCACGAACGGCTGAGCAGCCCCCTCCAGCCAATGTCTCCATTCCTCCAAGGCGAGTTTCACTGCCAGTAACTCCCTGTCTCCGATGCTGTAGTTCCTCTCTGCAGGAGTGAGACGGTGAGAGAAAATGCACAAGGGCGAATCTTACCATCCTCAGGAGATCGTTGGGAGAGTACTGCTCCAACTCCCGAATCAGAAGCGTCCACCTCCACCAAGCACTGCAGCTTCGGGTCCACCTGAGTAAGGACTCGGGCCGAGGCGAACTCCCTCTTGAGCTTCTCAAACGCTCCGGCTGCCTCCTTACTCCAGCAAAACGGGGTCTTAGGGGAGGTGAGAGCAGTCAAAGGACGGGCAATATTACCAAAATTGGGCACGAGCCTCCTATAAAAGTTAGCAAACCCCAGGAAACCTTGAAGCTGCTTTCTGGAGGTGGGTGCAGGCCAATCCACAACCGCCTTGACCTTGGCGGGGTCAGGGAGCACCTGGTTCCGAGCAATAATAAATCCAAGGAAGGAGGTTTGATCAGTGTGGAACTCACATTTTTCGGCCTTGACGAACAGCTGGTTCTCCAGGAGGCGCTGTAGTACCCTGCGGACATGCACCCGATGTTCCTCTAGTGTGCGGGAGAAGATGAGAATATCATCAAGATAAACAAAAACAAACGAGTTCAGAAAATCCCGTAGTACATCATTTATCAAACGCTGGAAGACGGCTGGAGCGTTAGTTAACCCAAACGGCATTACCAGGTACTCAAAATGACCGCTGGGGGTCCGAAAAGCCGTCTTCCACTCATCTCCTTCCCTAATGCGCACTAGATGGTAGGCATTCCTAAGGTCCAGTTTAGTAAACCAAGATGCCCCCTGGAGGGAGTCAAAAGCAGTGTTCATCAAGGGCAGAGTATATTTGTCTTAACTGTTATTTCATTCAGTCCCCGGAAGTCGATGCAGGGGCGTAGTGAACCGTCCTTTTTTCCAACAAAAAAAAATCCAGCTCCCACTGCTGAAGACGACGGGTGGATGATACCAGAGGCCAAGGACTCCTTGATGTACGTGTCCATGGCCTCGCGCTCCGGGGCTGATAGGCTGTAAAGGCGGCTAGCAGGAAGAGGGCCCCCAGCTTTCAGATTGATGGCGCAGTCATACGGACGATGGGGGGGTAAGGACAACGCCCGAGACTTGCTAAACACTTGCCCCAAATCGTGATAAACCTCTGGCACCTTAGACAAATCCGGTGGGGACGAATCAGGCAGAGGCACCTTAACGGATGGGGCGCACGCCGCTGATTGGAGGCAGGCGCTAAGGCAAAACGTACTCCATGCCGTTACTCTCCCAGCGTGCCAGTCAATGGTGGGGTTATGTAGGCGCAGCCAGGGGTACCCCAGAATAACGGGCAAAGAAGAAACGGGCAGCACTAGAAACTGAATTTCCTCCCTGTGATTCGCTGAAACAATAATTGACACGGGGGCCGTCTGATGGTCAATGGTGGTCAAAGATGCTTTAGACAGGGTGATCAGTTTGACAGGGGGTTCTAGAGTCTGACAGCTAAGGCCCATTCGGGTTGCCAGGTCTCTAGAAATGAAATTTTGCTCAGCTCCAGAATCTACTAACGCTAGTGTGGAGTGTTCTGTATGTGTATGGATAAGTCTGAGAGGTAAACGACAACAAGTAAGGGGTTCTTCTGAGTTCTTGCCCGTGAATCCCCCTACTGCGATCCACGGGCCTTCCCTTTTAACTTATTGGGACATTCGAACACCCCATGTGACTCTTTCCCACAATAGAAACAAAGGCCCTGATCCCTGCGGTGTTGTTTCTCAGCTGCTGACACTTTAGACCGGCCAATGATCATGGCTTCCTGATCCGGGGATTCCGCTGACGCGGGTAAAGCGAGAGGAGGAGAGTTAGGGACGCGAGGGCGGGGTTTAACCGAACGGGAAGTAGTACGCCGTTCAGCCGCCCGCTCCCTTAATCTGCTATCAAGACTAACCGCTAGGGCAATCAAATCCCGCAAATTGTCTGGTTTGTCCCGTGCCGCTAACTCATCCTTTAGCTCGTCGTTAAGACTACGTAGGAAAATACCACATAGCGATGGCTCCCCCCACCCAATCTCTGCAGCCAGGACCCGGAAGTCAATAGCATAATCAGCAGCTGATCTCTTTCCCTGCTGTAAGCTCAGAAACCGTTCTGTCAACACCTCACCCCTATCAGTATGATCAAACACAGACAAAAACTCTGACACAAACTCCTGGTAAGAAAGCAGGGGATAGCTTGGTTTAGCCATGATCGAATACGCCCAGTCTAAGGCTCTTCCTGCCAGCAAATTTATGACATAGCCAATCCGACTAGAATCGTGAGTGAAATCCCCCGGAACACGCAGAAAAACTGACTCACATTGTAACAGGAATCCTCGGGCTTCCCCGAGTTTTCCGCTGAGCCGGGCAGGTGTAGGAATAGGGGTGAGGCGAGAGGACGAGGGGGTGTTAGCTTGTCCTGACGCTAAGCCTGCAGGGGCTGAGATATTTGCGGTCGGGGGAAACGTCTGGTGTCCTTCCAAACGATCCAGCCAACCATTAATTAAGGTAAGTTGATTTAAGATTACTGTCTGCTGGTGAGCTAGTAAATCTACCTGGGCGCTAAGAGTGTTGATTAGGCGCGACAGTGAGCTGTTCACTGGGTCAACGTGACGGAGTCGTACTGACATGGTGTAGGACCCAGGAGACAGACACTGACACGGGCAGATAGTGACAATAATCTTTATTTAAGAGTGAGGGTGTGTAGTGCGAGTGTGAGTGCGTGGATTGAGTTCTGGTCACTGGAGCTGAGCGCCCTGGATGGAGACCCGGCAACCCTGGAACATATAAGCAGAAACAATTACTTTTGTCCCACACTTGTGACAAGCTACAAGTAGAGAGGCTTACTTGGGTGCAGCACAGGCTTCGTCCTGCAGAGATCCAGCGGCCGTGCAACGTGGAGGTGAAGGTGTCCGTGAACGTGCCGGAGATACCACCCGTGGCTGTGACGAGGGTAGTCCTTCTGTTGACGCCGGCTGTGACTCCACAGACCGGGACGATGATAATCCTGACGATGACGAGGTGATTCCACAGAACGTGGTGATGATGATATAGCTGATGCTGTATACAGTGACTCCACTGATAGCGGTGGCCAATACTCCTGCAACTGATGTAACAACAGTTCTGGGATTTGAGGAGCAAGACGTACCGGTAGACGTGGTGGTAGCGAAGCGCTACGTGTGCGTGTTGGCGTTACCCCGTCAGCTGGGGACGCAGGTCCGCCGCCAAGGAGGTCCACCTGTGCACAGGGGTATAGATTTGGAGTTGAGTAACAGATTGTTCTCTTACGTGGTTGACTCTGATGAGAGGTCCTTGAAGAAGTAAGAGAAGTTCTTGACGAGGCAAGAGAAGTTCCTGACGAGACGAGAGAGAATCCTGACGAGGCCAGAGAGTGGAGTTCAGGCTCATTCTCCGACGAGGAGGACAGACGACTCCGTGCTGGGCTGTCAGCGACGCTGGCTTTTAATAGCCGTTGATTACCACCTGTTGGTCTGTGCGCAGCTGGAGTTGATGATGCCAATGACGGCCCAGAGGCCGCCATGACACACAAAGTACTTTAACAATAAAATGCAGAGTAATATAAAACAGGGACATTAAAATAACACAACTAAAAAAACATGAAACAAGCATAAAAGAAACACAAAAACATACTATTAAAATAATAAAATAATAGAATAAAATAATAAAACCAGGCCACCAGTCAATTAAAAGCTCGCCTAAATAACAATGTATTTAGCTGTTTTTTAAAAGAGTCAACCAAATCAGTCAGGCACAGAGACAGAGAGAGAGCATTCCACAAATGAGAAGCAACAGACTGGAATGACAGGTCACCTCTGGTATTAGGGACTGATAAGAGATTGTGACCTGAAGACCTGAGGGATCAACCTAAATAATATGGGGTTAAAAGATCACAAATATATTTGGGGGCTTGGCCATGAATTGCTTGAAAAGTCAAAACTAAAATTTTAAAATTGGTATGAAATTTGACTGGTAGCCAGTGAAGAGCAGCTAAAATCGAGGTGATATGGTCCAGTTTGCAAGCTCCTGTTGAAAGCCTGGCTGCAACATTCTGGACAATCTGCAGGCGGTTTAACAAACCCTTATTAAAACAGGTAAGAGAGTTGCAGCAATGAATTCTGAATGAAATAAAAGTGTGAAAAATCATCTGTAGATCTGAGCTTGGTAATACATTTTTAAGTTTAGAAGTGTTCCTCAGATGAAAGAAATAGTTTTTGATTAGTTTTTTTTCCAACAGTGTCTTTATTTATTTTCCAGCATATTGAACATTACACCTGTTTGAACAACATGCCAAGCACCCGACATTTCAACAGCCCCCCCCCGACATACATGAATACACAAATAAAGTGATAAGCGATATGTAAGACTAAAAAAAAAATCAACAACAGAAAGAGAAAAAGAAAAAAAGAAAAAAAAGAGCACACATTAAAACATTCAAAGAATATATAGTTATTTGGGACATTTGGATTAAAATAATATTAAATAAAACCAAAGTCAAGACTACAATAACTGTTCTCCAGGTGAACTGCAGATGTCCACTCTATTGATCAACATCAGGTGACTGGATGGCATGGGACAGGTCAGCTCTTTCTAAATATTGAATAAAGGTACCCCATATACTGTCAAATGTTGATTGTTCTTAATGAAGAAGGTAATCTTTTCTAAGGGCAAAGTTGTAGTCAACTCATAAAGCCACCTGCCTCTAGTTAGCCTGTTCACCAACTTCCATGTTAAGAGGCAACAACCCTTTTAGCCAGCAGCAAGCTCAATTCTAGGAATGTCTTTTGTGCCCTTCTTATCTTGTATGTTTTGGGGTATATATATTCAATATAAAAAGTTTGGGATCCAAAGGTATTTGGATATTTAATATTTGCTGTATGTGTTGGTAGACTTCCACCGAGAACATTTGAATTTAAAAGAACACTTCCACAGACAGTGAAAGAGTGTAGCTTTGTCATTTCCACATTTTATACAGACATCTGGGATGGCACTGTTGAATTTATTCAGTTTTTCTGGGGTCAGGTACAGTGGTGTGAAAAAGTGTTTGCCCCCTTCCTGATTTCTCATTTTTTTGTATGTTTGTCACACTTAAATGTTTCAGATCATCAAACAAATTTAAATATTAGACAAAGATAACACAAGTAAACACAAAATGCAGTTTTTAAATGAAGATGCCTATTATTAAGGGTAAAAAAAAAAAATAAAAAATCCAAACCTACACGGCCCTGTGTGAGAAAGGGATTGCCCCCTAAACCTAATAACTGGTTGGGCCACCCTTAGCAGTAACAACTGCAATCAAGTGCTTGCGACAACTGGCAATGAGTCTTTTACAGCACTGTGAAGACATTTTGGCCCACTCATCTTTGCAGAATTGTTGTAATTCAGCCACACTGGAGGGTTTTCAAGCATGAACCGCCTTTTTAAGGTCATGCCACAGCATCTCAACCGTATTCAGGTCAGGACTTTGACTAGGCCACTCCAAAGTCTTCATTTTGTTTTTCTTAAGCCATTCAGAAGTAGATTTGCTGGTGTGTTTTGGATCATTGTCCTACTGCAGAACCCAAGTGTGCTTCAGCTTCAGGTCATGAACAGATGGCTGGACATTCTCCTTCAGGATTTTTTGGTAGACAACAGAATTCATGGTTCCATTTACCACAGCAAGTCTTCCAGGTCTTGAAGCAGCAAAACAGCCCCAGACCATCACACTACTACCACCACATTTTACTGTTGGTATGATGTTCCTTTTCTGAAATGCTGTGTTACTTCTACACCGGATGTCATGGGACACACACCTTCCAAAAAGTTCAACTTTTGTCTCATCAGTCAACAGAGTAGTTTTCCAAAAGTCTTGAGGATCATCAAGTGGTTTTCTGGCAAAACTGAGATGAGCCTTTATGTTCTTTTTGTTCAGCAGTGGTTTTCATCTTGGAACTCTGCCATGCAGGCCATTTTTGCCCAGTCTCTTTCTTATGGTGGTGTCATGAACACTGACCTTAAGTGAGGCAATTGAGGCCTGCAGTTCTTTGGACGTTGTTGTGGAGTCTTATGTGACCTCCTGGATGAGTCGTCGCTGCGCTCTTGGGGTAATTTTTGTTGGCCGGCCATTCCTGGGAAGGTTCACCACTGTTCCTTGTTTTTGCCATTTGTGGATAATGGCTTTCATTGTGGTTTGGTGGAGTCCCAAAGCTTTAGAGATGGCTTTATAACCTTTTCCAGACTGATAGATTTCAGTTACTTTGTTTCTTATTTGTTCCTGAATTTCTTTGGATGTCTAGCTTTTGAGGATCTTTTGGTCTACTTTACTCTGTTAGGCAGGTCCTATTTAAGTGATTTCTTGATTGAGAACAGGTGTGGCAGTAATCAAGCCTGGGTGTGGCTAGAGAAATTGACCTCAGCTTTCAGTTAATTTATGTTTTAACAGGAAAGGGGCAATCACTTTTTCACACAGGGCCATGTAGGTTTAGACTTTTTTTTACCCTTAATAACAAACATCTTCATTTAAAAACTGCATATTGTGTTTACTTGTGTTATTTTTGTCTAATATTTAAATTTGTTTGATTATCTGAAACATTTAAGTGTGACAAACATAAAAAAAGAGAAATTAGGAAGGTGGCAAACACATTCACACCACTGTACGTGCGCATTAACCAGTTATACTGTAAATGTTTAAGGCTGTCAGGAACCGAACCGGCTTGGTTTCCCACAGTTCGGTCCTGGCCTCTCTGTGGGTACGTGCCACGTTGTATGTATGTTAGTATCTATTTCTGTGTGCTTTGGCGCACCCATAGCCACTGCTTTCTGGCCGGCAGAGGTGAGGCAGCCTCTTGGGTTCACGCTGGAGTGAGCGCTGTCTAACTGTCTGCCGGTCGGACCACGCCCCCTCTCTATTGCTGCCAGCTGTTCTCACTCCAGTGTGCCATCTCCCCACTCCTCGCCCAGGTGTGCTCAATTTGTGGAGCCAGCAATGTATGTACTTAAGGAGCCTTTTTCTAGTCATGCATTGCTGGGTCATTATACTTCATTTACGGTCTTCATGCATCGTTTGGAGTCTCGTCTAAAGGACTATGTTTAATTTGTGTTTTTGGACTTACTCGGACAAGCTCCAGTCATGTGAGAACAATCAGTGTGTGTGCTTTCCCCTGTTCTCTCACCTCTGACTGTTGAGCATCCTGGAGGACTCCTTAGCCATTGTGAATTGTAGACACTGTCACTGTTAGTGTTTTGTGCTCAATATATGTGTGTGTTGTGTAACTCAGCGTTTAAATCCTCGTCCTTTACCCCTCCTCCGTGCGTTGCAGAAAAGCGCAGGAGGAGTTCATGACAAAGACGTGTGTTAACTGTCTGAGATTGGGCCTTGGCACAAGCTGTCTCCCACTCCTCTGTGATGATGTTGCCCTGCAGATCGTCTCTCCAGGCCTGAAGTCGTCAAACTGATGATTCAGAGAACTCAACAACCAGACATTTATATATTTTAGAGATTAGGCCCTTCCCCATACTGTTCTTTATCATCATCTTCTCTAATTTACTCAAGGGTGGAATAGATAAGGATTTTTGTGTCATGCGGTGGCCCTCGCGAGCCACCATAAGACGCCAAAAGTCACCAGTGAAGTTTGCACTGATGTTTATTAACAAACAAAAGATAACATAAAGCAATGAGTGACGGTGGGCTCAAACACACAACACTAGACACAGGCGATCATAAGGCTAACATGAAGCACACTTAAGATCATGAACATGAAACACTCGTTGACGTCAGAGCCGAGGGACACTCGCTCGACTTCTGGCAAGGATAAACGTAGACATGGAATCATAGACCAGGAATAGTTGATGTTCCGATGACGATTCGTTGACGAGACTGCTGCATCATTCTGCTCCCAGTGCCCGCTTAAATACAGGGCTGCTGATGAGCCGCAAATGCAGCACAGCTGTCAGGCTTTGACAGCAGGAAGTCCCTCCGAGCACTGTCACAATAAGAGCTCGGGGAGCCAAAAGGTAAACACTGCTGTCAAACCTAGCGGAGATGATGCATGGCCCGAGCACGGACGAAATCGGCACTCGGACCATGACAGCACCTCCCCCCAAGGGCGGACTCCGAATGCCCAATGACACCCAAGCCCACCCAAGCCCCCATCCGCCCACCCCCCCAGGGTGGGCGGATGGGGAAGCAGACCTGGAGGGAGAGGATCAGCCACAGACCAAAAACCATGACGATAACAGAAGCACATTGATAACCAGAAAAAATATGATACCCCCTAATACACAAATCATAATTAAGACAGAGCACAAATGAGACAATCACAGGGCACGATAACAGAAAATGCAATAGTCCCAAATGCATAAATCATAATTAAGACAGAGCACCAATGAGGCAATTACAGGGCACGATCAACAGAAAATACAATACCCCATAATGCACAAATCATAATTAAGACAGAGCACGAATGAGGCAATTACAGGGCACGATCAACAGAAAATACAATACCCCATAATGCACAAAAACACACAGGACGAGCAAAGAAAAAAAAAACACGCTAACACAAGCAAGAACACAGAGCAAGATTATCACCCCGAATGACCTTTAACCCAGACAATTCAAGAGGATAACGACAGGCAGAATCCAAAAGCCCCGGAGACAGTTCCGTTGGTCTCCCTCTCGTCCAAAGGCCAACAGGTGAATACGGGGGACAGTACATGATTGGGCGGCCTACCCCAGTCCCAGGCCCGGAAAGTCCAATCCTCCGGCGGCTGGACCAGGTCACCCAGTTGCAAACACAGTATGTCGGGGGGCCGACCCAGGGCGCCGAACCAGTGAAAGAGTTCCTCGGGTGGCCGACCCGCATCCCTCAGCCACCAGCACCGTGGGCAGACAGCCTGTGGCGGCCTCCCTGGCAGGGAGAAGACATGGGAGAGCCAGGCTGAATGTAGAGGCCCCCCAGCGGCCCCCGGCGATGATGAGCTGGGTTGATGACTCCAACGAGAGGGATGATGGTGACGATGAGCCCGCACCGTGTCAGGCGGCGAAGGGTCTACAGCTCCTCCACCGACCTTGACCCATACCGATGCTGCACTCTTGGCTGAACCCGCGTTGGACCCCCACTGGGTCTCGGCTGCACCCGCGTTGGACCCCGATTGGGTCTTGGCTGCCCCCGCGTCGGACCCCGATTGGGTCTCATCGGACCCCGACTGGGTCTCGGCTGCACCCACGTCAGTCTCCGATTGGGTCGGCACAGCACCGGTGATGACCTCCGACCCCGAACCTGGAACTTCCAGCACAGCGACCACAACTGGCTCCGCACAGGTGACTCTGCAAGAAGGCTCAGAAGACAAGAAAGAACCGGGATCAGAATCACTGATAGCAACAGAGCCCAGCGAGACGAGCTCGGGCGCAGCAGGTGGCTGCCCCTGACTCGCCTCCCGGAGAGGCAGGCAGAAATGCTCTAAGACAGAAAGGAGAAACACAAGGTAGAGCATTTGCCTGCACTCGGGTTCTGTCGCCGTCCAGGATTTCATCGATCCAGGCTCAGGACAGAGAAGTTCGTCTTCATGCTCTCACTCGGCCACGGCGGGTTCCGCAGCCGTCATGGTGGTCTCTGCAGTCCGTGGACCCTCCGGCGCTGAAGTCCATGCCGATAACCCGCACGGCATGGTGGCAGGGGACCCTCGACCCGCTGGCTCGAACTGTTCCAATGTGTAGACCCGGGGACGCTTTATCGTCGGCGCAGGCTCCAGGCTGCAGTCCGCTCTTCTCCTCTGCCCACGACGTGGCTGCAGGGCTGGAACCAGGCTCTCCAGAACCGCAGGCCCCCTCATCGTCCGGCAACGTAGACCTGGCGTCGTGGACTGCTCAGCGGAGGGAGACACAGAGGCAGCAGGTTTAGTAATCAGAACTACAGCAGGTGGTGGGAGCTTGGGGGACTGCAAACCCCGAACTCCGCCCCCAGGAGTCAGACAAGGCAAATCACAACTATGATGAGAAGAAGGAACTTGCACTTGCCTGTTTCCTGGAGGGAGGATGGTACCTGCTGTAGGGGATGTTGTTCCTCCCTTTCCCCACTGGATGGTGACAGAGGGCCCCCTGGAAGGACGAGGGGGAGCCGCTCGCGAAGGTCCACTAACAGGCTTCACCGGAAGCAGATTCAGATGGGGATCCTGCTGAGGTTTACTTTGACCGTGGCGCCGACGTCTTGGACGGCCCTCGGATGGTGTGAACTCCTGGACTGGATCAGGGACAGGGACGGGATCCCAAAGCGGGGAGCGAGGATGCCTCCTCCTCTGCTTCCTGCCGTAGTCTTCCTCCAGCCCACGGAGTATCTCGCGCTGTGCGGCGATGTCAGCCCTCCTGGCGCCGACTTCAGGGTGGTCGGCGTAGCGAGGGAGCCGATTTAGGACATCCTCAGCGAGGTCCAGGTACCAGCGTACGTCACTGTGATAGTCGAGGAGGGAGGCAGCGATGAGCGTTTCGTCCACGTAGTCCAAAGCCTCCGCCAGCTCGTAGTCCTGACTCCGAGCGTGGCCCCTCCGTGACGGCATTCTCCCAGCATGCAGTTACCCAGACAGGGAAGAACAATTGTCCAATTAAGCAAACTCACCGGGAACGGCATCTCGGTTTGGCGTCAGTTTGGGCGCCTAGTGGCAGCAGTCTACTGTCATGCGGTGGCCCTCGCGAGCCACCATAAGATGCCAAAAGTCACCAGTGAAGTTTGCATTGATGTTTATTAACAAACAAAAGATAACATAAAGCAATGAGCCATGGTGGGCTAAAACACACAACACTAGACACAAGCGATCATAAGGCTAACATGAAGCACACTTACGATCACGAACATGAAACACTTGTTGACGTCCGAGCCAAGGGACGCTCGCTCGACGTCTGGCAAGGATAAACGTAGACATGGAATCATAGACCAGGAATAGTTGACGTTCCGTTGACGATTCATTGATGAGACTGCTGCATCATTCTGCTCCCAGCGCCCGCTTAAATACAGGGCTGCTGATGAGCCGCAAATGCAGCACAGCTGTCAGGCTTTGACAGCAGGAAGCCTCTCCGAGCACTGTCACAATAAGAGCTCGGGGAGCCAGAAGGTAAACACTGCTGTCAAACCTGGCAGAGATGATGCATGGCCCTAGCGCGGGCCATGCATCATCCAAACTGTGCCAAACTGTGCCAAATGGCACAGTTTGGCACAGTTTGGAAAAACATCTATAACTTTTGATTGCTTCAACATAGAAGCTTCATCTTGGGCTCTAATGAAAGGTGACACTCAGGGCTATCTTGTTAGATACCCAGAAACACTGTCAGTAGTAATGATGCAGAGAAAATAAAGTTTAAAATATAAACATGCTTTACTGAACAAAAATGTCAATATGCAGAACATACTATTTGCAAACAACAAATGTGAATATGAAGTCCTTTATATGTTATTGGCAATATGCCAGTTATTGTAACAGTCTCAAACAGAGAGGCACATCACAGGTGGAGCACTTGAGTGGTGTCCTTTTACGGCAGTGCTTGCATAGTGCCCGTCCATTTGTGCGGTGCCCTGAGATAAAGACAATCCTGTGACATGCAGTGGGTGTAGGATGAGGTGGTGTGGGTGTGGCTGATCGAGAGCGCACCTGTGCCAGCTGCCTAGCAAGGGTCTCCCGAAATACCTTCTGTCTCAATGGCTTCTCTCCTCTTCCAGAGGCGAGTGCCTTGTGGAGGATGTAGGCATTGACGATGGCAATGTTCATGAAGTGGTAGAAAAAGCTCTTATACCACTTCATGGTCTTATGGAGAACACTGTAGTAGCCTATCAGGGCATCTGATAGGTCCACTCCGCTCATGCACCTGAATGGACAAAATAACATAATTTTTAGAATAAAAGGAAAAAACACTTCAATATATTACTCAAGCCATTTGTTACATTTTCAAATCATTACATACCTGTTGTAGTCCTTTACACAAGGCGGCACGGAGAGTACTCGTCTTGCACCCACTCCTCACCAGAGACTTCATCTGAAGTTTGTCTATTATGTGAAAATAAAAAGTCATTTACAAAGTTCAATTTTTATTTTTCACTATTCTCCTATTTCCCCAGAGTTCACATACACAGCGCAGTTCCTGTTTTTTTTACAAGAAAAAATAGCCTAAAGTGCAATAAAAATTACACTAGAATGTTATCACATTTCTAGAAGGTAACAAACACATTTTTAGGTGGCATGCTCCTTTGTGTGTGTGTGTGGGGGGGGGGGGGTGTTTGTCCATTCATAAATGAATGAATGAACAAACAAGCCCCCCACACAAAAAGGAGCATGCCACGTAAAAAATGTGTGGCCTTTTTTACAAGAAAAAATAGCCTAAAGTGCAATAAAAATTATATTAAAATGTTATCACATTTTTAGGGGGTAACAAACACATTTTTAGGTGGCATGCTCCTATGTGTGTGTGTGTGGGGGGGGTTGTTTGTTCATTCATGAATGAATGAATGAACAAACAAGCCCCCCACACACAAAGGACCATGCCAAGTAAAAAATGTGTGGCCTGGACTTCCGGTTATGGCTGCCACGTAGGACGGACGTGTCTCGCTCTGCTCTGCTCCTGGAGAAAAAAAAATCGGCAAATAACTCTCTCATTTGGGACAGAACGTATCCCAGCGTTTGGGCGAGGATATGTCGGCGAAGCCTAAGGCTGGAAAACCAGGAAAAGGAAAAAGCGAGCCGCCGAAACAGTCCAAATTAACGGACTTTCAGGTCTGTGACGCAGCAAACAGGGCTCCATATATGGCGGAGGAGGCTAGCAACGCTGCGATTTCTGCGGGGAATGGCGCAGATGCGCTGATGGCTGCCATGAGTTCAATGAGAGCGGACTTTTCCTCTAGATTTGATGGGATTATGACAGCGTTGGAAGGAATAAGAAAGGAATTGGGTGACTGTGTAGAACGAACGGCGCAGATGGAGCTCCGTCTCGCTAGTGCTGAAGATGACGTCACCCGTCTTCAATTAAAGGTGCGCACTTTGGAAAAAAAAAAAAAATCTCTGGAAGATAATATTTTGGATTTGGAATCTCGGTCGAGACAGAATAATTTGAGGCTGGTGGGTCTTCCAGAGGAATCAGAAGGTCGGGACGTATGTTCCTTTCTGGAAAAGTGGATTCCGGAGGTGCTGGGCAGCGAGGAGTTGCAATCAGCAGTGGTTCTGGAAAAAGCACATCGCATTGGCCCACGGAGAGATAAGGGACCGCCGAGGACCTTAATTATGAAGTTTCTTAACAACAGAGACAGGATGAAGATCTTCAACGCTGCACGAGCTAAAAAAGGAGAGATTAAACACCAGGACCAGCAGGTGCGGTTCTACCCAGATTTGGCCACAGGAATCCAGCAATTGAGGAAGCAGTTTGATCCCGTACGTAAGGAGCTGCGCAACCTTGGGATTCGTCATGGTGTAATCTATCCTGCGAGACTGCTGACCACGTATGAGGGCAGAACCCACATCTTCAAGACCCCAGAGGAGGCGCAGGAGTTCATCAAAAAGATCAAAGAAGAAGAAGAGACTGGTGGGAGCTAAGCATGAACAAAATATAAGGTAGAATAATTAAGCATTTGCACAGGCATCTGACTGACTTGAAGTAAATAGTAAGTTTACAAAATATAGATTGTATTATATATTTAAAAAAAAAACAAAACAAAAACAAAACAAACAAAAAAAAAAAACTATGATGTACAAAGTTGTTAAAAATTTTGGAGTTAAGTTGGAAAACTACAGAGGAGAGTTAATGTTACGTCATTAAAAGCAGTAGAGTTAGGGTGATTGGGAGGATGAAGAAGGAGTGGCTTAGGCTGTTCCCCGTGGGTGTGGAACGGTCGATGGCTATATCGGGAGACAGAATTTTTCTTTTGATTTTGGGGGGTTTGCCACAAGTGTGGGAAGGGGAAATTTGTTTGTGTGTAGTTTGTAGGATGAATGTTCAACCACTCATGTTTTTGCTTCTCTGTATGAGCATGTTTACACTGCAAGGTAATCCCAAACTCTCTATTGATCATGGACCAAAGTGTTAATCTTAATTTAACTTCATGGAATTGCAGAGGTCTACAAAATTTAAAAAAACTTAAACAAGTTATGAATAAAATAAAGGACATGGGTTCAAGAATTGTGTTTTTACAAGAAACTCATCTGATAGAGGAGGATGTTAAAAGAATTAGGAGTAGATGGCAGGGAAGTGTATTCACCTCTTCATTTTCATCCCGAGCCAGGGGAGTTATGACTCTCATACATAAATCAGTTCCTTTTCAAGTGAAAAATGTAATTGGAGACAAATTTGGAAGATATGTAATCATTCAAGGTTCTTTGCTATTAGAAAATATAAATCTTGTGAACTTATATGGTCCCAATATAGATGATCAGAAGTTCTTTGCTAATTTATTTCTCATCTTATCATCACTTACAGGGCAACATATAATAGCAGGGGATTTTAATTGTACATTGAATCCAGGTGTGGATAGATCAACAGGACTGGATTGTACGCACATTGGATGTAGGATGACTATTAATCATTTTATGAAAGAATTGAGATTGTTAGATATATGGAGAGAAATGAAACCACAAGTTAAAGCCTATTCTTGTTATTCCAGTACCTACAAGACATTCTCACGTATTGATTATTTTTTGATTTCCACAGAATTAAGGTCCAAGATTCAAAACTGCTTTTATGATAACATCGTGATCTCTGATCATGCACCCTGTTGTCTAATATATGTAGATAAAAAATTGACAAAGGAATCAGGTAGATGGCAATTTCAGCATAAATGGCTTCAGGATGAGGAATTTGTCAAGTATATAGAAAAACAGATAGACGAGTTCTTTGACATCAATACTACACAAACATCAGCATGTGTAAAGTGGGAGGCTTTCAAAGCTTTTATTAGGGGGCATATTATTAGTTATACAGGATCAAAATCTAAGAAGACTCGAGAGGAGAGAGCTAAATTGGAACATAAAATAAAAAATCTTCAGGAAAAAGTGTATGCAGGAAGTGACCCAAGGTTGGAGAATGAATTACTGATTTTGAGAGCTGAATACGACAAAAAATCAGCGAATAGAGCTGCCTTGAGTCTTCTAAGATTGAAACAATCTTTTTATGAACAAGGTGAAAAATCAGGAAAATTATTAGCATGGCAGATTAAACAATTGGAAATTAAAACACCAATTACCAGTATTATAAGTAATGGACAGGTAGTTATAGATCCTTTAGAAATTAATAGAGCCTTTAGAGATTACTATGAAAAATTATATGATACCAAAAATGAACCTGATTTAACAAAACTAAATGGGTTTTTGAACGAACTATCTATACCGTGTATTCCAAATGAAAACAGGGAGATATTGGAGTCTAAAATTAGTCAAGAAGAAGTTGGGCTAGCCATTGATAATATGAAATCAGGAAAAAGTGCAGGACCAGATGGTCTTCCAGTTGACCTTTATAAAAAATTTAAGAATAAATTAATAAAACCTTTTTTGGAAATGGTTTTAGAAGCATTTCAAAATAATAATTTACCATCATACATAAATAATGCCTTAATTATACTGCTGCCAAAACCAGGTAAGCCCTCTAATAAATGTGAAAATATGAGACCAATAAGCCTATTAAACGCCGACCTTAAGATAATCTGTAAAATTTTAGCAAGACGAATACAAGAAATTTTACCAAATATTATTAATCGAGATCAGAATGGCTTTATAAAGGGTAGACAAGGCTTCCATAATGTAAGAAGACTATTTAATATTATCTATTTTAATAAAGAAGCACCGGATACAGCTCTCCTATCATTGGACGCCGAAAAGGCCTTTGATAGAGTTGAATGGCCCTTTCTTTTTGAAGTCCTACAAAGGTTTGGACTTGGAAATAATTTCATAAAATGGGTTCAAATAATATACAATAATGCTACAGCAGAAATCCTAACAAATAACAATATTTCAAAACCAATAAAAATCAATAGAGGATGTCGACAAGGCTGTCCACTCTCACCTTTACTGTTTACTATGGCAATTGAACCTTTAGCGATAGCGATACGTTTACATTCACAAATATATGGAATTAAAGTTGGACCAACAGAACATAAAATCTCCCTGTACGCCGATGATATAATTTTGTTTATGTCGAATCTAAAAAAATCAATTCCAACCTTGTTGAATTTAATAAAGAATTTTGGGGAAATATCAGGATATAAAATAAATAAAACTAAATCTTCAATATTAATGCTAAATGAGACCCAGAGAAATTACCCAGCCCCTGAGGTAAATCAATTCAATGTTGTAAATCAGTTTAAATATTTAGGAATCCAAATTATGCCTAAGCTAGAATCAGTCGCCAGTGTCAACTATGAAGCCTTAATGTCAGATATCAGTGAGTTAACTCAGAGATGGATGTCACTACCAATGTCGATGATCGGGAGAATCAATATACTTAAAAGTAATATTTTACCTAAAATACTTTATTTATTTCAATACATTCCCTTATCACCACCTTTAGATCTATTCTCAAGAATAAAAAAAAAGTTAGTGGAATTTATATGGAACAACAGGAGGGCTAGATTACGTCTGTCTTTATTATATTTACCATTTGATCGTGGAGGTCTGAAATGTCCAAATTTTATGTTGTATTATTGGTCGGCACAACTGAGGTCTATGACATATTATTTTTCATCAAATGATCTCCCTCACTGGACTGAAATGGAATCATACAATTTACCTTTACCTCTTCCCATATTCATATACTCAGATTCGGCAAAAAAATTACAAAAACAAGTTAAAAATCCATTTGTAAAGCATATGATCAAAATATGGTGTGAAGCTAAAAACTATTTAAAAGAACCACAGTTATTGTCACAATTTAGTCCAATATGGGGTAATCAATATTTTAAACCAGGGAGAGCGGACGCTGTATTTAAAGTATGGAATTTAAAAGGGATACAAAAGATTCAGGATTTATATTTGCCATGTGCAGACAACATAATGTCTTTTGAAGAGCTGAGGATCAAATTTAATCTCAATAGAACACATTTTTTTAAATATCTTCAACTTAGAAACTTTATTCGATCAAATCAAAATAAAGCTCTCACTCGACCTATTTATTCATCCTTGGAAAAAATGATGATGAAAGATAGTAAAAGAAAGGGTATTATTTCAGAGTTTTATAACTCATTGACACTATCTTCAAGTGAAAATTCACTGAAAAGATTAAACTACTGGAAAGAAGATCTGCAAATTGAAATTTCAGAGGAACAATGGGAATTGGCTTGTACAGAAGCTCAAACCAAATCAATAAATGCACGCCTTAAATTGATACATTTCAAATGGTTAATGCGGATGTATGTTACACCGGAGGAGTTAAATAGATATAACAAAAATATACCAGATACATGCACAAAATGCATGGAAAGTAAAGGAACCCTATTTCATTGTTTATGGGAATGTAGATTAATAAGAATGTTTTGGGAAGAGGTGAGGGTAACAATTGAAAAAATAATCTCAAAACAAATCATATTGAATCCTAAACTGGTTTTGTTGGGTCTGTACCCAGAAAAGCATAATTTCAATAAAAGTGAAAGAACATTCATAGACCTCAGTTTGCTTAATGCCAAAAAATGTATTGCACTATTATGGAAAAAGACTCATAGACCAGATGTGACTCAGTGGTTAAGACAGATGTTAACAAACCTTCCATTAGAAAGAATAACATATATACTGAAATCAAAGGAAATTGTGTTTGAGAATATATGGAGACCTTTTATTGATTATGTAAAAAATTTAAACATAACTCTTGAAGAAGAAGGTGAATGATGTGTGTGGACCTTGTAAATTCCAAACTGGTGAACATAATATGTATACTTATGTATTGGATTGTCTAGACTAAACAGAGGAGCATTGTTGAAGACTTGATTTTGTTGGTGGTTGTTGGTGTTTTTAGTGCATTTTTTTTTTTTTTTGTAGTACTTTAGTGTTAGTGTTTGATTGTTTGTATCATGTTTGTTAAAAAAAAAAAAAAGGTTCAATAAAGATATTGTGGAAAAAAAAAATGTGTGGCCTTTTTAACAAGAAAAAATAGCCTACAGTGCAATAAAAATTATACTAAAATATCTGCAATGTAGAGGATAACAACCCCCCCCCCCCGCTACAGAGGAACTCGGCACACAAAAAAAACTTGTGGCCATGAGGGACCGTTGTAATTACCGATCGGTCAAAAGTTATTTTATTACTATTTTCATCAATAAAGAATAATTTAGCTTATAACACTTACCTGTCCACAACAGCAGTGTCGTTGGCGAACATCTGTTGTCGAAGTTCCTCATTGTCAGACGAACATGAAGCTGGTCCGGTTGTTACTGACTCGTGGTTCTGGTCACCCGACCCGGTCAAACCATCTCCGCTTCCATGTTTGCGGTTTTTGAGGACCATTTTTCAAAACAAATAAGAACAGTAGTAATAAAAAAAAACTGGCTAATGGCTAAGAGTGGCTAATGCTACCGTTACGCACAGGTCTCAATGTGAGTCACCCAGCGGCTTAGGCAAAATAGATTTTACACACAGGGACGCACGTGTTTTAACAGCAATATAAACACACACGGTGTTGCTCGAACAACAAACCCTGGATCAGCCCTGAGATAAAAACACTTCTGAGAGAGAAGAAGAGGATCTTCAGGTCGGGGAACAGGGAGATGCTGAAGTCCGTACAGAGGGAGCTGAGGATGAAGATCAGAGAAGGCAAGGACAGCTTCAGGAAGAAGATGGAGGACAAGCTGCAACAGAGCGACATCGGTGGGGTCTGGAGAAACCTTAAAACCATCTCTGGGCTCCAGAATACCTCTCCCCAGGCCACGGGGGGCAGGGAGTGGGCGAACAATCTGAACCTGTTTTTTAATAGGTTTGACCAACCGCCCTCCCCCCCGACTGCACAACAACCACTGCTGCCTCTGAAGACATCGAGTCCTGCTGCCCACACCCCACTTCACCATCACCCCCCCCACTCCCAACACACAGCCCCCCAACATGATCCTCACTAAGACCCAGGTGAGGACGGAGCTGAGGAAGATCAAGGCGAGGAAGGCATCGGGACCGGACGGCATCAGCGCAAAGCTCCTCAAGTCCTGCACAGACCAGCTGTGTGGGATTGTGGAGCACATCTTCAACCTGAGCCTGAAGCTGGGGAGGGTACCACAGTTGTGGAAAACATCTTGTGTGGAACCTGTACCAAAGACTTCCCACCCCAAAGATCTGAACAGCTACAGACCAGTGACCCTGACGTCCCACATGATGAAGACCCTGCAGAGACTGCTCCTTGCTCACCTCCGCCCCCTGGTGGGACCAGCAATGGATCCACTCCAGTTCGCCTACCAGCATGGCATTGGGGTGGAGGATGCGGTCATCTTCCTCCTTCACCGTTCTCTGTCCCACCTGGAGAAGCCTGGGAATGTGGTGAGGATCATGTTCTTTGACTTCTCCAGTGCTTTCAGCACCATCCAACCGATGATCCTGAAGGACAAGCTGCTGTGCGTAGGGGTGGACCAGCACCTGTCATCATGGATCCTGGACTACCTCACTAACCGGCCACAGTTTGTGAGAACCCGGGACTGTGTGTCTGACACGATCATCGGTTGCCCGCCCCCCCCCCCCCCCCAGGGAACGGTTTTGGCTCCCTTCCTGTTCACCCTTTATACTGCGGACTTCTCACACAACACAACACACTGCCATCTACAGAAGTTCTCTGATGACTCTGCGATCGTTGGCCTCATCTCCAACAGAGATGAAGCTGAGTACAGAGGACTTATCCAGGACTTTGTGGACTGGTGCCATCGGAACTGCCTCCAGATCAACGCGAGGAAAACTAAGGAGCTGGTGGTGGACTGCCGCAGGCAAGGACAACCCCTCACAGCACCAGTAAATATACAGGGAACAGACATTGAGATGGTGACATCCTACAAGTACCTGGGTGTTCATCTGAACAATAAACTAGACTGGTCACACAATACTGACGCACTCTACAAGAAGGGACAGCGCAGGCTGTTCCTACTGAGGAGACTCAGGTCTTTTGGTGTACAAGGGGCGCTGCTGAAGACATTCTACTACACGGTAGTGGCATCAGCCATCACTTTTGGAGTGGTCTGCTGGGGCAGTGGCGTTACAGCAGCCGATAGAAAGAGACTGAACAAACTGATTAAGAAAGCTAGCTCTGTCCTGGGGCAACGGCTTGACCCAGTGGAGGAGATGGGAGAGAGAAGGATGGTGGCTAAACTGTCATCTCTGCTGGAGTCCGAGTCCCACCCTATGCAGGACATACTGAACGCACTGAGGAGCTCATTTAGCAGCAGACTACATCATCCTAGGTGCACAACCGAGAGGTTTCACAGGTCCTTCCTACCTACGGCTGTCAGATTGTATAACCTAAGCAGGGCTGCTCGCAGAGATAGCAAAAAAAATGTGACAACCTAATAGTAGTGAATGCAAAAGACGCAACAGACTTACACAATGGTCCCCTCCGGTATACAACTAGGAAAATACCGGTCGCTACGGAGGGTGACAATATGCATGGGTACATAATCATACCATGTAGGATAACTAGGTAGATGGTTATGCTGTTCATTCCATCTAGCTACAATGCTCCGCACTGTGTGTGTTTATATATTTATATATTTATTCCATCTAGCTACAGTGCTCCGCACTGTGTGTTTATATATTTATATATTTATATGTACATATGTATACTCGCTGCGCTTGTTTTTTCTTGTCTTCTGATTGTTGCTCTGAGTGTTGCTGTCCCTGTGCTGTTGCAATCCTGGAATTTCCCCATTGTGGGACTAATAAAGGCTTATATTATCTTATCTTATCTTACATAACAAAGGCATGTCAGGTATTGCTGAATTCAGAATTTCATTGGCTAAACGACATGTCAATCTTCGAACTTATCGGCTTCAATTGGCTCGTTGTGTTCGCTGTCGTTGGTAGGCAGGTCCTTCTTGCTAGGTTTTCAGTCATTGGTTCTTCAAGGTTTCAAGAAACTCAGTTCAAGGCTCTAGTCGAATGAGAGGTCAATCAAATCTAAACCAATCAAACACTCCTTTGGCTTTCTGTTCACAGCTGTGTCTGTACTGGAAGAAGGGAAATGCAGCTTTTTTTTTTTCAGCACGCACTGAGACGCACTACGACGCAGAGATGTGACCGCCCGCGGAATCCCCGAGTTCAGCTGGTTAAATGGGAGTTTTTCCTCTCCACCATCGCTATGTGCTTGCTCACAGGGGATCGTCTGATTGCTGGGTCTTTCTGCAATTGTGGGGTTTTCCCTACTTTTGATAGTGCTATGAAATGACTTCTGTTGTGATATCGCGGTATATAAATAAAGCTGAATTGACTTGAATTGAATTGAATATCTCTCATTTTTTCCAGACCCTTGTTGGTCCAGATTTTAAACCCTTCATTCTCTCTACCAGGAGAAAAATTATCATTTCCCCATACTGGGCTGAAGAGTGAGAGAGAGCCTGCTTCTCCAAAGTATTTTCTAACTTGATGCCAAACACCAATCATGTTCCTGACTATGGGGTTTCTTGTGTTCTTCTTGAGATTTTTGATATTAGTAGGGTACATATACATGGGTAGAGGAATATGGAGTGATGTGTTTTCCATCTCTCTCCACTGTGGAGCATTTTCCTTAGTGTAATAGAACATCAGCATTCTCAACGGAGCTGCCCAATAATACCACAGTGGCTTTGGACAATTAAGCCCCCCTCTATCATCAGGCAGATTCAGTAGGGATAGGCATAATCTAGAGCGTCTATTGTTCCATAGAAATCTGAAAAAGTGCTTTCAGGTGAGAGAACAAATTAGGTGGAGGAGGCAAGTTTGAAAATAAATATAACAATTTAGGAAGCACATTCATTTTGAGACTGCTTATTTTTCCAATTAATGATATTGCTAAGGGGGCCTATCTAGTGAGGCTGAGACCTCCTGCATAACTGGTGTAGCATCATCTCACTTTGGCTCAGCAATAATTATTCTTCTGCTTAAAGACATTTTGTTTCACCCAGGAGTAAGACGGCCGAGAACTGATTTTCTCCCCCAGGCCACAGCTGAAATCCCATTCCTTTGTTAAAACCAGTCTAAAGAATTCAACTAATGCATTTCCTGTTTTGACTCTTTTTACTGCCCCCATAAACATGGAGACATGGAACAGACCTGAGGAGCCCTCATGGCCTACACAGATCCACAACTCAGTTAATTTCCTTAAACTCTGGGACATGCTGGATTTAACCAGTGAACTTTAAAGTACATTATTACAAACTCAATTCTAAATCTTCCCTTCTTTTCAGGACTATGAAAAGAAAATGGACTCTGATGTTTTTAATGTGGAAAATCAATAATATGTGTGAAATGCATTAATCTGTGAATTTATATATATATGCATGTTAAAAATGTTTAAATGAATGTTTATTCCTGCATGTTGAGTTAGAAGCACTGCTTATAAGGTTACACTAATCACTAAGGTTAGCTTAGTTCATACATAAGGGTATAAAAGCATATTCCAGTGTATTAAAATTGTGTGTATCCATGGTGACCGGTATCAAATTTCACCCAGCCTTCACCGAGCCCCAGCTTCTCCATCCTATTGGTCCCTCGCAGACAAAGCCTGTCATTGGACTAAAGTTCATCAAGCCCGCCCACGAAGAAGGCTCATTGGCTGAGATTCCGGTCAACCCGGAAGCCTGCGAAAGCTCAACAGAACTTATAAAAGGAGGAAAACCCCCTGCTACTTCCTCTTTCAGCCTCTTTTCGCCTCCGTTCACCTCTCTCTTTGGACGCTCTTTTTGGCTCTTTCGCCTCCGTTCGTCGCTCTCTTTTGTCTCTCTTCTTTGTCCATTGTCTACCCACAGCAAGAAAGAACTTTGGGAAGAACAAAGGACTGTCCGAACAAAGACTTCTCCGTGTTGCTTTTCCGAGCACAGAGCAGATAACTCGTAATTTGTTTATGTAACTTTGTATTTTAATGTTTTTTCTTTTTCTCTTAAATGCTTAGGAATTCCTATTTCTTTGAGCTCAATTCTTAATCAGAGTTAAACTCCCAGTTTTTATTTATCACTCTTTTCTTTGTTAAACATTCTGTAAAACCACCGTTTGTTTTAATGTTAATGTAAGTTTTAATCTTGACTTTATTTTTATAAAATTTTCTTGACCAATCACACACCAGAAGCTATTATTTTTATCTAAAGTCCGAAACTCTTAAATTTGAGATCGGATTAGATATCTTTAATTAACTAGAAAAGCACTCGGAGAGCGCAGACCTCCGCCAAGCGCCACAATTCCCCCCATACAGTGTTTGTGTGTACGTTTTCACATTCCTTGAGCATGTAAACATATGACTAGCAATTGGATTCACAATGGTTATTTGTTTATTTGACAGGGACAGTGCAATAAACACACAATTAATCAATGACAATCAATCTGATAGTGATAGGATTAGTGGTTCAGTAGTAAAAGCATTGCCTCCTTGGCGGAGGTAATAAACTGAAGTGTTGCTGTTGTGTCCATCTCCTCCACTGACGGATGCAAATTGGGTAGACAGGTTGCCGTGGGTTTTATATTATATTGTAACGTGCTGCTCGACATGGCGACGTCCCACCGGGATGTTCGAACTCACGCCTCCCGCTCCGGAGTCCCGCACTCTACCTGTGTCACCAATAGGGTCAACCCACTTGGCAAGCCAAATAGGGTGCTCATATTGAGTTCGCTACAATATTATTGTTTTGGGGGTTGCGCTCCGCGGCAAACGACAATTTAGAAGCTTGGCCGGCAGAGAGCTCGTTTTTGCGCAGCGCCTATGGCTGGCCGGTGAATTTCTGCCAAATGCGCAGCTCCTATGGCTGGCCGGGGAATTTCTGCCAAAGAATCCGTCGGTGGACAGCTGCCCGTGTGAGGTTTTGCAGTTGCATGCTGGCGGGCCCAGGCCAGCAGTGTTTTCCGCATCCTTTTGTGCCTAAAACGTTGAAGAACGCAGAGTTTGTGTTGCAGACACGACGACCAGCGCCCTCCATTGCGCTTGCGCACATGTTGAAAATGGCTGTATGTCACAGTGTTGAATGAAAAATGCTTTAAAAAATTCCTGTATCCAGACGGTGAACCGGATCACCCCCAAAATTTAATCAGTTCTTCCTTGTACCATTTCCAACAACGCCTGAAAGTTTCATGGAACTCCGTCCAAGATTTTTTGAGTTATCTTGCTAACCAACAGACAGACAGACAGACAGACAAACAAACAGACAAACCCCGGCAAAAACATAACCTCCTCCTGGCCTTTCGGCCTGGCGGAGGTAATTATTACTGAAGGCCTCTGAGAAGACGCAGCTCCCCACATCATGCGCAGCTGAGGAATCAGCGCGCTTCTGCAGGATTTCAACCATTGAGATCAAACATCCGATCTCGTCCATCGTCGAGAATATTTGCGGGACAAATATTCTGGGTTTTGCCCCTGAACAACACATCAAAACTTCATGAGCACGACGAAAGAACGTTGACCAGATCAACGGGGAATCATCGAAGAAGAATCACGTGAGCTGCAAACTTTAATTCATCTGCTGAATTAAACGTCTGAGGTTCGGTAATAATTTGTATATCTAATCAGATACAAATTAAGAAGCCATTAACATAACTCTTCTTTTCATTAAAATTCCATTTTTATTTTCTTAAAATTAATCCAGGACTTTTCATATAATTAGTAAACTTTCTCCATAAATTTGCACTGTTTCCATAATCTGTTAACTCAAACTGATAGAAATTCATTTCTCAGTTAACCCTGGTTCCGAAAATATTGACATTGTTAATCTATCATTTAAACAAGATTGATTTTATGATTAATGAAATTACTGCAATATCTGTTAATCATTTCATTTAATAAATATGTGAAAATGAGAGAAGTTGTTGAGAATTTATTTCATTCTGAGTCTGTTTCAAGCCCAGGTATCGAATTCACAGAAAATTTTTTGAGACTGATTATTAATTAATTTATTGAGTGATTAAACAGGTATAAAGTGAAATTAAAATTAAAATTGGTTCTTAAAGATAGAAGCTGGTGCCCCTACGAGTGTTAGTAACTTTTCTGGTGTATATGAAACAAAATTTGATCTCAGATTCCAATACATCAATATAAATTAAATAATTTATACCTGATCATATTTATTAATTTCATATATATTCTCCTATATATTTATGGTGCACCGTGTGAGGCCTGGTTGAACTTGACTCACTCAGAATGAAAGAAATTAATACATAAGCTGTGTGTGATTTTGGTCGACTTATAACTTACAAAGGTGGTTCATTTGTCTGCACCCAGTCTATTGTCTTTGTCTCTGTGTCACGAGGGGGAGGGGGTGAATTCACCCCCCTGATTACTGCTGTGTGTGTGTGACCAAGAGGGGTGGGGGTGAAGAGACCCCACCATCCTGTTCAGTTACTTGTTTAATGCATGCTTAAGAAGCGTGATTACACGCTGAATAATTAAAATAGGCCTGGGAACAAAATAGCGAAGAAATCCTATTTGTTTTCCCCATTATTTCAACACCCTGCAGGTGAAGCAAACCCTTGGGGGATTTAATTGAATTAACCATTGTATAAACTTGTTGAGGTTCCAAGGTTGTCATAGCCAGGAGCGGCACTGAGGTTAAGCTCCCAGTGCTCATAAAATGCTCCTTATGGCACGTCAAACAGGTTCATTTTGTCTTCTTTCAATTATTTTTCCTTTTTTTTTTTTTTTCCTTTGAAAGACAAAAGTAAAATAGAAAGATGTCTTTACCTTCTTTACATGTTTCAACTGCACTGCAGCCTTCATCAAGGCTGCAGTGATGAAGGCTGCAGTGCAGTTGAAACATGTAAAGAAGGTAAAGACATCTTTCTATTTTACTTTTGTCTTTCAAAGGAAAAAAAAAAAAAGGAAAAATGCTCCTTATGGCGTGCGTCTCGAAAAGCCTCTGACAACTAAGTCCAACCCCTAGCCTGCCCATGTGGTTTAGTCTCTAAGCCCAGCGGAACTGCTTTTACTAATAGGAGAAGGGGTGAGGGCGGATCTCTGGCGCCTTAAAACCAGATGCTTCGGGTAGATGGTGGCTCGTCAACCTGGGAAGGTAGCCCATCTAGGGGAAGGTAAACCCTGATTTCAAACCTCCGCTGCCTTGCGGCATACCCGGTCACGGGAAAGGCTTCGGGAGTCAACCCTGAAGAAAAATCCGGAGTCGGAGCCCCTAAGGCAGTTCTATGTTGTGCTCAACATCGTTCTGGCAGCTCCTGCAACGGCGCTGGTGCCAAACTGTAGCAGCCCTGCTGTTCCTTTGGATTCATCAGTGACGTGGAGAGGGGGAACATGCTGCATGGGCAACATCTTGCCCTCCATATCTTCCTGCCCAGGCTTGAATCCTACCAACGCCAACGCTGGAAGGTAGAACACCGGATCACTGGAGAGGACACTCCAGCTTCGCCTTTGGCGTAGAAAAAAACACAGGGAATGACAGTTACCGGTTATAAGCCACCGCTCAATTGGTGTAGAGCGCGGCACCAGGGGTTGTTCCCGACGGTGGGAGGGATCATCGGATCTCACTGGACAGCTACCGCCCGCCTCAAGCTGGGCAGCCCCCAGCCAATAAGGTGTTGTCCTGCCACAGCTTGCTTTCCTCATTGGGTGCATGGGGATGAGGAGAAGTCCGAACAGCAGACTGAGAACCTTCGCACCAGGCAAGACAATAAAACAAAAGAGACCAACTCTAAAACTGGGAACTTGGAACGTCCGCACTATGATGACAGGACTTGCTGCTAACCTCAAGGACATCAACGACACCAGGAAGACTGCCATCATCAATAATGAGCTGAAGAGACTGGAAGTGGATATTGCCACTCTCCAGGAAACACGGTTGGCTGACGCAGGCACACTGAGAGAGAAGGACTACACGTTCTACTGACAGGGAAAGGGCAGCGACGAACACAGGGAACACGGAGTGGGCTTAGCAGTGAAGAACACCTTGCTGAAGATGGTGGAACTGGGCAGCACTGGCTCTGCATGACTCCTCACCCTCCGCCTGAACACCACTCAAGGCCCAGTCACCCTCGTCAGTGTGTATGCCCCAACACTGACAGCCACACCAGAGGCAAAAGACGAGTTCTATGAGAATCTCGCAACAACTGTCAGGACCATCCCCAACTCTGAACAACTCATTCTCCTTGGAGACTTCAATGCCAGAGTGGGTGCTGACCACGACTCCTGGCCCTCCTGTCTTGGACCTTTTGGCATGGGCAGAATGAACGACAACAGACAGCGGCTGCTCGAGTTCTGCACATATCACGATCTGTGCATCACAAACTCGTTCTTCAAGACCAAACCCCAACATAAGGTTTCCTGGCAACATCCACGCTCAAAGCACTTTCACCAGCTGGACTTGATCCTGACCAGGCGCACCTCACTGAAGAACGTGCTAATCACCCGTTCGTTCCAGAGTGCAGATTGTGACACAGACCATTCATTGGTGTGTTGCAAGGTCAAGCTGCAGCTGAAGAAATTCTATAGTGCTAGACAGCCTGGAAAGGCATGGATTGACACCAGCAAGATGACCCAACCAGAACTTGTTGAGCAGTTTGCCTCCACCTTTGAGAAGGAACTTGGTGTACCACAAGAAGGAGAATCTGCAAAGCAGAAGTGGGAAGTGCTGCAAAACACCATCCACCGCACAGCCTTGGCTACCTTTGGGAGGAAGACCTCGAAGTCACAGGACTGGTTTGATGCCAAGTTGACCGAGATGACCCCCGTCATTGAAGCCAAGCGCTCAGCACTTGCTGAGTACAAGAAGTACCCAAACGAGAAGAATCTCCAGATTCTCAGGGCTGCGAGAAGCAAAGTTCAGCAGACTGCTCGGCGCTGTGCCAACAAGTACTGGACTCAGCTCAGCCAAGACATTCAAACCGCTGCCATAACAGGGAACATCCGTGGTATGTACGATGGCATAAAAAAAGCACTTTGTCCTGCTCAGAGCAAGACGGCCCCCCTCAAATCCTACACTGGGGTGATGATCACAGAAAAGAACAAGCAGATGGAGAGATGGGTGGACCACTACTCCGACCTCTACTCCAGAGAGAACACCGTGACACCGTCAGCCCTTGATGCCATCGACTGCCTGCCATCCATGGACGAACTTGATGCCGAGCCAACCATCGACGAACTCAGCAAGGCCATTGATAGCTTGGCCGCTGGCAAGGCACCCGGCAACGATGTCATACCCCCTGACCTGATCAAGCACTGCAAGACCGCCCTACTGCTGCCATTGCATGACGTCCTCTGCCAGTGTTGGAATGAAGGTGCCGTACCACAGGACATGAGGGATGCCAAGATCATCACCCTCTACAAAAACAAAGGGGAGAGAAGCGACTGCAACAACTACAGGGGCATCTCCCTCCTCAGCGTTGTTGGCAAAGTCTACGCACGAGTTGTTCTCGTTCGTCTACAGAAGCTTGCCGAACGTGTCTAACCCGAGTCTCAGTGTGGCTTCCGCGCTGCGCGATCGACGGTAGACATGATATTCTCCATCCGCCAACTCCAGGAGAAATGCAGAGAACAAAACATGCCCCTGTACATCGCCTTCATCGACCTCACCAAAGCATTCGATTTGGTCAGCAGAGAGGGCCTTTTCAAGATCCTGCCAAAGATAGGATGCCCACCAAAGTTGCAAAGCCTCATCGAATCGTTTCACACCAACATGCAGGGGATAGTGCAGCACGATGGCAACGTCTCAGAGCCATTCAACATACGCAGCGGAGTGAAACAGGGCTGTGTACTTGCGCCAACCCTCTTTGGGATTTTCTTTGCTATGCTCCTGAGGCGTGCCTTCAGCACAGCAACAGAGGGAATCTACCTGCACACAAGATCTGACGGCAGGCTTTTCAACTTCGTCCGCCTGAAAGCCAGAACCAAAGTACCCCAGGCATGCAAGGACTTTGGGCTTACCATCAGCCTGAAGAAGACTAACGTCTTGGCGCAAGGCATGGAAGCGCCACCAACCATCACCATCGACGACTACGAGCTGGAGGTCGTGAATCAGTTCACGTGCCTGGGGTCCACGATCAGCAACAACCTCTCCCTTGATACAGAGATCAACAAGAGGATTGGAAAATCAGCCTTCACACTCGCCCGCCTCACCACACGAGTGTGGGAGAATCCCAAACTCTCGGTCAAGACGAAGGTGGCAGTGTACAATGCCTGCGTCATCAGCACACTGCTCTATGGGAGTGAGACGTGGACAACATACGCCCGGCAGGAAAAGAGACTGAACTCCTTCCACTTGCGCAGCATTCGCCACATCCTGGACATATCCTGGCAGGAAAAGTGCCCAACACAGAAGTTCTGTCCCGCGCCGGCCTTCCCTCCATGTTCACTCTACTCAGGCAGCGCAGGCTCCGCTGGCTAGGCCACGTTCACCATATGGAGGATGGCAGAATCCCAAAAGACGTCCTCTACGGAGAACTGGCAACTGGCAGGAGAGACGTTGGCCGCCCACAGCTGCGCTTTAGAGACGTCTGCAAGAGAGACATGAAGGCCCTGGAGATCAACACAGAGTGCTGGGAGGACCTTGCAATGGACCGCTCCAAATGGAGAGGCACCCTGACCAGACAGCCCAAGGCGGGTGAAGAGAGACTGACTGCTGCAGCAGATGAAAAAAGGACCCGCAGGAAGAACTGCCACAGACCCAGCAGCACGGAGACCACCCACAAGTGCGACCTGTGTGACAGGGACTGCCATTCGCGCATCGGCCTGTTCAGCCACAGGCGGTGCTGTTCCAGCAGAGTAGATGTTTAGGATTCTCTTCCATGGTCATCATAGACCGACGGAGGCCGACAACGAAACTTGTTAAATAAAGTTTAGGGAGACCGAAGTTTTCCCGCCTTTGGAAAGCAAGGTGTGGTTTTATGGACTGAAGCTCGTGCTGCATCCACGTGTCACTTGTGCACGCTCACAGTCGCGTGCGCGACCATCAAGTTGTGCACGAAAACTGCGCATGTGTAGATCGGCCAAGCGACACCATCTTAAGTCTAGGTAAAGCAAGTTCCCTGTAGCCACCATTTTGAGTAGAAATCCTTGACTCCCTGAGTGACGTCATTGGGTTTCCTCTTCCGGAAGTGCAGACAAAAACTGCCTCCATCTTGTGGTGAAACATAGGGACTGCATTTTTTTTTTAAACTTCTCATCTTTAAAGACGATTTATAACCAAATTCAGTCTTCAAAGTAACTTCAAAGCAATTCATATTATTCGGAATAAACTAAATTTAACACTAATCCAAACTTTTATGCCAAGAACAAAAGGGAAAAGGACCTGTTGGCTTCTGAAAGTTTTTCTCAGTGGTGAGACCCCACTCACTGCATAGATACCTATAGCAGAAATACATACATAAACACCCCTATTGTATTTAATCACTTATGTAACCACATATTATAATCTTTTAAGCTAAAAGCAAATATATTTACACACTTTTAAGTAAAAAGTTGCAAACTTTGAAGCTGTATCTTTGTCAATTTTGCTGCTTTTAAATGTGATATGGTGTGATTCTCTTCCCACAGAAACCCAGTTTTAGTTTAAGCATTCTAATGCTGATGTTGCTTACACAATGCTTACACAATGGTCCTCTCCGGCATACAACTAGGAACATACCGGTCGCTATGGAGGGTGAGAATATGTATGGGCACATAATCATACCATGTAGGATAACTAAATAGACGGTTATGCTGTTTCATCCCACCTAGCAACAATGCTCTGCACTGTGTGTGTTTATATATTTACATATTTATTCCATCTAGCTACAATGCTCAGCACTGGGTGTGTTTATATTTATATATCTATATATTTATTCCATCTAGCTACAATGCTCCGCACTGTGTTTTTATATATCTACATATTATTCCATCTAGCTACATTGCTCCGCACTGTGTGTGTTTATATACTTGCATATTTATTCCACCTAGCTGCAATGCTCCGTACTGTGGGTGTTTATATATTTACATATTTATTCCATCTAGCTACAATGCTCTGCACTGTGTGTTCATATATTCATATATTTATTCCATCCAGCTACAATGCTCTGCACTGTGTGTCTGTGTGTGTGTGTGTATATATACAGTGGGGCGAAAAAGTATTTAGTCAGCCACCAATTGTGCAAGTTCTCCCACTTAAAAGATGAGAGAGGTCTCCAATTTTCATCATAGGTATACCTCAACTATGAGAGACAAAATGAGAAAAAAAAATCCAGAAAATCACATTGAAGGATTTTTAATGAATTAATTGGTAAATTCCTTGGTAAAATAAGTATTTGGTCACCTACAAACAAGCAAGATTTCTGGCTCTCACAGACTTGTAACTTCTTCTTTAAGAGGCTCCTCTGTCCTCCACTCGTTACCTGAATTAATGGCACTTGTTTGAACTCATTATCAGTACAAAAGACACCTGTCCACAACCTCAAACAGTCAGACTCCAAACTCCACTATGGCCATGACCAAAGAGCTGTCAAAGGACACCAGAAACAAAATTGTAGACCTGCACCAGGCTGGGAAGACTGAATCTGCAACAGGTAAGCAGCTTGGTGTGAAGAAATCAACTGTGGGAGCAATTATTAGAAAATGGAAGACATACAAGACCACTGATAATCTCCCTCAAATCGGGGCTCCATGCAAGATCTCACCCCGTGAGGTCAAAATGATCACGAGAACGGTGAGCAAAAATCCCAGAACCACATGGGGGGGACCTAGTGAATGACCTACAGAGAGCTGGGACCAAAGTAACAAAGGCTACATCAGTAACACACTACGCCGCCAGGGACTCAAATCCTGCAGTGCCAGACGTGTCCCCCTGCTTAAGCCAGTACACGTCCAGGCCCGTCTGAAGTTTGCTAGAGAGCATTTGGATGATCCAGAAGAGGACTGGGAGAATGTCATATGGTCAGATGAAACCAAAATAGAACTTTTTGGTAAAAACTCAACTTGTCGTGTTTGGAGGAGAAAGAACACCATACCTACTGTGAAGCATGGCGGTGAAAACATTATACTTTGGGGCTGTTTTTCTGCAAAGGGACCAGGACGACTGATCCGTGTAAAGGAAAGAATGAATGGGGCCATGTATCGTGAGATTTTGAGTGAAAACCTCCTTCCATCAGCAAGGGCATTGAAGATGAAACGTTGCTGGGTCTTTCAGCATGACAATGATCCCAAACACACTGCCCGGGCAACGAAGGAGTGGCTTCGTAAGAAGCATTTCATGGTCCTGGAGTGGCCTAGCCAGTCTCCAGATCTCAACCCCATAGAAAATCTTTGGAGGGAGTTGAAAGTCCGTGTTGCCCAGTGACAGCCCCAAAACATCACTGCTCTAGAGGAGATCTGCATGGAGGAATGGGCCAAAATACCAGCAACAGTGTGTGAAAACCTTGTGAAGACTTACAGAAAACATTTGACCTCTGTCATTGCCAACAAAGGGTATATAACAAAGTACTGAGATGAACTTTTGTTATTGACCAAATACTTATTTTACCGAGGAATTTACCAATTAATTCATTAAAAATCCTTCAATGTGATTTTCTGGATTTTTTTTTTTCTCATTTTGTCTCTCATAGTTGAAGTATACCTATGATGAAAATTGGAGACCTCTCTCATCTTTTAAGTGGGAGAACTTGCACAGTTGGTGGCTGACTAAATACTTTTTTTCCCCACTGTATATTTTATAGTAGTATGTACATATGTACGTATATTAGCTCTTGCTTGCTTGTTTTTTTTTCTTGCCTTCTGATTGTTGCTCTGAGTGTTGCTATCCCTGTGCTGTTGCAATCCTGGAATTTCCCCGTTGTGGGACTAATAAAGGCTTATCTTATCTTATCTTATCTTATGTTTACTCAAGAGTAACATTAAAGTAGGATTAAACCTGTGCATTTTAACAAATTTACAGACTTGCTGAATATTTATAATTGTTCCTCTTCCTCAAATTTAGGAAACCACATTAAGCAATTAACACTTAAAAGAATCTCTAGGTGTTTTAAACTCATTGTCATTTCTTGATTCATGTTTTCTCCACAGGAAAAGAAAAACATTTAACCAACCTGCATAATTTTAAATTTTTTCCCAGGATTTAAGAGAAAGACAAAAGGTGCAAACATTGATTATTCTGTAAATAAGAAATTTATAGATGACAATCAAAACAGATCACTATTGGTTTCACTCCTAAGAAATCCTTGGACACCAAATATTCAAACAATTCACTTGTTTCTAATTTGTAAATATTTTAAACATTTAAGGCTTCAAATGAAAATAGGATTTAACAAATAAAACCAAAGGAAAGCCTTAACTTTAAAAGAAAGTGGAAACTTATAATCTTAAATCTTTAAAGCATTTAGCCTCTTTTGTTTTTGTATTTCTTTTGTAAATAAAATCCTCACTTTCAAAGTGACATTCTGCAAAATTCCAAAGCTAGTTATTGATGACAAATTCCAATACTAGACTTTGGAAATCAAAGTAAAGAAGTTAATCCACACAATTTAAATCTTTGTTTTGTTTTGTGAAACAAATTCAACCTAATTTCAATTCAGCTTTATTTATCAACATACAGTTTCAACAAACAAATTAATTGAAGCATCTCTACATTTCTAAATAATTTCAAAATTCTATTTCCCATTCTGCAAGCCTACAAGTTGAAACAAATTCTAAAGGAACTTTCAACTATCACGGTTGTAAAATAAAACACTCAAGGTTAAACCTTGTCGAACAAATTTAAGAATAATCAACAAGTTGAATTTTATTTTTAAGGCTAAATAACAACAACAGTTAAACATGATGAGTCAACAGACAACCGACCAATTTACCAAACTGGATGACCTTCAAACAACCTTGGAAGCATGGACTTCTAATTTAATTTCTAGCTTCACAACACGGGTCAAGGAAACACAGCCCGAAGAATTGAAGCTACTCACTGAAGAACTTTTGAATGAACACACTGAAAAACCACCAGAAGGCAAGGACCTCACCAGTGTGTTAGGTAAGTTTGTGCTAACATTAGTCGCAAGATTAAAGGTAGCCGAGAACGAGCTAGCAAATCAACAAACAACGATTCTATCTCTACAAGAAGAGAATGAAACCCTGAAGGAAAATTTGGAACAATCTCAAGAGAAGAATGACAAAACTCAAAACCAATTGGATGAAGCGTTACAAGATTTGGACCGTGCAGAGTCAGAAAATGAACGATTGATGTATGACAATGACGTGCTTCATCAAGACAACAATGAACTTGAAGATGCCCTTCAAGACACAAAGAAGGAACTCAGAAGAGTTGAAGGTCAACTTGAAAATGTGAAGAAGGACTACAAGGAGTGTCAACTGCTCCTAAAGGAAAGACATGAACACCGGGACATCCACCGCGCTCCCTCGCCCGATTCCCGTTTCGAATACAGACGACCACGTGGACAGCGTGCGTGTGCCCCTTCAGACCGTGACCTTGACAAGATCGCACAAAATATCACCAAATTTGATCCAGGACCTACGGGTTCACCTGATGCCAAAGTCTATTTACAGGACATTGATTACTACCTGCGTAAGTATCCTGATGCTACAATTGATGATCGCATCTATCTGATCAAACTAACATCTAACAGGTCAGTATCAAAATTCATAGACAGACAGCCGACAAACATTAAAGCAGACTACATGCTGCTCCGCGAAGCCATCGAAAAGGAGTTCTCTGACAACTGCCTACAAGCAGGGCTAACTGCAGCCCTAGCCGTGAAGCAAGGACGCTCAGAGCCAACACAAGCCTACTACCAGAGACTCCTACTTGCATATTTTGGATCTCAAAATACACCAGGGATGGAAGAAGACCACAATTTCAAGACCATCTTCATCCAAAACCTCCATCCCACTGTGAGTCATTATCTGGGAGTTACAGCTAACCCAAGATCAAACTCAATAAGTCAGCTGAGAGAGTTCGCACACTATGTGTTCCAAAAGCAACAAAGTCGCAACAAGCACGCTGAGCCTGCCACAGGGCTAGCTATTAGCGATGCATCTAACACCTTGGAGTTGGAAGGAGCTCCTCGCTCTACTCGACCTCCTACACTGCGAGTACATAAACAGCCGAAGCATTTTCCCAACCGACCTCATCAAGGTCAAAACCAAACTAGGTCCTCTGGATATCACTTTGGACCAACTTTGCGAAAACCCAACTACCGTCGTAGACCATATCCATGGGATGGGTCACGAGAACGCAATACGGACTACCATGATGACAGATACCGATACGAAGACACGCGTAACCGCGACAAATGGTCTCCATCCCATCACAGAAGCTCAGAAGCAGAAACCTATCACAAACCTTGGAAGGAAGAAGAAACTCCTACATTCAGTAGAGAAGATATTGAAATTGTCAAATACCTCCTAGCAGAGATTCAAAGCTACAAAGAGAATAAAACTGCTAACATTCTAGCTATATCAGCTGTGCCAACTCAAAACAAGCATTCCAAATGAAGGAAACACAAGAAGAAAATCCCTCATGCAAATGAGGAAGGACCAAAGGACTCAAAGCAGTCCAGTGCTGTTATGGCAGCCCAACCACAGGTCACAGACCACTCCTCTAATGACATTTCGCAACTCTGTGTCGAACCACTGGTTCCACAATTTCTATGCAATTTAAACGAGAGGGGGGTGGCACGGAAATTCTACCTTCCACTGACCCTTGAAGACATGGTGTGTAAGGACGCTGTTTTAGACACCGCTGCTGACATCACTCTCATGTCACACACCCTTTTTGACAAACTATGTGTAGCCGCTAACCGCGCTAACAAATATTTGAAACTGGAACCCTGTTCATTAGCTGTGCGACCATATGCGCTCACTAAAACAACCCTGTTGGGCGTATCACTACTAAACATGTCCATTGGACCCATGACCTTGACACATCCAGTCTACGTGTCCAAACTTGACGCCATTCCATTACTTGTTGGCAAAGACCTACTGAACCGTTTTGAGCCACTGACTGATTTCAAGAACCTCAAACTATGGGCTCAAACACAACACCCTCACCCATTTGACCCAACAAGGACAACTGAATCACAGTGCTTTGTTCTGAACACTTTGGACACCCCAAGTCTCACACAACTAGCACTGTTGGAACAACTGCAAACGAGTGAAAGCAACCGCCAAGACCAAGGTGAGTACTGTCCTAAAGAAGTCAAAAGTCACCTTCACATACCATTCACATCAAGCCAAACACTCAAATGACCTTGAAAACTCAATGACCGAGCAGAAAACCCCAAACGGCCCCCTTGAAACCCTTGATACCCATGATTCAATGGTGGTGTCACATTTTGAAACCCACCCACCCACCCATGAGGCCTGCATGTCACAAGAGCCACGCCAACCGGCTCTCTAGACCCTCTGAAACCTCAACTTTTTGTGACAATGAACCCAACTTTTGCAAACGCAAGGCGCATAGTCACCCAACCTTGCAACCAAATGATCCATAAAACCGTCAAACACCGGTTGGATAAAACGGTACATGCGCTGCCTGCGTCTAAACCCTTTGACATACCAAACCTGAAACCATGCAACACAATCTTCTCTGCAGCTATACATTGGCACTCCTGTTCATGCTTCTGACGAACCATCATTGCCACCGCTCATAGTTCCTCGAAACCAGAGGGGGTTGATGACTGCCAATGCCCATAACATTCCAGCTGCAGAACACAAAAGCATCAAAACGACATACAAAGCTCTGAAGGCTGTATTTCAAAAACATTCGGACCAATTCGCCAAATGGCACAAAGCGTACAATGATCAAAAACTCTCGCATGACAAACTGCGAAGGGGGGACAAGATCTTCCACCTCACATTTGTACCGCAGACACCCAAAATAAATTTACAGGAAAGGAAAATCACTCCTAAATTCCTGCCCGAGTGGATGAATCCACACATTGTCACCAACAAACTTTGGCCACTCAAGTGCCAAATCCAGGACCCCATTTTCAAATGGGCTCACCAAAATCAGAGCAAATTTTACCAAAACCCCATGGGACTTGTCGGGTACAACACTGTCAAAGTAAATCCATAAATAAGATTAAAATCAAACCTACACTACCGTTCAAAAGTTTGGGGTCACTTAGAAATTTCCTTATTTTTGAAAGAAAAGCACTTTTTTTCAATGAAGATAACTTTAAACTAATCAGAAATACACTCTATACATTGCTAATGTGGTAAATGACTATTATAGCTGCAAATGTCTGGTTTTTGGTGCAATAGCTACATAGGTGTATAGAGGCCCATTTCCAGCAACTATCACTCCAGTGTTCTAATGGTACAATGTGTCTGCTCATTGCGTCAGAAGACTAATGGATGATTAGAAAACCCTTGTGCAATCATGTTAGGTCTGCAATGCTGTAATTGCTGCAAATGGAGGATTCTTTGACGAAAGCAAAGTTTGAAGGAAAAAATTATTATTTCAAATACAAATCATTATTTCTAACCTTGTCAATGTCTTGACTATATTTTCTATTCATTTTACACCTCATGGTGGTAAATAAGTGTGACTTTTCATGGAAAACACAAAATAATTGTCTGGGTGACCCCAAACTTTTGAACGGTAGTGTACGTCTGAGAAATAACTGTAGCTAACTACTAGCCTCAGGTGCACTCAGTCAGATTTCTCCAAACAATTAGTTAACTGCATCAAAACTTCCAGAAAGGAAAGGGTATATTAAAACCAAATTAGCCCTTAAACTAATTTCAAAGACCTCTGTAAAATCTAATAAACTTCAATCAACCTATTACCAAATAGTATACACAAGACATTCAACACCATTTGCTTGAGCTAAAAATCTTAAAACTCCCATCAAAGGTGAAAAACAAGCACAAGGTTTAGAGTTCAATCTCTTAATCTTTATTCTGTAATTTCTCAGTTTTGGGATCAATAAAGTACATCCATCTAAAAGAAATCATTCCACCTCTGAGAGGAATTTTCATTTGCCAACCAGGTATCTAAAGAAAGATCAACAAGAAGATTAAGATCCAAAACCGCTCACTTTTATGTTTGCCAAGATGATGGCCCTCCTGTTTATCAGTTTAGCCATCTGCCTAGCAATCACACCCACTGTTACCCAGCCAGAATTGGGCCAAGTCAAGACGAAAGGTCAAAGATCCTCAGGTGGATTCTTAATAACAGCCTCATCGTTAGAGCCTCTTGTTAACCTTAGCACGCCCACTGTTAACTCGGTCAACACCGCTAAACCGAAACGCCAGGTTGTTGAACCACAAACTGTTACCAAAATCTTACAAGACACTGTGTTGGTTTTGAATGCTTGCTCCGAAGCTTCAATCAAACTCAACAAGGTCTTGAACTCTTTGCTCTTTGTGTTAGAGGTTGACTATACTCACACACAGCCAATGTCTATGTTACTCTCAGAAGTAGCTAGAAACATTAGCTTTTCAGTTAACGCTTTAGCAATGAATATGCTTTCTCATCATATCCTTTTTGCAGTAAATCCAAATTTACTTCTCATTGCCATCCAAAGAATGATAACGACATCCTATGCCCACTCATTTTTTTCTGAACAAAAGCCTCAAACCCCCTATGATTTGGACATCTGTGGAACCATGGTTTAGTCTAACTAAACAAATTCAATTTGAACCTCCTTGAGTCACCTCAATATTGATTAGTCTGAACCTCTACCTCAAATATGAAAGAATTTTACTTTTGCTTTTGACTAAGATTTTTGGATACATGCATGTGTATATACAAATAATCATTTGTACTTTATTTAAATTTTATGTACATTTAAACTGTTTTTGAAATTCTGAATAGATGTTTTTTCAGCAAACCCAAAACATTTATATCAAGTATGTCAAAACCCACATACTTCTAGTTCACCCTTTTTGTACCCAGAATTTTTAAGTCTTTACAGGCATATACAGAACTTTAGTATATCCTAGACAATTATACAATGTTTATATTTGGTCATGCCCGAATTATTTTTGAAAATTTCTAGAAGTTTTTCAGAAAACCAAATTTAAGGACCTACACTTTGGAATAGATACTGTTTACAAGCTTAAGACTTATCGACATCAGAACTTTAGTTCAGCATTTGGATCAAGCCTCGCCAAATTGGGATTTGATGCCTAGGATTGCTATCAACGCTGAATCAACGTCACCATTGATACCAGAGGGGGGACTGTAGCATCATCTCACTTTGGCTCAGCAATAATTATTCTTCTGCTTAAAGACATTTTGTTTCACCCAGGAGTAAGACGGCCGAGAACTGATTTTCTCCCCCAGGCCACAGCTGAAATCCCATTCCTTTGTTAAAACCAGTCTAAAGAATTCAACTAATGCATTTCCTGTTTTGACTCTTATTATTGCCCCCATAAACATGGAGACATGGAACAGACCTGAGGAGCCCTCATGGCCTACACAGATCCACAAATCAGTTAATTTCCTTAAACTCTGGGACATGCTGGATTTAACCAGTGAACTTTAAAGTACATTATTACAAACTCAATTCTAAATTCAATTCAATTCAATTCAACTTTATTTATATAGTGCCATTTCACAACAACAGTCATCTCATAGCACTAGCAACTGTAGGGGGGACCCCCACAGTTGCAGAAAGACCCCAGCAATCAGGCGATCCCCTGTGAGCAAGCACTTGGCGACGGTGGAGAGGAAAAACTCCCTTTTAACAGGAAGAAACCTCCAGCAGAACCAGGATCAGGGAGGGGCAGTCATCTGCTGCGACTGGCTGGGGGGTGAGGGGATAGAGAAGAAGAAAAGAACAGACATGTAGAGAGCAAACAGCACGATGGGGACTCAATCTATGGGAGAGAACAAACAAATGTTAATGACCAGCAAAAAAAAAAAAATATTTCATAGAGAGTGAGGAAAGGAGTGAGGCCCAGTGCATTAATGGAGGTCCCCCGGCTGACTAAACCTATTAGCAGCATAACTAAGGGAGGGTTCAGAAACACATGATCCCTCCCTAATTGTAGGCTATATCAAAAAGGTAGGTTTTAGCCCTATTCTTAAAAACAGAGATCGAGTCTGACTCCCGAATCCAGATTGGCAGCTGATTCCACAGGAGAGGAGCTTGATAACTGAAGGCTCTGCCTCCCATTGTACTTTTGGAGATTCTAGGTATTACAAGTAATCCTGCATTTTGGGAGCGTAGTGCTCTGTTAGGATAATACAGTAGTATCAGATCTTTTAAATAAAAAGGAGCCTGATTGTTTAGAGCTTTGTAAGTAAGAAGAAGGATTTTAAACTTAATTCTAAACTCTATGGGAAGCCAATGAAGGGAGGCCAGAACCGGAGAGATATGATCTCTCTTTCTAGTACCTGTTAAAACTCTTGCTGCAGCATTTTGGATCAGCTGAAGACTTTTTAAAGATGTTTTAGGACAGCCTGATAATAAAGAATTACAATAATCTAATCTCGAGCTAACAAAAGCGTGGATCAGCTTCTCAGCATCACTCTGAGACAAGATGCTCCTAATCTTGGCAATATTACGCAAATGATAGAAGGCAGTCTTAGAAACAAATTTAATATGTGAATTGAAGGACAAATCCTGATCAAAAATAATTCCAAGGTTCCTCACAGAGCTATTAAGAGAAAGAGTAACTGCATCCAAACTGAAAGTTTGATTTGGAAAGGAATTTCTAAGGTTTTTTGGACCAACAAGAATTACTTCAGTCTTATCTGAATTTAATAGCAGGAAATTACAAGTCATCCAAGCTTTGATTTCCTTAAGACAGGCTTCTAACTTGGCTAATTGATTAGTATCATCTGGCTTCATTGACAGGTATAATTGTGTGTCATCTGCATAACAATGAAAATGTATACAGTGCTTTCTAATAATGTTGCCTAACGGAAGCATATATAAACTAAAAAGAGTAGAGCCTAGCACAGATCCCTGTGGAACTCCATGACTAAGCTTTGAGCTGAAAGAAAACTCATAAAATAAGATAAATAAGATCTAAACCACTGCAACGAAGTTCCATTAAGTCCAACATAGTGTTCTAATCTATCAAGTAGAATATTATGATCAATAGTATCAAAAGCTGCACTAAGATCTAAAAGGACAAGTACAGAAACTAGTCCATTATCAGATGCAATGAGGAGGTCGTTAGTGACCTTCGCTAAGGCTTCGCTAAATCTTCCCTTCTTTTCAGGACTATGAAAAGAAAATGGACTCTGATGTTTTTAATGTGGAAAATCAATAATATGTGTGAAATGCATTAATCTGTGATTATATATATATATATATATATATATATATATATATATATATATATATATATGCATGTTAAAAATGTTTAAATGAATGTTTACTCCTGCATGTTGATTTAGAAGCACTGCTTATAAGGTTACACTAATCACTAAGGTTAGCTTAGTTCATACATAAGAGTATAAAAGCATATTCCAGTGTATTAAAATTGTGTGTATCCATGGTGACCGGTATCAAATTTCACCCAGCCTTCACCGAGCCCCAGCTTCTCCATCCTATTGGTCCCTCGCAGACAAAGCCTGTCATTGGACTAAAGTTCATCAAGCCCGCCCACGAAGAAGGCTCATTGGCTGAGATTCCGGTCAACCCGGAAGCCTGCGAAAGCTCAACAGAACTTATAAAAGGAGGAAAACCCCCTGCTACTTCCTCTTTCAGCCACTTTTCGCCTCCGTTCACCTCTCTCTTTGGACGCTTTTCTTGGTTCTTTCGCCTCCGTTCGTCGCTCTCTTTTGTCTCTCTTCTTTGTCCATTGTCTACCCACAGCAAGAAAGAACTTTGGGAAGAACAAAGGACTGTCCGAACAAAGACTTCTCCCACGTGTTGATTTTCCGAGCACAGAGCAGATAACTCGTAATTTGTTTATGTAACTTTGTATTTTAATGTTTTTTTCTTTTTCTCTTAAATGCCAAGGAATTCCTATTTCTTTGAGCTCAATTCTTAATCGGAGTTAAACTCCCAATTTTTATTTATCACTCTTTTCTTTGTTAAACTTTCTGTAAAACCACTGTTTGTTTTAATTTTAATGTAAGTTTTAATCTTGACTTTATTTTTATAAAATTTTCTTGACCAATCACACACCAGAAGCTATTATTTTTATCTAAAGTTCGAAACTCTTTAATTTGAGATTAGATTAGATATCTTTAATTAATTATTACCGAAGGCCTCTGAGAAGACGCAGCTCCCCACATCACGCGCAGCTGAGGAATCAGCGCGCTTCTGCAGGATTTCAACCATTGAGATCAAACATCCGATCTCATCCATCGTCGAGAATATTTGCGGGACAAATATTCTGGATTTTGCCCCTGAACAACACATCAAAACTTCATGAGTACGACGAAAGAACGTTGACCAGATCAACAGGGAATCATCGAAGAAGAATCACGTGAGCTGCAAACTTTAATTCATCTGCTGAATTAAACGTCTGAGGTTCGGTAATAATTTGTATATCTAATCAGATGCAACTTAAGAAGCCATTAACATAACTCTTCTTTTCATTAAAATTCCATTTTTATTTTCTTAAAATTAATCCAGTACTTTTCATAGAATTAGTAAACTTTCTCCATAAATTTGCATTGTTTCCATAATCTGTTAACTCAAACTGATAGAAATTCATTTCTCAGTTAACCCTGGTTCGGAAAATATTGACATTGTTAATCTATCATTTACAAGATTGATTTTATGATTAATGAAATTACTGCAATATCTGTTAATCATTTCATTTAATAAATATGTGAAAATGAGAGAAGTTGTTGAGAATTTATTTCATTCTGAGTCTGTTTCAAGCCCAGGTATCGAATTCACGGAAAAATTTTTGGAGACTGATTACTAATTAATTTATTGAGTGATTAAACAGGTATAAAGTGAAATTAAAATTAAAATTGGTTCTTAAAGATAGAAGCTGGTGCCCCTACGAGTGTTAGTAACTTTTCTGGTGTATATGAAACAAAATTTGATCTCAGATTCCAATACATCAATATAAATTAAATAATTTATACCTGATCATATTTATTAATTTCATATATATTCTCCTATACTGGTCTATAATTGACTTCTGCTATGTCCTTTAACAATGGTGCAATTTGACTACCTAAATAGGTGAAGCATTTAACAACATTAAATTTAGCAACTACTGTAGATCGGTTTTCTTTTTTGGGGGGGTTTAACAGCATGATTGATGTTTTAGATTTATTAATCTTATATCCTGAAATTTTGAAAAATTCTTTTATCAGCGCTAAGAGAGCAGGGATAGATTGGTCTACATTTTTTAAAAAGATGATTATGTCATTTGCGTACAAAGTTAAGCGGTGCTCTTGTCCTAGAGTTATTCGTGATATCTTATCATGTGACTTTACTGCGATTGCAGGTGGCTCAATTGCAAAGATGAACAGCAATGGGGACAGTGGATCCCCCTGTCTGCACCCCCGATTTATTTTAATAGTTTTTGAAATATTATTATTGGTAAGGATTTCTGCATATGGTTCTTTATAGAGTAATCTTATCCAATTACAGAAATTCTCTCCCAGACCAAAACGTGTAAGAACTTCAAACAGATAGGTCCATTCGACTCTGTCAAAGGCTTTTTTGGCATCTCAAGATAATAAAGCGGTATCTTGTGCCCCCTCCTCATTATATATCATATTTAGAAGTATTCTGACATGAAATCCCTGACGACCCGGATAAAGCCATTGTGATCCTCCCCAATTATTTTGGCATTGTGTTTGATTTTTCTAGCTAAAACTTTTGAAAGTATTTTAAAATCAACATTTAGAAGACTAATTGGCCTAAGATTTTTGCATTTATTCTTTGGTTTTCCCCATTTTGAGAATTAAAGTAATTAGTGCTCCTCTCAGAAAATGGGTACAATACCATTTTGGAAGCATTCTTTTGTGGAGAGAGGAATAATCAGGCCAGGCATTCTAAGCAGACAAACTTTATTCACTCTCTCACATTTCTCAGAATCAGAAAAAGCATTGACCTCATGCTGCAGGGTCTCTCCTTTATATTACAACACTCACTCCCCCTGCTGCCTGAGGTCTTGCATCACAATACATTCTCGCATCACAATTCCTATTGTCCCGAAGTTGCTTAATCCCCTATGCTCTTCCGGCAGAGGAATTTACTGCCTCTCCCTTCCTTTCAGTCTGAGATGAATATCACAGCATGCGTCCCCCATTCTTTAAACATTTCTAAGAGGATAAACCTATCTTTTTATAAAATTTCCTTTTAAATCTCAATTGACAGACCATCTGGCCCTGGCATTTCCCTGTTTTAATACTATCAGTTGCAGCAGCTATTTCTTCTGCAATCATATCCTTTTCCAAATTAGCTTTTAGTGATTCTGGCACATTAAGTATATTTATTCTATTTAAAAAAAGACTTTAACTCCAAATTATCATGAATAATTTCTGAGCTACAGAGGTTCTCATAAAATTCTTTAAATGTTCTATTAATTTTGATTGGGTCTACAATAGTTTTGCCTTTATGCTGAAGGGAGGTAATAGCTTTTTCATTTTGCAATTGCTTAATACGCCAGGCCAATACTTTCCCAGATTTTTCTCCCTGATCATAAAATGTTTGCTTAAGTCAAAGTAGACCAGCCAATGCTTTTGATGCAGCTAACTCATTGTAGTGTGCTCTAAGCTGCAGAAGGTTCTGATGAACTTCTGCATTTCTAGATACAGTGGGGTAAAAAAGTATTTAGTCAGCCACCAATTGTGCAAGTTTTCCCACTTAAAAGATGAGAGAGGTCTCCAATTTTCATCATAGGTATACCTCAACTATGAGAGACAAAATGAGAAAAAAAAAATCCAGAAAATCATATTGTCTGATTTTTAAAGAATTTATTTGCAAATTATGGTGGAAAATAAGTATTTGGCCAATAACAAAAGGTCATCTCAATACTTTGTTATATACCCTTTGTTGGCAATGACAGAGGTCAAATGTTTTCTGTAAGCCTTCACAAGGTTTTCACACACTGTTGCTGCTATTTCGGCCCATTCCTCCATGCAGATCTCCTCTAGAGCAGTGATGTTTTGGGGCTGTCGCTGGGCAACACGGACTTTCAACTACCTCCAAAGATTTTCTATGGGGTTGAGATGTGGAGACTGGCTAGGCCACTCCAGGACCTTGAAATGCTTCTTACGAAGCCACTCCTTCATTGCCGGGGCGGTGTGTTTGGGATCATTGTCATGCTGAAAGACCCAGCCACGCTTCATCTTCAATGCCCTTGCTGATGGAAGGAGGTTTTCACTCAAAATCTCACGATACATGGCCCCATTCATTCTTTCCTTTACACGGATCAGTCGTCCTGGTCCCTTTGCAGAAAAACATCCCCAAAGCATGATGTTTCCATCCCCATGCTTCATAGTAGGTATGGTGTTCTTTCTCCTCCAAACACGACAAGTTGAGTTTTTACCAAAAAGTTCTATTTTGGTTTCATCTGACCATATGACATTCTCCCAATCCTCTTCTGGATCATCCAAATGCTCTCTAGCAAACTTCAGACGGGCCTGGACATGCACTGGCTTAAGCAGGGGGACACGTCTGGCACTGCAGGATTTGAGTCCCTGGCGGCCTAGTGTGTTACTGATGGTAGCCTTTGTTACTTTGGTCCCAGCTCTCTGCAGGTCATTCACTAGGTCCTCCAGTGTGGTTCTGGGATTTTTGCTCACCGTTCTTGTGATCATTTTGATCCCACAGGGTGAGATCTTGCGTGGAGCCCCAGATCGAGGGAGATTATCAGTGGTCTTGTATGTCTTCCATTTTCTAATAATTGCTCCCACAGCTGATTTCTTCACACCAAGCTGCTTACCTATTGCAAATTCAGTCTTCCCAGCCTGGTGCAGGTCTACAATTTTGTTTCTGGTGTCCTTTGACAGCTCTTTGGTCTTGGCCATAGTGGAGTTTGGAGTCTGACTGTTTGAGGTTGTGGACAGGTGTCTTTTATACTGATAATGAGTTCAAACAGGTGCCATTAATACAGGTAACGAGTGGAGGACAGAGGAGCCTCTTAAAGAAAAAGTTACAGGTCTGTGAGAGCCAGAAACCTTGCTTGTTTGTAGGTGAGCAAATACTTATTTTACCGAGGAATTTATCAATTAATTCATTAAAAATCCTTCAATGTGATTTTCTGGATTTTTTTTTCTCATTTTGTCTCTCATAGTTGAGGTATACCTATGATGAAAATTGGAGACCTCTCTCATCTTTTAAGTGGGAGAACTTGCACAATTGGTGGCTGACTAAATACTTTTTTGCCCCACTGTAAGTATTCATCTTCAAGAGCTTTTATCCTCAACACTAGATTATTAACTGTCTGAAATGTCTGTTTTGTTTTGGAGCTGGTAATACTGATTGTTTGGCCCCAAAGGAAGACCTTAAAGGCTTCCCATCTTATACCTGGTGAGGTTTCATTTGTGTTTGTCTCAAAATAGAGTTGAATTTCGTCATCTAGAAAAGCAACAAAGCCAGGGTCAGCTAACCATTTTAGTTTACAATGCCAAATATTGCTATCTCTCATCAATTTTGAGTCCTGATTTACAAGGGAATTGGGAGCATGATCCGAAATTTGGATGGCATCATAAATACAGTCCTTAATTTTATGCCTCAATCATGCCGACACCAAGAAGAAGTCTGTTCTTGAGTAGGATTTGTAAGTGCTGGAATAACATGAAAACTGTGATCCGTTAGGAATCAATTCCCTCCAAATATCTATAAGATTTATGTCTTTAATAAAGTAATTGACATGCTTCAGGACCCAGGAGACAGACGCTGACAAGAGTAGATATAGACAATTATTCTTTATTGATAATTAGTGAGTGTAGTGAGTGAGTGAGTGAGTGTGTGGATGTCTGGTCACAGGAGCTGAGCATTTCTGATGGCGACCTGGCAACCCTGGAACACACAAGCACAAACAATTACAGCTGTTCGTGACGATGGAGAATTTGCAGATGGTTACGCTTACTTGCATGTGCCACAGGATGTGTTCTGCTGGCTCCGAGTGCCCGTGCGATGTGGTGCTCGTGGTGCCCGCTGTAGTGGGGGTGAGGAGGAACTCCGAGGAGGGTGAGGTGATACCCCGTCAGCTGGGGTAGTTTGTCCGCTGCCAGGGAGGTCCACCTGTGCAAAGGGGAGAAGGCTAGGAGAAGATGAGTGTAGAGATTTCTTACGTGGCAGGTCCTGACGTGTAGTCCTTGACTTGGCTTGAGGTCGTGATCTTGGCTCATTGCAGGGCAAAGACGACAGACGACTCCATGCCGAGCCGTCAGTGATTCTGGCCTTTAAAGACCGCTGATTGGTACCTGCCGGTGTGCGCGCAGCTGGTGGTGATGATGATGATGATGATGGCCCAGCGGCCGCCATGACAGTACTTCCCACTCTAGAGGTGCCTCCAGGCACCTGCTCAATTCTACCTGGATTCGCCCGATGGAAATCGCGGATCAACTGCTTGTCGAGGATCAACGCTGGGCGAATCCAAGAGCGATGTTCAGGACCAAACCTCTCCCAGTCCACCAAATACTGAAGACCTCAGCCCCGCCGGCGGACGTCCAGGATGGCAGTCACCCCCCAGGCTGGATGGCCATCGATCATCCTCGGGGGGGCAGGGGCCGCAGGGGGCAGGCACAAGGGGTCAGAGATGTACAGCTTGACCTGGGAGACGTGAAAGGTGGGGCAGATGCGCATGGAAGGGGGGAGAGACAGACGCACAGATACAGGATTGACAATACGAGAGATTGTGTAGGGACCGATGAAGCGCTTAGTTAGCTTGCGCTTCTCAGCCGGCACACCAATGTTCCGAGTAGCCAACCAGACCTTTTGACCCACCTTATAGTCCGGGGCGGGTCTCCTATGGCGGTTGGCCACCTGGATGTTGCGTTCAGTGGTTCTCAGAAGGGCCCTGCGAGCGATGGACCAGACCCGCCGACAACGCCTGACATGGGTCTGTACTGAAGGAACCGCTACCTCCTTCTCCTCCTCCGGAAACAGTGGTGGATCAAATCCCAGAGACGCCTTAAAGGGGGAAATCCCCGTAGCCGAGTAGACCGTGGTGTTATTGGCGTACTCAATCCAAGGTAGATACTTGCTCCACGAAGAAGAACAGGAGGAGATGACACAACGCAGCGCAGCCTCCAGCTCCTGATTTGCCCGCTCACACTGGCCATTGCTCTGTGGATGATACCCAGAGGAGAGGCTGGCTGTGGCCCCTAATGCTGCGCAGAACGCCTTCCAAACTTGGGAAACAAACTATGGCCCCCAGTCTGACACAATATCAGCGGGGATGCCGTGAAGACGGACCACATACTGGACAAGAAGGTCCGCCGTCTCCTGCGTCGAAGGCAGCCCCCGGAGGGGCATAAAATGGGCCGCCTTAGAAAAACGGTCCACAATCGTCAACACAGTGGTAAAGTTATCAGAGGGGGGCAGGCCGGTCACAAAGTCCATGGCAACATGGGACCAGGGGCGAGAAGGAACGGGCAAAGGATGTAGCAGACCCGCCGGGGGGGGATGATGATGTTTTCCCAGTGGCGCATTGAGCGCAAGCCCGGACATAACTGAGGACATCCTTTCTCAGCCCTGGCCACCAGAAGGTCCTCTGGAGGAGATCAACAGTCCGACCCACTCCCAGATGGCACGTCAGTTTGGACGCATGGCCCCACTCAATTACTTGGCCCCGAATAGAGCGGGGAACAAACAAGCAACCCGGGGGACCCCCACCCGGATTTGGCTCCGTCTTCTGCGCTCTTCGGACCCTCTTGCAAATACCCCAGGACAAGGCGCCCACCACACAAGAGGATGGTAGGATGGTTGCTTCCTGATCTTTGGTGGACGGTGCATCGAACTGCCGCGAGAGGGCATCAGGCTTACCGTTCTTGCTCCCCGGCCGATAGGTGATGGTAAAGTTAAAGGGGCCGAAGAAGAGAGACCAGCAAGCCTGGCGTGCGTTCAAACGCTTAGCCGTCCTGAGGTACTCCAGGTTGCGGTGGTCAGTCCACACGACGAACGGTTGGGCAGCCCCCTCCAGCCAGTGTCTCCACTCCTCCAAAGCGAGCTTCACCGCCAACAGCTCCCTGTCTCCTATGCAGTAGTTCCTCTCTGCAGGCGTCAGGCGATGGGAGAAGTAGGCACACGGTCGAATCTTGCCATCCACTGGAGAGCGCTGTGAGAGAACAGCCCCCACCCCTGAATCCGAAGCGTCCACCTCCACCAGGCACTGCAGCTCCGGGTCCACCTGGGTCAGTACACGGGCCGAGGTGAACTCCTCCTTAAGTTTCTCAAACGTCCTGGCAGCCTCCTCACTCCAGCGAAAAGGGGTTTTAGGGGAAGTGAGAGCAGTCAGAGGGCGGGCGATATTCCCGAAGTTGGGCACAAACTGACGGTAGAAATTGGCGAAGCCCAGGAACCCCTGTAATTGTTTCCTGGACGTCGGCGTGGGCCAATCCACCACCGCCTTGACCTTGGCCGGGTTGGGGAGCACCTGATTCCGGGCAATGATGAACCCAAGGAAAGAGGTCCGGTCAGTGTGAAACTCACACTTCTCTGCCTTGACGAACAGCTGGTTCTCCAGGAGGCACTGCAAGACCCGCCGAACATGCACCTGGTGCTCCTCCAACGTGCGTGAGAAGATAAGTATGTTGTCTAGGTACACAAACATGAAGGAGTTGAGGAAGTCCCGAAGAACGTCATTTATCAATCGCTGGAAGACGGCCGGAGCGTTGGTTAACCCAAACGGCATCACTAGGTATTCGAAATGTCCGCTTGGGGTCCGGAAAGCCGTCTTCCACTCATCACCTTCTCTGATGCGCACCAGGTGATAGGCGTTCCGGAGATCCAACTTGGTAAACCAGGACGCCCCCTGGAGGGAGTCAAAGGCGGTGTTCATCAAGGGCAGAGTATATTTATCCTTGACCGTGATCTCGTTAAGACCCCGGAAGTCGATGCAGGGGCATAACGAACTGTCCTTCTTCCCGACGAAGAAGAACCCAGCACCCACGGCCGAGGACGACGGGCGGATGATACCAGAGGCCAGAGACTCCTTAATATAGGTATCCATGGCCTTGCGCTCCGGGGCAGACAGGCTGTACAGGCGGCTCGCAAGAAGAGGGGCCCCAGCCTTGAGATTGATGGCACAGTCATACGGCCGATGGGGGGGGGGGGGGTAGAGACAGCGCCCGTGACTTGCTGAATACTGACCCCAGGTCGTGATAGACTTCAGGTACCTTGGACAGATCCGGAGGTGGCATCGAAGGTAGAGGCACCGTGACCGAAGGGGCACACGCCGCAGATTGAAGGCAGGCGCTCAGACAGAACGAACTCCACGCTGTAATACTCCCAGCTTGCCAGTCAAAGGTGGGGTTATGAAGCCGAAGCCAGGGGTACCCCAGGATGATGGGTGAGGAGGAGCGCCCACTGGCGCCCACTGTGGGCGCCATCTTGTAAAAAGATGGCGCCCACAGTGGGCGCCATGGTGCTTTGCTGCGCCCTTCTTTGTGTGATTTTGTCTGCCAATTGTGTGTCTGCCAATTGTGTGTCTGCCTGCTCTTACACCCATGAGGAGCTGTTAAATATCAGGACTTTCACTCCTATGGACCTGCTCCCGGTTTTTTTGGCTCCTGTCGCCGATCTGATTCACTGTTTGGCTCGGAAGGTGAGACGGCGAAGGAGAGGAAGGCGAGCGGGCGCTCTCGTTCGGCTCCGCAGGAGAGGCACGCGCACGCCCTTGCCTGGCATATTTCTAACCAATGCCAACTCTCTCTCTAACAAGGTAGACGACTACTACTAGACTGCTGATGCGATTTAAGGACCTCGCTTCCTCGTCTGCTCTCTGCTTCTCTGAGACCTGGCTCAGGGGGAGTATACCGGACAGCGCGCTTCACCTAGAGGGATTTCAGCTGTTTCGTTCTGATCGTGACACAGAGCGCTCCGGTAAGTCTACAGGAGGAGGAGTCTGCTTTTACATCAACAGCAGCTGGTGCTCTGATGTAACGGTGATTTCCCAACACTGTTCTCCCGACCTTGAATATCTCTTCATTAACTGCAAGCCATTTTATTCCCCGCGGGAGTTCGCCTCATTCATCCTCGCTGCTGTGTACGTCCCGTCCGATGCGGACACGCGTGAGGCTCAGCGCGCGCTCGCGGATCACATTCAACATACGGAACGGACTTTTCCGGACTCTCTGGTTTTTGTGGTTGGCGACTTTAGCCAGAGCAATCTGAGTCACGATCTCCCCCGATACAAACAGTTTATTAAATGCCCAATCAGAGGAGAGAACACACTGGATCCCTGTTACACTACAGTGAAGGACGCGTATCGCGCTGTTCCCCGCGCTGCGCTCGGACTATCTGATCACGTGATGGTCCACCTCATTCCCACATACAGGCAGAGACTGAAGCTCACTAAACCTGTTGTGACCACTACGAAGAAATTGACCAGTGAAGCTGGGGAAAAGCTGAACACATGCATGGAAATAACTGACTGGGGCATGTTTAAAGGAGCCACGCATGATCTGAATGAGTACACGGACACTGTGAACTCATATATCCACTTTTGTGAGGAGAGCATTCTTCCATCGCGCACCAGGGTGAGGTACTCTAATGATAAGCCCTGGTTCACTGCTAAGCTCAGACAGATCAGGAAGGAGAAGGAAGCAGCGTTGAAAAGTGGAGACAGGGACTGCTACAGGGAGGTCAAATATCGGTTTAACAGAGAGCTGAAGAGAGCTAAATCTGTGTATTCTGAGAGACTCCAGCAGCAGTTCACTGCTAACGACTCTGCTTCTGTGTGGAGAGGACTGAGGCAAATCACCAATTATTGGCCTCAGGCTTCTAAAGGTCAGGATGACAAAGCCCTTTGTCAAAGACTGTCCCAACATTACGCCCGTTTTGACACCTCGTCAGCTGTGTCCAACCCCCCCTCCCCCCAGCTCCACTGCCTCCTCGGTCCGTACTTCATCAAAAGCGGTCCCCCCCTCCTCCCCCCCGCCCTTGTCATCAGTGAGCAGGACATGCACAGACAGTTCTCCAGACTGAACCCATGCAAGGCCCCCGGTCTGGATGGCGTGTCTCCCTCCACCCTGAGACACTGTGCAAAAGAGCTGGCTCCTGTCTTCACAGACATTTTTAACACCTCCCTTAAGCCTTGCCACGTGCCGACCTGCCTCAAATCCTCCACCATCATCCCTGTCCCCAAGAAGCCACGGATCACTGGACTTAACGACTACAGACCTGTAGCGCTCACCTCTGTAGTCATGAAGTCCTTTGAGCGCCTGGTCCTGCCCCACCTCAAGTCCATCACCACTCCCCTCCTGGACCCGCTGCAGTTTGCCTACCGAGCCAACAGGTCTGTGGACGACGCAGTCAACCTGGCCCTCCACTCCATCCTGCAGCTCCATCCTGCAGCACCTGGACTCCCCGGGAACCTACGCCAGGATCCTGTTTGTGGACTTCAGCTCTGCATTCAACACCATCCGCCCCGCTCTGCTCCAGGACAAACTGTCCCTGCTCGGCGTGCCTGACTCCCTCTGCTGGTGGATCACCGACTTCCTGACGGACCGGAGGCAGCATGTGCGGCTGGGGAAGACTGTCTCTGACTCTGTCAGCATCAGCACTGGATCACCCCAGGGCTGTGTACTTTACCCCCTACTCTTCTCCCTTTATACCAACTCCTGCACCTCCAGCCACCAGTCTGTTAAGCTGATCAAGTTTGCGGACGACACCACCCTCATCGGGCTCATCTCCAACGGCGACGAGTCCGTCTACAGGAGAGAGGTTGCCCAGCTGGTGTCCTGGTGCAACCACAACAACCTGCAGCTGAACGCTCTGAAGACAGTGGAGATGATCGAGGACTTCAGGAAAGTCACAGCCCCTCTGCCCCCCCTCACCCTCACAGGCTCTCCCATCACCACTGCAGAGTCCTTCCGCTTCTTGGGCACCACCATCACTCGGGACCTCAAATGGGAGCCGACCATCAGCTCCCTCATCAAAAAGGATGTTCTTCCTGCGGCAGCTGAGGAAGCTCAAGCTACCCACCAAGATGTTAGTGCAGTTCTACACAGCCATCATCGAGTCCATCCTCACCACCTCCATAACCGTGTGGTACGCAGGAGCCACTGCCAGGGACAGACTAAGGCTGCAGTGCGTCGTGCGCACTGCTGAGAAGGTGATCGGCTGCAAGCTCCCATCTCTCCAGGACCTGTACATCTCCAGGACCCGGAGGCGTGCAGGCCGGATCATAGCCGATCTTTCACACCCTGGTCACGCACTGTTTGCCCCTCTCCCCTCAGGTAGAAGACTTCGGTCCATTCAGATTAAAACCTCCCGGCACATGAACAGCTTCTTCCCCTCTGCCATCAGACTGCTGAACACTAAGTGACTTATTGACTCTTGTGCACTATGTACAGCAGTTCAACCAGACTCATGTCAATCATCACTGTTCTGTTGCATTACCGACTGCACTATGTGGTACTCCACAATATCTGCTGCTCGCTAATATATTTAAAAACTGCTTTGACTAGTATTACTCATTCTTATTCTACACTTATTGCATGTATAGTTTTTTATTTCCTTTATCTTATCATGTTTAATGTTGCAGCATTGCACCGAGACAAATTCCTAGTTTGTGTACTACATGAACAATGGCAATAAATCTGATTCTGATTCTGAGGAGGAGATGGGCAGGATTAGCAACCTAATCTCCTCTCTGTGATTTCCAGAGACGATCCCTGACACAGGGGCAGTCTGATGGGAAACAGTAGTCAGTGACGCCTTGGACAGGGTGACGAGATTAACAGGAGGACTTAGAGGTTGACAGCTGAGGCCCATCTGGGTTGCCAGGTCTCTGGAGATAAAATTTTGCTCAGCTCCAGAGTCAACTAAGGCATGTGTGGAGTGTTCCTTATGCTTGTGTAGTAGCCTAATAGGGATGCAGCAACTAGTGAGGGGTTTCTTTTGGTTTTTGTCCCTGAATCCCCCTACTGTGGTCCATGGACCCTCCCTTTTAACCGATTCGGGCATTCAGCAACCCCATGAGACCCATTGCCACAATAGAAACAAAGGCCCAGATCCCTGCGGCGCTGTCTCTCAGCCGCTGACATTCCCGATTGCCCTATAATCATAGCCTCGGACGAGGGTAGAGCGAGGAGGGGAGAGCTAGTGGAACGAGGGCGGGGTTTACTCAAACGGGAAGCTGTCCGCCGCTCGGTCGCTCTCTCCTTTAATCTGCTATCCAGGCTAATGGTGCGGGCAATTAACTCCCCCAATTTGTCTGGCTTATCCAGTGCCGCTAGCTCGTCCTTCAACTCAGAGTTGAGACTGCGGAGGAAAATACCACAAAGCGATGGCTCCCCCCACCCAATCTCAGCGGCTAGGACCCGGAAGTCAATGGCGTAATCAGCGGCGGATCTACTGCCCTGCTGCAGGCTCAGCAGCCGCTCTGTTAACACTGCGCCCCTGTCCGTATGATCAAACACATCCATAAACTCCGCCAAGAACTGCTGGTAAGTTAAAACAGGATAACCCGGTTTAGCCATAACTGTATAGGCCCAGTCTAAGGCTCTACTCCCCAACAGGTTGATGATATATCCTATTTTACCTGAGTCTGTGGCGAAGTCCCCCGGGACGCGGAGGAACACTGAATTCACACTGTAGTATGAATCCTCGTGCCTCCCCAAGTTTTCCGCTGAAGCGGGCGGGGGTAGGCACGGGAGTGAGGCGAGGTGTAGATGGTACATTAGCTTGGCTAGGAGATATGCCTGCAGGGGTTGAAAAAACCCCGGTGGCCGGGGGAAACGTCTGGTGTCCTTCCAGATGATCCAGCCGGCTGTTAATTTGAGTGAGCTAGTTGAGAATAACCGTCTGTTGATGTGCTATCATGTCTACCCGAGCGCTAAGGGTGTTTAGTCTGCGCGACAGCGCACTGTCCGCTGGGTCAACTTGACGGAGTCGTACTGACATGTTTCGGGACCTAGGAGACAGACGCTGACACGAGTAGATATAGACAATTATTCATTATTGATAATTAGTGAGTGTAGTGAGTGAGTGAGTGAGTGTGCGGATGTCTGGTCACAGGAGCTGAGCGTTTCTGATGGCGACCTGGCAACCCTGGAACACACAAGCACAAACAATTACAGCTGTTCGTGACGGTGGAGAATTTGCAGATGGTTACGCTTACTTGCATGTGCCACAGGATGTGTTCTGCTAGCTCCGAGTGCCCATGCGACGTGGTGCTCGTGGTGCCCGCTGTAGCGGGGGTGAGGAGGAACTCTGAGGAGGGTGAGGTGATACCCCGTCAGCTGGGGTAGTTTGTCCGCCGCCAGGGAGGTCCACCTGTGCACAGGGGAGAAGGTTAGGAGAAGATGAGTGTAGAGATTTCTTACGTGGCAGGTCCTGATGTGTAGTCCTTGACTTGGCTTGAGGTCGTGATCTTGGCTCATTGCAGGGCAAAGACGACAGACGACTCCATGCCGAGCCATCGGTGATTCTGGCCTTTAAAGACCGCTGATTGGCACCTGCCGGTGTGCGCGCAGCTGGTGGTGATGATGATGATGATGACGGCCCAGCGGCCGCCATGACAATAATGTATCATTGAATGAGAGTGGGAGCATGTATGGTCAGCTCCAGTGATTTGATCCCTTACTGAATCTAATGTACAATTAAATTCCCCTGCAATGATGTAATTACCAGTAAGGGTAGACAGCGTGAGGAATAAATTCTGGAAAAAATCGCTATTTGGTACATAAATATTTGCCAAAACAATTTGCTCCTGGAGGAGACTTCCATGAATAATGAGATAACGCCCACACTTATCCTTGATTACTTCCTTAGCCTGTAATGGTATAGATCCATGGACCAATATAATGACCCCTCTAGCTTGAGAGTTAAATGATGCTGAAAAAAACATTTCCTCTCCACCTCCTTTCCACTTTCTTAATATCTTTGTTCATTAGATGTGTGTGTTTTTTGGGGGGGAGAAATACAATATTAGATTGCATTGATTTAATCTTATTCATGACCTGTTTGACCTTTTTAAGCTTTCGTAACCCTCTGCAGTTCCATGATGTGATTTTTATTTTAATTTCCCTGAATATTTTATATGAAAGCTATCAAGTTTCCCAGTACTTTTAAAGCTGTGTAACTGAACACAAACAAGACAGAAATGGATCAAAATACACATAAGACATGAACCATAACCCAATCAGGCTCTATCACCTGAATGTTCCCCTCCCTATACTTCTAAAGCTTCCAAGTGGCTGCTGACTACCCTAAAAGTGAAATGGTACCTCTGAACTACAAAAAAGTCTAATTAACCTTCAGCTCCTTGGCTACTAATCAGCCATATCAATTAAGTTTTTGACTAGTTGCTTTGAATGTCTCTCCAAGGACATTGAATTGTCAAAAAGCACACCCAGGTTTCTGATGCTCGACCACATTGAGGAACCCAGAGATTTGAGGTGCTGCTTGATGAGAGGAACTTTCATGTCAGGTGCCATGATCAGTGTCTCAACTGTATCAGAGTTCAGATGGAGGAAATTGTTATTTATCCATTAAGTGATGGTAGACAAACAGCCAAGTAGATCTGATAACTTGATAAACTCAAATTCATGAAATCAACAATAAAGTTGAATATCATCTGCATACAAGTGATAGCAGGCTGTAGAGGTTTGAGGATGCTCCGAGCTTGTCCAGGAAATATTTGGCAAAGCGCATTTCAAGGCGTGTATTGCTGACATATGTATTAATGTCACTGGGCTTGCTGGCTGGTCGTACCACATGACTGGGTCAGGAAGCTGTTCATGATTTTGCATGCAACATGAAATAAAGTGATCATGATACACAATGGAAATCCCCATCCCTCATGTTGTCAATGTTTGACTGTGTAAGGGATTTGTCACAGCCAATTTTTAGATGGAGGCAACAGCAAAAACAATGGACTTCTCCTGTTTGGGAACATTAGGAGTGCATTTCTCCCATTGATGTTTTTTTCACAAGTAGTGGATGCTTGTAGCACCTGCAGTGATGGCGTAGTGGTAAAGCATCTGCTCCTAAACTGGGAGGCTTCGGTTCAAGTCCCAGCTGGGGCATTCTTGTAACTATCTTTTTATTTGCAAGGTGAAGTGTATATTGTGTTTCAGATAAGATAAGATAAGCCTTTATTAGTCCCACAATGGGGAAATTCCAGGATTGCAACAGCACAGGGATAGCAACACTCAGAGCAACAATCAGAAGGCAAGAGAAAAAAACGAGAGCAGCAAGTATACATATGTACATGTATATATATATATATATATATATATATATATATATATATATACAGTGGGGGAAAAAGTATTTAGTCAGCCACCAATTGTGCAAGTTCTCCCACTTAAAAGATGAGAGAGGTCTCCAATTTTCATCATAGGTATACCTCAACTATGAGAGACAAAATGAGAAAAAAAATCCAGAAAATCACATTGAAGGATTTTTAATGAATTAATTGGTAAATTCCTTGGTGAAATAAGTATTTGGTCACCTACAAACAAGCAAGATTTCTGGCTCTCACAGACCTGTAACTTCTTCTTTAAGAGGCTCCTCTGTCCTCCACTCGTTACCTGTGTTAATGGGACCTGTTTGAACTCATTATCAGTATAAAAGACACCTGTTCACAACCTCAAACAGTCAGACTCCAAACTCCACTATGGCCAAGACCAAAGAGCTGTCAAAAGACACCAGAAACAAAACTGTAGACCTGCACCAGGCTGGGAAGACTGAATCTGCAATAGGTAAGCAGCTTGGTGTGAAGAAATCAGCTGTGGGAGCAATTATTAGAAAATGGAAGACATACAAGACCACTGATAATCTCCCTCGATCTGGGGCTCCACGCAAGATCTCACCCCGTGAGGTCAAAATGATCATGAGAACGGTGAGCAAAAATCTCAGAACCACACGGGGGGACCTAGTGAATGACCTGCAGAGAGCTGGGACCAAAGTAACAAAGGCTATATCAGTAACACACTACGCCGCCAGGGACTCAAATCCTGCAGTGCCAGACGTGTCCCCCTGCTTAAGCCAGTACATGTCCAGGCCGTCTGAAGTTTGCTAGAGAGCATTTGGATGATCCAGAAGAGGAATGGGAGAATGTCATATGGTCAGATGAAACCAAAATAGAACTTTATTGTAAAAACTCAACTTGTCGTGTTTGGAGGAGAAAGAACACCATACCTACTGTGAAGCATGGGGGTGAAAACATCATACTTTAGGGCTGTTTTCCTGCAAAGGGACCAGGACGACTGATCCGTGCAAAGGAAAGAATGAATGGGGCCATGTATCGTGAGATTTTGAGTGAAAATCTCCTTCCATCAGCAAGAGCATTGGAGATGAAATGTGGCTAGGTCTTTCAGTATGACAATGATCCCAAACACACCACCCGGGCAACGAAGGAGTGGCTTCGTAAGAAGCATTTCAAGGTCCTGGAGTGGCCTAGCCAGTCTCCAGATCTGAACCCATAAAAAATCTTTGGAGGGAGTTGAAAGTCTGTGTTGCCGAGCAACAGCCCCAAAACATCACTGCTCTAGAGGAGATCTGCATGGAGGAATGGGCCAAAATACCAGCAACAGTGTGTGAAAACCTTGTGAAGACTTACAGGAAATGTTTGACCTCTGTCATTGCCAAGAAGGGTATATAACAAAGTATTGAGATGAACTTTTGTTATTGACCAAATACTTATTTTACCGAGGAATTTACCAATTAATTCATTAAAAATCCTTCAATGTGATTTTCTGGATTTTTTTTTCTCATTTTGTCTCTCATAGTTGAGGTATACCTATGATGAAAATTGGAGACCTCTCTCATCTTTTAAGTGGGAGAACTTGCACAATTGGTGGCTGACTAAATACTTTTTTGCCCCACTGTGTATATATATATATATATATATATATACGTCACTTCGATCGTCACTTCCTTGTGGTAACGTATCGTCACTTCCTGTTTTGCTGTCTGCCTGTGTGTTTTGCTCTCCTCACTCTCCTGAGCTTTGAGTTAGCCACTAGCTATGGCTACTAGCTCTCCTTCCTCTCCTCCTCTGGTGTGCTCTCTCTGTCAGATGTTTAGCTACACCTCTGCCTTTTTTAGTGATAACGGTAAATGTAATAAATGTTGTCTTTCTGAGGCGCTCGAGGCGAGGTTGTCTGATTTGGAATCCCGGCTCTGCTGCATTGAAACACCGTCTGCGCCAGTTACTCTTGACGGACGCCTCTTAGCTGCAGCGGAGCTAGCTAGCTTAGGCCCCCTGTTAGCGGTCCCCCGGCTCTCCTCAGCAGCGAGGAGACTGGGTGGGTGACGGTGAGAAGGAAGCCTAGTCGCAAAGCCCCGGTACACCACCAACCTGTTCACGTTTGTAATCGTTTTTCCCCGCTCAGCGACACACCCGCTGAGGAAAAAACTCTGATCATTGGCGACTCTGTAGTCAGAAACGTGAACCTAGAGACTCCAGCGGCCATAGTCAAATGCATTCCTGGGGCCAGAGCAGGCGACATCGAGTCAAATTTGAAAATGCTGGCTAAAACTAACTGTAAATACTCCACAATTGTTATTCACGCTGGCATTAATGACATCCGTCTCCGGCAGTCAGAAGTCAAAAAAATTAATGTAGAATCGGTGTGTGACTTTGCAAAAACGATGTCTGCCACTGTAGTATTCTCTGGGCCCCTCCCCAATCTGACCAGTGATGACATGTTTAGCCGCTCGTCATCCCTGAACTGCTGGCTGTCTGTGTGGTGTCCTGCAAATGACGTGGGCTACATTGACAATTGGAGCTCTTTTTTGGGGAAAACCTGGTCTTATGAGACGAGACAGCATTCATCCCACTTTGGATGGTGCTTCTCATTTATCTAACAATCTGGCATCCTTTTTATCCAAATTTCCAAAACCTTGACTACTCAGAGTTGGGACCAGGAAGCAGAGTTGCAGTCTTACACGCCTCTCTGCAGCTCCTCTTCATCCGCCACCCCTCAACTTAGCTCCTGTCTTCCCCATCAGAGAATCGTTGTCTGCTCCCTCCAAAGTAAATAAAAATATAATGTATAAGCATCCCAAAGTGATTAAGCAAAATATTGGTAAAACTCAAATTAAACATAAAGCCTCTAAACTGAATGATTTGGCCTCTGTTCCTCCTCATAATTTAAAAATTAAATGTGGTTTATTAAATATTAGGTCTCTAACTCCCAAGTCTCTGTTAGTCCATGATCTGTTAATTGATCATCAGATTGATTTAATTTCCCTTACAGAGACTTGGTTGGGGCAAGAGGATTATGTTGGTTTAAATGAATCAACTCCCTCTGGTTATTTAAACTGTCAAAATCCCAGAAGTTCTGGTTGTGGAGAAGGAGTAGCAACAATTTACCATTCCAAATTACTAGTTAATGTAAAGCAAAAAACATGTTATAATTCCTTTGAGAGCCTGGTCCTCAGTATTGGGCACTTTAGCAATTTTAGGTTAAACCCAATTTTATTTGCCATAGTTTATCGTCCCCCATCAACCTACTCAGAATTTTTATCCGAATTTGCTGATTTCTTAGCTGATTTAGTGCTGAAATTTGATAGAATAATTATAGTAGGAGACTTTAATATACATGTGGATGTAGATAGTGACTGCCTTAATGTGGCATTTAATTCAATATTAGACTCGATTGGGTTTTCTCAGAAAGTAGGAAATTCTACTCATTACCTCCACCATACATTGGACCTTGTTCTGACATATGGCATAGAAATAGAAAATCTTGTAGTGTCTCATCATAACCCTGCACTATCAGACCATTGTCTGTTAACCTTTGATTTTACTATTTCTGACTATTTGGCTCCTAAAGAAAAATATTATTACAGTAGATGCCTCTCAGATGATGCTGTTACCAAATTTATGCAGATTGTTTCCTCTATGCCATGTGTCAACACAACGGAAATAAGCTATAGACAGCTTGCTCCTTCTGTAATTGATAACATGGTGGATAGTGTTACAGCTTCTCTGCATCAGACTCTAGACTTGGTGGCCCCCTTAAAAAAGAAAAAGTCTAATCAGAGATTTCTAACTCCTTGGTTCAACTCAGAAACTCGTAGCTTAAAACAGAAGACTCGTCAATTAGAAAGAAAATGGCGCTCCACTAATTTAGATGAAATCTATTTAGCTTGGAGAAATCATCTTTTAATTTATAAAAAATCTCTTAGAAAAGCTAGAACGAGTTATTACTCTGCATTAATAGAAGAGAACAAGAATAATCCCAGGTTTCTTTTCAGTACTGTAGCCAGGTTGACAAAGAGTCAGGACTCTGTCAATCCTAGCATTCCCTTAGAGCTTACTAGTCAGGACTTTATGAAATTTTTCAATAATAAAATTTCATCCATCAGAGATAAAATCAATCAGATTCTTCCCACAGTTAACTTAAATACTGTAACTACTACAACTCCTTCTATTGATGTCTGTCTTGATGAGTTTACTCCAATCGACCTTTGTGAGTTAGACAAAATAGTTTCCTCATCCAAACCTTCAACTTGTCTTTTAGACCCTATTCCTACCAGGTTATTTAAAGAAGTCTTCCCACTTATTGGTAGCTTTATTCTTCATATAATCAATTCTTCTTTAACTTTAGGCCATGTACCGCAGGCTTTTAAAACTGCTGTAATTAAACCCTTACTCAAAAAGCCAATGCTAGATCCAGGAGCTTTAGCTAACTATACACCAATCTCTAATCTGCCTTTCATTTCAAAAATCTTAGAAAGAGTCGTTGCTACGCAATTATTTGACCACCTGCAGGGAAATGGTTTACTTGAAGAGTTTCAATCTGGGTTTAGAATCCATCATAGTACTGAAACAGCCTTAGCCATGGTCACTAATGACCTCTTCATCGCATCTGATAATGGACTGGTTTCTGTACTTGTCCTTTTAGACCTTAGTGCAGCTTTTGATACTATCGATCATAATATTCTACTTGATAGATTAGAACACTATGTTGGACTTAATGGAACTTCGTTGCAGTGGTTTAGATCTTATTTATCTGATAGGTTCCAGTTTGTTCATGTAAATAATGAGTTTTCTTTCAACTCAAAGCTTAGTCATGGAGTTCCACAGGGATCTGTGCTAGACCCTACTCTTTTTATTTTATATATGCTTCCGTTAGGCAACATTATTAGAAAGCACTGTATACATTTTCATTGTTATGCAGATGACACACAATTATACCTGTCAATGAAGCCAGATGATAGTAATCAATTAGCCAAGTTAGAAGCCTGTCTTAAGGAAATCAAAGCTTGGATGACTTGTAATTTCCTGCTATTAAATTCAGATAAGACTGAAGTCATTCTTGTTGGTCCAAAAAACCTTAGAAATTCCTTTCCAAATCAAACTTTCAGTTTGGATGCGGCTACTCTTTCTCTTAATAGCTCTGTGAGGAACCTTGGAATTATTTTTGATCAGGATCTGTCCTTCAATTCACATATTAAATTTGTTTCTAAGACTGCCTTCTATCATTTGCGTAATATTGCCAAGATTAGGAGCATTTTGTCTCAGAGTGATGCTGAGAAACTGATCCACGCTTTTGTTAGCTCGAGATTAGATTATTGTAATTCTTTATTATCAGGCTGTCCTAAAACATCTCTAAAAAGTCTTCAGCTAATCCAAAATGCTGCAGCAAGAGTTTTAACAGGTACTAGAAAGAGAGATCATATCTCTCCGGTTCTGGCCTCCCTTCATTGGCTTCCCATAGAGTTTAGAATTAAGTTTAAAATCCTTCTTCTTACTTACAAAGCTCTAAACAATCAGGCTCCTTTTTATTTAAAAGATCTGATACTACCGTATTATCCTAACAGAGCACTACGCTCCCAAAATGCAGGATTACTTGCCATACCTAGAATCTCCAAAAGTACAATGGGAGGCAGAGCCTTCAGTTATCAAGCTCCTCTCCTGTGGAACCAGCTGCCAATCTGGATTCGGGAGTCAGACTCGATCTCTGTTTTTAAGAATAGGGCTAAAACCTACCTTTTTGATATAGCCTACAATTAGGGAGGGATCATGTGTTTCTGAACCCTCCCTTAGTTATGCTGCTAATAGGTTTAGTCAGCCGGGGGACCTCCAGTAATGCACTGGGCCTCACTCCTTTCCTCACTCTCAATGAAATATTTTTTTTGCTGGTCATTAACATTTGTTTGTTCTCTCCCATAGATTGAGTCCCCATCGTGCTGTTTGCTCTCTACATGTCTGTTCTTTTCTTCTTCTCTATCCCCTCTCCCCCCAGCCAGTCGCAGCAGATGACTGCCCCTCCCTGAGCCTGGTTCTGCTGGAGGTTTCTTCCTGTTAAAAGGGAGTTTTTCCTCTCCACCGTCGCCAAGTGCTTGCTCACAGGGGATCGCCTGATTGCTGGGGTTTTTCTGCAACTGTGGGGGTTCCCCCTACAGTTGATAGTGCTATGAGATGACTGTTGTTGTGAAATGGCGCTATATAAATAAAGTTAAAGGTGAATATATATATATAGACACACAGTGCGGAGCATTGTAGCTAGATGGGATAGATATATAAATATATAAACACAGTGCGGAGCATTGTAGCTTGATGGAATAAATATATGAGTATATAAACACACAGTGCGGAGCATTGTAGCTAGATGGAATAAATATGTAGATACATAAACACACACAGTACGGAGCATTGTAGCTAGATGAAATAAATATGTAAATATATAAACACACACAGTGCGGAGCATTGTAGCTAGATGGAATAATATGTAGATATATAAACACACAGTGCAGCGCATTGTAGCTAGATGGAATAGATATATGAATATAAATAGCTTGGATCATTATTACACATCATTATGCTGAGGCACTATTGCTATTGTGCCCTGCATGAGAATAAAGATAGAGGTGAATATAGTGGGAAAGACAGTATAAGACTATTGAAAAGTTATTATTTCTTAATAAAAATGATTAAGTAGTACAAGCACACTAAGTAACACAGAGACATTCACTGGACTCACCCCAGTTTTATTATTTCTTTTCCCCTCATTATCATTAATATTTCTTAAGAGACAGCACATTTATTGAGATGGAAAAAAATGCACATTAATCCAATAATGCCCTTGCAAAAATCTGCATGTTATATACGTTTTGTCAACTACATGGCCTAGTAGAGCAAATGAAGTTTCACATGAGGTTTTCTCTATATGAACAATTTTGATGAAAGGCCTCAAGCCTTCAAGAAAGCCTCAACTAGCCATGACCAAGTAGTAGCTTAAAGTAGGTAAACTAGCTCTCCTGCAACTGGGAAGCTGGGTTTCAATTCCCAGCTAGACCATTCTTATAATTTATTTTTATTTGCACTGTGAAATGTCTGTGTTTCAAAGAGCTTGGATACAACAATAACACATCATTATGCTGAGGCACTATCATGCCCTGTAAGAATGTACCACAAGCACATTCACTGTAGTCACCCGAGTTTTATTGTTTTTTTTCCCTTATGATCATTGATATTTCTTAAGACAGTGGATTTATTGAAATGGGAAAATGCACATTAACTCAATAATGCCCCTGCAAAACTCTGCATGTTGTATACATTTTGTCTACTAGATGGCCTAGTAGAGAAAATGAAGTTTCTCATGAGACCCTGTCTATATGAGCCATTTTGATGAGAGGCCTCAAGTCTTCTAGAAAGCCTCATCTGGCCATCACTAGTGATAGGACACATCCTTAAAGACTTATAAGCCTTCCAAGAGGGATCACATACAATAAAAACACGCTGGGTCCTAGTACTGAACGCTGAGGTACACCACATGACAACTCACTTGTGTCAACACTGAATGCCCCTCCGGCAAGGCTGCCTCAATGAATGGGCTAGGCTGTGCTGAAGCCCAGGGGCCTACGAAGTTCAGGGGCCTATCATAAGCCAATAAAAAAGATCACATTGCTGTTAATTGGTCAAACTCTATGTCCATCACTTGATATTCGTGTGTGGCTGGCTGCTGATTGGTCCAGTTTACATGTGGCCCACATGGGTACCATGTAACAATAGCCTATGTGTCTATGCAAGCACCAGTGAGAAGTAAGAAGTAATTAGCTCGGTCAAAATGTCCGGAAAAAAGTTTGAGTGGCGCTTATACAATTATTGAGAGGAAAAGAGCTTAGGGAAAATGAATTGCTCAAAAAAATCCCAAAGAGTAGAGGATTTTTCTAAGCTGGAGCAACGATTGGAAGTGGGACTGCTAATTACTGCACCGAGGAGACAGGTGGGCCATTAAAACACTCACATGCTCTGAGTTAGGAGATGGGTCGGCTGTTGAACTGATGGAGAAGATGTTGGCGTTGATGGGCACGGACGATGGGCATTTTCTGTTTGCCCACTTTTCCTCCAGAACCTCCAAACAGAGGCAAGAGTGGTCCTGGCCAACTCGCCGTTGCTGGCCGCATGTGACTACCGTGTGCTAGCCCAGGAGGTAGATCAGATCATCCTCACCACCAGAGCCCTCACAGTGAACATGACGGCGGCGGAACCCAGCAAGACAACCAGCAGAGGCGAGGAGCCGGCGACAGTAGTGGCAGCGGGGGCCAAAAAGCGCCAGAGAGACACGCTCTGCTCCTACCACCGCCGTTTTGGAGAGAACGCAAGCAGATGTGTGCCACCGTGCCAATTCAAGCATTCGGGAAACGCCAAGGCCGGCAGTCAGTAGCAGCTGTGACTGCCGGTGAAGAAAACAAGCTGCTCTATGTGACAGGCTCGCGCTCGGGGAGACGGTTCCTCGTAGACACTGGCTCCCAAAAGAGCCTCATCCTGCCGTCCTACACCGACGGGCTAGCGGGAGGTAGCGTCCCTGAGCTGATAGCCATAAACGGCTCAGACATTAGGACTTTTGGTGAGAGGACACTGACTGTTTCCCTACACGGCCATATGTACGAGTCGACATTTGTCATAGCAGCATGCAGTTTCCCAATCTTGGGAGCTGATTTTCTGTGTGCACACGGGTTGCTAGTCGATGTTGCTAACAGACGCCTGGTTAATGCAATGTCTTTTGATTCTCTTCCCTGTACAGCTCGAGGGGCTGGGCCAACAACGCTAGCCAACGTCACAGCTCCAGGTGGTAAGTTCCACACACTGCTCACTCAGTTCCCAGCACTCACGGTCCCGACGTTTTCGGCGGCCATCGCTAGGAGTTTGCCAACTTGGAAAGGTTGGGCATCATCAGGCGCTCAAACAGCCCATGGGCATCCCCACTACACATGGTCCCTAAGGCCTAGAGATCGTGGTGACCGTGCGGAGATTTCCGCAGATTGAATAGCACCACAGCGCATGACCGTTACCCGATTCCCCATATTCAGGATTTTTCTGTTCACCTTGCCGGGGCACGCATTTTTTCTAAAATAGACCTGGTCCGCGGTTACCACCAGGTCCCAGTGCATGCGAAGGACATACCCAAAACAGCGGTAATAACTCCGTTTGGCTTGTTTGAGTTTTTATGCATACCCTTCGGATTAAAAGGCGGGGCACAGACATCCCAACACATGATAGAATAAGATAAGCTAAGCCTTTATTAGTCCCACAATGGGGAAATTCCAGGATTGCAACAGCACAGGGATAGCAACACTCAGAGCAATAATTAAGAAGATACGAAAAATATAAATAAGAGCAGTGTGTTACGACCCGAGCGCTGGGTTCTGTCCGCGCTCGGGCTAAGCACAACTCGCTGCCGGCCTTGACAGTTGTGGGTGGTATTCTGGCCTCACCGGGCTCTTATTGTGAAGGCGCTCGGTGGGGCTTCCGCCTGTCAAGGTTGGTCAGCTGCTTGTCATTACTGCTCGTTAGTGTTCGCCTTTATAAAGCGGGCACTAGCGGCAGTAAAATCGCAGGAGTATTGTCAAAACCTTGTCAAAACCTTGTCAGACATCGTCAAACTATCCTCGTCGAAGCGTCGTTTGACCTTCATGTCAGGTTCGTGTTTCATGCCATGTCACAGTTTAGCTCGTAGTGGCTGGGGTTAGCCCTACGAGCCCTTGTATTGCTTTATGTGTATTTTTGCCCTGAGCGGCTCACAGTCTTGTCTTGTCACGTTGTTTTAATAAATCACCATCATCGCAAAACTCACTAGTGGACTCTTGGCGTCTTATGGTGATCCGCGAGGGTCACCGCATGACACAGTGGATATACAGTACATACATACACATAAATATATAAATATATATATACACAGTGTGGAGCATTGTAGCTAGATGGAATAAACAGTATAACCGTCTACTTAGTTATCCTACATAGTATGAATATGAACCCATACATATTGTCACCCTCCGTAGCGACTGATATTGTCCTAGTTGTATAGTGGAGGGGACCATTTGTGTAAGTCTGCTGCATCTTTTGCATTCAATACTACTAGGTCGTCACGTTTTTTTGCTATCTCTGTGAGCAGCCCTGCTTAGGTTATACAGTCTGACAGCCGTAGGTAGGAAGGACCTGCGAAACCTCTCGGTTGTGCACCTAGGATGATGTAGTCTACTGCTAAATGAGCTCCTCAGTGCGTTTAATATGTCCTGCATAGGGTGGGACTCGGATTCCAGCAGAGATGACAGTTTAGCCACCATCCTTCTCTCTCCTATCTCCTCCACTGGGTCAAGGCATTGCCCCAGGACAGATCTAGCTTTCTTGATCAGTTTGTTCAGTCTCTTCCTATCGGCTGCTGTAATGCCGTTGCCCCAGCAGACCACTCCAAAAGTGATGGCTGATGCCACTACCGTGTAGTAGAATGTCTTCAGCAGTGCCCCTTGTACACCAAAAGACCTGAGCCTCCTTAGTATGAACAGCCTGCGCTGTCCCGTCTTGTAGAGTGCGTCGGTATTGTGTGACCAGTCTAGTTTATTGTTCAGATGAACACCCAGGTACTTGTAGGATGTCACCATCTCAATGTCTGTTCCCTGTATGTTTACTGGTGCTGTGAGGGGTTGTCCTTGCCTGTGGCAGTCCACCACCAGCTCCTTAGTTTTCCTCGTGTTGATCTGGAGGCAGTTCCGATGGCACTAGTCCACGAAGTCCTGGATAAGTCCTCTGTACTCAGCTTCATCTCCGTTGGAGATGAGGCCAACGATTGCAGAGTCGTGAGAGAACTTCTGTAGATGGCAGTGTGTTGTGTTGTGTGAGAAGTCCGCAGTATAAAGGGTGAACAGGAAGGGAGCCAAAACCGTTCCCTGGGGGGCCCCCGTGCTACCGATGATCATGTCAGTCACACACACAATATACTGTAGATGGATGCAGTGTTGCACGATCTGCCGTTTGTGTTTGTCTACCTGGATGACATCCTGGTGGCCAGCGCATTCGAGGACGAACACGTAACCCACCTCAGGATGGTTTTCCGGAGGTTGAAGGAGCATGGGTTAATAACCAACCTGGCGAAATGCCAGTTTGGCGTGATGGGGATTGACTTTTTGGGGCACCACATCTCACCGGAGGGAGTGATACCCTTGCTCGACAAGGTGCGTGCCGTGGCGAATTTTCCCCGGCCTCAGACGGTCAGGGCGCTGCAAGAGTTTTTGGGGATGGTTAACTTTTATAACCGGTTCCTCCCCCGCGCAGCTCAGCTCATGCAGTCATTGTATGCCACGCTCAAGAAACGGAAGCCGGCGGACAGAGTCGACTGGACTCCGGAGCGGGAGCAGGCATTCTCTGAGGTTAAAACAGCCCTGGCAAATGCCGCACTGTTGGCGCACCTGGACCCAGCGGCTCGGATAGTGCTTACTACCGATGCCTCGGATGTGGCCATAGGGGCTGTCGTGAAGCAACGTGTTGCCGGTTCTTGGCAGTCGCTTGCTTTTTGTAGCAGGGCTTTGTGCGACAGTGAGCGTAAATACAACGCGTTCGACAGAGAGTTGCTGGCTCTCCACCTGGCCATACGCCACTTCCAGTTCTGGCTGGAAGGGTGCAGCTTCACTGCGTTCGTGGACCACAAGCCGCTAACGTACGCGATGGCCAAGGTTTCGGAACCATGGTCGGGCTGGCAGCAGAGACAGCTAGCCACGATCTCGAAGTTTACAACCGATATTCAGCATGTGGCAGGTAAACTGAATGTGGTGGCGGACTGCCTCTCGCACGCAGTAGTGGCCCCAGTCTGCGTAGGGATAGATTACACAGCCATGGCTGTAGAGCAGATGGGCAATGCAGACGTGTGTGCGCTCCAGTCTGGACCAACAGGGTTAAGGCTGAAGAGCAGAGTACTGCAAGACGGCAGCCCCCCTCCCCCCCAGTCTGTGACATCTCCATGGGACGCCCACGCCCGGTGGTCCCAGTTGCTTGGCGCCGCCGAGTGTTTGAGTCAGTTCACGCTCTGGCGCACCCAGGAGTGCGCGCGTCAGTCAAAATGGTGGGAGTGAAGTTCGTATGGCCAGGCCTGTACAAACAAGTGAAAGAGTGGGCAGCAGTCTGCGTAGCGTGCCAACGAGCCAAAGTACACAGACACACAAAGGCCCCTTTGGAGCCATTTTGTATACCAGCTAAGAGGTTCGACCATGTTCACGTGGACCTCGTGAGCCCCCTCCCACCATCGCAGGGGTTCACACACCTTCTGACAGTGGTAGACCGCACCACACGCTGGCCAGAAGCAGTCCCGCTAGCAGCAACCACGTCCGCGGACATGGTGCGCGCCTTTTCGACAACATGGGTGGCACGTTTTGGCATCCCATCGGATATCACGTCTGATAGAGACCCTCAGTTTGTTTCCGATCTCTGGTCCCGTAGCCTGGGGGTAGCAATGCATCGCACAACCGCGTACAACCCACAGGCCAATGGGTTATGCGAGCATTTCCATAGGTCACTGAAAGCAGCGCTCAGGGCTTCGCTTACGGATGCAAATTGGGTAGACCGGTTGCCGTCGGTTCTGTTAGGGTTGCGTTCCGCACCAAAAGAGGATTTGGAGGCTTCCCTGGCGAAGCTTGTTTTTTCTCAGCCACTGCGGCTCCCCGGGGAATTTTTACCAGATAATCCCACGCCGGACAATCTGTCTCAGCGTTCGCAGCATAGTGCAGACACAGGCATACTACCGGGCCCGGCCCACCACGGTTTTCCATGTGCTTTTGTGCCAAAAACTTTGAAGAACGCTGCGTTCGTGTTTGTCAGGCACGATGCCCACCGCCCCCCATTGCGCCCACCCTACGATGGCCTGTTCAGAGTGTTGGAACCAGGGGACAAACATTTTTTGTTAGACTTGGGGGGTCGCCAGGAGAAAATCTGTATAGACAGGCTTAATCCCGCCTTTGCGGTGGTGGACGAGCAAGTGATGTTGGCTCAGGCTCCTCGGCGTGGAAGAGCCCCACTGAGAACTCCCCAGGTAGAAGATTCATCAGAGCAATCAGAGCAGCCACATGGGCAAGTCGAATGTCACCCCCCCCTCGCCATTGCTCACCTGCAGGCAGACACACCCCAAGAGCCCCCCACCGGCACAGCAGCGCTGCAGAGTTGAAGAATCCTCGTTACAGCAGATATGGGAGGAGACTGAAGCCAAAAGGACGTGAGGGTTGAAACTCAGTCTGAGACTCTGGGGGGGGGGGGGGGGCGGGGGACCCACGCTGGGATATTCATTTCAGACTGGAAGCAGAGAGGAGGGGAATAGTCCCTCTGCTGGTAGATCGTGGGGGATTAAATGGAGGAGGACAGTACATATTGTAATGAGAGAAATTATGGTAATGCAACAGGAAGGAGTAGCTGCGGGGACAGTAAGGGGTGGATGTGTGAATGTATTGTGATGCAAGGTTTCAGGCAGCAGGGGGAAGGAATGGAGTGATATAAAAGGAGAGACCCTGGTGTATTGAGAGATTATATCATCTCTTATATAGTCAGGCTGCAGTTACCTTAAAAAAATGTGGTTGTACTGGCGAAAATGGCGGACAGTCCATGCCTGTGTACTGAACTAAATTTGCCATGTTTCATTAAATGTTATGTTGTTCCTTAGTCTTAATCCATCGCAGTTGTACTGTATGAAAGTCTAGTTATTTTGTAGTTTTCTGTAGTTATTTCTCATAAGTGCAGCAAGGTCTTGAGAGCTTACGTAGAGGTGTGTGTGTGTGGGGGGGGGGGGGGGGTTCATAGTGTTCAAATTTGACCAAATGTGGTTTATTTTTCAACACAGTCTCCCCTTCTGTCCACACACTGCTTCCATCAGTGTTGCAGTGCTTGGATCCCTGCGGTTGAAAAATAAACCACATTTGGTCAAATTTGACCACTGAACTTTTCAGCCGCCCCCCCAAGATGCTAACCATATTGTTTTATTTAATGCTAGCATGGAATATAGCCTAAATGCTCTGGTTTATCTTTTTGTTCTTATATTCTGCTGTTTTAGAGTCAGATGAGTTCATCCAGTTTGTTTTAAAAATTACATTTTATCATTTTTTGAAAAATGTGTAGTGTGTATCCACGACCATGGAAAAGAAGTGGCAAAAGATTTTCAATTTCCTTTCCAAGGGTTCATACCCACCAGCGCTGAATTATGGACAGAGGCAAACCCTTAGAAAATACTGTTCTAAATTCAACATTCATGGTCAGTATTTAACCTTCAGAATGAATTACTATGATGTTGACAATGCTATTTGCATATTAATATTTTGATCACCCTAACCCTAAGATGGCAAACTATTCTTCAAGGGCCAACGAAGAGTAATAAAGTCAAAGAAGGAGGCCCTGAATCTTAAGGAATTTCATGCCTCACCAATTGGAGGACACACTGGTATCCTGAAAACAAGAACTACCTTGTCTTTAAGGTTTTACTGGCATGACAGCAGATATAGAAAAATGGGTATGCAGTTGTTTGTATATCATTAAGCATAAATGTACATATCTCTGTATGAAACTAAACACTGTTATTTTCAAGGTGTCTGAATGTAACCTGTGCCAAAGGGTGGGACCACCATTGAGTGCAGTTAAAAAGCTGGAATGCATCAAGGTGACCAACTATTGCAATACACTATATTAATTCACTGTAGTGTTAGCTCAGGGTAATTAAACATTACTGTATATCACTGGCAGGTATCTGCTGTTTGGGAGCTGGTTGGAATTGACCTCACAGGTCCATTTCCAAAGACATCCTCTGGGTTCCAATAAATTTTAACAGTAACAGATTCCTTTTCCAAGTGGGTGGAAGCCTTCCCTCTACAGACAAAGACTGCAGTGGAAGTGGCGAAAAACCTCTGCAAACTTATTTCCAGACATGGCTGCCCCCAGCACATTCTCTCAGACCAAGGACGGGAGTTTGTAAATCAGGTAAGCTGTGCTGGATACATGTTGTAATAGTTATGAGAAGTCTGTTTGTGACATCTTGACTTTATGCAGAATGTAACTGTAATGTGCTTATTATTATTTCATTAAGATTGACAGCAAGCTCTGCAAACTGCTCTCCATTGACAGAAGTGTAACTGCTGCCTACCACCCACAGACAAACGGTCTTCATGAGAAGACCAACGACAACATCAAACGGTAAGAATGAGATGGTATCTCTGTTCTGAATGAATGGAAAAACTACTTGTATGGTTTAGTTTTTTATCTAGCTCTCACAGAGAACATAATGTTCAGCCTCAACAATTGTGTTTGTGATAACTGGGTAACATCAGATTATGTTAAATTTGGGTAGTTTTTGTCTTGAAATACACTCATCTCTATTAAAAGTAGAACTTTGTGCGTCCATACATTGAGAGTTATTCTATTTTTAATATAGTTGCTCCAATTTCCCATATTATTAATGCAAAGCCATTTTAAATTCTTCCTAGAGCACTTCAAAAGCTGGTGAATAGGCAGCAGGATGATTGGGACATATACCTTGATGCAACACTTTTTTCACTCCACTCTAAAGTTCAAACCACCACAAAATTCTCTCCATTTTTCTTGATGTATGGAAAAGAGGCAAGGTTCCCCTCAGAAGTGCCTGTTGAAATGCCGGTGAGTGTCCCTCTCTCTGGCCGTTTGTCTCTCTTAAAACAAAGGGGGGAAAAATCAAACTTTGATAGAGCAACATACTGGTGTATGATTTATATATTGGTGTTCAGCCTAAAAAGTAATTTGTTTTTGCTCATATCACTCAGCCCTATTTGAAGTGTAAAGTTAACTGGGTATTGTATGTACCTTCACAGGTATGTTTCTGTTGTGGAGAAAAAGGAATGGTCGAGAGGTAACGAGCTGTAATGAGACAAGGTTTTATTTTCTCCAACATACTGCAACACGCTTCATAGCTCGTCTGAGCTACTGTGCTACTGAGGTCTCTGTACATAGCTTTTTTATACATGTTGCACAGACAAAGAGAATGTGTGGCACATTAGCATTTTGATAGTCAGTCCGCTTTGACTGCTGCTTCTGGTCTCCGCGGCTCCCGGTTATTCTTTCCTTCCTCGGGGGGCGCATAACTTAACAGTCCAGTCTGATTGTCCCCCGGGGCTCTTTGTCCATCTGTCCATTGTCCTGCCTTTCCTCCTGCCCTGATGGGTGTGAGAGGATGTCCACCTGCTGTCTCTAGTGTCCACCCGCTGTGTCAGGTGTCCACCACACAGCCCCCCCCCCCCAAATACCCAGAAGAAGCTGTGACCCCCTGGCCCTTTGGGCACAAGTCAGCACCCCTGGCAGCTGCAGCGGGGGGTTGCCGCTCCTGTCGAACTGTCCTGCTGGTGAGGTGTGTCGGAGGGCATGTCAGTCCGTAGGGGAAAAGGGGGAGGAGTGAAAAGCACTTCTGCTCAGCTCCGAGTTCCAACACGTGACAGCTGTGGTTCGTGAGCGCACGGAGTCCAGTGCGCATCGTGCGTAATGGAACAAAACTGGCAATCGTCAGATTTTTGGGACGTAGGTGTGGGAAGAACGACGTAGAGGAGGTAGGGGAAAACAATGGAGTGCTGGTCCGGGACATTAAAAGCATCTGGGCCGAGCACAAATTGCGTGCAGATCAGCCTTGGGCAAGGGCCTTCTCTTGTAAACCCTCTGGTGATCCGCAGTGGCTGTGAAAAAAATAAGTTCAGTTGGCTCCTCCTCGGTGCAGAGCTCCGTCGTGCAACGATCTTTGGAAGGCAATCGGCCTAATTCCCCAGGGATGCGTAGCGGCTGTAAAAAAAAACAATATAAGTCCTGTGGGGGAGCTGCCAGATCTGAGGGTGGCGATCGGCCATGTTCCCCGGGATTGTGCAGTGGCCGAGGACCTTTATCAGTTCTTGGAGACGTGTTCATCCCTGTTGCATGGCGTGCACTCTAGCGCAGTGGCCACCGCAGGATAACAAGGAGCTGTAGGTTGTGCTCCTTGTTATCCTGCGGTGTGCGGATGGGGCTTCTAGGGGAGCTTGACTGAAACCACGCAGATGGCGCAGATCTTCTCCTTCCAGGCTGTTCTGTTGTTTCGCTCGTCTTGCCGATCATGGTGCATCTCGGTCCCAGCACCGCTTGCTCTCTCGGGCCCTTCAGGTAGCCAGTGTGGAGAGAGGAATGGGCGAGCGCGCTCCAGTGTGGATGAAAAGGGAGTCCACCATGCAGCGAGAGGGAGAGGTAGTTCATTCACCCGTCCGGTCACCACTGTGGAGAAAAAGGACTGCAGGCAAAGCATGGTGATCTTGGTTCCACAGCGTGGTGAAAGGGAGAGACAGTCCATGGCACATCTAGGGTCACCAATGTGGAGAAAAAGGAATGGGCGAGAGGCAACGAGCTTGAATGAGACAAGGTTTTATTTTCTCCAACATACTGCAACACGCTTCATAGCTCGTGTGAGCTACTGCACTACTGAGGTCTCTGTACATAGCTCTTTTATACATGTTGCACAGACAAAGAGAATGTGTGGCACATTAGTATTCCAATTGTCAGTAATACACATCATTAACATGACATCTGCTGGCATCGCTTTGACCGCTGCTTCTGGTCTCCGCAGCGCCCGGTTATTCTTTCCTTCCTTGGGGGGCGTTTAACTTAACAGTCCAGTCTGATTGCCCCCTGGGGCTCTTTGTCCATCTGTCCGTTGTCCTGCCTTTCCTCCTGCTCTGATGGGTGTGAGAGGATGTCCACCCACTGTCTCTAGTGTCCACCCGCTGTGTCAGGTGTCCACACAGTATGTAATGTTTTATAATGGAGCATGCAGTATAAAAATCACTATCTATTTTTTCCTCTCATAGCTGTCTACAATAATCCTCCCTAAAGACTGCAATCAATTTGTTAAGGAAAAACAGGAAGCTCAAAATGGCACAAGAGAAAAGGTTGAGGACAATATCTTACAGGCACAACAAAAAATGACAGAAGCATTTGAAAAAAAGAGTTCAGAAGTACTGAAATGTAGAGTATAAAGAAGGAGATGAAGTGCTGTTGCTGAATATGTGAAAGAGAGGTAGGAAAGGAAGAATAGATGCAGGTTCCACTGGACCCTACATCATTCAGCCACCTTTTCAGAATCAGAAAGCTTTATTGCCAAGCATGTTTACAGTGTAAACAAACAAGGAATTTGACTTGACATTGGACGCACTCGATAAGCGCCTTCCAATGACACGGCAGCCATGAAGGCGCCTGTCTTCACCTTCAGGGAAGACTGCCATGCTGAAGTCATTACAAGGTGACTGCTTAAAAACAAAATATAATATCAGCCACCTCAAACCATATAAAAGTAGGGTGTTAAGTGTAGTTTACCTTGATTTGGAACATGCAAATGAGAGGTCAGTGCACAGTAGTGTAAGAGTATAATAATCAGAGATCTTACTGACTTAAATAAATATAGATGAACACTGATTAAGAAAATTAAGAGACTATGATAATCCATATCCACACACACGGCAAGAATAGTTCTTTTGACATACCATGTCAATGTACTTTAAAAAAAAACAACAAAAACCTAAAAACAAACAAAAAAACTTCTGACTGACTTGAGTAGACATCAATTATCCCCAGTTGGAGGAAGTCATTTGACACAGAGTGAGGAAATTCAAACTCTGAAAATATGCCATTATGCTGAACATAAACTACAAGAGATGGAGAATGACATTGATCCTGATAACCACTTTTTCAATAATATTCATAATCATTGTGAATATTACACTGAAAAGCAATTCAAAAGTCAAGTGCAACTAGATGGTAAACTATCAATGGACAATGTGGACAATGCTCCACACTGTGTGTTTATATATTTACATATTTATTCCATCTAGCCACAATGCTTCGCACTGTGTGTGTTTATATATTCATATATTTATTCCATCTAGCTATAATGCTCCGCACTGTGTGTTTATATATCTATATATTTATTCCATCTAGCTACAATGCTCCGTACCGTGTGTCTATATATTTATGTTTATATGTACATATGTATACTCGCTGCTCTTGTTTTTTCTTGCCTTCTGATTGTTGTTCTGAGTGTTGCTATCCCTGTGCTGTTGCAATCCTGGAATTTTCCCCATTGTGGGACTAATAAAGGCTTATCTTATCTTATCTTATCAATAATACACTTCAACAGCAGAAGTCTTAACAAAAACTTTCCACAGATTCAGGACTCTTTAAAACAGCTAGACAGAAAATTTACAGCTATCGCAGTCTCTGAAACTTGGCTTAATGAAGAGCAGGCTCCTCTGATGGCAATAGAGGGATATCAAATGTTTCATATTAACAGATCTCAAAAAAAGGGTGGTGGTGTTGCATTGTATATTGATGACCTGTATAGGTGTAAACTTGTAAATGGAATGTCCTTTGCACTACCAGGGATTTTGGAATGTGTTATTGTTGAGATTGACCAAGATAAAACAAAAAATCTAATTATAAGCTGTATATATAGAACACCGGGAACTTGCATTGAGACATTCAGAGATAAATTAGTCGAGCTGTACAGTAATATTACTAGTAAGAAAATGGTAGTAATTTGTGGAGATTTCAATATTGATTTACTAAATCCATATCAACAAAATGTAATTACAGAGTTCATGAATTCTATGTACAGCATATTATTTATATTATTTATTTATTTTTTATTTACTTATTTTGTACCCGTAGGTAGATTTGTTTTGCAGTCTGGTGACAAGCCACCAGCTGCCGGTCGCTGCGTGCGCAAGCGCCCCATATCCCTAGCCTGCATGTTTTTGGTATGTGGGAGGAAACCGGAGAAATCCCGGAGTAAATCCACGGAACATGGGGAGAACATGCAAACTCCACACAGATCACTGTTGGTCGGGGGCAGGGATCGAACCCACGATCTCACAATCCCCGCGATCCCCCAGCTGAGGGTAAACTGTGCTGCCACAGTGCTAACCACTGCGCCACCGTGCAGCCCGTGCAGCATGAATCTATATCCCACGATAACACATCCCAGCAGAATCACAGTTCACACTGCTACACTTATTGACAACATATTTGTTAATATTATTGATAAGAAAATAGAAAGTGGATTACTGATAAATGATATAAGCGACCATTTGCCAACCTTTGCACTTATCCATGGCCACACGGGGGCCAATACAGAAAAAATTTTAAAATTGTTCAGATACAAATCACAAAATGCAATCAGTTCTTTTAAAGAAGACTTGCTGAAGCAAGACTGGACAAAAGTCTACGTATATATCAGATGTAAATGAAGCCTATGACACATTTATAAACATTGTAACCACTCTATGAAAAAAATTGTCCATTAGTAAAGAAAAAGCTTAAACATAAATTTGTCGATAAGCCATGGTTAACCAAAGGATTACAAAAGGTGTGTAAAAAGAAAAATTTATTATATAAAGCTTTCCTAAAGAAAGGGACAAAAGAAGCAGAGCAGCGGTATAAAACATACAAAAATAAATTAACATATACAGTATAATAAGATGTAGTAAAAGAGACTATTACAGTAAAGAACTGGAGAAAAACAGACATTAAAAATACATGGACAATACTTAATATTCTTGGAAATAAAAACAGAAATACAAGCTACCCAACCAATTTTTCAAAAAATAATAAAACGACTCAGAGTGTGAATGCAGCTTCACCTGCAGATGAATTTAATAACTTTGTTAACATTGGTCCTAATTTGGCTCGAGAAATACCCACTACGGCACCCACAGGTGATGCAATAAGCAAAAACACTGCTATAAAAGACTCCATTTTCATAAAGAACACAGACGAGAGAGAGAGGTCATTGAAATTGTTAAATCGTTTAAAAGTAAAACATCTACGGACTGTGATGGTATTGACATGCTCTTAGTCAAAACTATTATTGAATGCTTAGTGAAACCACTGACGTATATCTGTAACCTGTCTCTCCAAACAGGTATATTTCCCAATGCAATGAAAATAGCTAAAGTAATTCCGATATACAAGACGGGTGACAGAGGGGAATTCTCAAACTATAGACCAATTTCACTATTGCCGCAATTTTCCAAGATAGTTGAAAAAATATTCTATGAGAGAACTGACAACTTCATACTAAAGAATAATTTATTGTGTGAGCAGCAATATGGGTTCAGACACAAGAGGACAACTGCATTTGCTCTAATGGAATTTATAGAAAAAATATCAACTGCCGTTGAAAATAAAGAGTATTCAGTTGGGGTATTCCTGGATCATAAAAAAGCATTTGATACAGTGGATCATAATTTATTATTAAAGAAACTACGAAATTGTGGTATTGGGGGGGGGGGGGTAGCGCTGTCCTGGTTATGTAGTTACTTAAAGAGTAGATATCAGTATGTATGTGTTGGTAACAAAAACTCAGTTACTGAAGGTTACTTGTGGAGTCCCACAGGGTTCAGTTTTGGGGCCATTGTTATTCAATATGTATATAAATGATATATGTAAAGTTTCGGAAAAAATGGATTTAATATTGTTTGCGGATGACACTAATTTAATATGCAGTGGAAGCAATTTGGAACAACTTTTGGATACACTCGGAAAGGAATTAGGAAAGCTTAAACTGTGGTTTGATTCAAACAAATTAACGCTCAATTTAAGTAAGACAAATTTATAGTTTTTAACAACCATCACAACAACTTAGTATCTAAACTCAGTGTAAATGGTGTAGAGATTGAAATGGTATCCAAAACTAAATTTCTTGGAGTAATAATTGATGATAAACTGTGTTGGAAGTCACATATTATATTAAAGGTAAAATATCCAAGTCAATTGCAATACTACACAGAGTGAAATATTTGCTGAATCAACCCACACTATATACCTTGTATCATTCATTAATACTCCCATACATGACATATTGTACTGAAGTATGGGGAAATACATATAAAACAAAAATAAATCCAGTCTTTATGCTTCAGAAGAGAGCTATTAGAATAATAAACAAAGCTGCTTACAGGGAACCAACAAACACACTTTTTCTTAAATTAAAAGCTCTCAAGTTGAAAGATCTGGTTGACTTTAAAGCTGTAGTAATAATGTTTAAAGTGAAGAATCTATCACTGCCCGCAAATATCCAAAAGTTGTTCCAAATAAGGGAGAAACAATATCATTTCAGAGGAACATGTATATTTCAAAAATCTTCAGTGAGAACTACCACCAAGCAACATTGTGTTTCAGTGCAAGGAGTCAGATTATGGAACAATTTTGGACCTGAATTAAAATCATGTACAACGCTTGGACAATTTAAACAAAAACTAAAGTAAGAAATACTCCAAACATTAAACAAGATGACATGTAAAAATCACATAAGGATTGTCATATCCAGTCTGTGTTGTGTTGTTGCTTAGTTTTGTCACATTTTGTCTTAGCTATGTTTTGAATTGTAATTGCTCTTGTTTTGTTTTTCTTTTGAATTCTTGGATGGAATATGGGTGGGCAATATAAGCTGCAGCTTCAGCCATCACCCATTTCGGATAACTTATGTTGAGCTGTATAATCAGAGGAGTTATTGTCTAATTTGACCTTGTTGGATTTTCTTTCCCCCTTTGTTATATTATTCTGTCATGCACTGGCCCTCGCGAGCCAGCTAGAGACGCACAGTCACCAGTGAGTTTACAGTGAGTTTTTATTTATGGTGAAAGGTTAACAACACAAGCTGCAGGGGCAATGACACATGAGTCTCCACACTTCTGGAGGCGTGAGGCTAGACAGCTCACTACGAGTCCAAAGGAGGAGACAGTCATACACAGGCAAAGGTTGATTAACTAATCAGCTACACAGGCTGCTAAAGGAAAGACACACAAAGGTCCACTCTCACCGGGAGGAGCAAGGCTAACAGCTAACTTACTGGTGCCGGAGAGGCGACGGTCAATCACAAGCATGCGAGGTAGATACAGATCCAAGTCGTCCGTAGTTCAGACGTAAAGCGACTTACACTGCTGCGTCATACCGTCGCCAAAGCTGGGCTTAAAATAGCGAACTAACGACGGTAATGACGCTCAGCTGGCCGACCATTGACAGGCGGAAACCCCACCGAGCACCTTCACAATAAGAGCCCGGTGAGGCCAGAATACAGCCCGCAGCTGTCAAGGCCGGCAGCGGGACATAACTTTAACCCGAGTGCGATCAGAACCGGCGCTCGGGTCATAACAGTACCCTCCCTCCACGGGCGGACTCTGAACGCCCCAAGGAACCACCCTGCCCCCCCGCCCCCCCATGGTGGGAGGACAGGTGCGGAGGGAGAGAAACCAACCCCTGAACAAGACCATGAACAGACGAAACCAAAAATAAATACATGACAATACCTGGAAACAAACAAAATCCTCATACAATAGCTTCTCAATAAAGGAGGGGAGAACAAAACAAAGACAAGACTTGACCAAACTAAGAATACAAAAAACCAACCCCTGAACAAGACCATGACCAGACCAAAAAAACCATACGAAACCAAAAAATCAAAAATAAATACATGACAATACCTGGAAACAAACAAAATCCTCATACAATAGCTTCTCAATAAAGGAGGGGAGAACAAAACAAAGACAAGACTTGACCAAACTAAGAGTACAAAACACAAAAGGCAATATAGATAGCTTTACCTGACTCTGGTTTTCAAAACACGAACAAAACAAACAAATACATACCAACACACAGGGAGCAATCTAAAATTGCTTTGGCTATGACAATGGTTTACAAGAAAAACAAGAGGCAATCTAAAATTGCTCAGACTAGACTGTAACTAAGACTGTGACTTTGGCTTACAAAAAAAACAAAAAACAAGAGGCAATCTAAAAAATTGCTCAGACATGACTAAGACTATGACTTTGGGAAACAAGAGGCAATCTAAAATTGCTCAGACCTGACTAAGACTATGGCTTACAAGAAAACAAGAGGCAATCTAAAATTGCTCAGACCTGACTAAGACTATGGCTTACAAGAAAACAAGAGGCAATCAAAAAAAATTGCTCAGACCTGACTAAGACTATGGGAAACAAGAGGCAATCTAAAAATTGCTCAGACTAGACTGTGACTTAGGCTTACAAAAAACAACAACAAAAAAAAAATCTCAAGACAAACTTCACATGACCAGGCCCCGTATGGGCCCACAGATAGTCACACAGTGCATAATAATCAGTCAGGTGGCCTGCCCCAGTCCCATGCCCCCAGGAATACGTCCTCTGGTGGCCGAACCAGGTCACCCCGTAACACACACAGTTTATTGGGTGGCCAACCCAAGACGCCGAATGCTCCAAGCAGTTCCTCAGGTGGCCGACCCGTATCCCACAACCACCAGGACCGTGGAGGGATTGCCTGCAGCCGCTCACCTGAACAGAACAAGACAGGGGAGCACCAGACCGTCAAACAGAGCCCTCTCACGGACCCCAGCTGGTGGCTCCTGAGAGGGGAACAACCAAAACCTTGGGCCCCCTCGAATCCTGATTGGGTCACAGCCGCACCTGCGCTGGACCCCCACTGGACCTCGTCGGACCCCAATTGGGTAATTGCTGCACCCACGTTGGACCCCGACTGGGTCACCTCAGCCCATGCGTCGGACCCCGACTGGGTCAGGACGGACCCCGATCGGGTCACCACTGCACCCACATTGGACCCCGACTGGGTCACCTCAGCCCATGCGTCGGACCCCGACTGGGTCAGGACGGGCCCAGATTGGGTCACCGCTGCACCCACGTTGGACCCCGACTGGGTCTCCTCGGACCACGTGTCGGACCCCGACCGGGTCACCTTGGCCCAAACGACGGACCCCGACTGGGTCAGGACTGCTCCGGCGACGACCTCCATCTCCGAACCTGGAACCCCCGGTTCCGTGACCCTGACTGGCTCCGGACCGGCAACGCTGTGGAGGTGCTCAGAAAACAAGGGAGAAACGGGATCAGTTCCACCAGCAGCGCCAGAGCCCAGCGAGACGAGCTCAGGTGCAGCGGCCGGCTGCCCCTCACTCGCCTCCCCATGAGGCAGGCAAAAATGTTCTAACACACCATACAGGAAAACAAGAAAGAGCACTTGCCTGCACTCGGGCTCTGGAGCCGTCCAGGACTTCACCGATCCAGGTTCAAGAAGCAGCTCGTCGTCGGGCTCCCACTCGGCTGCGTCGGGTTCCACAGCCGGCCTGATGGTCTCTGCAGCTGGATCCTCATGCGCTGGCGTCCACGCCAATAACCCGCATGGCGTGGAGGGAGAGGACCCTGGACCTGCTGACTCGGGCTGCATCCCTGAGGAACCCTGGGGACGCTCTCTCGTCGGCTCTGGCTCCTCACTGCAGTCCGTTCTTCTCTGTCCAATGTTAGGCTGCAGGGCCGGGATATCTCCTAGAGCTGCAGGCCTCTCCCTCGTTCGAGGGCGTGGGACTGACGCCGAGGACCGCTCCACAGGAGGAGACACAGAGGCAGCAGGTTTAATAACAATGGCTACAGCTGGGGAAAGAAACTCAGGGAGCTGCAAACCCCGAGCTTCACCCCCAGGAGTCAGACAAGACAGATCACTATGATCGATAGGTAAGTGAACTTGAACTTGCCTGTCTCCCGGGGGGAGGATGGTATCAGCTGTAGCGGACATCGCTCCTTCCCTCGCTCGCTGGGTGGTAAAAACGGACCCATGGACGGAGCCCACCGGCACAGGACTCAGCTCACTCACAGCAGCCGGCTGGTTGAGGGGGTCATCCCGGCGGCCCGGAACTGGATCCGGAGCAGGAGCTTGCCGAGGATGCGCCCGGCCGCGGCGCCGACGCCTTCGCCGGCCCCCAGACGGTGCGAACTCCCGGAACGGATCAAGGAAAGGATCAGGATCCATGAGCAAAGAGCAGGAGTGCCTCTTCTCCTGCTTCACGCCACGTTCCTCCTCCATCATCAGGTAGATTTCGCGTTGCGCAGCGATGTCCTCCCTCCTCGCGTCGACTTCCGGGTGGTCAGCATAGCGGGGAGAGAGATGACAAAGTATATCCTCGGCCGCGTCCAGGTACCAGTGTATGCCGTGGTCAAAGTCTAGCAGAGAAGCGGAGATGAGAAGCTCATCCACCACTTCCAGCACATCAGTCAGCTCGTGGCTCGGACTCCACACATGGTTCCTCCGCGACGGCATTCTTCACATACACGGCACCCAGACAGGAAAAAGCAAATGTCCAAAAAAAACTCAAACTCACTGGTGAATAGCGTCTCGGGTTGGCGTCACCGTAACGCTGTTTTGGCAGCAGTGTACTGTCATGCACTGGCCCTCGCGAGCCAGCTAGAGACGCACACAGTCACCAGTGAGTTTACAGTGAGTTTTTATTTACGGTGAAAGGTTAACACCACAAGATGCAGGGGCAATGACACATGAGTCTCCACACTTCTGGAGGCGTGAGGCTAGACAGCTCACTACGAGTCCAAAGGAGGAGACAGTCATACACAGGCAAAGGTTGATTAACTAATCAGCTACACAGGCTGCTAAAGGAAAGACACACAAAGGTCCACTCTCACCGGGAGGAGCAAGGCTAACAGCTAACTTACTGGTGCCGGAGAGGCGACGGTCAATCACAAGCATGCGAGGTAGATACAGATCCAAGTCGTCCGTAGTTCAGACGTAAAGCGACTTACACTGCTGCGTCATACCGTCGCCAAAGCTGGGCTTAAAATAGCGAACTAACGACGGTAATGACGCTCAGCTGGCCGACCATTGACAGGCGGAAACCCCACCGAGCACCTTCACAATAAGAGCCCGGTGAGGCCAGAATACAGCCCGCAGCTGTCAAGGCCGGCAGCGAGACATAACTTTAACCCGAGCGCGATCAGAACCGGCGCTCGGGTCATAACACTTTCTTTTTTAATCTCTACTTTTAATCTATCCGAAATAAAGAAAAAAAGAAAAAAAAGATTAAAAAGTAGTGCCTTCAGCACTACTGCACAGACCATCAAGAGAAGGTCAATTATCACTTATGTTGGAAAACTGAAACAAATTCTGTTGACCAAGACTGAAGACCAACAGGCAAGGGCAAGACTGCAGTCACCTCAAGAGATCTCTCGTCAGTCCCCGCCGAAGGCCCCATTGTCGTGGAATAGTGTTCACAAGCAAGGTCCATAGTAACTAAAATACAAATGTTCTGGTTCCGAATTGTTGGTCATGGGTTCTCACCTGTTGATCAATTTGATTGCATGGTCCTTTCATTACTCAGTCTGTTGGTTGTACGTTCTGACTGGCTGATCATTTCATAAAATCTTTGTGCCATGACCCTACATGTAAACCTAAATATTCACAAGGCTAATTTTATGTTCTGTGTTGCAGTGTACAAACTGTGGTCATCAAAAGATTCAGGCAACCTTGGAAGAAATTATTGGACCATACAAATTGTATGACACATCATTTTGAACACTTTCTGGGAATGGCTGGCTGTCAGATGAAGTAAGTGTACATTTTTGCTGTATGCAAAAAAGTGCTCCACTGCTGTTTCAATGATTAACTTACTAACAACTATTCTTCATTCAAACAGATCAGAGAGAGCGAGAGAGAGAGAGAGAGAGAGAGAGAGAGAGAGAGAGAGAGAGAGAGAGAGAGAGAGAGAGAGAGAGAGAGAGAGAGAGAGAGAGAGAGAGAGAGAGAGATTTTGATTTTCAACACACCTTTATTGTCACAAATTCAACAGAAAAACACAACAACTAAAACAACTAAAAGAAGCAATGGAAAAGAAAAATGTCTCACTGACAAGAAATCAAAGACACAAGTAACCAAACCAGGAAAACTAAAACAAAAAACTTGCTTCTTACTTCAGGATTATACCATAGGTAATTTTCCCCTCCTTAACACAACACAGGATGTGCTTAAAGCACCACATAGCCTCAAAGGTTTCAACATTCTGCATCAGATGATAGTAATTGTAATCAATCATTATTCGAGCCTTAATCATGCCAACCAGCATGTCTTTTACATTACAATCCAGTATTTGTTCAATTTTTCTTTTCCTACTAACATAGATAGCCATTTTAGCTTGACCCAGGATGAAATTTAAAAGTTCACTCTTTTTCTTAGTTCTCTGCCTATATGGAAAACCCAAGATAAAAATCTGCAGGGAAAAGACTTCTCCAAACAGATAAAACAGCTTCCCCAAAAAAACAAACAACAAATGCAGTCTGTTACAGTCCAGAAAACAATGAAACACAGTCTCTTTCTGAGGACAAAAAGGACAAACCTCAACAACATTTGGGTTTAAAATGGAGATAAAAGCATTTACAGCCACAGCACCATGTAAAACTCGCCACTGTAGGTCTCCAACCTTCTTAGTTAATGGTGGTTTATAGAGTGCTCTCCAGGCAGGCCTCACCTCTGAACCCAAGCCCAAGTGTTTCCTCCATGGTGTATCAGCTCGACCTTTTAACTTATTTACATTTAAAACTTTCACCAAGAGTCCATACATTTTTTTACCCGGAGAGTCACAAATGTTAATGTGTTCAGAGTTTAAAAACACACCAGTGCCCTCTTTAAAATCAGGAGATAAAACACTAAAAGGAAAAGGATCATCAGAAGTTCGCACAGAGTTTTTGCAGTGTAAAACAATAGCAGAGTGTTCTTCTGCAGACAGGCAGTCTCTCCAATCTTTCAGCAAATTCATTATAGTTCTCACTGAAGAAACGCCAAGAGCAGAGCACAGGGCAACAGCATTGTCCAAGTTAGGACCACATAAATTTACCAAGTGTCCCAGCGTTGTGACCTTTGCAGAAATGAACTTTTTTAAAACAGAAGGTCCTAAAGCATTGCCCACATCAAAACGGGTCCCGAACACAAGTGGTTCCTTTAAAAGCCAGAAAGGTGACAAGGAAGCCTGGGGAGAGTTCTTTTTAAAAAGTCCCCAGATTTTAAAAGCACTTTGGTAAAACTGGGGAAGTTCTGGGAGTTTTTGGCTCCTTAAGTCCATTAAAAACAGCGACTCCTCTAGTCCAAGCCCTCCACAGCGAGCCAGGACAGCCCTGGCAATAGGTCTCCACACAAGGTCCAGGGGGCCACTCAGCAGTCGCTGAATGAACTGCAGGCGTAAGACAGCCCCCCTGCTGGCCAGATGGATGAGCCCTTGACCACCTTCTTCCCTCGGTAAAAACAGGATGCTCTGTGGAACCCAGTGAAGACGGTCCCAGAAAAAGTCCACGACTATAGACTGCACTCTGGCCAGCAAATTGGGTGGAGGGTCCAGACAAGACAGTCGATGCCACAGCATCGAAGCAATCAAATTGTTGATGATTAAAACACGACCTCTGAAGGACAAGTTTGGCAGAATCCATTTCCATTTTTTCAGTCTTCCTTCAACTTTTTCTAAAAAACACTCCCAATTTTTCCCAGTAAAAGTCTGATTCCCTAAGAACACACCAAGATATTTAAAACCACCTTGTGTCCACGAGAGGCCACCAGGTAGGGCAATTTTTTGTGGTCTCCCCCCCACCACAACAGCTTCACTCTTACCCCAATTCACTCTCGCTGAGGAGCACTCACCAAAAAGATTGACAGTTCTTAAAAGGTAGTCTACATCATTTTGATTTCTTGTAAAAACAACAACGTCATCAGCATAGGCAGACACTTTAAAAACAGAGTCAGAGTTGGGGACTTTAAAACCAGTGAGGCCTTGCCTTAGTTTACAAAGGAGGGGCTCAATGGCAAGAGAGTACAGCATACCTGAGAGGGGGCAGCCCTGTCGGACACCCCTCTCAACTTTGAAAGGAGCACTCAAACCACCATTAATCTTAAGAATACTCTCAATGTCTCTATACAAAGCCTGGATCATGGCGATGAACCCTGAGCTGAAACCAAAGGCCTCTAATGTCTGCCAAAGGTATGGATGTTCAACTCGGTCAAACGCCTTTTCTTGGTCTATTGAAATAAGACCAAGGTCTTTGACCAATGAGCTGGAGAGGTCCAAAACATCACGAATTAAAAAAATGTTGTCTGTAACCAACCTACCAGGTACACAGTAGGTCTGGTCTACATGTATGACCTGCTCCATCGCCTTCCTCAGTCTGGTAGCCAACACTTTGGAGAGAATTTTGTAGTCAGTACAGAGGAGGGCCACCGGACGCCAGTTCTTAATGTCTTTCAAGTCACCTTTTTTTGGAAGGAGGGTGAGGACTGCTCTCCTACAACTTAGGGGCAGGTGACCCTTCCGCAGACTGTCAGACAGTACTTCCAGCAAGTCCTCACAGATCTCAGACCAGAACGCCTTGTAGAACTCCGCTGGTAGGCCATCTATCCCTGGGGCTTTTCCACACTGAAGAGACTGGACAGCCACTGCCAGTTCTTGCAGAGTGATCCCGCTCTCCAGCTCCGCATTCACGCTAGCCATCACCTTTGGCAAGTCCGTCAAAAAATGACTCAGTGCATGTGGATTCTCAACAAATTCTTTCTTAAAGAGATCCTTGTAGAAAGCAACTGCAAAGCGACGGATCTCCGCAGACTCATGGATCGGCCGCCCGTCCTCGGAGCTAAGAGAGTGGATCATCCTCCTCTGACCATTCTTCCTCTCCAGACCAAAGAAAAAATGAGATGGAGCGTCCATTAGTGCGATGTTCTGGAACCTACTGCGTACCACAGCGCCCCTGGCAGCCACACCCAGTAGGTCAGTTAAAACAGACTTTTTGCCATTGAGGGCCTCAAAATGTCCTCTTTCTCCTGTGGAGCCTGCCAAAGACTGCAGCTCCACTACTTCTCTCTCCAGGTCCCTGACAGACCTGGCCAAGTCTCCAGAGACATTGCGAGTATACTGTAGGCACAGATTCTTTATTTGGCTCTTCCCTACATCCCACCACTGCTGCAAAGAACTAAAATTTGATTTTGTTAATTTAAAATTACTCCAAAAAAACATAAAAGCAGTTTTAAAACTGTTATCCGATAAAAGTGACGTGTTAAAATGCCAGTATGCACTACTGCACTTTATATTCTTGATAAAAACACAACACTGAACCAGGGAATGATCTGTGAAGCCAACAGGGACTATAAAAGCACTTTTAAAAATGCTAAAATGGTGCTTAAAACTGTAAACCCTATCCAGTCTAGCTAAGGACAAAATATTGTCCTTTCTATGGCTCCATGTGTATTGTCTAGCCTTGCCATGAAAATTTCTCCACACATCACACAGATCATGAGCTTCTATGAGACCTTTTAAAACTCTTTTGGATGCAGCATGTGGCTCTGGGTGATTCCTATCCATAAGAGGATTTTCTGTACAATTAAAATCACCTCCCACAAATAAAAAGTCATCATTACTGCAATTTTTGATCGTGTCATCTAAAATATTTAAAAAGGCCAATCTTTCTGTGCCTACGGTTGGAGCATACACATTTATAAAAACAACTTTCACATTCTCAAAAACAGCTCGAACTTTTAAAATGTGGCCTGCAATTATCTCATCAATGTCATAAGAAAGTGGAATAAAATCTCGAGAAAATAAAATACCCACTCCACCACTGTTGCTGCTTTTATGACTAAGAATAATTTCACCCCGAAATTCCCTCCTCCAGTCAGCAGCATTGTCCTCAGAACTATGAGTCTCCTGAACAAACAGAACATTAATTTTCTTGCATTCTGCAAGAGTAAAAACACTCGCTTGCTTGGACATTTCTCTTGCCCCATTGATGTTGAGTGTGCCAAAATTAAAACTGCACATGCATATAAAAGGGTAAAACCAATACAAAAACAGAAAAGAAAGAATGAGCGATATAAGACTAATCATCCTGGGCAATTTGGTTCTTAACTTTTAGCACAAGCTTTTTTAGTCTGTAGATCTCCTGATCAGTGAAACTTTCCTGCTCAAGCTCTCCCCTATTTTTCATGTAGGCCCGAGCAGAGTCAACAAAACGTTTTAGATCAGGGAAGAAGTTTTCAACTTTAACCATTCTGGACCCCTTAGTGTCCTGCAAAAATTTCTGTATTTTTGTGAAGGGGTAACCGCCTCCACTGGCCCCATCATCACTACTTTCACCATCACTCTCTATCTCAGACCCAGCATAAGAATCTGGCTGAGATAGAGAAACCTCAGAACTGTCTTTGACAACCCTTTTTACTTTGCTCCTCTGCTGTTTGGTTTCCAAATTCTTTCGCTTGATTGAGATTTTACATAATTCTTCATCTGTTTCAATGTCATCCTCATCCTCCAACACTGACTCAGCCACCCTGGTAGCTGTCTCTTCCTGTCTTTCGCTCACCCTGTGCTGTGCTTTTATATTCATCTTTCTAGTCCCACCATCTACCTGGGCCTCATTTGGCTCCTCTGTCTGACCCTCAGCGTGATCCCTCTCAGTAATCTCACCCTTGTCTGCAATGTTGGTCTGTGCAGCAGCCCCGCGATGTGCTTTAACTTTTGTTGCTGTTTCAGTTATGATCGACAGGCCGGCCGCGGAGGGCGGCGAAGCCGCCCCGCTGCCAGACAGCCTCGCGGCCTCGGCCGAAGCGCCGCCGCCAGACGGCCCCGCGGCTCTGGCCGAAACGCCCGACGGCGCAGCAGCGCCGTCAGCCTCGGAGGACGGCAAAGCCGCTCCGTCACCAGATGGCCCCGAGGCCGCACTAGCGGCCTCCCCCGAGTGATCACCCCCCACTCCCTGAGGGCATGATCGAATCAAATGTCCCTCCATTCCGCAGCCGAAACACTTCATATTATCGGAGGTGACGTGGATGGTATAATCAAAGCCGTCAATCCGGTATTTAAATACGAGGTTGAGGCTTTCCTCGCTATTCTTTAAAATCATGAGCACCTGTCGCCTAAAAGACATGACATGCTTTAAACGCGGGGACTTACAACCGAGAGGGATGTGCTTAATCGGGGACAAAAGCTGCCCGTGTCTCGACAGCTCCTTCTCCAACAGCTCATTCTTTAAAAATGGTGGGACATTTGAGATGGTAATTCTCTTCGCGGGATTTACCAGAGACAGAACAGGAACCAGTGTGTCTTTAATCACAACCCCGCTCTCCACTACCCGGTTAACTTTTTCCACACTATCGAGGAAAATCACCACAGCACTATTCATTCTCGAAGCTGATCTAATGCTTTCATAACCGACCAGCTCCCCCACAGCCAGACTACACTCCTCCACTGAGCAGCTGACAGCCGGTGTCAGTTTGACAGCATGCCGGCGTGTCAGCTGCTCAAACCCGGAGCCTCGCTCCAAAACCATGCTGACCAGCAGAGCTGGCAGCAGAAACCCCCCTCCCAAAACGCCTACCCCACCCCAGCTACAGAAAACAACAAAAATTAAGATTATTTAGCAGAAAAAAAACCTTTTAACACAAAAAGACAGAGAAAAATTTGAGATAAATCACTCACGCTGTCACACGCTCTCAGCTCGCACTCACGACCACACCCACTCAGAGAGAGAGAGAGAGAGAGAGAGAGAGAGAGAATTCTATCCTGGCAGAACTAAAAACAATAACTGTCACATGTCTGTGGTGGACCACTCCCAGTTACACAGAGTGAGACTGGACATCCTGGCAGATAAGCACATTTGTCACAAGGGACAGAGTTGAAGATGCTTAGATTCTCATTGGGAGTGACTAAGAGGGACAGCTCACGTTGAGCGGCTTGGATACAAACAGAGACAAGACTGAGATGGTTTGGACATGTGCAGAGGAGGGATAGTGGATATAGTGGACAAAGGATGTTGAAGATGGAGCTGCCAAGCAGGAGGAAAAGAGGAAGACCACAGAGAAGGATCACAGGGAAAGGGTTGGTGTTACAGAGAGTAGTGGGCTCAAGCTGGATTAAACTCTAAAATTCTCCCTCATGGACTTTGCTGCTAAATTTATGAACTTTTAAAGACTGTTTAACTCTGTTCAAGATTCATCTTCTCACTACAGAATTCCAACAGCTCCTGGGTGCATTCCAGAGATGCAGCCCCATGCCCCTCTTTCTCTTTCTGTCTGTCAACCCAGACCCTCGATGCAGTCTCAATTTTTTCTTTGTTTGAAGCAACCCAAGCTTTAATTTTTCTTTAACCTTAATTTTTCTGTAACTCAAGCGGGACCACACATTTTAGAGCTTAATCCATTTTTTAAAGCTTTCTTCTGGGCTGTCCTCCACTGCCAAACGCTGTCCTGGAGGGTAATCCATTGTTCTACAGCAGACTCAAATCTCTGGCCCAAGCCTGTGAGAAGGCTCTCAGTTCAAGATCCTAGGGCACAGAACCACAGACAAGTGGTACAGATCCCATAAAACCTGGACTACCAGATTTAATTATAGTTTCTTCCCAACAACAGTACATATTTTGAATGGATTCATATAATACGTACAGACTGCTGATGTTATTTTTAGGCTATTTTGTGGGTAATAACCTTGTGTACAAGATGGTCTTATTTTATTCACTGCCCAGTATGCTCTTATTTATTGTTAAGTATATATTTTATTTTATTTTATTTATTTTTTTAGGTATTATTGCTCTAGGCATTATTTATTGTTGTAATTATGAGGATGCTAAATTCATGAATGAATTGTGAATGTGAGAGTTTGTTTTAGGGAGCAGCATCTGAATTTTGTTGTATTGTTTTTTTTTTAACAATGGAATGACAATAGGGCAGCTCGGTGGAGGAGTGGTTAGCACTGCAGCAGCACAGCAATTCACCCTTGCCGGGGGATCCTGGGTTCGATCCCTGCCCCCGACCAACAGTGATCTATGTGGAGTTTGCATGTTCTCCCCGTGTCTGTGTGGGTTTACTCCAGGATTTCTTAGGTTTCCTCCCACATGCCAAAAAACATGCAAGTTAGGTTAATTGGCATCAAACTGGGGATTCTAAATTGTCCTTAGGTATGACTGTGAGAGTGAATGGTTGTGTGTCTCTCTGTGTTGGCCCTGCAATGGACTGGCGATTTGTCCAGGGTGTACCCTGCCTCTCGCCCAAAGATGTTGGGATAGGCTTCAGCCCCCCACGACCCGAAAAGGATTAAGCGGAAGAAGATGGATGGATGGATGGAATGACATTAAAGGCACTTTTGACTTGAGGATGTCAGCCGTCAAGGTCCCAACCCAGGTTGGAAAAGCTAGGCTTCCAGAAGCCCATATCCTTGAATGCCTGTGACCCAATGAGGCCTGACTATTTCATTCTGGTCTCGCTGAGTCTCTTGTGAACCCAGCCACTCCAAGAAAGTGAGGCAGTCAATGGAATTAGCTTAAGGGACAGACTTATTCACCTCAGCCATAACTTTTTCTGTAACTACTGTTCCTTTTTGAGCATAATGTAAAGCTAATCTGTTTTTTATAACACATTTTCCAAATCCTTTTATATTAGCTTTATGTTAAACTTATTTTTTGTAACTACTGTCATTTCACTAATTCTCTATTCAGCCACACAATCATCTTTCAACCTTATTCCACATATGCAAATGGTAAATGTGTTCACATACATAGCATTTTTTCTTATAGATGACCAAAGTGCTTTACAGATCCTGCTATCCACCTAGTCACACACTGATGGCGGTGGAGCTGCCATGCACTGGCGCTGGCCTGACCCACCAGGAGCAACTGGGGGTTCAGTGTCTTGCTCAAGGGCACTTTGACATGCAGACTGCAGACAGGGCAGGAATCGAACCCCTGACCCTCCGATCAGTAGTCGGCAACACTACATCTGCACCACAGCATGCAAGACCTGTAAATACAGGGGTGTAAAAAAGTGTTTGCCCCCTTCCTGATTTTTCATTTTTACCTCCGCCAAGGAGGTTATGTTTTTACCAGGGTTTGTTTGTTTGTCTGTCTGTTACCAACATAACTCAAAAAGTTATGAACGGATTTTCATGAAATTTTCAGGAAAGGTGTGTAATGGAACGGGAAACAGATTATTAGATTTTGGTGGTGATCTGAGAGTGCATACCTCTACCTAGGGCTTTTTTGTATTTGTGCAGCAGGATTACACAAAACCTACTGGATGGATTTCGATGAAATTTTCACCAGAGGTGGTTCTTGGCCTAGAGAGGAACCCGTTATATTTTGGTGATGATCTGAGAATGCATACCTTAGCCAAGACTCTTAACTTCTCACAGTGTGTTAGCAACAATACTCTAAAACTGATGGACACACTTTGATGCAATTTTCACCACAAGTGGCTAGAGGCCTACACACAAACCCATTACATTTTGGAGGTGATCCATGAGAAACGGAAGGAGCCTTGGCAGAGGTATGCGCTCTATGAGTGCTTTTCTAGTTTTGTATGTTTGTCACATTTACCTTTTTCAGATCAAACAAATTTAAATATTAGACAAAGATAACACAAGTAAACACAAAACATAGTTTTTAAATGAAGGTGTTTATTATTAAGGGTAAAAAAAAATCCAAACCTACATGGCCCTGTGTGAAAAAGTGATTGCCCCCCCCCCCCCCTGTTAAAACATAAATTAACTGAAGTTTATCACATCTTTGGAAAGCTGAGTTCAATTTCTCTAGCCACACCCAGGGCTGATTACTGCCACACCTGTTCTCAATCAAGAAATCACTTAAATAGGACCTGCTTGACAATGAAGTAGACCAAAAGATCCTCAAAAGCTAGACATCATGCTGCGATCCAAAGAAATTCAGGAACAAATGAGAAACAAAGTAATTGAGATCTATCAGTCTGGAAAAGGTTATAAAGCCATCTCTAAAGCTTTGGGACGCTAGTGAACCACAGTGAGAGCCATTATCCACAAATTGCAAAAACATGGAACAGTGGTGAACCTTCCCAGGAGTGGCCGGCAGACCAAAATTACCCCAAGAGCTAGCGACAACTCATCCAAGAGGTCACAAAAGACCCCACAACAACATCCAAAGAACTGCAGACCTCACTTGCCTCAGTTAAGGTCAGTGTTTGTGACTCCACCATAAGAAAGACTGGGCAGCAATGGCCTGCATGGCAGAGGTCCAAGACAAAAAACACTGCTGAGCAAAAAGAACCAGTCTGTATTAGGTTAGGGGGGAATCACTTTTTCACACAGGGCCATGTAGGTTTGGATTTTTTTTTACCCTTAATAATAAACCCCTTCTGTCACCATGGGATGAGACGCTGTCTCGGCGCTCAGCCCATGTCTCCTCATCCCTGCCTCTCATTAGACAGCGTCTCAGCTGGCTCCCAGCTGTCAGTATTACGGGACGGCTGGGGCCAATTAATCCTCATCAGCTGGGGCGCTGCTAATGAGCATAAGAAGGAGCAGCCTCGATCACTCGGGGCTGCGACTTAAAGTACTACAGGCTGAAACCCTGATGTCCGGCGTCAGCCCTTACTCTTCTTGCAGTAACCTTGTGAGTGTTCCCCGCTATGAGTATTATGCCTTGGTATCCTATTCTCCGGTGCCAGCCCTCTACTCCTGTGCCGTTCTACTCGTGAGTTTAACCCTGTACAGTGGTACCTCTACTTACGAATTTAATTCGTTCCGGAAGAATTCTCGTAACGTGAAAAATTCGTAAGTAGAGGCGCGTTTTACATGTAAATGCCGTAATCCGTTCCAAGCCCCCAAAATTCGGGCATAAATTTTTTATAAATCGTAAAAACACATCAAAACATGTAACAAATACATGTTACAATTAGATTACTGCACAATAAACATAAAATGAGAGTTTAAAATGAGAGAAAGAATAATAAAAGAGAATAATAAAAGAGAAAGAATAATAAAAATTATGTTCATTTACCCTTTAACTGCTATCGTCGTCGACGTCGTCACCTTTTGCCTTCTTTAGTTCATGTTCTGATCCAAGGACGTTTGCTTTTGTTGGCTTGTAAGTGCTTCGTTTTGTTTTAATACCGTGCTGATCGTTGATGTATTACGGCCATATTCTTTGGCGAGATCAACCAAACGCATCCCCTTTTCATACCTTTCGATTATCTCCTTTCTTTGTTTGTATGGACAAAAAAACTCTCTTCTTTTCTCCTTTTCCACTTATCTCCGTCACTTTCTTGGGGCCCATAGCGAATAAATGTTAATTCTGTACTGTACACACACGTAAAACTTTCACCTTGTTCTTAATAAAGTTTTGGAAAAAAAAAACAAACTTCGTGGCCAATGGGATACCAGGAAGATGCTAGGCGATAGCCAATGGCAGAGCAGCTACAGGTATGTTTACGTTCGGTAAACTACGGAAGCTGCGAGGAGCGCGTACTTTTTTGCCTTTCGTATCTTGAAATTTCGTTCGTAACTAGAGGCAATATTTTCCCGTTGAGGCGTCTCGTAACCTGAAAATTCCGTATGTAGAGACGTTCGTAAGTAGAGGTACCACTATATATGAGTAGCTGTGCTTTCGGTCAGCAAGACCGTGTTCCTTACCCCGTGTTCCTTATCCCTTGTCCTAAACCCTCATTTATAATAAAACATCTCAACTCACTGGCTCGCCCTCGGCTCTCATTGTGTGGCACCCTAGAGCCACATGTAACAGTAAGTCGCAGCCAGACGAGTTGCCGGCGGCCGTGAGTTTGTGGAACTGTACCTTCCTTGTCCGGGTGTTAGCGCCATTAGCATGCCGTTTCCCAGGAGTCACCCCCGACGCCAGGGCGACGAGCTGGCGTCCATCCTGGGGGCTGTCGACAGGACGCTCTTCACCCTGCACGACGCCTCCAATTCGAGACGCTGGCATCCGGGCCGTGCTGAGGATTTCCTGGACTGTCACCCTCGTTCTTTGTTCCATCTCGAGGTCAGTGCCAGGATTAACGCCATGGTCACACAGCGAGAGAAGCTCCGCGGGTTGGATGGAAACCCCGGCAGGACGCCGAAGTGGATGACGTTGCCCCCCGCTTCAGGACCCCGTTCCTGCTGCCATTCCAGCCCGGGAGTCCGCGGGTTGGATGGAAACCCCGGCAGGACGCCGAAGTGGATGACGTTGCCTCCCGCTTCGGGACACCGTTCCTGCTGCCATTCCAGCCCGGGAGTCCGCGCCACCCAGAGGGCTTCCCCCGTTCTGCACTACGTCACTCGGGATTCCCCCCATGGAGCCGCAGCTGACAGCTGTTACGTCCGGGACCGAGCGGCTGACGCGATTCCCACTGTGCATCCATCCACCATCTTCTGGCACGTGGCGGCGGCAGTGAGATTGATGGAGAGGACTCCAGGGCAACGAAGCCTTCCCAAGCTCAACGCCTTCCTCGCCTCGGTCTCTGCTCAGGAGCAGCGATTCCTGGGTTCCCCCCTCGCTTTGTCGCCTGGGAGAGGCCGTCGTCACATCGCCAAATCACCTCTGCACGACCCCCTTCCGGATCCAGTTCTGGGCTGCCGCCAGGACCGTTCCCCCCACTCTTCATCTCGTCAGCGTGGAGTTTTCACAGCCTCGTTCCCTGAGCCTCATTCCCCCGCTGTCACTCCTGGACATTCGGGCTGGCTCACCCCGGCTGTTTCCCCCTCCTCCTCGACGTGCTTCCCGACTGCTGTGTGTGCCTGGAATCCCGGCCTGGTGAGCTCTCTTCTGGAGACTACGCGAGCGATCCTCAGACGATTTCCCAGGGGGTCCTCCGTTATCACCTGGCGGGGAGAGGAAAAAGCAGTGTCCACTGCAGCAGGCGTTATCCAACCTCCAGGAGACAGGCAAGTCATAGTTTATTTACATCAGTTTAATGATTTGCTCTGTCACACTCCTGGAGGAGGGGTTCAGGGTTCGCAGCTCCCTGAACTCCCCCCACCTGCTGTAACCTGTGTTCCTAATCCTGCATCCTCTGTGTCTCTCTCCGCCAAGCGGTCCCCGGCCTCGGGTCAACGTCGTGGGACCAGGAGAGCCCCTGCGGTTCTGGTTCCGCAGCTGCGTTGTGGACGGAGGAGGAGGACTGACTGCTGCGTGGAGTCTGCACCGACGATTAAGCGTCCCCGGGTCTCCACGGAGGAGCGGTTCGGTCCAGCGGGACGAGATTCTTCTGGCTTCACGCTGTGTGGTTCATCGGCGAGGTTACCGGAGCTGGAGGAGCCTCAAGCTGCGTCGACCATCGTGCTGGCTGCAGGGCCCGACGCAGCCGAGTGGGAGCCTGACCTTCTGACGACGGATCCTGGATCTTCGCAGTCCTGGACGGCGTCGGAACCTGAGATCAGGCGAGTGCTCTCCTTTCTTTTCTCTCTCTATTTCTTTGAGCACTTTAGCCTGTCTCTAGGGGAGATGAGCCGGGTGCAGCCGCCCGCTGCATCTGAGCTCATTTTGCCGGGTTCTGGCGCTGCCGGTGATCCTGATCCCGGTTCTGTTTTTTCTCCCAAGCCTTCTTCCAGGGTCACCGGCGAGGAGTTGCCGTTCCTCGTGATGCTGGAGGGTCCAGGTTCAACGTTGGAGGTCGGTTCTGGTGCGGTGCCGACCCAGTCGGGGTCCGACGCGGGTGCTGCTTCAGCGGTGTCCAACGTGGGTTCGCCTAAGACCCAATCGGGGTCCGACGTGGGTGCTGCGCCAGCGTTGTCCAGGTCCGGTGAGGAGGTGGCTGTTTCCCAGCGGCTTGACGCTCGTTGCCCTCGTCATTGGCTCTCCCCTGTGCCTCGTCCACTGGGACCCGCTTTGACCCTTCGTCCGTCTCAACGGTCCTGGTGGTTGAGTGATGCGGGTCGACGGCCCGACCCGCAAGACTTCTGGTTCGGTGATCTGGTCCAACCCCCCGACGAACTTTGCTGCTTCTGGGTGGCCTGGCACGGCTACTGGCGGACTGGTTTCTTGGGATCTGGGTCTGGACTTGGCCGTCCGAACATTTCCCTCTCCCCGATTCACCAACTGGACAGTGGGCGGGGAGACCCCCGGTACTATCCCGGCCATTTTTGGACTCTGCCTGCCATATTCCTCGGGTGTTGTCTACCTTTTATTATGATCAAAGTCACTCGAGTGTAATTTCTGCCCTTTTGGTGAACATATATTTACAGTGCTGTGTATTGTTTTCCCCCTTATTAACCGTACTCAGCATTTTATCTCATTGTTATCCTGTTTCCCTGTCATCTTTTTTCCTCTAGGTGACCCCCCGTATATTTAGTGCTGTGTATTGTGTTTTTCCCCTTGTTAACCGTACTCAGCATCTTATCTCATTATTATCCTGTGAGCCTGTCACCGTTATTCCCCTAGGTGACCCCCCGTTTATTTAGTGCTGTGCATTGCGTTCTCTCCTTATTAGCCATACTCAGCATCTTATCTTATTGTTGTCCTGTTACTCTGTCACTGTTATTTTCCTAGGTGTCCTTCTTTGCATATGGCGCCGTGTATTTTGTTATCTTTTTACTTACCGGTGCACGTCATTCCTATTATTCTTGTCCTGGTCTTAGCCCGCTTTTGTTTCATGGAGTAATGTGTTTTGGTTTCTTTATCAACCATGCTCTGTGACCACCTCATCCTGTTCCATTTAGCGTTGTGTATTGTGTTTGTTATTTATCACTCATACTCAGCGTTTTTGTCCTGTTACCTTTTTGGTGTTTTTTTTTTCCTTGCCCTGGGCCACACATTGTTGGTATTATCTGAGTAGTGTGCAACCAGTGTTCTGACTCAGTTTTCTCCCCATCTGTGCCCTGGGTTAATTATTCCCTGTTTTGTAAAGTATTGTATTTGGATTTTTTCCCTCTCTCTGCCCTGCTACCCTACATTGTTCGATTGGGTTTTTTTTTTTTTGTCCTTCCCTTGGCATCTCCCCCTCCGGTCCTGCCCCCCTTCCGCCCACCCTAGGTGGGGGGGGGGAGGAAAGCTGAGATGTTCCTGGTCGTTCGGGAGCCCGACCTTGAGGGGGGGCTCTGTCACCATGGGATGAGACGCCGTCTCGGTGCTCAGCCCATGTCTCCTCATCCCTGCCTCTCATTAGGCAGCATCTCTGTCACCATGGGAGGAGACGCCATTTCGGCGCTCAGCCCATGTCTCCTCATCCCTGCCTCTCATTAGACAGCATCTCAGCTGGCTCCCAGCTGTCGGTATTATGGGACGGCTGGGGCCAATTAATCCTCATCAGCTGGGGCGCTGTTAATGAGGATAAGAAGGAGCAGCCTCGATCACTCGGGGCTGCGACTTAAAGTACTACAGGCTGAAACCCTGATGTCCGGCGTCAGCCCTTACTCTTCTTGCAGTAACCTTGTGAGTGTTCCCCGCTGTGAGTATTATGCCTTGGTATCCTATTCTCCGGTGCCAGCCCTCTACTCCTGTGCCGTTCTACTCGTGAGTTTAACCCTGTATATGAGTAGCTGTGCTTTCGGTCAGCAAGACCGTGTTCCTTACCCCGTGTTCCTTATCCCTTGTCCTAAACCCTCATTTATAATAAAACATCTCAACTCACTGGCTCGCCCTCGGCTCTTATTGTGTGGCTCCCTAGAGCCACATGTAACACCTTCATTTAAAACTGCATTTTGTGTTTACTTGTGTGTTATCTTTGTCTAATATTTAAATTTATTTTATGATCTGAAACATCTAAGTATGACATATAAAAAAATGAGAACTCGGGAAGGGGCAAACACTTTTTCACACCACTGTATATAAATATTGCATTTTCTTCATGCAAAATTAGCACCGTTCATGCTACCTTCAGTTATCTTCCCATTTTACAAGCTATACAGATGTCCCAGTCTAGGTCCACCGAGGGTGCAGCTCTGTCCCAATCCGGGTCCATCAAGGGTGCAGCTCTTTCTCAGTCTAGGTCCACCGAGGGTGCAGCTTTGTCCCAGTCCGGGTCCACCGAGGGTGCAGCTCTGTTCCAGTCCAGGGCCACCAAGGGTGCTGCTTCAGCCCAGTCCGGGGTCACCAAGGGTGTTGCTCCTATGTCCAAGGCTGTGGCAGATCCTCTGTCCACATCTGGGTCCGTCATGATTCTTCTCCTGCCATCTCTTTCATCGGGTGCCCATCTTCTGTGTCCCGCGGTCCACGGTAAGAACTGGTTCCAGCTGCCATCTCTGGGGCGGGGGGGGGGGGGTGCTCTGTGACCTGCTGGCCCAGAGACGTGGGGAGACTGCCTGAACTTTCTTGGTTGCTTGGGTGGCTTCTGAGTACTGGAACACCACCCGATGGACTCCCTCATCCTATTTGGTGGCTTTGGAGACCTGATAGGCTGCCTGACCTTTACCACCTGTTGGTCGGGTGGAGCCGGGACTCTGGAAGGCTACCTGAACTGATCCGTTGTTTACCTTGTTTCGCTTGTTTTTTTGTTTTCTTATTTAGTTAGTATTGTAGTCATGTCTGTTTTGTTTTGTTGGGGTTTTGTCTCTTCCTCCAGGCCTGGATCCCCCCACCACCCTCCCAGGGTCAGTTTTTTGTAGTCATTCCTGTTGGGGGGGGGGGGGGGGAATTTCATTCCTTTGTTGCTACGGTGGGGTGTCTAGGTTCCACCCCTTAAGGTAGGGGCACTGTAATGATGCCAAGTGCAGGTCTGTGCCGCGCTCGGGTCTTTGTGGTCTTATTCATTTTCTGTATATGTATTTAGTCCTGATTTTTGTCCATTATGGTTTGTGCTTTTATTTTGACAGCACAGTTTGTGACTTCCTGCTGTCAAGTCTTTTCATGGGTTGTCACAGCTGTTTTGTGTTCGTTAATCACTTTCACTGGTTTTCCCATATTATTATTTAAGCTTGCTTGCCGGGGTCATTCCTCGCAGCAACCTCGCCTTTTGCGGACTGGAATCCCCACATCTGATTCCAGTCTTACTTTCTGCTTTGTACTCAGCCTCGCCTGTTTATATGTAAGTTTCCTTTTGTGGTTTTTTTATTGTTTGTATTTTTCTGTAATCACTCTTTGCGGTCCTTGTTTGCTAGTATTTATTTTCTTTCCCATTAAATGTGCCAACTCACTGCTGGCGATTGGTGCCTCATTTCTGCTCTGAAAGAGCCAATTATGACAGATTAAGGTAAAGACTTTGACTAGGCCACTCCAAAGTCTTCATTTTGTTTTTCTTAAGCCATTCAGAGGTGGACTTGCTGGTGTGTTTTGGATCAGTGTCCTGTTGAAGAACCCAAGTGCACTTCAGCTTCAGGTCACGAACAGATGGCCAGACATTCTCCTTCAGGATTTATTTGGAAGACAGCAGAATTCATGGTTCCATTTACCACAGCAAGTCTTCCAGGTCCTGAAGCAGCAAAACAGCCCCAGACCATCACACTACCGCCACCATATTTTACTGTTGGGATGATGTTCCCTTTCTGAAATGCTGTGTTAGTTTTACGCCGGATGTCATGGGACACACACCTTCCAAAAAGTTCAACTTTTGTCTCGTCAGTCCATGAGTTTTTGCCATGTTTTCTGGCAAAACTGAAATGATCCTTTATGTTCTTTTTGCTCAGCAGTGGTTTTCGTCTTGGGGTAATTTTGGTCGGCCAGCCACTCCTGGGAAGGTTCACCACTGTTCTGTGTTTTTGCAATTAGTGGATAATGGCTCTCACTGTGGTTTGCTGGAGTCCCAATGCTTTAGAAATGGCTTTATAACCTTTTCCACACTGATAGGTCTAAATTACTTTGTTTCTCATTTATTCATGAATTTTGTTGCATGATGTCTAGCTTTTGAGGATCTTTTGGTCTACTTTACATTGTCAGGCAGGTCCAATTTAAGTGAGTTCTTGACTGAGAATAGATGTGGCAGTAATCAGCCCTGGCTGTGGCTAGAGAAATTGAACTCAGCTTTCCAAAGATCTGAGCATGTCATGCAGCCGACTCAAAACAGGGGATGCACTCTGGATCTTGTCATTAGCCATGGCCTGCCCACGAGTCTGTCCTCTGTTGTTGACTTGGCTGTATCTGACCATTGCTGTGTTTTTTAACATCACGGGTTTTATGCAATGGGAGATCTTGGTGCAAACTGTGAGGAAGTGCCATCTGACACCTGAAGTGGCTGCTGATTTTTATCAAACTCTTATGCAACATTCCCCCAGTTATTTTATCTGCATCCTATGATTTTATTTTTGATAATTTTAACAATAAGTTAAGATCAACCATTGACAAAGTTGTCCCAATAATCTCAAGGACAGTTAGGAATAAACCAAAGCCTTCATGGAGAAGCAACCAAATCCAACAACTGAAAAGAGAGTGCAGGATGGCTGAAAGGAAATGGAGGAAAAACAAATTATCAATTACAAAATAAGGAATAAATTAAAAATATACAATAATGCAGTCAAAACATCAAGAACCGAGTATTTTGTCAACATAATCTCAACCCATAACAATAACCCTAGTCCTTTCTGCAACCATTGATCACTTAATCAACCCAGATTTTAATAAAAACACAAACCTGCCATCCAACTCGCTATGTGAGAGTTTTGCAGACCACTTCAGGTGCAAGGTTGATTGTATTAGATCCAACATTTTATCTGACCAGAAGACTGCTTTTAATGGAATCTTGGACTCACCTTTAGCTGAGGACACACTGCTCTTGTTGATGCTAAGATGCTTGGTAGAGTTTTCTCCCAGGTAAACTTGACCTCCTGCCTTTTAGATCCGATTCCCACATCACTTTTTAAAACATTTTATGGATTCTTTGAACATGAGATTTTAAACATTGTAAACTGCTCTCTTCGGAATGATGTATTCCCCACTGCTTTTAAAATGGCTGTGGTAAAGCCCCTTTTGAAGAAGAGTAATTTAGATCCTGATATTCTCAGTAACTATCGACCTGTATCCAACTTACCGTTTTTAAGTAAAGTTTTAGAAAATTTGTTTTTATCCAGTTAAACAATTTCCTTATTGACCGCAACATTTTTGAAAAATTTCAGTCTGGGTTTAGGACAAACCACAGTACCGAGACAGCCATGTTAAAAATTGTTAATGATATCAGGTGTAACATGGACTCCCACAAACTGTCAGTCCTGGTGCTGCTGGATCTCAGCGCTGCCTTTGATACAGTAGATCACCACATTTTATTAAGCAGACTCAAACACCTGGTGGGCCTCTCAGGTACCATTCTTGAATGGTTTCATTTCTATCTCACAGATCTTGGCTATTTTGTAAGTATGGATACATGTTCTTTGGCAATCCACGAAATCAAGTGTGGGGTACCCCAAGGTTCAATTTTAGGGTCAATACTTTTTAATCTTTATATGACTCCCACTTGGGGATGTTATCAGGAGACATGGCATCAATTTTCATAGCTATGCTGATGATGCACAGCTGTACATTGTCACGTCTCCTGATGACACAAAACCAATCAATGCCCTTTTAAACTACTGTATATTTTAGATATAAAGTCATGGATGGCAGAGAACTTCCTACAGCTCAGCCAGGACAAAACAGAAGTTTTAATAATCGGTCCTGAAGACAAGAGAGAGAAACTTTTACCTAAATTGCTAAGTCTAAAATGTACACACATTAAAAATGTAACAAAAATCGAATTTTACCATCTTAGGAATGTACCCAGAGTCCGCCCTTTTCTCTCTCTTGCCAGCACGGAGGTCTTGATGCATGCTTTTATTACCAGCCATATAGACTATTGTAATGCACTGCTCTCTAGTCTCCCCCCAAAAAGGATATCACATCTCCAACTGCTCCAAAATTCAATTACACGAGTGTTGAAGAGGACCAGGGGATGAGCGCATATTACACCAGTTTTAGAATCACTGCATTGGTTCCCTGTGCATTTTAGGATCAATTTTAAGGTTCTCTTAGTAGTTTTTAAATGCCTCAATGGTCTTGTGCCTTCTTATTTATCTGAGCTGCTTTTATCTTATGAGCCCTTGTGGACCCTGAGGTCCTGTGGTACCGGCTTTTTAATGGTTCCCAATGTCAAGCCCAAGACCTTTGGTGAAGCTTCCTTTCACTATTATGGCCCTCATCTGTGGAACAGCCTGCCAGAAAGCCTCAGGGCTGCAGAGTCAATAGATGTTTTTAAGAACAGGCTAAAGACCCACCTTTTTAATTTGGCTTTTAACAAACCTGTAAGTAGTCATTTATGCTCCATTGTTTTATGTTCTTCTTCGAGCTATTGGTTTTTAGATTTTCTCATCGTTTCTAATCGATGTGTTTTAGTTCAGTTTTTAAGTATAGGTTTTTAGTTCCTCTTGTTTTTGTGTGTTCTTAATTTCTTTCTGTACCTTTTTAATTTTGGCTTTTAACAAATCTGTTTATTATTGAAGTAGTCATTTATGCTCCATTGTTTTACATTCTTCTTAGCACCATTTGCGTGTTTTAGCTCCAGTGTTTCCTCAGTGGAAACCCTCATGCTGGATGCTGCCTGGCCTATCTGCAGGGGTGCTGGTCTTGTGGGTCGCCCTAGCTTGGGTGGGTGGGGGCTTTATGCCACTGCCTACAGCTGTGGTGCGGGCCCCGGCCTGTCCTGGTTGGGTGGCCTCTGTGGCATGCTCTGTGATTATGGGCTGTGTGGTCTCCCGGCATGGGGGACTCCACAGGATGGTTGCTCTTTCACATGGTGCCTCGGTGCCTAGCGATGTCTCTTTTATTTTACATGTGTGTAAGAGAAGTAGGGGGTGGTTGTATGTGTGTGTGTGTGTGTGTGTGTGTGTGTGTGTGTGTGTGTGTGTGTGTTTTGTGGGTATGTTTATGGGAGGGTTGGAAGGGGTGGGGATGTATTGCATAAATATATGTAATTAAATGTGTCTACTGTTTTTATCTATGTAAAGCACTTTGCACAGCATCTAATGTTTGAAAAGTGCTATACAAATAAAGTTTGAATGATTGATTGATTGATAAACTACAGTTAATTTATGTTTTAACAGGGGGACAATCACTTTTTCACACAGGGCCATGTCGGTTTGGATTTTTTTTTTTTTTTACCCTTAATAATAGACACCCTCATTTAAAACCTGCATTTTGTGTTTACTTGTGTTATCGTTGTCTAATATTTAAATTTGTTTAATTTTTTGAAACCTTTAAGTGTGACAAAAATACAAAAAAAGTGAGAAATCAGGAAGGAGGAAAACATTTTTTCACACCACTGTATGGTGGGATGGAGGCAGGGAGGTACAGACAGATGGATGGACAAGGGAGGGAAAGAAGGAGCCTTGGTGGAGGTATGCACTGTCTACCAGGCATATGGTAATCTCTCGATATGTCTGTATATGTACTGTATATCTATATGTCTATAAGTCTATTACCAGCATTTCAGCTCACCCACTCAAAATCAACTGGAGCTAAAGGGTTGTATCATTGTATCGCCTTATTTTCTTGACTTTTAATTTGCCACAATTTCCAGATAAGGCTTTGTTTTCAAAATAAACACAAATTTAACTCACCTTTACCATCAATGCAGCTGCAAAAAAAAGGTATTGTAATAACTATGCTGGGCCACTAGAAGTGGCAGTGTGACTTTTTTACAGCTCCCCATGCCACAGGCACTAAGGCATCAGCACCTTGGTGCTTTCATTTTCCATGTATTTCTTCTGAGTTAGCTCTGTAGACTGCTTTTTTTTTCCTGTATGCATTTCAGAAATGAATAAATTTTGTAAAATAAATCATGTTAAATTTGGCTGTAAATATTTTCCATTATTTGGCTGAAAGAAGGTCTTACATGAGTTGACTCTTGGACAAAAAAAATGGGTTTTTTTTTACACTGGTATGATTTTTATTCATTGTCCATTGCTTTGGACATGGACAGCAAGAGAAACAAAGCACTATGTGACAAATATCAGAGACAGCTACAGCTGTGAGAAAATTAGGACACCCCATTTGATACTCAGTTCTTTATTAAGAAATGTTCACATATCAATGTCTAATGTCTACCAGAGTGGTGGCCTAGCTGATAGAACATTCAAGCCCTGGCTGGGTCATACTAAAGACCATATAAAAATGGTACTTCCTTCCTTCTAACTTGGTGCTCAGCATAATAGAATGTGGGATGGAAAAGTTGTTTGTGGCGGCAACTCAGATTCTAGATGTGATCAGCATTGTAGATAGGAGAAACATAATTTTGTTCTGCTGTATGGATTGAATGACACTAAAGTTGGCTTCTTTTTCTTCTAATCTTCTTTTTATTTTTTTTCTATTTTGCCACTTCAAGTGTGGATAAAGGTGTGGGTGTCTGAATTTATTCCTCATAATTGTTTTAGAATTACATTTTACAGAAAAAATTAAAAAGTCTTTTCTTCAGTTTTAATTGTTTAGTTATATTACTTGAATATCCCAGTATTGTTAACATTGATATTACATAACCATATGTCCAAATATGTAAAGCGCACGCACACACACACACACACACACACACACACAGAGGGCCCAATTATCATAGGCAAGTGCACCTTGCAGAAGTGTTTTTTGTTAGTTTCTCAGCACGTTGTTTTTTACACTTTGTGTCACATCGCCTAATTTGTCTGCTCTGTGATTATTGCCATCAGCTGCGTGCACACATGCTCTCCATCTTGTCCTGGCTTATTTATACCGCGCTGCCCAGGCTTCAGTGAGGAGATGTCTCACTGTGCTCCAGACGAGCTTCATTTGCCATCCTCTTCATCCTTGCCTAAAGTCTACAGTCGACCTTGTTCCAAGCCTGCTGTCCCGAGGCCTGAGGGACTTCTTCCACAGCTCACGTAAGCGCCTATTATTCTACTCACCTTGTCCTCTAGTCCCCTGTGCACAGGCGGAGCGCCTTGGAGGCGGATTCTCTCCTCCTCTGTGGCAGCGGACTCCTCTTCACCTCTCAGCACACAACACCGCCACCTCCAAGTCTACACACCAGCAGGAGCTGCAACCCACGGCTACGGACTCTGTCTTCCTGGCCATAGCCGCAGAGCTGAACCTGAGCTGTCCACCATCTCTACATTCAGTAAGCCTCTGACAGCTCATCAGCTGCTGTTTCCTTATTTAACTGTCACGCTTCTGTGTGTTCCTAGGGTTGCCAGGCTGTACGGTGTCCTGCTCTGTCTCCTGCAGTTCCTGCCCATACCTACACACACACACTCACACACTTACATGCCAATAAACCTAATTGAATCTATTCTTGAGTCTGTGTTTCGTCACTGGGTCACTTAACCATGTCATAATTACCAGTAGACAGTGCACTGGCTTTACGCTGGGAGGAGGTGGCTCATTTCAAAGAGGTGTGGCAGAGGCAATCTCATGCGCATCAGTATTTTGTGTCATTTCATGACAATGCATTTTTGATTTAAAAAAAAAGGAGGTCTGCCACCATAGGTGCATTTGAAATCATGCAGCTCAGGAGCTCATGAGCAAAAAGCATTCACTAGGATTTTCAGTTATTTTAATGGAGAGAGTTGTGACAGGTCGAACCTCAGTTTCAGGAGGAGCAATGTGGTTTTCGTCCTGGCCGTGGCACATCGGACCAGCTCTTTACCCTCTCGAGAATTCTCGAGGGTTCGTGGGAGTTTGCCCAACCAGTTTACATGTGTTTTGTGGACTTGGAGAAGGCATTTCACTGCGTCCTTCGTGGTTTTTTGTGGGGGGTGCTTCGGGAGTATGGGGCATCGGGCTTGTTGTTACGAGCTATTCGCTCTCTGTACGACCGTTGTGAGAGTTTGGTTTGTATTGCCAACACTCGGTCGGAGTCATTCCTAGCGAGAGTTGGACTCCGCCAGGGCTGCCCTTTGTCACCGATCCTGTTCATAATTTTTATGGACAGGATTTCTAGGCACAGCCAGGGAATGGAGGGTGTCATGCTCGGTGACCACAGGATCTCATCTCTGTTGTTTGCAGATGATGTTGTCCTGTTGGCTTCATTCAGCAATGACCTACAGCTCTTGCTGGGACAGTTTGCCGCTGAGTGTGAAGTGGCTGGGATGAGAATCAACACCTCCAAGTCCGAGTCCATGGTCCTCAGCCGGAAAAAGGTGGATTGTCCTCTCTGGGTTGGGGACAGGCTCCTGCCCCAAGTGGAGGAGTTTAAGTATCTTGGGGTCTTATTCACGAGTGAGGGGAGAATGGAGCGAGAAATTGACAGACGGATTGGAGCAGCATCTGCAGTGATGCGGACGTTGTACCAGTCTCTTGTGGTGAAGAAGGAGCTGAGTTCTAAGGCAAAGCTGTCGATTTACCAGTCAATCTACGCTCCTACTCTCACCTATGGTCACAAGCTTTGGGTAATGACCGAAAGAACAAGATCACGGATACAAGTGGCTGAAATGAGCTTTCTCCGTAGGATTGCTGGACTCACCCTCAGAGATAGGGTGAGGAGCTCAGTCATCTGGGAGAGGCTCAGAGTAGAACCGCTGCTCCTCCACATTGAAAGGAGTCAGCTGAGGTGGTATGGGCATCTGATTAGGATTCCTCCTGGACGCCTCCCACTTGAGGTGTTTTGGGCACGTCCCACTGGGAGGAGACCCCAGGGCAGACCCAGGACTCGGTGGAGAGACTATGTCTCCCAGCTGGTCTGGGAACGCCTTGGTATCCTCTCTGAAGAGCTGGAGCAGGTGGCTGGGGAGAGGGAAGTCTGGGCTTCTCTGCTTGAAGTTTATTAAATGTCCAACCAGAGGAAATAACACGCTGGATCACTGTTACACTACAGTGAAGGACGCATATCGCGCTGTTCCCCGCGCTGCGCTCGGATTATCTGATCACGTGATGGTCCACCTCATTCCCACATACAGACAGAGACTGAAGCTCACTAAACCTGTTGTGACCACCACGAAGAAATTGACCAGTGAAGCTGGAGAGAATCTGAACACATACATGGAAATAACTGACTGGGACATGTTTAAAGGAGCCACACATGATCTTAATGAGTACACGGACACTGTGAACTCATATATCAACTTCTGTGAGGAGAACATTCTTCCATCACGCACCAGGGTGAGGTACTCTAATGATAAGCCCTGGTTCACTGCCAAGCTCAGACAGATCAGGAAGGAGAAGGAAGCAGCGTTGAAAAGTGGAGACAGGGACTGCTACAGAGAGGTCAAATATCGGTTTAACAGAGAGCTGAGGAGAGCTAAATCTGTGTATTCTGAGAGACTCCAGCAGCAGTTCACTGCTAATGACTCGGCTTCTGTGTGGAGAGGACTGAGGCAAATCACCAACTATCGGCCTCAGGCTTCTAAAGGTCAGGATGACAAAGCCCTTTGTCAAAAACTGTCCCAACATTACGCCCGTTTTGACACCTCGTCAGCTGTGTCCAACTCACCCACTCCACCCAGCTCCACTGCCTCCTCGGCCCCTAATTCATCAAAAGCGGTCCCCCCCCCCCTCCTCCTCCTCCTCCTCCTCCCCCCCTGCCCTTGTCATTAGTGAGCAGGACGTGCACCGACAGTTCTCCAGACTGAACCCGCGCAAGGCCCCCGGGCCGGACGCTGTGTCTCCCTCCACCCTGAGACACTGTGCGAAAGAGCTGGCTCCTGTCTTCACAGACATTTTTAACACCTCCCTTAAGCTATGTCACGTGCCGACCTGCCTCAAATCCTCCACCATCATCCCTGTCCCCAAGAAGCCACGGATTACTGGACTTAACGATTACAGACCTGTAGCGCTCACCTCTGTAGTCATGAAGTCCTTTGAGCGCCTGGTCCTGTCTCACCTCAAGTCCATCACCACTCCCCGCCTGGACCCGCTGCAGTTTGCCTACCGTGCTAACAGGTCTGTGGACGACGCAGTCAACCTGGCCCTCCACTCCATCCTGCAGCACCTGGACTCCCCGGGAACCTACGCCAGGATTCTGTTTGTAGACTTCAGCTCCGCATTCAACACCATCCGCCCCGATCTGCTTCAGGACAAGCTGTCCCTGCTCGATGTGCCTGACTCCCTCTGCAGGCGGATCACCGACTTCCTGACGGACCGGAGGCAGCATGTGCGGCTGGGGAAGTCTGTCTCGGACTCTGTTAGCATCAGCATTGGATCACCCCAGGGCTGTGTACTTTCCCCCCTACTCTTCTCCCTTTATACCAACTCCTGCACCTCCTCCCACCAGTCTGTTAAGCTGATTAAGTTTGCAGACGACACCACCCTCATCGGGCTCATCTCCAACGGCAACGAGTCCGTCTACAGGAAAGAGGTGGCCCAGCTGGTGTCCTGGTGCAGCCACAATAACCTGCAGCTGAACGCTCTGAAGACAGCGGAGATGATTGTGGACTTCAGGAAAGTCACAACCCCCCTGCCCCCCCTCACCATCACAGGCTCTCCCATCACCATTGCAGATTCCTTCCACTTCTTGGGCACCACCATCACCCAGGACCTCAAATGGGAGCCAACCATCAGCTCCCTCATCAAAAAGGCCCAGCAGAGGATGTTCTTTCTGCGGCAGCTGAGGAAGCTCAAGCTACCCACCAAGATGTTAGTGCAGTTCTACACGGCCATCATCGAGTCCATCCTCACCTCCTCCATAACTGTGTGGTATGCAGGAGCCACTGCCAAGGACAGACTAAGGCTGCAGCACGTCGTGCGCACTGCTGAGAAGGTGATCGGCTGCAAGCTCCCATCTCTCCAGGACCTGTACATCTCCAGGACCCGGAGGCATGCTGGCTTGATCATAGCCGATCCTTCACACCCTGGTCACGTACTGTTTGCCCCCCTCCCCTCAGGTAGAAGACTTCGGTCCATTCGGACTAAAACCTCCCGGCACATGAATAGCTTTTTCCCCTCTGCCATCAGACTGCTGAACATTAAGTGACTTATTGTCTCTCTTGCACTATATACAGCAGCTCAACCAGACTCATGAAATTCATCACTGTTTTTCTGTTGCATTATCAACTGCACTGTGGTACCCCATATTATCTGCTACTTGCTAATTTATTTAAAACTGCCTTGACTAGTATTACTCATTATTACTATTATTATTATTATTATTATTATTATTATTATTATTATTATCACTTATTTTTCTACACTTATTGCACGTTTTTAGTCCTTTAGTTTTTTAGTTTATCTCTTTATCTCATCATGTTTTTAATGTTGCAGCATGGCACCGAGACAAATTCCTAGTTTGTGTACTACATGAACAATGGCAATAAATCGAATTCCGATTCTGATTCTGATTCTGATTCTGATTCTGAACTGCTGCCTCCGCGACCCAGACCTCTGGAAAAGCGGTAGAAGATGGATGGATGGATGGAGTTGTAACAGTTATAATCTAATCACCTGTCATTTTAATTATAATATGATGATACACTTAGTAGTTTTTTTTATTCTGTCCACATTCTCATTTTAATTGCATTAGAGTCTATAGATTAGGCATTAATGTATGAATATTTTAGTAGAATGAATGAATGAACAGGGAGCCTGTGTACGTTCTGGTGTGGATGTGGCGCACGAGGAACGCATGGTCGGACGCTGTCAGTCTAAAGATTTTAAATGACAATGTTCTTCTGTGACAAAGTGTTCTGTCCATTGATCTGTCCTGTGTTGAGTCATCATATCACATAATCATATCTTGTGTTCGTTTCTGCTCGTGTGTCCCAATTATTGAAAAAATACAGCTGTTGTTTTCTGTTAAATGAGTACAGTTAAATATAAACTATTTGAAGACACAACATGTCACTGCACAGAGGAAAGAAAATGGTGCATAGGTTAATGATTCAATCCTCATTTTAATTTAACTCTTTCAGTGTGAGAATTTTTGTGCCCCTAGTGGCAGAGCGCAGTGCTGCATCTGTCTTTTTATTCTGAAATGATTGCCTGCCTTGTGGATTTGTACTGATTGTATTGATTTGCCAGTTTCAAAAGGTGGAAGACATCCGTTGGAGGACTCAGTGGATGACACGTAATACACCAAAGAAAAGCTCCTCATTTCCTTTTCCTGTTTTAGCATTTAGCCCAGAAAGCTAATATGTCCACGATCATCACCGTCACTTTTTCAGTTTTGTACGCCGAAAATAGCCGCAGGATACAAGCGAAATTTATGTGGGATAATCATAAGACTTTGTAGATGTGATACAGACTTTAAATTACCAACAGAACGCAAAATATGGACCATGATGTGTGAATCTGTATGATGTGTATGATGATGTGTGTATCTGCTTTTATTATTCCAAACCTGTATTACCATCCAAAAACAGTTTTATTCTTAATGGCAGAGAACGGCGGCTACGTTTAAGGACACCGGTAATCATCAATATTTCAGTTATCAGCCGTTGTTAGATAAAGTCTGTAGCGCGAGCATTGACTACACTTTTAAACATAATATTTATGTCATTTCTGTAATAGGTGGTGTTACGGCGCATTATGAGACGGAGGTCGCCTGTTATGTCATGCCAAAAAGTGATCAGCTGTCCAAAAAATGATCGCCAGGGGCCATATTGTTATGGGTTTATATTAGCCGGTAAATATATATATTTCAACAGATAAACAGTACTTGGTTAGGTATAACAAGATATACTGTATTTAACACTTATGATGCCTTTTGAACCCTAAACAAATTTGATCTGGGATTAAAAGCAATTAAAATAATGCAGTCACAAGGTTACATGGAAAAATGTATAGATTTACTGCATATATACATGAAGATACTGTATAAATGCATATTCTATGCACCTCCAAACTACAGAGATGTGAAAGGTATGGTACCCTTCTGTACATGTGTCATCTATTCTGGTTAAAGTACTGATTCAAGTTTTTATTCATGTAGGAATAACAAGAGACAGACTGTAAAGTGTTCAAGTTCAAAGTTCTTTCCCCAGAAATGATCTTGTCCAGAGCTGACAGAATGTCATGTGGGACGTTGTCAAAACAAGATAAACTCATCATTTTTGAAGCTGGCAACTTGGAACATTTTCCACAGAAAAAGTACATAGATTTAAAGTTTGTTGCTGCTTGTTCTTTAAAAAATGTGAAAAAAGTTGTCAAAAATATGAATAAGTCCACAAATACCTGATATATTGTCCAATACCTGGAAAAATGAACTTAAGTGCAGTAATTCAGTACTTGTACTTTCACTTCCCACCACTACAATGTTATAGTGATTTGCATTGTCCTAAATAACTTTATATTTCATGCATATGAAATGTAAAGTCTTTAACTTTTTAATATGACCCTTCTCTCTTATGTTTTTTCTCTTATCTCTTTGTCTTATGTCCTGATTGATGGAGCCTTGAGCACTTTTATCATGTCTATAGTCAGCTTCATGTGTGCCTGTGTTTGTGTTCATGTTGAATGTAACTGTAGTTTGTAAATATGGATGTCACCTGAGTGCAAAACAAATCTACCTACGGGTACAAATAAAGGAACCTGAAACTGAATATGTTTGGTGTGAAGATAACAATGTAGAAGCAGGAAAACACTTAAGGAAAGAAAGCTTTTATTTCCAAAATGTGCAAAAACTTCAGACTGCTACATATGAAATATTATGTACACACAGCCAAAAATATCAATGCTGTGATAGTTACTTTTTTTTACAGTCCCTCAAGCACAGACACAACACGTCCCATCAGTCCAACAAGGGTGTTGGTCTGCTTTGCAGCAAAGCGAAGTTCAACTGCTCCTCCCTCCTGCTCTGCTCCTGATGTCTCATCTGACCGTAATCAAGAAGGAGGTTCATGTTTGTGTCACACTTCTGTTTCCCTGTTTTAAAGTACAAAAATAAGCAATATAAAATAGCCACATACTGAAAAATGCAGGAATCGTCAATCCAAGATTTAATGTGTCTATTCAACATCCATTTACTGTTAGGGGCATCACAACATTCAGTTCAAGTGTATGATTCTTTTAATTTACTCCCTCCTTTGTGTGACTGGGTCATGATCCATCCAGGTGGATGCCCTCAATTTCCCCTATGGGGATCAATAAAGTACATAAAATCAAAATGATCTGAACATAAATTACCTAATCTGGTCTGATTAGAAGAGCAGGAGGAGGACAAGCTTGGAGCTGGACACCACAGGTCTGGCTGGTTCTCCCTAATCATCCAGCTGTGATAAATCTGTAAATATATATATAAAAAAAAGTGTTTTAGTTTGTGCAGTGAACAACTTAAGCCTTCCATTGAATGTGCAGACATAGAAGACAATTTTATTCAATATCAATGTTAGCAAAGCTTACATGTCTGATTATGGAATAGAAGAATAGGAATAGATGAAACTTCATTGTACTGTACAGTACAATGAAACTGTAGATGTTCCACCAGGCTAGTGCGCAATGAAGTAAGAGAAGGATTAGATAAAATACGGCTACACAACATACAATTAAACACGAGTGAAATTTAAAAAAAAAAATGGCCTAAGATTATGGAAATATTACCAAAATAGTAAAAAAGACGACGTTACTAGTGTCTGGTAGAAAAATCTCCCATAACACAATGCAAGGCACCCATTCATACACAGTATTCATACCACAAAAAACGTATTTTGCGCTGGATGTCTTTATAAAAAAAGTATTCTGTAAGATGCTAAGATTTCTGTTCTAGTTTCTCTTTCTGTATGGCGAGGAAACGTTCGTGCTAAAAACAGTTAGCTTGTTAGCATAGCTAACCGAAAATACTATGGCCACAAGAGTGAGTAAAAAAAAAAAAAAATCCGCACTTTGGCCATTACATATCAATACAAGTGATATACATTTGTCAGCAGAGACGACCTGTTCATTTCTTTATGGCGAGGAGAAACGTTTGGTCGTAGTAAAAGTACTGTTAGCTTGTTAGCATAGCTAACCGAAAATACACAAGAGTGACTAAAAAAAAATCCGCACTTTGGCCGTTACATATCAATACAAGCGGATATACATGTATACATACTGTATATTGGTTAACGTCTGGCATTTTAAAGACAATACACTTACCAGCGTGTTTTAAGCAGTTTGTTGTCCAGACTAATCCACGGCAGTGACGATGGTCCAGCTGGCTGGCCTGTCCTCCAAAACAGTTCAGATGAGTGGCCCCCTCCAGCTGATCTTGTACTTCTGCTTATGTCCATAGAGCCAAGAAATATGTCTCCTCTTCGCTCTAAATCTGTTTGGTTTTGGAATCCGTTGCGTGCTCCGCTGTTTGGAAAGCAACATGGCGGTCAGTAATGTTTTGAAGCTGGTCAGTTAACCATGCCCATGGCTGTGGACGTAACCAACGTAAACTGGTGCTGCCGTTGGCCCAGCAAGGAGTTGGGGCCACGATAGCCCCACTTTTGGGAGCCCGGGACTGGTGCTTTAGTCGGTGGAAAACTAAAGAACTGGTGCTGATGACGCTCTGGCTCCAGTTAAGCACTGGAACCGGTTTGGTGGAAAGAGGCCCTAAGTGACAGTAAGCCATTATCTCTTGCAACTTTCAAGTTATAGCCTTGGAAATCTGAACTATTTTACTGACAAAAAATATTTACCACTCTTGACCACTAGGGGTTATGTCGCAGTTTGGCAACATACACACTCAGAAGGTTAACCAGAATGCAGTGGGACCAGTCTGACCTATACTGTGAAAAGGGCCAACACCACGGCCCCCTAGAAGAGTGGGCAGGTGTGCACAAAACTGGCATTCTTCATTATCTAATGATGACAACTTTTACAATATTTAACCTGATTCACTGTCTTTCTTTTAACAGAATGATTCAAAATGAAAATATCCCTACAGTTGTTTTGATTAAAACAACAATTTTGGATTCAGCAGAGCAGATTAGTAGACTTCAGCTGAGATAAGCAGCCCCTCTTTCTCAGTTCAAATAGAAGTTTGGATGAATAATAATATAACTGCTTTTGCTCTTCATAATACAGTGTACTGTTTAATTAATGTCAGACAACTTACCATTCACTGGCAAGATTTCATTTCTTAATAGATCCACTTTACCCAAAAACTATCTATTACAATAATTGGCAATATCTTAAGGGTTATTAATAAATATGATCAGAGTCAATAAAGGATAGGGGTTTCTTATTTTATCATAACCCTTTAACTCATTAATCATTTTCCATATTGCTTTTTTTTTTTTTTTTTTTTTTTACTGTCACCTAAATTTGCATCAAACAGTGTTTGGTAGTATTTGCTTTTATTTGTTGTATATCACTTAGCCTATCACATAAAAATATTTGGAACTCTCAGTACAAAATACTGGAGTGAAGAAGAAAGCAATTTTTTAAACTGCTATGCAATATCTCTTGAAAGCATATACATAAAAGTACACATTTTCTTAAAGTCATGCAGACAAGAGAATTTCGGAACTGAAAGTACCTCTTTTAGAGCTTGGTGTGACAAATGTAAATTTCCAGCTTTTAATGCCAAAATGGGAAACAATTCAATGTCACAATACAAAGCAGAACTATGCAATGGAGGTACACAAACACACATGATTATTTGCGGTATCTTTTGAAAAACAGCTTCCCACTTCCCCTTCTTTTCTTACAGCAACCATGACAACTTTACTAGAAATGGGCAAAAATAGTTAATAATAATAATGGATTGCATTTATAGACCACCTTCCAAGATACCCAAAGCACTTTACAGTGAGGCCATTATTCATTCACTCCACAGACAGACAGAGGTAGTGGTAAGCTACTGCTGTAGCCACAGGTTTCCTGGGGCAGACTGATGGAAACATGGTGAGTAAAATGTCTTGCCCAGGGACACAATGGCAGGGGAGAGTGGGATTTGAACCACCAACCCTCTGGTTATTGGACGCTGTGCTCTACCTCCTGAACCACTGCTGCCTCTCCTGTGTTCCATTTTTGCTGCACACCAAGCTGGATGGCAGGAAGTTCCATTTTTATATGGTCTTTGGCATGACCCTGCCAGCACTTGAACCCCAACCTCCCAGTTGTGGGGCGAATGCTCTACCTCTAGGTCACCACTCCGGTGGACTGAACTGGTCTTCCAACCAATCTTTTGCTCCAACCCTAAAATTACATTTCTGTCTATGATAAAGCTGGGAAGGATGGAATCACAGATGACACATGGCTTCATAAACAATGAAATCCATGTGCGGTACGTAAGTACATTGGTGGGTGTGTGGGCAAGGGTAGGCACAAAACTATAAGGTTAGATTGGATAATGATTAGAGTAAAAAATAAAACTGCTTTAAACAAATTGCTTCTGTAATCCTCCACCTTATCAATTGATGTTGTAATTTCATAGGCTGAAAAGTTCATAGTGGTTAAATTTGACCAAATATGGTTTATTTTTCAACCACAGGGATCCAAGCGCGGCAACACCGATGGAAGAAGTGTGTGGACGAGACTATGTTGAAAAATAAACCACATTTGGTCAAATTTGACCACTATAAACTTTGCAGCCCCCCCTTGTACATAACCATTAAAGGTTGCTAAACTTCAAAATGTAATTGGCCTACATGTCATGGTCCGAGTGCGGACTCTGTCCGCGCTCGGGTTGTCCGGTAGTTCTCAATTCTCTGCTCTAGTTTACCATTGGGCCTTCGGGCTCTTATTGTGACAGCGTCTCGGCGGGGCTTCCGGCTGTCAGAGTTGAGCTTCGCAGGGATGGCTGGTAATCAATCAGCTGATGACATTCTCATCAGCTGAGTAATCTGTGAAGTCCTATTTAAGGGAGCAGCTCAGGTTACTCCAGGCTGCGACCTTGTCGAACATTCCTTGGTCTAGCCTCTGTCATATCCCGAGCGCTTTTGTCCGCGCTCGGGTTATTCCTCATCCCTGTCAGGTTTTTGACAGCAGGTGTTGTCACTCGGGTTTCCCGGGCTCTGATTGGCCAGACGCTCGGGGGCTCTCCGCTGTCAGAGCCTGAGCAGCTGCGCCGCATTGTCAATCATGAGCAGCTGGCTTTAAATGTCAGCGCGAGTGAATTGGACTTTGCGGCTGTCTCGTCAAGAGTCTTATGACTTTCCCCTGTCTCCTTATCCACATGCGCCTTGGGTTCCCCGACATATCCCGCTGCATGTAAGTTTACTTGTTATCATAGGAATGGTACTTCTCCCTAGCTTACATTCCTTGCTATTGCGGCAGACGAGAGCTCCTCGTCCCAGCCGTTAGCCTCTCCTTGCTTCACGTTAATATTCCTTGCCTTTGCGGCGAACGAGAGCCCCTCGTCTCAGCCGCCAACTCCTTTTGTGTGTTCATGTTATTGTTGTGTAACGAAGCCTACGTGGCTAGTTGTTTTGTACACCCAAGCCCTGTACAACACAAATAAAGAACTGAATTGCAACTTACTGGACTGTGGCGTCTTATGCTGGCTCGTGAGGGCCAGCCGTGACAGCCTCCTTCTTAGGATTCTGGAGTTTTCTTCCCTCAGTGTTTCCCTCTTAGTCTGTTTCACAGTGTGCCTTTCTGTAAATTTGGAACCTAAGTGTATGTTTGCGTTTTGGCCCCACGTGACTTATTATTTTGTACTATTATCCTGTGTCAATAAAATACGCAAACTCATTGGCTGGCTCTCGGCATCTCATTGATGGCTGGTGAGGGCCATCTTTGACACTACAAGTATTAAACCAGGGGTGTCCAATCATGTGCCATGGAGGGCCAAGACCCTGCAGGTTTTCTCTTCTACTCAGTCTCTTCAGCAGGTGTTTTCACTTATCAGCAATCAGTGGGAAGAAATTCAGTGAAATCTGCTGTTGAAGACACTGGTTGGGGGTAAAGCCTGCAGGGTCTTGGCCCTCCATGGCACATGATTGGACACCCCTGTATTAAACTCTCCTTATACAAGTGATCTGTTGTCATTTTGGCAGTTGTATTCCTTTACAGCAGCGTGATTATGCGTGGATGACTGATTCAAATATTTTGGCTAAAATGTGTTTAATATGACTACTGCCAGCTCCACTCTGTCTGCAGAGCTTTCAGTGTTAATGCATGTGTTTGTTAAGGAACATCTGAAATCATAAGAAGTGGGTAAATGAGATACAATAGTAGAAGACAGATTAATAATTTTGGACTTAAGACTGGATTTGTTAATATTTAATTCTTTTTTTCTATTTTTTTTTTTTTTTTTTTAGGGAATGTATTGATATGTGAAGTTCATATAGAGTCACCACAAGAGGGCAGTATGACTCTGGCCATGACCTGAGTATAAAAGGAGTTGTACATGAGCCACTGTGTGGTTAGTTGTTGGTTGAAGTTGCAGTGACAAGTAAAAGTTCTAACTGACACTCGGTGTGTGTGCGCCTCGTCATTACATGGTACCAGGATAAAAGATACGAACCGACGGCGAAGATGAACGTTCTTCGACAGCCGGACGAGTTAAAGTTGACCGGTAACGTCAACGAGAACTGGAAAGCATTCAAACAAAGTTTTGAACTTTATTCGCTAGCTATCGGTCTCCGTGACGAGGAGAGGAAGATAGCATTACTGCTAACAGCAGCAGGGCGAGCGGCGCTAGATGTGTTCAACACATTCATCTTCACGGAAGAAGAAAAAGGCAAATTCGACGTCGTAATGAAGAAGTTCGACGAATATTGCACACCGAGAAAGAATGAAACGTACGAGAGGTATGTGTTCAGAAAAAGACTTCAGAAAGAGTCAGAGTCCATCGAGCTGTATGTCACAGACCTACGGTTGAAATGTCAGTCATGCAACTTTGGAACATTGAGTGAGTCAATGATACGGGACCAAATCGTAATTGGGGTCCAAGACAACAAATTGCGGATGCAATTACTTAAAGAGACTAACTTAACGCTGGAGAAAGCGATACAGATTTGCCAAGCGTCTGAGAGTACAAAGGCACAATTAAAGACTTTTAGCAGCAAGGAAAGAGAGACTGCTGAAGTCGATGCAGTGCAGCGTGCGAAGCCGAAAGGAACGTTGTATGCAAGGAAAAGAGATGCAAAGCGCGCGCGCGGGAACTGTGAGCGGTGTGGAATGCAACATGCGCCGAAGCAGTGTCCAGCATTCGGGAAGGAATGTCGCAAGTGTGGCGGAAAAAATCACTTCGCAAAGACCTGCTTCTCGAAGAAGAGGGTGCAACTCGTGGAGAAAAAGAGCAACAGCGAAGAGGATCAGTTTTACGTGGACGCCATCGAGGGAGAGACGAGCGCTGACGAATGGATAGTGTGCTTGGAGATGAATGGCACGGACATGTCACTGAAGCTCGACACAGGTGCGCAGGTAAACATCCTGCCAATGAAAGATTTTAAAAGACTGAAAAACAAACCGAAAATAAGAGATAAAAAGATTAATCTGAGAACATATGACGATAAGCCAATACCCACTAAGGGAATGTGCAGGGTTACACTGTCAAACAAAGATAAGACAGTGAATGCATTGTTTGTACTTGTTGATGGAAATAGACAAGCAATTTTGGGTTTAAAAACATGCGATCAGCTAGGTCTGATCAAGAGGGTGAATGTCATTGATACAGACAAGGTGACAGCACGAGAAAATACAGAGGCTACAACAAGTAGGCACAAACACACTGACTGGGTGAAAGAATACAAAGAGGTGTTCAAAGGAATAGGCCGCCTACCAGGCAAACAAAAAATTAGGCTGAAAGAGAATGCAGAGCCAGTCATACATCCAGCAAGAAAAGTGCCAATAGCTCTTAAAAAGAGGCTGAGAGAAACACTAGACTCACTGATAGCAGACGGAGTGGTCAGAAAAATAGAAGAACCAACTGAATGGGTTAACTCCCTAGTTATAGTGGAGAAGCCAAATGGAGATTTGAGATTGTGCATAGATCCGAAAGATCTAAATAAAGTAATACAGCGGGAGCATTACAGGCTACCAACAAAATCTGACATAACCAGCACAATGAGTGGAGCAAGCTACTTCACAAAATTAGATGCCAAATCTGGGTTTTACCAAATAGTGCTCGATGAGGAAAGCGCTAAATTGTGCACATTTAATACGCCATTCGGAAGGCATTGCTTTCTACGAATGCCGTTCGGGATTAGCTCAGCCCCTGAAATTTTCCATAGAACTGTGCAGCAATTGTTTGACGGAATAGAAGGGGTGGGAGTTTTTCTTGATGATGTGATAGTCTGGGGAAAAACAAAAGAGGAACACGACGAGAGGTTGGCAAGAGTTCTCACACAGGCGCAAAAGTCAGGTATGAAACTGAATAAGAGTAAGTGCCAATTTGGGGTACAGGAGATTACATACCTGGGAGAGAAGTTATCTGGGGCAGGCGTGCAACCAGATCCGGAAAAAGTGCGGGCCATAGCAGAGCTGCCAGTACCGCAGGACAAAACTGACTTGCAAAGAGCCTTAGGGCTAGTCAATTACATGGGGAAATTTATCCCAAATTTATCAGCTAACACAATAGCTCTTAGAAGCTTGTTAGAGACCAATACAATGTGGCAGTGGATGGCAGAGCATGCCAGAGAATGGGAGTGGCTCAAAAGCAGTCTAATACAGGAGCCAGTGTTAAAATTCTATGATCAGGACAAACTGCTAAAAGTGTCCACAGATGCGTCCAAAGCCGGCCTAGGAGCTGTGCTATTGCAAAAACATGACACAGAGTGGTATCCAGTCGCATACGCATCGCGCACCATGACAAGCGCAGAAAAAAATTACGCGCAAATAGAGAAAGAGACTCTAGGTGCAGTGTTTGGATGTGAGAAGTTTCATGAATATGTGTATGGACGGTCAGTAATACTAGAAACAGACCACAAACCACTGATTGCTATCTCACAGAAGCCACTGGGTGACGCACCACCGCGCATCCAGCGTCTAATGTTAAGATTACAGAAATATGACTTGAAATTTGAGTTTACACCAGGCAAGCAACTAATTGTAGCCGATGCGCTGAGTAGGGCTAGCTTGAGCAACACCAGCAGCACAACAGAGGAAGCTGTGCAAATACATGTAGACTCTATTAAGGCACACATGCCAGTGTCAGATGCAAAATGGACGAAGATAGTGAAAGAAACACAAAAAGATGAGAAACTAAAAAGAGTAATGGAACAGATACATCAACCAGGACAGGTTATGATTGACAAGCCTTACCAACACTTTAAAGGTGAACTGTCTGTGTTAGATGGGGTTCTGTTAAAGGGTACAAGGATAGTCATACCTACCTCCATGAGATCAGAAATGGTTAAATTAGTGCATGAGGGGCATTTGGGTATTGAAAAGTGCAAAAGACGTGCACGTGATGTTTTGTATTGGCCCAACATGCACAAGGACATTGAGGCATATGTGCAGCGCTGTGAGACTTGCCAGCGCCACAGGTATCAACAGCCAAAGGAGCCTATGAGGCCCCATGAGAAGCCTCAAGGGCCATGGAGAAAAGTGGGCATGGATCTATTTCAGCTTAAGGGCAAGGACTATCTGTTAATCATGGACTATCATTCCACCTACCCTGAGTTTGCAGGGTTGAGTGACACAACAGCAGAAAGAGTGATTGCACATACAAAGACAATGTTCGCACGCCATGGAATTCCAATGACTGTTGTAAGCGATAACGGACCACAATTCACGAGTCAGTGCTTCAAAGACTTTGCAGACACATATGGGTTCAAGCACGTGACCTCAAGCCCTCTGTACCCACAGTCGAATGGGTTAGCAGAGAAAGGGGTGCAAATAGTGAAGCGCATACTGAAAAAGGCTGCAGACAATGCAGAAGACCCACATCTGGCGATCCTGAATTACCGAGCATCACCACTGGAGAATGGACTTTCCCCAGCAGAAATGCTCATGAACAGAAAACTCAGAACGCGACTTCCATCAGCATCACAGGTGATGGAAAAGAGAGATGTGAGGCGCGATGAGAGGCAAACTGAACTGTACAACAGAACAGCATGACCTCTGAGACCACTAGCACAGGAGGACATTGTGCGAGTGAGATGTGATGGAGAATGGGGACCGCTGGCAAAAGTGGTCAAAGAAACAACTCCCAGATCATATGAAGTCATCACAGAGCATGGGAAAACAATGAGGCGAAACCGACGTCACTTACTGAAAGTGCCTCAGACAAAAATGAGAGTCACAGACAGTGAAACAAGCGACATGCCAATTCCCAGCCAAACCGAACAACCAGAAATGGCTGAGAACCAGAACATAGAGACAGACACTAACGAACAGACTGAGGTGACACAAAAGAGATGCTCACAAAGGCAAATTGTGAAACCGAAAAGATTGATTGAGGAAATGTAAGGAGTACTGAGATGAATGAAAAAAAAAAAAAATGTGTTGATGTTGAGTTGTAAACAGAGAAAGTGTTAAAGTCGTGATTCAGTGTACAAGGTTGACAAAGATGTAAAAAGAAATGGAGTTTATTTGGGTTATTGAAATTTGAGAAAAAGTTTATAGTGGACATGACCTTTACTTGGAAAAAAAAGGGAGATGTATTGATATGTGAAGTTCATATAGAGTCACCACAAGAGGGCAGTATGACTCTGGCCATGACCTGAGTATAAAAGGAGTTGTACATGAGCCACTGTGTGGTTAGTTGTTGGTTGAAGTTGCAGTGACAAGTAAAAGTTCTAACTGACACTCGGTGTGTGTGCGCCTCGTCATTACAGGGAATGTGAAAAAAATTGTAGGAAACAATAGAAAATAATGCTTTCGTCAAATGGGTTGTATCCAATGAGTATCCAATAGGTGGCTTGTAATGTCACCCTTCATCATACAGTAGTTTCAAAAATGCCAAGGAGAGCTGGGCAAATTCAAACTTTACTGCAAGGTTAAAATGGATTACAGACATCATCTCTGTCAAATTGCTAATCACACAAAAAAAATTGCCAGGAAATATTTTATAGAATTTAGTCATCTCTATTTTGATGTACTGCATGTCAAAAATGGAATCAAAGAGGAGGTAAAATCCAAATTACTTTTGTGCTATTTTTTTTGTCCCACCTTTTTAAAATAAAAAAAGTAGGTACAACAAACAACAGAGAGCACTGAAGACATCAGATAAAAGTTCAGCACAATCTTGTGGACAGTTGTGCAAATGTGTTTCAAAAAAAGCAAATGAAAACTTTAAGGCAGTGGCTATGGGTACGGAACCATACTAGCTACAGATAGGGCTTGAATCTGATTGACCTGTATGTTCTATTAATGCTGTATCTTAAAGGCAGCAGGTTACAGGTATGGAGATCTGAGGCATTTATTGTCATGAACTCCTCGTGCGCCTTTTCCACAGCGCATGGAGGAGGGGGAAAAGGACGAGGATTTACACGCTGGGTTACACCACATACATATTTAATGGACACCGCACCAACAAACAATACTTGTGCATACAATTCACATAGGCTCAAGGAGTCCTCCAGGACGCTCCACACTCTGGGTGAGAATACCGGGGAAGGAGCACACAAAGAAAATACTCACGAGACTGGAGCTGTCCGAGTCAGTCCGAATAAGCACAAAGTGAAACTCAGTCCTTCGTTGACATGACTTCATATGATGAACAAAGACTGTATATGAAGTGCAGTGACCCAGCAATACATGACTGGAAAAAGGCTCCTTAAGTACATGCATTGCTGGATCCATAAATTGATCACACCTGGGCGAGGAGCGGGGAGATGGCACACAGGAGTGGGAACAGCTGGCAGTAATAGAGAGGGGGCGTGATCCGACCGGCAGACAGTTAGAAAGCGCTCACTCCAGCGTGAGCCCAAGAGGCTGCCTCGCCGCCGCCGGCCAGACAGCAGTGGCTATGGGTACGGCAGAGTACACAGAAATACATATTAACATACATACAACATGGCACGTACCCACAGAGAGGCCAGGACCGAGCCGGGGGAAACCAAGCCGGCTCGGTTCTGACAGAGCCCCCCCCTTTAAGGGGTGGATTCCCAGACACCCAAAGAAACATCCCAAACCCCCCCCCCCCAACAGGAACAAACAACACAAAGCCAGGTGGGAGGTAGAGGGAACAGGAAAGGTGGGAACACAACACCCCGCCCAGGGACCACAATTAACCCCCCCAAGTCCACGGGCATTGGGGCTCAAGAGGCTGCGCAGAGTCCCAGGCCCAGCAGAAGGTCCAGTGGAAGGAATCCGGCGGTCTGCTGGAACACAGGGGCCACCAGGGAGTCAGTCCTTCCAGTGGCTGGCTAGCGTTGTTCATCCACCAGGGCCAGCGGGTTGAAGTGGGAGGCGACCTGCCTAACAGAAAACTCGCAGGTGGGTGACCGGACCGAAGGGAGGGAACCCCCATAGCATAGGGCCGGGAGGATAAGGGGACCCCAGCGTCCTCATGGTGAGCTGCAGCACCCTCGATGATCCCGGCTTGGGACCCAGCTGCACCCGCGATGGGCCCCGACCAGGCCGGATCCGCTGCACCCGCAATGGACCCCAACCGGGCCAACTCTGCTGCACCTGCGATGGACTCCAGCGGGAGTCTTGCAGCACCTGCTGTGACCTCCAGCTGAGGCTCTGCAGCACCCGTGGTGACCTCAGGTTGAGGCTCTGCAGCACCTGCGGTGAACTCCGGCTGGAGCTGGGCTGCACCCGCGGTGACCTCCAGCTGGAGCTGGGCTGCGCCTGCGGTGAACTCCCCAAAGGGAGAGATCATGCTCCCCTTGGCCCCTGCCACTGCCCTCCGATCCTCGGAGGCCTCTGGTGAGATCAGCTGCTCTCCGGCGACCCTGTCAGGGGGCTCCGAACCCAGAGAGGGAGAAAGAGAGACCGGGTCAGGGTCGCCAGCAACGGCAGAGCCCGGTGAGGTGGTCCCGGGGGTTACTGGAAGCTGCCCCAGGTCCTCCTCACCATGAGTCGGGCAGTGTGACATCAACATAGAAACTATTGCCATAATGGAGCACACTTGCCTGAACTCAGGCTCCACCACGGTCCAGGACTCCGGCGACTTAGGGTGCACAGGTTCCTCTGGTCCGTCGGGTGCTACTCCCCCGTTGATCTCCTCTGGATCCACTGGACCTGCGTCATCATGAGCTGGACCCTCCCGAGCCTCTGGTCCCTCTCCCCTCGAGCGACCTGGATCTGGTGCTGGCAAGCTCATGGGGGTACATAGAAGGGGTTCAGTGAGGTTGGGTGAGGGAACACTATGTGCCGCTGGGGCGGAGCGCTTGGGGGACTGCACACCCCGAGTCTTCTTGCCAGGAGGCAGGAAAAATTGTTCATTAACAGAGAAAGTCAAATGAGTCAAAACGTGCCTGTTCTCCTGGCATTGGACCTCCCCAGTGGCCTCTGGAACGTCTCCTCTTCTCTCCTGGTGCTCCTCCAATTCCTCCAGGAACGGGGCGGGGCATGGCTGAGGGCAAAGGGGCAGGGCTGTCGCTGAAGAGGCAGGCCGCTTCTTACGGCGAGAGCTCCTCCTCCTCTTCACGGGCGACTCGGGGACCAGATAATCCGGGATGCGGAACACCGTGCTGGGTGGTGAGTCTGTCTTGCCGAGGAGTACCTTGCAGTGCTCCTCCCTCTCCCGATGTTCCTCCTCAGCCCAGCTGCTGACCACGGCGAGCAGTTTTGACCACTCCTCACCCGATGGCGAGCCTGGGGGTTGAGCAGGCACAGGGGGTGGCACCCTTGCAGCTGGGGGAGCACATCCTTGGGCCTCCCTCTTGCGGCGCTCCTCCTTGACCCAACGGTTGAGTGTGGCGAGCAGAGCTGACAACTCCTCGTCCATCAGCACACCCAGGGATGGGTCCCTCGGAGCCGTTGTCCTCCTGCAGCAGCTCCAGCGCTGAGGATTGCGCCGGCATGGCTGCAGGGAAACACCTTCGTGCGGGCCCCTGGGCAGGATCATCCAGGGCCCTGACCTCCTTCACCGTCTAGCGGCTTGGTTCTCGGACCGACAGGCACTAGAGAATTAAAGAAGGAGACACAGAGGGGGTACAAAAAGAGTTTTTAGCTGCAGCTGGTAGAGGGAGCCCCGCGGACTGCTGTAACTGGGCCCCTCTCCCGGGAGACAGACAAGGTTTATTGTCATCAAAATAAATAGAATGAAAAAACACTTGCCTGTCATCCCAGTCTTTGATGTTGACTGCTGCAGCTGGCAAGCTGTCATCCCTCTATGTGTCCACGGTGACGTGGACCCCTCTGCAGACTGGTGACGGAGCCATCTCCCTGATGACGGAGGTAGGCGTGGCCGGGGTAAATTCAGCGGACCTCACGGCAGCTGGAACAACAGCGGCTGCTGCTGATGACGAGGGCTTCTCCCGGCGTTTCCTCGCGGGGTGACGCTGAGAGCTGGGTGCTGGAGCTGGATGAGCCGGGACGGGAGCGGGCATCTCGCTCTGGCGGGAGGCAGGAGGAATGGAGCCCCGGGAGTGCTTGGCCGTCAACGTGAGCCCGGTCTTTGTAGGGGACTTCCTCACCCCTTCACCACACCCACGCCGAAGCGCTGTGTAACACCACTTTAGTGTGTGTAAGACTACTTTAGGTGCAGTCCTGTACCCTTTTGATAGTACTGGGTATGGCAGTGTAGTTACCTTTAACCTTACCACCTGGACAGAAGGGACAATTGGGCCAGGTCAGATAGACTCTGGGTTCGTAGGAGCCTGGGAGGTGCAACAACAGATGACACATACACCATAGTATGGGAACTTTCACGTATGTGTATATTTTTTTAACAGTTGTGTACACTTAAACAAACACAGCGCTTGCAACAATAATAATAAAAAAAAATAAAAATAAAATACCGCAAAATATATTTACAATACTTTCAGTCCTTTTGTATCAGTTCCAGGTGACCGGTTGAATCACCTCTAGCAGATAATAGGGTTTGGGCTTCGGCTCGCCATCCAGATCTGGAGAACCACGCTCTTCTGAATCCAGGTTACAAAAAACCCCTGACCTACAGAATAGGTCGGCGGCGGCGGCGGCGGCTCCTGCTCGTGTCCGAGCATAGGGTTGCTCCCGTTCCAGAAATCACTTGTGCTTGTGACGGATGTGGCTCTGTAGTCCGAGCCAGTGATGGAAGAGGCGTGGGCAGAGACCGCAGGGAAGTGACGGTGGAGGCCGGGGCTGCTGCGAGCGCTCCTTCCTTCTTCTTTGCTTCCCCTCCTCGAATGCACATCTGTTTTTCTCAAAGGCTATAGTGCCATTGCGGATAGCTTCTCTCCATACCATTCTCTCCTTTGCTAGGTGTTCCCATCTGTGGATGTTGGTTTGGGCCAAGGTGGACTTTAATTGGTCTTTATAGCGCAGTTTTGGTCTGCCTAGTAGTCTTGTTCCTGAGGTGAGTTCTCCATAGAGCCGAATTTTCGGTAGACGATTTGAGTCCATTCGTTGGATATGGCCTGCCCAGCGGAGACGGTGCTGAATAATGGTAGCTTCAACACTAGGTAGTGCAGTGCGGGTGAGAACTTCGGTGTTTGTTACCCGGTCTGTCCATTTGGTTTTAAGGATTTGTCTAAGCTTCAGCTGTTGGAAGTGCTCAAGACGTTTGATTTGGCGACGGTAGAGAGTCCAGGTCTCGCAGGCGTAGAGAAGGGTCGACAGAACTACAGTCCTGAAAACCATGATCTTTGTTTTGATAGTCAATGCGTGGTCGTTGAAAACTCAACGATTAAGACGTCCAAAAGCAGAGTGAGCTGCCTAACGCGATTCTCCATGTCCTGATCGCATGTAGGTGTCTTTGATAGAATGCTTCCTAGATAACAGAAATGGTCCGCTTTTTCCAGAGGCCTTTCATCAGTAGTGATGATTGTGTCAGGGAGCATGTAGCCTGGGGGTGGTTGGATGAGGGCTTTGGTCTTGTCAGTATTCACCTCCATTCCAAAACGCTCATAAGCATTATTGTAGAGGTCAACCATCCTCTGTAGATCTTCAGCAGTTAAGCTAGGGGTAGCGTTGTCATCTGCATACTGCAGCTCGTGGACTGTGGTGGTTAATGTTCTTGTTTTTGCTCGGAGTCATCTGAGATTGAAGAAGCCTCCGTCCATGCGATATCGTACATCAATGGAAGGGGTGTCTGGTGGGATTTGATTAAGCATTGCCGCCAGGTACAGTGAGAAGCAGGTTGGGGCTAGAACACAGCCTTGCTTGAGTCCTCCTGTTATGGGAAAAGGGTCAGAGAGAGCTTTTTGATGGCATACTCTGCCCACCATTCCATCATGAAGTGAGCGGATCAGCATAATGAAGTCATCTGGGCAGCCAAATCTTGCCAAGACTGCCCACACAGCCAGCCGTGGGACCTTGTCGAAGGCTTTCTTTAGGTCCCAGAAGATGAGCATAAGTGGCTGTTGCTGTTCTTGACATTTCTCCTGCAATTGTCAGGCACAGAAGATCATGTCTATTGTCCCGCGAGAAGGTCAGAAACCACATTGTGATTCAGGAAGTATTTCTTCTGCGATGACAAGGAGGCAGTTGAGGAGGATGCGTGCAAAGATCTTACTTGCTATGCATAGCAGTGAGATGCCACGGTAGTTTCCACAGTTTTCTCAATCTCCCTTTTTGAAGATGGTGATAATATTTGCATCGCGGAAGTCACTAGGGACTGTCTTTGTTTCCCAGATTTTTAGGATGAGGTTCAGCAGTCGGTTCTTAAATTCCAGGCCACCATGAGTGATTAGTTCTAGTGGAACTTCTAGTGGAGTTCTGGGGTTCTGAGGAGAATATCACTACCTCTTAATTGCTGCTGTGCTGGGTCACCCTTGGGCAAGGTGTAGCACCCAATAGCCTCCCATACTGGGTTACGTACAAGCCACCAACGGCGTGCCAGGCAGACGATGTCAAAAAAGACTGCACCTGTTTGACATGGCGGACGAGTGCAACGCTTAGCGGGCAGGCCGTAAAGGTGGGCCTTAACATACCAAGCACCCAGCAGCCCGCTGCAACTGCCTTCTACTGAAGCTGCGTGTCTCAATCCCTTGAGCTGCAGTGAATTGGCTAGCAGTCAAGTGAGTGTGCGTGGCCCCTCACGCAACCATGACCACCTTAAACAACTTCATCAGTGAATGGCTTGTTCCTTTTCCAAAGTCCAATGGCGATGGAAGTGCAGGTGACGGGGGTAGGCCTGGAAAGCTGGAAGCCCCTAGTCCGCACCCGCACATTGGCAGCAGATCTAAGATGGTCGCTCCCTGCTGAACAGCCGTGACGGCAGGGCTTCAGCAGCTGGATCTGTGACTGGGCTGGCCTTTTCAGGATCACCGCAGCCCACCCTAATTGGGGAGACCCCTAGAAAAGGTGGGGTAAACATCGGACACGGCATCTCAGTCTGGTAAGTTCACCGTGGCTGGCGGACTTCCAATCTCTGTGGTCAAAAATCAAAGAAAACACTATGCTCTCTCAAGAGGCCTCTAACTCTCGGGACCTGGAATATTAGCACACTCCTCGACAAAAGCAACACAGAAAGACCAGAACGCCGAACAGCACTCATCTGCAGGGAGCTCGGCCGATTCAACATCGACGTGGCAGCTCTTAGTGAGACAAGATTCCCAGATGAAGGTAACATCGAAGAAGCAGGGTCAAACTACACCATTTTCTGGAAAGGGAAAAGTGCTGAAGAACCACGTATTCACGGAGTTGGCTTTGCTATAAGATCGAAACTCATTGACCAACACAACCTCATCCCTATGGCCATCAGTGAGCGCATGATGAAAGTCAGAATCCCTCTTGTCCGAAACAGATTTCTCACCTTGATATCTGTGTATGTTCCAACGCTCACCTCAGAGGATGATGAAAAAGCCTCCTTTTATGACCTGCTTAACCGTACCATCTAAAGTGTCCCAAGACAGGACAAACTTGTCATCCTGGGCAACTTTAATGCCAGAGTAGGCAGAGATCACAATCTCTGGAAAGGCGCCCTCGGACATCACGGAATTGGAAACTGCAACTCCATTGGCCAACTCCTCCTTGGCCTTTGTGCTGAACATGAACTGGTCATCACCAACTCCCTCTTCCAGCTACCATCTCGTCAAAAAACAACCTGGAAACACCCAAGATCCAAACACTGGCATATCCCTGACTACATTCTAACTAGAGCTAGAGACAAAAGAGACGTGCACATCACTCGTTCCATGTCTGGTGCAGATGACTGTTGGACAGACCACAGATTGCTTATCTCACGACTCCAAATCAAAGTCCATCGTCCACCAAAACGGACCTCATCAAGCGCTCCTCATCATCGCTTTGACTGTGCAAAACTACGCAATCCACAAACATCTCAAGACTTCAAGGAAGCCGTAGAAAAGAACATCGCGGATCTTCCAGAACCACTACAGGTGGAAGATAACTGGACCACCCTTCGTGACACAGTGCTTGACACTGCAGAAAAGACAATAGGTTTCTCTCAGAAGAAGACCCAAGACTGGTTTGATGAAAATGATGAAGTCATCACAAACCTTGTTCAAGCTAAACGTCAGGCAAGGCTCACTTTTGAAAACCAGCCATCCACACAGAACAAACAAAAAAAAAACAAACTGACCTACAGAATAGGTCAGAACACAAAAAAATAAGCTATTTTTAAACACCTTTAAACCACAGATGTAATATTCACTCTTAAATACATTCAATGGCAAGTGAAATGGGACCATTGCTAACCATTACAGCTTTGAAAACAACCTCCTCCTATGGAAAACCTAGCCGGAATTAGCATTGGAGGTTTAGCATGTTAAGCTAGCGATTAGCATTCCACATACACACTGAATGGCACTCACCATGCTAAGCAACATGTGCTCCAAAGGATTCCCGCGCTCATGTGAGTTCACAGCCTTTGAGTTCAAATCTTAAAATTTAACGAAAGAGGTATTAGAATTTGGCAATACAGCAATACCTCATTTCTCATGTTGGTTTTGGCTTACCAATCTCAAGAGTTTATCCGGGCAAAGGCTGCTACTAGCACGTTAGCTCATCGTCTCAGTAAGGGATTGCATTCTCTCGGTCGTATCTCTTCTGCAACTGAAAACGTTCTGCAGGCCACACTAAGACCGAGCGAGGGACCGCGTGACCCCATTGGCTGGCGTGACCCCATTGGCTGTTGCTGCCAAACAAACAACGCAGCCATTGGTTGTTCAATATACCAAACAAAAATATTAGGAACTTCATCAAAACTTCCCAGAAAATGTTCTTAACTATTTAGGTATATATTCTATGAATTTATATTTATCTATATATTTATCCTCAAAATATTTATTCCCATTGTGAAATGAGTGTCCCCTTCTTCTTAAAGCGGTATCAATATTTATAATTATAATACTATAAATATAATATATATAATAATTATAATATTTATAATCAATATTTATAATTTTATTCACATTTTTAACACTGGGTTACAGCTGCCAACCAGTTAATCCGCTCCATTCCCTTGGTATGCCGAGAGAGCTGAGGGCACCGCCGGACCTCTGCCTCCACCAGACCTACGTACCAGAGAATGTTCTCCGGGGTAGAATACACGCTGGCCGATGCAATGAGCCCATCAATGTCCATTAATGCTCTGCAACATTCCCATCTCAAGCTCAAAGAATAGGTGCAGGGCGCCAAATCCATAGCTCACTCCAACACAGCTCAGTCCCAAAAAATAATACAAAAGGAGGAAGGGAAAAAGGATGTGCGGGTGTACCTGCTAAATCCTTTTATTCCGGCTGGGTCATTCTGTCATGAACTCCTCGTGCGCTTTTCCACAGCGCACGGAGGAGGGGGAAAAGGACAAAGATTTACACGCTGGGTTACACCACACACACATTTATTGGACACCGCACCAACAAACAATACTAGTGCATACAATTCACATAGGCTCAAGGAGTTCTCCAGGATGCTCCACAGTCTGGGTGAGACAACTGGGGAAGGAACACACAGAGAAAATACTCACGAGACTGGAGCTGTCCGAGTAAGTCCGAATAAGCACAAAGTGAAACTCAGTCCTTCGTTGACGTGACTTCATATGATGAGCAAAGACCGTAAATGAAGTGCAATGACCCATCAATGCATGACTGGAAAAAGGCTCGTTAAGTACATGCATTGCCAGATCCACAAATTGATCACACCTGGGCGAGGAGCGGGGCGATGGCACACAGGAGTGGGAACAGCTGGCAGTAATAGAGAGGGGATGTGGTCCGACCGGCAGACACAGCGCTCGCTCCAGCATGCGCCCAAGAGGCTGCCTCACTGCCGCTGGCCAGACAGCAGCGGCTATGGGTAGGGCAGAGTACACAGAAATACATATTAACATACATACAACATGGCACGTACCCACAGGGAGGCCAGGACCAAGCCGGGGGAAACCAAGCCTGCTCGGTTCCTGACATTTATTTGTTTAAATGTTTTAATTACTATTTACTACCTTTTTAACCTTAACCTTTCTAAAATCCTGAGGCTAACCTTTCAACTTTAATTCTAAATTCAATCTCATGTCAAGTATAAAATGGTGTGGGAATGGCAGTCAGAGCGAGAGAGTGAGAGAGAGCGATCCACCAATCCTCCAATCAGAGACTATACTTTTTACCTATGCAACAGGCTGGAGTCAATCTGAAAAGGTTTTGTCCGATTTTCAACTCTTTCATCCCAATAGACAATTCTCATATAGGGATACAACTATCATACCCATTGTTACAACTCACTCTGGGCCGTCATCTGCCTCAGCTGTGCGCACACCTGGGAGTAATCAGCCCCGGGCTATATAGCCCGTGCTGCCTAGAGCTTCGGCACGGAGCCATCTGCAATGCTACGCTCTTCGTCCCGCACACGCCCTGATTCCTCTCAGCCCTGCGCTTCATCGTTGGTTTCTCCATTGGCACGTAAGCTCAACATCTCCAACCTTACCTCTTCTCCCAGGCTCTCCCCTGTGCACAGGTGGATCCCTCAGGCGGCGGTTCTCTCCCTCGCAGCGGCGGAATCGTCCCTCTCACCACGCCGCGCATCACAATGCTTCACTGGGTGCGCTCAGCAGACGCTGTCTCCCTGGCAGGAGGCCCAAAGCCCAAGCCGACACCAACTCCAGGACATCTGCAAGTAAGCCCTGTTAATTCTCCATCAATTACAACATGGCTGAAATTAACACCTGTGTTTGGTTCTGTCTCTAGGGTTGCCAGGCTGTAAGGTGCTCTGTTTCACCCCCGGCTGCGGCTCATTCACCCACACAACACTCACATACTGCATACACGCACCCACGCACCTGCTGGTTATTCAATAAAGATCATTGTATTGAACTTGAGCCTGTGTGTGTGTGTTCCCTGGGTCCGACATTATGTCAGTACGGCTCCATCAGAGTGACCCAGCAAACAGCAGGCTCGCACACCACTTTAACATTTTGGAGGCTCGAGTCGACCAGTTTACTTACCAGCAGCAGGTTATTCTGAACCAGCTAGGTCAGATTAACAGCTGGATGGATCGCCTGGAAGGACAGCGGGTGTTCCCTCCGGCTCAGAGCAGCAGGCCAGCTCCCGTTAGCTCTCCATCTAGCCAGGCTAGCCCGGGCGCACTCATGCGTCTCACGCCGATCCCCACGCCCACGCGCTTCAGTGGGAAGCTCGGGGAGGCGCGGGGTTTCATTCTCCAGTGTGAGACGGTGTTTCAGCGCGTTCCCGGGGACTTCCCCTCCGATCACAGCCGTATTGGTTACATGGCCAATCTCTTGGAAGGGCGAGTGTTAGCATGGGCTTACGCCATAATGGCGAAACCCAGCAATGCTAATCTCTCCTACGCCCAATTCATCCAAGATTTCCATGAAGTCTCTGACTATTCGGATCACGATAGTGTGCTAACCACCCGTTTGTTAAACCTTCGCCAGGGTAGTCGGTCGGTGGCCGATTACGCTGTTGACTTCCGGGTGGTAGTGGCAGAAGTTGGGTGGGAGGATGCTGCGCTTTGCAGCATCTTCACCCGTAGCCTGAGCCCTAGCCTACGGGATGAGCTGGCCTGCCTAGATACTGTAAGCCTGAGCGGCTCACTGAGCTCATTTCATTGTCCATTAGCTTGGATAATAGGATGAGGGAGCAAGCAGCCTAACAGAGGTCCTCCGGCCGTTCAGGTAAACCATTTCGCCGCTCCTCCCAGTCTCCCACCTTGGCTCTGCCCGCGCTAGATGTCCCGGATGACTCCGAGGCCATGGTGAAGGGACGAACTAAGATCTCACAGGCAGAGAGACAGTGCCGCAGGGACCTGGGTCTCTGCATGTATTGCGGGGATGACCAGCATGACATCGAGTCCTGCCCGGTTCGGCCAATGGGGGGGGTCCGCGAGTCGCTATAGGGGGCCTCGCGGACTCATCCCAATCTAATCCCCTATCCAAGTGTCTCCTGCTTATTAGGTTTTGTCACAACCGCACTGAGTTCCTCACACACGCACTGGTGGACTCGAGGGCTGAACAGAGCTTTATTTCTAAAGAACTGGCAACCCAACTGGGGTTCCCTTGCCAAGCTCTGCCAACCCCCCTTAACCTCATCACCCTGTCAAAGGCTCCCTTAGAAAGGGTAACGCACCGGACTGCCCCGGTCTCGGCCATCATTTCTGGGAACCATCATGAGGATCTCCGGTTGTTCGTCCTCTCCACCTCGGCTGCCCCTGTCATCCTGGGTTACCCATGGCTGCGCTTGCACAACCCCACTTTTGACTGGCGGACTGGCAGCGTTCTTGCCTGGAGCTTGTTCTGTTTGAGTGCGTGTCTCCAATCGGCAGCTTGTTCTCCTGCGGTTCCCCTCTCCCCCCCCCCCCCACCCTTCTTCCCCCCGACTTGTCCAGGGTTCCTTCAGAATTCCACGACCTCGGAGCGGTGTTCGGCAAGGCCCAGGCGCTGTCTCTTCCCCCCCACCGCCCATACGACTGTGCCATCAACCTCCGCCCCGGGCGCCCCCCTGCCGTCGAGCCGCTTGTACAGCTTATCGGCTCCGGAGCACGAGGCTATGGAGGCGTACATCAAAGAGTCACTCAGCTCGGGCATCATCCAGCCATCATCATCACCGGTGGGGGAAGGCTTCTTCTTCATGGGTAAGAAAGACGGTTCTCTTCGCCCTTGCATGGACTTCTGGGCTCTGAATGATATTACCATCAAGGACAAGTACACCTTACCCCTGATGGACTCTGCCTTCGACTCCCTCCAGGGTGTCTCCTGGTTCACGAAATTGGAGCTCCGCAGCGCTTACCATCTTGTGCGGATCCGGGAGGTCGATGAGTGGAAGACAGGATTCCAGACCCCCAGCAGCCACTTTGAGTATCTCGTCATGCCGTTTGGGCTCACCAACGCTCCGGCTGTCTTCCAGCGGCTCATCAATGACGTCCTCCAGGACTTCCTGGGGTCCTTCATTTTCGTCTACCTGGACGACATCCTGATCTTCTCCCAATCTCGGGAGGAGCATCAGGTTCACTTGAGGTGGGTCCTTCAACGTCTGCTCGAGAACAAACTCTTCGTGAAGGCCGAAAAGTGTGATTTCTATACCGAGAAGACCTCTTTTCTGGGTTTTATCATCTCACACAACCAGGTCATTCCAGATCCTGAGAAGGTGAGGGCGGTCGTGGATTGCCCCCCCCCCCCTCGTCAAGGAAACAGCTGCAACAATTTCTGGGGTTTGCCAATTTCTACCGGCGGTTTGTGCCTAAGTACAGCTCGATCGCCGCCCCCCTGACCCGCCTCACCTCCCCTAAGGTGCCGTTCCAGTGGACAGAGGAGGCTGTGTCAGCCTTTGTGGTCCTGAAGGCAGAATTCTCCTCTTCCCGGGTCTTGACACAGGTGGACCCCGCACTGCAGTGTTTGGTCGAGGTGGATGCCTCTGATTCGGGGGTGGGGGCAGTACTTTCACAGCGCTCCCCGGTGGACGGGGTGATCCGCCCCTGTGCCTTCTTCTCTCGGCGACTGTCACCCGCTGAGAGGAACTATGACGTTGGTGACAGAGAACTCCTGACGGTCAAGCTCGCACTGGAGGACTGGCGGCACTGGCTGGAGGGGGCCTCCTAACCCTTTGTGGTTGGGACGGACCATAAGAGCCTGGAGTACATGAGGGTGGCTAAGCGCCTGAATGCTCGCCAGGCGCGTTGGTCCCTGTTCTTCGGGCACTTCCAGTTCACCATCACCTACTGCCTGGGGTCAAAGAACGCAAAACCAGATGCCCTGTCCAGGCAGTTCGCCTCGGAGGCCGCTGAAAAACAGGAGCACACCATCCTCCCGGCCTCGTGTATCGTGGGCGCCCTATCCTGGGCCATCAGGGATAAGGTCCTGAAGGCTCAAGAAACTGAACCGGATCTGGGCGGAGGCCCTACTGGGAGACTGTTCGCACCATCAGCTGTTCAGGGTGATGTGATCCACTGGGCCCATTCATCCAAACTCGCCTGCCACCCTGGGATCTCCCGATTGGTGGAGTTACTCCAGAGATCGTTCTGGTGGCCAGGGCTTCGGAGGGACGTCATCGGCTACGTTCGTGCCTGCCCCCAGTGCACCACCGGGAAGACATCTTCTTCTCCACCGGCGGGCCTTCTTCACCCCCTGCCGGTCCCTGGGAGGCCGTGGTCTCATGTGGCCCTGGACTTTGTAACCGGTCTTCCGGTATCCAACACCTTCGACACCGTGCTGGCCATCGTGGACCACTTCTCTAAGGCCGCCCACTTTATTCCCTTGCATGGGCTTTCCATTGGCACGAGAGACGGCGGACCTTCTGGTACAGCACGTCGTGCGTCTGCATGGGATCCCCGCGGACATTGTCTCCGACCGAGGCCCGCAATTCGTGTCCAGTGTGTGGAGGAGTTTCTGCAATGCCTTGGGGGCTACGGTGAGCCTGTCCTCTGGTCATCACCCCCAGAGCAACGGGCAGTGCGAGCAGGCAAATCAGGAGCTGGAGGCCGCTCTGCACTGCGGCATCGCCTCCAGCCCATCATCGTGGAGCAGTCATCTGCCTTGGATAGAGTATGCTCATAACCTAACTGTCTCTTCTGCAACCGGTATGTCACCTTTCAGGGCGTCTCTGGGCTACGATCCCCTGCTGTTCCCTGAAGAAGAGGGGGAGGTGGCCGTACCATCAGTTCACGCGCTCCTGAGGCGCTGCCGTCAGCTATGGGCTGCTACTCGCCAGGCCCTTTTACGCACAGCAGAGCGCAACACCAGGGCGGAGAACTGGCGCAGGAGACCTGCTCCGCAGTATCAGGTGTGTCAGCAGGTATGGTTATCGACGCAGCATATTAACCTGAAGGCTGATAAAAAAGAAGCTGGCCAAGCGTTTTATTGGGCCCTTCCCTATTGTTAAGGTGGTGAATCCTGTGGATGTGCGTCTGGCTCTCCCTCCTTCTCTTCGTGTTTGTCCCACGTTCTACGTTTTGCAGGTCAAACTCGTGATCTCCAACCTGCTCTGCCCCCCTCCTCGAGTCCCACCTCCACCCGTGTTGATCGACGGTGACCTGGCTTGGACGGTCAATGCCATCCTGGACGTCCGCCGCCGGGGCCGCGGCTTGCAGTACTTGGTGGACTGGGAGGGGTATGGCCCCGAGTGGAGGTCCTGGGTGCACCAGTCATTTGTGCTGGACAAACGCCTTATTAAGGACTTCCACCAGGCGCACCCAGGTAAGCCAGTGCCAGGAGGTGCTGCTCGGGGGGGGGGGGGGTGGAGAACTGTTACAACTCACTCTGGGCCATCATCTGCCTCAGCTGTGCGCACACCTGGGAGTAATCAGCGCCGGGCCATATAGCCCGTGCTGCCTAGAGCTTCAGCACGGAGTCGTCAATGCTACGCTCTTCGTCCCGCACATGCCCTGATTCCTCTCAGCCCTACGCTTCATCATTGGATTCTCCATTGGCACGTAAGCTTAACATCTCCAACCTTACCTCTTCTCCCAGGCTCTCCCCTGTGCACAGGTGGATCCCTCAGACGGCGGTTCTCTCCCTCACGGCGGCGGAATCGTCCCTCTCACCACGCCACGCATCACAACGCTTCACCGGGTGCGCTCAGCAGAAGCTGTCTCCCTGGCAGGGGGCCCAAAGCCCAAGCCGACACCAACTCCAGGACATCTGCAAGTAAGCTCTGTTAATTCTCCATCAATTACAACACAGCTGAAATTAACACCTGTGTTTGGTTCTGTCTCTAGGGTTGCCAGGCTGTACGGCACTCTGTTTCACCCCCGGCTGCGGCTCATTCACCCACACAACACTCACATACCGCATACACGCACCCACGCACCTGCTGGTTATTCAATAAAGATCATTGTATTGAACTTGAGCCTGTGTGTGCGTGTTCCCTGAGTCCGACATTATGTCAGTATGGCTCCGTCAAAGTGACCCAGCGAACAGCGGGCTCACACACCGCTTTAACATCTTGGAGGCTCGAGTCGACCAGTTTACTTACCAGCAGCAGGTTATTCTGAACCAGCTAGGTCAGATTAACAGCTGGTTAATCATACAAGATCATTGTATTGAACTTGAGCCTGTGTGTGCGTGTTCCCTGGGTCCGACATTATGTCACCCATAGCCACTTCTTTAATTATCAGAAATCCAAAGAAAGAAAGAATGGTGGAAGAATTCTCAGGGGAAAAAAAATTATCTATTGATGTCACTTCACATAGAAATAGGAAGTGAAATCATTCTACCACAAGTTTTGTTTTTGTTTTTTTTTCCATTTTGGTCTCTTTTTTTTTTCTTTGAGAATGCCATCTGAACAGAAAGTTCATCGTTTTATTGTTACAAACTTTTCTGATCCCAAAATGTTGCCCAAAATGATAGCAGGTCAGCCAGCCAAAGGTTTTTCTGTGCTATGCTGTCTCAAGAACATTTATCTGTTGTCTTCAGTTTGAAAGCAATATAGGGTTCAGTGTATTGCCAAAGAATTTTGCAATACAGACAGGAACAAATAAACATTAATACAGAAATGAGGAAGTGTATAACACAAATGTGGCAGACACAGTTTCACACAGGGCAATGTCTTACATTAGGTAATGCATTTCCTGCAACTGTGGTTGGCTTAAGTACAACTGGAGTCAGTGGGGCCAGATAACAAATAGAACAGGAGAATAAGAAGAAAACAGGATAAATTCTTCAGTCTAAAATTCAGATTAAAAATTTCAAATTGACTCAAGCAATTTAAACCTTCAGAAAATAATACCAGTGCTTTTCAATGAATGTGCACATTATGATTTGTAATTAATTTAAAAACTATCATCATCATCATAGCAGTCTGTCACAGGTGACAATGACTGTTTCATTTAGGTCTGATCAGATTCCTCCACGCAGCTCTGTCCTTTGCCCTGAGCTGCCAGGAACTCCTGGCCTTGTTAACCCGGGCGACGTCTGAGCTGGTATGAGTTGCTTTCTGACTGACCATTTCATGAAACTGCTTGCAAAGTATTTGAGTAGTCAAAATTAAATTACAAAAAGGCTAATAATATGAAACTGTGGTTGTAATGTTTATTGGAAGTATTAAAATTTATCATTTTGAATTATATTGCAAAAAACTTTTTCACAATATTCCAGTGTATTGAAATGCAAAAATAAGAGATCAACACTGAGGCTTCTCTATGTTCACAAGTGCAGCGGAGTTCCTTCACAAATGCTTATTCTAAATTCAAGGGAAAGAAGTTGTTCAATATAAAACAAAAATTCCCAGCATTTTAGTTAGGTGTTTCAGGAGGTGCAGACAGTGCAGCTGTCACTAGAGCAAACTTCAGCATTTTACCTAAAGACAAAGATCATTTGATTACCAAGCAAAATCCTATGCAAATATTCATATATCATAAAATATCAAATGTCATACAATTTTTTTACTTAAATATACTGTAAGTATCCCTTTAATGCATGCAACCAAAGTGGCACTTTTATGGTTCTTTCTTTGCTTCTATCTTTCAAATATTAAAACAGTAATTTAATAGTGAATGCAAAATTAAATACGGTTATTATGATCACAGTGATCAGAGACAGAGTTACAGAGAGAGTCAACTAATGCATCAAGGCTCTGCATGCAGCAGTTCCTTTAAAAGAACTGAGGTGAGAGCCACTCATTTGTGTGAAGGTTTTCTCATTTACCGCATCTAATAACCAGATATCACAGAACTATTCTAGTGTACTCAGTAAACAAGAATGTTGTAAGTTTCTTTCCCAGAAAAAATTTTGAAAAGATAGAAGTTCATATACAGTATTTAATACAACTACATGCACAGAGAAATTTGGCTTTCAGTTTTCTCCTCCCCACAAGTACAAATACATCGTTAGTAAATGCATTACCTTTATCCAGAGCACATTTTTCTTGGACAGTTTTCCTCTTCTTCAGCACCAGAGGGATAACTCCTTTCTTTCCTACTTGAATGGCTGTCATTCATCCTGTAGTGGTCGATCACATCACTCTCCCCAAACAGCCAAATAAGAATTTTGATCCAGCTACCCTGAGGCGGTAGCGGCTCAGAATCAGAATCAGAATCAGAATGAGATTTATTGCCATTGTTCATGTAGTACACAAACTAGGAATTTGTCTCGGTGCAATGCTGCTATATTAAACATGGAGTAACACTAAAGATAAAAATAAAAAACTATGCATGCAATAAAAGGTAGAATATGAATAAGTAATACTAATCTATGCAATTTTTAAATATATTAACAAGCAGCAGATATTGTGGAGTTCCACATAGTGCAGTCGGTAGTGCAAAAAGAAAACAGTGATAATTGTCATGAGTCCGGTTGAGCTGCTGTACGTAGTGCACGAGAGTCTAATAAGTCACTTAGTGTTCAGCAGTCTGATGGCAGAGGGGAAGAAGCTGTTCATGTAGTGGGAGGTTTTAGTCTGAATGGACCGAAGTCTTCTGCCTGAGGGGATGGGGGCAAACAGTGCGTGTCCAGGGTGTGAAGGGTCGGCTATGATCCGACCTGCACGCCTCCGGGTCCTGGAGATGTACAGGTCCTGGAGGGATGGGAGCTTGCAGCCGATCACCTTCTCAGCAGCGCGTTGTGGAGGGCGAGGGGGAGGTGGGGAAAACAATGGAGTGCCAGCCCGGGACATTAAAAGCCTCTGGGCCGCACAAAAATTGTGTGCCGATCAGCCTCAGGTGTGGGACTTCTCCGGTAAACTCTCCAGCGATCCACCGTGGCTGTGAAAAAAAATAAGTTCAGTCGGCTCCTCCTCGGTGCAGAGCTCTGTCCTGCAAGGGTCTGGGGAAGATGATCGGCCCAATTCCTCAAGGATGTGTAGCGGCTGTGATAAAACCAAAATAAGTCCTGTGGGTGAGCTGCCGACTCCTTTAGGTGCGATGCACAAAGCCTAAAGGATCCGAGGGTGGCGATTGGCCATGTTCCCCAGGATTGTGCAGCGGCCGAGGACCTTTATCAGTTCTTGGAGCCGTGTTTGTCCCTGGTGCATGGCGCACGCTCTGGCGCAGTGGCCATGTAACTGTAAGTTGCCCTCCTTATAATCCTGCGGTGTGTGCACAGGGCTTCTGTGCACCAAAAACCCCACTGTCGGGAGGTGAAGCCAGGGTCGGGGAGCTTGACTGAACCCACGCAGACACCACAGATCTTGTCCTTCTAGGCTGTTTCTGTCGGTTTGCTTGTCTTGCCGATCATGGTGCATCTCGGTCCCCGCACCGCTTGCTCTCATTCCCTTCAGGTAGCCAGTGTGGAGAGAGGAACAGTCGAGCGTGCTCCAGTGTGGATGAAGGGGGAGTCCACATCCACAAAGGGAGAGATTGTCCATTCACACGTTGGGTCACAACTGTGGAGAAAAAGGAATGCAGGTGAAGCATGGCAATCTTGATTCCACAGCAGAGGGATGGTGAGGAGCTCCCTGAAGAAGCCTGGGCCTGCGCCTGTGAAGCGTCCCTGGGTCCCAGTCTCATCAGCTCTTCGTCAGTTGCCAGCGCCAGCTCCGGCTCCAGCTCCCACATCACCAGCTCCAAGACACCATCATCCAGCTCCGGACTGCCAGAAGAACACTTCCACCTCCCTCTCAGCAGCCCCTCCTTCTTCAAGGGTGAAAACTTCCGCAGCAGTGCCTTCTCTACATTTTTCCTCTCCAGCTGTCACGTCAGCTTCTTCCTTTTCCGCAGCTGCTGCCTCCCTCTCATCCTTGGCGTTCCTTCCCACTGCTGAGGGTCCGGCTGTATTGTCTCTGGCGCCGCCCATCTCCATGTCTGCAGGGTGGCTCCTCCATGATCCTCTGAGGAGCCCATGACCACAGTAGCCACGGAGAGGGATGACTTAAGACCAGCTGCAGCAGAAAACATCATGACCCGGGAACACAGGCAAGTGCTTTTTCATTCTCCTTCATTGACACATGAATTATCTTGCCTTATTCCCGGTGGTGAGGCTCAGCCTGTGTAGTCCTCTGAGTCCTCACTGCCTGCTGCAGCTATAAACTTTTCACCTGCTTCTACTTTCTGTTCATTTTCTAAGTAGACTTTACCATCATCAATATTTGACATCAACGGCTTGGAGAGATGTGTATTTTCTTACCAGTTTTATGGGGATTATTGTAGTTAGAGGGTCTTGGTGCAAAATGTGTGAAATGCGACGCTGAGCTGTGAGTGACAGTGCTAGGATACAAGGCTGAGACCTTTGTGCACCTGCGCCTAAAAAAAAAAAATACATCCACAGTGTTTGGTTTTTACATGCTTGGTGGACAAGCATCCCGCATTGGAAAAGCACACGGCAGCTGGTCTTGGGTACTAGAATGTTCAAACATAATAAAGACATAGTAAATAAATTAAAACAAAATCACAAAGTTCAACATGAATTCACAGTGCTCACCCTACATTGGACCATGGTTGTAGGGAAGACTAAAAACTAAACTGGGATCTAAACTGACTGGCTTAAGCCTGTTGTAAAGAGAGGAATGATCAGGCGAGGCGGTAGTTGGAGCAGAGCAGACTTTATTAATCTCTCTCTAACATCAACAAGAATAAGAAGCCTAAACCAGGTCACCTCTCTTTTTATACCATACAACCCGCCCGGCGACCTGGGGTGCTTGCATTAACATGCAAACATTTACCATGACAATTCCCTTTGTCACTGTTTGCATTAACACACATACATCTCCAATGACAATTCCCTTTGGTACCCAGCCTGTCGGCGCATTATTATGCAGACCGGAGGAGAATGCATATCCTCATGCGAAAACCATAGACTGCCTTGCATATCCATTTCTCAGCTCTTATGCATCTCCTCCTGCCGTGCCATTCAGTCTGAGTAGAGAAAGTACTGACTGGGTTCCCCACACCGTATTGATTTATCTCTAGCTCATGCCTGCTATTCACTGTCCTTGCCTGAGAAAACACAACATTTAAAAATGATATATTTCTTGAAGTCACTCTTTATATTACCTTTTCAAAAGATACCGAGTGACGTTTTAGACCTTCTAGCCAAAAAACCCATTAGCAAGAAATTGTGTCTGATTTAACCTGTTGCACTTTGGTGTACCGCGGGCGGGCACATCTCTGTGTCCTAGGGCGCACTGTGCATCCTAGGAGGAACTGAAAAAAAAAGTTGCATTTCCATTCTTCCACTACAGACACAGCCGCGAACAGAAAGCCAAAGGAGTGCTTTGATTGGTTTAGATGTGATTGACCTCTCATTCGACTAATAAGAGCCTTGAATTGGGTTTCTGAAACCTTGAAGAACCAATGACTGAAAACCTAGCAAGAAGGACCCGCCTACCAACGGGTGCGAATACAGCGAGCCAATTGAAGCACAGTAGTTTGAAAGCGTGCCTCCCTTGCAAAATCTGTTTTGTTTGTAGCCGCTGGGTGACACACACGCGCTCGCCAGTCTTTTTTTTCTTACTACTGTTCTTATTTGTTTTGAAAAATCGTTCGCCAAAACCGCAATCATGGAAGCACAAAACCACAATAATGGAATTATGGTTTGACCGGGTTGCGTGACCAGAACCACAAGTCCGTAACAAGCGGACCAGCATCATGTTCATCTGACAATGAGGAAGAGAAGTTCGCCAGCGACACTGCTGTTGTGGACAGGTAAGTGTTATAAGCTAAATTATTCTTTATCCCTGAAAATTGTAATCAAAAATGACTTTTGACCGATCGGTAAATTACAACTGTGCGTAGTAGACCGCGGCGCACGAACTGGACTCCGTGCGCTGCGATACACGGTTCATGCACCGCGTCCGGACCGTGAACGCCCCCCCCCCCCACTACTCTTCTGTAGCGGATTGCAGTTATTATTGCAGATATTTTAGTACAACTGTGCGTAGTAGACCGCGGCGCACCGTGACCGCGGCGCACCGGGCAATGTCCATCCTCTGTAGCGGGGGGGGGGGGGGAGTTGTTATCTTCTACATTACAGATATTCTAGTATACTTTTTAGTGCACTGTAGGTTATTTTTTCTTGTAAAAAAAAAAAAGCCTCATTTTTTACGTGGCATACTTCTTTGTGTGTGGGGGCTTGTTTGTTCATTCATTCATTCATGAATGAATAAACAACCCCCCCCACACACACACACACAGCCCTGAGTGTCACCTTTCATTAGAGCCCAACATCAAGCTTCTATATTGAATCATTCAAAAGTTACAGATGTTTTTCCAAACTGTGCCATTTGGCACAATTTGGCACAGTTCAAAAACGCCTGGGAACATGTATGTATGTTTAGATGACTGTTACTCAGCGGCCGGAGCACTTAGAGAGATTATGACTGTTTTGCCAAAAAATTCAAAGTGTTTTCTTTTAAATGAGACCAACACCATGAAGATGCTGCAAAGGGTTGAAGAACAGCTTTTGATTTACTTTGGGTACATTATTTTTTGGCATTTTTAGGGAAATTGACCAGAGTGCAAGGGGTTAAGTTTACAATGACCCGTGTTGCACACAGGAGGGAGGGCTCCCCTCATGTGCATCAGTGTCCTTCTATGTGCCAACTCATCTGAGGGCAGAGCTGATTCTATCTGGTTTCAGCTAGTGAATCCTTGGGTGTAATCTAAAGGTGGCAGTGTGGCATGCAAAGAAAGCAGGATGAAGGATGAAACCATAGTTGCAGAATAACTGACATTCTCAAAGCAAGCAGAATAAAGGTTGGAGAAACATAGTTGTAGAATAACCAACATTCTCAGACAGACAAGGGCATCATAGAAAATTTACCAACAATTTCCCCTGTTGAGGTGTCCTAATGGGCACCTCACTAACTTAATAGCAACTTATATTCGCGTTTTTGCACCTCCCCCTGTTGAGATGGGCATAAACCCATCTCGTAACCCTACTCTAGGCCCTGATTGTAGTGTTTCTAAGTTTCTATATATAGCTGATGTCCCCTTCCAGCAGTCACGTGTACCTGCCCCCTTCAGGTCGTCATTTCTCCCATGGACATCAGGTGTGGTGCAAACATTGTGGGTCAATATGGCTAACAATTCTATATGTGTAAAATATATCAAAATAATCTATCCCCCTATAAGCATCTACACCCCATGAATCATATCTCACAAAAGAAACCTGTGGGGCAGAGGCACAGCGAAGCAAATGCTAACATCATGTAGGTGTGCATTGTAGACCCTATTGCAGACCCTAAACTATTTCCGGTACATCTTCAAAGTCCTTGTCCAGGTCCAGTCGTGGCACAACTTCACCGCCATCCTCGCAGTTGGAAAGCAGGTGGGCAGCTTCCTGGACACCTTGGTATGGAGGAGGATCCTTGCAAGAGAAGGCTGCTGAAATAGTTCTTTCAACAAGTCATTTAATTATGGGAATACAGCAACATCCATAGAAGACAAAGATCAATAAACTAATGATAATGCTTACAAGGGTCCCTTGAATGATTTTTCCCCATTTGCCAAATACATTATCAAACCAACTACCTACATGTGTTATGACCCGAGCGCCGGTTCTGATCGCGCTCGGGTTAAAGTTATGTCCCGCTGCCGGCCTTGACAGCTGCGGGCTGTATTCTGGCCTCACCGGGCTCTTATTGTGAAGGTGCTCGGTGGGGTTTCCGCCTGTCAATGGTCGGCCAGCTGAGCGTCATTACCGTCGTTAGTTCGCCATATAAGCCCAGCACTAGCGATGGTATGACGCAGCAGTGTAAGTCGCTATACATCTAAGCTACGGACGACTTGGATGATTATCTACCTCGCATGCTTGTGGTTGACCGTCGCCTCTCCGGCACCAGTAAGTTAGCCGTTAGCCTTGCTCCTCCTGGTGAGAGTGGACCTTTGTGTGTCTTTGCTTCAGCAGCCTGTGTAGCTAATTATTTAATCAACATTTGCCTGTGTATGATTGTCTCCTCCTTTGGACTCGTAAGTGAGCTGTCTAGCCTTACGCCTACTGAAGTGTGGAGACTCGTGTCATTGCCCCTGCATCTTGTGTTGTTAACCTTTCACCGTAAATAAAACTCACTGTAAACTCACTGGTGACTCTGTGCATCTCTAGCTGGCTCGCGAGGGCCAGTGCATGACAACATGATTGTCAATGCCAAATTGAGCTTTTAGTTCGTCCGGTAAGGCTCTTAGTTTGTTTAGGCTTTTAGTTAATTTAATTAAGTTAATTTTGGGTTGTCATCTGTGACCTACAGAGTGAGTTTCCTTGCATAGCAAAAGAAGCAAAGCTGCTAAAGCAGCAATCTTACCCGTATAGGAGCGCCAAATGCCCTCCTGGTCCTTGCGCACTCCAGATTAAATTATTTTGCTTTGAGCTCCCTAAAGCATTGTTCCCTTAATTGAGTGAGAATCTGTATTGTCTTTGTAGTAGATTCCAAATTAAGTCCCACAGTAAAACATAAATTTATCACAAGTTGGACTTTCCTTAGACATTTGGAACTTTTCTCGTAAATTTGCATAGTTTCCTTCTTCCTTATCAGATTACCTTGTTCCTTATAAACATGATATTTCCTTTACAATAATCTACAGAGCTACAGATATTTTCTTAAATATATGGAAATTTATTGATGTAACTTTTAACTTTTCCTATTAAATGTTGTGATTTCATAACCATTCGGTTTCATTTATATTTTTCTCTTCATTATTGATCATCTATTGATAATTTTTTTACAGTTAGGCCCAAAAATATTTGGACAGTGACACAAGTTTTGTTATTTTAGCTGTTTACGAAAACATATTCAGGATACAATTATATAATCAATGTGGGCTTAAAGTACAGACTCTCAGCTGTGATTTGAGAGTATTCACATCCAAATTGGAGCAAGGGTTTAGGAATTACAGCTCTTTAATACATAGCTGCCTGTTTTTTAAGGGACCAAAAGTAATTGGACAATTGACTCAGAAGGCTGCAAAAAAAATAACAAGGCTTCATGGGCTCTTCCCTCATTAACCTGTCATCAATTAAGCAGTTAAAATGTCTGTGGAGTTGATTCCAGGTGTGGCATTTGCATTTGGAAGCTGTTGCTGTGAACACACAACATGCGGTCAAAGGAGCTCTCAATGGAGATGAAACAGACCATCCTGAGGCTGAAAAAAAAAAAGAAGAAATCCATCAGAGAGATAGCAGAAATGTTAGGAGTGGCCAAATCAACAGTTTGGTATATTCTGAGAAAAAAAGAGTGCACTGGTGAGCTTGGGAACTCAAAAAGGCCTGGACATCCACGGAAGACAACAGTGGTGGATGATCACAGAATCCTTTCCATGGTGAAGAACAACCCCTTCACAGCATCCACTCAAGTGAAGAACACTCTCCAAGAAGTAGGTGTATCAGTATCTAAGTCTACCATAAAGAGAAGACTTCATGAGAGTAAATACAAAGGATTCACCACAAGGTGTAAACCATGAATCAGCCTCAAAAATAGAAAGGCCTGAATTGACTTTGTCAAAAAACACCTGAAGAAGCCAACCCAGTTCTGGAACAGCATTCTTTGGACAGATGAGACTAAGATCAACCTGTACCAGAATGACGGGAAGAAGAAAGTTTGGAGAAGAATTGGAACAGCTCATGATCCAAAGCACACCACATCTTCTGTAAAACATGGTGGAGGCAGTGTGATGGCATGGGCATGCATGGCTTCCAATGGCACTGGGTCACTTGTGTTTATTGATGATGTGACGAAAGACAGAAGCAGCCGGATGAATTCTGAAGTGTATAGGGATATACTTTCTGCTCAGATTCAGCCAAATGCAGCAAAGTTGATTGGATGGCACTTCACCAATGATCCAAAACATACTGCAAAAGCAACCCAGGAGTTTTTTTTTTAAAGCAAAGAAGTGGAATATTCTGCAATGGCCTAGTCAATCACCAGATCTCAACCCAATCGAGCATGCATTTAACTTGCTCAAGACAAAACTTAAGGCAGAAAGACCCACAAACAAGCAACAACTGAAGACAGCTGCAGTAAAGGCCTGGCAAAGCATCACAAAGGAGGAAACCCAGCGTTTGGTGATGTCCATGGGTTCCAGACTTCAGGCAGTCATTGCCTGCAAAGGATTCTCAACAAAATATTGAAAAGTAACATTTTACTTAGGGTTATGTTTATTTGTCCAATTACTTTTGAGCCCCTGAAATGAGGAGCGTTTGTATAAAAATAGCTACAATTCCTACATGTTTAATCGTATATTTTTGTTCAACCCCTTGAATTAAACCTTAAAGTCTGCACTTCAATTCTGTTGTAGTTGTTTCATTTCAAATCCAATGTGGTGGCATGCAGAGCCCAAATCATGAAGATTGTGTCACTGTCCAAATATTTATGGGCCTAACTGTATGTACTATCTATTTTTCTGAGGATTTTTCTATTTAATTTCTTTGGTACCCCCCATTGGTGGATGGAGACGCAAATGCAGCAAAGTTACAGGGTATTTGCTTGATGGATAGTATCTTTTACTGGAAGGAAGCGTGTTACCAGTTTTGTGTTACACACAGTTAATTTAGATGAAAATTTGTGAGTAGTAGAGCTCCTTCAAAATGAGGTTTCAATAATCAATCGTCTCTTGAACTAATTTACAAAATCCATTTAAGAAAAACAATATAGCTGTCTGTGCAGATTTGATATGATTTAGCATTGATAAGTAAGATCATTTTGTCCAGTTGAACACAGACAGGTTGAATTTGTGTAAATGAATAAAGATTGCGCCACACTCTTTCAGTCAATGGAAATGTGGATATATTGCCTAATTAGAATTTGGCTTAATTTTGTACAAGGAATGCCTCATTTTATATATTCCTTGGTAAATTATGGGGTGGACTGTGGTCCCGAGGCCCAGCTTGGCCACGGCTGAGCATCGGGAAAACACATTCCTTATTACTGTCACATTTCTGAAATGTGATATTGTCACACCATTATGTGGTGAGTAGCATCAGATGTATCCTGCAGTGTCAAGTCACATGAACACTACATTTTTAAAGTCAGAGTCATTCAAATTGTTATGCTTTGTCATTTGCAAAGTCATTTGTTCTACTTGGCTTCAAAAAAAAAAAATGCTTGTCAACTGAGGGGTCCTTTCCCCTGTTGCCCCCTCCAGCCAATGAGCCCGTCACCCACACGCCCACTGTCCGGCCTCCCTCGATCTCCCACAAAAATCAAATCTCGGTGCTATCCTGCAAAGAAAAATTTGGGGAAAGCTCACGGCTTCCCCGTCTACACCTCAGTGTTTATATCAACAGGAGTGCAAATTTTATCACCTCATAAATTGATTTTACTTATTGATTTTACAGCGATCATCATTAGTTTTGTATCCCTTAAATGTTTATCCCAGTTGTTTATTAATATTAAGAAACACAAGTAAATTATTGTTTTTTTTATTATTTTATTACATATTGCATACTGTATGTCACCAAGGATTTATTAAATTGAAAGGTAATGGTGATGTTATGATTCCTTGTTAATATGGCAAATCTAATTCCTGGTGAAAGCTAAAAAATTTTGTGAATGCTTTCTCTTTCCTGTTGAAAAACAAAGAATGAAGAATAGCAGAAAAACCTTTAAATCGCACCTAAAGCTTCCACAATTTGAATGTAAGCTTGCTACTCACAACAAGTATTCACTAAATATTCAGTGAATCAGTAAAGGTTTTACTAATTGACATGGGTAATCACTTAGTTTAAGATTATGTTCAAACAAAACAGTGTCATATATTAGAAGCCTTAAACCAATGCAGCATTTAGAATTAGTAACTGCAGGTGTAGACCTAATCTCTGTTTTTAAGAATTTATGGCACAGGACCACAATCTGTGGCCTGTGTGGTTTTTCCCTTTGAAGGTTGATTCTGTCTATTCTTATCTAGGTCAGTCTGACACAACTCGCTAATCAGTCTGAGTTTACCACTGAAATTAAATTCCCTTTCTCTATTTCATCAGAATTCTTGTGCTATTTCTGTCTTTTTTGTCCATAAATTTACCATCTCCCGATAATAAAAAAACTTCATTATCATCTTGCTGTGTTCTTTAGGAGGGAAACAAGACACAGCATGGACTGCCCCAGACCCTGCTCTCACATTCTCCCCCTTTCTTTTTTTTTTTTTACATGGTCAGGCCTAGGGTTGAAATGTAAATAAGACTGCATATGTCATTTATTAAAAAGTGAGTATAGTATTTATTTAAACAAAGCAACAATATGACATAAATTACCAAGACCTCTGTTTGATAATCAGTAGTCTCTGGCAAATCATATGCACAAACACATTAATTATCAATCTCTTTTGAACCTCTATGCTTTGAATCATGTAATATAGGGTATACATGAAGCCTTCAGTGATTAGGCATTATTAAGTGACAGCATGATATTGTAATTTTCAATTAATTTCATCATTGTCATGCTGGTAGCATTGATTAAGATGCAAACATTTGTACTTAACTTAGTATTATATGCGCCTGTGGTCACGTCGAGGGAGGCATGGACAGCTGTGAGGGGCCAGGTCGCAGAGGCCGATTGTTTTGGCGACAGTGGGGAAATCGTTAGTCCTGTATCCTTTTTCCCTGTAAAGTGCACTGTTATGCTTCAGTCAAAGAAAAGTCAGTGATACGTCAAAAATTGCTTTAAAAATATGTAAGTAGTTTATCACGAACACAACATTAGAGTTAAAAACCTGCAAAGTTAGATTGAAAAAGTAAAAAACCAAAACTTTGCAAAAATACCCATGTATAGATTACTTCTCTTTCACTCCCCTGTCACACAGGTCAGCATCCACACAGCCTGTGTTTTTCATTCTCTTTTTCTCTCAAGCAACCGCACACACACACACACACACACACACACACACACACACAAACAAACACACAGAACTGCTCCTCTCTCTGTTATCTCCACAAGGTCAGAGCTACTTAGCAGCGTGAAGGTCCTTCCATTTTTTTCTACACTGCCATGACACACACACAACTCTAGTCAACTCCTTGTGCTCAAAGCTACCATTTTCAAATACCTATAATTTTAAACATTTTTCAAAAGGTTAACAATTAATTAATCAACCCTTTTACACTCCACAAATATCAGAAAAAAATCACAAACAATTTCACAGCCTGCTCCTTCCACCTCCATGGAGAATTCACTTTTTTCTCTTCCACACCACGGTGGCGCAGTGGTTTAGCACTGTGGCAGCACAGTTTTACCCTTGGCAGGGGGATCGCGGGGATCATGAGATCGTGGGTTCGATCCCAGCCCCCGACCAACAGTGAGCTGTGTGGAGTTTGCATGTTCTCCCCGTGTTGCGTGGGTTTACTCCGGGATTTCTCCGGTTTCCTCCCGCATACCAAAAACATGTAGGTTTAGGGCGCTCGCGCACGCAGCGACCAGCAGCCGGTGGCTTGTCACCAGACTGCAAACCAAATCTACCTACGGGTACAAATAAGTAACAAAAAAAAAAAAAAAAAAAAAAAAAAAAAACAGGTGCCATTAATACAGGTAACGAGTGGAGGACAGAGGAGCCTCTTAAAGAAGAAGTTACAGGTCTGTGAGAGCCAGAAATCTTGCTTGTTTGTAGGTGACCAAATACTTATTTTACTGAGGAATTTAACAATTCATTAAAAATCCTTCAATGTGATTTTCTGGATTTTTTTTTTTCTCATTTTGTCTCTCATAGCTGAGGTATACCTATGATGAAAATTGGAGACCTCGCTCATCTTTTAAGTGGGAGAACTTGCACAATTGGTGGCTGACTAAATACTTTTTTGCCCCACTGTAGGTTGCTAGAGATTTAAATTTAATTGGTAATGCAATTTAAAATAGAAGACGGTGGGTGATTCAGTCTAGACGGAGTACCCTCCTTAGGACATAAGTGGTTTTACACAACCAATGGTCCTTCCTCTTTTCAACTATCTATTAATCTCTGAACCATGATGCTACATACTGCATTTACCTAAGTCTACTGAAGAATCAGAGGGAATCTAACTTTTAACAGAAACTTTTTAACAGAAACTTAAATTTGATTTCTGTTATTCCTGTTAGAATAATGCAGCGGATGGCGATGGGGGACTATATCAATGAACGGCCAAGGTGTGGAGGACAGTGCAGAGGAGATTCAAATCAGTCAGGTAATAAAATATATCATCTATTGTGTTGTATGTCATTTGAGATGACAAAGATGGAAATCATCATTTCTAAGATTACAAAAACATGTAAGAGCCCATTTGTCTCTTTTTTGATAAACCTACAAAACACTTGGTTATGCACCTTTATTTTTAGTTTGTGGTGATTTCACAGAGAGAAGAGTTGGTCAGCTGTTGTTCCTCGGCTTTGGTGTGCTGTGCATTATACAAGCCACTCTTAATATTTCTCTACGTCTTACATCTAACGTCTCTTCGTCCAGTGAGTATTGTTTTTTTCTGTCAATATAAAATGAATGACTAAATAAATGCCTATTTTTTTTTGCACTGTCAATACACAATGCAATGAATGACCCAAGGAAAATGCAACACAACTGATGTTTGTGGCAATGTCCAAATAACTGAAGTTCAAAAGGACTGCAAATAATCATCATTGCAATGACTTGCAAGAAAGATTCAATTCATTGACCAGTGAACATGATGAGCTGCAAGATAGTCTCTTCATGCCACAATGAAATTAAAACTGCAAGCTGTGATGATTGGGCCCTCACACCTTCAGTGTTACTTGGTATTACAACTCATAAACTGTTCATGTTGTCATGTTGTTTGGTCAAAAGAGCTTGGATCGATGAATTAAAACATGATGCATGACATCCTGTTTCCATAAAAAATTATAGCATACTATTACAAAAGAAGCGACTATATATATAAATATACACACAGTCACGTGAAAAAATTAGGACACCCTGTATAAGCCTGTGGGTTTTTTTAACATTGGGGTATATGGAAATTTAATATCAATGTTAAAAATACTGGGAGATTCGTGTAATACAACTAAACAATTAAAAATGAATTAAAGAGTTTTTTCAAATTTTCTGTAAAATGTAACTCTAAACAAATAGTGAGGAATAAATTAGGACACCCCCTATCTTTTTTAGGACACCCCCACATTAATTCCCACTTCCAATGGCTAAAATAAATGTTAAAAAATGCAAATAAAAACAAAAACAAGGTGAGACATACATAGATAAGTGAACATTTCTTAATAAATAACTGAATATTTAAAGGGGTGTAATAGTTTTTTTCACATGACTGTGTGTGTGTGTGTATATACTGTATATACAGTATATGGTGTGTATATATGCCATCTACTATACGGTGGGGCAAAAAAGTATTTATTCAGCCACCAATTGTGCAAGATCTCCCACTTAAAAGATGAGAGAGGTCTCCAATTTTCATCATAGGTATACCTCAACTATGAGAGACAAAATGAGAGAAAAAAAATCCGGAAAATCACATTGAAGGATTTTTAATGAATTAATTGGTAAATTCCTCAGTAAAATAAATATTTGGTCAATAACAAAAGTTCATCTCAGTACTTTGCTATATACCCTTTGTTGGCAATGACAGAGGTCAAACATTTTCTGTAAGTCTTCACAAGGTTTTCACACTGTTGCTGGTATTTTGGCCCATTCCTCCATGCAGATCTCCTCTACAGCAGTGATGTTTTGGGGCTGTCGCTGGGCAACACGGACTTTCAACTCCTTCCAAAGATCTTCTATGGGGTTGAGATGTGGAGACTGGCTAGGCCACTCCAGGACCTTGAAATGCTTCTTACAGAGCCACTCCTTCGTTGCCCGGGCAGTGTGTTTGGGATCATCGTCATGCTGAAAGACCCAGCCACGTTTCATCTTCAATGCCCTTGCTGATGGAAGGAGGTTTTCACTCAAAATCTCACGATACATGGCCCCATTCATTCTTTCCTTTCTACGGATCAGTCGTCCTGGTCCCTTTGCAGAAAAACAGCCCCAAAGCATGAAGTTTCCACCCCCATGCTTCACAGTAGGTATGGTGTTCTTTGGATGCAACTCAGCATTCTTTCTCCTCCAAACACGACAAGTTGAGTTTTTACCAAAAAGTTCTATTTTGGTTTCATCTGACCATATGACATTCTCCCAATCCTCTTCTGGATCATCGAAATGCTCTCTAGCAAACTTCAGACGGGCCTGGACATGTACTGGCTTAAGGAGGGGGACACATCTGGCACTGCAGGATTTGAGTCCCTGGCGGCGTAGTGTGTTACTGATGGTAGCCTTTGTTACTTTGGTCCCAGCTCTCTGCAGGTCATTCACTAGATCCCCCCGTGTGGTTCTGGGATTTTTGCTCACCATTCTCGTGATAATTTTGACCCCATGGGGTGAGATCTTGCATGGAACCCCAGATCGAGGGAGATTATCAGTGGTCTTGTATGTCTTCCATTTTCTAATAATTGCTCCCACAGTTGATTTCTTCACACCAAGCTCCTTACCTATTGCAGATTCAGTCTTCCCAGCCTGGTGCAGGTCTACAATTTTGTTTCTGGTGTCCTTTGGCAGCTCTTTGGTCTTGGCCATAGTGGAGTTTGGAGTCTGACTGTTTGAGGTTGTGGACAGGTGTCTTTTATACTGATAACGAGTTCAAACAAGTGCCATTAATACAGGTAACGAGTGGAGGACAGAGGAGCCTCTTAAAGAAGAAGTTACAGGTCTGTGAGAGCCAGAAATCTTGCTTGTTTGTAGGTGACCAAATACTTATTTTACCAAGGAATTTACCAATTAATTCATTAAAAATCCTTCAATGTGATTTTCTGGATTTTTTTTCCCTCATTTTGTCTCTCATAGTTGAGGTATACCTATGATGAAAATTGAAGACCTCGCTCATCTTTTAAGTGGGAGAACTTGCACAATTGGTGGCTGACTAAATACTTTTTTGCCCCACTGTATATACTACTATATACTATATATATGCTAGACCATATCTATATATATATATACACACACAGTGGTGTGAAAGTGTTTGCCCCCTTTCTGATTTCTCATTTTTTGTATGTTTGTCACACTTAAATGTTTCAGATGATCAAACAAATTTAAATATTAGACAAAGATAGCACAAGTAAACATAAAATGCAGTTTTTAAATGAAGATCCTTATTAAGGGAAAATAAAATCCAAACCTACATGGCCCTGTGTGAAAAACTGATTACCTCTAAACCTAATAACTGGTTGGGCCTGTAAGGAGCCGAGCCGACTTGGTTTCTCCCAGCTCGGCCCTGATCTCTCTGTGGGTTAAGGTGCCGCTTTGTATGTATGTCTAGTATGTATTCCTGTGTGCTTCCTTACCCATAGCCACTGCTTTCTGGCTGGCAGCAGTTTATTTATTTATTTAGCGAATGCAAAGTCCTCAAGCCAAGCAGTTGCCTCCTGGTTTGCTGTATGGTGCTGCAAGCTCGCTGGTGCAAAATGGGGGGCGGCAGCCTCCACCCTGCGCACCTCAGCACTGGCCCTTTCATACTCTGTAGCAGTATATTGTGCCCCTGTCTGGTCCAGGTCATCCTACACACACCACGTAGACACCCAGCTCAGCACAACCATGAGAACCATATGTAGCATCATCTCACTTTGGCTCAGCAACAATTATTCTTCTGCTTAAAGACATTTTTGTTTCATCCAGGAATAACGCAAAGAAATGGATTTTCTTCCCCCAGGCCACAGCTGAAATCCCCTTCTTTTGTTAAAACCAGCCTAAGGAATTTCCCCAATGTCCGGCTTCACTTTTATTGCCCCCATAAAACATGCAACAGATCCACGACTCAGCTAATTTCCTTAAACTCTGGAAACACTGGATTTAACTAGTGAACTTTAAAGTACATTATTACAAACTCGATTCTAAACCTTCATTCTTTTCAGAACTATGAAAATGCAGATGGACGCTGATGTTTTTTTTGATGTGGAAAATCAATAATGTGTGAAATGCATTAATCTGTGATTTTATATATATATGCATGTTAATGTTTTAAATGAATGTTTATTCCTGCATGTTGATTTAGAAGCACTGCTTATAAGATACACTAAGGTTAGTTTAGTTATACATAAGTGTGTAACAGTACATTCCAATGTATTTAAAACTGTGTATGCCTGTGGACTGATATCACGTGTCACCAGTCTTCATAGAACCCCAGCTTCTTCATCCTATTGGTCTCTCACAGACAAGGCCTGTTATTGGACTAAAGGTTCATCGAGCCCGCCCACGAAGGACTCTCATTGGCTGAGATTCCGGTCAGGCCGGAAGCCCGAGAAACTCAACAGAGCTTATAAAAAGGAGAGAGGCTCTTTTCATCCCTCTTTTCTGCTCCAGACTCTCTTTTCGCCTGCTCTTTTCGTCATCCCTTTTTTCTGATCTCCTCCATTGTCTACACACAGCAAGGAAGAACAAAAGACCGTCTGACCACGCGTCGCTTTTCTGAACACAGAGCAGATAACTCGTAATTTGTTTATGTCACTTTGTATTTTTTTCTTCCTCTTAAATACCTAGGAATTCCTATTTCTTTGAGCTCAATTCTTAATCGGAGTTAAACTCCAATTTTTATTTATCACTTTTTTCTTTGTTAAACTTTCTGTAAAACCACCATTTGTTTGATTTTAATGTAAACTTAATCTTGACTTTATTTTATAATATTTTTCTTGACCAAGCACCCACCAGAAGCTACTATTTTTATCTAAAGTCCAAAGCTGTCACGCCGCACCGCTCATCAGCGGCGCCACCTGCACGCACACCTGCTCGTCATCAGCGGCGAGGGATATAAGCCGCCTCGCCCTGAGCTTTGGCCTGAAGCCGTTAGACTTCTCATGCATCGCTGTGAGTTCCTTCACCTTCAGCTACTGTCCCGGGTAAGAAGCTCTTACCTCCTTTTTCTCTCTCGAGTCTGCTCCCCTGTGCACAGGTGGATTCCCCGGTGGCGGACATCGCCTCTCCATTGCCCATTCCTCGCTGCTGCACCGAGCACTCCAGGTGGCTGTCTTCCGGACCTCGTCCTTTGCTGTGCCAGTCATCTGTGCCCTCCAAGTAAGCTCCTCTCTCGCTTGCAAATCTCCTGTGTTGGTGTGTGCCCGTCACCCTTCTCCTTTGCTTTTCCCATAGGGTTGTCCGGCTGTACGGCCTCCTGCCTCTGTGCCCGAAGCAGACGCCGCCACCAACACATTTACATCCCGCAGACACACATTCATTCACTCCTGTTGCTAATAAACTATTTGAACTTCTCTGAGCCTGTGTGTGTGCGTCTCCTGAGCTGTGCGTTATGTCAGTACGGCTTCAGCAGAGCGGCTCGGCAGACGGCGGGCTCGCACACCGGCTTACCACTCTCGAGGCTCGGGTGGATCAGATAGCCTATCAGCAACAGGTGATCCTAAACCAATTAATTAACATTAATAACCGATTGGACTGCCTGGACCCCCAGCAGCCGTTCCCCCCGGCTCATCAGGGTGGCGCGGCTCCTGCCGCTCCAGTGGCCGTCCAGCAGGCTCCGGCGGCACCAACTCGGCTCACGCCCATTCCGACCCCCGCCCGCTTTAGCAGAAAGCTCGGCGGAGCGCGGGGGTTCATTATGCAGTGTGAGTCCATGTTCCATCGCGTGCCCGGAGACTTTCCCTCGGATCATAGTCGGATTGGTTATATCGGGAATCTCCTGGAGGGGCGAGCGTTGGCTTGGACCTACGCCGTAATGGCGAGGCCCAGTTACGCCACCCTCACTTATGACCAGTTCATGAGGCGCTTCCTGGAGGTCTTTGACCACTCGCGTACCGAGACGGTCCAGGTCGACCGGCTTCTCGCTCTCCAGCAGGGAAACCGGTTGGCTGCGGACTATGCGGTCGACTTCCGGGTAGCAGCGGAGGAATTAGGCTGGGAGGAACGCTCCCTCTGCGGTCTTTTCCTCCGCAGCCTCAATGATGATCTGAGGGATGAACTGGCTGGGCGGGACCTCCCTGAGACGCTTGCGGAGCTATCTTCCCTTGCCATCAGCTTGGACAACAGGCTGCGCGAGTGCTCCTCGGGGCGGAAGTCGTCTTCTTCTCGCCCTCGCGGAGCCTCGTCACGCCAGTTCCAAGCTCGCCCCCTGGTGACGCCGCCACCATCGCACCCCGAGGAGTCGGAGCCGATGGTGACGGGCTGGACAAAGCTCTCCCCGGCGGAGAGACAACGCCGCTGTGTGTTGAATCTCTGCATGTATTGCGGAGATAGTCAACGCACGGTAGAGCTTTGTCCACAGAAGCCAAACGGTGGGGTCCACGAGTCACTGTAGGGGGCCTCGCGGACGTCAATCAGTTAAACCCCCTCACTCAATTAAAGCTGCCCATCCGTTTCTGCCACAACCCCATTGGGCATCTCACCCACGCACTGGTGGATTCGGGTGCAGAAGGCAGCTTTATTTCACAAAGCCTGGCAACCCGATTGGGCATCTGCTGCCAGGCGCTCAGAAACCCCATCTCCCTGGTCAACCTCTCTCGTGCCTCCCTTGGGAGAGTTACACACCAGACCATCCCGGTCCCGGTGATCATCTCTGGTAACCACCAGGAGGAGATAACCTTTCTCGTCTTGCCCAACTCTATGTCGCCCATCATCCTGGGGTATCCCTGGCTACGCCTCCACAGCCCTGTCCTGGATTGGAAGTCAGCCGGGGTGTCGGCATGGAGCACGTTCTGTATGGGCACCTGTCTTCAGTCCGCTGCCTGCTCTCCGTCCGCTTCTCTCCCTCCTACGGACGCTGCACCCCCGGACCTGTCTCTGGTGCCCCTGGAATTTCACGACCTGGGTATGGTATTCAGCAAGACCAAGGCCATGTCTCTCCCTCCTCATCGGCCCTACGACTGCGCCATCAACCTCCGCCAGGGGGCACCCTTACCTTCTGGTCGGCTCTACAGTCTGTCGGCGCCGGAGAAGGAGACGATGAACGCCTACCTAAAGGAGTCGCTGAGTGCTGGGATAATCCGCCCATCGTCATCACCCGTGGGGGCAGGGTTCTTCTTCGTGGGAAAGAAGGACGGATCCCTCCGTCCTTGCATAGACTATCGGGCTCTAAATGACATCACGGAGAAGGATCGTTACACCCTGCCCCTCATGGACACCACTTTCCACTCCCTCCAGGGGGCGACCTGGTTCACCAAGCTGGATCTACGCAGCGCATACCACCTCGTCCGGATCCGGGAGGGAGATGAATGGAAGACAGCCTTCCGTACCCCGAACGGCCACTTCGAATACCTGGTAATGCTGTTCGGGTTGACCAACGCTCCTGCCGTCTTTCAGCGCCTCATCAACGACGTCCTCCGGGACTTCATCGGCCTCTTTGTGTTCGTCTACCTGGACGACATACTCATCTTCTCCAAGTCCAGGGACGAGCACCAGGTCCATGTGAGGCGGGTCCTCCAAAGACTGCTGGAGAACCGGCTATACGTGAAGGCTGAAAAGTGCGAATTTTATGCTAAGACTACATCCTTCCTGGGATTCATCATCTCTCACGACCAGGTGCGTCCAGATCCAGAGAAGGTGAAGGCGGTGGTAGAATGGCCTACACCTGCGTCGAGGAAACAGGTGCAACAGTTCGTTGGGTTCGCAAATTTCTACCGCCGCTTTGTCCAAAACTTCAGCACCATCGTCGGACCGCTGACCCTCCTCACGTCCCCTAAGGTCCCGTTCCGGTGGACCGAAGAGGCCGCAGCTGCTTTTCAGGCGCTGAAGGCGGAGTTCTCCTCCTCCCGGGTCCTTCGCCAGGTCGACCCCGCGCTGCAGTGCATCGTGGAGGTGGACGCTTCGGACACAGGAGTGGGGGCGGTGCTATCCCAGCGGTCGCCTGACGACGGTGCCAAACGGCCCTGCGCCTTCTTCTCCCGGCGCTTGTCCCCGGCGGAGAGGAACTATGACGTGGGGGACAGAGAGCTCCTGGCCATCAAGCTCGCACTGCAAGAGTGGCATCACTGGCTAGAGGGGGCGGACCTGCCGTTCGTGGTCCTGACGGACCACAAGAACTTGGAGTACCTTTGATCTGCCAAGCGCCTGAACGCCCGCCAGGCGCGCTGGTCCTTGTTCTTCGCCAGGTTCCAGTTTTCCATCACCTTCAGGCCTGGCTCCAAGAACGGCCTGCCCGACACCCTCTCTAGGCAATTCGCCCCTGAGGAGTCGGAGGACACGCTCCACACTATCCTACCCAGGTCGTGCGTCGTGGGAGCCATCTCCTGGGACATTGAGAGCAAGATCCAGAAGGCGCAGGAAGTGGAACCTGACCCTGGCGGCGGACCGGAGGGGAGGCTGTTCGTGCCATCTGCGGTTCGATGAGAGGTCATCCACTGGCTACATACCTCCAAGCTCACCTGTCACCCTGGCTCCTCCCGGATGATAAACCTCCTCCAGCGGTCCTTTTGGTGGCCGGGCCTGCGGAGGGATGCTGCCCGCTACGCCCGGGCCTGTCCTATTTGTGCCACCAACAAGTCGGGAAATGCCCCTCCAGCGGGTCTGCTCCAGCCCCTGCCCGTCCCTGGCAGGCCCTGGTCGCACATCGCTTTGGATTTCGTCACCGGACTCCCAGTCTCCAACTCCTACGACACCATCCTGACCATCGTGGACCACTTCTCCAAGGCGGCACACTTCGTCCCCCTGCGAGGTCTCCCCACTGCCCTGGAGACGGCGGACCTCCTCATCCAACACGTGGTCAGGCTGCATGGGATTCCGGTGGACGTGGTCTCGGATCGAGGGCCCCAATTTTCCTCTGAGGTTTGGAGGTCGTTTTGCAACGCTTTAGGAGCCAAGATGAGCCTCTCCTCCGGCCATCACCCCCAATCCAACGGGCAGTGTGAGCGGACCAACCAGGAGCTGGAGGCTGCGCTCCGCTGTGTAACGGCGTCCAAACCCACGTCCTGGAGTAACCACCTTGCCTGGGTTGAATATGCCCATAATACCGCTCGCTCTTCTGCCACAGGGATGTCCCCCTTCAAGGCGTCCCTGGGTTACGACCCCCCGCTGTTCCCGGCGCAGGAGAGTGAGGTGACTGTCCCCTCAGTACGGGCGCATCTCAGGCAGTTCCGCTCCATCTGGGTGTCAGCGCGCAATGCGCTTTTACGCACGGCGGAGCGCAACAGAGCCATGGCGGACCGGCACAGAAGACCTGCCCCGGCGTACAGGGTTGGGCAGCGAGTCTACGTGTCGACCCGGGACGTTACCTTAAAAGGCGAGAGGAGGAAGCTGGCACAGCGCTTCGTGGGTCCCTATCCCATCACCAGGATTGTCAACCCGGTGGCTGTGCGTGTAGCTATTCCCCCCTCCCTCCGCATCCACCCCACCTTCCACGTGTCCAAGGTGAAGCTGGCAGTCTCCGATCCCCTTTGCCCTCCTCCTGCTGTGCAACCCGCGCCCCGGATGATTGGTGGCCATCCGGCCTGGCCCGTCTCCTCCATCCTGGACTCCCGGCGCCGGGGTCGTGGGTTGCAGTACCTGGTGGACTGAGAGGGCTATGGGCCTGATCATCGACAGTGGGTACCCCCGTCGTCTGTGTTGGACCCATCGCTCATCGCTGATTTCCACCGAGCGCACCCAGAAAGGCCATCGCCAGGAGGCGCTGCTAGAGGGGGGAGTACTGTCACGCCGCACCGCTCATTAGCGGCGCCACCTGCACGCACACCTGCTCGTCATCAGCGGCGAGGGATATAAGCCGCCTCACCCTGAGCTTCGGCCTGAAGCCGTTAGACTTCTCATGCATCGCTGTGAGTTCCTTCACCTTCAGCTACTCTCCCGGGTAAGAAGCTCTTACCTCCTTTTTCTCTCTCGAGTCTGCTCCCCTGTGCACAGGTGGATTCCCCGGTGGCGGACATCGCCTCTCCATCGCCCATTCCTCGCTGCTGCACCGAGCACTCCAGGTGGCTGTCTTCCGGACCTCGTCCTTTGCTGTGCCAGTCATCTGTGCCCTCCAAGTAAGCTCCTCTCTCGCTTGCAAATCTCCTGTGTTGGTGTGTGCCCGTCACCCTTCTCCTTTGCTTTTCCCATAGGGTTGTCCGGCTGTACGGCTTCCTGCCTCTGTGCCCGAAGCAGACGCCGCCACCAACACATTTACATCCCGCAGACACACATTCATTCACTCCTGTTGCTAATAAACTATTTGAACTTCTCTAAGCCTGTGTGTGTGCGTCTCCTGAGCCGTGCGTTATGTCAGAAGCCTTTTTAGTTTGAGATCGGATTAGATATCTTTTAATTATTATCGAAGACCTCTTGAGAAGAAGCAGCTTCCACGTCACGTGCAGCTGAGGAATCAACGCGCAGCTGTCCCACATCGCGCTGAAGAAGCATCGGCACCATCTGGCTAGAACCCGTTTCAACTGTGGGTCATACGGCCAAGATCCAGCCCCCCTCAACCGCTTGAATCTAAAGGTCGAACTGTGGACCCTGAAATATCTGCGGGCAGATATTTCCCCTAACATCCACGAAATCTTGGGCTGAGGACGACGACCGAGGATCACGTGAGCTGCAAACTTTAATTCAACTGCTGAATAAACTTCTGAGGTTCGGTAATAATTTGTATATCTAATCAGATGCAAATTAAGAAGCCCTTAACATAACTCTTCTTTTCATTAAAATTCCGTTTTTATTTTCTTAAGATTAATTTAGGACTTTTTCATAATTAGTAAACTTTCTCCATAAATTTGTGTTGTTTTTAATAATCTGTTAACTCAAACTGATAGAAATTTATTTCTCAGTTTAACCCTGGTTCCGAAAATATTGACATTGTTAATCTATCATTTACAAGATTGATTTTATGATTAAGGAAATTACTACAATGTCTGTTAATCATTTCGTTTAATAAATATTTAAAAATGAGAGAAGTTGTTGGGAATTTATTTCATTCCGAGTCTGTTTCAAGCCCAGGTATTGAATTCACGGAAAATTTTGGAGACTGATTATTGATTAATTTATTGAGTGATCAAACAGGTATAAAGTGAAATTAAAGATCAAATTGCTTCTTAAAGATAGAAGCTGGTGCCCCTTACGAGTGTTATTAACTTTCCTGATGTATATGAAATGAGATTTGAGCTCAGATTCCAATACATCAATATAAATTAAATAATTCATACCTGATCATATTTATTACTTATTAATATTCCCATTTTCCCTTACACATAACTGGGACAATCCGCTCAACACCACTCCCCTGGCTCCCTGTACTGTCAAACATAGCCCCCCCACACATCCGGCGAGTAGCACTAACTCAAAGGATGCTTCAAAAAGCCAAAGACTCTCCTCACTTACCAATCCATGCAGCTATCTACACCCCACCCACTGCCCGACTTCCATCCAGACGGCCGATTTGGAAAAACCCTCCCCCAGCTGACTTCACCATCCAGACAGCTTGGCAAGAGGAATGGGAGACCAAGGAGGTCCCAAACAAACACCTGGTGACAAACCCCAACCAACAGGTCCCGGGCACCAACCTCCCAAGGAGACAGTGGTCTACATTCAATCGCTTCAGGACTGAACATGGCCCCTGCTTGGCCAGCCTTCACAGATGGGGCAGTAGCCCTAGCCCACTGTGCGCATGTGGAGAGAAGCAAACAATGGAATACAGCTGGCAGCAGTGAGGCAGCCCCTTGGGCTTACGCTGGTGTGAGCGCTGTCTAACTGTCTGCCGGTCCAACCACGCCCCCTCTCTATTACCATCAGCTGTTCCCATTCCCATTTGCCATCTTCTCACTCCTCGCTCAGGTGTCCCTAATTACATCCTCACCAGCAGTGTGTGTATTTAGGTGCCTTTCTTTTCGCGAGTCACGCACTGCTGGGTCATTAACTGAATGAACTTTCAACAGAAGCACATAGTTGTGAGAAACTGTGTGCCACGAAGTGTTCGCCACTCCACCTCAGCCATGGTTCTCCTGCGTTATTGAAGTGATGCAGGCTCTTGGACACAATTGTGGTAATCACTTCTCCTCATGCGTTCACTGGGCGATGCCGACCCAGGAATGCTCAGTGTAAGTGTTTAGCCTTTTGTACGTCTTCACCGTGTTGGGACTGTTTGTGTGGTCATTAATAAATGTGCGTGGTATAAACCCTGCGCTTAAATCCTTATTATTTCACCCCTTGCCGTGTGCATTGGAAAAGCGCACGGGAGGGTTTATGACAGAACGACCCAGTCAGCCAAGTGGATTTAACGGGTTCACCCACACATCCCCTTCCCCTTTTATCTTTTTGTGTATCACTTGTTGGGACTAACCTGGTTTTGAGTTGTCTTTGGGCCGGCGTTATCTGATGACTCTCGGCTGGGAACACTGCCGAGCTCTTATAGACATTGACGGCCTGATATATTTGGCGAGCGGTTATTCCACCCCTGCGGACGTCATGTGGTACATCAAGCTGGCAAAGGCAGAGGCGATGCCCTCATCTCTCCCAACATCCCGAGGGAGTTAAGAGGATTTTCCAGCTGGCAGCGCTCCGACGCAAGTACAGCAAGAGGGAAAGGAAGTCTCCGAAGAAAACCGGGCTCACACCGAGGGGAGGGCGCTCCCAGGATGCCACTGAGACTGTCCCCCGCTATGTCCCCGCTCTCACCAAACCGGCTCCAGCAAGCAAGGAAGATTCCGCTATGGAGCCAGCACGGAGTTGGTCCCCTGCAGCCATGCCAGAGGAGTCATCGGCATCGGATCTAGTTTCAACGTCACCATGGGAAGGGACCGGTAGGGCCTTGGACACGGAGGGGGATGACAGACTGTCTTCTGCAGCTGAAAACATCAGAGACCGGGATGAACTTCCCTTGACGGGCTCCGCCGTTGCCGGTGACCCTAATGACCCTATTTCTTCTCCCGCTCCTGAGCCATTTTATAGGGTCGCCGGAGAGGAACAACCATCTCCAAGGGTCCTTGTGGAGCCAGTCTCACCGTCTGACAATGTCACAGGTCCAGCTCCCCTGATGTCTAAGGTTGTCGTGTGGTCCCCTCCACAGGCCGTGTCGCCGTGGGTGCAGCGGGCTGACTTTGGACCCTTGTGGGGACTGTGCCCAGGATTAGCCCGACGTGGGTGCCCAGACCCATCTGCCCAGACCCATCATGGACACCACACTCCAGGTCGGGGTCCACCGTGGGTGCTGCAGAACCTCAGCCAGAGGTCACTGCAGGTGCTGCAGAACCTCAGCCAGAGGTCACCGCGGGTGCTGCAGAACCTCAGCTGGAGGTTTTTTTTTTTTCACTTCCGCCTCCCAAAGAGAGCAGACGCTTTTTCCTTCTCTCCAGCTCTGACTTTTTATCTCCTTCCTCCCCTAACTGACTGGATCCCAGCTTGCTATTGTCTGTCTGCGTGTCTCTACTGCTGATTATCGAACGAAATTATGGATTTAATAAGCTGGGCTTTGAACGCAATTGACACTATTTTTTCAACGAGGAAAAGTGCCCCGGGGGAGGTAGTTTGCCCCGCAGGAACTGCGGCTGCGGGCTATTTGAGGGACACAAGTAATTAGAAACTCTTGTGCCTGTCTGATCTTTCTATCGAAGATGTCGAAGATTTGTACGTCTTCGTAGCAATGGTCATCGGGATCGTTCTGATTGGATCTGGGATTGTCCTGGTGTACCGTAAATTGATGAAGATGGACATAGCCTATCAAAATGCTGGCGAGGCTTAACCATCAAATTGAACAAATGGAGAGGACTCTGACAGCGGCTAATGGAGAACTGTCTAGGAAAATGGATTACATCATGATCACGCTGAGAGCCGTCCATGAAGAATTCAACGTCCAGCACTGAAGGATTAAAGTACTGAATCTGTAAGAGAATATAAAGTCTTTTTCTCTTGGATCAGTACTATTTGACTAATCTGACCCCCTCACACAAGTCCTCCAGATTATCTGCAGTTTTTTGTTTCCAAAACATTTGAGCTGCATTGACTCTATGGACAGCCAGCTGCCTGGCCCAAGGACAAATGCCAGCCGCTAGACAAAACATCTCCTGCCGAAGAGACCTTGTTGTTCTTAACTGATACAAACACCTACACTCAACACTACACCCACACTGACTCAATAAACTGATGAGAAGATTCACTCACTGCTCCCTTTGTGTCCTTGTGTACATTCTTGTCTGCTAATAGTGCATTGAGGGCTTTTTTTCTTGTAATCATAATATTGATCATATATGACCGGTATTCTGACAATCAATGGTTTTTTGCTCTTCCTATTGTGTTATCCTTTTCTTCCCTATGCATCCTGTACCCATCTGATGACAGGTGCGTTTCGACGCTGCCGCGTCACCGGAAATGCAGGTCGTTTTCTGTGTCAAGTCAAATCCCTCGTATGTTATCAGTTGTTTACTGTTAATGTACTTGGCAATAAATCCTTTCTGAGTTCTGAGAACCTCAGCCAGAGGTCACCGCGGGTGCTGCAGAACCTCAGCTGGAGGTCACCGTGGGTGCTGCAGAACCTCAACCGGATGTCACCGTGGGTGCAGTGTTGGCCCGGTCGGAGGTCACCACGGGTGCAGCGCTGGCCCAGTCGGGGCCCACCGTAGGTTCAGCGTTGGCCTGGTCGGAGCCCACCGCAGGTGCAGCACGACTCCCGCATGAGTCCACCGTGGGTCAGCCCTGGTCAAGTCGGGTCCCGCTGCGAGTGCTACGAGGCCCCTGGTCAAGACCACCGCAGGTGTCATTCCCTCCCGGGTCAAGGTCGTTGGGGCCGCGGCCGGCCAGCCTGAGGACACCATCGCGAACTTCTTCGCTCCTCTCCGGTCTTGGTAGCTTTTGGGGGGGGGGGGGCAGGCCGCCAGAAGGATTGACTCCCCTGGTCTGGTGGCCCATGTTTTCCAGAAGGCCGCCGGATTCCGTCCACCAGACCTTCTGCTGGGCCTGTGACTCTGGGTGGCCTCCTGAGCCCCAACGCCTGTGAATTGGGGGGGGTTAACTGTGGTCCCTGGGCGGGGTGTTGTGTTCCCACCTTTCCTGTTCCCCCTACTTCCCACCCAGGTTCGTGTTGTTTGGTCCTGTTGGGGGTGGCTGGGTGTCTGGGGATCCACCCCTTAAAGGGGGGGCTCTGTCAGGAGCTGAGCTGGCTTGGTTTCTCCCGGCTCGGCCCTGATCTCTCTGTGGGTAAAGGTGCCGCTTTGTATGTATGTCTAGTATGTATTCCTGTGTGCTTCCTTACCCATAGCCACTGCTTTCTGGCCGGCAGCGGTGAGGCAGCCCCTTGGGCTCACGCTGGTGTGAGCGCTGTCTGTCTGCCGATCTGACCACACCCCCTCTCTATTATCATCAGCTGTTTCCATTCCCGTTTGCCATCTTCTCGCTCCTCGCCCAGGTGTCCCTAATTACATCATCACCAGCAGTGCATGTATTTAGGTGCCTTTTGCGAGTCACGCACTGCTGGGTCATTAACTGAATGAACTTTCAACAGAAGCACATAGTTGTGTGAAACTGTGTGCCACGAAGTGTTCGCCACTCCACCTCAGCCATGGTTCTCCTGCATCATTGGAGCGATGCCGGCTCTTGGATGCAATTGTGGTAATCACTTCTCCTCATGCGTTCGCTGGGTGATGCCGACCCAGGAACGCCCAATGTAAGTGTTTAGTCTTTTATACGTCTTCACCATGTTGGGACTATTTGTGTGATCTTTAATAAATGTTTGTGGTGTAAACCCTGCGCTTAAATCCTCATTATTTCACCCCTCGCCATGCGCATTGGAAAAGAGCATGGGAGGGTTTATGAGAGGGCCACCCTTAGCAGCAACAAATGCAATCAAGCATTTGCGACAACTGGCAATGAGTCTTTTACAGTGCTGTGGAGGATTTTTGGCTCACTCATCTTTGCACAATTGTTGTAATTCCGTCACATTGGAGGGTTTTCGAGCATGAACTGCCTTTTTAATGTCATGCCACAGCATCTCAATGGGATTCAGGTCAGGAGTTTGACTAGGCCACTCCAAAGTCTTCATTTTGTTTTTCTTAAACCCTTCAGAGGTGGACTTGCTGGTGTTTTGGATCAATGTCCTGCTGCAGAACCCAAGTGCGCTTCAGCTTCAGGTCACAACAGATGGCTGGACATTCTCCTTCTGTCATGGCTCCCTCTGGGCCGTCATCTGCTACAGCTGCGCGCACACCTGCTGCCAATCTTCAGCGGGCTTTTATAACCGGTCCTGCCTGTGACTCGGTTCGGAGCCATCTGTCATTCTCCTACAGATACGCCTCACGTCAACAGCCAAATCCCTGGCCTCTTTGTCTGAGATCCTAATCTCCTCCTCGCTTTAAGTAAGCTTAATATTACTCACCTTTGTCAGTCGTCTTCCCCTGTGCACAGGTGGATTCCTCTGGCGGCAGAATCAACTCCTCCCGGCGGCGGTTCAAGCCTCCATCTCCGCCACAGGGCTACCTGCCCTATTCTCGGCACGGACCCAGAACGCTGTCTCCCTGGCCGCAGCCCTCTGCAAAGTAAGCTTCTGTTATCATCAAGCTCTGTGCTCAGTGGACTGTGCTAACATCTGTGCTCTGTCATTATAGGGTTGCCAGGCTGAACAGCGTTCTGCTCTCCCACGGGTGCATTTCCTGTACAGCCCTTCATCACCACGCACACAACACACACTGTACATACACGCACCCATACACCCACTGTTAACAATAAAAGGATAATTGTATTCACTCGAGTCTGAGCTTTTGTTCCCTGGGTCTGATAATTATGTCACCTTCAGGATTTTTTGTTAGATGGCAGAATTCATGGTTCTGTTTACCACAGAAATTCTTCCAGGTCCTGAAGCAGCAAAATATCCCCAGACATCGCACTATCACCACATTTTAATGTTGGTATGATATTCTTTTTCTGAAATGCTGTGTTACTTTTACGCTGGATGTAATGGGACGCACACCTTCTGAAAAGTTCAACTTTTGTCTCATCAGTCCATAGAGTATTTTCCCAAAAGTCTTGGGGATCATCAAGATATTTTCTGGCAAAACTGAGACGAGCTTTTATGTTCTTTTTGTTCAGCAGTGGTTTTCGTCTTGGAACTCTGCCATGCAGGCCATTTTTGCCCAGTCTATATCTTATTTTGGAGGTATGAACACTGACCTTAACTGCGGCAAGTGAGGCCTGCAGTTCTCTGGATGTTGTTGTGGGGTCTTTTGTGACCCCTTGGATGAGTTGTCGCTGTGCTCGTGGGGTAATTTTGGTAGGCTGGCCACTCCTGGGAAGGTTCACCACTGTTCCACGTTTTCGCCATTTGTGGATAATGGCTCACACTGTGGTTCGCTGGATTCCCAAAGCTTTAGAGACGGCTTTATAACCTTTTCCAGACTGATAGCGCTCAGTTACTTTGTTTCTCATTTGTTCCTGAATTTCTTTGGATGACAGCATGATGTCTAGCTTTTGATGATCGTTTGGTCTCCTTCACTTTGTCAGGCAGGCCCCATTTAAATGATTTCTTGATTGAGAACAGGTGTGGCAGTAATCAGGCCTGGGTGTGGCTAGAGAAATTGAACTCACATCCAAATATGTGATAAACTACAATTAACTTATGTTTTAACGGGGAAGGGGGGGGCAATCACTTTTTCACACAGGGCCATGTAGGTGTGGATTTTTTTTTACTCTTAATAATAAACACCTTCTTTTAAAAACTGCATTATGTGTTTACTTGTGTTATCTTTGTCTAACATTTAAATTTGTTTGATGATCTGAAACATTTAAGTGTGACAAACATACAAAAAAAATCAGACATCAGGAAGGGGGCAAACACTTTTTCACACCACTGTGTATACATATGTGTGTGTGTGTGCGTGTGTGTGTGTACACAGTATGTGTATATGTGTACTGTGTGTGTGTGTGTGTGCGCGCACGCTCCGTAAAAGATTAAGAGGCCACTACAAAATCTTTGCTAAATTAGCATCTCTTAATGTATGTATCTGTTGATTTCCAGCACAAGGACACATCAATCTACTTAAGGAGGTAGTGATTAGGAGATCATCTAAGTACAATAAGACACGTGAAAACTGTGAATAACACAGGGTTACAACAATAATTTTTTTGTAAGTTGTCTGTGTTTTTTCAACTGATTCAAGACAATTTTGCACCACTGAATCTGAAAATGACATCCGTTTCTCTTGATCAGGTGCTAAGTAGAAACCTGTACTTACTTAGTACTTACTTAGTACTGTGCATGTACTTACCTTTATATAAAGGTAAGTACATGTAAATTGAATGTTATGTCATCATTGTTCAAAATTCAGAGAATTTCAAGACATAAAGAATTTTGCATCACATAGAGCGAAAATACCCGTACATGTAAACAAAAACGTATAAAACAACATGTGGCCATAATTCAAAAAGTTGACCTGATTGAGCAAAACCAATGTGATTTTTTTTTTATTCAGCACATCAAAATTGTCCTAAATCAGCTGAAAAAAACTTAGACAATAAATTTGGCATTGACAAGTGTAATCAGAGTTATTACACAAATACAGAATTGAAAATACCCGTACATGTAAACAAAAACGTATAAAACAACATGTGGCCATAATTCAAAAAGTTGACCTGATTGAGCAAAACCAATGTGATTTTTTTTTTATTCAGCACATCAAAATTGTCCTAAATCAGCTGAAAAAAACTTAGACAATAAATTTGGCATTGACAAGTGTAATCAGAGTTATTACACAAATACAGAATTGAATTTCTCTTAAGTTAAAACTTAAACATTGTCGTGTTGAAGAATGATCTGGAACTTGTTTTCTTTGCGTTATTTTATCTAAAAGCACATCAAAAAACACATCTATGTGCATTGTCTTTTTTGTTGTTTTGGCCTGTTGTCATTTACTGTAAATATATGCTCTAAATTATGATATTTTGACTTGGAATTTGGGTGACTTGTTTTCAGGTGGATTAGAATGAAAGAATGAATATTAAAAATAAGTTTGTTAGATGTTCAAAACAATATGTGCATACCAGATGTTAGCAAAGGTATATCTTCAGTGCCGACAAAGCCTTGACAATTGAACTTTATCTTTTTTCTTCTCCTTTCGGCTATTCTCTTTAGAGGTTGCCACAGCGGACATCTGCCTCTATTTCACTCTATCCCTTGCATCTTCCTCTCTTACACCATATCTCACCAATTTAATGCTCTTATATGGTAAAAAGTGAAGTTTCTACGTAGTTCACATGTTTAACTTATTTTTAATATGGATATGTTGCAGTTTCTTTCTGCCCCTCTGGTTGGGCGAAGTTGGGTTCTCGCTGCTTCATTTTCTACAACAAGGAAGAGAAATGGATTGATGCAGAGGTAAGTCAAAGAGAAAATTATTCATATAACCAGCCCAGTAGAGAATATGAAATAAATCCTACAATGTTTGGTTTTGATGGAAAACATTTTTTCTATATTTAGTTACATTAACTAAAGGGATAAACTCCCAACAAGCTAGATGGACTTTTTGGTCACAGGTTTAATATTTCTATAACTTATCACCCTGGGACTCATACCGCAGTTTGTTTTGCCAGGGTTTTTTTTTTTTTTTTTTTTTTTTTATCAAAGAGACAAATTATGAAGCGAGTAAATTTTATCATCCAGCTCCCTACATTATAAAAGAAAAACTTATAAATTATAAAAGAAAAAACTGTCTGAAACAAGCTATGTCTGTCACACTCCTCAACACTGCTGGAAAACTGGACTATATTTAACACGCTGAAGCTCTAACATTCCAGGTGACTCAGTTGCAAACTAAAGAAACTGGATGCACCTACATATAAAAGATACCAATTTATCTGTGTGAAAGATTCTGTGTCAACTGATAGTTTAGCCATGGCTTTTGACCCCCAACAGCGGGAGATGTATTGCTGCCTTTCACTCAAGATGAGCTAATATTTTTTGTGAAGTATTAAAATATCGTACCTTCAACATTTCCAAGGTTGCCATAGCCAGGAGCGGCACTGGGGTTAAGCTCCCAGTGCTCATAAAATGCTCCTTATGGCGTGCGTCTCGAAAAGCCTCTGACAACTAAGTCCAACTCCTAGCCTGCCCGTGTGGTTTAGTCTCTAAGCCCGGCGGAACTGCTTTTACTAATAGGAGAAGGGGCGAAGGCGGATCTCTGGCACCTTAAAACCAGATGCTTCGGGTAGATGGTGGCTCGTCAACGTGGGAAGGTAGCCCATCTAGGGGAAGGTAAACCCTGATTTCAAACCTCCACTGCCTTGCGGCACACCTGGTCACGGGAAAGGCTTCGGGAGTCAACCCTGAGGAAAAATTCCGGAGTCGGAGTCCCTAAGGCAGGTCTCTGTTGTGCTCAGCATCGTTCTGGCAGCTCCTGCGACGGCGCTGGTGCCAAACTGTAGCAGCCCTGCTGTTCCTTTGGATTCATCAGTGACGTGGAGAGGGGGGACATGCCGCATGGGCAACATCTTGTCCTCCATATCTTCCTGCCCAGGCTTGAATCCTACCAACGCTGGAAGGTAGAACACCGGATCACTGGAGAGGACACTCCAGCTTCGCCTTTGGCGTAGACAAAACACGGGGAATGACAGTTACTGGTTATAAGCCACCGCTCAATTGGCATAGAGCGCGGCGCCAGGGGTTGTTCCCGACGGTGGGAGGGATCATCGGATCTCACTGGACAGCTACCGCTCACCTCAAGCTGGGCAGCCGCCAGCCAATAGGGTGTTGTCCTGCCACAGCTTGCTTTCCTCATTGGGTGCATGGGGATGAGGAGAAGTCCGAACGGCAGGCTAAGAACCTTCGCACCAGGCAAGACAAAAAAACAAAAGAGGCCAACTCTAAAACTGGGAACTTGGAACGTCCACACTATGATGACAGGACTTGTTGCTAACCTCAAGGACATCAACAACACCAGGAAGACTGCCATCATCAATAATGAGCTGAAGAGACTGGAAGTGGATATTGCCACTCTCCAGGAAACGCGGTTGGCTGATGCAGGCACACTGAGAGAGAAGGACTACACGTTCTACTGGCAGGGAAAGGGCAGTGATGAACACAGGGAAAACAGAGTGGGCTTCGCAGTGAAGAACACCTTGCTGAAGATGGTGGAACCGGGCAGCACTGGCTCTGCACGACTCCTTCCCCTCCCCCTGAACACCACTCAAGGCCCAGTCACCCTCGTCAGTGTGTATGCCCCAACACTGACAGCCACACCAGAGGCAAAAGACGAGTTCTACGAGAATCTCGCAACAACTGTCAGGATCATCCCCAACTCTGAACAACTCATTCTCCTTGGAGACTTCAATGCCAGAGTGGGTGCTAACCACGACTTCTAGCCCTCCTGTCTTGGACCATTTGGCGTGGGCAGAATGAACAACAACAGACAGCGGCTGCTCGAGTTCTGCACATATCACAATCTGTGCATCACAAACTCGTTCTTCAAGACCAAGCCCCAACACAAGGTTTCCTGGCGACATCTGCGCTCAAAGCACTGGCACCAGCTGGACTTGATCCTGACCAGGCGCACCTCACTGAAGAACGTGCTAATCACCCGTTCGTTCCAGAGTGTAGATTGCGACACAGACAATTCATTGGTGTGTTGCAATGTCAAGCTGCAGCTGAAGAAATTCCATCATGCTAGACAGCCTGGAAAGGCACGGATTGACACCAGCAAGATGTCCCAACCAGAACTTGTTGAGCAGTTTGCCTCCACCTTTGAGAAGGAACTTGGTGTACCACAAGAAGGAGAATCTGCGAAGCAGAAGTGGGAAGAGCTGTGAAACACCATCCACCGCACAGCCTTGGCTACCTTTGGGAGGAAGACCTTGAAGTCACAGAACCCTGACATTTCAACAGGGTGTGTAGACTTTTGATATTGACTGCATTTTAGAGATGGTCTGCTGTGTCACATGATTATGGTAGCCTAGCAGATGTCAGAGCCGAAGACTCACTGCACACTGGCAGCCTCCAGTCAAGCAGTCACTGACTCCGGTGCAGAGCAGAGTAAGCTCAGCAGGTTCGTGGGCGGCAGAAGTATTACTTCTGAAATGTTACACCATTCATCCAAATTCTATGGTGATACCAAGCAGCAAAAAAATTGAAAAATAAACTAAATAAGCACGATTTAAGTTTGTAAAATAATAGTGTAAAAATAAAATAAATAAATAAATAAATTATAAAATAAAAAAAATGTTGCATTGTGAAAAAAAATACACATACAGTGCATCCGGAAAGTATTCAGTGCTTCACTTTTTCCACATTATGTAAGGTTCCAGCCTTATTCCAAAATGGATTAAATTCGTTTTTTTTTTCCTCAAAATTCTACAAGGAACTCCCCATAATGACAATGTGAAAAAAGTTTTTTGGAGATTTTTGCAAATTTATTAAAAATAAAAAACTAAGAAATCACATGTACATAAGTATTCACAGCCTTTGCTCAATACTTTGTTGATGCCCCTTTGGCAGCAATTACAGCCTCAAATCTTTTTCAGTATGATGCCACAAAAAAAATGTTTACACATGTACATAAAAAAAATGTTTACACATGTCCGGCGTGGTTGAGTTTGGTGCCATTTATCTATTTATTTTTTGTAAAACAAGTAGTGGCAGTTTACTTGGAGTGTGCGATAATTTGCACTGAGCTGACAGTCTCTGATTATTTCCTCTGAAATGTTTCAAAGGCAGTCTGGTTAGTATTTATTAATAATAAAGCTTTAGCGTTGGGTGTTGCTTCCATGTATTTTATTATGGCGGTTGTTTGTTATTTAATTACGTGGATGGTTTGTATGGAAGTACTGCACAGATGCAGCCTGAGTTAATGAGGAAATTAAACGAAAGAAGCTAAGTGATGTATTCAGTTTAAGTTTATTTTGAACAAGTGAGTAAAATGCAGTGAAAACAGTAATATTTGAGTTTTGCGTTGAATATACACAAACTCATAGTGAGAGACGAAAAAGGGTTACGTTTCCGAGAAAACAAATGGAAAATTTAGGGCAAACGGCAAAACATATTTAGGTCTTGTAGGAGGGTAAAAAGGCTAAGTTTATTCCTGTTAAAATGCACATTTTGTCATCACTTTGCAGCTTTTGCAATATTGCAACTGGGCGTGGGATCAGGGCCGTTTGTAGCTTTTTGGGAGTCCTACCTGTCTCATGGGTCAGGCCGTCAGCGACTCAACCGGCAACCCCGCCCTTCTGAGGGTGTGGAGGGTGAAACTGGGCATCTTGGCAGAACTTAAAACAATATCTATCACAGGTCTGTGGTGGACGACTCCCAGTTATACAGAGTGAGACTGGACATCCTGACAGATAAGCACATCTGTTGCAAGGTCTGTGGTGGACTTTTGCCAGTCGGTGCATTGTGACATGCACTACACAAAGAGCAGAGATAAAGATAAGATAAGATAAGATAAGATAAGCCTTTATTAGTCCCACAATGGGGAAATTCCAGGATTGCAACAGCACAGGGATAGCAACACTCAGAGCAACAATCAGAAGGCAAGAAAAAACAAGAACAGTTAGTATACATATGTACATATTACTATAAATATATATATATATATATACAGTATATATATATATATATATATATACACACTACCGTTCAAAAGTTTGGGGTCACCCAAAAAATTATTTTGTGTTTTCCATGAGAAGTCACACTTATTTACCACCATGAGTTGTAAAATGAATAGAAAATATAGTCAAGACATTGACAAGGTTAGAAATAATGATTTGTATTTGAAATAATAATTTTTTCCTTCAAACTTTGCTTTCGTCAAAGAATCCTCCATTTGCAGCAATTACAGCATTGCAGACCTAACATGATTGCACAAGGGTTTTCTAATCATCCATTAGCCTTCTGACGCAATGAGCAAACACATTGTGCCATTAGAACACTGGAGTGATAGTTGCTGGAAATGGGCCTCTATACACCTACATAGATATTGCACCTAAAACCAGACATTTGTAGCTAGAATAGCCATTTACCACATTAGCAATGTATAGAGTGTATTTCTGATTAGTTTAAAGTTATCTTCATTGAAAAAAGTGCTTTTCTTTCAAAAATAAGGAAATTTCTAAGTGACCCCAAACTTTTGAACGGTAGTATATATATATATATATATATATATATATACTGTATATATATACTGTATATAGTATATATAGATAGATAGATATAGATATACAGTATATAGATATACGTATATGACACACAGTGCGGAGCATTGTGGTTGGTGAATGTGCAGCAGAAAGTCTAAGCTCTCTCTCCGCGGATGCGGCGGGCCAGCTCGATGTCTTTGGGCATGATGGTGACCCTCTTGGCGTGGATGGCGCACAGGTTGGTGTCCACGAAGAGACCCACCAGGTAGGCCTCGCTGGCCTCCTGCAGAGCCATGACGGCGGAGCTCTGGAAGCGCAGGTTGGTTTTGAAGTCCTGAGCGATCTCCCTCACCAGGCGCTGGAAGGGCAGCTTATGGATGTGCAGCTCCGTGGATTTCTGGTAGCAACGGATCTCTCTCAGAGCCACGGTACCGGGCCTGTAACGGTGAGGCTTTTTCACTCCGCCGGTGGCCGGAGCGCTTTTTCCGAGCAGCCTTGGTGGCTAGCTGCTTCCTGGGGGGACTTTTTCCTCCAGTAGATTTACGGGCGGTCTGCTTGGTTCTTGCCATCGCTCTTTATTATTCTGTCTTATATTTCTTGCACGCCGCCTAAACTCCAGCCCGGCACCTGCGTCGTTTTCGCTACAATTCCTCGGTATGTCGAGTTTCTCCGTTAGCACCGGGTGGCGGTTGAGTGCTAGCTAGCTCTTCCCTGCTGTATCGTCTCCTGCTGTAAACAGTGGCTCCGTCCGCCGGCTCGGGAGACCTTTGGGGCAATCTGTGTGTCTGTGATATATATATATATATAGAGAGAGAGAGTGAAAGGTGTAGAAAGAAGAAGGAAGAAGGAAGATAAACAAACCTATCATCTGGCCAGTCACTGCAACAGATACTGGAGTCAGTTTGTCTCGGCCTGTCCTTGCCACTGATAATTCCTCTATCTGCCAAGAATGTGCCACTAGTCCAGCAAAAGCTAGTTGTACTCAAATACTTTGCAATCAGTTTCATGAAATGGTCAGTCAGAAAGCAACTCATACCGGTGCGGCTGTCGCCCGGGTTAACAAGGTCAATAGTTCCTGGCAGCGGAGGGCGAAGAACAGAGCTGGGTGGAGGAATCTGATCAGACCTAAATGAAACAGTCATTGTCGCCCCTGACAGACTGCTATGATGATGATGATGATGATGATGCCACAAGCTTGACACACTTATCTTTGAGTAGTTTTGCCCATTCCTCTTTGCAGCACCTCTCAAGCTCTATCAGATTGGATGGGAAGGGTCGGTGCACAGCCATTTCATTTCTCCAGAGATGTTCAATTGGATTCAAGTCTGGGCTCTGGCTGGGCCAATCAAGGACATTCACAGAGTTGTCCTGAAGCCACTCCTTTGATATCTTGGCTGTGTGGTTGGGGTCATTGTCCTGCTGAAAGATGAACCGTCGCCCCAATCTGAGGTCAAGAGTGCTCTGGAACAGGTTTTCATCCAGGATATCTCTGTACATTGCTGCATTCATCTTTCCCTCTATCCTGACTAGTCTCTCAGTTCCTGCCGCTGAAAAACATCCCCACAGCATGATGCTGCCACCACCAGTGGCATTGTTAAGATAAGATAAGATAAGCCTTTATTAGTCCCACAACGGGGAAATTCCAGGATTGCAACAGCACAGGGATAGCAACACTCAGAGCAACAATCAGAAGGCAAGAAAAAAAAAAAAAAAAAAAAAAAAAAAAAAAAAAAAAAAGCAAGCAAGAGCAGCTAATAAACATATGTACGTATTACTATAAAATATATATATATACACACACACACAGACACACAGTGCAGAGCATTGTAGCTGGATGGAATAAATATATGAATATATGAACACACAGTGCAGAGCATTGTAGCTAGATGGAATAAATATGTAAATATATAAACACCCACAGTACGGAGCATTGCAGCTAGGTGGAATAAATATGCAAGTATATAAACACACACAGTGCGGAGCAATGTAGCTAGATGGAATAATATGTAGATATATAAATATATAAACACCCACAGTACGGAGCATTGTAGCTAGATGGAATAAATATGCAAATATATAAACACACACAGTGCAGAGCATTGTTGCTAGATGGAATGAAACAGCATAACCGTCTACTTAGTTATCCTACATGGTATGATTATGTGCCCATACATATTCTCACCCTCCATAGCGACCGGTATGTTCCTAGTTGTATGCCGGAGAGGACCATTGTGTAAGTCTATTGCATCTTTTGCATTCAAAAAACTATTAGTTTGTTACGTCTTTTTGCTATCTCTGCGAGCAGCCCTGCTTAGGTTGTACAGTCTGACAGCCGTTGGTAGGAAGGACCTACGAAACCTCTCGGTTGTGCACCTGGGATGATGTAGTCTGCTGCTAAATGAGCTCCTCAGTGCATTCAGTATGTCCTGCATAGGGTGGAACTCGGACTCCAGCAGAGATGACAGTTTAGCCACCGTCCTTCTCTCTCCTATCTCCTCCATCGGATCAAGGCGCTGCCCCAGGACAGAGCTAGCTTTCTTAATCAGTTTGTTCAGTCTCTTCCTATCGGCTGCAGTAATGCCACTGCCCCAGCAGACCACTCCAAAAGTGATGGCTGATGCCACCACCGTGTCATAGAATGACTTCAGCAGCGCCCCTTGTACACCAAAAGACCTGAGTCTCCTCAGCAGGAACAGCCTGCGCTGTCCCTTCTTGTAGAGTGCATCAGTATTGTGTGACCAGTCTAGTTTATTGTTCAGATGAATACCCAGGTACTTATAGGATGTCACCATCTCGATGTCTGTTCCCTGTATATTTACTGGTACTGTGAGGGGCTGCCCATGCCTGCGGCAGTCCACCACCAGCTCCTTAGTTTTCCTCGCGTTGATCTGGAGGCAGTTCCGATGGCACCAGTCCACGAAGTCCTGGATAAGCCCTCTGTACTCAGCTTCATCTCCATTGGAGATGAGGCCAACGATCGCAGAGTCATCAGAGAACTTCTGTAGATGGCAGTGTGTTGTGTTGTGTGAGAAGTCCGCAGTATAAAGAGTGAACAGGAAGGGAGCCAGCACCGTTCCCTGGGGGGCCCCCGTGCTACTGATGATCGTGTCGGACACACAGTCCCGGGTTCTCACAAACTGAGGCCGGTTCGTGAGGTAGTCCAGGATCCATGATGACAGGTGCTGGTCCACCCCTGCGCGCAGCAGCTTGTCCTTCAGGATCATCGGTTGGATGGTGTTGAAAGCACTGGAGAAGTCAAAGAACATGATCCTCACCATATTCCCGGGCTTCTCCAGGTGGGACAGAGAACGGTGAAGGAGGAAGATCACCGCATCCTCCACCCCAATGCCATGCTGGTAGGCGAACTGGAGTGGATCCATCGCTGGTTCCACCAGGGGGCGGAGGTGAGCAAGGAGCAGTCTCTCCAGGGTCTTCATCAAGTGGGACGTCAAGGCCACCGGTCTGTAGCTGTTCAGGTCTTTGGGGTGGGAAGTTTTTGGTACAGGTACCACACAAGATGTTTTCCACAGCTGTGGTACCCTCCCCAGTTTCAGGCTCATGTTGAAGATATACGTCACAATCCCACACAGCTGGTCTGCACAGGACTTGAGGAGCTTTGCGCTGATGCCGTCCGGTCCCGGCGCCTTCCTCGCCTTGATCTTCCTCAGCTCCGTCCTCACCTGGGTCCTGGTCAGGGTCAGGATGGGGGGCTGTGTGTTGGGAGTGGGGGGGTGTTGGTAGAGTGGGGAGTGGGCAGCAGGACTTGATTTCTTTAGAGGCAGCAGTGGTTGTTGTGCAGTCAGGGGGGAGGGCGGTTGGTCAAATCTATTGAAAAACAGATTCAGGTTGTTCGCCCACTCCCTGCCCCCTGTGGCCTGGGGGGAGGTATTCTGGAGCCCCGAGATGGTTTTGAGGTTTCTCCAGACCCCGCTGATGTCGCTCTGTTGCAGCTTGTCCTCCATCTTCTTCCTGAAGCTGTCCTTGCCTTCTCTGATCTTTCTCCTCAGCTCCCTCTGTACGGACTTCAGCATCTCCCTGTTCCCCGACCTGAAGATCCTCTTCTTCTCTCTCAGAAGTGTTTTTATCTCAGGGTTGATCCAGGGTTTGTTGTTTGAGTGACGCCGTATGGTCTTGGTGGGAACGGATTTGTCCACACAGAAGCTGAGGTAGCCCGTGAAGGTGTGAATGAGGCCATCGATGTCCTCACCATGTGGATCGCAGAGCTGCTTCCAGGCGGTGGCTTCAAAACAGCCCTTTAGGGTGTCCATTGTCTCCTCAGACCATAACTCCACAGTGTGCATGGCCGGAGGTTGTCTGTGCACTAGGGGTTTGTACACCGGCCGGAGATGAACCAAGTTGTGATCCGATCTCCCGAGTGGGGGTAGTTGTGATGAGGTGTACGCCTCCTTAGTGTTTGCGTAGAATAAATCCAGTGTTTTATTGTCTCTAGTGTGGCATGTGACATACTGGGTGAACGTGGGTAGAATGGGAGACAGTGAAACATGGTTGAAATCGCCTGAGATGAGGAGAAGAGCATCTGGGTGTTCTGTCTGCAGCCTGCTGGTTACTGAATGGATGACGTCACGTGCTGTCCCAGCGTTCGCCGTCGGATTTGCATAAACAACAATGCAGATCACGTGTGAGTGTTCTCTCGGGAGATATGTAGGCCTCATGCTAACAGCTAGCAACTCAATGTCTTTGCTGCAGTGTCGTTGTTTAACAGTGATATGTCCCGGTCTGCACCAGTTGTTGTTAACATACATGATCACTCCACCGCCCCTAGCCTTGCCACTGTCTGGTGTTCGGTCAGCTCGTATCATGTGAAAACCCTCCAGCTCAATGTTAGCATCTGCTGCTAGTTCAGTTAGCCACGTCTCAGTAAACAAAAGGAGAGAGCACTCCCGGTATGTGCTATCATAACGGGAGATAGCCGCTAGCTCATCTAACTTTCCCAGTATCGACCGTACATTTCCCATGACAACAGATGGAAGGGAGGGTCTGTACCTTATATTTTTTGTCCTCCGCCTTACTCCAGCCCGGCAGCCGCGGCGTTTTCGCCTCAGTTCACTCGGTATGTCGAGTTTTTCCAATGGGACCGGGTGGCGGTTGAATGCTAGCAGCTGTTCTCTGCTGTATCGTATCCTGCTATAGACAGTGGCTCCGTCCACCGGCTCAGGAGACATTTAGGACGATCTGTGTGTCCGTGATATAAGTGGGGTGAAAAAAAAAGACGGATCAAAAGAGTTATGAGCAGTGCCTGGTTTCCTCCAAACATGACACCTGGCATTCATGCCAAAGAGTTCAATCTTTGTCTCATCAGATCAGAGAATTTTGTTTCTCATGGTTCGAGAGTCCTTCAGGTGCCTTTTGGTAAACTCCAGGGGGGCTGCCATGTGCCTTTCACTAAGGAGTGGCTTCCGTCTGGCCACACTACCATACAGGCCTGATTAGTGGATTGCTGCAGAAATGGTTGTCCTTTTGGAAGGTTCTCCTCTCCCCACAGAGGAAGGCTGGAGCTCTGACAGTGTGACCATCGGATTCTTAGTCACCTCCCTAACTAAAGCCCATTTTCCACTAGTACCCACTCAGCCCTACTCTACTCTACTCGCTTTGTAGGGTTTTCCACTAGTACCTGGTACCAGGGACTTTTTTCATACCTATGTTGAGGGGAGTACTAACCAGGCTGAGTCGAACTGAAAATGTGATGTCAACAGACTGCAGGCCACTGATTGGTCAGGGCATAACGTCATGAGAGCAACGTTTGAAGGCTGAATTCAGAATCTCGAGACTGTGGTGAACACTAGAGACAGCGGGTGGACATTCTCTCACACCCAGAAGCAGGAAGAGGGGCAGAATAATGGACTGAAGGGGGAAGCTCCCCCGGGGGTAACTAGAAAAGACAATGAGGTGCCTTCGCCCCCTGCTGCTCCAAGCTGCAGCATGAGGTGTAGGGGGGTGAATGTATTGTGATGAATGTAACAAGTGTTATGATAATCGCGCCACACATTTCCTTTGTTCATACCCAATGCATATTGCACCAGCCCCAGTTTCTATATGAGGTTAATAAAGCTATATAAAGTGAATGCAGAGAAACTGGGGAAGCTTCTACATAGACTCGGTCCCAGTGGCCACGCTGGGGGCAATAGGCTGTACATATACAGTATGTTAGAGGGTTAATAAAGATTCTGTGTCGTCCTACACTCGTGCTTCACCTCCACATCCTTCCCTTTTACCCTTTACATTGGTGACCCGAAGTGAGATGTACCGTCTAATCCCTTTCACCGTGCAGTGGACTCCGGAGTACCAGGGATCGCCTACATCCTTTTCATCCACACTGGAGCATGCACACCTGTTCCTCTCTCCACGTTGGTGACCTCAGGGGCCGGAGGGAGCGAGCGGTGCGGGGACCGAGACGCACCAGGATCAGCAAGACAAGCGCACCACAGAAACAGCCTGAAAGGGGAAGATTGGCGCCATCTGCATTGCTTGAATCAAGCTCCCCGACACTGGCTTCTCCTCCCGACAGTGGGGTTTCAGCGCACAGAAGCCCCGTGCGCACACCGCAGGATTACGAGGACAGCGCAACTTAAAGCTACGTGGCCACAGCGCACGCCACGCACCAGGGACAAAGCAGCTCAAAGAACTTATACATTGTCCTTTGCCGCTGCACATTCCTGGGGAACATGGCCAGTCGCCATCCTCAGATCCTTTAGGCTTTGTGCATCGCACCTAAAGCAGCTGGGCAGCCTCGCCCACAGGACCTGCGACAACCATCCACACAGTAAGGCCCAAGAACGCAACATGTGCATTCAGCATGGTGGAAATGAACAATGTTACTTTGCCCCTCCTGCTTGACACCGCTGCAGTGAGGTCAATGTTAAATTTGGCTACGGTGAAGAAATTTTTCTCCAACAGCAGAATTGGCAAGGACCCAGTGGCGCTGTACGGATATGGTGGCTACAGAGCAACATAGGGACCATCACACTAACGGTCCGCTATGCGTCAAGAGTCGTTACTGACTTTGTTTTTCAAGTGACCATGCATGGAGACAACATATTAGGATGTGACCTTTTTTACCAATTGGATTTCTCCATCCGTGATAGTAATGGACTCAGTTTGGCTGACCACAGTGGCTGGGACACAACACACTTTGGTGACGGTGACGTGGTGTGGGACGAGATTAAAAAGGGCAACCCCATGTTGCACAGGAGGAGCGCTGCCTGGAGGGGGGCAGCAGCTGGACTCACCTCAGATCCTTGCCCAGCAGAAGACTACAGGTGCCACTGCGGAGTTGCAGGAGAGGGAGCCCACACACACAAAGAACCCTGAAACACAATAACTCGGTACTGATGTTATCTGCAATGATGGTGACACAGCACAACCACATACATCAGGCATGGGAGAGGAGGAGCCAGACCACTTCAATATTCTTGTTCAGCACCCGTCTATGGGAGCTATGGCTGAGCTGACGGATGAAGAGTCCATAACAGTAAGCGACACAGGAGAGATGCCGGATGCCTTCAGTACCCATGATCAGCTTTGGCTTCCAGAGACAGCTGCGGGGGCATTGGGGGAAGAGTCCGTGACCAACACGATAGCGACAGATGTAAACGTAGCATCACCGTGATCTCAAAGACATGTAACAAAGTGCCTCTTCATGTGATAGACTGGGTGCGTGTACGCAAGGATGACCGACCGGGCCTGTGACCAGCAAAGTCACATTCTACGAGACCTCAGATACCCTTGAGGATCGTGGCACAGTTGGGACCACCGTGCTTCAGATTGACAGATGGTTTGGTACGGCACACAAACTATCTCCGGCGCATTCGAGTGGCTGCTCTGGACCGCAAGGCTTTGCAGGAGTCAATTGGTGCAATGCAGGACCCAGGCCACAGCATTATGAAGATTGGTTCTAGTCTCGGGCACCCAACATCTCCAGGGGCACATCCACCGTGGGCCCACGACAAAGCCCCTCCAGCAGAACTGCCTTCCCCATGGAAGAGTGTGGGGAAAAAAGTACTGTTAGCTAGGGGCACGGCTGTCAACTATAGAGCCACAGAATAAGCCACTCAGCTGCACTGAGCTATGCTGTGGTTCACCCACTAGCCCTAGCCAGGGATCCGAAAGTTGACTGTAAATTGGGGAGGGTTCTAATTTGGTGATTTGCTCTGTGTTTTTTTCAAGGGCAGGTGAATGTTATGAAGGGGTTAATAACATGGAGTGGTGTTATGACGTAGCCAGCTTGTAACATCATCACGCTAGCCCATATCGGGAGAGAGTCGGCCATCTCAGGGCTGTCTCGACTCATAGCCACCTAGGGGCTCAGTATACAGTGAACCTGTAATGCACCTTCATTGCACCATGTAATAAAGTTCGAGTTCCAGCACAGCTCATCTTTCCATTGGTCATTCCGGCTTTCCAGACATAACACAATGTAGTAAGAGTGTGGGCACTAGACTGGCCTGTTTGCAGTCCAGACTTGTCTCCCTTTGAAAATGTGTGGTGCATTATGAAGCATAAAATACAACAACAGAGACCCTGGACTGTTGAAAGAATTAAACCTACAGAGCTTCAACAATTATTGTCCTCAGTTCCTAAATGCTTATTGAGTGCTGTTAAAAGGAAAGGTGATGTAACACAGTGGTAAACTTGCCCCCATCCCAGTTTTTTTTTTTGTGTGTGTGTGTGTGTTTTGCAGGCATCAAATTAAAAATGAGTGAATATTTGCAAAAAACAATAAAATTTATCAGTTCTAACATTAAATATACTGTATTTGTAGTGTATTCAATTTAATATAGGCTGAAAAGGATTTGCAAATCATTGCATTATGTTTTTATGGTGACGCGGACGGACCCAGTGGCCCCTCTCTCTCAGTGTTTAGTGTCACCTAAAGTATGTTTAAGTGTATGTTCGTGTGCTTTATGTCTATGTATGGATGTGCATAGTTCACCGATGACATTGCCCACATGCTGCAGTCACCACAGCCTTCTGGAGATAAGGAATAAGACCAAACATTATGTCTTGGACCAAAACGTCACTAACTAACTAACTACAGTGGTACTTCTACTTACGAAATTAATTGGTTCCTGAAGTAGTTTCGTAACATGAAAATTCCGTAAGTAGAGACGCGTTTTACATGTAAATGCCCTAATCCGTTCCAAGCCCCCCAAAATTCGGACATAATTTTTTTATAAATCATAAAAATGCATCAAAACATGTAACAAATACATGTTACAATTAGATTACTGCACAATAAACATAAAATGAGAGTTGTGCATAATGTAAAAAAACAAAGAATAAAGTAAAGAATAAAAATTATGTTCATTTACCTTTCCGTTCTCCACGCGCTTCTTGTCCTTCTCCTCCCCTCCATCCACATGCTTCGCGCCGCTGCGGGACAGCCTCTCGGACAGCTTCCTGGCCCAGTGTCTCAGGCTCAGGTCCGGGGACCCCCTCCTCTTGTCCATCGCGGCCAGCTGCACGTTCCCCGTGTACCACAGGATCCACCAGGCCAGGCTGAAAAAGATGACGAACGCGCCCGTGAAGATGAGGAAGTCCCCGTAGAAGCGGCCCTCCACGTTCAGGTCGCCGAAGATGCGCCGAAGATGCCCACCAGGAGCACGACCAGACCCACGGCGTCAAACAGGAGCCCAAGGAAGAACAAGAGCTTTCTTCACCAATGTGTTCATATAGGTGTGTACTAACACCTCTCAATTAGTTCTAACCCAAATCCTTGTGGAAAATTCTGAGGAGCCAGTCAAACTTAGGCACCCAAAGGGGAGGGGGGTCAAAAAATTGAAAAATATTTTTTTTCCCGTATTAGCGTGTGAGATGTCTAATTAGGGGTTTCTGGGGGTGCTGAATTGATTCCAAACATTAGTTTTGAGTAAAAACTACTACCTGACCATTAAAATAGGCCACACCTACTTTTTTGCACCCGCCGAAATATGTAATATTGGTATTTTTAAACGTATCTCACTGGGTTTATATAGTGAGTTTTTTAGAATGCTGAATTGAGTTCTATCATTGAATTTGAGCTATACCCACTCTAAAAACAGTGTACAAAACACTGCAACATAAGTGTGCAATGGGAAGTAGTCGTTCCCACTTCTCTTACTTCCATTATGCCCCATTATAATGTCCAACAGAAATGTATCTCAATATTAAAACCTTGGTACTTTACCCTACTCCCCGGCATCTCCCTCACTGCTCTCATCATCTGTTTGGTTGATGTTCTGGCAAGAGTTACCATGACATTTGCCGCAAGCAGAAATACACTTGACTCCTTGTTTTTTACAACAGCACCTAAGTGTGCTACAGTCCCCCTCACAGTTGCAGCTGACAAACTTCAGAAGATAGTCCAGTGCGATGGGGTCTGTTGAAGGGACCGGTGCATAACCTTGGTCACCAAGCTTCCATCCGTACTCCAAGACATCCAATGATGGAGTTTGCAACAGCAGCCAATCTCTAGTTTGGAGATAAGCTCGTAGAGAGTGCTGCGCTGCAGCTTCTGTTGTCGGGGGCAGTTTCTCAGGTTTGATGCTCCCAGCAGCAGCCCGCTTGCTGAAGATGTCAAATCTCAAGTCCCCCAAGTCTTTGGAAAACCACCCAAGGTCATTAAAGGTCTTCATTAAAGGTCTTCGGCTTTAATGATAGCATCTTTCTTGGCTCGGATGTCCAGAAACACATCCATGGCCCTTTCCGCCTTGTCAGTCTTGCAGAGCTTGTTTACCAAAGTTGATTTGCTAAACCCAGAAATCGCTGACACTGTATCGCAGCCGGAGAAGCTGTGCAAGAAGATCAAATACTTCCAGTATCTCTCTGGGAGGGCCTCCCTGATCTTTGCGACATCATAAGATGTTTCTTTGGCTGTTGTGAGGAAGATGGGGTGGTCTGCAGCATGATGAATCAGCAAAACCATGATGTCGGTGTCCTCAGCCCTCACCTCAACAGGAGAATCTTTTGCCTCATCTAGAGCTGCCCGGACTATAGCAGTGTCTGCATCATCGTGGCATTGCTGTACACTGATCCCATTTCTACTGAATGTCTCAGCAAGTAGCAGAATGAGCTGGGCCTTGTTGCTCTTGTTGTCGAGGAACTTTTCTCTTGGAATGAAGCTTTTGATGTCTGGGTGAATCAGAATGTCGCAGCATGCATTCTTTGTTCGTCTCAGGTGATCATGGTCCTTAGTGGAGCTGCCGTATCCATCAAAGACCACAGTGACTCGGAGACACTGGCTCCCCATGGACTTCACAAACTGGAGGTAGCTCTCGGCGATGCCCTTCCAGGTGAGGTTAGCCTCCCACTTGACGTTGTGCAGGAGCCACCCACCATCAATCACCAGACTCGTGCAGGGGGTTTGTTCAACGGGTTCCACAAATGCCTTCAGAAATCTTGCTAGGGCAGCCTTGTCTGGCTTTCGCAACTTCTGGTCTTTGTCAAATAGAGACATCGGTGTTGGCGTCAACTCAAATCGCAGAGCTTCTTTGGTCTTGACTTCACGCTCACTGATGATGATTAGACGGTTGAAGAGCTTGAGTGAGTCAATAACCAGCTTCTTCCCATTGACTTTGGGTCCACTTCTGAGGCTCTCTAATGACTTCACCTTGTGCTTAGTTTCCATTGAATCCAGAACAGTTTGTCCATTCATCTTGGCCTGCATGGCTCTGCCAACCTCCTCTGCCTGATCGGCGTTGACTGGGTCCTCGGGAGTGCTGCTGAATCCTGTTGAAAAGGATACTAGGGTCTTCTTGTCCCGTGTTGCATCGAAGGGGTTGACCTCCTCCAACCATCCGACAATGGCATTGACAGCATCTTCATCATTCTTCATCTGGGCTCTTGTGACGTCTGTGTGGTCAGGTATCCCACGCTTGTTCATACCTCGTTCAAGTTCCTGGTGAATGCACGAGAAGTGGTTTAGCGTCTGAACCCAACACTTGTGAGCAGATTCATTCCGGAAGCGTCCTCTGTTTAGACCGCCTGTGGACTTGGCCTCACGCATGAGTGTGGTTTCTATCGTGATGTCAGTCCATGTACCTGACCACTCATGGTCTGAGAACCTGACTGCATGGTTTCCATACATGATGAATTTGGTAAGAGTTTCCTGGAACACTGGACTGTCCTGTCGCTGGTGCATTAGCTGTACATACAGCCTTGCTCCCTTAGCATACTGATGGTGGCCGGCTGCTGCGAAGGTGTTCAGCATTGTGTGTTGAGATACGTATAAAAATTGTGTGTTGAGATACGTATAAAAATACCAATATTTACGTATTTCGGCGGGCACAAAAAAGTAGGCGTGGCCTATTTTATGGTCAGGTAGTAGTTTTTACTCAAAACTAATGGTTGGAATCGATTCAGCATCCCCAGAAACCCCTAGTTAGACATCTCACACGCTAATACTGGGAAAAAAATATTTTTCCATTTTTTGCCCCTCCCCCTCCCCCTCCGGGTGCCCAAGTTTGATTGGCTCCCCAGAATTTTCCACAAGGATTTGGGTTGGAACTAATTGAGAGGTGTTAGTAGACACCTATATGAACACATTGGTGAAGAAAGCTATTGGTAAGCAATTTTTTCACAGATGGTCCAGAGATTTTCTAAAATGCCCTAACTACGAGGGGAGTCTAGTTTTGTTTTAAGGCTTTTGTTGCAGATGGCTCTCTATTACTCTACTAATTTCAGTGATACAGTATATCCATTAAAAAAATCAAGCAGTAACTGTTTTAAATATAGTAAAGCTGAAATTTAGTATTATTATGATCTTGTATCATAATATTGCATGATTTTCACAGATGATTCCTGTCTTGTCCAGCTCCCAGTTAGATCTCATGAATCACTTTTTTGGTATGCAGTCTTAAACAGACAGTGAGCATTTACGTGACACCATCCAGTTAATGTTACTCTGGTACCCAAAAAGCTGAATGTGTATTTGCAAAATTTATGAATACTTCTATTAAAACATTGTGATACTTGTGTCACTGTATCTTTTTGTAGTATCTGTAATGACACCCTCCACCCCACTCCCCCATAAAAAGGTTACATGGATTGCTATTTAAATACTCTAATTTGCATTAATCCATTAAGACACATCACTCTATAAAAGCAAGAAATCTCTGTGTCTTGTACAGTAGGTGGTGGTATGCACCTTTCAGTTTTTTGCTATCCACCAGTAACCAAGAGAAGAAGAAGTGTCTGTGTGTCTGTCACATTCATAGGACATCATAGGATGGCCGATGATCTCTGCCTGAACATCATAGGACGTCCTACGAACTCAGGCATCATAGGACTCGCAATGACGTCATATAGACAAATGTGTCCTTTTGATGTCATATAGACACAGATCTCTGCCTGAACATCACTCGCGATGCCGTCATATAGACAAATGTGTCTTTATGATGTCATATAGACAGAGATCTACAGTATGATGTCATATAGACAAATGTCTGGCACATAGACAAATGTGTCTTTATGATGTCATATAGACCATCACTCACGATGCCTAGACTGTGTCTTTATGATGTTATATGGCTCATAGACAAATGTGTCTATATGATGTCATATAGACCATCACTCATGATGCTTATGATCCTGTCCATGAACTGAAATTACGACACACCTATCCCTCAACCAGTGGTCTCGAAGAAGAAGAGGAAGAAGAAGACCCACCAGATGGAGAGCAATAGAATGACAACTGAGAAAAGATGCCATGAAAATGAAACACCTGAGGTTCCAGCAGTACATCGCACGCATGACTCTGAACAACACATCTGTCTGAGACAGGAGGAGACCCTTCACCAGCATAGGGTACGACAGACAAGGGATGGTCAAACAGACAGGAAACGTGGCAGTGCACCATGCACGTGCTGAGTCACTTGAAGCCCGAAATGCTCGCAAAGCGAGCAACGCTGCACGCCAGGCAAGGCACAAACATGGTGAGACCGAGGAGATGCGAAATAGTCGGCTGGCCAGGGACAGTGAATTCCATGCAAGGCACAGAGAAGCTGAGACCGAGGAGACGTGGAATAGTCGACTGGCCAGGGACAGTGAATTCCATGCAAGGAACATAGAAGCTGAGACCAAGGAGATGCGGAATAGTCGGCTGGCTGCCAACGCTCTCAGGATGCTTCGGTTTCTTGGTTTCTACGCGCATGCATGGGTCTTCCTGAACAGGGTCGAAAGCCACTTTGGCTCAGATCGATTTTCATGATCCTGTCCATGAACTGCAATTACTACTCACCTATCCGTCAACCAGTGGTCTGAACGCAGAAGAAGAAGGCCCACCAGATGGAGAGTAATACAGTGAGGAGAACTGCAGCATATCAGAAAAGAGGCCGTGAGGATGAAACACCTCAGGCTCGAGCAGTACGCTGCAGGCATGACTGAACAACACAGCCGTGTCACACAGGAGGACACCCTTCAGCAACGACCATGCAGAAATACTGGCTTATACTTCATTTCTACGGGCATGGACGGGTATGCTGCACAGGTGTGTGTGTGTGTGTGTGTGTGTGTGTGTGTGTGTGTGTGTGTGTGTGTGTGTGTGTGTGTGTGTGTGTGTGTGTGTGTGTGTGTGTGTGTGTGTGTCACGATCATAGAAATCGCTAAAAGATCATAGGACCGCCTATGATGTTCCTATGATGTCTACATGATGTCATATAGACACTGTCATGACCACAGGACTCACTAAAAGATCATAGGATTGCCTATGATCCTATGATTTCTACATGCTGTCTATATGACATCATATGGGCACCATAGTATACAGTGATCAAAGGCAGGCAAGAGTGTGGCGGTTAGCCAGCTGGCCGGCACAGCTATTGACGCCACTGAGGACACAGTCCAAGGATGGATAATTTTTTCACACATAAGGAGTTGTTCCGAACTCCTTATAAGAACTTGTTAAACAAAGATACGGAGTGATGATGGTCAAGTCAGTGGTGGTAATGCACCTGTAAGCTGGTTGCCAACTGCCAATCAAATCGAAAAGAAGGAGAAGTGGTGATGTGCTTGCTTACACCTGCTTTCTACAGGCATGCAGAAATGTTTATATTTGGTGTCTACGGGCATGCACGGGTATGCACTAGTACATGAAATTATAAATACATTTACTTGAGGTTTTTTTTTTTTAATAGAAAAAAACATTTAACCCCAATTTTTCTCAATCCACACTTTCTGTTAGAGTACATGTATTTCCATTGGTGGGAATCTGGCCTCAATTCACAGACATGAAGAACACACTTTCCTCACCAACATGATTCAAAACGTGACTGGAAAGTTTACCAGTGCCTGGATTGGCGGATTTGAGTTAGAGGTAAGATATATATTCCCAAGATGTAGAAATGTAGAATTATAACTGTACTTCTCTTTATACTACCGCATTACATTTCTTGTTTCAGGAGGGAAGATGGCAGTGGAGTGATAGGTCCAGGTTTAATTATACATACTGGGCTACTTACATGCCTGACGACTGGCAAAAAAAGGAGGACTGTATGGAGATAAACTATAACAATGGTAATAATATATCTAATTACTTAAACCTGACTTTTTGTTAAAACAGACTAGACTAGCCTCATGTGGTTCAGCTATCTAGAAAACAAGAATTTTTGTATTTACAGAGTAATCTAATTAGACTTGAAATCTCCTGAACAGATATTGGTTCATTTACCTATTGTAATGAATGTTTTGTGGTTCTGATTTCTCACCACAGGACAGTCCTGGAATGACAGACCGTGTAGTGACAACAGAACTTTTGTTTGTTCCAAGAGTATCTGATGCATCCTGTCAAGGGATCTTGCAGATATTTAATTGATTTGAAACTGTATAGTAGAACAGAATAGTTGGTAATTCATGTGAAAACACAACTTTGGCTTTTGGAATCTGTAATAAAAATCTATCCACCTTATTCCTGGGGGTGCCGCTGTCGGAACGATTATGGACGGAACTTCCAGTTTCGGCTGACATAGTGTTAAATCAGTAAGACTGGAGTAGCGGCATTTAAAAGAGCATTTTTAAAAGTTTTTCAAATTCATTTTAACGTATAAGTACACATATGTGTTTTGCACTCAAGTGGCAGCTAATTTCAGCACTTGTAGTTTTTGTATTTTTGAATGTTTTTGCGTAGTTCTGGTACTTGCTGCTGTTCGTGGTGTGAGGCTCCTCACAGATAAGCACAGCTAAATCTGTAGCTTCAACAGCAATGACTAGATCATGCGCTGAAAACTAAAGGATTGTTCATGTGATCAGTGGTACAGTCACAGCAGCACCAGGCATGTGTTCCCTTGTATGAATGTCACAGATTTGACATTTTACCCCAAATTTAAAATGCCCAAGCACAGTGTTGTGGTTCTTTGTGGCTCTGACTAGACTCTACGTCTGCTCTGAGGTAAATTTGATTATGTCCAACATATTTTAACAAAATGCAGCCGACTTTATTGCAGTGGAGACATTGATATCAGAGCTTTAATTTGTTTACAGCGTTTGCATATTAGCAGTGCAGCTACTGTCTGCCAGGCCACTTTTTAAGGTCATCTTCCAATCCCTAGATAGTCATGAGAAGTGGTATGATTATATTACTGTTTTTGAGGAGCAAAAGGCCTTGTTCCTGCTTTTCTGATGCAAAAGTCATTGTTTTTTTTAAAAAAAGGAAAAGTGTCCCGTTTCAGTGACAACCATATGTTCTAAACTAGTACCGGAAGTTGCTACCATAAGTCACGCAAGGCATCATGGGGGATAAGGAATAAGGTGGATAGAGAGAGCCAAAGTCACATCCCCTTGGAAAAAAAAAAATCTCCACTGGAGTGAAAGGCAAAGGAGAAATTGGTTCCCTTTCGGCCGGTTCACTTGGTGCAACACATGAGTATGGGGATTGCTCCCCCTTGCATTAGCAACCTGAAGAGTATTTATCAGCATGCCTGTGAAGGCCAATGAGGCTGAGGCATACCTGCGGAGCTCTGCCCTCCTTTGAGGGTATAAATTATGCCATTCAGTCTTATATCCTCATTCTACCTGGACGTCACCTCACAACCCTGTGTAGTAGGACCCTTGTCAGTGGCTTAACTGCCCGTCTTGGAAGTGAGCAAGCTCCCTGTCCAGGGCATCACTGCAAGGCTGTTCCTACTTTACGCTTGTTTAGCTTGCTAACTTGTCACATCTCTCAACGTTTAGCTTGCTAACATTACATTACTGTTTAGCTTAGCTAACAACTTTTCCACTCGTTTAGCGTGCTAGCAGCTCTCCTCTTTTTTTTGTCTAGTGTTTAGCATGCAAACATTCCCACCATCCAAAATAGCTTTGAGAAAAGGAGGAAAAATCAAGAAAACCCCCAGCATGTCTAGCAAGGCTAGAGGTTTGGTAACCCTGGTTTTCGACCGTGACCTAGTGGTTGTGGCTTCTCCCTCTCCAAGACCGACAGCCACGAGACCTGCCCAGTGTGTCTTGGCATGTTGCATGCGAAAGGTGCACTTGCTAATCCTGAGACATGTGCACATTTTTGTCTCAGGATTTTAACCCTGGAAAGACATATAGCCTTTCTGTCTAAGGTGCTGTGAAATTCAGCTGCAACTAACGACCCTCTTCTGTCCCAAGCCCAAGAGCCCCCTCCCAAGGTGAAGCTTGAGGGAATGGAAGACGAGGAAATGAGGCCGCATGGACCGCGCTCTCCCTGTTGATATCAGGGAGGAGGAGCAGTCCGACCTGTCCATTATCATCCATACTGGAGACTCACACACCCCAGTGGATGACAAAATTTCCCTCATAACCTCCGGTGCCTTTTCTGAAGATGAAGTGGATGCTCATGAGGAGGGTCTGGAAGCGCTACATTTGCTTAACACCATCAACACCACAGCGGAAGTAGATGGCTCCACTCTGGCCCTTATTGAGTTGTGTCGAAGACCAGCCTAGCGACTGGAGGTACCATGGCCTACTCCTCCACCCCATCAGCTCTAGACTAGGCATGCAGGGAATTATTCCCTCCCGAAGAAACAGTCCACAGTCAGGCACAAGTTGCCGGATGGCACGGCTGTCACTGCCCTTTTTGCAGTTTCTGGATCTGGAGGACATGGAGCGAGCAGGGCTTGCTAACAAAACTCCAATGGATGAGACTCTGGCGGTTGATTTGGCTCCTAAACCAAACATGTCCACCATCAAGCCCATTCTCCCCAGCAAACAATACCGTTTCTCAGCCTCTCAGCTAGAAAAAATGTACCGCCCTCAGGGCCTGGCCTTTCGTGCGCTAAACACAGCGTCTATTCTGCAGGCTTATCATGCAGAGAAGTTATGGGAGCTGCATGATGCTTTGCACATGAGGAAGAACCTGGCTGGACTGCTGGATGAATTAAGCAAGACAGGTTGACCTCTCAACGCCTAAGGGCTCTGTAAAGTGAGGTTTACAATGAGGATATGAGACTGGATGGCATAAGTTATACAGGGCAGAGCTCCCCAGGTATACCTCAGTCTCATTGGCCCTGACAGGCATGTTGATAAATACTCTTCAGGTTGGTAATGCGAGGGGGAGCAATCCCCATACTCGATGTGTTGTACCTCATTTCACTTCCTCAGGGAACACTGGCTATGAAACTAGCCTTCCATTATTAATCCCAATTGAATTTTGCCATGAGTTCCACATGTTTGTCAATTTAAGACATTTTTCTACATAAATAATGCTGTAGGTTGTTAAAGTATTATGTTGTGAAAGTGTAAATTGAAAGACTACAAACTCAGACTCTGATAAGTTTTCAAAGAGAGCCCGGGGGGGGGGGGGGGGGGGGGGGGGGTTCGGGAGTAATTTACAGTCCTTTGGATTAGCTGCAGCTCTCAAGATACATTTGTGCTGTTCTTCTCCTCTTTGGATGCTTCTTTCATTAGTCAGAAAACAGGAGATGAGCTTTAAGACGGGAACCACTTTAATTGTGTTTGGCAACGTGTATAGTCCAAGACAGGGATCTATAGTTCACTCAGCAGTTTAAAAAACCCAAAATATTGCTCTTTTATTATACCACAAATTACAACTTTTATTATGTGGAAAAATATTTTTTAAATTCACAAAAATCATGTGTAACTTGGGGCAAAATACAATCAGGATGGAAAAATAATTACTCTTTTCCCATAGACTTCAATACAGATTTTTTCTGAAGTTAGGTCCTATATGTGGAAGTAGAGGGGATGGGGCTTAGTCTCTCTATTCTTGTTAAAATGTGTTTAAGGGAAACCAGCTGCTTATAGCTTTACCCAAAATGTGTAATATGAAAAAGCACTATCAATGTTGTAGCATCATCTCACTTTAGCTCAGCAATAATTATTCTTCTGCTTAAAGACATTTTGTTTCACCCAGGAGTAAGACAGTCAAGAACTGATTTTCTCCCCCAGGCCACAGCTGAAATCCCATTCCTTTGCTAAAACCAGTCTAAAAGAATTCCACCTATTTCCTCCTGTGCCCCTTTATTGCCCCCATAAACATGGAACAGACATGAAGCCCTCATGGCCTACACAGATCCACAGCTCAATAAAATTTCCTTAAACTTTGGGACATGCTGGATTTAACCAGTGAACTTTAAAGAGCATTATTACAAACTCAATTCTAAATCTTCCCTTCTTTTCAGGACTATGAAAAGCAAATGGACTCTGATGTTTTAATGTGGAAAATCAATAATATGTGTGAAATGCATTAATCTGTGATTTTATATATATATGCATGTTAAAAATGTTTAAATGAATGTTTATTCCTGCATGTTGATTTAGAAGCACTGCTTATAAGTTACATTAAGGTTAGCTTAGTTATACATAAGTGTGTAAAAGCATATTCCAGTGTATTAAAATTGTATGTGTCCATGTGGACACACACAATATTCAATTTCACCCAGCCTTCACCGAGCCCCAGCTTCTCCATCCTATTGGTCCCTTGCAGACTGTCAGAAAATTGTTTATCATGCGTGTTTAATCATTTATCATTTTATAATTACTGTTACTAACAAATCATTTTATAATTGTTTATCATTTTATAATTACTAACATCATTATCATTATCATTGCATAACCATTTTATATGACTTAAAATGTATACTGCATGCATTTTCTATGAGTTTATAGCATACTGTATTGTTTCTGGGTAATAAGTGGACCTTTTGAGTGTCCTTCATTAAGATGTGCTTAGAAGTCAAAGTGTCTCACCAGACCAGACTATGTGCATGATAAGGGGTCTGGGAGTGAGGGAGAATTAATCTTGTTTTCCTATGAAATGCTGTGACTATGATTAACTTGGAGTCTGGGGCACACCTGCAAGGCCATGTTGTTTTCAGTCCAGGCCAATGTTTTGTATAACTCATATTATGACTGTGAATTGTGCCCAGCAGATGTTTGTGTGACTGACTATGTATAAAAACTTCCTGATTGTTTTTTATTGCTAGTGCTGAATTTGCTGTTACCAGTGTGCACTCCTGCGCAGTAAAGAGCTCATATGAGGAATATACTTGTGTCATGAATCTTATTTGAGGTAACGAACCAACATACGATCACTCTAAAGTTTCCAGATTCTGACATACTTGGTGCCGGTGACCCGGATGGGCAATATCTGGACGACGGATAGAGGCGACGCGCTCTCCAGGTTGGAAATCCATGCGCATGGTCTGACTGCATACAGTCAGTATTGGACTCCCCATTGAGGAAATCTGGATTGTGCGGGACTCTAGACGTCGTCTAGTGAAGCCTATCCTCCTCGATTAAAAGAAAGAAAAGTAAGTGACGTCTTTTTATTATTTACTATGTGTGCGTTTAGAAGACTTTCTAAAATCCAGCCTTGAGTGAGTAATGTAAAATAGAATGTATTCTTAAATATGTTACAGGACTCTCCAAATCCAACTACGAGTGACTAACGCGAAAAGTAAATAAAGGTAAATAAAGTGCGCGGAAGTAGTTGCAACGAGGTAAAAAGTGGGTTGAGATCCCCGGGTTTGGAACCGAAAATAGGGTTTGGGTTGAAATTCCCGGGTTTTGGAACCAAAAATAAATATCAGGTCGCGGTTATGATGTAATGGTAGTGTGACGGCGCTTCACACTTTTCCTGGTAAAATATCTTAATTCCTGTGGAATTACCAAGGGGTTTAAAAAATAATAAAAACAGCAGAAAAAGGGGGAAAAAATGGGTAACTGTGTGGGGAAAAAAGAGAATAAGCAAAAAACTAAACAGCAGAAAAAACAGCAGACAGTGCGTCGAACAGTTGAAAAATTACAATGACCGGTTAAAAGAAAAGACCAGATAAAGGATCCTGAAAAATATCTAAACAAATGGGAAAAAAACTATTCTTTCAAACCCACACTGGATGTGGATGAATGCGCAGCCCTGGTGTTGACAGTAAAACTTACAACTAAAATAAAGATAAAAACAATAAGATAAGTATCAAAACCAACCGAGTATTTAACCATTATTAAATGAAAAAGATAATCCTCCCCCAGCTTAACAATGCTGCAATCCTAAGGAGGGTCCATACAACAAGTTATTAAAAGAAGCCCAAGAGGTTGGGAAAAGGAGGACGTAAATAAAATTATAATAATAACTTTACTCTATGTTATAAGATATTGATACTAGACTATAAGATCTAAAGACGGTCGGGTTAAGTGGCAACGGAACCGGATAATGCTAAAACGGACAATGAGAAACAGTTATTTTATTTTTGTGTGTGTGAGCCTTAGACAGAGGCAGCTGCAGTTTGGATTGTTTTTGTTTCTGTAAACGGCTCCAGTGTGAGAAAAAGGGATGACAGTTCTGAGTTCTCTGCGAAGGCGGAAGGAGTAGGTTTTTAAACTGTTGTAATTTTTGGTATAAAAGGATTGATTGTCTAATTGTTATCCTTCTGAGAAATGTTTGAAATTATAGGTATCTGAAAATAGTGGCCTTGAGCAGAAGGAGTTGACTAGTTTTGTGTTATGGCAGTGTAGAGAATGGAAGGAGCTGCTTCGACATTGTGGAAATAAAAACAATCCTCTGTATGTGTGTGGTTGATTTGTGTGGAAAAAGTGGTCTGAATATGGGTATTTTTACAAGGTTTGGGTTTTTTATCTTTTCAATCTAACTTTGTGGGGTCTTGATTAATGTTGCGTACGTGATAAACTGTTTACATATTTTTAAAAGCAATTTTGACGCATTACCAACCTTTTTTTCCTTTGACTGAAACATGACAGTGCAGGACTGACGTGTGACACATATGATTTGCCAGGGGCTATGGATTATCAGACAAAGATCTTGGAGAAAGGATCCTTGTTGATAAACATTTTTTGAAGCCAAGTATGACTTTGTATGACATTGTAGATAACATAAGGTGTACTGATTCAAATGACTTCAACTTTACAAATGTAATGTTTATATGATTTTATATTGAGATTACTCACCACAAATGGTGCAGCAACATCATATTTCAGAAATGTGACAGTAAGGAGGAATGTGTTTTTCCTGATTCGGCAGTGGCCAAGCTGGGTCGGGGTAAACTACATTTACCCCATAATTTACCAAGGAATATATAAAAATCATTTTGTATATTCCTGGTAAAAAATTTAAATCAAGTTCTAATTAGGCAAAAGGTCCACCTTTCCGTTGACTGAAAGAGTGTGATGCAATCTTTATTCATTTATTCAAATTCAACCCATCTGTATTCAACTGGACAAACTGATCTTATTCATCAATGCTGAAGCATATCAAAAATGCACAGATAGTTATTTGTTTCTCTTAAATGGAATCTGTAAACTAGTTCAAGAAAAGTACCAAAAAGGCTATGTTATTTTTCTATATGTTATTTTTGAAGAAACTGGGCTACCCACACTCTTTATCAAGCAAATACCCTGTAACTTTGCTGCATGTGCATCTTCATGTATCAAAGCAGGGGGTATCAAAGAAATTAATTTGCAAATAATTAGTAACCCTCAGAAAAATAGATAATGCATAAAAATTATCAATAAATGATTGATAATGAATTCAATTCAACTTTATTTACATAAGCGCTATTTCATGACACCTCATTGCACTTTGAGCTATAGGGGGAACCCCCCATACTTGCACCTCCCATATTTGCACCCCCATACTTGCAGAACTGACAGCCTAGCTACAGTGCTGAGAATCACAATGGGAATACATAATTTGAATATGAATATTTAAATAAATATATATTCATAAATAGTTAGGAACATTTTCTAGAAGGTTCTGATAAAGTTCCTAGTATTGTTTGTTGATATTTTGAGTAACCAATGGCTGCGCCGTTGCTGGGTTACGCCACCCAATGGGTTAAGCGCTCTCTCCCTGGGTCTGGGATGACTTGCATTTTTGGCTCAGTCGCGCCAGACGATGAAAGACACAGACCAGAGAGAGAGACTGTCCTTGGTGATATGGCGACACTAACATGCTAATAGCAGCCTTTGCCTGGATAAAACCCTTGAAATTGGTAAGCCTAAACCAAAATGAGAAATGAGACATTGCAGTATTGCCAAATTCTAATGCCCTGTCTATTAAATTTTAAGATTGGGATCCAAAGGCTGTCGACGCCGTTGAGCGCAGGAACTCCATAGACGCACAAGCCACTTAGCATGGTGAGTGCTATTTATTCATTGTGTATTTGGATGCTAACCGCTAGCTTAAAAACGCTAGCTGCCGATGCTAGTTTTTTCATCAGAAAAAGCTATTTTTCAAGGCTGTAATGATTAGCAAAGGTCCCAATTCCCTTGCCATTAATTGGTACTTAATGGTGAAAGTTATATCTGTGATTTATATGTGTTTTATAGTGCGGAAATGGTGATAAATTGTTGTGCTAGCTTAACATGCTAAACCTCCGATGCTAAATCTGGCTAGGATTTACACAGAAGGAGGTTGTGTTCAGAGCTGTGATGGTTAGCAGAAGGATCCATTTCACTTACCATTGAATGTACAGTATTTAGTAGTGAATATTACATCCATGGTATAAAGGTGTTTGAAAATATTGTGACGTATGCAAGGTTCACACAAAGAAGAGGAGCAGATGGTAGTGACGAACAGGCTTTATTCACACACACTCTGAGCACAGGCAGGAGGGGAGGTCATTCTCCCAGACCTCCGCTTATATCACGGTTACACACACATAATAAATCTTGCCTATGAAATACTGCTGGGTCATTATATGTACATATACAATAATGTTCTCTGCTGGCAAAGCATGCTGGGAAATCCCTGCGCCCCTCAACATGGCCCCAACGTTACACTGCCCCCCGCTGGACTGATTTCTGTCCCCAGAAAAGTCAAAGTCCAACACAGAAGTCCAACGCGAATCAATCCAGGTGTTGGGAGCAGCTTCGATGCCGGCGACCAGCACATCCAACAGCTTCAGCAGGATTACGCACAGCCCCTCCCCTGGCAGCGGGAGTCACGACTCCCACCGCTGCCAGGACCTCCCAGGCGGCCGCTGGCCCGCGTCCAGGCGTCCAGCCCCTGTCGGGCCCGGGAAAAGACCGGATCTGTCTTGCTCGCTCCGCTGCTGCTGCGCGCCGAAGGCCTCTGTGACTTCACCGTCGGGGAAGCATCTGCAGGAGGCGGCTTTTCCCCGTCCATGCCACCTCGCTCTAATTTAACGTTGGCGAGGGGCCAGTTCCCCGTGGGGTGGGCGCGGGGCAGTACCGTGCGATGTGCCCCGGCTCTCCGTAGCGGAAGCACCCTTCCTCGCGCCACGGCCGTCTCCTCCATGGACGCGCCGCCATGCTCTGCCGTAACTCCTCCTCCTCCCCCTCGCTGTCAGCCGTGGCCTGGAAGGTTCTTGGTCTCGGCGTCGACGCTTCAATTGTGCGATTCATCAGCGGCTCCACCCGCTCTGCTTCTGCCACTGCAGTCTCCCTCATGCACGCGCTGCCGTAGCTCCTCCTCCCACTCGCTCTCAGCATGGCGGTTTCCTCAGATGACCAGCCGTTCAGCACGGCGGCCAGCTCGACCTGGGACAGGTGGTCATCCAACAGGTTCTTGCCGTTGTAGCGGGGAATCTTGGCCCGCTGCCGGATGAATGGGACGGTCACGTCCCGGTCGATCACCGCTCCTAATCGCCCTCGAATCGCCAGCCCATCCTGCCATGAAAAGGGCGGGAAACGGGGCTGGTTTGCTCTGCTTGGCCCGCCCTGCCTTGAAAAAGGCAGAGCATTCCCCTGGGGTCCGCTGCTCTGTCCATCGCGGCGGGCCACTGTCTTAGCTCTGCGCTCCGTTCCCAGTCGAGCGATGAACCGCCCCGGCCGCTGGATCTCCGCCCGGGTCCTGGCTACCATCTTGTTCCATATCCCACTTCTGACACCAGTGTGACGTATGCAACATTCACACAAAGAAGAGGAGCAGATGGTAGTGACGAACAGGCTTTATTCACACACACTCTGAGCACAGGCAGGAGGGGAGGTCATTCTCCCAGACCTCCGCTTATATCACGGTTACACACACATAATAAATCTTGCCTATGAAATACTGCTGGGTCATTATAACACAGTTATAATTACACAGCAGTATAATAACTCAGTAATAACATTTAATACACACATACAATAACGTTCTCTGCTGGCAAAGCATGCTGGGAAATCCCTGCCCCCCTCAACATGGCCCCGACGTTACAATATTGTTTGTGTACAACCTAGAAATATGTTGTAATAAGCTTAGAGCAATAGCTTATTTGTTGTTGTTCTGACCTATTTTATAGGTCAGGTTCTTTTTATTTTTTCTTCCTTTGGGCTGGTTTGACCAGAGCGTGGATCTCCAAATCTGGATGGCGAGCCAAAGCCCGAACCCTATGAACTGCTAAAGGTGACTCCACTAGTCACCTGGAAAGGACCAAAAAAAGACTGAACACACTGTAAATATATTTGGAGTATTTTGTTTTTATTTTTTCCATTGTATCGTGCTGTGTATTTATTTATGTGTATATATTTGTAAATAGTATACATAGTTGCAAGTTCCATATACGGCTGTGTATGTGTCATCTGTTGTTGCACCTCCCAGGCTCCTACGAACCCAGAGTCGGTCTGACCTGGCCCAATTATCCCTTTTCCCTCAGGTAGAAAAGTTAAGGTAACTACATTGCCATAACACAATACTGTGGGACACATATATGTGCACATATGTATATCATTTCATGCTTCATATGTATACCACTTTAGGCTTCACATCTTAGATTGAACAAAGGGCTGAGTTTCTCTGGAGATAACAGGAGATAACAGGAGGATGTGAAAGTCTAGTCTTTGGTATGCAGAGAGACGGCCTGGGGGGGGATTTTCCTGGCCGCCAGAGGCTGGGGGTGGAGGTGTTAAGATCTGAAGGAATTGTTACTTGGAATTAAATACAATATGACTGTGTGCTTTGAAGTCCTGAGGTATTTAAAGGACGAATGTCTGGGTTTCTTCCTCTTACTGCTTTTGATGATGTTGGAAGTTGTGAATAAACCTGACTCGTGAGATGAACTCTGTCTCGTCATTTCCACATCTTCCACACTGGTGACCCTAAGACGTATCATGAGTGAAAGAAATTCCCCCGAGCCAGCCGGGTCAGGAGCTCCCAGCCAAGCGTATGCCGCTACCGTCCAGCTACCGGACTTTTGGCGAGACAACCCGCGCTCCTGGTTCCACTTGGTCGAAGCACAGTTCGCCCTCCGGAGGATAACGGTAGATGACACGAAGTTCTACCATGTGATTGCCAAGCTCGACAACCGCACGGCTCGGCATGTGCAGAGCCTTGTGGAGCAGCCACCGGCCGACGACAAATACGACGGGTTGAAGGCTGCGCTCATCCAGCGCTTCACTCTCTCAGTCCAGGAGAGAGCGGAGAGGCTCCTGGCTCTGAACGACTTGGGAGATGGCACGCCCGTTGACCTGATGGAGAGCATGCTGAGCTTGAGGGGCTCAGATGGCGACGACTTCATCTTCACCCACATTTTCCTGAGAACCCTACCTTCGGCCACGAGAGCGACCCTGGCCAGTTCGCCGTTGGTGGCCCAGCAGGACTTCCGCGTGCTGGCCCAGGAGGCGCACCGGATTCTCAACGCCAGCAAAGAGCGCGCGGCCACCGCGGCAGCGACGGAGTTCGGCGCGACGACTCGGAGATTAAGACTGTCAGAAAAATTGTGTACATATATATGTTATCATTTCATAATATACTTGACTGAAGGTTTAAAAAGGTTTATGCTGTGTGTTGTGGAAAAATTACTGATGTGTAACTCCACTTAGTGTGCAAATCAAGTTGAGTAACTATGTTCTTTTTGACCGGAAGCACCGGTTTGTTGTAGGCCCATATATGGAGTTGTTTCCCCCTCTCTGTCTTTGCTGAGTGAAGAAGCAAATGTTCTCCCCGCGATAAGAGTGTTCATGCGATTTATCTCCTACACACACTTGAAGACGTACAGAGCGTACTTTTGCTTATGTGGTAATTCCGTTGTTCTGCTTTTGCTGAGTTTGTCACATACACCATGTACTATCATTGTATATAAAGAAGGCGCTGCAGACTGCCCCCAGCATTTCACCTTCACACTGCATTAACATTTGTCTGGGTGATTGCTCCTTGCAAGTAAAACTTCTAACTTCTAAAAGGCTCTACGTGTCTCAAGTCTGATCTTTGATTCAGTCTAATACCTTTTTGTACTCTGTATTTGTGAGGTTTGTATTTCAGACTTCTGACATACGTGGTGCCGAAACCTGGGACAGCTGAGATCCAGGTGGAGCGGGAGGAGACGTCCTGCAGGTTGAAATCCGTGCACGGTCTGATGATATCCGTCAGCATTGAAAACCCAACTTGAGGGAACTCTGTCAGAGACATTACTTCTCCTAGCTCTATCTGGTGATGGCTGTCCACGTCGATAGAGCTTAGAAGTGACGCGTCTTTTTATTTAAGAGAAAAGGATATAGTATATGTACGTTAGAAGATCCTCCCAATCCAGCCTTGAGTGAGTAATGTAAAATAGAAGGTATTCTAAAATATGTTACAAGAACCTCCAAATCCAACTACGAGTGACTAACGCGATAAGTAAATGAAGCACGCGGAAGTGGTCCGGGACCACGAGTAGTTAATCCCATTTCTTGTCTTATGAGTCATAAGCCCTAGGTCTCCTATGAGGAAGTAATGGTAATATAGCGGCGTTCTATATTTTTCCTAGGAATAATATTTTTCAGGTCCGCGGGAGCGAGTAATGGTAATGTAACGGCGTTTTACATTTTTCCTGAAAATAGTAACAACTAAGTTCAAGAATCTGATATAATATCAATACAGTGAGGACGATAATACAGTGAGAAAACGGCAAGAGTTTAATGATGGGAAATTGTGGCGAAAAGCCCAAAAGGAAAAGAGATAAAGAAACGAAGAGACAAGACGTAGCGCGCAGGACAGTAAGATAAAGGATCCCGAAAAATATCTAACCAAATGGGAAAAGGATTTCTCATTCAAGCCCACGTTGAACGTGGATGAATGCCAGGCATTGTTAACAACCATTAAAATGACGTCTAATAAACCTGTTAAAACAGGCAAACCCAGTGCGGAGCTCCAATGTGCCATCTTGTGGTCACAAGCGGCAGAGGCTTCCCAACGGAAAGCTGATGAAGCCAGAGAAAAGCAGAAACAAATGAAAACTCAAACTAGTACTGATAATACGGCCCCACTATTGGAAAATCCACCCCCATACCCCAAACCGGGACCTAAGGCGGGCCCGTATTCCACTCTTTCACAAGAAGCCCAAGAGGTTGGGAAAAGGAGGAAGCAAATAAAATCATAATAATTAGACCATAATATTTAAAGACGGACGGATCAAATGGCAGCAGAACTGGATAATGTTAAAATGGACAATGAGAAAGTTATTTTATCTATTATCTATTCTTTGTGTGTGAGCCTTAGATAGATAGAGGCAGTGTAGAGAGAACAAAACTCCTCTGCTCTGTGTGTGTGTGTGTGTGTGTGTGTGTGTGTGTGTGTGTGTGTGTGTGTGGTTGATCTGTGAAGAAAGTGGTCTAAATATGGGTACTTTTACAAGGTTTTGGGTTTTTATTTTTTCAATTTAACTCTGTGGGGTCTTGATTAATGTTGCGTATGTGATAAACTGTTTACATATTTAATAAAAAAAGCAATTTTGACGCATTACTGACCTTTGTCCTTGACTGAAACATGACAGTGCACTTTATAGAAAAAAAAAGGGACTGACGTGTGACAATGTGACTACAGGCCATACTATGATCATATTATGATGTCATTTAATAATGCCTAATCACTGAAGATTTTATGTTTACCCTATATCACATGATTTAGAGCACAGAGGATCAAAAGAGATTGATAATTAATGTGTCTGTGCATATGATCTGCCAGAGGCTATGGATTATCAGACAAAGGTCTTGGAGAAAGAATCCTTAAATTGATAAGCATTTCTTGAAGCCAAGTATGACTTTGTATGACATTGTAGATAACATAAGGTGTACTGATTCAAATGACTTTGACTTTACAAATGTAATGTTTATATGATTCTATATTGATGTTACTCACCACATAATGGTGCGGTAACATCATATTTCAGAAATGTGACAGTAATGAGGGATGTGCTTCTCCTGATTCAGCGGTGGCCAAGCTGGGCCAGGGTGAACTACATTGCACTCCATAATTTACCAAGGAATGTATGAAATAGGGACATTCCTTGTAAAACATTAAATCAAATTCTAATTAGGCAAAACGTACGCCTTTCCTTTGACTGAAAGAATGTGACACAATATTTCAAATTCAACCCATCTGTGTTCAACTGGACAAACTGATCTTATTTATCAATGCTGAAGCATATTAAAAATGCACAGATAGTTATTTTGTTTTTCTTAAATGAAATTTGTAAACTATTTCAAGAGATGTCACAAAAAGAAGCTATAATTATTGAAATCTTATCTTTGAAGGAACTGGGCTACCTGCAAATGTTATTTAAAACTAAAAATGGAAACACACTTCCTTTCAGTAAAAGAATCAAACAAATACCCTGTAACTTTGCTGCATGTGAGCCTCCATGTATCAAAACAGGGGGTATCAAAGAAATTAATTAGCAAATAATTAGCAATCCTCAGAAAAATAGATAATGCATAAAAATTATCAATAAATGATTGATGATGAATTCAATTCAATTTTATTTACATAAGTGCTTTTCATTTCATTTTCTGTAGTGCCCAGGATAAACATATGGCTGCAGTTATAACTCAAATACAGGCTGGGCAATACAGACCACCTTTTTATTATTTATGGGATAATACAAATAATAAGATCATGCCCTCTATTATCCTACGCATTTCCCATGTTGTGAAGGAGGGGGTGAACAGCAGCTCTCTCTCTCTCTCTACTTAGCAAAGGAAGAAGCGAGCGACAGGCTTGCTCTGTAAAAAATAGAAGTGTGCTTATGCTGTAACGGTGTTGTCTGGGGTCCTGATTGTGTAAAAATTCCACAACCTGCATCACCTCCAACAGCTGAATGAGCTACTAACCTGAATGTAACTTATCTGTATTCTGTACAGACAGTAAATATGCTTATAGCACATGCCACCTGCATACTGTTACCTTGAATCTGCGGGGGTTTGTCACCTCCACAGAAAAACCAGCAAAACATCGACAGCAATTGTTGCAACTATGTAATGTTCTGATGCTACCATGTTCTGTGGCAGTTATTCACTGCCCTGCCCACACTAATGGCACTGACTTGTCTAGCTGCGATAATCACTTGGCTGATAACGCTACTCACTGTGCTGCTATTGGTCTTTTAGGAACCGTCTGTCTTATTAATAATGTTGATGTTTTAAAAGATGGTCAAAATAATATGGACCTTCCTCCTGTTTCATGTGTAAATAATTAGATATACATTTGGCTTGCCTGATGAAAATTTGCTGTGCCACCCACATTATACAGATGAGCTGTCCTGGTGGCACATGGCCAATCGTGCCAACAGGAGGGAAATCAATGATGAGGATGTTGGAAAAACTGTCCTAATATTTTGAAAGAAGTAACAAAAACATGCCAAAAGTGCATCATTTGTTTATAAAATAATGCTCAAGGAGCAATGGAAAGCTACAATATTGCTTGGTGTTGATTGACACCTTCACAAAGTGGACAGGAATTCATCACACATCCTCAGCAAATGCCGCAGCTGTGTGTGTGACACTCTATTGAATGATGCTCTTTCCGTTTTGGGGGTTCCAGAACTGATTTATGCAGATAATGGAACTCATTTTACAGCACAAACAGTTCAAGACTTAATCCAAGCTGTAAGAAGTAAGATCAAATTTCATAGTATCGGTACAATCAAACAAATGCTGGCAAAAACCACACATGGAAAGGGTATTACTTGGCCAGAAGCTCTGAAATTAGTCAGACTAACCATTAACTCTATACTAGACCCAAAGACAGGATTATCACCTTTTGAATGTGTTTTTCACCATCCTTATGAATTACCTGACCTCTCACCACTAACCACACCTAACAAATACACAGATCTTGGTGAACATCTCAGGAAATGTTTTGATTCTGTCAGAAGCTCTCTCTGCTCCACAGAAACGGATAACCCGTTGCAACCTGGAGACTATGTCTTCATAAAGAACCACCACCAACAACACTAGACACTCCCACTCCCACTGCAGTACGTATTGCTGAATGACCATCTCGGATTCACCTTTCACACGCTAAAAGACTACGGGTGCTTGTAAGTGAACTAACTAACTTGTTTCCCTGAGTAAGTCCAGTTACAAAGGGGGCGTGTCCTTTCAAGGACAAGGCCGTCTCAACCCTGGTGAAGAAAGAGGCCCGGAGGGGTGCTTTCTCAGGTGGAAGCATGGCACCAAAATTATTGATGACTCTGTGTTCAGCACTTCTCCTGACAGTGGGGTGGTAATCTCTTTCTGATTCAAGGACAAGGAACCCACGAAGCATGGACAATGAACAATACGCATAACCTATGGTACCAGACAATGGTGGTTTCGGTGAGAGGACTGGGAATCGATACTTCTTGCTATGTGTGTTCATTGCTACCCCATTCACACAAGACTGCAATACCCATGATTGACTACAATACCCATGATCCCTGTTCCACTGAGTGAAGAGAAAATGCCCGGAGCGACAATAGCGATGAACTCTCGTCTCAGTCTGTTTAATACAAGCAATAATGTTGGACATTGGTTGGTGGGGAATTTGTCAGAAAGGTATCTTAATAGATTGAATGTCACTATTACTGATTACACTGGGTCTAAGATTAGAATATTTAATATTATTGGGATTGGAACTTCTTTGCTTGCAGTTAAGAAGCCTTTAATGAAAGTAAATCCTACACTGTTTACTTCACCAATCTGCTTTCACAAAAATTGTAGTAAAAACAGTTTCAACCTGGGTATTTCACAAAGATGCAATGATACTAAGGAAGTGACCTGTGAAGTGTCATATCATGATTCTGTTTGTAGAAATGTATTTCACTTTCCCTATGTTGCTGCTGGAAAATTCACCTTAAAGAGCAAAAATTGTACTTTTAACTGCTGTTTTTTGGCCAAATGATGATGGGTATGGATTCTTGGAAAACCATGTTTGGGTTTGTGGATCTAATGTTTACTCATTGTTTCCTCCAGGATGGTGTGGCAGGTGTTACATGGCTATATTGTTCCCACACATCAGCATAAGGTCAAATCTTACACATGAAATGAAAACATCCTACTCCCATTATTATCATTCTGAACAAACTAAAATACACACCACATAAGTTGGTGGGTAAGTTATCTGGAAAACAGAGAATGGGTACTCTTTTTCCAATGTATGGCAGTGCTCTAGCTATACACCACATAAATGCATTAGCATGGACAATAGAAAATCTGACTGTATTAATGGAGCAAGGATTCACAACTTTAAATGAAGAACAAAAATTAGCCATTTGAATGATATTTTACACTTACAGCATGGGTTAGATGAAGATAAAGGTTGGGGCTCCTGGGATTGGTTTCAAAGTAGAACTTGGTGGCAGATTTTGCTCAAATGGCTGACCCCAGTTATTGTAATTTTAGTGCTTTTCTGTGTATTGTTCATGTGTGTCATTCCCTGCATCAGATCAATGATCACACGTGCATTGACTCAACACACTTTCATGCTACAGCAGTCATTCTTGTCCAATCATGTTCGAGGCCCGTATATGCCACTCTCCCAAAAGGGTGACACTGTCTATAACCCTGAGAAATATGATGACTGTACTTCTGTTTAAATTTGGACAAGATGCTCTATGAGGTCAATGTAGAAAATCTGTTGAAGTTACATTGTACTGATGCTTGCATGTATTGAAATTATGAAACGATAAAACAGGAGGGAAATGTCAGAAAAACTGTGTACATATACTGTATATGTTATCATTTCATAATATACTTGACTGAAGGTTTAAAAAGGTTTATGCTGTGTGTTGTGGAAAAATTACTAATGTGTAACTCCACTTAGTGTGCAAATCAAGTTGAGTAACTATGTTCTTTTTGACCGGAAGCACCGGTTTGTTGTAGGCCCATATATGGAGTTGTTTCCCCCTCTCTGTCTTTGCTGAGTGAAGAAGCAGATGTTCTCCCCGCGATAAAAGTGTTCATGCAATTTATCTCCTACACACACTTGAAGACGTACAGAGCGTACTTTTGCTTATGTGGTAATTCCGTTGTTCTGCTTTTGCTGAGTTTGTCACATACACCATGTACTATCATTGTATATAAAGAAGGCGCTGCAGACTGCCCCCAGCATTTCACCTTCACACTGCATTAACATTTGTCTGGGTGATTGCTCCTTGCAAGTAAAACTTCTAACTTCTAAAAGGCTCTACGTGTCTCAAGTCTGATCTTTGATTCAGTCTAATACCTTTTTGTACTCTGTATTTGTGAGGTTTATATTTCAGACTTCTGACAAAGACCTTTGGTGAGAGGAACCTGCTTCTGTCCCTACACAGCCGTACATTTGAGTGGACTTTTGTTATAGCTGCAGTGAGTTTCAATATGTTGGGGGCTGATTTTCTGTGCTCACATGGTTTGTTGGTTGATCTTGCTAACAGGTGCCTGGTTAATGCACTTTCCTTTTATTCTATTCCCTGTGCAGCCCGAGTGACCCCGCCCACAGCACAAGCCAACGTCGCAACGGCAAGCGGTAAGTTCCACATACTGCTCACTCAGTTCCCAGCACTCACGGTTCCCACATTTTCAGCAGCCGTCGCTAAACACAGAGTGGAACATTTTATTACTACCACCGGACCGCCCGTTTTTGCAAAAGCTCAGCACTTGGATTCAGCTAAACTGACCATAGCGCGCGAGGAGTTTGCCAACCTGGAAAAGTTGGGCATCATCAGGCGTTCGAAAAGCCCATGGGCTTCCCCATTTCACATGGTCCCGAAAGCTGATGGCTCGTGGCGACCCTGCGGAGATTTCCGCAGGTTGAACAACGCCACAGCGCATGACCGCTACCCAATCCTGCACATCCAGGATTTTTCCGTTTGTTTGGCGGGGGCGCGCATTTTTTCTAAGATAGACTTGGTCCGCGGTTACCATCAAGTCCCAGTGCGCGCTGAGGACATACCCAAAACAGCGGTAATAACTCCGTTTGGTCTATTCGAGTTTTTGCGCATGCCGTTTGGGCTTAAGGGTTCTGCGCAGACGTTCCAACGCATGATGGACGTGGTGTTGCGCGATCTCCCCTTCGTATTTGTCTTCCTGGACGACATCTTAGTAGCCAGCACGTCGGAAGACGAACAAGAAAACCACCTCACGGCAGTTTTCCGGAGGTTGGGAGAGCACGGGTTAATAATCAACCCAGCGAAGTGTCAGTTCGGGGTGACGCAGATTGATTTTTTGGGGCATCGCGTCTCCCCAGAAGGAGCGGTTCCGCTGCCTGACAAAGTACGCACGGTAACAAATTTTCCCCAGCCACAAACCGTCAAGGCGTTACAGGAGTTTTGGGGAATGGTGAATTTTTATAACCGTTTCCTCCCCCGCGCAGCACAGCTCATGCAACCATTGTATGCCGCACTAAAAAAACAAAAACCCACAAATAAAATTGAATGGTCTCCGGAGCGAGAGTGAGCATTCTCTGAGGTCAAAACAGCCCTGGCAAACGCTGCGTTATTAGCACATCCAGACCCAACGGCCCGCATAGCCCTCACTACTGACACGTCAGATGTGGCCATAGGGGCGGTCGTGGAGCAGCATGTAGCCGGGGCTTGGCAGCCGCTCGCATTTTTCAGCAGGACTTTGCGCGATAGCGAACGAAAATACAGCGCATTCGACAGGGAGTTGTTAGCTCTCCACTTGGCCATTCGCCACTTCCAGTTCTGGCTGGAGGGACGCCGTTTCACCGCGTTCGTTGACCACAAGCCACTGACATTCGCGATGGCCAAGGTTTCAGAACCGTGGTCAGGCCGGCAGCAGAGACAGCTGGCCGCAATCTCAGAGTTTACTACCGATATTCAGCATGTGGCGGGTAAACTGAATGTAGTGGCAGACTGTCTCTCGCGCGCCGTGGTGGCCCTAGTCCGCGTAGGGATAGATTATACAGCCATGGCCGCGGATCAGGGTAGTGACGCGGAGGTGCGCGCGCTCCAGTCTGGACCAACAGGGTTAAGGCTGGAGAACAGGGTGCTGCAAGACGGTATGCACCCCCTAATCTGTGATGTCTCCACTGGGCGTCCGCGTCCTGTGGTACCGGCCGCGTGGTGCCGCCACGTTTTTGACTCGATTCATTCTCTGGCACACCCGGGAGTGTGCGCGTCAGTCAAAATGGTGGGAGAGAAATTTGTTTGGCCGAGCCTGCGCAAACAAGTTAGAGAGTGGGCAGCAGCCTGCATGGCTTGTCAATGAGCCAAGGTACACAGACACACGAGAGCTCAATTGGAGCCGTTCCACATCCCGGCTAAGAGGTTCAATCATGTTCACGTGGACCTCATAGGCCCCCTACCACCATCACAGGGGTGCACACACCTTCTGACAATGGTAGACCGCCCCACGCACTGGCCGGAAGTGGTCCCACTGTCGTCAACCACAGCCGAGGAGGTGGCGCGCGCGTTTTTAACAGCATGGGTAGCGCGCTTTGGAGTCCCATCGGACATTACGTCCGATAGAGGTCCTCAATTTGTTTCCGAACTTTGGTCAGCAATGGCCCGCAGCCTGGGGGTAACAATCCACCGCACAACCGCGTACAATCCGCAGGCTAATGGGTTATGCAAACGTTTTCATAGGTCATTGAAAGCAGCTCTCAGAGCGTCGCTTGCGGATGCAAATTGGGTAGACAGGCTACCGTGGGTTTTATTGGGGTTGCGTTCTGCACCTAAGGAGGATTTAGAAGCCTCCCCGGCTGAGCTGGTTTTTGCACAGCCTCTTCGGTTGCCCGGGGAATTTCTCCCAGATAATCCTGCGCCAGAATGCTCCCCAGCTCAGCGGTTGCAGAGTGGCACGGAATCGGGCACGCTGCCTGGCCCCGTTCACCACAGTTTTCCGCACGTTTTTGTGCCTAAGGCCTTAAAAAACGCAGAGTTGGTTTTTGTCAGACACGATGCCCATCGCCCACAGTTGCGACCACCTTATGATGGACCATTTAGAGTGCTGGAAACAGGGGATAAGCATTTTTTGCTAGATCTGGGGGGCAGGAAAGAAAAGATTGGCATAAACAGGCTCAAACCCGCCTTTGTGGTGGCAGACGAGGATGTGCTGTCAGCCAGGGCTCCTCGGCGTGGCAGACCCCCTAGGGGACATTCCCCAGAACACCCACAGGGATTGACTAACAGTTCTCACCCTCAGGCAGCAGCTCCCCAGCAGGATGGCGCCTCAGAAGTGGTAATGCCCGCTTACAGCATATACGGGAGGAGACTGAGGCCCAAGCAGCACGTGGACTGATGTGTAATGGTTCATCATGACATGCAGACTGTTATTCCGTTGTTCCATCTTAGACGTTTGGGGGGGGGGGTGTCATGTGGGACACATATATGTGCACATATGTATATCATTTCATGCTTCATATGTATACCACTTTAGGCTTCACATCTTAGATTGAACAAAGGGCTGAGTCTCTCTGGAGATAACAGGAGATAACAGGAGGATGTGAAAGTCTAGTCTTTGGTATGCAGAGAGACGGCCTGGGGGGATTTTCCTGGCCGCCAGAGGCTGGGGGTGGAGGTGTTAAGATCTGAAGGAATTGTTACTTGGAATTAAATACAATATGACTGTGTACTTTGAAGTCCTGAGGTATGTAAAGGACGAATGTCTGGGTTTCTTCCTCTTACTGCTTTTGATGATGTTGGAAGTTGTGAATAAACCTGACTCGTGAGATGAACTCTGTCTCGTCATTTCCACATCTTCCACAATACTACCAAAAAGGGTACTACACCTAAAGTGAGTAGGGTGAGTGAGTGTTAGTAAGGGTTACACACAAAAATCTGGCGAGCGCAGGTGTTAGTGGGTGTTACCCTGTTACCCCCAATTACTCTGTGTGTCACAGTGGTATATTGGTACTGTTCTACACCTGTATCCTAGCAACCACTTGACTTGCCACTCAAAGCTTAGCATCTCCTTTTCACACATTTTGCATTGAAGCTCTACTAACTGCACTAAACCACATAATACTGGTAAGAAAACATACATCCTTCCAAGCTTTTGCTGTTACATAAATACTGATCATGGTATACTTTTAGTCTAAATCTGATCGGCTGGTTAGAGAAGTGTACTGTTGATGTGCGCTGCTGCACTCCACTGTGTTTATGTGCTAAGGAGGCTAAGCACATTAAACTCTGGACTGTGTAGGGAGCTCGAAATGAAGAAGCGATGTGATTTTATAAATCAAGGTTTATTATCAGCTTCACCTCCCTAACATGTCTCATCTCAATGCAGAAGCAGAATCAAGAGGTCGAGTGCAGTCAGACCTTCATACTTATACCCACACTCAACAAAAGACATTGCATATCAAAGCTGACATCATGCATTAACGTAATCCCCCTCCATTGTCCTGTATCTCCTCCACCTGACCCTGGGTGGTCAGGAAGTTCGAGCCGCTCTCCACCGCTGCAACTCAGTCTGTTCTTTGATCTTCGCCGGTGGTCGAGATCTCTTGTCCTGTTCTGAGGCGTGAGGTCATTCCACATATGTAATCACTAAACATTCAAATATGTCTATACATATGTAGGTATGGAATATATGATTAATATAAGCCACAGCCCCCCCCAAACGACTAAGAAAAGGACAATCAAATTAAGTTTACAGTTTAAGATAATCTCCATAACATATTATACTGTTAAACATCTTGACAGGGAAAACAAGGAAAAACCTTTCCAGCAGTCATGTTACCCCTCAGGTTATGCAGCATGATCCTGTTAAAAATTCAGTGGTAACAACAACAGTATAGTAATGTCACAAATCAGCCTTAAAACTGTCACGGCACAATCTGACAACATAGTTAACAACTCTTTGTCAATTTTGCATCAGTCCTTGTGCCGTCTGGGTTTTAATCTTCTCCCGAACCTGCTGTAGGTCGGCTTTGGCGTCCTGGCGGGACCATCCTGTAAGGAATCTGCAGTTTGGGGAGGAGAGTGGTTATTTGTTCCTTGCAGGGGGGCTGCGTCTTTTCTCTTGGGGGGTCTACCCCGCCGAGGTGCTCTCGCCACCCGTGCAGGCTCGTCACTCAACAAGAAAGCAGGTTTGAGTCTGTCAATGCTGACTGTTTCTTTTCTGTCCCCTAAATCAAGCACAAAATGCTTATCACCAGGTTCCAGCACTCTGAATGGTCCGTCGTATGGTGGACGGAGGGTTGATTTTAAAGCTTCGTGTCTAACAAAAACGAACTCGGCGTTTTTCAAAGCTTAGGGGACAAAAACCCGTGGAAAAGAGTGATGTGCAGGTCCGGGGAGCGTGTCCGGTCCGGTGCTGCTTAAGGGCCCCAGGGCTGGAAGATGCCCAGGCTCTGGATGTTCTGGTAAAAACTCACCTGGGAGTCTGAGAGGTTGTGCAAAAACTAATTCTGCTGGAGAGGCGTCTAGATCCTCTTTAGGCGCAAAACGCAACCCTAATAAAACCCAGGGAAGTTTATTCACCCAATCTGTATCCGTTAGTGAGGCCCTGAGGGCGGCCTTTAAAGATCTGTGAAAACGCTCGCATAACCCATTAGCCTGGGGGTGATACGCGGTGGTGCGGTGAATTGTCGCTCCTAAGCTGCTGGCCATGGCTGACCCCAGCTCTGAGACAAATTGAGGCCCCCTATCGGACGTGATGTCCGATGGGACGCCGAACGTGCCACCCAGTTTGTTAAAAAAACGCGAGCGACTTCCGCGGCTGTGGTTGACGCCAAAGGGACCGCCTCCGGCCAGCGGGTAGTACGGTCTATCATTGTTAACAGGTGTGTGAACCCTTGAGACGAAGGTAGTGGTCCCACGAGGTCGACATGAACGTGGTCAAACCTCCTGGCTGGGATTCGAAAAGGCTCTAGGGGAGCTTTTGTGTGTTTGTGTATTTTGGCGCGTTGGCAAGACATGCAAGTCTTTGTCCATTCCTTTACATTTTTGCGCAGGCCCGGCCAAACAAACTTTTCTGCGACCATTTTAACCGAGGCACGCACCCCTAGGTGCGCGAGAGAGTGAACTGAGTCGAAAATGCGACGGCGCCATGCAGCTGGAACTACCGGGTGAGGTCGGCCGGTTGACACGTCGCAGATTGGGGGGGTACTCCGTCACGTAAACCCCTTTCCTCCAGTCTTAACCCTGTTGGTCCAGACAGGAGCGCGCGCACGTCCGTGTCACTGCTTTGTTGCTCTGCCATGGCTGCATAATCTATCCCTACGTGAATTGGGGCCGTGTACGCGTCCGCGTTGGTGAAGAGTTCTGCGGCTGAGGTAGTATAATCTGTCTCCTCGTGCTCTGGCGATGTCACAGCGCGAGAGAGGCAGTCTGCTACCACGTTAAGTTTGCCTGCCACATGTCGAATGTCTGTGGTGAACTCTGAAATTGCAGCTAGCTGTCTTTGTTGCCTGCCTGACCATGGTTCTGAAATTTTAGCCATCGCAAAAGTGAGTGGTTTATGGTCTACAAAAGCTGTGAAACGCCGCCCTTCCAGCCAGAACTGGAAGTGGCGGATGGATAAATGAAGCGCTAGCAGCTCCCTGTCAAAAGTGTTGTATTTGCCCTTGGTTTGGTTTAAAGATTTGCTAAAAAATGCTAACGGTTGCCAGGTTCCGCCAACATGTTGTTCCACAACTGCCCCTATGGCCAGGTCTGAAGCGTCTGTGGTTAGCGCAATGCGGGCCGAGGGATCAGGGTGAACCAACAATGTGGCATTCGCTAGAGCACTCTTTACTTCCGCGATAGCGCTTTCGCGCTCCGGGGTCCATTCGACCGCGTTGGAAGGCTTTTGTTTTCTGAGCTCGGCATACAGGGGCTGCATGAGTTGAGCTGTGCGGGGGAAGAAACGGTTGTAAAAATTCACCATTCCCAAAAATTCTTGCAGCGATCTGACCGTTTGTGGTCGTGAAAAATTTTTTACCGCGCGGACTTTGGCAATGGGACTGCCCCCCTTGGTGAAACTCTGTGTCCCAAAAAATCTGTGACACGCCGAATCGGCATTTGGCTGGGTTGATAAGTAACCCGTGCTCTTCTAGTCTCTGAAAAACTGTAGTGAGGTGTTGTTCGTGTTCCTCCTCTGACGGGCTGGCTACCAGCATATCGTCAAGGTAGACGAACACGAAGGCGGGGTCGCGTAATACCGCGTCCATCATACGCTGAAAGGTTTGAGCAGCGCCTTTGAGGCCGAATGGCATTCGCAAAAATTCAAAAAGACTAAAAGGGGTTATTACAGCCGTTTTAGGAATGTCTTCCGCTCGAACGGGGACTTGGTGATAGCCGCAGACCAGGTCTATTTTAGAAAAAATGCGCGCACCCGCCAGATGTAGTGAAAAATCTTGGATGTGAGGAATTGGGTAGCGGTCATGCGCTGTCGCATTGTTTAATCTGCGGTAATCGCCGCAAGGTCTCCAAGAACCGTCGGTTTTCAGGACCATGTGTAGTGGTGATGCCCAAGGGCTTTTTGAGCGCCTAATAATGCCTAATTTTTCCAGGCTGGCAAACTCGTCACGTGCTATGGTGAGCTTGGCCGCGTCTAAGCGCCGAGCTTTGGCAAACACGGGTGGGCCTGTTGTGGGGATGAAGTGTTCAACCCCGTGTTTCGCTACTGTTGCTGAAAATTTGGGAACTGTGAGTGCTGGAAATTGGGTGAGGAGTTGGTCAAACTTACCTCCTGCTGTAGTGACGCTGGCCTGCATGGGTGGTGGAGAGACTCGAGCTGAGCAGGGGATAGAAGAAAATGACTAACAACCCATGTGCACACAAAAAATCAGCGCCCAACAAGTTAAAACTCACCGCCGCTATAATAAATGTCCATCTATAGTTGCGGCCGTGAATGCAAAGAGGCAGGTTCCTTTCACCGAAGGTGTCGATGGTCGAGCCGTTGGCTGCCATCGCTCCGTTTCCCTGGGGTCCCATGGCCCGGTCTGCGTTGGAAGGGGTGATGAAGCTCACCTGAGCTCCGGTGTCGATGAGGAACTGTCTCCCGGTGTGTCCGTCAGTCACATAAAGCAGCTTATTCGTCTCGCCGAGAGCCGCAGCTGTTAACGGTTTTCCGGCTTTGGCGTTTCCCGAGTTTTTGAAATTGCAGGGGGGCACGCATTTGTACGCCCTCTCGGCGAAACGATGGTGATAATAGCAGAGGTCGTTCCGCCTGCTGCACCTTGGTCGTGTCGCTGCCATGGTGGGTGGGCTCTGCTCCATTGTCTGCGGTTCACCGCTGCTCTGGGCTTCCGCGCTGAGATCTGCAGATGCTGCTGTGGCCATCTGTTCGCCGCAGGCGTTGATGAGCCGCTGCGCTTCTCGGGCCAGCGCGCGGAAGTCCTGCTGGGTGTTGCACCGCATGTTGGCCAGTGTCCCTCTCATGTGTGGTGGCAGAGTGCTGAGGAAGATATGTTGGAAAAGGAAGTTGTCGTTGTCTGCTTCCTTAAGTTGCAGAATGTCCTCCATGAGGGCCTTTGGTCTGCATCCTCTGTGGCCGTAGATCGCCAGAATCTTCTCTGCTCTCTCCTCGGCTGAGGGGACAAAGTTCTCGATGATGGTCGCCTTTAGTTCTCTGTATTTTTCGTGGGCGGGCGATTGTTGAATTACGCTCCGCGCGCATCTTGACGTGGCGGGGTCGAGTTTGGCGACGATGTGGTAAAATTTCGTCTCGTCCACCGTTATGCCCGCCAGTGCAAACTGAGCCTCAGCTTGCTGGAACCACGAGCTTGGGTCGTTTTGCCAGAACTCTGGCAGCTTGACGGTGACGGCGCTTGTGTGGGCCGTCTCTGATGTGTCAGCCGGGTGAGAACGTCTTTCTTCTGTCCTCACGGCGGAGCTGGGGATGGTGCTCGGTTGAGCCCTCTCTGTGGATTCTGCCGTGGGGGAACGTCTTCCATCCGTTCCCCTGTCTGCATGGGCGACGGCGCTTGCCTGGGTCGCCTCCGATGAGTTCGTCGCGGGAGAACGTCTCTGTTCCATCCTCACATCTGGTCACCAGTGTAGGGAGCTCGAAATGAAGAAGCGATGTGATTTTATAAATCAAGGTTTATTATCAGCTTCACCTCCCTAACATGTCTCATCTCGATGCAGAAGCAGAATCAAGAGGTCGAGCGCAGTCAGACCTTCATACTTATACCCACACTCAACAAAAGACATTGCATATCAAAGCTGACATCATGCTTTAACGTAATCCCCCTCCATTGTCCTGTATCTCCTCCACCTGACCCTGGGTGGTCAGGAAGTTCGATCCGCTCTCCACCGCTGCGACTCAGTCTGTTCTTTGATCTTCGCCGGTGGTCGAGATCTCTTGTCCTATTCTGAGGTGTGAGGTCATTCCACATATGTAATCACTAAACATTCTAATATGTCTATACATATGTAGGTATGGAATATATGATTAATATAAGCCACAGAGTGTATAGAAAATGAACAGAAAATAGATGCTCAGACAGGAAAAAACATTCTCGGTGGACGCATGGTCTAAAAAGTATATGCCATTTATTCGTAAAATATAATTATACAACAGCTAGTTCCGACCGAGCAATTTGATTGAACAATAGGGATTTCAAGAGTTACTATATTCCACGATAAATGCACTCCAACATTTAACTGGATGTGCATCACTCTGCTTCAAAGGTGTTCTAGTAACCGTTAATTACTAACAGTAATTTACTGTCAAATCTACAGACTTGAGAAGTGCAATATTGTGTTGAATACCTTAATTTCCACAGTGAGGTGCTGTTTGGAAAAAAATTATACGTTTAGCTATTTCACGTCTGTTTAAAAAAAAAGTAAGTGCTAGAGTTGGATATATTGTCTCAATTAACAAAAAAAAATATTTATGTGGTGATGGACTATTTGTTTCATCTGAAAATGCCAAGAAAAAGCGAGTGAAGTGTGCAAAAGCCAAATTGCTAGCATGCTAACTAGCCACCAGCATTCGATCACCCTTCTGTGGTATCGACTCAACATGTGACCAGTATGTTTTTATAAACACTGACTTTTGCACTTGACAATATTTAATTTGTTTACATGCGTGTGAAATGACAATTGACGTATTCATGCTGATTGAGATGTTTAGCAACAGTTACTGTCGTGATTTCCTGCCTTTCTGAGGCAGGAGAAACTGAAGCCCAAACGCAGGAGGATGTTGTGTGTATTTATTAAACAAAACGCGATGAAACAGTCCAAACAAACAAACAAGTGAATGTGTACCATGAGGAATCACTGGGATTACACGCTGGACTCCCCTCAGCTCCAGGTGAGTAAATAGAGAGAAAACCCGAGATGCTGCAGACATAACTGCCAGCGGGGGGAAGCAAACGAGAAGACCCAATGCACTCCAGACGTAGCTGGAAGTGGGGGGAAACAAACAGTACTCACCGAGCCGGGAACAGAGCAGTCCGTGGCGATAATCCCAGAAAGACAAAGCAGAAGACAATACAGATGACTGTGCAAATGAGCAATACAATAATCCGGAAAATATAACTGGGCAGACAGAGCTTAAATAATCCAAAACATAATGAGCAGAGTGAATGCCAGTGAAGGTGGGTGTGTGCTGAGTTGAGTCAGAGCAGGTGTGAGTGCATGTGTGTGTATGTGTGCATGTGTGTGCGTGAGAGTGGGTGAAACCAAATGCAGACTAAGGAATAATACAAATGACTCAAAAGAAAATCAAATGTCCAAGAGCAAAAAATAAGCACTAAAAATGCAACAGAACATGGCTAAACAGTGAAACATAATATGGAACTCAAAAGGTAACATAAAGCACAGATAATAAGGAACAGACAAACAGCCATGAAGCCGAGCTCGAGAGAATCCCCAGCTCGGTTCAGAAGGGACTATTTTTTTCTCAGCTGCACAAAATAACTAGTTAAACAAACAAATCCTAATATTTTGTCTAGTATTGCTGTCATTTAATAAATTGTGCTTGTGGAACTGTTGTACAAAAGCAATATTAGACTCGATGTCATACAGTATCAATGAATATAGTAACTACGGATGTGATGTGTCTTTTCATTGATACTGTGCTTCCTCTTGTGTAATATTGCTTAATTATTTTGAGGCAATTAAAGGTTGTCAATTAACATTAAATTAACAACTTTTTTTTTACATTTTTTTGATGGATTTCCATGCATGGATGCTTAAGCCACCAAGATGACTATTCCTTTCTGTACTGATGAAATTCTGCATTGCAGTACAAAACTAGGGGTAGTAATTGATCCTAGAATACTGTCTCATTATAAATTTCATTACTTTTTAAATTTTTAGTTTATAAAGAACAATCAAAATGGTGAAATGTGCTATAAAACTATATGTGTTCTTTTCTGAATGTGCCGTGCCAGTTTTATCCATAACATGTTAGCATATCTATCAATGTGAGAAATGTACAAGAAATGCAAATACCACAGGATATCAAATCTTCTCCATTTGTACAGGAAGGCACTTCCCATATTCCTTCACATCAACAGCCTTTTCCTGATATTGAGATTCTACACTGTTAATGTAACACTGTAGTTGTTAAGTTGTTCAATGGTCAGATTACATGTGTTCACCTTGTATTGAATCTTTCTGTGGAAGTTATACATAAAGAATGAAAAGACAACTTGCCTCACTGCTTCCTTTTTCCCACCAGAACATTTATTTGTTCAAATATTTTAGGTGCTGAGGGGAGAGAGGGGACTTTTTTCTCCTCTCGGCGCCACACCAGTCGGCTGCCTTTTGCAACAGCGGCTCGATTCCGAGTTTTTTTTTTTTCCCTTCCTCTCTCTTTTGATCACTTTTTTTTTTCACCCCACTTATATCACGGACACACAGATCATCCCAAATGTCTCCTGAGCCGGTGGACGGAGCCACTGTTTATAGCAGGATACGATATAACAGGGAAGAGCTGCTAGCATTTAACCGCCACCCGGTCCCACTGGAAAAACTCGACATACCGAGAGAACTGAGGCGAAAACGCCGCGGCTGCCGGGCTGGAGTAAGGCGGAGGACAAAAAATATAAGGTACAGACCCTCCCTTCCATCTGTTGTCATGGGAAATGTACGGTCGATACTGGGAAAGTTAGATGAGCTAGCGGCTATCTCCCGTTATGATAGCACTTACCGGGAGTGCTCTCTCCTTTTGTTTACTGAGACGTGGCTAACTGAACTAGCAGCAGATGCTAACATTGAGCTGGAGGGTTTTCACACGATACGAGCTGACCGAACACCAGAGAGTGGCAAAACTAGGGGCGGTGGAGTGATCATGTATGTTAACAACAACTGGTGTAGACCGGGACATATCACTGTTAAACAACGACACTGCAGCAAAGACATTGAGTTGCTAGCTGTTAGCATGAGGCCTACATATCTCCCGAGAGAACACTCACACGTGATCTGCATTGTTGTTTATGCAAATCCGACGGCGAACGCTGGGACAGCGCGTGACGTCATCCATTCAGTAACCAGCAGGCTGCAGACAGAACACCCAGATGCTCTTCTCCTCATCTCAGGCGATTTCAACCACGTTTCACTGTCTCCCATTCTGCCCACTTTCACCCAGTATGTCACATGCCACACTAGAGACAATAAAACACTGGATTTGTTCTACGCAAACACTAAGGAGGCGTACACCTCATCACAACTCCCCCCACTTGGGAGATCGGATCACAACTTGGTTCATCTCCGACCGGTGTACAAACCCCTAGTGCACAGACAACCTCCGGCCATGCACACTGTGGAGTTATGGTCTGAGGAGACAATGGACACTCTAAAGGACTGTTTTGAAGCCACTGCCTGGAAGCAGCTCTGCGATCCACATGGTGAGGACATCGATGGCCTCATTCACACCTTCACGGGCTACCTCAGCTTCTGTGTGGACAAATCCGTTCCCACCAAGACCATACGGCATCACTCAAACAACAAACCCTGGATCAACCCTGAGATAAAAACACTTCTGAGAGAGAAGAAGAGGATCTTCAGGTCGGGGAACAGGGAGATGCTGAAGCCCGTACAGAGGGAGCTGAGGAGAAAGATCAGAGAAGGCAAGGACAGCTTCAGGAAGAAGATGGAGGACAAGCTGCAACAGAGCGACATCAGCGGGGTCTGGAGAAACCTCAAAACCATCTCGGGGCTCCAGAATACCTCCCCCCAGGCCACGGGGGGCAGGGAGTGGGCGAACAACCTGAATCTGTTTTTCAATAGATTTGACCAACCGCCCTCCCCCCTGTCTGCACAACAACCACTGCTGCCTCTAAGAAATCAAGTCCTGCTACCCACTCCCCACTCCACCGACACCCCCCCCACTCCCAACACACAGCCCCCCATCCTGACCCTGACCAAGACCCAGGTGAGGACGGAGCTGAGGAAGATCAAGGCGAGGAAGGCGTCGGGACCGGACGGCATCAGCGCAAAGCTCCTCAAGTCCTGTGCAGACCAGCTGTGTGGGATTGTGACGTATATCTTCAACATGAGCCTGAAACTGGGGAGGGTACCACAGCTGTGGAAAACATCTTGTGTGGTACCTGTACCAAAAACTTCCCACCCCAAAGACCTGAACAGCTTCAGACCGGTGGCCTTGACGTCCCACTTGATGAAGACCCTGGAGAGACTGCTCCTTGCTCATCTCCGCCCCCTGGTGGAACCAGCGATGGATCCACTCCAGTTCGCCTACCAGCATGGCATTGGGGTGGAGGATGCGGTGATCTTCCTCCTTCACCGTTCTCTGTCCCACCTGGAGAAGCCCGGGAATATGGTGAGGATCATGTTCTTTGACTTCTCCAGTGCTTTCAACACCATCCAACCGATGATCCTGAAGGACAAGCTGCTGCGCGCAGGGGTGGACCAGCACCTGTCATCATGGATCCTGGACTACCTCACGAACCGGCCTCAGTTTGTGAGAACCCGGGACTGTGTTTCCGACACGATCATCAGTAGCACGGGGGCCCCCCAGGGAACGGTGCTGGCTCCCTTCTTGTTCACTCTTTATACTGCGGACTTCTCACACAACACAACACATTGCCATCTACAGAAGTTCTCTGATGACTCTGCGATCGTTGGTCTCATCTCCAGCGGAGATGAAGCTGAGTACAGAGGGCTTATCCAGGACTTTGTGGACTGGTGCCATCGGAACTGCCTCCAGATCAACGCGAGGAAAACTAAGGAGCTGGTGGTGGACTGCCGCAGGCATGGGCAGCCCCTCACAGCACCAGTAAATATACAGGGAACAGACATCGAGATGGTGACATCCTACAAGTACCTGGGTATTCATCTGAACAATAAACTAGACTGGTCACACAATACTGACGCACTCTACAAGAAGGGACAGCGCAGGCTGTTCCTGCTGAGGAGACTCAGGTCTTTTGGTGTACAAGGGGCGCTGCTGAAGTCATTCTATGACACGGTGGTGGCATCAGCCATCACTTTTGGAGTGGTCTGCTGGGGCAGTGGCATTACTGCAGCCGATAGGAAGAGACTGAACAAACTGATTAAGAAAGCTAGCTCTGTCCTGGGGCAACGCCTTGATCCGATGGAGGAGATAGGAGAGAGAAGGACGGTGGCTAAACTGTCATCTCTGCTGGAGTCCGAGTTCCACCCTATGCAGGACATACTGGATGCACTGAGGAGCTCATTTAGCAGCAGACTACATCATCCCAGGTGCACAACCGAGAGGTTTCGTAGGTCCTTCCTACCAACGGCTGTCAGACTGTACAACCTAAGCAGGGCTGCTCGCAGAGATAGCAAAAAGACGTAACAAACTAATAGTTTTTTTTTTTTGTTTTTTTTTTTGTTTTTTTTTTTGAATGCAAAAGATGCAATAGACTTACACAATGGTCCTCTCCGGCATACAACTAGGAACATACCGGTCGCTATGGAGGGTGAGAATATGTATGGGCACATAATCATACCATGTAGGATAACTAAATAGACGGTTATGCTGTTTCATCCCACCTAGCAACAATGCTCTGCACTGTGTGTGTTTATATATTTACATATTTATTCCATCTAGCTACAATGCTCTGCACTGGGTGTGTTTATATTTATATATCTATATATTTATTCCATCTAGCTACAATGCTCCGCACTGTGTTTTTATATATCTACATATTATTCCATCTAGCTACATTGCTCCGCACTGTGTGTGTTTATATACTTGCATATTTATTCCACCTAGCTGCAATGCTCCATACTGTGGGTGTTTATATATTTACATATTTATTCCATCTAGCTACAATGCTCTGCACTGTGTGTTCATATATTCATATATTTATTCCATCCAGCTACAATGCTCTGCACTGTGTGTCTGTGTGTGTGTGTGTGTATATATATATTTTATAGTAATATGTACAACTAAGTAGACGGTTATGCTGTTTCATTCCATCTAGCAACAATGCTCTGCACTGTGTGTGTTTATATATTTGCATATTTATTCCATCTAGCTACAATGCTCAGCACTGGGTGTGTTTATATATTTATATATCTACATATTATTCCATCTAGCTACATTGCTCCGCACTGTGTGTGTTTATATACTTGCATATTTATTCCACCTAGCTGCAATGCTCCGTACTGTGGGTGTTTATATATTTACATATTTATTCCATCTAGCTACAATGCTCTGCACTGTGTGTTCATATATTCATATATTTATTCCATCCAGCTACAATGCTCTGCACTGTGTGTCTGTGTGTGTGTGTATATATATATATTTTATAGTAATACGTACATATGTTTATTAGCTGCTCTTGCTTGCTTGTTTTTTTTCTTGCCTTCTGATTGTTGCTCTGAGTGTTGCTATCCCTGTGCTGTTGCAATCCTGGAATTTCCCCGTTGTGGGACTAATAAAGGCTTATCTTATCTTACATATGTATATTAGCTGCTCTTGCTTGCTTGTTTTTTCTTGCCTTCTGATTGTTGCTCTGAGTGTTGCTATCCCTGTGCTGTTGCAATCCTGGAATTTCCCCGTTGTGGGACTAATAAAGGCTTATCTTATCTTATCTTATCTTCCAGAATAACAAAGTTACATCGCTTACAGGAATAATTAAAGCACAGCTTGCCTTAATTTTTCTATCTGGTATGGTTTCTACATATGACTGTGTCATGGGCAGTGGGAGTGCGCCCTTCCTCTCCGGTCTCACATTCACCAAGCCATCACTGCACCTGAGGCAGAAGACACACCTGCGCCTGCTCATCAGCCAGCGTACTTAAGGAGGTCTCCTCTGCGCAGTCTACGCTGGCTCGTCTGGGTATACTGCCCGTGTTCGGACTTGCTGTACAATTGTTGTGAACTTTAACATGCTGTTAACCTTCTCCTTTTTCCTCTTTCTCATGTTGCTGCCACCATGCAGGTGTGTCACCGGGACTGCGCACGCTCTCCTGCTCCACCTCAATACCCTTCAGCACCTTCATCTCCCCGGTCAGGCACCATCAGCTCCTTTCCCCCTCCTACGCTACTGGTTCGTCTACTCCCCACTGGGTCCTGCCGGTCATCCCTGAATTTCCCAAGTAAGTGGCGATTTGGCTCACCCATTTTCCCCATACTCCACTCCTCAGCTCACAGCTCTCATCTTCTCTCTACAGGTCCTTTCCTCTGGCGAGTGACTGTTTCTGTAGCTGTACGCTGCTGTGTTTTGATATTAATAAATTGTCAAACATGCCCCTCAGTGTGGTTTCCTCCTGTGTCTGGTATCGTGCGCATGAGCTGTCAAAGAATTTAACACGCCATGAAAGAACAAGCCAGCCAGTACGGCAGCTCAGCTGGTGCCTCATCACAGGAGCACTCCGCTATGGACGGCCTAGTGGCGACCGAGCGGCAGCTCGCTGCGCTGATGCAGCAGGTTTCAAATATGATGATGTTATGGTCCTCGGCACATCCCACGGCTGCACCCCCCCAGCCTGCTCCGCGCACTGCCATGCACTGTACTTTTTCCGTTCCCATGCCTTCCCCGTACATGGGGGAGGTGGGGAAATGCAAGCCATTCCTTCTTCAAGTGCAAATGTACTTGGAGCAGGTTGGGGAGGAGTATCCGGGAGATGTAGCCAGGATACAGTTTTTTGTCCTGTTGCTCAGGGATCGAGCCCTGGAGTGGGCCCAGGCCACTCTAGACAACCCTGAGGGGCGCCGATATTCGTTTGACCAATTTGTGGCCGCATTTGGTCGGACCGAGCATCAGGGCAATGTGATGAGCCACCTAGTGACTTGTCGCCAGGGTACCCGGTTGGTGGCCGAGTACTCAGTGGAGTTCCAAGGGTTGTGGCATCCAAGTCGGGGTGGAACGAGACTGCGTTATGCAGCGCGTTCCTCCACAGCTTGAGCAACCAACTCCGTGAGGAGCTGGTGGTTCATCCTGTCCTGGAGACGCTTGACGACCTCAAAGATCAGGCGGTAGGGCTGGACAACTGGCACCATGAGCGCGCAAGGGAGCGCGGCCCCATCCCTCGCCTGCGCACTGAGTGCGTACCCGCTGCGGTTACTGACTGGTGGCACCGGGTCCTCGCTCAAGCCGATGGCGCTCTCTCTGAATATAACTGATGAGGAGTGTTGGCAAAGGCAAAGAGCTGGCGCGTGCATGTACTGTGGTTCAGCTGAATGCTCCCCATCACTCTCTGTTCCCTCCTCCCGGGCTGAGCCGCCGGACCTCAGCCTCATCCCTCGGGCTTATCACGATCTTGGCGAGGTCTTTAGCAAGTCAAGAGCGTTGTCGCTGCCGCCTCATCGCTCTTACGACTGTACAATAGACCTCATCCCAGGGGCGAGGCTGCTGTACAGCCAGCTGTATAGCATTTTGGGCCCAGAGAGGGAGGCGATGGAGTAGTACATCAAGGAGTCGCTGAACTCCGGCCTCATTCGGCCATCTTCGGCTCCGCTCAGGGCCAGATTCTTCTTCGTCGGGAAGAAGGATGGTTTGCTGCGCCCGTGCATTGACTACTGGAAGCTCAACGCTAATACCATCAAGAACAAGTACCCTCTGTCGTTGATCAACTCAGTGTTTGAGCTCCTTCAGCGCTCACGGGTGTTCACCAAGTTAGACCTTAGAAACGCATATCATTTGGTCCGCATTTGCAAGGGCGATGAATGGAAGACGGCCTTTAAAACTCATCAGGGCCAGTTTGAATACCTAGTGATGCCATTCGGGCTCACTAACGCCCCTGCCATCTTCCAGCGGTTAATTAATGATGTCCTCTGCGATATGCTTTATCAATTCGTTTTTGTCTATCTTGATGATATTTTGATTTTCTCCCGCTCGCCAGAGGAACACAAGGTCCACGTAAGAGCTGTTTTACAACGGCTCTTGGAGAACCAGCTGTCCATCCATGAAGGCCGAGAAGTGTGAGTTTTCCACACCATCTACCACCTTCTTGGGCTTTATCGTGGCTGAGGGGTTGCTGATTGCTGACCCGGCCAAGGTAAAGGCAGTGTTGGATTGGCCAACACCCCACTCCCGCAGGGAGCTCCAACGCTTCCTCGGGTTCGCGAATTTCTATCGCAGGTTCATCCGGAACTACAGTGGGATCGCACTGCCGTTAACGCAGCTGACCTCTGTCAAAGTCCCCTTTCGGTGGACTGAAGCAGCTGAACTGGCGTTTAATAAATTAAAGCACCAGTTCACTGAAAGACCCATCTTGGCCCAGGTCGATAGGTTGGGATATTGACCGGAGGGTCTGCCAGGTCCAGTCCCAGGAACCTGTGCCTATAGGGTGCCCCCGGAACCGTCTGTATGTCCCAGCCACCCTCTGCAGCGATGTCATCCAGTGGGGTCACACCAGCCGCTTTGCCTGCCATCCTGGCATCGCCCGGACCATTGATTTCATCAAGCGGGCATTCTGGTGGCCCACGCTGCGGTACGTCAGAGCTTGTCAGACGTGCGTCCGGGGGAAGACTGACTCCTCCCCCCCATCTGGACTCCTCCATCCCCTTCCCATCCCTGGTCGGCCGTGGTCCCACATCGCCGTGGACTTTGTGACCGGGTTGCCCTCTTCCCACGGTAAAATGGTCATTCTCACCATTGTGGATCTGTTCTCCAAGGCGGTCCATCTGGTGGCCCTCACCAAACTCCCATCAGCCTTGGAGACAGCGGCCCTTCTCACGACCACGTCATCAGGATCCACGACATCCCTGTTGACATTGTGTCTGACCGGGGTCCCCAATTTATGTCCCAGGTCTGGAGGGCGTTTTGCCAGATGCTAGGGACGACAGTGAGCCTCTCATCCAGAAACCACCCACAGAGTAATGGGCAGGCGGAGTGCGCCAACCAGTCCCTGGAGCCTGCCTTACGGTGCATAACAGCCGATAACCCCTCTTCCTGGAGCGCACACCTGACCTGGGTCGAATACTCTATGAACTCTGCGGTATCCTCCGCCACCGGACTGACCCCCTTTGAGGCGTCATTGGGGTACATGCCACCTCTTCTCCCTATGGCCGAGAGGGAGGTTTCGGTGCAATCCGTAGGGGCCCACACTCAGCGTTGCCGATGTGTCTGGAGAGCTACTCGGGCCACCCTGGCCCGCACTACGGAACGCACCCGGGCCGCCGCTGATCGGAAGCGGGTTGCGGCCCCCAAGTACATCGTGGGACAACAAGACTGGCTGGCAGCTAGCCAGATTCCCCTGAAGGACAAATCTAGGAAGCTGTCCCCCCATTTCCTTGGGCCTTTTCCCATCGCCCGGGTAATCAACGATACGTCAGTCCAGCTCAAGCTGCCCTCGGCCCTATGGGTGAGCCCCACCTTCCACGTCAGCTACATTAAACCCCTCTCGACCAGTCCCCTTTGCCCCCCCAAGCCCCCCCTCCCCGCATAATTGAAGGCCACCCCACCCACACGGTTCAGCGAATTCTGGATGTCTGCCACCGGGGTCGGGGCCTGCAGTATCTCATTGATTGAGAGGGTTACGGGCCAGAGGAGCAATCCTGGACTCCCACCTCACGTATACTTGACAAGGAGATGCTCCGGGCTTTTCATCGTGCCCACCCAGACAAGCCCTCCAGTCCACCAGGAGGTGTTCCTAGAAGGGGGAGCCCTGTCATGGGCAACGGGAGCGTGCCCCTCCCCTCCAGTCTCACATTCACCAACTCATCACTGCACCTGAGGCAGAAGACACACCTGCACCCGCTCATCAGCCAGCGTACTTAAGGAGGTCTCCTCTGTGCAGTCTACGCTGGCTCGTCTGAGTATACTGCCCGTGTTCGGACTTGCTGTACAATTGTTGTGAACGTTTACACGCTGTTAACCTTCTCCTTTTTCCTCTTTCTCATGTTGCTGCCACCATACAGGTGTGTCACCGGGACTGCGTACGCTCTCCTGTGCCACCTCCACTACCCTTCAGCACCTTCATCTCCCCGGTCAGGCACCATCAGCTCCTTTCCCCCTCCTATGCTACTGGTTCGTCTACTCCCCACTGGGTCCTGCCGGTCATCCCTGAATTTCCCAAGTAAGTGGCAATTTGGCTCGCCCATTTTCCCCTTACTCCACTCCTCAGCCCACGGCTCTCATCTTCTCTCCACGGGTCCTTTCCTCTGGCGAGTGACTGTTTCTTTAGCTGTGCGCTGCTGTGTTTTGATAATAAATTGTCAAACGTGCCCCTCAGTGTGGTTTCCTCCTGTGTCTGGTATCGTGCGCATGAGCTGTCAAAGAATTTAACATGCCATGACAGACTGAGCTCAAGCAGGATTCATCAGTGACATCTCCAATGACAAGGAAAGAAAAAAACTTCCTCAGTTTCTTTCAGAAGTTTGAATCCTTTCAATTTGGTTTTTCTGTCCTGTCAGAAAATTTCCAAAACTGGTTATAAATGTAAATAATTCTGGATCTGAGGATAAAGGGGGGAAGAAGACAAACAATCTCATTTTGAAAATACATTAAATATACAAAATGTTTCTCCATACAGTATGCTACTTAATGTGCAACTGTTCATGTTTTATGAAACTTAGTCATGTGAAAAAATTAGGACACCCCATTGTTCACGTATCTATGTCTAACCATGTTTTTCTTTTTCTTTGCATTTTTTAACATTTATATTAACCATTTTAAGTGGGAATGAATGTGGGGGTGTCCTAAAAAAGATGGGGGTGTCCTATTATATTCCTCACTATTGTCATGATCCTGGGCACGAGTTGGCACCGTGCCCAGTCTTCAGTTTAAGTTTAGTCTTTTTCTGTTGGTTTGTTTCCTTGTTTTGCCCTGTTTAATTATTGTCATTCTGTACTCATAGTATAATTATTTACATTTTGGGGTTTGTGTTTTATTTTGACAGCACTGCGCAGGTCCTGGCTGTCAAACTGGTCCAGCAGGCTGCGCAGCTGTCTGTATTATTTTCTCCACTCATATATCCACACTTGTTAAGAAATGGTATATATAAGGGCACAACAACCTTTCCCTGTTGTCATGTCCTTCTATCACTGCTGCCATCCTCAGATGCACTGTCCAGCTCTGAGAGTTATTTGTGCTTCACTGTCGAGGAGAGAGGAAAGCTCCGTCCAGGTGGGTTTTCCCCTTTTATTTCCAGCCGTGAGTCCCGCAGTAATTCAGGTGTGCTCTAGCTGGTTCTGCACTTTGCCTGGTGTGCCCGGGCTTCTGTTCCCCCCTGTGACGTCGAGCCCCGCTCTCCTCCAGCGCTTTATCATTTTGTATTTGTATGTTTAGTGTGCTTTGTATGTTCATCCTTTTGTTAATAAATGTGCAGAAACCACAGTGAGCACTTCGTGTCCTTCCGTAGCCCTTAAAAAGTGTGATTTATGACAGAAGGACACGACCAGGGTCTGGACACCAGTCACTGTGCTTTTCTGCTGTTTTTTTTTTCCCCTCCTCTCTTTTCTGTTCTCCCGTTTTTGGTAGCCGAGTAGTTTTGGCATGTCTGGCCACTTGGACTGCAGGAGTGTTGGGATAGATGAGGAGTGTTGGGCGGCTGGTCTGTTGGAGGACATTGTGTTGGACGTGCTTCTTACCCACACTCCCGAGGAGGAGCTGCAGGTGTGGGATAGCGCGGCACAGGTGACTGAGGCATTCCCAGCCTGTGGAGCTATCCTGAACTGGCAGATCTCCTCACCTCCGTTCACCACACTCAACATCAGCTCCACGAGCTAGTGAAGGCTTCCTCGCCATCTGAACCTGTGCCATGGGAAAGGCAATCCCGAGGGTGGAAGTCTCGCGCCCGGTGCCATCAGCCAGCTGCGGTTCCACCTCTCCCCACCAAACTGTGGCCCGCATCCTGCTGAATTGGGCATGTAGCCTTCACGCCTTCAGATGGCCCCAGCACGGAGGAGCAGGAGGAGCGCCAGCAAGTTTTGGCGGAAGAAACGGAGTTCCTTCTGGAATATAAACCGTGGCTCCAACCGGAGCTCATGCTGCAGCTAGAGGGAGGTTCTTCAGAGGAGGCGGAGATGGTGCCGCCAAGCCCGTGCACCCTGACTCCGGTGCATCTTTGGTCTCCAACTCCTCACCGGTGGAACTCTGCCACTCCTGGAACAGCAGTTACAGGCTCCATTGCACCCTGGGAGATAAGACAAGTGTTCTTTCATTCTCTTGTACGTTACAATGAAATTCCTTGTCTTATCCCTGGTGGTGAGGCTCAGCTTCTGCGGCCCCCTTTGGCTGAGTTCTCACTTCCTGCTGCTGTCACCAGTCTCTCACCCGTCCCTCCTGTGTTTTCTCCCACCTTCCTCACGGGTCAGCCAGCCTTAGGTTAGAGCCGCCTGACAGTCGAGGAGCCTGTGGTCCTGATGGATTCTGCGCTAGCCCCGCAGCCACGTATTGGAAAGGAAAGGGGTGGTCCCGGATCCCTGGAGCCTGAGCCAACCGAGGAGTGTCCCCTGGTTCCAGCTGCCTGGGACTTGGCACCTGTGATGAGGCTACCTCGAGCTGGAGCCACTACGCCAAGAGGCCCACCGGCATCAGTCACCATGCCCGGAGGTCTGAGGGCTGCATCCACCACCATGCCTGCTGCAGGTGTCGTCGCAACGGAGTCGTCAGAGTCCTGGACAGTGGTGGAGCTTGAGTCCAGGCAAATACTCAGTTCTGTGTTGACACCTACAGCCCTAGAGAATTCTTGTCTGGCTCGGGGTGGGGAGAATCAGGTGCAGTTGTCCTCTGCTCCTGAGTTCTCCTCACCAGGCTACACTGCTGCTGGTGACCTTTCTCCGGCATTTTTTCACTCTCCTTCTCCTGAGGTGGCAGTGTCGGGTGTAGACGCCCAGACGAAGAAAGCTGAGATGCCCCAACCTTGATCACCAGAGTCCTGGACAGTGGTGGAGCTCAATTTCAGGCGAGTTCTCTTTTTTGTGTTCACTTTATCTGTCCTAGAGAGATCTTGCCTGGCTCTTGGTAGGGAGGACCAGGTGCAGCCATCCGCTGCAACTGATCGCTCCTCACCAAGCTCCACTGCTGCCAGGGACTCTGATCCGGTGTCTGTGTCCTTTGTGTTTGAGCCTTCTCCTAAGGTCACTGTGGGTTCCTCCTCTCCACCTGAGGTTTGTGTTAATGCTCCTCCTCCGTCCAAGGTCTCCGTGGTGCTTCCCCTCTGTCTGAGGTCTCCATGGGTCCTATGCCGCAGTCTGGGCCACCGTGCGTGCTGCGCCCCAGCCCGGGGCTGCCATGGGTGCGGTGCCCCAGCCCAGGACTGCTGTGGGTGCTATGCTGCAGCAGTCCGGGGCCACCGTGGGTGCTACGCTCCAGTCCAGGGGCCACCATGGATGCTACTCCCCAGTCCGGGGCCACTGCGGGTGCCGTGCCCCAGTCCGAGGCCTCCCCGGGTGCTGCGCTCCCATCTAAGGTCACCGCGGGCACCACGCCTTCGTCTGAGGTCATCGTAGACTTCCCGTCCTCATCGGAGGTTTCTGCAGAGCAGCTCCTTTCCTTGTCTGGCCTCCTCACTGGTCAACCACCACCATCGCTGGGCTCCACCGTTGGCCAGCAGTCATTATTGGAGGTCAACCTTCTGCAGTGCCAGTTCTGCCTTACCCATGCTGGAGACCTTGCGGCCCTCTGGGAGCATGGGTTCCAGCTGCTGCCGCCTGGGGAGGCACGTTGTGCTCAGCGGACGAGTGGCCCATGTACTCTGGGAGGCCACCTGACGGGGTTAGCATTCCGTACAGGTAGTCCAGGAACTCTGGGCGGCAACCAGACGTGTTTTATCATACGCTCCGGTGGTCCTGGGACTCTGGCAGGCCCCCTAGGGTCTTTGAGTCTGGGTCACTGTATTGTGCAGGTTGTGGGTCATGAGTGTTTTCTTTTTGAGTTTTTGTTTTTGTTTTGTCTCGGTCCTTCCATGCCTGAGATCCCCTCCCCCCAGGTGGGTTGTTTTTCTTGTTGGGGGGTCTTCTTTGTGGAGGGGGGGTCTTTTTCCTTTTGATGTTGCCCTGCGGTGCCTGGGGTCCACCCCTTGGGGGGGGTCACTGTCATGATCCTGGGCATGGGTGGGCGCCGTGACCAGTCTCCAGTTTAAGTTTAATCTTTTTCTGTTTGCTTGTTTCCTTGTTTTACCCGGTTTAATTATTGTCACTCTGTACTCGTAGTATTATTATTTACATTTTGGGGTTTGTGTTTTATTTTAACAGCGCTGTGCCACTCCCGGCTGTCAAACTGGTCCAGTGGGCTGCGCAGCTGCCATTGATTGTATTATTTTCTCTACTCATGTATTTATACCTGTCACTTGTTAAGAAACGGTATATAAGGGCACGACAACCTTTCCCCGTTGTTGTGTCCTTCTGTCACTGTTGCCATCCTCAGATGTACTGTCCAGCTCTGAGAGTTATTCATGCTTCACTGTCGAGGAGAGAGGAGAGCTCCGTCCAGGTGGGTTTTCCTCTTTTATTTCCAGCCGTGAGCCCCACAGTAATTCAGGTGTGCTCTGCCTGGTTCTGCCCTTTACCCGGTGTCCCAAGGCTTCTGTTCCCCCCGTGACATTGAGCCCCGCTCTCCTCCAGCGCTTTATCATTTTGTATTTGTATGTTTAGTGTTCTTTGTATGTTCGTCCTTTTGTTAATAAATGTGCAGAAACCACAGTGAGCATTTGGTGTCCTTCTGCAGCCCTTAAGAAGGGTGATTTATGGCAACTATTTGTTTAGAATTACAATTTACAGAAAATATGAATAAAGTCTTTAATTCATTTTTAATTGTATTACATGAATCTCCCAGTATTTTTAACATTGATATTAAATATCCATATGTCCAAATATGTAAAACACACACACACACACACACACACACACACACACACACACACACACACACAGAGAGACTTATACAGGGTGTCCTAATTTTTTCACAACTAAGTCCATCCATCCATCCATCCATCCATCTTCTACCGCTTTTCCGGAGGTCCGGGTCGCGGAGGCAGCAGTTCAAGCAGAGAAGCCCAGACTTCCCTCTCCCCAGCCACCTGCTCCAGCTCTTCAGAGGGGATACCAAGGCGTTCCCAGACTAGCTGGGAGACATAGTCTCTCCACCGAGTCCTGGGTCTGCCCCGGGGTCTCCTCCCAGTGGGACGTGCCTGAAACACCTCAAGTGGGAGACGTCCAGGAGGCATCCTAATCAGATGCCCATACCACCTCAACTGACTCCTTTCAATGTGGAGGAGCAGCGGTTCTACTCTGAGCCTCTCCCGGATGACTGAGCTCCTCACCCTATCTCTGAGGGTGAGTCCAGCAATCCTACGGAGAAAGCTCATTTCAGCCGCTTGTATCCGCGATCTCGTTCTTTCGGTCATTACCCAAAGCTCGTGACCATAGGTGAGAGTAGGAACGTAGATTGACTGGTAAATCGACAGCTTTGCCTTAGAACTAAGCTCCCTCTTCACCACAACAGACCGGTACAACGTCCGCATCACTGCAGATGCTGCTCCAATCCGTCTGTTGATCTCTCGCTCCATTTTCCCCTCACTCGTGAACAAGACCCCAAGATACTTAAACTCCTCCACTTGGGGCAGGAGCCTGTCCCCAACCCGGAGAGGACAATCCACCTTTTTCCGGCTGAGGACCATGGACTCGGACTTGGAGGTGCTGATTCTCATCCCAGCCGCTTCACACTCAGCGGCAAACCGTCCCAGCAAGAGCTGTAGGTCATTGCTGGATGAAGCCAACAGGACAACATCATCTGCAAACAACAGAGATGAGATCCTGTGGTCACCAAGCATGACACCCTCCATTCCCTGGCTGCGCCTAGAAATCCTGTCCATAAAAATTATGAACAGGACCGGTGACAAAGGGCAGCCCTGGCGGAGTCCAACTCTCACTGGGAATGACTCCGACCGAGTGTTGGCAATACGAACTAAACTCTCACAACGGTCGTACAGAGACCGAATAGCTCGTAACAACAAGCCCGATACCCCATACTCCCGAAGCACCCCCCACAAAAATCCACGAGGGACGCGGTCAAATGCCTTCTCCAAGTCCACAAAACACATGTAAACTGGTTGGGCAAACTCCCACGAACCCTCAAGAATTCTCGAGAGGGTAAAGAGCTGGTCCGATGTGCCACGGCCAGGACGAAAACCACATTGCTCCTCCTGAATCCGAGGTTCGACCAACGGCCGGACTCTCCTCTCCAGTACCTTGGCATAGACCTTCCCAGGGAGGCTGAGGAGTGTGATCCCTCTAAAGTTGGAGCACACCCTCCGGTCCCCTTTTTTGAAGAGAGGAACCACCACCCCGGTTTGCCATGCCAAAGGCACTGCCCCCGACCTCCACGCAATGTTGCAGAGGCGTGTCAACCATGACAACCCAACAACATCCAGGGCCTTGAGGTACTCGGGGCGAATCTCGTCCACCCCCGGGGCCCGGCCACCAAGGAGATTTTTAACCACCTTGGCGACCTCAGCCCCTGTGATAGGCGAGTCATCCCCCTTGTCCCCAAACCCTGCTTCCTCTGTGGAAGGCGTATCAGTGGGATTGAGGAGATCCTCGAAGTATTCCTTCCACCGCCCGACGATATCCCCAGTTGAAGTCAACAGTGTCCCATCTGCACCATACACAGTGTGGACGGGGAGCTGCTTTCCCCTCCTGAGCCGCCGAACAGTTTGCCAGAATCTCTTTGAAGCCGACCGAAAGTCTTGTTCCATGGCCTCACCGAACTCCTCCCATACCCGGGTTTTTGCTTCAGCAACCACCCGAGCTGCACTCCGCTTGGCCTGCCGGTACACCTCAGCTGCTTCGGGAGTCCCACAAGCTAACCAAGCTTGATAGGACTCCTTCTTCAGCTTAATGGCCCCCCTCACCACTGGTGTCCACCACTTGGTTCGGGGGTTGCCACCACGAGATGCACCGACCACCTTGCGGCCGCAGCTCTGGGCCGCCGCTTCAACAACAGAGGTGGAGAACATGGCCCATTCAGACTCCATGTCTCCAGACTCCCTCGGAATGTGGTTGAAGTTCTTCCGGAGGTGGGAGTTGAAGACCTCCCGGACAGGGGCCTCAGCCAGACGCTCCCAGCACACCCTCACTATACGTTTGGGTCTACCAGGTCTGAATGGCTTCCTCCCCTGCCATCGGATCCAACTCACCACCAGGTGGTGATCAGTTGACAGCTCTGCACCTCTCTTTACTCGGGTGTCCAAGACATACGGTCGCAGGTCTGATGATACGATAACAAAATCGATCATCAACCTGCGGCCTAGGGTGTCCTGGTGCCAGGTGCACATATGGACACCCTTATGCTTGAACATGGTGTTCGTTATGGACAGACTGTGGTTAGCACAGAAGTCCAATAACTGAACACCACTCGGGTTCAGATCGGGCAGGCCGTTCCTCCCAATCACCCCCCTCCAGGTTTCACAACTAAGTCATTTCTAGATTAACCACACCAAATGGCATGGTCAGCTTTCTCCTTATGACTAATACAAGTAACATTTGTAGAAACAGCCCTGTTTCCTTTTCTGTTAAAATTGGCTATCACAAGAGCTTGAATGGGTGCAGTTTGTCAATTTGGGGGGGGGGGGGGCATTTCCCTGCTACAATGCTTATTTCATAGGTTTTAGTTTCTGTTTCAAAAAGCTTTAAACTCAGGATGACCCATCCCTCCGTCCATCCATCCATCCATTCATCCATCCATCCATCTATCCATCATGTGCAAATTACAAGATCAACCAGGCAATGTGACTCCATGTACTGAGAATGATAATGGCTGATTAAACCTCAGAAATGTAAAAACTATTTTAACATACGTACAGCAGTTGTATACTTACTGCATCAGCAAAAAGACAATTGTCTTAGGTAAACTAAAAGGGATATGACTCATCATGGAAATAAATGCAAATCATATAAACAATTTATTGTGAAAAGAGAAAAGAGTGGTTTTGAACAGGAAGAGAGTAGGGTTGAAACGATAAGTTGACATTGACAACGTCGATCATAAAAATTTATTGACAAAAATTTTTATTGTCAACATGTCATTTAATTCTGAAGTTTATGGACATGCTGCGGAAATGTTTAGCTGTAACTGCAATGCACGACTGAAACTGCTGCGGGCAGCAGCACTTCTGTTGGTCGGCGGGTGTGAACAATTTCCAGCAAAGAAGAGGAGAACAGCATGATGAAGAAAAAGGATAAATACGTAGAAGCAGAGCTAAAGAAAAGTGAGACCCACACTTTCTAAAGTATGGGAACATTTCACTGAAAATAAAGAAATGAAACAAGTAAAATGCAGACTCTGCAAGACAGTCATGAACTGCCCAGGCGGGGCAGGAATGGAGACCCAAACGCTGGCTGAGGGTTGCAAACGTTTAATGAAAAAACACAAATCCAAAGAACATAAATTTACAAGGCTGGGAAGATGAAAGGCTAGACGTGGGACACACGTCTGGATAACCGAGAGTGGAGGCATGGGACACACACCAGGTTACAAAGAGAAGCGTGGAACACATGCAGGATTGCAGTGAATGATGACCCCCCCCCCCCCGAGCTGTAGGGCAGCGTCCCTTAAATAGGACAAGGAGTAATTACAAAATGATAACACAGGGTTACAAAAATATTTTTTTTTGCTGACATTAACAGGTTCCTGGTGTCTGTGGTGATGAACCAGCACCAAAAACGTCCTTCTACAGCCTCACCACCATCATCAGACAGTTTACACAAACACTGCTAGTTCACACATACTGGTTCAAAGATATGCACATTTGTTCTTTCATTAAATACATTTTAAATATACATTTTCATTTTTCTTAGTAAACCTTTTATGCACATTTGTAACTGAAGTGTTTAACAAATTTACAAGATGTTTCTCATTTGTTATATATTTATAACTCCCAGTTTGTTGTATTAATGTTTTAAATTTGTATATATCTCTTAATCATCTGTATGTTTCTATGATTTTTAAATAAAGTTTGAATCATTGTTTGTTTTCTGTCTTGCTTCTTTTCCATGCCAGTCCACATTGTAGCATACAGTACATTACAAAAATCAGGTAACACAGTTGTACTCAAAACATTTTTTTTTAACAGTATAAGCAAATGTCATTTCAAACAACAATACCAGAACAAAAATAACAATTATTTCTCAGTTACCCTTTCCAGAAAACAAAAATATTTGTCAGCTCTCTGCCTGGCCTCTTCCTGTTTGTTCCTTTGCACCTGTGAAAAACAGATAAAATATAGTTTATCTAAGAGAGTGTAATTTACTATGTAGTGTAATTAATATAATATGCATAATTTTAGTAATTTTGCTGTTTAAGGACAGAGGTTGGTAGAAATATTTGGATGATATTAAAAGGAACAGGGGGCGGCGTGGTGGAGGAGTGGTTAGCACTGCGGCAGCACAGTAACTCACCCTTGGCCGGGGGATCCTGGGTTCGATCCCAGCCCCCGACCAACAGTGATCTGTGTGGAGTTTGCATGTTTTCCCCGTGTCTGTGTGGGTTTACTCCGGGATTTCTCCGGTTTCCTCCCACGTGCCAAAAACATGCAAGTTAGGTTAATTGGCATCAAAACTGGGGATTCTAAATTGTCCTTAGATATGACTGTGAGAGTGAATGGTTGTCTGTCTCTCTGTGTTGGCCCTGCGATGGACTGGCGATCTGTCCAGGGTGTACCCTGCCTCTCACCCAAAGATGCTGGGATAGGCTCCAGCCCCCCTGCAACCCGAAAAGGATTAAGCGGAAGAAGATGAATGAATAAAAGGAACAGGCTTATATTTTATTCCCCTTAGAATAACACATTGAAGAAAAAAATCAAAAGAATAAAGTAAAAAAATGCTTGGAAAAAGTTGTAAATTTGTTTGTCAATAGTTACAGATGTAAAAGAGAAAAGCTGCAATAATATTTACAAATTTAAGGGCAAAAACTTTAAATTTTCCATAAAATAAGCCTCAAACGTTTCTCAGAAATGAACAGAAAAACTGCTGAATTAAGGGAGAAAAGAAAACTAATTTAAAAGGAAAATCCCAAGTTTAAAGAACAAACTTATAGAATTTAAAAGAAGGAAAGTCACATTTATGAGGAAAATACAGCTCCATGGATTTAGGAGAAAAAGCCATAACCTCATACGCATTTTTTTTTTTTTTAGTAAGTAGTACTTTTGTTTTTACTATTTAAATGACTATTTCTGCATACATCAGGTAACTTAACTTGAGTACAATTTCTGATAACTTTTGGTTGTGTGAGGTGGAATGAAATATTACTTTTAAATGTATCTGTTGTGCACCCAAATATGTGCCACCACATTTGTGTTTATTTGTAATTTCATTTGTGAAAGGGGTTTTCTCCATTGACTTTTCAGTTTAATTTTGTTTTATTGAAAATGAGGAATTATCCTTTAACTCTGTGTCTAATATTCACATTGGAGACTGTTTTACATGTGGGGAGAAGGCCACCGCACCACTGGCTGTTTGAAGAAACATAAGCTGTCGGGGAGACCAGACCCGGTCGAGGCAGTGGGAAAACCCTCGACTGGTCTACTTCATAAGTCCCCATCCCAAAAGAAAGTCAAGGCCACACAAGATTGGGGCTGCCAACATCACACAAAAGAAACCAGCCACTCATGTCAGAGTCCTAATGGGAAACATCACCACTAGTATGCCTTTACAGCTAGTGTCCATAGACTACTTGCACTTAGAACAGCGCAAAGGGGGCTATGAATATATTCTCGTAATAGCTGACCACTTCACGCGGTTCGCTCAGGCATACCGTACACGAAACAAGTCAGCAAAAACTGCAGCAGAGAGGATTTTCAACGATTTCATCCTCTGCTTTGGATTCCCAGCTCGACTGCATCCCGGCCAGGGTCGTGAATTTGAAAATGCCTTGTTTAAAGCCCTGCGACAACTGGCTGGAGTCACTCACTCCAGAACGACTCCATACCACCCGCAGGGGAATCCAGCCGAAAGGTTCAATCGGACATTACTTCAAATGCTCAGGACAATGGAGGAAAAGGAGAAGGGAGGGAGCACTAGAGGGAGCACTTACCACAAGTCATGGATGCCTATAACTGCACTAATCATGAAGCAACAGGCTTCTCACCTCACTAGCTGATGTTCGGTCGCCATCCCCGCCTCCCAGTCGACTTGCTTTTTGGACTCCCAGCTGAGGAGAACATTGAAATGCCTCAAAGTTATGCACAAAAATGGTCTGTGAGAATGAAAGAGGCTTACCGCATTGCCACAGAGAATAGCCAACAGACCATTGTACGAGGAAAAAGGTATTATGACCAACATGTTAAAGGGGTTGTCTTGCAGCCTGGTGACAGGGTGTTAGTATGCAACATGAGTGAAAGAGGGGGTCCCGGAAAGCTCAGGTTGTACTGGGAACAGACTGTACATGTTGTAAAAAAAACAAGTGAATGACAGCCCCATTTACAAAGTTTGCCCAGAGACTGGTGACAAGAAAGTCTGCACCCTTCACAGAAACCTACTCCACCTTGTGAAAGACTTACCTGTAAGCATCACTCCTGAAGCAAAGAACAAGACACCAACTAAGCCACCAGAAGGTGGAGCCGCCACCCGTACCTCACATATAAGAGCCCCAAACTATACACAACATCCCCCCCACTTCAAAAAGTCCAAAACACACGTACACAATTCACACCCACCCCAATTTAGAATGCAAATCACGCACTAAAATAACGAAAACAACATATCATAAATGGCCTAACACATTCACACCACACCAAAACAACTAAAACTATTATTCTGCCGCAGGTGCTAAGTAATAAACAGTCCATTTACAAACTAAAGTAAGTGCCATGTTCCTAAACTAAAATAAAATACACAAAATAATCCCAAACTATATACACAATAATACACCACACACATGCACAATAATTAAACTATATACACACGGCTGAAGGATAAAAAAGCCTGTGGGCCCCCCTGGACCATCCTTTCATCAGTCTGCCCCTGGAAGTGGACTGCTTCCTGGGCCACAGCAAGTTGCCTTTGCACTGGTGCACCTCCTCTTCTTTACCACCAAATGTCTAACTCGTCCAGGCCCACCACTCACAGTCTCCTCCCGGGCATGCCGCAGCTCATTGGGTGCCTCCATGAACCGTCCAACAGCTGTGGAAAAGTGTCCTCCCATCTGGCCATGGCACACAGCCATCCCTGGTGCTCCTCCACCTGCCGTATGGTCCTGAACTGCTGTGATTCCACCACCCCCCTGAGCCCGAATCCAGTCCGCAGCTCCCAGAGGGATTCTGTTCAGCTTGCAGTGTTTCTGCTTGACATATCGTTCCAGCCGGTCCTGCCCAACCTCTTTTAACTTCGCCACCACCATCGCTATTGTGACCTCTTGTTCAGATGGAGCCAGCCACTTGGCACCACCAGCCATCACAGGCGTCCTGTCGTGCCGCCCAGTTCTCTCATCCAGGGCTACTTGGGCCCTGGCACAGGAACCCTCCTGTGATGGCCTTAGGTGATATTGGTCTTGCGCACTCTCCAGGGTGCCAGGCAGTTCCTCATCCCACACTGCGCCATCTACCACTCTCAAGGTCGGACTATCCCCCATCTCGGCCAATTTGCACTGAGCCGTCGGCTGTAACGTTCCCTCCATGGCCAGCTGTCCACCTTCACAACCACAAAGCGGCGCCTGGTCACTCTCAATTCTGACGTGCGGGGAAAAACATCTTACAGTCGTCCAATCCAACACAGAGCCCACCGCTCCCACATCAGTCCACAACAACACTTCCATCCTGTCTAACTCCATTATACCGTATGTGTGACTGTTGGTGCTCAGAGATACAGCATGAACAACTGTGAGGGCGCGAGAGTCCTCCTTGTGCCACGGACATTCTCGCTTGGATCTGTGGCATCCCCTGTTGACATGAAGCAAGCAGCCACACATGCCACAGCGCTCCACTTTTGCCGAACAATCTCTGTCTCTGAAACGGTGCTTCATGGACCCACAGCCCTCACCTTTGGGCTTTCCTAGGGTGGACCTCATACTCACAGCGCTAGTGTCATCCTCCACGCTGACCGGATCCACTGCATGCGCGGTCGGCGGTGATCCCAGATGTCGGTGTGATAAGCACTCACTCAGCTCCCATAGCAGTTTATCCGCAGCTTCCAGCTGTTGAGCTTATTCGATGGCTGTGGGCAGTGTCAATTCGCCCGAAAACGTAGGCAGCTTTGACCCTATCGCAACGCCGTTGGTATACTCCGCCAACTGGTCGCAAATCAGCTCCATCTCCAAAAGTCTAAGCTGGCACCCACTGACCAACAGCTCCAAGTCTATCACAAACCACTGAATAGACTCACCTACCCGTTGGTGGCGCTGTTGAAACCGAATCTTGCAAACCATGACGTTTTCCAGGGTGCGAAAATAGCACACCATTAGCTCAACCACTGCAGCTAAGCTATCACAGTCACTCAGTGTGCACAGAACATGCTATTCCTCCTTTCCAGGATTGTGCACCAACAACTCACGTGCACAGAACTTTTCCAGCTTCCCAAGGTCCAGTGCCACCATGTACACTACCGTTCAAAAGTTTGGGGTCACCCAGACAATTATTTTGTGTTTTCCATGAAAAGTCACACTTATTTACCACCATGAGTTGTAAAATGAATAGAAAATATAGTCAAGACATTGACAAGGTTAGAAATAATGATTTGTATTTGAAATAATAATTTTTTCCTTCAAACTTTTCTTTCGTCAAAGAATCCTCCATTTGCAGCAATTACAGCATTGCAGACCTAACATGATTGCACAAAGGTTTTTTAATCATCCATTAGCCTTCTGACACAATGAGCAAACACATTGTACCATTAGAACACTGGAGTGATAGTTGCTGGAAATGGGCCTCTATACACCTATCTAGATACTGCACCAAAAACCAGACATTTGCAGCTAGAATAGTCATTTACCACATTAGCAATGTATAGAGTGTATTTCTGATTAGTTTAAAGTTATCTTCATTGAAAAAAAGTGCTTTTCTTTCAAAAATAAGGAAATTTCTAAGTGACCCCAAACTTTTGAACGGTAGTTTACGTCCGGAAAACGGTGGCTCCAAAAACAGCTGAATTTCAAACCCACATGCTTCCACACCTTGTTTTAATCCACTTTTATCCTCGCCGTCAAATGTTATGTCTATATATGGAGCCAAGGACAAGGCCAGGTGTCGAACTGAACACATGTTTATTAGGGAGGCACTATACAGTACAGACATCACCATCAGGCAGAAAAGGTGGCAAAAGAGACCGCCCTGTTATGTCGGTTAACAATGGGTCAATGACGAGACTGAAGGTGGAACTGAACATGACTTTATTATGGACTCACTGTACAGTACAGACACTCCCATCAGGCAGAGGTGAGGTCAAAGAGACCGTCCCTCTTCCGCACAGCCCTCTTATACTCCGGGTGGCAACAGAACCAGAAAGGTAGAGCCACCGCCTGTGTCACACCATAATTTGTCCTAAGAACAACACAACACCCCCCCCACACACACACTTCAAAATGGTCCACAACAAACATACAATCAAGACCCTCCCCAATTTGGAACCCCAATCACGCACTACATTAAATAGAAATATATCAGGGCCTACAACAGTCACACAAAACAACTAAGACTAGGGGGGAACCGGTGGACTACCATTCTACCCCCCACATGGCCAGACGGATTATTCTGCCGTCTCTGCTATAATGTAGTCCATTAAACAAAAACTGCCGTGTCTCTCGAATAAAACATAAAACACCCAAATAATCCCATGAACACCCCCAACATTCAACTTAATCATCACTCATATCAGCACCATGCAATAAACACATTACCCCCAAACATCAGTCTGCCCCAGTAGAGGAACCACCCCCTGGAAGACCATCCGACGGCTCCCCTCCGGCACACCTTCTTCTCTTCACGCCCAGGGATGGCTCGGGCCGCAGCCCAAACATCTCCTCCTGCTTGGTGCGCCACAGCTTGTTGGGATGCCACCATGAGCCATCAGATAGTTGAAGATAGCCATCCTCCTGAATAGCCACCACCTGCAGCCGCCCCTGGTCGTCCTGCAGCTTACATTTGCCCAGAACTCCTCTTGACTGGGTCTCCTCTCTGGGTCAGACCACATCAGCAACCCCCAGAGGAGACTGACTTGACTTCCAGTGTCCCTGTGTGGCATGTCATTTTACCGTGCCAGCCGGTCCTGCCCTGCTTGCTTTCATTTTCTTTGCCGGCAAAGCCATTGTGACCCCTTGGTCCTCGGTACCTCCCAGCCAAACTCCAGAAGCAGAATGGGCCATCCCCTCGGCTCCACCCGCCGCCACGGGCGCCCCACCGTGCCGCAGAGTTCTTTCAGCTCGGGTTACTTGGGCTCTGGCACCGGAACCCTCCTGCGATGGCCCTGGGTGGGGTTAGTTCTGCTCATCTTCCAGAATACTAGGCCAAGGTTTGTCCCGTACAGCATCATTCACACTTGTGGAATCGTCCGGTCTCACAAACCATGGCCTGACCACTCCTCTCCTACACCGCTGGTGATGGTGAACCCCAATCAATAAAGGCCACAGCCCATAATGTTCTCGCCACTGGCGGTCACCACAAACTGAAGGTTGGACACCTCCGCCAACTTGTACCGGGCCGTCAGTTCCACCGATCCCACCATAGCTAACATCTTTCCACCATACCCACAAAGCGGAGCGGAATGACCTCTTATTCGGTAATATGGGAAGAAACTCCTCACAGTGGGCCAATTCAACCCCGACCTCACCGCGCCCATGTCAATCAGCAGCAGCACCTCCACCCCGTACAATTTCACCATACAGTATGTATGATCATCGGTGCTCAAGGAGACGGTGTGGATAACCGTGGGAGTTGGAGCGGGGGAGTCCACTTTGTGTCGCTATTCCCCTCACTCGAACCTATTACAGGCAATAGCAAAATGATACAGAAGTCCAAACTTGCCACAGCGTTTTCCTCTTGCCGGACACTCTCTAGCCTTATAACAGTGCTTAGTGGACTCACAACCCAAACACCTGGGCTATCCCGGGGCGGACCTCATCTTCACAGCGGTAGCGTACTCCTCCGTATCCTGCATGCTATCATCGCTGTCCGGGTCCACAGCCTGTGCCGTTGACTGTGATTCATATTGGTGGAGTGTAGCTCTCTCACCGAGGTCACGTGACAGTCTGTCCACTGCTTCACATTGCTGAGCTATCTCGACAACCATGGCTAATGTCAGTTCGCTGGAGTGCATGAGGAGCCTCGATCGTGCCGTCGAGCAAAGCGTGTGCTCCGCCAACTGGTCGCGGACCATCTCTTCCTCCAATGCTCCAAACTGGCAGTCCCTGGCCAGCTGATGCAGGTCTGCAACAGAATGTTGTACTGACTCGCTGGTCCGCTGGAGGCGCTGCCAAAACTGAATCCTCAGGACGATGTTCTCAGGACAGCAAAAATGTCACACCATTAGCTCAACGGCGTCCTCGAAGCTATAGCTAGCACCCAAGGTAGCAAGGATACGCTGTCCTTCCATACCTAAATTATGAACCAATATTACCCGAGCCCATATCTTCTTCAGTTCACCAAGGTTTAAAGCCACCAAGTAATTCTGGAAAGCGGCGAACCATCTTGTCCAGGTGACTGGCGGCTTGCCAGGAAGCTCCAGAAATGGCCAAATAGTAGCAACTCCCACGTCCATACTTTTACCCTCGTTGCCAAATGTTATGTTAGTAAACGAGGGGTCAGTGACGAGACTGAAGGTGGAACTGAACACGACTTTATTATGGACTCACTGTACAATACAGACACTCCCATCAGGCAGAGGTGAGGTTAAAGAGACCATCCCTCTTCCGCACTTATACTCCGGGTGGTGGTGGAAACAGAAAGGTGGGGCCACAACCCGTATCACACCATGATCTGTCCTAAGAACAACACAACATGCCCCTCCTGCCCACTGCCTTCTTATAGCCACGGGTCATGGCGGAACCAAAAGGTGGAGCCGCCACCCATACCTCACAAATAAAAGCCCCAAACTATACACAAGAGAATTATCCTTTAACTTTGTGTTTAATATTAACATAGGAGACATACAATAAAATAAAGCAGTATTCAGTTGGAACCTTTGACACCGGAGTAGATGCACCCAGATTTTATTAAGGGGGTGCACTTCCACCAGTCTTCAGATGCAATCTGGAGAGAGAACGGTGTACTCCGTGGCTGTGTTCAGAATGTTCATTCACTCACTCCCTCCCTCTCTACTCGCTATATAGTGAATTTAGATATAGTGGACTATAGTAAACTCAATATAACAATAAAATTAACATCTTTCGGACACTACTGGCTTGTTTCCGTGGCACGGTTAATGGCGTCATCATGTGAGACAGTAAAACAGACTAACGGTGGTAAAAAAAAAAATGAATATCTGCATATAATTTGTAGTAAATATGTATTAAATCATTTTTCTGAACTAATAAATATAAATACCTTAAGGTAGTTTATGTTGTGATGTGAAGCTCTCCTCTCACTGCTCTGTTGGCTGCGCATTGCATTATGGAATACACTGGCTAATGTAGCGAACATCCGTTGTACACTACTTTTCAAAATGCATTGTGGGATATTTTGAGTGTACTACATAGTTTATTAAATTTTCAGTTAAGATTTCGAACAGTACTACAAGGTGGCTGATTCACTATATAGTACACTATATCGGGAAAGAGTGAAGATTTCTAACACAGCATGTCTTCTTTGCTGCTGAACATTTACTTGTTTTACAGGTCAGTACTCGGTAAAACCTGCCAATTACTACTTCTTAAAGCTATGCTTTAACTTTCTGTTTGTTTTCCAAACTACTATGATGTAAATTCAGACATTTATATTGAGTTATAAAGAGTTCCGCTACAGCAGTAGGCGGCAGGATCAAAGGCTGCAAGCGGAGTAGTGTGCATTTTGGAAGCTCGTGGTAAATGGGTTTATTTTACCCGCCCTATGCCTTGCAGGGATGTTGCTAGTACCCTGTGTTCGATGTACAGTAATGGGTACGGCTCCTACACACTATATATGTTACAGAAGAGTTTTGCACTGTGTCCTTATATATATAGACAAAATAAGATACAGGCAACATGGACAAGAAATTGTAGAGTTTGGATCAAACTAAATGGAACACCTGAGGAAGCAAAGAGTATAATAATCATAGAGATCACTGACTTAAATAAATATAGATGAACACTGATTAAGAAAATTAAGAGACTATGATAATCCATATCCACACACACGGCAAGAATAGTTCTTCTGTGACACCATGTCAATGTACTTAAAAAAAAACAAAAACTAAAAACAAACAAAACTTATGACTGACTTGAGCAGACATCAATTGTGCCCTTCAGAGGTAAAGTGGGCTATCCCACAAAACCATTATTTTGAGAAAATGAGCTCTAAAGTTGAAATATTCTCAAAAAATCAGTGTCAAAATCAATTAACTCATTTTTGACCTACATGAAAAATGAGTTAATTGATTTTGACACTGATTTTTTGAGAATATTTCAACTTTAGAGCTCATTTTCTCAAAATAATGGTTTTGTGGGATAGCCCACTTTACCTCTGAAGGGCACAATTATCCCCAGTTGGAGGAAGTCATTTGGCACAGAGTGAGGAAATTCAAACTCTGAAAATATGCCATTATGCTGAACATAAACTACAAGAGATGGAGAATGATATTGATCCTGATAACCACTTTTTCAATAATATTCATAATCATTGTGAATATTACACTGAAAAGCAATTCAAAAGTCAAGTGCAACTAGATGGTAAACTATCAATAATACACTTCAACAGCAGAAGTCTAAACAAAAACTTTCCACAGATTCAGGACTATTTAAAACAGCTGGACAGAAAATTTACAGCTATCACAGTCTCTGAAACTTGGCTTAGTGAAGAGCAGGCTCCTCTGATGGCAATAGAGGGGTATCAGATGTTTCATATTAACAGATCTCAAAAAAAGGGTGGTGATGTTGCACTGTATATTGATGACTTGTATAGGTGTAAGCTTGTAAATGGAATGTCCTTTGCACTACCAGGGATTTTGGAATGTGTTACTGTTGAGACTGACCAAGATAAAACAAAAAATCTAATTATAAGTTGTATATATAGAATGCCGGGAACTTGCATTGAGACATTCAGAGATAAATTAGTCGAGCTGTACAATAATATTACTAGTAAGAAAATGGTAGTAATTTGTGGAGATTTCAATATTGATCTACTAAATCCATATCAACAAAATGTAATTACAGAGTTCATGAATTCTATGTACAGCATGAGTCTATATCCCACAGTAACACATCCCAGTAGAATCACAGTTCACACTGCTACACTTATTGACAACCTGTTTGTTAATATTATTGATAAGAAAATAGAAAGTGGATTATTGATAAATGATATAAGTGACCTTTTGCCAACCTTTGCACTTATCCATGGCCACACAGGGGCCAATACAGAAAAAATTTTAATATCGTTCAGATACAAATCACAAAATGCAATCAGTTCTTTTAAAGAGGACTTGCTGAAGCAAGACTGGACAAAAGTCTATGTATCAGATGTAAATGAAGCCTATGACACATTTATAAACATTGTAACCACTCTTTATGAAAAAAATTGTCCATTAGTAAAGAAAAAGCCTAAACATAAATTTGCCGATAAGCCATGGTTAACCAAAGGATTACAAAAGGCGTATAAAAAGAAAAATTTATTATATAAAGCTTTCCTAAAGAAAAGGACAAAAGAAGCAGAGCAGCAGTATAAAACATACAAAAATAAGTTGACATATATAATAAGATGTAGTAAAAGAGACTATTACAGTAAAGAAGTGGAGAAAAACAGAGACAATATTAAAAATACATGGACAATACTTAACAATATTCTTGGAAATAAAAACAAATACAAGCTACCCAACCGATTTTTCAAAAAAAAAAAAACGACTCAGAGTGTGAATGCAGTTTCACCTGCAGATGAATTTAATAACTTTTTTGTTAACATTGGTCCTAATTTGGCTCGAGAAATACCCATTACAGCACCTACAGGCGAAACAATAAGCAAAAACGCTGCTATAAAAGACTCCATTTTCATAAAGAACACAGACGAGAGAGAGGTCATTGAAATTGTTAAATCGTTTAAAAGTAAAACATCTACGGACTGTGATGGTATTGACATGCTCTTAGTCAAAACTATTATTGAATGCTTAGTGAAACCACTGACGTATAACTGTAACCTGTCTCTCCAAACAGGTATATTTCCCAATGCAATGAAAACAGCTAAAGTAATTCCGATATACAAGATGGGTGACAGAGGGGAATTCTCAAACTATAGACCAATTTCACTATTGCCACAATTTTCCAAGATACTTGAAAAAATATTCTATGAGAGTTGACAACTTCATACTGAAGAATAATTTATTGTGTGAGCAGCAATATGGGTTCAGACACAAGAGGACAACTGCATTTGCTCTAATGGAATTTATAGAAAAAATATCAACTGCCGTTGAAAATAAAGAGTATTCAGTTGGGGTATTCCTGGATCTTAAAAAAGCATTTGATACAGTGGATCATAATTTATTATTAAAGAAACTACAAAATTGTGGTATTAGGGGGGTAGCACTGTCCTGGTTATGTAGTTTCTTAAAGAATAGATATCAGTATGTATGTGTTGGTAACAAAAACTCACAGTTACTGAAGGTTACTTGTGGAGTCCCACAGGGTTCAGTTTTGGGGCCATTGTTATTCAACATGTATATAAATGATATATGTAAAGTTTCAGAAAAAATGGATTTAATATTGTTTGCTGACGACACTAATTTATTATGCAGTGGAAGCAATTTGGAACAACTTTTGGATACACTCAGAAAGGAATTAGGAAAGCTCAAACTGGGGTTTGATTCAAACAAATTAACGCTCAATTTAAGTAAGACAATATTTATAGTTTTTAACAACCATCACAACAACTTAGTATCTAAACTCAGTGTAAATGGTGTAGAGATTGAAATGGTATCCGAAACTAAATTTCTTGGAGTAATAATTGATAATAAACTGTGCTGGAAGTCACATATTAATTATATTAAAGGTAAAATATCCAAATCAATTGCAGTACTACACAGAGTGAAATATTTGCTGAATCAACCCACACTATATACCTTGTATCATTCATTAATACTCCCATTCATGACATATTGTACTGAAGTATGGGGACATACATATAAAACAAACATATATCCAGTCTTTATGCTTCAGAAGAGAGCTATTAGAATAATAAACAAAGCTGCTTACAGGGAACCAACAAACCCACTTTTTCTTAAATTAAAAGCTCTCAAACTGAAAGATCTGGTTGACTTTAAAACTGCAGTAATAATGTTTAAAGTGAAGAATCTATCACTGCCCGCAAATATCCAAAAGTTGTTCCAAATAAGGGAGAAACAATATCATTTCAGAGGAACATGTATATTTCAAAAACCTTCAGTGAGAACTACCACCAAGCAACACTGTGTTTCAGTGCAAGGAGTCAGATTATGGAACGATTTTGGACCTGAATTAAAATCATGTACAACACTTGGACAATTTAAACAAAAACTAAAGGAAGAAATACTCCAAACATATATACAAGATGACATGTAAAATCACATAAGGATTGTCATATCCAGTCTGCGTTGTGTTGTAGCTTAGTTTTTTTGTCACATTTTGTCTTAGCTATGTTCTGAATTGTAATCGCTCTTGTTTTGTTTTCTTTTGAATTCTTGGATGGAATATGGGTGGGCAATATAAGCTACGGCTTCAGCCATCACCCATTTTGGATAACTTATGTTGAACTGTATAATCAGAGGAGTTATTGTCTAATTTGACCTTGTTGAATTTTCTTCCCCCTTTGTTATATTATTCTGTTTCTTTTAATCTGTACTTTTATCTATCCGAAATAAAGATTCATTCATTCATTCATTCATTCATTCATTCATTCATTCATATATGTGATTGTTAATGAACAAAAGACAGTTTGGGGTTTACATAAAATGTTTATTTCAGTTATGCAAACAGGTAAATGTGAATAATGTGCTTTTCTGAGATGTGTGTTTTATATTGAGTTACTTTTAGGATCTGTGTGTACATTCTAACAGTGTTATGGTCCAGAATAATTCTTGCAGCTTAATGTAGTTTGCTCAAGTACAGCTGAGTACTCCTGTAATGTACTACAAGTCATAGCAGCTTTGAAGCACTTACTTAAATGTGGCAATATGTAGGCTACTTTTGTTTCATTTGAAGTTGAATATTCAGTGTTTTAAGTACATTTACTGTGAGAAATGTTTGTGACTGGTAAGGTGTCTGTTTGAACATATGGACTCTTATGGACATTTATGCACTTTAATGAACATGTACACACAGAAATGTTTGTTTATTGATATTGGTTTAATAAGATGCAATCTGGAGGGGGAACCATGTACTCCGTGTCTTCTTTGCTGCTGAACTTGAATGAATGAATGAATGAATGAATGAATGAATGAATCTTTATTTTCGGATAGTACAGGTTAAAAGAAACTGAATAATATAACAAAGGGGGAAAGCAAATCCAACAAGGTCAAATTAGACAGTAACTCCTCTGATTATACAATTCAACATAAGTTATCCGAAATGGGTGATGGCTGAAGCCGCAGCTTATATTGCCCACCCATATTCCACCCAAGAATTCAAAAGAAAAAAAAAAACAAAAAAACAAGACAAGAGCGATTACAAATCAAAAACGAAGCTAAGACAAAATGTGACAGAAAAAACTAAGCTACAACACAACACAGGCTGGATATGACAATCCTTATGTGATTTTACATGTCATCTTGTATATATGTTTGGAGTACTTCTTCCTTTAGTTTTTGTTTAAATTGTCCAAGCGTTGTACATGATTTTAATTCAGGTCCAAAATCGTTCCATAATCTGACTCCTTGCACTGAAACACAGTGTTGCTTGGTGGTAGTTCTTTTACCTGTTTTACAGGAAATCCTTTTTGTTGCAGGTTTGCCACACCCGGGACCCATAACATATCCACCTTATTCCTAGCCCCCATTATGCCTTGCGTGAATTATGGGCGCAACTTCCGGTACTAGTTTAGAACATGTGGTTGTCACTGAAATAGGACACTTGTCCTTGTTTAAAAAAAAAAAACAAAAAAACAATGACTTCGGCATCAAAAATGCGGGAATGCGGTCTTTTGCACCTCAAATACAGTAATATAATCATACCACATCCCACAACTATGGAAGGATGAGAAGATGACCTTAAAAAGTGGCCTGACAGACAGTAGCTCTGTTAGTTAGCACCGCTGCAAAGATGCTAACGCTGTAAACAAATAAAAGCTCTAAGATATACAGTATCAATGTCTCCACCACAATAAAGTTGGATGCATTTTGTTAAAAGATGTTGGACATAATCAGATTTACCTCAGAGCAGACGTAGAATCTAGTCAGAACCACAACACCGTGCTTGGGTGTTTTAATGTCAGGGAAAAACAGACAGCTACAGCTGTTCGTTTTACCCCGAAATTAAAATGCTCATGCTGCTGTCATGCCCCGAATGCTTGTTATTTAATTTAACACGTACAGACATTTTCTGACACTTGTTCAAAATTTTATTGATCTATATTTTGGGATAATTTAAAAATTAATGCATGCTGAAGCTGCTAGTGTCACGCCGCGCCATTCATCAGCGGCGCCACCTGCTCACGCACCTGCTACTCGTCAGCGGCGAGGGATAAAAGCCGCCTCGCCCTGAGCTTCGGCCTGAAGCCGTTAGACTTCATCGCCTTCTATGCGAAGCGTCAACTCACTCTTCAGCGTCAAGCTAGGGGTAAGAAGATTCCTTTCCTTACCTCTCCCAGTCTGCTCCCCTGTGCACAGGTGGATTCCTCGGCGGCGGACAACTCCGTCCCTCGTCCTTCCTCGCTGCTGCACCGGAGTCCTGCAGGTGACTGTCTCCCGGGGTTCCGTCCTTGTAGTGCCTGCCATCTGTCAAACTCAAGTAAGCTTCTCTCCCTCGCCTATTCTCCTCCTGTATTGGTGTGTGCCTGTCACCCTGTGTCTGTTCTTTCCCATAGGGTTGCCGGCTGAACGGTCTCCTGCCTCTGTGCCCGAAGCAGACGCCACCACCAATACATTAACATTCCGCTGACACACACCCATACACCCCTGCTGTTAATAAACAGTTTGAACTACTCTGAACCTGTGTGTGTGCGTCTCCTGAGCCGAACGTTATGTCAGTACGGCTTCAGCAGAGCGGCTCAGCAGACGGCGGGCTCGCGCACCGGCTTACCACTCTCGAGGTTCGGGTGGATCAAATTGCTTATCAGCAGCAGGTGATTTTAAATCAACTTATTAACATCACTAACCGATTGGACCGCCTGGACCCCCAACAGCCGTTCCCCCCGGCTCACCAGGGTGGCGCAGCTCCTGCTGTCCCAGCGGCCGTCCAGCCGGCTCCTGCGGCACCGGCTCGGCTCACGCCGATTCCAACCCCCGCCCGCTTTAGCGGAAAGCTCGGCGGAGCGCGGGGGTTCATTATGCAGTGTGAGTCCGTATTCCACCGTGTGCCCGGAGACTTCCCCTCGGATCACAGCCGAATTGGCTACATAGGGAATCTCCTGGAGGGGCGCGCGTTAACTTGGACCTACGCCATAATGGCGAAGCCCAGTTACGCCACCCTCACCTATGACCAGTTCGTGGCACGCTTCCTGGAGGTCTTTGACCATTCCCGAACCGAGACGGTCCAAGTCGATCGGCTTCTCGCTCTCCAGCAGGGAAGCCGATCGGCAGCGGACTATGCGGTTGACTACCGGGTAGCGGCGGAGGAACTGGGCTGGGACGAACGCTCCCTCTGTGGCCTGTTTCTCCGCAGCCTGAATGATGATCTGAGGGATGAACTGGCTGGTCGGGATATCCCTGGGACGCTAGCTGAGCTAACTTCTCTCGCCATCAGCTTGGATAACAGGCTGCGTGAGCGCTCCTCTGGGCGGAAGTCGTCTTCTTCTCGCCCTCGGGGAGCCTCGTTGCGCCTGCCCCAAGCTCGCCCCCTGGCGACGCCGCCGCCATCGCACTCCGAGGAGTCGGAGCCGATGGTGACGGGCTGGACAAAGCTCTCCCCGGCAGAGAGACAACGCCGCTGTGAGTTGAATCTCTGCATGTATTGCGGAGATAATCAACACACGGTGGAGCTTTGTCCACATAAGCCAAACGGCGGGGTCCGCGAGTCACTGTAGGGGGCCTCGCGGACGTCAATCGGTTAAGTCCCCTTACCCAATTGAAGCTGCCCATCCGTTTTTGCCACAATCCCACTGGGCATCTCACCCACGCACTGGTGGATTCGGGTGCAGAAGGCAGCTTTATTTCACAAAGCCTGGCAACCCGTTTGGGCATTCGCTGTCAGGCACTGAAGAATCCCATCTCCCTTGTTAATCTCTCCCGTGCCTCCCTTGGGAGAGTATCTCACCAAACCATCCCGTTCCGGTCATCATCTTGGGAAATCACCGGGAGGAGATGACCTTCTACGTCCTTCCCAACTCTGTGTCGCCCGTCATCCTGGGGTATCCCTGGCTTTGCCTTCACAACCCGGTCCTGGATTGGAAATCAGCTGGGATATCGGCATGGAGTACATTCTGTATGGGCACCTGCCTTCAGTCCGCTGCCTGCTCTCCGTCCGCTCCTCCCCCTGCGACGGACGCTGCACCCCCGGACTTGTCTCTGGTGCCCCCAGAATTTCACGACCTGGGTATGGTGTTCAGCAAAGCGAAAGCTATGTCTCTCCCCCCTCATCGGCCCTATGACTGTGCCATCAACCTCCGCCAGGGGGCTCCCTTACCTTCTGGTCGCCTTTACAGCCTGTCTGCGCCGGAGAAGGAGACGATGAACGCCTACCTGAAGGAGTCATTAAGTGCTGGGATAATCCGCCCATCATCGTCACCCGTGGGGGCAGGGTTCTTCTTCGTGGGAAAGAAGGATGGGTCCCTCCGCCCTTGTATCGACTACCGGGCCCTCAATAATATCACGGAGAAGGACCGTTACACCCTGCCTCTCATGGACACTGCTTTCCACTCCCTCCAGGGGGCGACCTGGTTCACCAAGCTGGACCTACGCAGCGCTTACCACCTCGTCCGGATCCGGGAGGGAGATGAGTGGAAAACGGCCTTCCGTACCCCGAACGGCCACTTTGAATACCTGGTGATGCCGTTCGGGTTGACCAACGCTCCTGCAGTCTTCCAGCGCCTCATTAATGACGTCCTCCGGGACTTCATTGGCCTTTTCATGTTCGTCTACCTGGACGATATTCTCATCTTCTCCAAGTCCAGGGATGAGCACCAGGTCCACGTGAGGCGGGTCCTCCAAAGGCTGCTGGAGAATCGTCTGTACGTAAAGGCAGAAAAGTGTGAATTTTACGCCAGGAGTACGTCCTTCCTGGGGTTCATCATCGCCCACGATAAGGTGCTCCCCGACCCAGAGAAGGTAAAGGCGGTGGTGGAATGGCCTACACCTGCGTCCCGGAAACAGGTGCAGCAATTTGTTGGCTTCGCCAATTTCTACCGTCGCTTTGTCCCCAACTTCAGTGCCATCGTTGGACCACTGACCCGCCTCACGTCCCCGAAGGTCCCGTTCCGGTGGACCGAAGAGGTCGCTGCCGCCTTTGAGGCGCTGAAGGCGGAATTCTCCTCCTCCCGGGTCCTTCGCCAGGTCGACCCCGCGCTGCAGTGCATCGTAGAGGTAGACGCTTCGGACACGGGAGTGGGAGCAGTGCTGTCCCAGCGGTCACCGGACGATGGCGCCAAACGACCGTGCGCCTTCTTCTCCCGGCGCTTGTCCCCGGCGGAGAGGAACTATGATGTGGGGGACAGAGAGCTCTTGGCCATCAAGCTCGCCCTGCAGGAGTGGCGCCACTGGTTAGAGGGGGCGAACCTGCCATTTGTGGTCCTCACGGACCACAAGAACTTGGAATATTTACGATCTGCCAAGCGCCTGAACACCCGCCAGGTGCGCTGGTCCCTGTTCTTCGCCAGGTTCCAATTTTCTATCACCTTCAGGCCTGGCTCTAGGAACGTCCTGCCTGACGCCCTCTCCAGGCAGTTTGCCCCCGTGGAGTCGGAGGAGGCGCCCCACTCCATCCTGCCCAGGTCGTGCATCGTGGGAGCCATCTCGTGGGACATCGAGAGCAAGATCCGGAAGGCACAGGAGGTGGAACCTGACCCTGGCGGCGGACCGGAGGGGAGGCTGTTCGTGCCATCCGCGGTCCGAGGAGAGGTCATCCACTGGCTCCACACCTCCAAGCTCACCTGTCACCCTGGCACCTCCCGGATGATAGATCTCCTCCAACGGTCCTTTTGGTGGCCAGGTCTGCGGAGGGATGCAGCCCGCTACGCCCGGGCTTGCCCAATCTGTGCCACCTGCAAGTCGGGAAATGCCCCTCCAGCGGGTCTGCTCCAGCCCCTGCCCGTCCCTGGCAGGCCCTGGTCGCACATCGCGTTGGATTTCGTCACCGGACTCCCTGTCTCCAACTCCTATGACACCATCCTGACCATCGTGGACCGCTTCTCCAAGGCCGTGCACTTCGTCCCCCTGCGAGGCCTCCCTACTGCCCTGGAGACGGCGGACCTCCTCGTCCAACACGTGGTCAGGCTGCACGGGATTCCGGTGGACGTGGTCTTGGACCGGGACCCCCAGTTTTCATCCGAGGTTTGGAGGTCTTTCTGCAACGCCATCGGAGCCAAGGTGAGCCTCTCCTCCGGCCATCACCCCCAATCCAACGGGCAGTGTGAGAGGACCAACCAGGAGCTGGAGGCTGCGCTCCGCTGTGTGTCCAGATCCAAACCCACGTCCTGGAGCAACCATCTTGCCTGGGTTGAATATGCCCACAACACCGCTTGCTCTTCTGCTACAGGGATGTCCCCCTTCAAAGCGTCCCTGGGTTACGACCCCCCGCTGTTTCCGGAGCAGGAGAGTGAAGTAACTGTCCCGTCAGTTAGGGCCCATCTCAGGCAGTTCCGCTCCACCTGGACTGCCGCACGCAATGCGCTATTACGCACAGCGGAGCGCAACAGGACTGTGGCGGACCGGCGTAGAAGACCTGCCCCGGCGTACAGAGTTGGGCAGCTTGTTTACATTTCCACCCAGGACGTCACCTTAAAAGGCGAGAGGAGAAAGCTGGCACAGCGCTTCATGGGTCCCTATCCCATCACCCGGATCATCAACCTGGTGGCTGTGCGCGTGGCTATTCCCCCCTCCCTCCGCATTCATCCTACTTTCCACGTGTCGAAGGTGAAGCTGGCAGTCACTGACCCCCTTTGCCCTCCTCCTGCAGCGCAACCCGCGCCCCGGATGATTGGTGGCCATCCGGCCTGGTCCGCCTCCTCCATCCTGGACTCCCGGCGCCGGGGTCGTGGGTTGCAATACTTGGTAGACTGGGAGGGCTATGGGCCCGAGCATCGACAGTGGGTGCCCCCGTCGTTTGTGTTGGACCCATCGCTCATCGCGGACTTCCACCGAGCGCACCCGGATAAGCCATCGCCAGGAGGCGCTGCTAGAGGGGGGAATACTGTCACACCGCGCCATTCATCAGCGGCGCCACCTGCTCACGCACCTGCTACTCGTCAGCGGCGAGGGATAAAAGCCGCCTCGCCCTGAGCTTCGGCCTGAAGCCGTTAGACTTCATCGCCTTCTATGCGAAGCGTCAACTCACTCTTCAGCGTCAAGCTAGGGGTAAGAAGATTCCTTTCCTTACCTCTCCCAGTCTGCTCCCCTGTGCACAGGTGGATTCCTCGGCGGCGGACAACTCCGTCCCTCGTCCTTCCTCGCTGCTGCACCGGAGTCCTGCAGGTGACTGTCTCCCGGGGTTCCGTCCTTGTAGTGCCTGCCATCTGTCAAACTCAAGTAAGCTTCTCTCCCTCGCCTATTCTCCTCCTGTATTGGTGTGTGCCTGTCACCCTGTGTCTGTTCTTTCCCATAGGGTTGCCGGCTGAACGGTCTCCTGCCTCTGTGCCCGAAGCAGACGCCACCACCAATACATTAACATTCCGCTGACACACACCCATACACCCCTGCTGTTAATAAACAGTTTGAACTACTCTGAACCTGTGTGTGTGTGTCTCCTGAGCCGAACGTTATGTCAGCTAGTACATATTGTTCCAAGGCAGTGCAACAAATGCAAAAAAAAAAAAACCCAACTATTTGATATCTTTCTTAAATCATTAAGCCTTAGGAAGCAAACTGTTAGTATTTTCATTTATTATTTTACTTCATGCAGCCTTCATTCTGGTGACATATATAACACATAAACGTCAGATCTGTGATATCCATACAAGTGGAAAACATATCTGTTGTGCTCTTGTGTCTGTCCTGTGTCTGTACTACTGACCACACCAACAGTCCTTTTTCATTTTCAGTGCATCATCTACGCATTGCCGGTGAGAAGCCTCCATTTATCCAGTCTATGGCACAACCACGAACACCAGCAACAAGTACCAGAACTATGCCAAAACATTCAAAAATTACAAAAATTGCAAGTGCTGAAATTAGCTACCACTTGAGTGCAAAACACATAGGTGGACTATACATTAAAATGAATTTTAAAAACTTTTAAATACACTATTTCAAATGCCCCTGCTACTCCACTCTTGCTGACAGATTTAATACTACCTCAGCCAAAACCGGAAGTTCCACCCATAATCGTTCCCACAGCGGCACCCCCAGGAATAAGGTGGATAATATTTAACCGGATTACTTTGCTGTCAGACATGTCACGAACTGGGTTCTGGATTTCCTGCCAGACCCAGTTTCGTGGCTCTTTCTGTGTATTTCTATGTTTATTGTATTCTTATGCCTTTTTTGTTATCCACCTTATTCCTGTGGGTGCCTGTCAAAAGGCAATGGCAAGGAGGAGGCTTTTTAATCAAATTTCCAATATTTTATTTTCAATAAACTTACAAGTAAATAGATCCCAAGAAACATCTGGCACGACTCTTCTTCAAGAATAAACAATTCGCCATCAACCAAGACGAATACCAAGGAATACGAATACCAATGAAATGAATCTTTTTTTATCATTAACCACACCTGTTATATACTACTCGAGATAATTAGGGCTGATTAGCCCCTACCATAACCCCAGGTAAAACAATAAACATTTCCATTCTTTGCACATACCCACTAATCTCTAAAAATACATAAATACTTCCCCAACTATATACAATATAAATATAAATAACATATAATAAATAACAATATAAATAATTCAATAAATAGTTCAAACCCCTATTTACAAAAACTAAACCACCCCTCTAACTTACCATATATGCTTCCTTCCTGCTGGTGTCCTATAAAAGGCCCTCAACCCCTAACGGAGTCTTTTGCCCGGACACCCACAGGAAGCACACCGGCAAAGGTATGTGAAATAAATCATTATCAATTATTTTACCAAATTACTTAACCATAACAATTATCTCCCAAGGGCATTCCAATTAGACAAAGACAGATCCCAAAATAATGTGTGCACTTTACAAACAATCATAATAACATTTACCGTATTACAAATACAACACAATCACACATACAATAAGTCATACATTGGTGACACTCCATCGTCACATTTCCTCCCCCCTTTCCCGAGAGTACAGTACTCTACGAGTCATGTACTCTTGAGAGGCTACCAGCTACAAGGTTGATCTTCCCTGCCACATACCGAACAGTAAAATTATAAGGTTGAAGGGACACATACCACCCTGTGAGACAACTGTTTACGTCCTTCATCCTGTCCAGCCACTGTAGGGCCCGATGATCTGTCTCCAACAAAAAATGACGCCCTAATAAATAGTACTTGAGAGACCCTATTGCCCATTTCATGGCAAGACATTCTTTTTCTATTGTAGAGTATCTTGTCTCCCGGTCCAACAACTTACGGCTCAAGAACAGTACTAGGTGTCTCTCTCCCTTCTCCTCCTGGAGAAGTACTGCTCCAATGACAACTCCTGAAGCATCTGTCTGTAAAATGAACAGGCGAGCAAAGTCTGGGCTGTAGAGAATATTCTCCCCAGAAATGGCCCTCTTCAGATCCTCAAATGCTCTGTCACACTCCTCTGTCCATTTTACCTTATTTGGTGCCGAAGCCTTAGTGAGGTCAGTCAAAACTGTGGCTCTTTCAGCAAAGTGGGGGATGAACTTACTATACCATCCTACCATTCCCATAAATGATCGTACCTTCTTCTTAGTGGTGGGTACAGGATAGGTCCAGATGGCATCCACTTTACCTACTCGTGGTCTAATAACCTCCTGACCAACCACATGTCCCAGGTACTCCACCTGCTGCTGTCCGAACACACATTTGCGTGGATTGATTGTCAGTCCTGCCCTCTTAATTAACTGAAGGACCTGCCTAAGGTGTATCAAATGTTCTTCCCAGGTCTGACTATAAATGACCACGTCATCCAGATAGGCAGCCGCAAAATTTGATACCCTCCTTAACACTTGGTCTATAAGCCGCTGAAAAGTTGCAGGTGCCCCCTGAAGGCCAAATGTCATGACCCTAAACTGGAAACTGCCATAAGGTGTTTTAAAGGCTGTAAGTTCCTTTGTTTCTGGTGCCGATGCCACCTGCCAATACCCCTTGCATAGGTCCAGAGTAGAAATAAACCTAGCCCTGCCCACTTTCTCTAATAGTTCATCAATCCTTGGCATGGGGTATGACTCAAACTTAGATACTGAATTAAGGTATCTGAAGTCAATACAGAATCTTAATGAGCCATCCTTTTTGGGGACCAACACAATCGGGCTACACCACTCACTGACTGACTCCTCGATCACTCCCAGCTGCAACATCAAGTCAATTTCTTGCTTCATTTTTGGGATCAATCGCTCCGGGATCCTATAAGATTTTCTACGTGGAACAGCTTCCTCTTTCAAATGAACCTTATGACATACCAACGTGGTGAAACCAGGTCTCTCCTGAAACAATTCTGGATCCAATAGTGCCTCTAACTCTCTCTGCTGATCCACCTGCAAATGAGACACTTGAAACAAATAAGGCTCTGACACATTTGTGGGAAAGGATTGTTCTCTCTCCTCATCCACTTCCGTTGCACAAATTAAGAGCTGATGTGTCTCCTGAAGATCAGGTTGCTGCTGGTGATGACCAGGCTGCTGAAACTCTTTCAACAAGTTAATGTGGAAGGTCTGATATTTTACCTTCCTGTCAGGCATATATAGTTCATATGTCACTGAACTTAGTTTTTTAGAAATTTCATATGGCCCCTGCCATCGAGCCAACAGCTTACTGTCACACGAGGGCAGCAATAACAAAACCTGTTGTCCTGGGTGAAAAACCCTTTTTCTGGCCTTCTTGTCATACCAAGTTTTTTGTTTGGCCTGCGCTGTCCTCATGTGCTCCTGAGCCAAAGCAGTCATTCGATCCAGTTTCTCTCTCATCTTAATAACATAAGAGACCACATTGTCCTGATCACTCGGTGGACTCTCCCAGTGCTCCTTTAATAAGTCCAGTGGGGCCCTCACCTGACAACCATACAGCAGTTCAAAAGGTGAGAACCCTGTTGAAGCTTGGGGCACCTCCCGATAAGCAAACAATAAATATGGTACCCATTGGTCCCAATCTGAGCCCGTTTCAGAAACAAATTTCCGCAGCATGTTTTTTAGAGTCTGATTAAATCGCTCCACTAGTCCATCAGTCTGAGGGTGATATGGGGTGGTCTTAATACCCTTAATACCCAACAGTTTATATACCTGCTGCAACAGTTTTGAAAAGAAATTTGTTCCACAGTCTGTTAGAATTTCTCTGGGTATGCCTACCCTTGAAAACAACGGGATAAGGCAGTTGGCAACCTGCCTAGCCTTAATAGATTTCAGGGGAAAGGCTTCTGGGTACCGAGTAGCATAGTCACAAATTACCAGAATGTATTTATTACCAGAGGAGCTTCTCTCTAGGGGGCCAACTACATCCATCCCTATTCTATCAAAAGGTGTTCCAATGATTGGTAATGGTTGCAGTTGGGCACGGGCTACTCCCCTAGGCGATGTAATCTGACATATTGGGCACGTTGTGCAAAACTCCTTTATCTGGGTATACATTCCCGGCCACACAAACCTTCTAGCAATTCTCTGTAAAGTTTTATGAAATGCTAGATGACCTGCCCAAGGGATAACATGTCCCAGTTCCATAATTTTTGGTGTGAGGTCCTGTGGCAAAGCTATGGCCATAACTTCACCTTGCTGTTGGTATAAAATGCCCCTTTTAATGACATACAAGGCCTCAGCCAAACAATCCATTCTACCCTGTTTCACACCCTCAATCTCCGAGACTTTATCAAACCATGGTCTAAGTGCTGGGTCAGCTTTCTGCAATGCAGCTATGTCAGGAGGGATGTCAAACTCTACTGACTGATTTAGCTGTGGTGTTTCTTCACCCAAGTTCTTTGCTGACGCTAACACCTTATCTCTTCTCCTCTGAGCCTTGGATTTAGGTTGCTTAATAGGGCCTGCCTCTATCTCAGAATCATAAAATGGTAGCTCCTGAAGAACATTGGCAGCCCTCTGTGCCCTCTGTGCCCTGGTTGTCACCATATTACAATTTTTCACCACAGGTGTGTTTACTCTCTGCTCAACAGCGCCACCTGCCTGTCTCTCCTCCGTTTGTTCCTCTCTAACCTGTTGTATGATGTCCAACAAAGTTGGAACATCATTGCCAAGAATAACTGAGTAAGGCAAATCAGGCACAAGAGCTACAGGAAGGAGATAAGTTTGCCCCCCCCCCCACTGTTAAATAAACCTCAGCGGTCAGGTACAGTTTTTTATCCCCATGGACACAACTGATATTTATTTTAGACTCATTCCACAAATCCCTAGGGACCAAACTGGGTAGCACAACTGTTTGAAAACAACCTGAATCTAACAGGGCCTCTTCACACTGACCATTAAGCAACACCTTTGTTTTATACACTCCACTGTGCATTAGGGCTGAAAAAGTGGGTCTAGGAACTGAACATAATAATGACGGTTTCTCATTCTTTGTGGCAGGACATGAATACTGGGTGTGACCGATTTTATTACACTGGTAGCAGCGTATATCTTTATTTGCAACAACTCGTGACTTTTTGCTATTATCATATCTGCTATTTGTGATCCTGGGCCTGGAATACAGCCTATTTCGAGCTGGACCACCCCTTTCACCCTCATTAATCTCACTCCGTGTGGTGAAAGATCTGTCATGGCCAAGAATATGTCTCCTGCTCCCAGACCTGGCTGACAGAAAAACCTCCGCCAAACAAGCAGCGTCCTCTGCAGTCTTCGGGTCCCGCTCTTGTATCCAGATTCCCAGTTCCGGATTCACCATCCGTAGAAACTGCTCCAAAATCAATTGTTCCATAATGTCTTTTATAGTCAAGGTCTCTGGTTTAATCTATTTACATAACAGGTCTTTCAAACGTACATAAAGTTCACGAGGGGTTTCGTCCTGATGAATGTCCAGGGACCGAAACCTCCTCCTATAAGTGTCAGATGTAATTTCGTATTTACTTAAAATTGCTTCCTTGACTTTCCCATAATTGTTCGTGTCAGCAATATCCATAAGTACATATGCGCTCCGCGCTTTACCTGTACGCAGAGGAGCTAAATGGATAGCCCACTCTTCTTCACGCCAGCGGCAGACTGTAGCGATCCTCTCGAACGTCACCAGGTAGTGCTCAATGTCATCTTCGGGAGAGAGAGGATTCAGCCTGGGCTCGTGGTGCATTCGTGGCCTCCTTGGCTGCACCTGCAGTGGCAAATCATCCTCCTGCGGGCCGACCCGACTGGCCGTCACCCTGGGGTCCTCCCCCGAAGCGCCATCGTCACCACTATGCTCAGCTCGGCCCATACTCCTCTCTCAGCTCCGCAACCTGCGACTCCATCCGACGAATGTGATTCTCCACAGCCTGCCACTTTTGCTCCTGAAGAGTGGCCTCATCCTCCATCTGGCGATCCCTGAGAGTCAGCGAACGCACCGAAGATTTCACCAGGCACGTTAGCTCCTCGAGCTCACCCAGTCCGCTGACTCCCGGGTCCTCAGCTGCCATACCTGCATCCAGGTCAGACTGCTCCTCTTGCCTCACTTTCATTCTGGCCATGAGTCCTTCCGTCCCGTGGTCCTTCACCACCTCAACCAAATGCTACGACGTCCTGGGAACGGACCACCGCTGCCTCCAAATGTCAAAATGGCACGGTCTCTGGCCAGATTTCAATTTTCCAATATTTTATTTTATATAAACTTACAAGTAAATAGATCCCAAGAAACATCTGACACGACTCTTCTTCAAGAATAAACAATTCGCCATCAACCAAGACGAATACCAAGGAATACGAATACCAATGAAATGAATCTTTTTTTATCATTAACCACACCTGTTATATACTACTCGAGATAATTAGGGCTGATTAGCCCCTACCATAACCCCAGGTAAAACAATAAACATTTCCATTCTTTGCACATACCCACTAATCTCTAAAAATACATAAATACTTCCCCAACTATATACAATATAAATATAAATAACATATAATAAATAACAATATAAATAATTCAATAAATAGTTCAAACCCCTATTTACAAAAACTAAACCACCCCTCTAACTTACCATACATGCTTCCTTCCTGCTGGTGTCCTTTAAAAGGCCCTCAACCCCTAACGGAGTCTTTTGCCCGGACACCCACAGGAAGCACGCCGGCAAAGGTATGTGAAATAAATCATTATCAATTATTTTACCAAATTACTTAACCATAACAATTATCTCCCAAGGGCATTCAAATTAGACAAAGACAGATCCCAAAATAATGTGTGCACTTTACAAACAATCATAATAACATTTACCATATTACAAATACAACACAATCACACATACAATAAGTCATACAGTGGTGACACTCCATCGTCACAGTGCCGCTGTAAGAACGATTATGGGCGGAACTTCCAGTTTTGGCTGACCTAGTGTTAAATCAGTCAGTAAGAGTGAAGTAGCAGGGGCATTTAAAATAGTGTTTTTGAAAGTTTTTCACATTCATTTTAATGTAAAGTCCACATACCTCAATTTTTCAAGTTATCTCAGTTTCGTTGCATTGTATCTCAATTTCATTGCATTGTTTATTAGCAATGGAATGACAATAAAGGCACTTTGACTTTGACTTTTGACATACGTGTTTCGCACTCAAGTGGCAGGTTATTTCAGCTCTTCTAGTTTTTGTATTTTTTGAATGTTTTGGTGTAGTTCTGGCACTTGCTGGTGTTCGTGGTTGTGCCAGACTGGAAAAATGGAAGCTTCTCACCATACGGTGACAGACAACATTCAAGCACGGTGTTGTGGCATACGTCTGAGTTAAGGTAAATTTGATTATGTCCAACATATTTTAACAAAATGCAGCTGACTTTATTGCAATGGAGACGTGCTGGCCGGAATGCGCACCGCGTCATTATGACTACAGGCAACGAGAAGTCATAAATCATGACTTTCTTTTTTTGCTAGCGGCAAAGTCCCAGGAAAACCCTATGAGTGCCTGGTATCATTGGAAAGCTTAGAAATCGAACTTTCTAAAACTACCTTTGTTTTTGTGGAAGACATAACTCTCAACCGATTGAACGCAAGTTTTCAACCGAGCTAAAGTATAAACAAATCATCTTTTTCTGGGTCAGTTTTCACGCACTTCCTACAAATTAAATATTATTTTGAAGGTCTTTCAATACAGAATATGGAAGTAATGTTACATCAGTTTTGAAAATGTCCTCAAAGTGACTCATTTTGCCAGCACAGGTCATTTGTTTACAGCATTAGCATCTTAGCAGCGGCACTAATGGAGCGACTATCTACGAGGCCACTTTTTAAGGTCATCTTCCCACCCCTTGATAGTCATGGGAAGTGGTATGATTATATTGAGTCATTCCATGAGAATGGTTAAAATTGGACTTGGATATTTTCACATTTTTTACCAAAATGTATTATTTTTATGTATATCCCACATCATTAAGGATATATTTAACTATCAGAAAAATGCATTTTCCCATCTCAGGCATTAGTTTTCTTTTATTATTGATCATTATTTCAAGATGTGGTGACTGTAATTCTTCAACCCCGTTATGGACACTTTGGAGGCTCTCTGAATATTATCATAAAATGTGTTTCTAAAGAAATCAATATTTTCACATTAATCAGATGTCCCCTATACTAATTCAATAATTTTAAATATAAAAATGACATAAAATCACACATTTTTAATCTCTTAAATCCTGAAATGTAACTAATAAGTGAAAGCAATCTTGTCATTTTTCATCAAAAATTTAGTTTAACTAAGAATTGTAATCAAAATCAATGATCATATGATAGCGCTCAATATTTTAGACACAAATCAGCAAACATTAAATTATTTTTTCAACATTTTAAGAAAATATGAAAATGTAGGTGTGACGGGGTTGAGACTAGCACAACAGGGTTGAAGATGGTAACGGGGTTGAAGGGACAAATACAGCTTTACATATAAACAGTTGTTTACTCTCAAATTCAATGTATAGGACTTTCCATTAGCATTATATCTCATTTTGTAACCATAAGAAGGACACCAGATACAAATTGCAGTAGAATTAAGTTTTATTAATCTAAAGTAAAAACAACCACAACAGCATGTGTGTGTGTGTGTGTGTGTGTGTGTGTGTGTGTGTGTGTGTGTGTGTGTGTGTTTAGGAATAAGAGAGCCTCATGAGGTGTGCTAAAAGTCACCTCATCCTTGCTCCGATAACATGCAATAAAACTTGATGAACTGGTTGAATTAATAATAATAATCAAACAGTTAACGATTTCAATGTGTCTGTCTGTATCAGCGCCTGTGTCTGTGTCCATGTCAGAGTGTTTTTGCATGTGTGTGCCTGCATCAGTGTGTGTGTCTGTATATATGCATGAATGTGCCTTTTGTTTCATGAATTCATCTTGTGAGTCAGTTCCACACCTCTTTCAAGACTTCCACATGGCGCTTTGTCACATTCTGTGGGGATGGAATGAGTTCAAGGACATCATCAAACAGGTACCAGAGGATATCATCCTGATGCGGCCAGAAGAATTGGTTTGACCCAACACGATGCATGCATTTGACCTGGACATGTGTTGTGTGTATGTTTAGAATGATGCCTGGATACAAATCATCGTCATATCTGAGAATACACCATTTACCAATCAGCTCTGGACTTTCCCACTGGATTTCTTTTTCTGGATTCCCCCCACTGGCTGTCTGTGGCTGTTTCTATCTTCTGGCCAAAACTGAAACGCTGGGTGTTGAAGCACTTGCAGTTAAACTGCTTCCGTGTTGTGCACATGCAGCTTACATCACGAACCATCAGTTCTCCTGGAGCTACAGTAATGACCTGGTGAACCTTGGGAACCTCCAACCTTGAAGATCTTGGCTGTGAAGATTTTTTGAAACAGAAACTCAAAGACAATCAGCACTTTAATATTGAGATGCAGGATGTTAAAAGGGAGTTCCGCGCTGTAAAAGTGAACAAAAGTCAGGGCCCTGATAATATATGTGGACGCCTGGTAAAGTCCTGTGCACATGAACTGAGTCCTATATTTCATTATATTTTCAATAAGTCCTTACAGACACAACATGTGCCTAAGATCTGGAAAGATGCCGTGGTTGTTCCCGTTCCAAAATCCAGCTGTCCTAAAACGGTAAACGACTTTAGACCAGTTGCTTTGACTTCAATTTTAATGAAAATTTTTGAAAAACTGGTCAGATGTGAGGTCCTAAGGCAGACTGAACATGCATTGGATCCTCTGCAGTTTGCCTATAGGCCTCACAGAGGAGTGGAGGATGCCACTGTCACTCTGTTTAACATGCTTTTTAAACATCTGGATTTTAATGGGACACACGCCAGGCTTTTATTTGTGGACTTTTCTTCTGCCTTTAATACAATCCAACCTCATATTTTAGTTGAAAGGCTCCTGCAACAATTTGATTTAAGCAATAATCTGGTGGGTTGGATTCTGGATTTCTTAACCAACAGGACGCAGAGAGTAAGGGTCAATGGCACATTGTCTGACCTAAAGTGCTCTTCTACTGGCTCTCCTCAGGGGTGTGTGTTGTCACCACTACTCTTCATCCTGTACACAAACATGTGTCGGAGCAGACATGACAACAGACACATTATAAAGTATGCTGATGACTCAGTCATTGTCAGTCTCCTCCAGGATGGTGAGAGTGGCCACGGCCCAGTAGTTGATGACTTTGTTCACTGGTGTGAGGATTCCTACCTGCAGCTGAATACAACAAAAACGAAAGATATGATTATTGACTTTAGGAGGAAAACTCCCAGGCACAAAGTTACCATACTAAAAGGCCAGACCACCGAATGTGTACAATCGTACAAATATCTTGGGACAATTATTGATAGTGGATTGAACTTTGAGGTGAACTGTGAAAGGGTGTGCAAAAAGGGTCAGCAAAATTTGCATTGTTTGAGGAAACTTGCATGCTTCCAAATTGACCGAACCATAATGACTATGTTCTATCGGGCTTTTATTGAATCTGTTTTATCTTTTTCTTTAATGTCATGGTTTGGTCAGATAAAACTGAAACAGAGGAAATCCTTGGATCAGGTAGTCAGATGGTCCAGTCGTTTGCTTGGTGAGTCACAGCTGAGCCTGACATCCCTGTACACCAGACAAGTACAGAGGATGGCCGACTCGATTTTAAATGATGACTCCCACCCTTTGCACTGCAACTTTCAGCTTCTTCCCTCCAGACGGAGGTTTGCTGTCCCAAAAAGTAGAACCCAGCGCTACAAAAACAGCTTTGTCCCTGCTGCTGTCAAAGAGTTGAACAAGCTATAAAAATTATATTGTACATATTTTATATTTACCTATTTTGTAAGATGTGTGCCTGTGTTTGTGTCTATGTTGAATGTAATTAGTGGCTTGTAAATATGGATGTCACCAACTGCAAAACAAATCTACCTACGGGTACAAATAAAGTAACCTGAACCTGAACCTGAACCTGAAGGCTGCTCTGGGTGATCTCCCTGATCTGGACTCTGTGGAGGAGTGCTCAAGTTCTTGAGCACTTCTTTCCTCTCCTTGCTCCTGTGGTAAGCTGCTCTCCACATTTTTCTTTTCTTACGCTGTTCTCTTTTTCTCAGTTTATTAATTGCTTTCTTCTTCCCTGCCTCTACATTCTTTCTCCATCTCTCACGCTCACTCTGCAGGTATCTCTCCCTTCTTTCAGGATCAGCTTTAAGGCGTTCCCGATACTTCCCCTGCCTTTCTGCTACTGTTGTTGGTGCCATCTTACTCGCATCTTTAACAAGGAACATAAATCATATTCAGCATGCATGCAGTATAAGAATGTTGATTGAATATAATAATAATTAATTTAAATAATTGGATAACTTAACAACCAAAGTATTAAAATCTCAACCCCATCACAATCTCACAACCCCGTTACAATCAAACACATAATAGGATTGAGTGTGACGGGGTTGAGATTTTTGCACAAAATGGCCGCTGCTCAATGTAATGAATACCAGACAGAGAGCACATGGCGTGCATGAAATTCAAAATCACCATATATTCATGAAATAACAAAAAACTTTTTCATAAGTAATAGTTTTCTATCTTTTTTTTCATGTTACGGTGTTGAGTCATTGAGTTTGATGACCACAATATCACAAGATAAATGACTAAAATAAAGGAAAAGATGGGAGCAACTTGCCTGTCTCTGTGGTCCTGTTGTCCAAAAGACTTCAGTGATGTCACCTCCTGATGTATATAGAATTCTTGATCACACCATTGTATTTATGGGGGTGGGATCATTTGTGTAATGGGGTTGAGGGGTTACTCAGGTACAGAAATAATTGTGATTTTAATGAATAATTAACAATTAAATTTGAAAAAAATAAACATTACCAGCAAAAGAGCACAAATAGATGTTTAGGTTGATATCAAAATTTATTGACTTTTTAAATAGTTTTATTTGGTATTTTCAAAGTAAACTTTCATCAAGGCCATGAGGGACATGACAAAATAGATGGTGTCAAATGAAAAAACTGTATTATTTCTCATAAAAAAGATAAAATTTAGTTCAGTTTTTTTTACACTGTATTAAAGGGTGCATTTCAATGTATATGTAAAGCTGTTTAAATATAAAGTTTGGTGACCCAATAGACGAAATACACCATAAGAGGTGAGAGGGACTCAAATTGTGCCATTTTCTTGGAATGACTCTATTACTGTTTTGAGGTGCAAGAGGCCGTGTTCCCACATTTCTGATGCCAAAGTCATTGTTTTTGAACAAGGACAAGTGTCCCGTTTCAGTTACAAACATATGTTCTAAACTAGTACCGGAAGTTGCTCCCATAATTCACGCAAAGCATCATGAGGCCTAGGAATAAGGTGGACACTGCCGTTTATTTTTTTTTATTATGTTTTGAAGTTGTTTTGACCTTGTTAAGTTTCATTTGTGATTATTTCCTAGTCTGCATTTAGTCAGGTTTATTTCTCTTGTTTGTATTTTGTTCACTGACAGCTGCCAGGTGACATTTCTGGGTTTGTGCTCCTCCTGGGTGTTACCCTGTCAGGCTGTCAGCTCAGCCACTCCTCCCTCATCTCTCTCAGCTGATTCCAATTTTGTATCTTCACTTTTTCCCTGCCTGTTCAGGCACCCACATCTGTTGTCACTTTGATTAATGAGTTTGGTCCCTATTTAAGAGCTCTGTGTTTCATTGTACTTTGTCGCCGCTTTGAATTGTCCACTCATCTCCACCAGGGCTCTGCTTCGCTCTGGTGGGCATTCATGTAATTGCTCTCTCGTTGCATCTTCTGTTTTGGAGCACTTTGTGGAACTTCGTGTTTGCCCTTTTATTTTAATAAATTGCATTAAATAACAGTTCAGCACGTGGAAGTTGCATTCCTGCCCGAAGGGCGTACATGACAAGACAGCTCTTTTCACCGGGGTATTTAAATGTCCATTCATCCATCTTCTTCCGCTTAATCCTTTTCGGGTCGGGGGGGGGGGGGGGTGCTGGAGCCTATACCTGCATCTTTGGGCAAGAGGCAGGATACACCCTGGACATATTGCCAGTCTAGAGACAGACAACCATTCACTCTCACATTCATACCTAAGGACAATTTAGAATCCCCAGTTTGATGCCAAGTAACCTAACTTGCATGTTTTTGGTATGTGGGAGGAAACTGGAGAAATCCCGGATTAAACTCACGCAGGCATGGGGAGAACATGCAAATTCCACACAGATCACTTTTGGTCCGGGGCTGGGATCGAACCCAGGATGCCCCGGCCAAGGATGAGTTGCTGTGCTGCCGTGGTGCTAACCGCTCCGCCACTGTGCTGTCCTATTTAAGTGTCTGAGAACGTTTTAATTTCAGTCAGAAAAACCACAATTTAATCAGTAAAATCGTAAAGTATTTTGTATAGTAACTCTGTGCAGTAAATATGTAAAAATACTTACATTTACGTGTGTGCTGTAGTTCCTTTCCCGTTCCGCAAAACCGTTCAATATTCACAAAGCATTGTGGGAATTTTAAGAGGCCGAGGGAGCCACTTGTGCATCCCCAAAAACTGAGAGAAGGATTCTGTAGTTGCAAGGACCCTCAACTTTGGAACAGTCCTTCGAGATGTGATGACGTCACGTCTTTGATTTGTGGCTTTGGATGGACGCATCCTTGGCTTTGAGAAGCACCCAAGGACTTGTTCAAGCAGCTACAATATGATGATCTGGATGATGGTTGGTATCACTGCTAGCCCGCTAGCCCTTGTTAGCACATTCGTGGCAGGACTCCATGGGTCCAATTCAGCTGCAGATTTCCCCGGTCCATCTGACTGCAGGTGAAAGGCAGTCTCATTTTCAAACTAGTTTACTCTCTGTGATGTTGGGTTTGATGTGTCCTTTATTGTGAAGTGCAGTGTAGTGGTGGCCACTTCCTCTTCCGCCACTGCACCACCCTATAAATACCAGGGGGCATACATTATACAGCCTCTTTGTCAATGCCCCTGCCTGGTGGCTGTATTGTGTGTCCTATATCAATAAAGCTGAGTTCACATGTTCACCCGGCCTCATCCTCGTATAAGGTATTTTTCCATACATAACATTTTGGCAACTAGGACAAACTATAGAGGTGTGTATTGCACTACTTCACCCCTTCCTGGAGCTCCCTGGTGAGCCACCTGTGCCCTGGCCAAGATGGTTTGCAGCGTTCCAAAATTACATCGTCGTGCTCGACCTGGGTGAGCTAAATAAGCTAAGAGCATGTGCGCTCCTTGTACATAATTTGGTAATCGAGGGCCAGCGTATCCTGCGCACACTCGGGGCTTTGGACTCATTTGAGGACGTGGTTTGGTTGCTAGCAAGCCAACCCCAGAAACGTGACTGGATTTGGTTCCGGCAGCGACATCAACGTGCGGGTGAGCCTGTCCACCAATTTGTCACCGACTTCAGGCAGCTAGCTAGCGAGTGTCATTTTGGGCCAATGGGGGAAGAAATTCTACGTGACCAGCTGGCGAAGCACACGAACTTGGGTGGTGCGGTGGCACAGTGGTTAGCACTGCACCAGCACAGCAACTCACCCTTGGCCTGGTTCGATCCCAGCCCCTGACCAACAGTGATCTGTGCGGAGTTTGCATGTTCTCCCCATATCTACATGGGTTTACTGCGGGATTTCTCCGGTTTCCTCCCACAGGCCAAAAACATGCAGGTTAGGTTAAGTGGAGACTCTAAAGTGGCCCTAGGTGTGAATGTGTGTGTGAATGGTTAAGGGATAACGCCGTACCGTGGATGCTTTATCCATCAAGGTGGATGCCCTCAATTTCCCCTCTGGGGATCAATAAAGTATACAAAAGAACAGCGCGGCTTTATAAGCTAGGCTACTCAAAGTGCCAAGTGACTTATTGTTATCCAGGACTGTCAAGCTAGCTCTCCAAATGGAGACCACAGACAAGCTAGCTTTGGAGCTAAAGTGGCACCAGTCACAACGACAGCTGGAGCCTACTGCCTCAGCATTAGTAGCGGACCCTGATAGCAAGGGTAGCTTGGACGACGGTGACAATGTGGAAACCAACGCTACCAGCCAAAGGTTTGCCCCGGGAAAACCCTTGTGCATGAGTTGTGGGTCCATGAAGCACCAATACAAGACTAGGGAATGCCTGGCTAGAAGGAACCATTGTGGCAAGTGTGGATGCTTGAACCATTATGGTAGAGTGTGCCGTGTATCTGAGCCAGAGAGCCCATGGAAGAAATCACACTGCCTGCCCCCGACAACTATCCACACGGTGTCCTTAAGTACCAACGGGTATGCGTTCTGCACAGTGACACTGAACGGCATGGAGGTACCACTGCTGCTCGACACAGGGGTGGAGGGGTAGTTGCTGAATTGGGCCATAGAGAAGAAGTTTTTTCCCCACTACAGGATAAAAGCTAACTCAGCGCTGCCTTATGGTTATGAAGGTTGCAGGCTGTGCATGGTTAGAATGTTGAAGTTAACAGTTCAGTACAAGTCTGCGACAATGGCTGACTTCACGTTTCACGTGACGGCCCGAGGCAACAACATCATGGGCTGTAATTTGTTCTACGGACTGGGTTTCACCATCAAAGATAACGCTGGGGAAGAATGGTCTGATTGTGGCCAGTGGAACCCTCCAGTTCTGGTGGTAGAGGATGACGTTGTGTGGGATGAAGGACTAATGAACACCACGGCGGTCAAGCAGGACCAGCCTCACCCAGGTTTGGCACGAGAGGGTCTCAGTGTTGGCGCTTGGAAAACAGTAGAAGGGGGTACCGAGCGTGGCGGTGAGACACCTATGTTGGCGAGTAACGCCAATGTGCTAGCCCCCAATTCCTCCAGAGCTTGGCCGCAGAGGGATGGAGGATCAGCAGCTATGATGGTGACTGCTACAACGGCTTTAGAAGAGGACAGGGCCAGCCCAACAGGCACGGAGAGACTGCATGTCAAGCGGCACCATATCAGGCCAAGCAGAACCCCACATAAGCCTCTTTTCCACTAGCCCAGCACACCTCGGTACGGCTCGATTCACTTCAGTACGGCTCGGAATGCTTCTGTCTCCATTAGCACGGTGTTTGGCATGGGTGTTGTGCTGGGGTGGGTGGGTTTATAACAGCGAGGCGGTGCCACACTCCCGTGACGTAATGCACGCGACCCAAGCAAAACATTTTTTTTTTCCAAAACTTTATTGAGAAGACCCAAGCAAAACATAACACATAGCTGTACATGGCCACTCCTCGGTCTGTGGCTTTTTTCACCGTAAACGCCAAAAAGGACCGCCAGACAAGGGTACAGGCAGCGAGATGAAATATGAATGAATATTTCAATTTAATACAATCCCACTTGTACTTACAAAAACGTGTGAATATTCATAAAAAGCACACACATGAAAGGTAGCACCACAAGCAGTGGGTCACAGTGGTTTTGGGCAACAGCTACACAATTGTGTATCCTTTGCCAATCTGTCTGCTGTTATTTAATGTTTAACAGTTAAGGGACGGATGATTATATGCTCCAAAACTGGAGAAACTCTCTGATAAAAAAGCTGCAACAACACAAGTCACTTTTGTTTTGAATTAACTGCCAAATGACCTAGAAATAATGAGCTGAAACTTGTTTTTATTCGTATTAAATAATGAGACAGTGGCACACTGGCCAACACCAAATTGTATTATTTTTTACATCCTAGGGCATTTTGGATGTACTGAATAAAAAAAAATTCATGTTTTTCACCTTCAGGTCAACGTTTGGAACAACAGTATTATTATTTTCCGTTTAGATGATGCTACACTCCTTCTAAAGTATTGTAATTCTCTGAATTTGGAATGCCGATAGAACATTCAATTTACATATACTTACTTTTTTTACCTACTTTGACTTGTAAGCTTGATCAGTCTCTCCTTCTGCATTTTAAAGTCCAACTGTGCAACTTCTTACAAGTTAACATAAAAAATTGACCCAAAGTTTAGAACTGTATCATGTGGTGCTAATTTTTTATGATATTTCAATAAAAAGAACAGAAAGCTTACAAAAACATTTGTTTTTTGGTCTAGTTAAAAATTACATTATCTTTACAATGGTTGACCCCTGACAGGATGATCAGCATCATTTTCATCAGACTAGGCAATGGAATTTCTATGTAATTATACTGTTTTATAATTCAGTGTTATAACAGACAAACCACACTTTCCAAAACAATTCCATTTTATTATATACAAAATATTAAAATAAAAAAAAAACTTTGCAACACAACATGAAGGTTAATCGACATTTTATACACGCCGACCACTGAGTGCCTCTACACCAGCTTCCCAAACTGGGTCAGGAAGGCTCGGTTGAATGAAGCCGTCTCTGCCAGCTCTGGGTCAGGAAGGCTCGGTTGAATGAAGCCGCCTCTGCCAGCTCTGGGTCAGGAAGGCTCGGTTGAATGAAGCCGTCTCTGCCAGCTCTGGGATACCCTCGCATTTTCTGCAACCTCATTTAAATGTTGCAAATATTTATCATTGAATACATTTTGCGCCTGGTGGCGAGACAGATTCACATTGGAGAATCCGGGCGTGCTGGCGCGGCGGACGCGTGGGATGATTCTACAAGGAAAATGCACACAATAAAATACAGCACGAAAGTGCAAGATATACAGAAAAGACAATAGTTTTTAACAAGATTACATAAGCTTATTTCAGCGTATTGTTCACATGAATAATTAAAAGAAAAGTGAGTCCGCAGTGTGCTGCGATAAAGCAGCGATCATCATCCACAAATGAACAGCTTTTTTATTGCATAAATAAACTGAGCGTCTTACCGAATATATTTGCGAAAAAACGCACAATAAAAAAAAAATTAAAACTCACCGTTAAAGGACTCCGATGTCGAGACCTCCCGGTATATTTTTTCATTCCGGGTGGCTCCGTCTAACTTGCGTTGGATGCGTTCGTCTGACAATGCAGTGAGCAGACACTGCCGCTCCTTATTGGTCCATGGAACACCCTTATTACGCGAAGCCATTTTTGATAGAGAATAAATGAAAATAGCACAGCAATACACTGAAAATAAACCGCCAACAGTGGTTGCGCGCTGAGTAATGGCAGTCGTGAAGATTCTTTTTTTTTTTTCAAAAACTTCATTGAGAAGGTCGTGAAGATTCGGTAGAAGAGGAGGAGGAGAGGGGCGGTTACAACCTGACCAATCAGCGCCGGTTACGACCTGACCAATCAGCGGCGACCAGTCTGTTAACGTCACAACACGGCCCAGCTCAGCACTGCTGTACCCTGCCCTTGAGCGGGGCTGAGAATCGCGGCTGTTAAACTGTGTTGGGGCTTGTGGAAAAGCGTACAAAGCGTGCTGAGCCGTCCCGTGTCGCGCTAAAGCGTGCTAGTGGAAAAGGGCCTTTAGGGTCACGGACTTGGTCCGGGTTCGAGGAGAGGGACATCCATGGTGAATATGGGCAAGACGACAGCCAGCAGAACACCTACTCATCGTTGCTAAGCTGGGCACAGCTTACTTCCAGCTGTCTGATGGCTCGGCGAGGCATGCCAACGAGCTACAGTGTGTCTGGTGTTGGAAAAATTCTCTTCAACCACTAGTCAAAGAATCAGGCAGGACTGAAGTTTCAGTAAATTTAATTTGCACTGATCAGTGGAGAACAATAAGTGATACACTCAGAGTTGCCTACAGAAATTGTTCTGAATCACATACACAATTTTCAGTCTTTAAGCATCCTGTTATCTCAAAACTGTCCATGAGAGAATATCTGATTCAGTCTGGTTCTTCCAAACTGTCTCCCTTAATCATAACAGCACAAAACATTCACATGAGAACAACCAGATAAATGTCCAGCTGGTTGTCCTTGTACATTTTCACCCAGACTCTGAGGTACCAAAGAAAAAGAATACAAATTTAATCTATCATTTCCTCCCCTTTGATTCCATGTAAGGCATCATAAATGAAAAGTGATAACAGGTTATGGCATCTAAAACCCCATATGGCAGCTATGCTAAGCTCCAGTGCATTTGTCATGCGGTGACCCTCGCGGATCACCATAAGACGCCAAGAGTCCACCAGTGAGTTTTGCGATGATGGTGATTTATTAACACAACAAGACAAGGCAAGACTGTGAGCCGCTCAGGGCAAAACACACATAAATCAATACAAGGACTCGCAGTGCTAACCCCAGCCGCTACGAGCTAAACTGTGACATGGCATGAGACACGAACCTGACATGAAGGTCAAACGACGCTCTGACAAGGAAAGTTGACAATACTCGTGCAATTTTACTGCCGCTAGTGCCCGCTTTATAAAGGCGAACACTAACGAGCAGTAATGACAAGCAGCTGACCAGCCTTGACAGGCGGAAGCCCCACCGAGCATCTTCACAATAAGAGCCCGGTGAGACCAGAATACAACCCACAACTGTCAAGGCCAGCAGCGAGTTGTGCTTAGCCGGAGCGCGGACAGAACCCAGCGCTCAGGTCGTAACAGTACCCTCCCTCCGAGGGCGGGCTCAGAACGCCCCAAGGACCACCCTGCCCCCCCACCCCCTAGGGTGGGTGGCTGGGGGTAGGTGCGGAGGGAGAGAGACCAAACCCAGAAACAAAACAGTGACAAGAATAACTATATACAGGACAATGACGAGAATAACTACTCAAATTAAATCAAGATGCACATGGAGAAAACAGAAAAAACAGAACTACTGGGTCAGAAACACTAAATACAAGACTATGACAAAATACCGAATATTCAAATCAGAAAATACACAGAGGAAAATAAGGCAACAGTAGAACATACACCATTTGCCAAGGATCCCCAAATAAGTTACAGAAAACACCGGACAGTACGAGAAAATTAGATCTTGGCCCACATGTTACACAAGAAAATAACTTTCCACCTGTGTGACTACTCAAATAACCAAACACAAAGAGCAGAGCACTTACTGGCTCATACCCAACTACATACAATGCAAACTAGGGCAACTGCGAGACATAACCATAACACAAAATACACAGGACAGCAAGGAAAAAAAAAACAGAACAATCACTGCGACAGATCAACACCAGAAAAACGACCACTACCCTACCCCCCCCCCCGACTGTTTATGCTGACCGGCGGAGACCAGGCGCCATAGGAACAGTTCAGGTGGTCTCCCCGCATTCAACAGCCGGCGGGTGGTCATAGGAGGCGGAACATGACCAGGCGGCTCACCACAGTCCAATGCCCAGCACGTCTGCTCCTCTGGTGGTCAAACCAGGTCGCCCGAAGACACACACAACACGTCGGGTGGCCGACCCGAGGCCCCGAACCGGTGAAACAGTTCCTCAGGCGGCCGACCCGTGTCCCTCAGCCACCAGTCTCAGGGAAAAACAGCCCGCGGCGGCCTCCCTGATGAGGACAAAACTCGGGAGAGCCGGGGCGAGCGAACAGGAACCCCCACGGCCCCCGGCGATGATGCACAGGGGCAGTGACTCAGCAGAGGGGAAAGATGGCACGGATGAGCCCAAAATCCGTCCGACGGCGAAAGGTCTGCAGCTCCTCCCCCGTCCGCGGACCACACTGGTGCTGCACCTCCTCTGGACCCGGATTGGGTCCCAGCTGCACCCACGTCAGGCCCCGATTGGGCCAGAACCACATCTGCGGTGGACCCCGGTTGGGCCTCTGGCGCACCCATGTCGGACCCCGATTGGGCCAGAACCGCACCTGCGGTGGACCCCGATTGGGCCTCTGGCGCACCCACGTCGGACCCCAATTAGGCCAGAACCGCACCTGCGGTGGACCCCGATTGGGCCTCCAGTGCACCCATGGTGGACCCCGAATGGGCCAGAACCGCCCCCGCAGTGGACCCCGACTGGGTCGGTGCAGCTCCGCTGACGATCTCCACCCCCAAACCTGGGACCTCCAACCCAGTGACTCTGATTCGTTCCACGCCGGCGACACTGCAACAAGGCTTACAAACAGGAAGAAAACCAGGATCAGAATCACCGGTAGCAACAGAACCCAGCGAGACAAGCTCGGGCGCAACAGACGGCTGCTCCTCACTCGCCTCCCCAAGAGGCAGGCAAAAATGCTCCAACACAGGGGACAGAGACTCAAGAGGAAGCACTTGCCTGCACTCGGGTTCTGTTGCCACCCAGGACTTCGACGATCCAGGTTCAGGGCGGCGACTCTCGTCAGCAGGCTCCAACTCAGCTGCGTCGGGCTCCGCAGCTGGCAAGATGTCATCTGCAGCCTGAGGTTCCTCCCGCACTGCTGTCCACGCCGATGACCCGTATGGCATGGGGGCAGGGGACCCTCGACCCACTGGCTTGGACCGCTCCTGCGAGGAGACCTGGGGATGCTTCATTGTCGGCTCAGGCTCCGGGCCGCAGTCCGCTCTTCTCCTCCGTCCAGGACGTGGCTGCAGGGCCGGATCCAGACTTTCCAGCACTGCAGGCCCCCTCTTCATCCGACGACGTTGGCCTGGCGTCGCGGACCGCTTGACCGGGTGGGACACAGAGGCAGCAGGTTTAGTTATTTTCTCTACAGCAGGTGGAGGGAGCTCGGAGGTCTGCGAACCCCGAACTCTGCCCCCAGGAGTCAGACAAGGCAGATTATAATCATGATGTAATAAGTTATCATGCACTTGCCTTCCTCCCAGTGAAGAGATGGTTCCTGCTGTAGGGGACGTTGTTCCTCCTTCTCCCCGCTGGATGGCGACAGAGGGCCCCCTGGAAGGACGAGGTGGGGCCGCTCTCAGCGGTTCGCTGACGGGCTTCGCCGGCAGCAGGTCCAGCCGGGGATTCTGCTGAGGATTACCTGGGCCATTGCGGCGACGTCGTCGTCAGCCCCCAGATGGCGCGAACTCCTGGACCAGTTCCGGGACAGGAACGGGACTCCAACGTGGAAGCGAGGATGCCTCCTCCTCTGCTTCCTGCTTTCTTCCTCCTCCAGCCCACGAAGTATCTCACGCTGCGTAGCAAGTTCATCTTTCCTTGTCATCACCTCCGGGTGATCGTCGTAATGGAGAGGAAGGTTGTCCAGGAGATCCTCAGCGTAGTCCAGGTGCCGACGTATGTTGCTGGGAGTGTCGTACAGCGTAGCGGTGAATAGAGTCCCATCCACATTCTCCAGAGCCTCTGCTAGCTCTTTGCCCAGGTGCCGACTGTGGCCCTTAGATGACGGCATTCTCCCAGCAATTGACACCCAGACAGGGAAGAACAATAGTCCGATTAAGGCAAAAACTCACAGTGAAAAGGCGTCTCGGTGTGGCGTCTCCGTTTAGACGTCCTGGCAGGAGTATACTGTCATGCGGTGACCCTCGCGGATCACCATAAGACGCCAAGAGTCCACCAGTGAGTTTTGCGATGATGGTGATTTATTAACACAACGAGACAAGACAAGACTGTGAGCCGCTCAGGGCAAAACACACATAAATCAATGCAAGGGCTCGCAGGGCTAAACCCAGCCACTACGAGCTAAACCGTGACATGGCATGAGACACGAACCTGACATGAAGGTCAAACGACGCTCTGACAAGGAAAGTTGACAATACTCGTGAGATTTTACTGCCGCTAGTGCCCGCTTTATAAAGGCGAACACTAACGAGCAGTAATGACAAGCAGCTGACCAGCCTTGACAGGCAGAAGCCCCACCGAGCACCTTCACAGTAAGAGCCCGGTGAGGCCAGAATACAACCCACAACTGTGGGCCCAGCGCTCGGGTCGTAACAGCATTGATGTGCAACAGACCCTAACTAGCTAGTGATGGGGAAAGTTTGCCATTGACCCTGCAGCCCCAGGTGCCGGCTAACATTTAGTCCTTTAGGAGGAAATATAGAACAGTAAAACTTATTAATTAATGGTAAAAGTAATTAATGTGTTATGGTGGGAGCGCCGATCTCGTCCGCGCTCGGGCCATACATCGTCTTTGCCGGCTTTTGACAGCAGTGGTTACCTTCTGGCTCCCCGGGCTCTTATTGTGACAGCGCTCGGAGGGGCTTCCTGCTGTCAGAGCCGAACAGCTGTGCTGCATTTACGGCTTGTTAGCGGCCGGCATTTATACGGGCGCTGACAGCAGTACAATGCAGCAGTCTCATCTAACATTTCTTGTGAGTACTTTGTGCCAGACATTGAGCGAGCGGTTCTTGTCTCAGACGTCACCCTCTCCTTGTTCCTGGTTAAGACAGTAAGTAGCTGGGTGTAGCCTTACGGTCCCATGTATCTTGTGTAGTGTGTTTTTGCCCACAGTGGCTCATTGTTTTGTGTATGTAACCTTGTGTTCTCATATTAAACATCATTGCAAAACTCACTGGCGACTTCAGGCGTCTTATGGTGGTTCGCGAGGGCCACCGCGTGACATAATGATTAAAAAAAACCCATCAAAATCAAATGATCATAAAGTAAGGATGATAGTAAGGATATATGTGTCATTGCTGCATGCAGTATGTCATTGCAGCTTGTATAAAAATAAAGCATAAAAGATGAAAACAAAGCAAAAATAACAAAATATAAAAACAGAAATAAAAGTAACATAAAATAAAATAGAAAATAAAATAATGTTTCAAACTTCATAAATGTATTTAGTGCATTTCAACTTCACATCATGATCATGCAACTTCTTTCGGTTTTTCTGCATGTCAATCATACTTTTACTCTGTACTTGGGTCATGGAGAGACACTTTGAGCTCACACTGTTTGTTCATCATCCCTATCATCCTCTGCAACTGCTCCATGGTGCATCACTAAATTAACAAGCACAAGTCTCGTCATCATATTACAGATGCAGGGAATGACACAAGAAAAGACTAGAAATATTACCATAAAATTCATTAACAAGTTCATGATGAGACCTCTCCATAAAGAGAATAACCAACTTAATCAGGTATGTTCATCAGTGACATTGTCCTTGGCTATGGCAGCCTGCAAAGCAGTCAAATGCCGTATGGCTGAGGCAATCACGTGACCATCTGCATCATTTTCAGGGATAAAAGTACAACAATAATCCCCTACAATTACACACACTCCCCCTTGGGCGGCAGTTATTTGATCAAGAACCATCCTATTTTGGGACCAGAAAAAGCAGACAAAGAAAAATTCATAAATGAGTGTAGTCTATAACTAGTTGTTTCAATCCATAAGGTATTCTTAGCCACTCCCACCAAAGGGAACAAGCAATTAAGTACCTCCTGCTCCGTGGTTTCTAACTTGAATTCTTCCTGCACATCCGTGCCCCAGATGGGATCATGTGGTGAAAAAGAAACATCTCTCTTCACCCTGCCTGCCTGTCCTGCCGACAACATCATGTTGTCGGCAGGATGGCATGGGTGTTGGGGTGTGTGCCCCTGTGGTGGTCAGTCACCACCACAGGGGCACACACCCCTCCCCAGTTCATGGGCAGGTGTGAATAGGCACGATGGCCACACAGCCACCAGCCCCCATCATCATATATGTGCCGTACTTGTGAGAGTCACAAATTGCAGTGTGTGCAGAGCTCCTGCAAGGTGACATTGCCTTCCAGACTTCTAGATTGACAGTAAGGATCTTCAGGACAGCTTTTGCCCACTACGTTGATCCGGTAGGTAGCAGTACGGGGTGAGATGTACTGTGTACCGTTGCACACCTGGAAAATGATTAACTGACCAGAGAAACATTTCCACACCCTTTTAGACAAAAGGAAAAATTCCCCGGCAAGGTTAATCATGCCTTCACCAAGTAAGGGATGTCATCGTATCTCTGGTCAGTGGAGTCATAGACAATGTGGCAGGTGTGGTTCAAGTTAATGTTTGCTGTACTATTTCTATACATAGCCTTGTGCAAGAAACAAACAGCTTCTGACAGTTCCATTGGTTTAGCAGTAACCGATATTTGACCAACTGAGAGTGGGAGCAAAGAATACACATAACAACTTGAATGATTAGCTGTTTTGGCTGTGTGATTAACATACTTCCACCACACATTACCAGCATAAACATGGTCATCATAACCTGGTCCTTCTAGCCATTTGTGATGCGTATGAGTAACATACCTAGCCTTGCAATAAATAGGTAATGTTGTCCCTAAAAGTAACCAAATCAAAAGTGTTACCACAAGGATGATGATAATGACGATGATGAAAAAACAAGTGCACCATTCACATCTTTCTGCTGCCAACTTTCTCTCTCTTGCATTTTGTCGCTCCATGATAAACAATGGTTGTTTCGCTGAGCAGGCCATTGCTGGATGCCTGAGAGCACCATCAGCTGAACACCCACACAGTGAAACAATGACTTGCTTGTATAGCTAAACAATTAAACAGTAACTTGCTGAGGGTTTTGAATGGGGTAAAGTTTGCAATGTGTCAGGTGCATCCAAAAATCACATCCTTTGACTTTCACGGCTGTTGGTGTCACCAGGATGACCTTGTGTGGTCCTTGCCAGGGAGCGTCAGCCAAGTTTTCCTTTTTAATGGCTTTGATGAGGACAAGATCTCCTGGTTTGACTATGATGGGTGCACCCCCGTGTTCCTTCCTGGGAAGAGCAGCATGTACAACATCTCAAGTCAACATTCTTCACATGTAATCAGCTAAACACATGTCCTCATCACCTGAATTAAATGGCCTTAATGGTGGGAGTAGTTAAGGCTTGCCATACATTTTTTTTTTTCCTATTTCTGACATTGTTTTCCTAAGCCTTCTTTAGTGGTCCTATTTGTGCGTCACACCAACCCTGCAGATTGTGGATGGTAAGCTGAGTGGTTTTCCAAGTTAATGTTAAGTGCTGTGCCTAACTGTGATATAACCTGATTTACAAAATGTGTTCCATTATCTGAGTAAATCTTTAAGTATTCCAAATCTTGGTACTACTTCAGCTAAGAGTTTCTTTGCTATTGTAACAGCATTTGGATGAGTGCAAGGGAAGGCATCTGTCCATTTAGTAAATGTATCAAAAATCACTAAGCAATATTTATTCCCTTCACATTTATTTAGTTCAATGAAATCCATGCAAATGTTTTGAAATGGATAAATTGATGCAGGGAAAGTACCCTTCTGAGGTCTTAAGTGTCCCTGAGCATTGTTTTTTGCACAGATTAGGCATTTCTTACAAAATTGAATAGCAAATTGGCTAAACCCATAAGCAGTAAAAGATTTGCTCCACATAGAAGCCATCCCCCTTGTTGCTACATGGGAAAGACCATGTAGCAGAACAGCTGTCTGGTGGAATAATTTGCATAGCAAAATGGGTTTGTTATTACAGCATTTGTAGAGTTTTGAAATTTTGTCAAATGTTGCCCCCCCCCTTTTTTTATCCACCAGTAAATTTCAGCTTGTCGTGATGTTTCCTGGGTGTTGGTGAGCATGTCATGTGATAGCTGTTCTCAGTGTTAAAAGAAGAGATGCTGTGATGTGATTTCCTATATGACCTTATGCAGCTGCTTTTGCGGTGTTGTCTGCAAGTGGTTTCCCTTAGAGATTGGATCTGTGCCATTAGTATGTGTGGTACATTTGCATATGGCCAATTTGGAGGGAAATTTTACACTGTCTAATAGTTTTAAGATGAGATCTTTGTGTTAGTTTGGCTTTCCTGTTAATGTAATCATGCAAAATGTGTATACTGTGGGTGCTTTTCCCTGGTCTAATTTACAAACCTCAGTTAGAGCAACTAATTCAGCTGCTGATGCAGAATAATGTGATGGGAGTTTTTGTACCTGTAAAACGGTGTCATGGGTGACCACTGCGAAACTGGACAAGTTTGAACCAGTACAGTCACGTTTGGAGGAGCCATCAACAATGTGAGATCAGGGCGTGGCAATGTTTCACTCTCAATTTCTACCAAACAGTCATGAGGTTTGCCTTGTGTTGAAATTGGTAAAAGCTTGCAAAGTTCAATGGTTAGATGAGGCTGTGATAATAGCACTGTCATGCATGCAAGGTGTCTGGATGGTGAGAGAACTGATATTTTACTTTGTGACAAGATAACTGATACTGCATGTGTGACCTTTAGGGTCAAGAGATGAAAAATGATGACCCCTGCCGAGGCCCGCACCACCATAGAGGCAGCTATGAAAGCCTGCACACATGGCGGCACTGCCCCCGCCACAGGGTTCAACCTTGTAGAACAAAATGCTGTTGGACGCATTTTTGTACCACTTGTCCGGAGAAGGACTGACATCAAGTGTCCCTCTCTACAATCAACCACTTCCACAAATGGCTTTTTATAACTGGGGAGTGCCAGGACACCAGTGCTGACCAAAAGTTTTTCATTTTAACAAAAGCCTCTTCTGCCTCAGGTGTCCACTCAATTTTGTCCACCTGAGCCATGGGTGTTTTGTAAATGAGATCAGATAAGAGTTGTCCTTCAAATGAGTAATTTGCAATCCAAAAGTGACAATAATTTAAAGTACCCAGAAATGACATCATGTCTCTTTTTGTGACGGGTCCGTAAATATTTGACCTCTTTTTCCCACAACTGTATTTTTTTTCCTTATTGACTGTGAGACCTTGTTCTGCTAAAAAAAATTGCAATAAGGCAATGGTGTCATGTCCGCTGCGTAATTGCGCAGCGAACAAATGAATTGGTTCCAAGCCCAAAGTGCAGTAATGTAAAGTGTTTACTAACAGACAGGGAGTAACACAAAATGTCCATGTAACAGTCACTGATTGATAATGAGACAACCGGCTACTAGCTTCGTTGGCTAGGATGAAATGCCAAGCGCGCTCCAGACAGAGCAGGACCGGAGAGGACGGCATTAATAAAAGAAGACTTACATACACGTTGGAGCAAGAAGGCTCTGGAATAACACCGTACAGTCCAAAGAAAGGGAGCCAACAATCCGCGAGCCAGGAAGTCCAACGTTGACTAAGCCGCCACACTGACTGATCACACTGCCTCACAAAAGTATACAGATCACTAATGAAGGCAAGTGGACACAGCAGTGTGGCAAGCAAGTGCATGACTGATTGAAAGTGTGTGTGTGTGTGTGTGTGTGTGTGTGTGTGTGTGTGTGCGCGCACGCGCGTGCGTGTGTATGTGTGCATGTGGTGATGAGACACAGCCGGTGAATGTCTGGCGAGGGAGAACGAGAGGCATGGCCATAGGACTGGCAGGGGGCCAGGCTCAAATAATCTGCCAGCTGAAAGTAATAAGCGCAATCAAAGACCTACAGCCACAGATCATGGGCGGGGTTGAAAACAACCCCGCACATGACAAATGGTGTCTTGTTTACATGTTTCTTCATCAGGCAATGCCAGCAAGATGTTGTCAACTTAAAGGAGCAACTGGCTGCCATTAGGAGGAGTAAACTGTGCCAAATTTGCTGACATTGCCTGTGAAAAAATAGTTGTTGGTTCACAGTAACCTTGTGGTAACCAGGTGAATGTATACCTTTTGTTTTCAAATGTGAATGCAAACCAAAACTGATGATCTTTAATGTATTGGGATGCTGAAAAAAACACATTGCTGATGTCTATCACTATAAAAAAAAAATGAATGTGTGGTTGTGGGTCATTTTACAAAGTGCATAGAGCAGGGGTCACCAACGCGGTGCCCGCGGGCACCATGTCGCCCGCAAGGACCACATGAGTCGCCCGTAGGCCTGTTCTAAAAATAGCACAACTCGCAAGTGAGCTGCGTCTAAGATGTAATTTTTTCTGCCACTATTTTTTAAAATCACACTTGCATTTATATAGATTTTAAAATGACAATGTCTTAAAAATAAAAAAAAATGAAAATATGTTTATTATACATAAAGGAAAGGTGAATCTGACCTAGTTCAAAGGTCAGTATTGTGCGCATGACAAAACCTTCGCGCTTGTGGAGAGTAAGCTAGCAGGCAGTGAAGCTGGTGAGCGCAGTGCAGTTTCCTAGCCCCAAAACATGGCAAAAAAAAAAAAAGACAGAAAATTTATCATTTTCAAAGTGAGCGGGAGGAAGAGTTCTTTTTTACTACCGTGAAAGGAAGCTGCATGTGTTTCATTTGCAGGGCGATGGCGAAGCGGCACTATGTGGAGCGACACTTCACTACCCACTCTTTTTTTTTTTTTTGGGCTTATCTTGTACCCGTAGGTGGATTTGTTCTGCATTCCCGTGACAAGCCACCAGCCGCTGCGTGCGCAAGCGCCTCTTAACTCCCTAACCTGCATGTTTTTGCATGAAAAACCAGAACATGCAAACTCCACACAGATCACTGTTGGCCGGGGGCAGGGATCGAACCCACGATCCCCGCGATTCCCCCGGCCGAGGGTAAACTGCTGCTGCGGTGCTAACCACTGCACCACCGTGCATAACAGCACTCTCAGTGCTGTTTAGCTTCTCCTCATGAAAGGACAGTGCTGGTTATTACTCCAGCATGATTCTTGGCAAGAACTGTATGGATATAATTCCAGTGAAGTAGAACACACAAAAGTGTGTTTATTAAATGTAACAGATTTTGAGCAGAATTGCAGCTGATTTGTTCAGTTAAAAATGTGATAAGATTTATTTAATATGAAAGTTGATTTTTCTTAAATGTTGCATAACTTTTTCAAACATGGTTCAACATAGTTCATGAATTAAAAGGGTTTAGTTTTTTATGGTTAAAAGGGACTGGTGAAAACTGGGCATTTTTTTAATGAAATGTAGAAGGGATCATCTGAACAATTGCTGAGATTAATAAAAATAAAGTGTTGAATATTGATCTTGTCTGTTACCCACTCTAAGTTATTGATAATTATATATATATATATATATATATATATATATATATATATATATATATATATATATATATATATATACACAGTATATATATATATATATATATATATATATACAATTTGTTATTTTAGAGGAGTGTGTCAAGCTGGTGCCCTTCACATGACTCGATACCCATGAAGTAGCTCTTGGTTTCAAAAAGGTTGGTGACCCCTGGCATAGAGAATACTGTCTTTTGCATGGTCTATAGTGTGATTTTGCATTTATTTTGACCAACTCTGCATTTTTTATTAATCCTACATCTGCCTGTCCTGTTGACCACAGAGAAATTGGAATTTTTGACAGTGTATGTTCCTTTTCTTAATGTAAAAGTGATCAAATGGGTGAGCTGGGAACATCAATGTGGACCTCTTTTTGTACTGTGGTCACTTAATTCAAGGGCAGTGAGTAGGTGTCAAGTTTTGAGGAATATCAACCTTTGGATTGGAAGTTTGCTTCCAAGACTGACCACATTCCTCTGCTGTGGTCACAAACCGACCTACATCCTTCTAGTCCATGTGTTTAGGTTTGACCAATGAGATGTGAGCCTCCCAGTATTTAAAATGCCTGCTATCCTCATCAGACAGCACGACAGATGCCCCCACATATCCCCTTGGTGACCAATACAGATTTTTAATGACCAGTCTGGAGGATGGATTTGCAAGGAATGTTTTAGACTCTAAATTCTGCATAGCTTTTGTGTGCAGGTCTAATGTCACAGACATGAGTGTGGTCCGGCTGAAACCAAGCGCAGTGAGTAGCAGTACCTGGTCACATTGAAATCCTGCAATACATTTATTCCTTCCACATGTGGAAATGTGATGCTCTCATACCATTATCCATTGAGATTATAAAAATATTGAGGGCTGAGAGGAGATCCCATCCCAGAAGGTTGACAGGGCATGTTTCAGACAATATGAAACAACATTCTGCCATGTCACCTTTGACAGGGTCTTTTACCTTGACATTTTTTTGAAAGGTGCTCTATTTTTAACTTAGCATTTATAGCTTTTACAGTTATTTTTTCATCTGATTTTGTAAAATTGTGAATGTCTGCGCCTGTTATTACTGATCTGCATGCTTCTGTGTCACATCGAAACTTCATTGGAATGTCTTGAACCTGCAACATCTCTTCAGGTAAACACTGCATTGTCAACATCAGATCAAAGTCAGGTAAATGGAAAATGCCTGTTATGTCAGTGTTAGCATCAATAGTCGCACTTATCTTAGGTGCGGTCAGTCAGGCAGTCGGCCCATGAGGTCCTCCATCCCCTCTCCGTCGCTGCTGCCGTTCAGGACATTGCCTCCACCAGTGGCCCCTTTGTCCACACTGATGACTAAACGTCACGTTCCACTTGCCATGGCCAGCCCACCCCATGCCTCCTCCCATCTCCCCTCGACCGCTGATGCCCAGTTCCGGTGCCAACCTGAAAAATAGAATCAGGGAGAAGCGCTGCCCTCCCCCCTCGTCAGCAATCACATAAACAGGAGTTGTTTTTTCTTTCATTTTTTTCCCTTTTCTTTCCTTTCCTCCTGTACTGTCTCTGCATGTTTGGCATAGGTTAACACATCACCAAATGCACAGGTGCAGTATGTGACCAAATCTTTGCAGACATAATCCGTCAGGTGTGGGTGCATGTTTTGCAAAGAGACACTTTTCAAATGCTGCCAATAAAGTTCTACACCTGAATCATTATCAACCTTAGTTAAACCAGAATGGCTATCAAAAACCGCTTGTAACCTGGTTCTATAAGCTTCCACACCTTCATCTTTACCTTGTTTTGTGGTTTAGATTGTCCTGTATAAGGTGGATTTGAAAATTTAATCATAGGATATTGTTCAGTGACAACATGTTTCATAATCTTCAGATTTATTGACCGTATTGATAGTGAATGTGGAGTGGATATGTGTGCATATCTACTTAACTTCCTTGGTGCTCCGGTGAGGCGAGGTGATGTCAGCCGCAGCCCCCCAACCTGGAGGTGTTCTGTGGTGTCAGGGTATATGGGCTGAACAGCGGGGGGACATGGAGGAGGAGGAGCAGAAACACAGCCCACTGCCCCCACGTCAGACTCGTCATGCACCACAGAAGAGAGAGAACACATATTAGTCAAATCCTTTTTTTTTTTTTGTACCATGGTCAATTTTTCAGATTTATCATCAGATTTAGATTTGACCACAAAGTCACAAGGTCCGGGTCAGCCTGTCGCTCTTTTTTTTTTTTTCCATCTGAAGCCATAATGCAACTGTGAGCTAGAGAATCCAATTACACTGCAAAAAGTCAACTATAAGTCAAATGAAATAAACTAAGGCTGTTTACATGCCTTCAGGCATCCCCCCCCCCCAAAAAAAAGTCAAATTTTCTTGCTCTACTGGCAGTATATTTTACTTAAAATAAGCAAAAAAAAATTCTGGCAATAGATAATGTTAGTTAAAAATAAAAATAAAAATAAAAAAACATCTGCCAACAAAGTAAGATTAAATTGCTTAACACAGTAAAGCAGTATCATAAAGCAAGCAAAAATCCCATAGAAAACTACACAACAAAGAAATTATTGAGAACACTATCTTGAGATAAAAGCAAGCATCTAATATATTTCATCTTACCAAAATCCCCAGTTCAGTGTGACCTTATTATTGCCTTCAGCACAAACACAAGTTAGTCCTCTCACACACATACACACACACATACGATAGCAAGCCCAGATGAGCACACACACGTTAGTAAACAATCCCAAAGCCGCTTATAAGCACATCTGGCAACCAAAGGTTTTCACCATCAATCACTTTTCGTGACCTTGAAAACACATTCCTTTTTCACCATCTTTCCCACTTACCAATCACCAACTTCATCTCCTCCGTGCATATTTCTGCCGTCTTCCGTTAAAACAAAAATCTCATTCTCATCCTCTCGCGTTACACAGCACCACGATACGCATCCTCACTTCTTGCCATGTCGCAAGATCTTGCTCCCTTCCTGCCTCTCACGATCTCTGCCTCTGCTATAGCAGTTACCCGTTTTCATCAAAACATAAAACCATAAAGACGTTATTAAAGACACACAAACACGCAAACAACCAGACAAACAAACTGCAGTTATTTATTTTAATTTACTTATTATTTTATCTTAGTCTAAAGGCTATTTTATTCTTTTTTAAGCTTACTTTAAGTTATATCTTATGGTATTTTAATTATTGTTATTATATTAAAGTTATTCCTTACTATATTAAGGCTATTTCTTATTAAAACTATTTTTCTTGTATTTTTTTCTCTATATATAATTTTCTAGTTTATTTAGGCTGTTAATATCAATCCGAGGGTACTGTACCTTCCACTGCTGCTGTAACCTTCTGAGCTGATATTGCACCACGATGTGCACTCCACCCTGATATCACGCCGTGGGTACTGTACCTTCCACCGCTGATACCATTCCGCGATCTGCACTCCACACTGATATCACTCTGTGGTACTATGTATCCTTCTGCGTGCCTATTTCCTGATTTTAGACTCATAAACTAAAATCCAGTAAAAATGCATTTATTACTGAGCGGTTCCGTTTAACTGTGGTACTTTTCCCGACTGGACTCGAACCAACGGTACCAAAATCTATGCGTAATCCCACGACCGGACTGCAGCCGACCGTGCCAGATGTCTTAACCATTAATAAATATTATTTAATAAGTATTATTTTAATAATAATAATTAAATTTACTCACTTCAATCCGCCTCGGTTCTGCTCCATCACCCTCTCCGCCTCAGCGCTACAGACCGCCTCTGCTGTCACCTCACTTCAGACAAACCGCTCCAATTGGGATGCAGGTGGGAGGTCTTATCCGCAGCCCGTATACTGACTGTGAGACCGGTCCAAAGTGCCACAGGCGTGGAGAAAGATTTCTGGAGTCCCTGTTCGGTGCATCAAATACAGTATGTTGGAAAAATTATCTTCAACCAGTAGTCAAAGAATCAGGCAGGACTGAAGTTTCAGCAAATTTAATTTGCACTGATTAGTGGAGAACAAGAAGTGACACTCAGAGTCACCTACGGAAATTGTTCTGAATCACATACACAATTTTCAGTCTTTAAGCATCCTGTTATCTTAAAAATGTACATGAGAGAATATCTTGTTCAGTGTAGTTTTTCCAAACTATGTCCCTTAGCCATAACAGCACAAAACATTTGCATGAGAACAACCAGATAAATGTCCAGCTGGTTGTCCTTGTACATTTTCACCCAGACTCTGATGTACCAAAGATAAAGAAAACAAATTTATTCTATCACCGGGAAGAGGCTTCTGGTGAAGGGGCTGCAAAAGAGCAGCAGTCGGTGGTGATGAGGAGAGGCGCTTTTGTCCATGAGATCAGGCATTTACTCTGAGAGCCTGCTGCTTCCAGGGGCGCGCCTGCTGCAGGGCTGCCCTGGGCCCCCAAGCCAGTTCTACCCTTTTCTGCCAGAAGGACAGTAGTGTAAATGTAATAAATAGTTCTTTGTTCATATGTCTGTGCATGTAAAAAAAAAAAAGAAGAAGAAAGAAAATGTTATTGTTCTGGGTGTTTTGATTAATAAAGGAATGCAGCAATGTTTTAAGTTATTAATGGACTTTTATTTAGTTTACAGGTGGCAGAATAATCCACCTTGCCATGGGGAGCAGGATGGTAGTTCACCCGTCCTCCCTAGTTTAGGTTTTGTTGTGTGAATGTGGTAGGCCATTTAGTAATTTCAGTTTTAAGCCGTGTTCACACCAAACGTGAACAGGCAGCGCAAATCCATACAAAGTTAAAGGGAAGACGTGAGTACGTGCAAATTTTCATCATCACGCGCTCACATCTGCTAGCTAGCTAGCTAGCTAGCGGACGGAGTAAAATTGTCACCATTGCAGAGTAAACTAGTTAGAAAATGAAACTCACTCACCGGGAGACAGGAGGACCGGGAACTCTTCAGCTAAATCAGGTTTTTGGAGTTGTTTACCCACTGTTTCTGGCCACGGATGTCCTAGCAAGCTAGCAACGTAAACATTGATCATCTGTGAAGTGTTGAAGGCTTGAGACAACATTTTCAGGTGAGCCCCCGGTCAGATAATGTAAACATAAGCGTGACGTTATTTTGGGAATTTCCACAGCAGGTTGAACACAGCTATAGAAGTTTTAAAGACAACTTCGCCTATATGCATCTCACTATTTCATGTCTATTGGCGTGTTTACATCGAGTTGCGTGAAAAATTCTCCTGTTCACGTTTGGTGTGAATGCACCTTAAGTTTTTAGTGTTTGATTCAGGTCCTAAATTGGGGAAGGGCTCTACTGTATGTGTTTTTGGATTTTCTACGGGGGGGGGGGGAGGGGGGGTCATGTTGGGTTTGATGTCTCTTTTATTGTGAAGTGCAGTGTAGTGGCGGCCCACTTCCTCTTCCACCACTGCACCAACCGATAAATACCAGAGGGCATCCATTACACGGCTTCTTTGCTGATGCCCCTGCCTGGTAGCTGTATTGTGTGTGCTATATCAATAAAGCTGAGTTCACACGTTCACCCAGCCTCATCCTTGTATAAGGTATTTATCCATACATAACACTCTCCAATGTTGATGCTTTCACTCTGGTGATGGCAGAATCTCAAGGTCATTACTAGCTAGAAGCTTTGGCCAGCGCTATCCATTGGACATGCATATTCATGCATCTTCTACATATTTTCATGTATTGGTGCTGCATTGGTGCTGTATTGGTGAAAAATTAATTTCACATTTGGTCTGAATGCATCTTTAGAATGTTTTTTTTTATTAACTATAATTTTATAGTTATTGATGGAAAATTTCTTTGCTACACTAAGTTATATGAATTTTGATGTACGTATATGAAATTTTTGTGTATATATATATATATATATATATATAAAGCTTAATGCGTTTACTGACTCAGGAAATCCTGTTACCATATTTGGAGTTGATGAGTAGTGGAAAAAACAGACTGAACGATGCTGATGTAACTGTTAGGTTATCAACTTTGAATGTTCAGTTCTATCACTGTGACTGTCCAGCCCTATCACTAATGTCAACTGGTTTCCTGCATGTAGTCAGTAGATACAATCTGAGTCATGAATTAAATAATCAAGATTCCCAGCAAACTTTATCAATTGAGTCATGAATGAACTATCAAGAAGTGACCTCACTCCGATGGCCCCTTGGATATATATAGCCAGAATCACTCTGTTAGTTAAGCCAATGCACTGTGGTAGTCTGTGAAAGCTGTACTCTGTATTGTCTTCCACTGGTCAGTGCATATTAAATTTGCTGAAACTTTGATCCTGATCAATGACTGAACCTCTCCTATTCTAACTCTTTAGCTGTCGCAGTCGCCGTATGGCGACTGGAACAGTTAAAGGGTGGTCAAGGACCCTAGTAGTCAACAGTGGCAAAAAATTTTTGTCAGTAAAATAGTTCAGATTTCCTAGGCTATAATGTGAAAGTTGCAAGAGATAATGGCTTACTGTCAATTAGAAAGATGTAGAATATGATCCAAAATTTCAGATAGGAATAAATTTACGCATCTAATTTGCATAATGTCGCGGCAGCTAAAGAATTACATAACTCAGTAAAAAGTGGACTTTGGACACATTTACACAAAGAATGGTTCGGGTTTTTTTTACACTGTTTTGTCTACGGGGGTATGTTTTTATCTAATCTTCAAAGTATTTGAATCAGAAAATCAATAAAATATATATATTAAAAAAAACCATATATTCATCTCTTACCTGTTGTGGGGGGGGGGGGGGGGCTCGCTTGCTCACATGACCGGTCCGTTTTCGTCCATCGTGGTCGCTGTTTTGCGTTTTGCTCTGCCATTTACACTCTCTACCACATCTACAACCTCTTATGATTATCCCACGTGAATTTGGTTTGTATTATGCTGTGGTCTATATTAATCATATATTCCATAACCTACATATGTTGAAGCATGTGGAAATGTTTAGTAATTACATATGTAAAGGACTTCACACCTCTGAAAGGACAAAGGCTCTCAACCGCCGAGTGAAGAACAAAGACGTTCCCAGACGCGGTGGAGGAGACCGGAGGAGCCACCCTCACCCCCTAAGGTGAGGAGAGGAAATACCAAGACAATGGGGGGATTAAGATAATGAGGGATGTCAGCCTTTGTTATGCATGTCTTTTGTTGTGTGCAAGTATAAAGCCAGTGAACCGGAGAGATTCTGCCTCTTTTCCCTTCTGCCACTCTGCACCAGATGAGACTTGTTGGAAGAGCTGATTAATAAACTCTGTTTATAAATCACATCGCCTCTTCATTTCCAAGCTCTTCTACACTGGTGACCCTGACGCGAGTATGGACCTGAGGCGTTCCCCCGCAATTGACTCATCCGTGGCGACCCACGCAGACGAGGGAACAGATGGACAACTGTTCCCCCCGGCAGAAGAGATTGACTGGGCTCAACCGAGCACCAGCACCGCCGTGAGAGCCGAGGCAAGGCACTCTCACCCGGCGGGCACAGCAGTGATGGTATGCACGAATGCCGTCACTGTCAAGCTGCCAGACTTCTGGCAAGAAGACCCCGCCTCTTGGTTTCAGCAGGCTGAAGCCCAGTTTACACTGGCGGGCATCACGGCTGACAATACCAAATTTTACCATATCGTCTCCAAACTCGACGCCGCCACTTCGAAGTGTGTGCGGAGCATGATCCGGTGACCACCGGCCCGGGACAAATATGAGACGCTCAAAGCAACCATCATGGCGAACTACGTCCCATCAGCGGAAGAGAGAGCCGAGAAGATCCTGGCGGTCTACGGCCACAGAGGGTGCAAACCGAAGGCCCTCATGGAGGATTTGCTACAGCTCAAAGAGGAGGACAATGACAACTTCCTCTTCCAGTTTATATTCCTCAGCACGCTGCCGCCACACATGAGAGGGACACTCGCCAGCATGAAATGCAACAACCACCAAGACTTCCGCGCACTGGCCAACGAAGTTCATCAGCTCGTCAACGCCTGCAAGGAGCTGACACCCACAGCAGCATCCGCGGACCTCAAAGCTGACGCCCCGAGCCACGAGGAGCCACAACCCACCGAGCAGACCCAGCCCACGGTGACAGCGACTCGGCCCAAACGTAACAGACAGAGCGACGTCTGTTATTATCACCACCGCTTTGCCGAGAAGGCCCGCAAATGCGTTTCCCCCCTGCAAATTTGCGATTTCGGGAAACGCCAAAGCCGAGAGCCGTTAACAGCAGCGGTTCTCGGCGAGAAGAATAAGCTGTTGTACGTGACGGATGGACACACAGGCAAGCAGTTCCTCATCGACACAGGAGCCCAGCTGAGTTTCGTCATGCCCTCCCACACAGATCGAGCCACGGGCACCCGGGGCAACGGAGCCGTGGCAGCCAACGGCTCTAGCATTGACACGTTCGGCGAAAAGAGCCTGCACCTCCTCATCCACGGCCGCAGCTACAGATGGACATTTGTTGTAGCGGCGGTGAGTTTTAACTTATTAGGCGCAGATTTTTTGTGTGCACATGGGTTATTAGTGGATCTAGCAAATAGGCGCCTGGTTAATGCACTGTCCTTTGCTTCTATTCCATGCTCAGCCCGAGTTTCTCCACCACCTGTGCAGGCCAATGTCACCACGGCAGGAGGTAAGTTTGAGCAACTCCTCACCCAATTTCCAGCACTCACAATTCCCAAATTCTCAGCCACTGTGGCTAAACACGGGGTTGAACACTTCATTCCCACAACGGGACCACCCGTTTTTGCCAAAGCTCGCCGCTTAGACGCGGCCAAGCTCAACATAGCAAGGGACGAGTTTACAACTCTTGAAAAATTGGGCATTGTTAGACGCTCGAAGAGCCCCTGGGCCTCACCACTTCACATGGTTCCGAAATCCGACGGTTCTTGGAGACCGTGCGGAGATTACCGCAGATTAAACAACGCTACAGCGCATGACCGTTACCCAATTCCTCACATTCAAGATTTTTCACTACATCTGGCGGGTGCGCGCATTTTTTCAAAAATAGACTTAGTCCACGGTTATCACCAAGTCCCAGTCCGAGCATAAGACATTCCTAAAACAGCGGTAATAACCCCTTTCAGCCTTTTTGAATTTCTGCGAATGCCTTTCAGCCTCAAAGGCGCTGCTCAAACTTTTCAACGAATGATGGACGTGGTCCTACGCAACCTTCCTTTTGTCTTCGTCTACCTCGACGACATGCTGGTAGCCAGCTCGTCTGAGGAAGGACACGAGCAGCACCTCACTACGGTTTTTCAGAGGCTAGAAGAGCACGGGCTAATAATCAATCCAGCCAAATGCAAATTCGGCGTGTCACAAATTGATTTTTTAGGACACAAAGTCTCTCCGAAGGGGGCAGTTCCACTTCCAGACAAAGTTCACGCGATAGAAAGTTTCCCACGGCCACAAACGGTCAAATCGCTACAGGAATTTTTAGGGATGGTTAATTTTTACAACCGCTTCCTCCCCCACGCAGCTCAGCTCATGCAGCCACTATATGACGCGCTCAAAAAAAAAGAAAGCTTCCAATGCGGTCGAATGGACCCCGGAGCGTGAACGCGCTTTCGTGGAAGTAAAAAGCGCCCTAGCTCACGCCACATTGTTAGTTCACCCAGATCCCTTGGCCCGCATCGCGCTAACCACAGACGCTTCAGACCTAGCTATAGGGGCAGTTGTAGAACAACTTGTCAGCGGGGTCTGGCAACCTTTAGCATTCTTCAGCAAATCGCTAAACCAAACTGAGCGTAAATACAGCACTTTTGACAGAGAGCTGCTGGCGCTTCATTTATCCATCCGCCACTTCCAGTTCTGGTTAGAAGGGCGGAGTTTCACGGCTTTTGTAGACCATAAACCGCTCACCTTTGCTATGGCTAAAATTTCAGAACCATGGTCAGGCAGGCAACAAAGGCAGCTAGCTGCGATTTCAGAGTTCACCACAGACATTCGACACGTGGCAGGCAAACTTAACGTAGTAGCAGACTGTCTCTCTCGCGCTGTGACACCTCCAGAGCGTGAGGAGACAGATTATACTGCCTCAGCAGCAGAGCTCTTCACTAACGCAGACACATACGCAGCACCTGTCCATGCAGGGATAGATTATGCAGCCATGGCGGAGGAATAAAGCGGTGACGCGGACGTGCGCGCACTCCTGTCTGGACCAACAGGGTTAAGGCTGGAGAAAAAGGGTTTACGCGACGGCGTACCCCCCCTAATATGCGATGTTTCAACCGGCCGACCTCGCCCGTTAGTACCAGCTACATGGCGCCGCCGTATTTTCGACGCAATTCACTCCCTCGCGCACCCAGGTGTGCGCACCTCGGTTAAAATGGTCACCGAAAAGTTTGTGTGGCCAGGCCTGCGCAAAAACGTAAAAGAATGGGAGAAAACTTGCATTTCTTGTCAACGCGCCAAAATACACAGACACACAAAAGCCCCTCTGGAGCCTTTTCCAATCCCTGCTAGAAGGTTCGACCACGTTCATGTCGACCTCGTGGGGCCACTACCTTCCTCCCAAGGTTTCACACACCTGTTAACAATGATAGACCGCACCACACGCTGGCCAGAGGCAGTCCCTCTAGCGGCAACCACAGCGGAGGAAGTCGCTCGCGCTTTTTTGACAAACTGGGTGGCACGTTTCGGCGTCCCATCGGACATCACGTCCGATAGGGGGCCTCAATTCGTCTCAGAGCTCTGGTCAGCCATGTCCAACAGCTTAGGGGCAACAATTCATCGCACCACCGCTTATCACCCTCAGGCTAATGGGTTATGCGAGCGTTTTCACAGGTCTTTAAAGGCTGCCCTCAGAGCCTCACTAACGGACACAAATTGGGTAAATAAACTTCCCTGGGTTTTATTGGGGTTGCGTGCTGCACCTAAAGAGGATCTAGACGCCTCTCCCGCAGAATTAGTCTTTGCACAACCTCTCAGGCTTCCAGGTGAATTTTTACCAGAGAACCCAGAGCCAGGGCACCTTCCAGTCCCAAGGTTTTTAGGCAGCAACGGACCGGGCTCTCTCCCCGGTCCAGCTCATCACTCCTTCCCACGGGTTTTTGTCCCTCAAGCTTTAAAAAACGCTGAGTTCGTTTTCGTTAAGCATGAAGCTTTAAAACCAACTTTCCGACCAGCATACGATGGGCCATTCAGAGTGCTGGAACATGGTGATAAACACTTTGTGCTTGATTTTGGGGATAGAAAAGAAACAGTCAGCATTGACAGACTTAAACCTGCCTTCCTGTTGAAAGACGAGCCTGCACAGTTGGCGAGAGCACCTCGGCGGGGTAGACCCCCCAAGAGAAAAAACTCAGCCCCCCGGCAGGGAACAGTTAACCTCTCTCCTTCCCACACTGCAGATTCCTCACAAGAAGGTTCCAGCAGGGCGCCTAAACCAACTTACAGCAGTTTTGGGAGAAGATTGAAACCCAGACAGCACAGGGACTGATACCAACCACTCCACAATTGTTCACTAATTGTGCTGCAACAGTTTAGGACTGACTTATGATTTTACTATGCTGTTATGATTACCACTGAACTCTCTTAGAAGCATGGCTGCTAGAAAGTTTCTTCCGTGGCAAGAGATGTAACACTTAGTATGTCATAGTAACTATCCTAGACTGTGAACCGTTCTATTGTCCTTTCTTAGTTGTTTGGGGGGCCTGTGGTCTATATTAATCATATATTCCATAACCTACATATGTTGAAGCATGTGGAAATGTTTAGTAATTACATATGTAAAGGACTTCACACCTCTGAAAGGACAAAGGCTCTCAACCGCCGAGTGAAGAACAAAGACGTTCCCAGACATGGTGGAGGAGACCGGAGGAGCCACCCTCACCCCCTAAGGCGAGGAGAGGAAATACCAAGACAATGGGGGAATTAAGATAATGAGGAATGTCAGCCTTTGTTATGCATGTCTTTTGTTGTGTGCAAGTATAAAGCCAGTGAGCCGGAGAGATTCTGCCTCTTTTCCCTTCTGCCACTCTGCACCAGATGAGACTTGTTGGAAGAGCTGATTAATAAACTCTGTTTATAAATCACATCGCCTCTTCATTTCCAAGCTCTACTACAATGCAGCTATTTTTCCTGTCTGATGCATTATTCCTGTGAGAATCCATGACAATCGTGGGCGCCGCTGTCTTGGTGCTGGTAGCTCAGTTTTTCGCCCATCGTGGTCGTAGTTTCGCATTTGGTCTGTCATTTACACCCTCTACCACACCTACAACCTCTTATGATTATCCCACGTGAATTTTGTTTGTATTACGTGGCTTTTTTCCTGTTTGATGCAGTTTCAGTCAGAATCGCTGCCACCATGACCGATCATGGCGGCAACCACATTGGTGCTGTGAGCTCAAAGCGGAAAAAGGAAGAAGAATAATGAGGATTTCTTCTTCTTTGCTGTATTCCACATCAACCATGATTCCTCCGGCGCTTGTCTGCCACCTTCTGAACTGTTAGATCAATGCAGATCAGTACAAATTCTCAGTATAGCCAGGGGACATCAAGAAGTTGCCAGGTGCAGTTGCTGCCCTGTGCCACTGGGGGCGTGCGGCTCGTCCATTTAATGTGGACAGTTAGAGGGCTGACAGGGAATTTTTTCAACATATTTGGCGCTCCAACGAGGGACCCCAAGACCCTTCCTCCCCGGTGACAGGATCCCTCCAAGTCCATGCACGGCAACTGAAAGACCTCCCACATCGGCTCCAACTGAGACAGTTTGTTTGAAGTGAGACAATGAAGGATCCTTCCGCCAGAGTGGGAGGTGATGGGGCCTACCCAAGGCAGAGAATTGAGGTGCATAAATTTAATTATTAATTACTAATGATTTAAAGACGTCTCATCCCGGTTTGAGTCCATGGTCGGTGAAAATACACATTAAGAGTTAACGACGTTTCACCCAGTTCGAGTCCGCGGTCAATGAAAATACACGTTAAGAGTTAAGCATTAAAATACAGTAGGTTTGAGTCCATTCGGTAAAGCTTAACAGTACCCCACTTTAAGTCCGTCGCTAAAAATGCATTTCTACAGAGTAAATGGGTAAATAGCACGCGGAAGGATATTCCGGAAGAATACAACAGAATGTTACTGCGGAGTGATATTAACGACCAAGAGAAAGTAAAAAAGAGAGAAAATAAAGGTTATAACAAGAAATAACTTTAAAATAAAAAACAAATAGCTTTAATATAATAAGGATTATCCTTAATATAACAACAACCAAAATACCTCAAGGTATAACTCAAAATAAGCTTAAAATAAAATGAAATAGCCTCTAGCTAAAATAAAAGCAAACTAAATATATTAAAATAAATAACTGCAGTTTGTCTGGTCAGTCGTGTGTGTGTGTGTGTGTGTGTGTGTGTGTGTGTGTGTGTGTGTGTGTGTGTGTGTGTGTGTTCAAATAAATCATGTCTCTAGGGTTTTACTTTGATGGAATATGGGAAAATCTCAAAGTAAGAGTGTGAGCCCTTACAGCAATTCCCATATGTAAAAATATGAGGCAAGAATAGGGTGATGAAAGTGTCTGAAATGGGTTTTCCAGTTGGAGGATCATTTAGTCTCCATCAATTACATTATCTGAAAGAAAAGTTAGATGAGAAAAAGCAGAAAATAAGAAAGTATGATAAATAAAAGACTATATATTTGATATTTATTTTACCAACAATATCTGGTTTGAATCAATTAGAGGTGTGGGCTATTAAAATGCTCATATGGCCCTAAGTATTAGAGCAAAGTCAGAAGGATTTGAAATAAATAAATAAATTGTAGAAGATGCCTTACAAACGAGACTGAGTGTATTTTCTCAGGAAAGCTTTATTGGAAGTCACATCTTCTATCATCAAAGTTCTCAGCAGAAAAAGAGACAGAACCAACTTTCCTCACAGCTTTTATAACCTAGAGATACTAAACCCCCACATCAAGTATCTCACACCTTCAACCCACAGAAGTTTAGTAAACACATGAACCCACAGTCACATATAGCCACCGAGACTTGCTGGTGCCTCGTTCTCTTCTCCACCTCGGGGCTCCTGTTGGGACATTGTCTCTAACCTCCGTCTTCCCCCAGCACCCACCTCCTAGCCGAGGTCCCTGCTGGGGCATTGTTCCTTTGGACGTTTGATCTGTAGGGTCTGTGCCTTCATGCCTACTGGATGCATGTGGGGGAGAATGCGTACCATACAAGCATGCCATATATGTGCCTTAAATATGCACCATATAACCCCCCCCAAACGTTCAAATAAGGACAAGTTACACTTCAAATGCACAGAATCATGACACCCCACACAGAACAAGACAGAAAAAAAAAAACTTGGCACAACAGATCACATATCCCGCTGCTTGGGCTTCAACTCTCTGCCATATCTGCTGCGAGCAGGTCTCGCTCTGCCTGTGGCTGTCTGCTGCATCTGTGAAGTAGAATCATTAACACATCGTCGTGAAAGCTTAGCAGAGCGTCTCCCGGGTGGCCTGCCGCGGCGGGGGGCTCTGGCCAACTGGACTGGGTCGTCAGCTAACACAAAAGCGGGTTTGAGTCTGTTAATGCAGACTAAGTCCCTCCTGTCTCCCAAATCGAGCAAAAAATGCTTTTCCCCGGTTTCTAACACTCTGAACGGTCCATCGTAAGGTGGCCTTGGTTAGCGCCATGCGAGCTGCCGGCACCGGGTGTGCCAATAACGCAGCGTTCGCAAGGGCTGATTTGACTTGTGAAAAAGCGCGCTCCCGATCCGGGGACCACTCGACCTTAGATGCAGGTTTTTGCTTCTTTAATGCCGCGTACAATGGGTGCATGAGCCGTGCCGCGTTTGGGAGGAAACGGTTATAAAAATTGACCATCCCCAAAAATTCTTGCAGCGCCTTAACCGTCTGCGGTTGGGGGAAATCCGTTATCGCGCGCACTTTATCCGGCAGCGGGACCGCGCCTTCTGGCGACACGCGGTGTCCCAAAAAATCGATTTTCGCTACCCCGAATTGGCACTTCGCTGGGTTAATGATTAGCCCGTGGTCTGTGAGCCTCTGAAAAACGGCTGTGAGATGGCTTTCGTGCTTGGCTTCGGACGCGCTGGCTACCAAAATATCATCCAAATAAGCGAACACGAAAGGGAGGTCGCGCAGCACTGCATCCATCATGCTTTGGATCGTCTGCGTGGCGCCCTTGAGGCCGAAAGGCATGCGCAAAAACTCGAAAAGCCCGAAAGGGGTTATAACTGCCGTTTTGGGTATGTCCTGCGCACGGACTGGAACTTGGTGATAACCACGCACCAAATCTATTTTGGAAAAGATGCGCGCCCCCGCTAAATGCGCCGAAAAATCCTGGATGTGCGGAATCGGATAGCGGTCGTGGGCTGAAGCATTATTTAATCTGCGGAAATCGCCGCAAGGGCGCCACGAGCCGTCAGCTTCAGGTACCATGTGCAGGGGTGACGACCAGGCGCTGTTCGAACGCCGGACTATGCCCAGCTTTTCTAAGTTGGCAAATTCCTCATGCGCAATGGCCAGTTTAGCTGGGTCCAACCGCCGAGCTTTTGCAAAAACAGGGGGGCCCGAAGTACTTATGAAATGTTCGACCCCGTGTTTGGCAACTGACGCTGAAAATGTAGGGACCGTGAGTGCTGGAAACTGGTTGAGTAATGCATGAAACTTACCACCCGCAGCTGTGACATTGGAATGTGCAGAAGGCAGGGCCACCCGAGCTGTGCAGGAGATAGAGTAGAAAGACAGTGCATTTACAATACGTCTATTAGCAAGATCAACTAACAAACTGTTTGAGCACAAAAAGTCAGCACCTAGCATGTTGTTATTAACTGCGGCGACAACGAAAGTCCACTCGAAGTTGCGCCCGTGGAGGGACAGGAGGAGCGTCTTCTTCCCATAGGTTTTGATCGTGGAGCCGTTCGCCGCTAACACCAGGGGGCCGCTGGCCGGTGCCAGTGTGTCCGCGTAGGTAGGCTTGACAAAACTCAGCTGGGAGCCCGTGTCCACCAGGAATTCTTTCCCAGAATTCGCGTCCGTCACGAAAAGCAGCCTATTCTTCGTGCCGAGAGTCGCAGCTGCTACCGGCTCCCGGTCTTGGCGTTTCCCTGGCGCTGGTACCGGCACGGTGAAACACATCTATGGGCTTTCTCGGCGAAACGTCGATGGTAGAAGCAGAGGGCGTTGTCAGCTCCGCTTCTCCTGGTCTCCGCCACTGCTGCCGTCAGTGGGTCCGGTGCCGCAGCCTCTGGTCTCCCTCCTTCTCGCAAAGGGGCGGTCATCTCTGCTGCTGCCGTCATGGCTGCGCGCCGTTTATGGGAGTCGACGAGCCGTTGCGCCACCTGTCCCAGCTCGTGGTAGTTACGGTTGACGAGCGGCTGCGAGCTGGCCAGGGTGACTCTCACTGCTGGCGGGAGCGTTCTGAGGAAGAGGTGGGCGAAGATAAAACTGTCGTCGTCCTCGCCTCTCAGGCTCATCATCTTCGCCATCAGATCCGCTGGCCTGTCTGCTTCTCCCTCTGTCAGCGCCAGGAGCTTCTCTGCCCGCTCTTCCAGCGAGGGAGTGAAGGCTCAGATGAGGGCATCTTTCAATGTGCTATACTTGTTGTCTTGGGGTGGGTGGTTGGTCAGGCTCTCCACCCGTTGCACTGTGAGGCTGTCCAGCTTCGCGACGACATGGTAGAACCTCGTTGCATCCGCTGAGATTCCCCGAAGGTGGAATTGCGCCTCCACAGTGGTAAACCAGGAGCGCGGGTTATGCTGCCAGAAGTCGGGCAGCTGTAGCGTGGTAGCCGCGTTAACCCGGTTGGCTCCTGAAGAGTCCGGTGCGGAAATCTCGCCGTCACCGGCCATAGGTAGTCGTAGGTCACCAGTGTAGAAGATGCCTTACAAACGAGACTGAGTGTATTTTCTCAGGAAAGCTTTATTGGAAGTCACATCTTCTATCATCAAAGTTCTCAGCAGAAAAAGAGACAGAACCAACTTTCCTCACAGCTTTTATAACCTAGAGATACTAAACCCCCACATCAAGTATCTCACACCTTCAACCCACAGAAGTTTAGTAAACACATGAACCCACAGTCACATATAGCCACCAAGACTTGCTGGTGCCTCGTTCTCTTCTCCACCTCGGGGCTCCTGTTGGGACATTGTCTCTAACCTCCGTCTTCCCCCAGCACCCACCTCCTAGCCGAGGTCCCTGCTGGGGCATTGTTCCTTTGGACGTTTGATCTGTAGGGTCTGCGCCTTCATGCCTACTGGATGCATGTGGGGGAGAATGCGTACCATACAAGCATGCCATATATGTGCCTTAAATATGCACCATAAAATAAATATTAGAGGAAAAAAAGGAAAACTGAAACTAGGGCCCTATGGATGTATTTTTCTTTAAACGAATGTTTTCCTTTTTTGATTGTTTATTTTTCTCTCCTCAACACACCTTTTTGCCGGTTTTGAATTTTTAGCAATAATTCTGTGGTTCGCATTTTACATTTTATTTCCACTTTTTGTTGAACTTGTGACTTTCTTTAAAGTCCAAGGACGCAGAAATTCATATGGCCCTATGAATCTAAGCAGAAAACATGTTTTATTTTAGGTTCAGTTTAGTTCATTGTGGTTCATAAAGCAAACATATCATTTATCAAGGTATATATTACAACCTAATTTACCCTTTTCATTGTTCTTAATAATCTTATAATTCTACACATTTTTTTAAGGAATCACATATTTTAATTGTATCAAGACAGTAACCTCACAGACAGACACACAAAACACAAACAGTGACATTTTATTTAAGTTCTAGTTTTAATTTCCATGTGGATGATAAGTGAACAGAATATACATCTCAGGAATCTTTTTCTCTTTTGTATTTTTTCAGGGGCAAACTGAACCATGGCAGACCAGTGCTATCGTTTTTCATTGCTTCCCTCACCCCAGCATCATCACCGACGTCATCACCAAACTCCATCCATCAACCAGCACTACAGCATGCACACTTCCTGAATGAGTAGCTCTCTGGCACAACGGACTAAGAACTCTCTTGCTAGTCACCTGCCGGTGGCTGAAGACAACAACAGGCCAGTATTGCTTTGCTTGTGGCAATTGCCTGTAACTGTCATGACTGTTCTTAGCAATCAGCCCATGTGTGTGATGCAGCAACAAGAAAGGACATTTAAACAACACACATTTGAGATTTTTATTAAATATCAAAATCATTGCACAGCTACTGAAATAGTCACTCGCCAGAGGAAACAGCCTGTAGAAAGAAGACGAGAGCCGTGAATGGAGGAATGGAGTAAGGGAAAATGGGCTGGCCAAATCATCACTTATGTGAGCCTCCAGGGGAGAACTGGCAGGGCCCCAGCAGGGAATAGATGAACCAGCAGGGTGAGGGGAGTGGAGCTGGTGGTTCCTGACCGGGTGGAAGGTTGAAATGCTGTTGATGAGTGTAGATGTGGCAGAAGAGCATGCGCAGTCCTGGAGACACACCCGCACCACATGGAAGAAACCTTAAGAGATGAGAAAGCACACAGGTTAATAACTTCTTCACCTGCTTGAATCATATACTTGCTTGTCGAGCGAAGGCAGTACACCCAGACTAGCCAAAGTTGAATTACTGAAGAGTGCTTCCTTATAAACGCTGGCTGATGAGAGGGCGCAGGTGTGTCCTCTCACTCAGGTGCATTGATGACCTGAGGAGAGATGAACGGGAAGGAGGGGGCATGCTCTCGCCGCCTATGACAGTAACCAAGAACTGCTGAGTGACAAATATAACTCCACCTCTGTGTACTTCATTTGTGGCAATCACCTCCAAGAACTGCTGAGTAATATAACCCCACCTCTGTAAGTTGGCCATGAACATTCTCTGCTCTGTGTGTGTGTGTGCCGAAGATATGATAACAGCTGAGAACTGAAGAATGGACAAAGACAATGATAAGATGGACGTTCTCTGGGTGCCGAAGAGAGGGAGGAATTGATACTGTTTTCCATGGTTTACTAGCCCAACAGATAGGATTAAAAAAAGTACCCTGTGGTAAAATGCACCTAAACGAACAATTTTTTTTGTTCTGTTGTTTTTTTCCTGTCAACATGATAATATTTTTACATGTAGGACAATAGTCAGACAAAGTACATACACATTTGAGATACAGTTTATAGTTATGAGTATACAAATGCATTAGCACACGGTAATAAGTATTTCTTAAGTAATCATGTGGTGAACACAATACACATGGCACTCCACCCAGGACAATGGGGTTGATGGGGAAGAAGATAGTTCGGGATGCTAATGGAGAAAGGTGAGAGGAGCTAAACAAACAAAGATGTGCCTTTTGCCCCCTGCCGCACCAGGTTCACACCTGAGGATGCAGGGGTGTGAATGTCTGGTAGCAAGACCTGCTCTGTGACATGTGTGTCAATGACATGTTAATGTGTGTACATGTCTTTCATGCCTGTATGTTAATGTGTTTACCCCGTGTGCTGGAGATGGGAATAGAAGTGCATAAAAGAGTTTGCTCGGCACTCAGAAGGGAGTTTCTGTGTTTTATGTTGGAAGAGGAATAAAGTTTGTGTGTCACCAGCTCGCTGCCCCATCTGCTTTCATCTTCCACATTGGTGACCCTAAGACGTGCAATGGAGAACAAGCCGAGCACCACTCTGGAGACAACCCAGAGGGAGAACAGCAGCGCGGCATGTGCTGTCACAGTCAAGCTCCCAGACGTCTGGCTTCACAATCCGATCGCTTGGTTTCTACATGTGGAAGCCCAATTTGCACTCCGTGGGATCACAACGGACGACACCAAATATTATCATGTGGTCGCTGCACTGGATGTGCATGCCACGCAACAAGTGATAAGCCTGCTCCAGGAACCGTCAGTCCAGGGAAAATACGACACGCTCAAGCAGATGTTAATTCAGCGGTATACCCTGTCAGACAGCAAGAGAGCAGAGAGACTCCTAACGCGCTCAGAGTTAGGTGACAGATCAGGTGTGGAGCTGATGGAGAGTATGTTAGCATTAATGGGGAAGAATGATGAATCCTTCTTGTTCGCCCACCTCTTCCTCGGGAACCTACCTGCTACAGATCCTGGCAAACTCGCCGCTGCTGGTAACCAAGAACTACCGTGCTCTGGTGCAGGAAGCGGACAGCATCATCCAAATGACCAGAACTCTCAGCGTGCATGCAACGACACCGGCATCCGGGAAGGACTCCAGCGAGGTCGAGAAGCCGTTGGTGGTGGCTGGGACTGACGCCAAGAGACACAGGAATGAGACGCTCTGTTTCTATCACCCCCGCTGTGGCTCAAATGCCCAATGCTGTCTGCCACCTTGCCAATTCAAGAAGCCAGGGAAATGGCACGGCCAGCAGTCAGTAGCAGCTGTGACTGCTGGAGACAGGAACAAGCTGCTTGTCATCACAGACATGTTCGGGAAGACGTTTCTTAGTGGAGTCCAGCTCCCAGAAGAGCCTCATTCTGCCAGTTAGTGTAGACAGATCGGCAGGAGGCAGCGGTCCTGAGCTCATATCCGCCAACGGATCCAACATTAGGACGTTTGGCAAACGGACGTTGATGGTGTGCTTACATGGATGCAATTACCAATGGGATTTTGTGGTGGCGGCATATTTTGTCCCCATTTTAGGTGCAGATTTTTTTTTCTGTGCTTATGGGTTGTTAGTCAATGTTGCCAACAGACATTTAGTGGATGCTGTCTTTTTCTTCCTTGCCCTGCACAGCTCGGGGAGTTGGGGCAATAACACAGGCTAGTGTTATAGTTCCAGGGGGTAAGTACCAGCATTTACTTTCACAGTTCCCAGCACTCACGGTTCCGACATTTTCTGCTACAGTAACCAAACACAGGGTTTAACATTTCATAACCACAAAAGGCCCGCCGGTGTTCGCGCCACCTCAGCGCCTGGATGCAGTTATACTAGCCAGCACGCACAAGGAGTTTACCAACTTAAACCAGCTTGGCAGCAGTGAAGACAATGTTTGGAAGTAAAGCCTGCAGGGTCTTGGCTCTCCATGGCACATGATTGTACACCCCTGGCTAAAAGGATGAAAATGGCTGTGGTGAACACATACTTCAAGAAGAGAAAGGAACATAGGGTGACTTACAAGAGTGGAGGAAGGTGCATACAGGTGGACTACATCTTATGCAGAAGGAGAAATCTGAAAAAGATAGGAGACTGCAAGGTGGTGGCAGGGGAGGATGTAGCTAGACAGCATCAGAGGGTAGTCTGTAGGATGATTTTGCAAAGCAAGAAGAGGAAAACAGTGAAGGCAGAGCCAAAGATTAAATGGGGGAAGTTGCAGAAGGAAGAAGGTCACACAGAGTTCAGGACGGAGTTGATACAGGCTGTGGGTGGTAGGGAAGAATAACCAGATGACTGGGAAAGTACAGCAAAAGTATTGCGAGAAATGGGTAGAAAGGTATGTGGTGTATCCAGGGGACAGCAGAAGGAAGACAAGGAGACATTGTGGTGGAATGAGGAGGTATAGGAAAGTATCCAAAGTTATAGGTTAACAAAGAAAAAGTGGGATAGTCAGGGAGATAACAAAAGTAGACAGGAGTATTTGGAATCTGGCAAAGAGAGAGGTAGCAAAGGTAAAGAATAAGGCATATAGTGAGTTGTATGAGAGGCTAGACACTAAGGAAGGAGAAAAAGAGTTGTATCGACTGGCTAGACAGAGAGATTGAGCTGGAAAGGAGGTACAGCAGGTTAGGCTGATTAAGGACAGAAATGGTAATGTACTAACAAATGATGAGAGTGTGTTGAGAAGGTGGAAGGAGTACTTTGAAGAGCTGATGAATAAAGAAAATGAGAGAGAGAGGAGGATGGATGAAGTAAAGATAGTGAACAAGGAAGTCCCGAGGATTAGCAAGGCAGAAGTGAGGGCAGCTTTGAAGAGGATGAAGAATGGAAAGGCGATTGATCCAAATGACATACCTGTGGAGATGTTTAGGAGAGATGGCAGTGGGCTTTTTAACCAGATTGTTTAACACAATCTTGGAGAGTCAGAGGATGCTCGAGGAGTGGAGAAGTGTTTTGGCACCAATTTTCAAGAACAAAGTTGATGCTCAGAGCTGTAGTAACTACAGAGGCATAACGTTGATCAGCCACACTATGAAGATATGGGAAAGAGTTGTTGAAGCCAGGTTAAGAGGAGAGGTGACAATCAGTGAGCAGCAGTACAGTTTTGTGCCAAGAAAGAGTACTACAGATGCAATGTTTGCTCTAAGAGTGCTAATGGAGAAGTATAGAGAAGGTCAGAAGGAGTTGCGCTGTGTCTTTGGGATCTAGAGAAAGCATATGATAAGTTGCCAAGAGAGGAAGTGTGGTACTGTATAAGAAAGTCAGGAGTGGCAGAGAAGTATGTGAGGGTGGTGCAGGGCATGTATGAGGACAGCAAGACGGTAGTGAAGTGGACTGTAGAAGTGACGGATGGATTCAAGGTGGGGGTGGGATTACATCAGGAATCAGCTCTTAGCCCAGGGGTGGGCAATCATGTGCCATGGAGGGCCATTCCACTGCAGTTTTTCTGTTCCACCCAGTGTCTTCAGCAGGTGTTTGCTCTGATCAGCTTCAAGGATCGCTAATAATTGAAAACACCTGCTGAAGACACTGGGTGGAACAGAAAATCTGCAGTGGAATGGCCCTCACTGCCCACCCCTGTCTTAGCCCCTTCTTGTTTGCCATGGTGACGGACAGGCTGACAGACAAGGTCAGGCAGGAATACCCGTGGACCATGATGTTTGCAGATCACATTGTGATCTGCAGTGACAGTGGGGAGCAGGTGGAAGAGAACCTGCAGAGGTGGAGGTATGCTCTGGAGAGAAGAGAAATGAAAGACAGAAGAAAGTGTGAATGAGACAGAGGCAGGTGCAACAGTGAAGATGGAAGGAGTAGAGGTAGTGAAAGTAGATGAGTTTAAAAACCTGGGGTCAACCATCCAAAGCAATGGAAAATGCACAAGAGAGGTGAAGAGAGTACAGGCAGGGTGGAGTGGGTGGAGATGAGTGTCGGGTGATTTGTGACAGAAAGGTAGCAGCAAGAGTGAAAAGGGAAGATTTACAAGACTGTAGTGAGACCTCCAATGATGTATGGTTTAGAAATGGTGGCGCTGACAAAAAGACAGGAGGTGGCACTGGAGGTGGCAGAGTTGAAGATACTAAGCTTTTCATTGGGAGTGACTAGGAGGGACAGGATTAGAAATGAGTATATCAGAGGGACAGCTCACATTTAGCAGTTTGGAGACAAAGTATGAGAGGCAAGGCTGAGATGGTTTGGACATGTGCAGAGGAGGGGTAGTGGATATACTGGAGAAAGGATGTTGAAGATGGAGCTGCCAGGTAGGAGGAAAAGGGGAAGACCACAAAGAACATCCATGGATGTAGTGAAGGAGGGCATGGAGAGGGTTGTGTTAAAGAGGAAGATGCAAGGGATAGGATGAGATGGAGACAGATGATCCGCTGTAGCAACCCCTAAAGGGAGCAGCCGAAAGAAGTAGAAAATAATAATAATAATGATAATAATAATAATAATAATAAGAAGAAGAAGAAGAAGAAGAAGAAGAAGAATTATTATTATTATTATTATTATTATTATTATTATTATTATTATTATTAAGGACCAATGGAGTACAGTCAAAATGAGTCACATATTATTAAACAATGCATGCAAAAATGTTAAGCATATTTAAATCAGACTTCAAGGAAGTATGCATTATGGTAAATGGCAACAATCAATGATCTTAAAAACCAATAATGGACAATTTCATGCTCCCAACTTTGTGGGAACAGCTTGGGGATGGCCTCTTCCTGTTCCAATATGACTGTCCATAAAGACATGGATGAGCAAGCTTGGTGTGGAGGAACTTGACTGGCCTGCACAAAGTCCTGACCTTAACCCGACAGAACACCTTTGGGATGAATTAGAGTGGAAACTGCCATTAACCTTACAAATGCACTGCTGGAAGAATGGTCAAAAATTCCCATAAATATACTCCTAAACCTCGTGGAAAGCTTTCCCAGAATAGCTGGAGCTGTTAGAGCTGCAAAGGGTGAGCCAACACCAGATTAAACCCAGTGGCTTAAGAATAGCATGTCATTAAAGTTCATGGCAAACATCCCAATACTTTTGGGAATAGTGTATAAAACAAGTAATGAATCTATTAAAATTTCAGTAGCTGCAACATGTTGCCATGTTGGCCCCTCCGGGGGATATAAATAGACTCAGTTGCAGGGCAATTGTTTCTTATAATTTATTATCAAAATAATATAGTTTGAGGACTGATAAACAAAAGTTAAGCCGAAAAGGCTGAAAACTTGCAGTGGTGGTACGGCCCAGACATAAAGTGGTTGGGAGAGGACCATACTCACAGGATTCAACATAGGATTCCGCAATGAAGATAGAGGACAGCGACAGTAAATAGAGAAACTCATGACTGCCAAATAAGCAACAGCTGACACTGATTGGAGACTGGAGGGGTGCAAAAAGGGAAGTATTTCAAAATAAGAGTGCACCTAGTGACTAAGAATAAACAGGGAGCCATAACAGAAACACTATTAAATAATCAAGGACACGAGAATACTTAAGTGTTGGGCAAGTTACTAAAAACAGTAACTAGTTACAGTTACTTCTTTTCAAAAGTAGCTGAGTTACTTTTGAGTTAGTGCATGATTAAAGTAACTAGTTACTTTGAAAAGTAACTTTCACGTTACTTTTTAATGCATACTTAAACTAGAAAAGCACTCGGAGAGCGCAGACCTCCGCCAAGCGCCACAGTTGCCCCCCATACAGTGTTTGTGTGTACGTTTTCAGATTCCTTGACCATGAAAACATATGACTAGCAATTGGATTCACAATGACAGGATTAGTGGTTCATTAGTAAAAGCATTACCTCCTTGGCGGAGGTAATAAACTGAAGTGTTGGTGATATGTCCATCTCGTGCATCTGCAAACTCCCAGGCTGCGGGCGTTGCAATTGAATGAATGAATTAATTAATCTTTATTTCGAATAGATTAAGAGTACAGGTTAAAAGAAAGTGAATAATATAACAAAGGGGGTAATAAAATCCAACAAGGTGAAATTAGACAATAACTCCTGTGATTATACAGTTCAACATAAGTTATCCGAAATGTGTGATGGGTGAATCCGCAGCTTATATTGGCCACCCATGTTCCATCAAAGAATTCAAATAATCCGGCGGCGGACAGCTGGCCGTCTGAGCTTTTACAGCGTAGCGCAAACACAGGGTAGTCAGGTTGGCATGGGTTTTATTGGGGTTGCGCTCCGCGGCAAAAGAGGATTTGGAAACTTCCCCGGCAGAGAGCTTGTTTTTGCGCAGCTACTATGGCTGGCCGGGGAATTTCTGCCAAATAATCCGGCGGCGGACAGCTGCCCATCTGAGCTTTTGCAGCGTAGCACAAACACAGGCACACAGGCACGCTGCCGAGCCCTGCCCAGCACTGTGTTCCGTGTGCTTTTGTGCCTAAAACTTTGAAGAAGGCGGAGTTTGTGTTCGTCAGACACGACGAGCAGCGCCCTCCATTGGGCCTGCACACATGTTGAAAATGGCCGTATCTGACAATGTTAAAGAATCCTTTAAAAAATTCCTGTATCCAGACGGTGATCCGGATCATCCCCAAAATGTAATCAGTTCTTCCTTGTACCATTTCCAACAACGCCTGAAAGTTGCATCCAAATCCGTCCAAAACTTTTTGAGTTATCTTGCTAACCAACAGAAAAACAGACAAACAAACAGACAGACAAACAGACAGACAGACAAACCCCGGCAAAAACATAACCTCCTCCTGGCCTTCGGCCTGGCGGTGGTAATCATCTTGCACACATAGCAAGATAAAGGGCCCCTTGTTCTCATCAGAAAAAAAGAAGAAAAAGAACACTGAGAAAAAAATCCTCATCTTACAGAGAAAAAAATGTCTCAGATTTACATGAACGAATGTAATCAGTAGAAAGTCAGAAATTTACTAGAAATAAAGCTGTAAATTCACAGAGAAAATTTTGGACCCCTTGGTGGGCCATTTTTGGCCCACAAGCCCTATGTTTGACACCCCTGGACCAACCCATTAAAAATGCATATTTAGAGGATTTACTTCCATGAAATAGCTGCATATCACAACAGCATGTAAATTAATAAAATAAAACAAAACAGAAAGCACAGATAAATGAAAGTTTAGAAGCTGTTCTTTACTGCAACAAATCAGTCACTTTTTCTCTGTGCATAAGAAAACTTTAAATGCATTTAATGCGTACATTAAATGCGAGCTTCTTGCTCAAAAAATACTCATGTTTAACCACAGAGGTAGGAGCTGTAAGGGGCTACTCACCGCTCGGACAACAGGCGATCAGGGCTCGATATGAGAAGTCGCCACCACCACAGCACTTCTTCCTACAGGGTTGCAGTGTGAACTTGGGCAGGACAGGAAACCAACCCACGGAGGAGAATGACAGCTGTGCCAGCTATGGTAGGGTCAGATTACGGGTCCATCTCAATAAATTAGAATGTCATCAAAAAGTTAATTCAATTCAATAATTCATTCATTCATTCATCTTCTTCCGCTTAATCCTTTTCGGGTCGTGGGCGGGGCTGGAACCTATCCCAGCATCTTTGAGCGAGAGGCAGGGTACACCCTGGACAGATCGCCAGTCCATCACAGGGCCAACACAGAGACACAGACAACCATTCACTCTCACAGTCATACCTAAGGACAATTTAGAATCCCCAGTTTTGATGCCAATTAACCTAACTTGCATGTTTTTGGCATGTGGGAGGAAACCGGAGAAATCACGGAGTAAACCCACGCAGACACGGGGAGAACATGCAAACTCCACACAGATCACTGTTGGTCGGGGGCTGGGATCAAACCCAGGATCCCCCGGCCAAGGGTGAATTGCTGTGCTGCCGCAGTGCTAACCGCTCCGCCACCGCGCTGCCCCAATTCAGTAATTCAATAAAAGAAATAAACACTTGAACTACATCACTCTGTGTGGAATGAATCTATATAATAAGAGTTTCATTTTCTGAATTCAATTCAGTAATTCAATTCAGAAAATGAAACTCCTATTACATAGATTCATTACACACAGAGTGATGTAGTTCAAGTGTTTATTTCTTTTCATTTTGATAATTATGGCTTACAGCTCAAGAACCCAAATTCAGTTTCTCAAAAAATTAGAATATTACATAAAATTAATTTTAAAAAATGTTTTTTTTAATAGAAATGTTGGCCAACTGAAAAGTATGTCCATGTACACACTCAATACTTGGACGGGGCTCCTTTTGCATGAATTACTGTATCAATGCAGCGTAGCGTGGAGGTGATCAGCCTGTGGTACTGCCGAGGTGTTATGGAGGCCCAGGTTGCTTTGATAGTGACCTTCAGCTCATCTGCATTGTTGGGTTTCATGTCTCTCATCTTCCTCTTGACAATACTCCATAAATTCTCTATGGACTTGAAGTCAGGCTAGTTTTCTGGTAAATCAAGCACAGTGATACCATGGTCATTTAACCAGGTTTTGGTACTTTTGACAGTGTGGACAGGCACCAAGTCCTCCTGGAAAATGAAACCAACATCTCCATAAAGCTTGTCAGCAAAGGGAAGCATAAAGTGCTCTTGTAGACGTGGGGTTAATCATCTCAGACTGGATGCAGAGGGTAAACAGAGGAGGACAATAGGTATTGAGATGGGAGAGATTATGGTGAGGTAGCAGGAAGGAGAGCTGGGGGACAGTGGGGGGAGAAGGGTTGAATGTATTGTGATGCGAGATGTCATGCAGATGTGAGATGGGTGGAGGATATAAAAGGAGAGACCCTGGTGTATTGAAAAATTGCTTTTTCTGTTATGACTGATGTGAGAGTGAATAAAGTAGTCTGCTGCACGAGTCTGCCTCTGTTATTTACACTCTCCACACTGGTGACCCCTTGACGAATTATGGAACACGAGGCAAGAACCCCGGAGTCGGCCCAGACGGGAAGCCCCAGCAACGCGACAAGCATCCCAGAGACGGCCCGGATGGGAACCCCCAGCAACGCGTGCATTGTTTCGGTCAAACTACTGGACTTTTGGCTGCACGACCCACGGTCTTGGTTCCACCACACCGAGGCTCAGTTCGCCCTCCGGGGAATAATGGCAGACGACACCAGATATTACTATGTGGTCGCAGTTCTGGACGCTCACACGTCTCAGCAAGTAGCGAGCCTGCTCCAACAGCCTCCAGCCCACAATAAATATGGGGCTCTCAAGGTTGCGCTGACCCGGCACTACACGGTCTCAGACTGTGAGAGAGCAGAGAGGCTCCTGAGGCACTCCGAGTTAGGAGATGGGTCGGCGGTCGAACTGATGGAGAAGATGTTGGCGTTGATGGGCACGGATGACGAGCATTTTCTGTTTGCCCACCTTTTCCTCTGGAACCTCCCAACGGAGGCAAGAGCAGTCCTTGCCAATTCGCCATTGCTGGCCGTGCGTGACTACCAGGCGCTAGCCCAGGAGGCAGATCGGATCATCCTCACCACCAGAGCCCTCACAGTGAATGCGGCGGCATCGGAACCCAGCGAGATGACCAGCGGAGGCGAGGAGCCGACGACGGTAGCGGCAGCGGGGGCCAGGAAGCGCCAGAGAAACACACTTTGCTTCTACCACCGCTGCTTTGGAGAGAACGCATGCAGATGTGTGCCACCGTGCCAATTCTAAGCATTCGAGAAATGCCAAGGCCGGCAGTCAGTAGCAGCTGCGACCGCCGGTGAAGAGAACAAGCTGCTCTACATGACGGACTTGCGCTCGGGGAGACGGTTCCTCGTAGACACCGGCTCCCAAAAGAGCCTCATCCTGCCGTCCTACGCCGACCGGCTAGTGGGAGCTAGCAGCCCCCAGCTGGCAGCCGTAAACGGCTCGGACATTAAGACTTTTGGTGAGAGGACACTGACTTTATCCCTACACGGCCGTATGTACGAGTGGACTTTTGTCATAGCGGCATTGAGTTTCCCAGTCCTGGGAGCTGATTTTCTGTGTGCACACAGGTTGCTAGTCGATGTTGCTAACAGGCGCCTGGTCTTTTGATTCTCTCCCCTGTATAGCTCAAGGGGCCGTGCCAATAACACAAGCCAACATCACAGCTCCAGGCTGTAAGTTCCACACACTGCTCACTCAGTTCCCAGCACTCACAGTCCCAACATTTTCGGCGGCCAGCACTAAACACGGGGTGGAACACTTTATCACCACCACTGGGCCGCCCGTTTTCGCACGACCTCGGCGGCTGGAAGCAGCTAAATTGGCCATAGCGCGCGAGGAGTTTGCCAACTTGGAAAGGCTGGGCATCATCAGGCGCTCAAAGACCCCATGGGCATCCCCGCTACACATGGTCCCTAAGGCCGAGGGATCGTGGCGACCGTGCGGAGATTTCCGCAGGTTGAATAACGCCACAGCGCACGACTGCTACCCGATTCCCCATATTCAGGATTTTTCCATTCACCTCGCCGGGGCACACATTTTTTCTAAAATAGACCTGGTCCGTGGTTACCACCAGGTCCCAGTGCACGTGAAGGACATACCCAAAACAGCTGTAATAACCCCACTTGGCTTGTTTGAGTTTTTACGCATGCCCTTCAGATTAAAAGGAGTGGCACAGACATTCCAACGCATGATGGATGCGGTGTTGCACGATCTGCCGTTTGTGTTTGTCTACCTGGATGATATCCTGGTGGCCAGCACGTCCGAGGACGAACACGTAACCCACCTCAGGACGGTTTTCCGGAGGTTGGAGGAGCATGAGTTAATAATCAACACAGCGAAATGCCAGTTCGGCGCGACGGGAATTGATTTTTTGGGGCACCGTGTCTCACCGGAGGGAGCGATGCCCTTGCCCAACAAGGTGCACGCCGTGGCGAATTTTCCCCGGCCTCAGACGGTCAGGGCACTGCAAGAGTTTTTGGGGATGGTTAACTTTTATAACCGGTTCCTCACCCACGCAGCTCAGCTCATGCAGTCATTGTACGCCGCGCTCAAGAAACGGAAACCGGCGGATAGAGTCGAATGGACTCCGGAGCGGGAGCAGGCGTTCTCTGAGGTTAAAACAGCCCTGGCAAACGCCGCACTGTTGGCGCACCCGGACCCGGCGGCCCGGAGAGCGCTCACTACTGACGCCTTGGATGTGGCCATAGGGGCCGTCGTGGAGCAACGCGTCGCCGGTTCTTGGCAGCCGCTCGCTTTTTTCAGAAGCAATTATTGGTGGATCGTCACTGAGGACTGTGGATCGTCACTTCCTTGTGGTAACGTATCGTCACTTCCTGTTTTGCTGTCTGCCTGTGTGGTTTGCTCTCCAGCTCTCCAGCCACTAGCTAGCCACTAGCTATGGCTACTACCTCTCTTTCCTCTCCTCCTCTGGTGTGCTCTCTCTGTCAGATGTTTAGCTACACCTCTGCCTCTTTTGGTGATAACGGTAAATGTAATAAATGTTGTCTTTTTGAGGCGCTCGAGGCGAGGTTGTCTGATTTGGAATCCCGGCTCTGCTGCATTGAAACACCGTCTGTGCCAGTTAATCTCGACGGACGCCCATTAGCTGCAGCGGAGCTAGCTAGCTTAGGCCCCCCTGTCAGTGGTTCCCCGGCTCTCCTCAGCAGCGAGGAGACTGGGTGGGTGATGGTGAGAAGGAAGCCTAGTCGCAAAGCCCCGGTTCACCACCAACCTGTTCACATTTCTAATCGTTTTTCCCCGCTCAGCGACACACCCGCTGAGGAAAAAATTCTGATCATTGGCGACTCTGTAGTCAGAAACGTGAACCTAGAGACTCCAGCGGCCATAGTCCAATGTATTCCTGGGGCAGAGCAGGGGACATCGAGTCAAATTTGAAAATGCTGGCTAAAAGTAACTGTAAATACTCCACAATTATTATTCACGCCGGCATTAATGACATCCGTCTCCGGCAGTCGGAAGTCACGAAACTTAATATAGAATCGGTGTGTGAGTTTGCATAAACGATGTCTGCCACTGTAGTATTCTCTGGACCCCTCCCCAATCTGACCAGTGATGACATGTTTAGTCGCTCGTCATCCTTGAACCGCTGGCTGTCTGTGTGGTGTCCTAAAAATGACGTGGGCTACATTGACAATTGGAGCTCTTTTTGGGGAAAACCTGGTCTTATGAGACGAGACAGCATTCATCCCACTTTGGATGGTGCTTCTCATTTATCTAACAATCTGGCATCTTTTTTATCCAAATTTCCAAAACCATGACTACTCAGAGTTGGGACCAGGAAGCAGAGTCGCAGTCTTACACGCCTCTCTGCAGCTCCTCTTCATCCGCCACCCCTCAGCTTAGCCCCTGTCTTCCCCATCAGAGAATCGTCGTCTGCTCCCTCCAAAGTAAATAAAAATATAATGTATAAGCATCCCAAAGTGATAAAGCAAAATATTGGTAAAACTCAAATTAAACATAAAGCCTCTAAATTGAATGATTTGGCCTCTGTTCCTCCTCATAATTTAAAAATTAAATGTGGTTTATTAAATATTAGGTCTCTAACTCCCAAGTCTCTGTTAGTCCATGATCTGTTAATTGATCATCAGATTGATTTAATTTCCCTTACAGAGACTTGGTTAGGGCAAGAGGATTATGTTGGTTTAAATGAATCAACTCCCTCTGGTTATTTAAACTGTCAAAATCCCAGAAGTTCTGGTTGTGGAGGAGGAGTAGCAACAATTTACCATTCCAAATTACTAGTTAATGTAAAGCAAAAAACATGTTATAATTCCTTTGAGGGCCTGGTCCTCAGTGTTGGGCACTTTAGCAATTTCAGGTTAAACCCATGTCAATCATCACTGTTTTCTTCCTGCATTACCGACTGCACTATATAGTTCTCCACAGTATCTGCTGCTGGCTAATATATTTTAACTGTTGACCAGTATCACTTAATCTTATCCTACACTTTATTACATGTATAGTTTATTTCTTTTATCTTATCATGTTTAATGTTGCAGCATTGTACCGAGACAAATTCCTAGTTTGTGTACTACATGAACAATGGCAATAAACCTGATTCTGATTCTGATTCTGATTCTGAACCCAATTTTATTTGCCATAGTTTATCGTCCCCCATCAACCTATTCAGAATTTTTATCCGAATTTGCTGATTTCTTAGCTGATTTAGTGCTGAAATCTGATAGAATAATTATAGTAGGGGACTTTAATATACATGTGGATGTAGATAGTGACTGCCTTAATGTGGCTTTTAATTCAATATTAGACTCGATTGGGTTTTCTCAGAAAGTAGGAAATTCTACTCATTACCTCCACCATACATTGGACCTTGTTCTGACATATGGCATAGAAATAGAAAATCTTGTAGTGTCTCCTCATAACCCTGTACTGTCAGACCATTGCCTGTTAACCTTTGATTTTACTATTTCTGACTATTTGGCTCCTAAAGAAAAATATTATCACAGTAGATGCCTCTCAGATGATGCTGTTTCCAAATTTATGCAGATTGTTTCCTCTATGCCATGTGTCAACACAACGGAAATAAGCTATAGACAGCTTGCTCCTTCTGTAATTGATAACATGGTGGATAGTGTTTCAGCTTCTCTGCATCAGGCTCTAGACTTGGTGGCCCCCTTAAAAAAGAAAAAGTCTAATCAGAGATTTTTAACTCCTTGGTTCAACACAGAAACTCGTAGCTTAGAAGACTCGTCAATTAGAAAGAAAATGGCGCTCTACTAATTTAGATGAAATCTATTTAGCTTGGAGAAATCATCTTTTAATTTATAAAAAATCTCTTAGAAAAGCTAGAACGAGTTATTACTCTGCATTAATAGAAGAGAACAAGAATAATCCCAGGTTTCTTTTCAGTACTGTAGCCAGGTTGACAAAGAGTCAGGACTCTGTCAATCCTAGCATCCCCTTAGAGCACAGGTGTCAAACTCATTCCATGGAGGGCCAAGACCCTGCAGGTTTTACTTCCACCCAGTGTCTTCAACAGGTGATTTCTCTGAATTTCTTCCTACTGATTGCTGATCAGTGAAAACACCTGCTGAAGAGACTGGGTGGAAGTAAAACCTGCAGGGTCTTGGCCCTCCATGGAATGAGTTTGACACCCCTGCCTTAGAGCTTACTAGTCAGGACTTTATGAACTTTTTCAATAATAAAATTTCATCCATCAGAGATAAAATCAATCAGATTCTTCCCACAGTTAACTTAAATACTGTAACTATTACAACTCCTTCTATTGATGTCTGTCTTGATGAGTTTACTCCAATCGACCTTTGTGAGTTAGACAAAATAGTTTCCTCATCCAAACCTTCAACTTGTCTTTTAGACCCTATTCCTACCAGGTTATTTAAAGAAGTCTTCCCACTTATTGGTAGCTTTATTCTTCATATAATCAATTCTTCATTAACTTTAGGCCATGTACCGCAGGCTTTTAAAACGGCTGTAATTAAACCCTTACTCAAAAAGCCAACGCTAGATCCGGGAGCTTTAGCTAACTATAGACCAATCTCTAATCTCCCTTTCATTTCAAAAATCTTAGAAAGAGTTGTTGCTACGCAATTATTTGACCACCTGCAGGGAAATGGTTTACTTGAAGAGTTTCAATCTGGGTTTAGAATCCATCATAGTACTGAAACAGCCTTAGCGAAGGTCACTAACGACCTCCTCATTGCATCTGATAATGGACTAGTTTCTGTACTTGTCCTTTTAGATCTTAGTGCAGCTTTTGATACTATTGATCATAATATTCTACTTGATAGATTAGAACACTATGTTGGACTTAATGGAACTTCGTTGCAGTGGTTTAGATCTTATTTATCTGATAGGTTCCAGTTTGTTCATGTAAATGATGAGTTTTCTTTTAGCTCAAAGCTTAGTCATGGAGTTCCACAGGGATCTGTGCTAGGCCCTACTCTTTTTAGTTTATATATGCTTCCGTTAGGCAACATTATTAGAAAGCACTGTATACATTTTCATTGTTATGCAGATGACACACAATTATACCTGTCAATGAAGCCAGATGATACTAATCAATTAGCCAAGTTAGAAGCCTGTCTTAAGGAAATTAAAGCTTGGATGACTTGTAATTTCCTGCTATTAAATTCAGATAAGACTGAAGTCATTCTTGTTGGTCCAAAAAACCTTAGAAATTCCTTTCCAAATCAAACTTTCAGTTTGGATGCAGTTACTCTTTCTCTTAATAGCTCTGTGAGGAACCTTGGAGTTATTTTTGATCAGGATTTGTCCTTCAATTCACATATTAAATTTGTTTCTAAGACTGCCTTCTATCATTTGCGTAATATTGCCAAGATTAGGAGCATCTTGTCTCAGAGTGATGCTGAGAAGCGGATCCACGCTTTTGTTAGCTCGAGATTAGATTATTGTAATTCTTTATTATCAGGCTGTCCTAAAACATCTTTAAAAAGTCTTCAGCTGATCCAAAATGCTGCAGCAAGAGTTTTAACAGGTACTAGAAAGAGAGATCATATCTCTCCGGTTCTGGCCTCCCTTCATTGGCTTCCCATAGAGTTTAGAATTAAGTTTAAAATCCTTCTTCTTACTTACAAAGCTTTAAACAATCAGGCTCCTTTTTATTTAAAAGATCTGATACTACCGTATCATCCTAACAGAGCACTACGCTCCCAAAATGCAGGATTACTTGTAATACCTAGAATCTCCAAAAGTACAATGGGAGGCAGAGCCTTCAGTTATCAAGCTCCTCTCCTGTGGAATCAGCTGCCAATCTGGATTCGGGAGTCAGACTCGATCTCTGTTTTTAAGAATAGGGCTAAAACCTACCTTTTTGATATAGCCTACAATTCGGGAGGGATCATGTGTTTCTGAACCCTCCCTTAGTTATGCTGCTAATAGGTTTAGTCAGCCGGGGGACCTCCAGTAATGCACTGGGCCTCACTCCTTTCCTCACTCTCTATGAAATATTTTTTTTTTTGCTGGTCATTAACATTTGTTTGTTCTCTCCCATAGATTGAGTCCCCATCGTGCTGTTTGCTCTCTACATGTCTGTTCTTTTCTTCTTCTCTATCCCCTCACCCCCTAGCCAGTCGCAGCAGATGACTGCCCCTCCCTGAGCCTGGTTCTGCTGGAGGTTTCTTCCTGTTAAAAGGGAGTTTTTCCTCTCCACCGTCGCCAAGTGCTTGCTCACAGGGGATCGCCTGATTGCTGGGGTCTTTCTGCAACTGTGGGGGTCCCCCCTACAGTTGATAGTGCTATGAGATGACTGTTGTTGTGAAATGGCGCTATATAAATAAAGTTGAATTGAATTGAATTGAGCAGGGCTTTGCGCGACAGTGAGCGTAAATACAGTGCATTTGACAGAGAGTTGCTGGCTCTCCACCTGGCCATACGCCACTTCCAGTTCTGGCTGGAAGGGCGCAGCTTCACCGCGTTCGTGGACCACAAGCCGCTAACATTTGCGATGGCCAAGGTTTCGGAACCATGGTCAAGCCGGCAGCAGAGACAGCTGGCCGCGATCTCGGAGTTTACGACCGATATTCAGCATGTGTCGGGTAAACTGAATGTGGTGGCAGACTGCCTCTCGCGCGCAGTAGTGGCCCCGGTCTGTGTGGGGATAGATTATACAGCCATGGCCGCAGAGCAGATTGGCAATGCGGACGTGTGCGCGCTCCAGTCTGGACCAACAAGGTTAAGGCTGGACAGCAGAGTACCGCAAGACGGCAGCCCCCCCCCCCCCTCCAATCTGCAACGTCTCCACGTGACGCGAACGCCCGGTGGTCCCAGTTGCTTGGCGCCGCTGAGTGTTTGAGTCAGTTCACGCTCTGGCGCATCCACGAGTGCGCGCGTCAGTCAAAATGATGGGAGCGAAGTTCGTATGGCCAGGCCTGCGTAAACAAGTGAAAGAGTGGGTGGCAGCCTGCGTAGCATGCCAATGAGCCCAAGTACACAGACACACAAAGGCTCCTTTGGAGCCGTTTCGTATACCGGCTAAGAGGTTCGACCATGTTCATGTGGACCTCATGGGCCCCCTCCCGCCATCGCAGGGGTACATGCACCTTCTGACAGTGGTGGACCGCACCACACGCTGGCCAGAAGCAGTCCCGCTGGCGGCAACCGCGTCCGCGGACGTGACGCGCGCTTTTTTGACAACATGGGTGGCACGTTTTGGCATCCCGTCGGACATCACGTCTGATAGGAGCCCTCAGTTTGTTTCCGACCTCTGGTCCACGATGGCCCATAGCCTGGGTGTTGCAATTCATCGCACAACTGCGTACAACCCACAGGCCAATGGGTTATGCGAGCGTTTTCATAGGTCGCTGAAAGCAGCACTCAGGGCTTTGCTGACGGATGCAAATTGGGTAGACCGGTTGCCGTGGGTTTTGTTGGGGTTGCGTTCTGCACCAAAAGAGGATTTGGAGGCTTCCCCCGCGGAGCTTGTTTTTTCTTAGCCACTGTGGCTCCCTGGGGATTTTTTGCCAGATAATCCCGTGCCAGACAACTGTCCGTCTCAGTGTTTGCAGCATAGTGCAGATACAGGCACACTGCCAGGCCCGGTCCACCACTGTTTTCCACGCGTTTTTGTGCCAAAAACTTTGAAGAACGCGGCGTTCGTGTTTGTCAGGCACGATGCCCACCGGCTCCCATTGCGCCCACCCTAAGATGGCCCGTTCAGAGCACTGGAACCAGGGGACAAACATTTTTTGTTAGACTTGGGGGGTCGTCAGGAGAAAATATGTATAGACAGACTTAAGCCCGCCTTTGTGGTGGCGGACGAGCAAGTGATGTTGGCTCGGGCCCCTCGGCATGGAAGACCCCCACGGAGAACTCCCCAGGTAAACGATTCATCAGAGCAGCTACACGGGCAAGTCGAAGGTTCCCCCCCTCGCCATTGCCCACCCATAGACAAACACACCCCCAGGAGCAACTCACCGGCACAGCAGCGCCGCGGAGGCGGAGAACCCCCATTACAGCAGATACGGGAGGAGACCGAAGCCAAAAGGACGTGAGGACTGAAACTCGGTCTGAGATTCTGGGGGGGGGGGCGGTGTAGACGCGGAGTTCATCATCTCAGACTGGATGCAGAGGGTAAACGGAAGAGGACAATAGGTATTGAGATGGGAGAGATTATGGTGAGGTAGCAGGAAGGAGAGCTGGGGGACAGTGGGGGGAGAAGGGTTGAATGTATTGTGATGCGAGATGTCATGCAGATGTGAGATGGGTGGAGGATATAAAAGGAGAGACCCTGGTGTATTGAAAAAATGCTTTTTCTGTTATGACTGATATGAGAGTGAATAAAGTAGTCTGCTGCACGAGTCTGCCTCCGTTATTTACACTCTCCACACTCTAAAATTTTCTGGTAGATGGCTACACTGACTTTGGACTTGATAAAACACAGTGGGCCAACACCAGCAGATAACATGGCTCCTCAAATCATCACTGACTGTAGAAACTTCACACAGGACCTCAAGTAACTTAGAGATTCTGTGCCTCTCCGCTCTTCCTCCAGACTCTGGGACCTTGATTTCCAAATGAAATGCAAAATTTACTTTCATCTGAAAAGAGGTCATCTGCTGGTATCGGTCCACCGTGTTTTATCAAGTCCAAAGTCAGCACAGCCATCTACCAGCAAATTTTAGAGCACTTCATGCTTCCCTCTGCTGACAAGCTTTATGGAGATGCTGATTCCATTTTTCCAGCAGGACTTGGCACCTGCCCACACTGCCAAAAGTGCCAAAACCTGGTTTATTGACCATGGTATCACTGTGCTTTATTGGCCATAAAACTAGCCTGACTTCAACTATATAGAGAATTTGTGGACTATTGTCAAGAGGAAGATGAGAGACACTAGACCTAACAATGAAGATGAGCTGAAGGCCACTATCAAAGCAAAATGGGCCTTTTTAACACCTCAGCAGTACCACAGGCTGATCACCTCCATGCCACGTGCCACATTGATACAGTAATTAATCCAAAAGGAGCCCTGACCAAGTATTGAGTGTGTACATGGACATACTTTTCAGTCGGCCAACATTTCTATTAAAAAACTATTTTTTAAAATTAATTCTATGTAATGTTCTAATTTTTTGAGAAACTGAATTTGGGGTTTTTTGAGCTGTAAGCCATAATCATCAAAATTAAAAGAAATGAACACTTGAAATATATCACTCTGACTTTAATAGGAGTTTCATTTTCTGAATTGAATTACTGAACTGAATTAACTTTTTGATGACATTCTAATTTATTGAGATGCACCTGTATTTGCCCTAAAAATTTTATCCATATTAATAAAACGAGTAACGTGAGTAACGCATCTGATCAAATTTCAGTAGCTGTAACGCATTACTGAATTTTTAAACAGTAATTTCATTACACAGCATGTTACTGCAAAAGTAGTGGTGCTACAGTAACTCCCAACACTGGCTAACAATAATAGATCTGAGAAAATGCAACTTAATGACACATGACAGGTTACCGAATTTTAAAAAGTAATTTCATCACACAAGTTACTGCAAAAGAAGTGATGTGAGTTTGTATGGCATTAATGGATATTAATGAATATTAGTTTTAAAAGATCTCCAAAGACATACAGTGGGGTAAAAAAGTATTTAGTCAGCCACCAATTGTGCAAGTTCTCCCACTTAAAAGATGAGAGAGGTCTCCAATTTTCATCATAGGTATACCTCAACTATGAGAGACAAAATAAGAAAAAAAAATCCAGAAAATCACATTGAAGGATTTTTAACGAATTAATTGGTAAATTCCTCAGTAAAATAAGTATTTGGTCAATAACAAAAGTTCATCTCAATACTTTGTTATATACCCTTTGTTGGCAATGACAGAGGTCAAACGTTTTCTGTAAGTTTTCACAAGGTTTTCGCACACTGTTGCTGGTATTTTGGCCCATTCCTCCATGCAGATCTCCTCTAGAGCAGTGATGTTTTGGGGCTGTCGCTGGGCAACACAGACTTTCAACTCCCTCCAAAGATTTTCTGTGAGGTTGAGATCTGGATACTGGCTAGGCCACTCCAGGACCTTGAAATGCTTCTTACGAAGCCACTCCTTCGTTGCCCGGGCGGTGTGTTTGGGATCATTGTCATGCTGAAAGACCCAGCCACGTTTCATCTTCAATGCCCTTGCTGATGGAAGGAAGTTTTCACTCAAAATCTCACGATACATGGCCCCATTCATTCTTTCCTTTACACGGATCAGTCGTCCTGGTCCCTTTGCAGAAAAACAGCCCCAAAGTATGATGTTTCCACCCCCATGCTTCACAGTAGGTATGGTGTTCTTTCTCCTCCAAACACGACAAGTTGAGTTTTTACCAAAAAGTTCTATTTTGGTTTCATCTGACCATATGACATTCTCCCAGTCCTCTTCTGGATCATCCAAACGCTCTCTAGCAAACTTCAGACGGGCCTGGACATGTACTGGCTTAAGTAGGGGGACACATCTGGCACTGCAGGATTTGAGTCCCTGGCGGCGTAGTGTGTTTCTGATGTAGCCTTTGTTACTTTGGTCCCAGCTCTCTGCAGGTCATTCACTAGGTCCCCCCATGTGGTTCTGGGATTTTTGCTCACCGTTCTCGTGATAATTTTGACCCCACGGGGTGAGATCTTGCGTGGAGCCCCAGATTGAGGGAGATTATCAGTAGTCTTGTATGTCTTCCATTTTCTAATAATTGCTCCCACAGTTGATTTCTTCACACCAAGCTGCTTACCTATTGCAGATTCAGTCTTCCCAGCCTGGTGCAGGTCTACAATTTTGTTTCTGGTGTCCTTTGACAGCTCTTTGGTCTTGGCCATAGTGGAGTTTGGAGTCTGACTGTTTGAGGTTGTGGACAGGTATCTTTTATACTGATAACGAGTTCAAGCAGGTGCCATTAATACAGGTAACGAGTGGAGGACAGAGGAGCCTCTTAAAGAAGAAGTTAAAGGTCTGTGAGAGCCAGAAATCTTGCTTATTTGTAGGTGACCAAATACTTATTTTACTGAGGAATTTACCAATTAATTCATTAAAAATCCTTCAATGTGATTTTCTGGATTTTTTTTTCCTCATTTTGTCTCTCATAGTTAAGGTATACCTATGATGAAAATTGGAGACCTCTCTCATCTTTTAAGTGGGAGAACTTGCACAATTGGTGGCTGACTAAATACTTTTTTGCCCCACTGTAGAGTGACCAATAGAATGAGTTTATGCAAAAAACTACAAAACATGAAATATGGAGATATGAGGTTTGTGCCCTGCTGTGTTTCAGCTGCAAAACAATTACGTTGTGAATAAAGTTTCTGTGTTGCCAGCTCGTTGCCTCGTCTGCCTTCTTTCTCCACAACGTATATATTTAAAAATTGGGTAGGCAGAGACACATTTAAATTTAAATTATTTTATTTAAAATAGAAAATGGTGGGTGATTTAGTTAGCACTGAGCACCCTCCTGAGGGGAACAGTGATTGCACAACCTATAGTTCTTCCTCTTTTTAAACTGCCTATAAATCTTTGACCCATGATGCCCTGTGCACCATTTCCTTGCGTCTACTGAAGAAACAGAGGGAATCCAACTTTTACTTAAGAGACTGAAATTTGATTTCTGTTGTTCCTTTAAGAATGATGCAGCAAATGGAGATAAGGGACTATATCAATGAACGACCTAGATGTAGAGGGAAGTGCAGAGGAGATTCAAATCAGTCAGGTAATAAAATATACCATCTATTGTATGTTATTTAAGATGAAAAAGCTGGAAATGCATCTATCATTTTTAAGATTACAAAAAACATGTAAGAGTCTGTTTGTATCATTGTTAAACCTACAAAGCACTTGGTTATGCACCTTTATTTTTAGTTTGTGGTGATTTCACAAAGAGAAGAGTTGGTCAGCTGCTTTTCCTCGGCTTTGGTGTGCTGTGCATTATACAAGCCACTCTTAATATTTCTTTACGTCTTACTTGTGAGTATTGAGTTTTTTTCTATGTCAATAAAAAATTAATGACTACATAAATACCAACATTTTTTTCTGTCAGTATACAGTGGAACTGAATCGACCCAACCAAAATGCAACACAACTGGTATTAGTGGCAATGTCCAAATAAAGGAAGTTCAAAAGGACTGCAAAGAAAATAATCCTTGTCATTGCAATGACCTGCAAGAAAGATTCAATTCTTTGACCAGAGAACGAGATGAGCTGAAAGGCAGAGTCTCTCAACTCCAAAACAACATAGCACTGCAGAAGAAATGCCCAGAAGTGAATCTTGGGGGTGAGAATATTTTTCTCTATAACCTTAACATCTATTCACCAATTTTTCTTTCTTTCTTTCTTTCTTTCTTTCTTTCTGACCTGAAAATGTTCAATGAAAAGGTGAAAATCTGGCTGAAACAAATCCAAATTTGTGGTCACTCATTCTGGATTATCGACTATGCACATGTTTTTTGACATTTTATATTGTACATACGTATGTAAATATTATATTGATGTATTGATTTAGTGATGTATTTTTTTATAATTTTAAAGTTGAAACGTCTAACCAGGGACTGAGATTGCAAATTAGCCCCGGCTAGAAATCTTAGATGCAATGCATCTGTGATATGTTAGTTTTAACTGGTCACAATGTTTTTTGCATTGTCCCTGACAAATAAACTAATAAATAAAATAAATAAAATTTCTTTCTTTCTTTTGCTCTGTGGTGAAATGAAATCCCTCATTGTCCCTGCTGTCATGAGCTGAGCAGTGGAGGTTTCCGCTATGCTCAGTCTCATGGCTTTTCTGTATATTTGCAAATTTGTTGTGTTTTGTGCCTTTCAGTTTTTGTATTTCTTGTACTGTTTTTTATTTTCCTGTTTATGTTAGTTTTGTTATTCTCTTATTTTGCATTAGATTGCATTTATTTCAAAGTCTGTATTTGTTGATATTTTATTCTTTATATCCTTTACCGTTGTGTTCTCCCTCTGGGTTGACAGCTGTCAGAGGCGTTTCTGGGTTTTTGCTCTGTGTGGGTGGTGTCCCTGTCAGCTGTCAGCCCCGATCTCTCCCCTCTCATTGCTCCCAGCTGGTCCAGATTATTAATCCACATGGGCGTGCGTGTGTACCCGATGAGCCTGGGGTGGGAGGTTTGTAGGCTACTGATGGAACTGGACGATCTCATCTCCAATGCTCACAGAGCTCTTACCTCTAAAGATGCTCTCTGGTATCTGGGCTCACGGAGGCGACTGCTTGCCGGTGCCCTCAGCTTGCACAGCATGCTGAGGGGGCAGAGAGGATCACGCTGATGGCGGCGCTGCGAAGGGAGAAGAGTGGTAGGGAGAGGAGCTCCCCGAAGAAGCAGAGGTCAGCACCTACGGGGAGGTGTCCCCGGTCCTTGGTACCACCGTCTCCTCACCCGCCTCCAGCTTCACCTCTAGCTCCTGCTCCACGACGCTGCTATCCCGCTCCGTACCGCCAGAGGAATTCCCCCACCTCTCAGGCAGCAGTTTCCCCTTCACCTAGGCAGAAGACTCCCGCAGCAGTGCCCTCTGTGTTTTTCTTCTCCGGCTGTATTGTCAGCTTCCTCTTTCTCCGCAGCTGCTGTTTGTCACTTCTCCTCGACATTCCCTCTCACTGCTGAGAGGTCGGTTGTTTCCTCTCCGGCTCCTCCCATCTTCGTATCCACAAGGGCAGCTCCTCCACGATCATCTGAGGGGCCCATGACCACCGTAGCCACAGAGAGGGATGACTCTACACCAGCTGCAGCAGAGAACATCATGCCCTGGGAACACAGGCAAGTGCTCTTTCATTCTCTATCATCCTCCCACGAATTACCTTGCCTGATTCCTGGTGGTGAGGCTCAGGTCTTGCAGTCCTCTGAGCTCTCACCTCCTGCTGCAGCCATTATTACCTCATCTGTTCTCTCAGTGTCTCCTAATATATCTCCTGGATGTCTGCCGGTCGTGGGATTGGGCCGCCGAATGACGGAGGAGCCTGTGGGCCTGGAGGACCAGGCTCCAGCCCCGCAGCCATGGTCCAGACAGATGGAAAGCACTGCCTCCAACCTGAAGCCTGTGCCGATGATAGAGTGCCCCTTTGCTTCAGCTACACAGGAGTCAGCACCAGCAGAAAATTGACCACCTGAATCCACACCGGACGAGCCACCTGCGTAGGTCACCTCACTGGGGGGTCCCAGGATTGCATTGACCACCATGCCCACTGCAGGGGCCACCACAGAAGAGCCGGAGTTGGACCTCCAGAGGGCCGGGTCTGAGACATCGCCGCTTGGATCGACGGAGTCCTGGATGGTGGTGGAACTCGAGCTCAGGCAAGTCCTCTCCTTTGTTTTCATTGCTTCTGTTTTGGAGAGATCTTGCCTAGCTCTTAGTGGGGAGAGCCAAGTGCAGCCATCAGCTGCACCTGAGCTCACCTTGCCGGGCTCCACTTCCGCCGGTGACCCTGACCCTGTTTCTCTGCCTCTCTTTCCTGAGCTTTCCCCCAGGGTCGTCGAGGATCATCCGGCTCCACCAGAGGTCTCTGTGGGTCCAGGCTCGCTGCCCGAGAGCACAGTGGGTCCAGCTCCTCCTGCTGAGGTCGTCGCAGGTGCTCCGTCCCAGTCCAGGACCTCCATGGGTGCTGCTTCCCCTCTGGATGACATCTTCGCGGGTGCTACATCCCAACCTGGGGCCTCCAAGGGTGCTGCTTCCCAGTCAGATGAGGTCGTCACGGATGCTCCGTCCCAGCCCAGGACCTCCATGGGTGCAGCTCCTCCTCAGTCCGGGTCTCCGTGGGTGCTGCGCCCCAGCCTGAAACCAATTTGGGTGCTGTTCTCCAGTATGGGTCCACCGTGGGCGTTGCACTCCAGCCCGGGAGTCACTGTGGGTGCAGCTTTGGCCCAGTCCGGGTCCACCGTGGGTGCAGTTTTGTTCCAACCCAGAGCCACCGTGGGTGCAGCTTTGCTCCAGCCCAGAGCCACCGTGGGTGCAGCTTTGCTCCAGCCCGAAGCCACCGTGGGTGCTACTATGTCCCAATCCAGAACCACCAAGAGTGCTACAGGCCAGTCCGAGGACGTCGTGGTTCCCCCTCCTTTGTCTGACGCTGTCGTGGTTCCCCCACTTCTGCCAAACACTGTTGTGGTTCCCTCACCTCTGCCAGACACTGTCGTGGTTCCCCCATCTCTGCCAGATGCCGTCGTTGTTCCCCCTTCTCTGCCAGATGCCATCGTGGTTCCCCCTCCTCTGCCAGACGCCGTCGTGGTTCCGCCTCCTCTCCCCAAGTCCGTTGTGGTTCCCTCTCCTCACCCTGATGTTGGCATGGGTTCCCCGACTCCTCCATCTGGCTCACCACTGGTTCTTCTCGTTGAGCAGCCGCCTCCTGGACCACCCTTTCTGTTCAGGTGGTTAAAAAAACTCTGGCAGACCACCCGACAGACTGCACTGTGGGGTTGGATGGCCCACGTTCTCTGGTAGGCCACCCGACTCTTTCCATCATGCCATTTGCTGGGCCTGGGACTTTGGCCGCCCGCCTGAACTGTCCAGCTCTTCAGTCGTGGGGGCTTAGGTGGTTGGGGTTTTGCCTGGTGTGGGTCCTGAGCGGGGTTGTGTTTTCACTCCCTCCTAGCCTGTTCCCCCCACCACCCACTCAGGGTGGTTATTGTTATACTCCTTTTTTTTGGGGGGGGGGGGGGGGGTTGATGTTACCTTGGGGTGTCTGGGGTCCACCCCTTGAGAGGGGGGCTCTGTCATGAGCTGAGCAGTGGAGGTTTCCGCCATGCTCAGTCTCATGGCTTTTCTGTATATTTGCATATTTGTTGTATTTTGTGCCTTTTGGTTTTTGTATTTCTCGTACTGTTTCTTATTTTCCTGTTTATGTTATAGTTTTGTTATTCTCTTATTTTGTATTAGATTGCATTTATTTCAAAGTCTGTATTCATTGATATTTTATTCTTTATATCCTTTACTGTTGTGTTCTCCCTGTGGGTTGACAGCTGTCAGTCACGTTTCCGAGTTTTTGCTCCATGTGGGCAGTGTCCCTGTCAGCTGTCAGCCCGATCTCTCCCCTCTCATTGCTTCCAGTTGGTCCAGATTATTAATCATTGTTTTCTCCTGCCCGCTCTGGTATCCATACCTGTGTTCTATTGTATTATGCCTTATTTAAGACCGCTGCTCTTTGTATTCCTCGCGGCGGTCTTGACTGATGTCTGTACTCCCAGAAGTAAGTTTGATGCTCTGTGTTTTCCCTTTGTTACTGGGTTTATCTCTCTCTGGCTTTTGAGTTATTTTGTGCACTTTATGTTTGTAATAAATCATCACAAGGTAACAATCCAGCACGTGGGTCTCTTCTCTGCTCTGGAGAGGCATTTCTCACACCTGCTAATTACACAGGGTTACAAAAATAACTTTTTTGTAAGTTTTGCACCGCTGAATCTGAAAATGACATCTGTTTCTCTCAAGCAGGTGCCAAGTAAAATCCTATACTTACTTAGTACTTACTTAGTACTGTGCATGTACTTACCTTTAAATTGAATGTAGCATCATCATTGTTCAAAATTCAGAGAATTTCAAGACATAAAAAAGAATTTTGCATCATATAAAGCAAAAATACCCATACATGTAAACAAAAATGTGTAAAACAACATGTGGTCATAATTCAAAAAGTTGACCTGATTGAGTAAAATCAATGTGATTTTTGGATTCAGCACATCAAAATTGTCCTAAATCAGCTAAAAAAAAACTTAGACAATAAATTTGGTGTTGACCAGTGTTATCAAAAACTCTTTTTGTCAGTTTTGTATTGCCTAGAATGAATTTGCATGATTTGTACATTTACAGAATAGCCAGACACCAAGGTACAATCTTCAGCTTCAAAATGCTACTGTTGCAGTTATAATAATTGAAAGCATCTTATATTGGTTCAAATTACCCCCATAAGCGAGGTACATCAGAAAACAGTTAGTGAGTCACATGAAGAAGATAAATCGGAAGTCATAGAGAGATTTCTGTAGAATGTCTGTGTGAGAATGAATGAACTTGCAGCATTCTGCATTAATAACACAGTAAAACTTCATAAATGAAAAATGATTGCTCCATAATTTCTTACTAGAACAGTAGGTTTCAATGTACACCACTTGAACTGTTTTGCAATGCAACACTCCCACAGGTATGCAATGTTAATAATTCTCAAAAATGCAGTCTATTCAACCCATCTTATTTAAGTTTTTATCGTATTAACACAAATTATTAAATTTAAAAAAAAAAAAAGATTTTCACTTACAACTCACCCTCTAGCAGTTTCAAACTTAAGCTTTAATGAAATACCTTTGTTTTCCGTAAGCTTGGACTGGGCAACATGCAGCTGTTTGGTTAATGTATTTCATTAACCTGGGACCGTTTGGGATTTACCTTCTTTGTCATTTTGTCACCTGGCTCTCCAAAATCTAAATCGTCAGCAAAAGCGACTAGACATTTGAGTCATGTCTTTATTTTGTAAACTTGTTGATTTGCAGAAATGAGCAGCCTTACAACACTTCCAAGGTGGAACTAGTTGCGACCTGTGTACCTCTTAAGCAATAGGGTTATGAAATAACATGAATAATGTAGAAATCAACAGCCATCTTCAATATTCCCACCCACCCCTGTTTGGAAGCACAGTAGTTCTAGTTTTTAAAGGATGAGAACATCTCTAACCACTGTAATAGTGCCTCTTTTTGTTCAACAACTTTGTCTTTCAATCCATACAGCCAATCATGTACGGTAGAACAAATTATTTCTTCTATCGACAATGTCAGTCACATCTAGAATCGGAGGGGCCGCTGTCATGCAAGGCACTTCCACAAATGACTTTTCCTTCCCCCATTCTATTATGCTAAGCACCAAGCAGGAAGGTGGGAAGTACCTTTTTTATATGGTCTTTGGCATGACCTGGCTGGGGCTTGAACCCACAACCTCCCGGCTGAAGGACAGATGCTCTACCAGTACGCCACCTCTTGAAGTTTTCAACCAAAAATTGAAATTTCTTTTAGGTTTTAGGTCCATTGCAGTGCCAATGACAGATTAAATCTACTCCTCATCTGTACACAGTCATGTAAAAAAAATTAGGACACCGTGTATAAACCTATGTTTTTCAACATATTTGGACATATGGATATTGAATATCAATGTTAAAAATACTGGAAGATTCCTGTAATACAACTAAACAATTAAAAATAAATTAAAGACTTTTTTTCAATTTTTCTGTAAAATGTAGTTCTAAACAAATAGTGAGGAATAAATTAGAACACCCCCATCATCTTTAGGACACCCCCATATTCATTCCCACTTAAAATGGCTAAAATAAATGTTAAAAAAATGCTAATAAAAACAAAAACCAGGTTAGACATAGATATGTGAACATTTCTTAATAAAGAACTGAATATTTAATGGGGTGTCGTGGTGACCCATCACAATCTACATGGACATTCAATCCTCACACTCAGCTAGCCTGCACTAAGCAGGGGACAATTTGCATACGGACAGAGAGCCCCTAGGAGACAATCAGAACAATGGGCTATTGTTATACATCCCCGGATTAAGGAGAGGATGTCCGGGCGCCAGTTGGTCACGCGAATGATATGTATTGACTGATATGTATATCAATATGCAAATGTGCCATGCATTCTCTCTGCTGGTATAACATGTATAAAAGCCTCAACAGCACAGCACAACACAGCACAGCACAGCACAGCACTGTAGTTCACAGAGCTGCAAAGTGCGTTTCATGATGTTGGAGGAAAATAAAACTCTGCAACCTTCCAGCTCGCCGCATCTCGCCTGAACTTATTATTCCTCCACACTGGTGACCCTTGACGAAGGATGGAACACAAGGCGAACACCCCGGAGATCACCCGGACGGGAAGCCCCAACACGCGTCATGGTGCGCCCCTTGCCTGATCTCTTCCCTCCACACTGTTGACATGACAAGAGAGAATGACCGTCTGCTCCCTCTCACCATGCTGTGGACACAGAGGACCAGAGAACGCATGCAACCTCTTCATCCCCACCGGAGCGCGCGCTCCTGAACGCAGCGCTGGGACCAAAACGCACCATGACGGCGACACGAGCAAGCCGAAGGAAGCAGCCTGAACAGGGAAGGACATCGGTGCCGACTGCATTGATTTCCACCAAGCTCCCCGAACCTGACTAACCTCACGACAGTGGACCTCCCGCGCACAGAAGCCCCGCACGCACACCGCAGGATTACGAGGACAGTGCATCTGCCAGTTATGTGGTCACTGTGCCAAGCGCGCGCCACGCACAGGACAAAACCGGCTCCACAGACTGATACATCATCCTCCGCCGCTGCACATACCCGAGAAAAACGGCCGATCGCCACCCTCAGAACCTTCAGGGCTGCTCCCGCACCTAAAGTCAAACCACCTCACACCCTCACACAACTGCAGTTGTTTCACAGCCACTATGCATCCTCGGGGAATTTGGCAACTCGCTTTCCCCACATCCTTGCTGGATCAAGCCCCGAGAGGAGTCAGAGATATTTTTTTTTTCACAGCCGCTGTGGATCTCCGCCAGGTTTACCGGGAAAGTCCCTCACCATTGCGGATCCACACGCAATTTTTGCGCGGCCCAGACACCTTTGACATCCCGGGCCGGCACTCACTTACTCCCACCCCCCTCCCTCTCCTCCTGCACAGCGCTTTTCCACACCTCACTCCCTAAAGCCGGCCGATCGCCGTCTTGTTCCATTACGCACGAAATGCACCGGCCCGTGCGCCCACGATCCATGGCCGTTCAATGTGCTGGAACCCGGAGCGGAGCACACTGTTTTTTCCACCCCTCCCCCGTCCCCCTCACAGACTGACATGCCCTCCAACAGTTCTACCGGAGCTGGAGCCAACCGACGGTGGGGGGGGGGGGGCGGTCACAACCCCTGCTGAGTGTTCTGGGGGGAGCCCTGTGGTGACCCACCACAATCTACATGGACATTCAATCCTCACACTCAGCTAGCCTGCACTAAGCAGGGTACAATTTGCATACGGACAGAGAGCCCCTAGGAAACAATCAGAACAATGGACTATTGTTATACATCCCCGGATTAGGGAGAGGACGTCCGGGTGCCAGCTGGTCACGCGAATGATATGTATTGACTGATATGTACAGTATATCAATACGCAAATGTGCCATGCATTCTCTCTGTTGGTATAACATGTATAAATGATCTTGCTATACACGCCTCAACAGTACAGCGCAACACAGCACAGCACAGCACAGCACTGTAGTTCACAGAGCTGCAAAGTGTGTCTCATGATGTTGGAGGAAAATAAAACTCTGCAACCTTCCAGCTCGCCGCATCTCGCCTGAACTTATTTTTCCTCCACAGTGTCCTAATTTTTTCACATGACTGTATGCTCCATGTGGCATTTTTCCAACACATGGATGATTCGATTGCTCCTTATTTTACAAACATTGTCAGACTGTCTGACATCCAATTTATGCATTTTTTTCCCCACCTGCTGCAGGTCACTCAGAGATGTTTGTTTGTTTGTTTGTTTGTTTGTTTTAATTTCCCCATTAATCAGATCAATACATTATTCACACTCTCTTTGATCCATTCATCCTTTTACCTTGTATACAGGGGTCTGGGTCACTGGGGCAGCAGTCTAAGCAAAAGCCCAGAAAGCTATCAGATCTACATTGCACCCTTGATCCCTCTTGCAGGTGGTGAGTCCACTGGAGGGCGGACCCATGTGGCCTGGCTCCAGGGCCAGACCTGCTAACCCCATACCAGGAAGGGTTCACAAAGCCCTCCACCACTAAGGTGACAGTACATGGAGGGGATCTCTTAGACCACATACCTTTTTGCCTTAAGCAGTGGACTGCAGGAAGGAGCTTGATCAGATATCAGTCCCACCTATAAAGACACATGTTAATACCACTTGTGGTCTAGCTCTACTCCAGCGCTACCTGATATTTTTTTTTTTTTTAAAGTTTTTTTAATGACGGGTGTAAATGAAATCATAGAAATCTCTGTGTGTCTGTCACAGATGTGGTTACTGTTGTCAGGGAGACGTCAAAGGCAGGCATCACCATGGTTACTGTTGCCAGGCAGACACATCATCAAAGATCAAAGGCAGGCATCACTGAACAAGTGGTGACGTCAAAGATCAAAGGCAGGTTTCACCACAGTTACTGTTGCCATGGTAACCATGTCAAAGATCAAAGGCAGGCATCACCATGATTACACACGTAGCAGTAACGTTCTACAGGCATGCGGAAATGCTTGCTTACACTTGGTTTCTACGGGCATGCACTAGTAGATATAATTCATTCATCCAGTACAATGAAATCTGTTTTGCTTGTTTAATCTCACAGAGCGGACTACGTCCTCTCAGGGATGTCCAGAGATGTGGAGGGAGATCAATTCAAGGTGCTACTTTCTCTCCAGACATGAGAAGAAGACATGGGAGGACAGCAGGAAATATTGTAGAAGTAAAGGAGCTGCCCTGGTAGTGATCAACAGCGAACAAGAACAGGTACAAGCCACCTAATATATGTGTACTGCATTTATTTATTCTACAAATGTGGGTGCAGCTCATATACTGTATATAATCAATTTATAGTCAGTAGGGTTGTGCAATATGATCAAAATTTCATATTGAAACGTAAGTAATCTTATGTCACGATAACTATATATACAGTATTTTTTTCTGTAAATGCTACAGTTTAGATATAATAATCACATAAGGACCATACTGTCATGTGGTGGCCCTCGCGAGCCACCATAAGACGCCACAGAGTCACCAGTGAGTTTTCAGTGAGTTTTATTACGGTGAAAAGGTGATAACACAAGCTGCTGAGATAATGACAAGAGTCTTCACATAACAGGAGGCATAGGGCTTTACAGCTCACTATAGGTCCAGAGCAGGAGACGGTCATACACAGGCAGGCTTGGTAGTTGAAAATAATAACGGAACACAGGCTGCTAAGGCAGAGACTCACAAAGATCAGTTCACGCCGGGAGGAATGAGGGTAATACAGCACACTTACTGGTTCCGGGGAACGACGGTCAAACCCAAAGCAGACGAGGGGTGAAATAGTCCAGGCATCCGTAACATAACGGAGAGTGAACAAGGAAGTGAACAGACACTGCTGCGTCCTACCGTCGCCAGTGCTGGGCTTAAATGGGCGAAGCACTAACGACGGTAATGACACTCAGCTGACCGGCCGTTGACAGGCGGAAGCCCCACCGAGCACTTTCACAATAAGAGCCCGGTGAGGCCAGAATACAGCCCGCAGCTGTCAAGGCCAGCAGCAAGACATAACTTAGCCCGAGCGCGATCAGAACCGGCGCTCGGCTCATAACACATTTCTTTTTTTTTTTACATTTTTTTCTCACACCTTTGTCCCCTCATAATTTTGCAGTGTTGTTAGAAAACTGTTTTTTCATGTGCGTTTGAGACTTGATTCTATAAATTTGAGGTTTTTCTTCTAAATCATATCATATGAATAAAAAGTAAACATTAATAAGTTAAATATTTCCTGAGCCAGAGGACAGTAGCAATAACCTGGAAAAAAAAAATGTCAGTCCGAAAATGAAAAAAATACCCATCACTTGTCATGAACTGGACAGGGTCAGACCCTGTCCATGCTTTAAGTTCTCTTTTTGGACTTATTATTATTGTTTTCATTATCCCTCTCCTGCTCATCATCCTGTGTGTACTTTTATGTTGACAGCACCCTTGTTTTCTGGTTGATCGTTGTTGTTAATCATTGTCATAATTATCCTCACTCTCACTTCAGTATATTCACTTCTAGTTGTGTTTATCCTGTGCATTATCATCACCATTATCCTGTCCTGCTCCTCCTATTGTGTTTACTGTACGGTGCATTTGGAAAGTATTCACAGCGCTTCACTTTTTCCACATTTTGTTATGTTACAGCCTTATTCCAAAATGGATTAAATTCATTTTTTCCTCAAAATTCTACACATAATTATTTTTTTTTATTACTTATTTTGTACCCATAGGTAGATTTGTTTTGCAGTCTGGTGACAAACCACCAGCTGCCGGTCGCTGCGTGGCCAAGCGCCCCTTAACTCCCTATCCTTCATGTTTTTGGCATGTGGGAGGAAACCGGAGAAATCCCGGAGTAAACCCACGCAAACACGGGGAGAACATGCAAACTCCACACAGATCACTGTTGGCCGGGGGCAGGGATCGAGCCCACGATCTCACGGTCCCCGCGATCCCCCGGCCGAGGGTAAAACTGTGCTGCCACAGTGCTAACCACTGCGCCACCGTGCAGCCCAGTGGTAATGGTAAACATAATGACTATGTGGGGGAAAAAAAATTGGGGTTTTTTTTCATAGATTTTTGCAAATTTATTAAAAATAAAAAACTAAGAAATCACATGTACATAAATTTTCACAGCCTTTGCCATGAAGCTCACAATTGAGCTCAGGTGCATCCTGTTTCCACTGATCATCCTTAAGACGTTTCTACAGCTTAATTGGAGTCCACCTGTGGTAAATTCAGTTGATTGGACATGATTTGGAAAGGCACATACCTGTCTATATAAAGTCCCACAGTTGACAGTGCATGTTAATTAGTTAGTTAGTTAGTTAGTTAGTTAGTTAGTTAGTTAGTTTGTTTATTTATTGGTTTATTTGTCAGGGACCATGTACAGAAAAAACATTAAACAAAGGGTAAAGATGCTCTGTACCAGATTATAGCATTCTCACTAATTTCCATCTGTAGTCCCTGAGGCTGGCAGGAAGATATTAAAAGAAAAACAGCACATAAAGAAAGCAATTCAGGTTGGGTTTCAGAAACTGTTGACTCTGAAACAAGCAGGGAGTAAGTTTAAAAGGTAAAAAGATAAGAGAAACCACACACATAAAAACAATTTAAGAGTCCAATTTCAAATCCCATTTAAGGGAGAGAATTGGTGCTGGCAGGCTTGATTACTTAAAATCCAATTTTTTAGTCTCTGTGGAAAAGTCTCTGTAATTTGTTCTGGTCTTCAAAGCAGTGGGGAGCTTGTTTCATTCCGTTTTAGCTTTGTATGAAAAAGCTGATTGTCCAAAAGCAGTTTCACGTAGGGGGATACAACAGTGCCACCTAGAGGAAGTCCTTGTTATTCTGGTATTTTGTTCAGAAGTCAGGAACATAAAAGTCTTAAGGGGCAGGGGTGCAGAACCATGGATAATTTTAAAAACCAACCTTATATTTGCATACATGATCATATTTTCAAAGCTTAACATCTTGTGTTTGGCAAGTATACCACAACGGTGGTACTGTCGTGTTTCTTATCCAGAATTTTGATGGATTGTTTATACAGGGATTCCAAGGGTTTCAGAGTCATACTGTTGGCTTGTGACCAGCATGAGATGCAAAAGGAGAAATGTGTCAAAATCATGGCATTCAGAAAGGTTTTCGATCCTTTTAGAGTAACTGAGTTTCTGATGCATCGAAAGTTTGCAAGGTTATATTTCAGAATGTGGCTCATTTATTTTATATGCTTTTTAAAGCTGAACGTGGGATCTAATGTGATGCCCAAATACTTAAACTCTGTTACATTTTCTATATTTGCTCCATTTACAGTTATAGTTGGATAGTGCGTACGGTTTTGTTTGTTAGTAAAGTACATGGTAGCTGTTTTCACTACATTCAGAGTGAGGCATGATTGATTTAGCCATTTTGACACTTTCTCCATTGCTATCATTAACTTGTCAGCCACTTGTTTGGCATCCTTCTCATGTGTGTAGATGACTGTGTCATCTGCATACATCTGAATTTTTATGTCATTTTCACATAGTGATTTATTATACAAAGTAAACAGCAGTGTGCCTAAAATTGAACCTTGTGATGCTCCCATGGTGCATGACTTTGATTGGAATACAGTATTGTTTATGCGCACACACTGGGAGCAACCAGATAGATAAGATTTTAACCAGTTAAGGGTATTCATGGACAGTTTATATCCTGGTAGTTTAGAAAGGACTGAATGAGTGACCATATCAAAAGCTTTATACAAGTTTAAAAAGATGGCTCCTACACCAAGCCCCCCGTCCAGATTGTCTTTAAGCGTTTCAATAAAGTAACAACATGCAGTCTCCGTTAAGTGGTTCAGCCTGAAGCCAAACTGCATGGGATGCAGCAGCTGGGCAGATTCGAGATGTTCTACCAGTTGGTCTACTATCACCTTTTCAATGGCTTTTGACAAGACAGGAAGTATATTTATCAGCCTATAATTACTAATTTCTTGTATGTCTCCGGCTTTATGTATGGGGGTTACAATGGCAGGTTCCACTATATCAGGAAAGATATTTTCATGTATTGATTGATTTATTAGTTCTGCAAGTGGAATTATTAAAGTATCTTTATGTTTTTTCAAGAATACTGTGTCTAGTCCATGAATATCCTTAGCTCTGGTACTTGATAGAGATGATAAAATGTTGTTAAGCTTTACCTTATTTGTGGGTTTAAGGGTTAGATCAGTTTCATGATTTATTTTAATTTGGTGCGGGTATGTTTAGGTAAAATTCAGACCCAGTTCTTGTATGAATTTGATTAAATACTCATTAAAATTGCTGGCTATAACTAAGCTATCTGAGTAAAGTTTTCCATTTAAATTGAGTTGTATGACTTCACTTTTTTTTTGCATTTTTTCTAGTGAGTTTATCAATACATTTCCAGAGGTTTTTGTTGTTCCCTTTTGCATTTTTGATTGTCTAAGAAGAAATTTGCTTTTGCTTTACAGAGCTGCATGGTGACTTCTTTTCTGAGGCTTTTAAAAATCAGTCTATCTGTACTTAAATCAGTTTTTAGCCATTTTTTAAGATCTAAATCCCTTTTTTCGTGAGATTCCATAATTTTTCATTTAGCCAAGGTAGATCCTGTTTTCTCTTGTTATTTTATATTTTGAGATATTTTCTTTGATTGTTGATAGCATATTTTCGCATGTCTGTTCACAGTTTGTATTGCAATTTATTTCATTTCACTTTACATGCTGTAACTCATTTTCTAATGATTCTGTTTTTCTTTGGTATGTACGAGATATGTTTTCTGCCATCACTAGGCTTTTTGTATCGTGATTTTGACAATTTGCGTACTACTAAAGTAAGATTTTGGTCAGACATGCCAGCAATTAGACTGTATTTTTTTTGTTATGCGGTCAGGCTTGTTTGTAAAACTCAAATCAATGAGAGTTTGAGATGAACAGGTTATTCTAGGTGGGTTACTGATTATCTGATCCATATGAAACTCATTGGTGATGTCCTTTAATTTCTGTCTGCATGTTTTACAAAGCCAATTTAAGTTGAAATCACCCATGTGGATTAACTCTTTGCTGCCAAACTGTTTCAGTACATTTGACAGACAATTAAAGAATGTGTCCTTAGAGGATGGAGGTCACTAGATCACAATCAAAGCAAAATACATTTCTGGTGATAGTACAACTTTAACTCCAACACATTCCAGCATATTTTCAGCAATGTCAAGTTGCGTACACTGATAAGATAAGATAAGATAAGATAAGATAAGATAAGATAAGATAAGATAAGCCTGTATTAGTCCCACAATGGGGAAATTCCAGGATTGCAGCAGCACAGGGATAGAAACACTCAGAGCAATAATTAAGAAGATACGAAAAATATAAATAAGAGCAGTGGATATACATACGTACACATAAATATATAAATATATATACAAAGTGCGGAGCATTGTAGCAAGATGGAATAAACAGCATCACCGTCTACTTAGTTATCCTACATAGTATGAATATGTACCCATACATATTGTCACCCTCCGTAGCGACTGATATTGTCCTAGTTGTATACTGGAGGGGACCATTTGTGTAAGTCTGTTGCGTCTTTTGCATTCAATACTATTAGGTCGTCACGGTTTTTTTGCTATCTCATTGCTGATAACCATACATTACATAAATCATGATCCCTCCTCCCCGGCCATCTTTTCTGTCTTGTCTATAGGTATTGTACCCTGGTACATTAAAAACAGCTGGAGGTGTTGGGGTTACCCAGGTTTCTGAGAGGCATAGGTAATCAAGATTTGAGTTTGTCAGTAGTTGTTGTATTTATTCTGTTTTAGAGACAATGCTCCTAATATTAAGATGACCTCCAAAAAAGCCTTTAGGTTTCATAGTCGGATCCCACAATACCTTGGCATGATTTACAGTTTGAAACATTTTAGTGGCTTGTTGTTTTTCAGCTACAGTTTTTATCCCATACCCATCCTGTTTTCTAACAGTCTACCAGGCTTATGCAGTTTGAGACTTGTTGCAATAATTTTTCCTGCGTTGATGTCACCGGCATCCCAGGCGACTCCACTGATGCCATCCCCTTTAGATGGACCGCCGCCACACCGACGTCTGGGGTAACCTTTCCTGTGTTGATATCACCGGTGTCTTTGGAGATCTGACCGACATCAGCCTCCTCTGGATGGGCCCCTGCTGCATCGTGTCCAGAGGGGCCAGGATGACGTCAGCAGCCAGCTGCTGGGCCATGAATCATCAACACGGCTCGGCAAACATCCATCACTGAAAGAGCCACCGCTACATCAGCGTCCGGGGGAAAAGGGCCAAGACCAACATCCAGCTGTCGGGCTCCAAGCCATCGACGCAGCTCCATTTAATGGACAACCCCCACTGGAAAAGCCACTGCTGTGCCGGCGCCCAGGGGGACCGGGCTGGCACCGTTACCTTGCTGTTGGTCCACAATTTGTTGTCCCGACTCTGCCTGGCGGGCCCACTCTGCCAGGTAAGCTGCTGGAGCACCAACATCCCAGGTGCCCGGGTTGGTGCCAACCTCTGATTGCTGGACGTCGTGCTGTGCATGGGTCTTCCGAAACGGCCACTGTTGCTGTATTGGTGTTTGGAGGTGTGCTGTGAAGTCCATTGTAAACAGTTTAGCTGTGGTTGCCAAGTAAGCCACTTTAGCTGCTGTGCTGGCTGCAGGGGCCAGGTTGGCCATATTAGCTGGAATTGTCATTCTCACTATGGTATCCAGGTTTTCAATTCTATTCAATTCAATTCAACTTTATTTATATAGCGCTATTTCACAACAACAGTCATCTCATAGCACTTTCAACTGTAGGGGGAGCTCCCACAGTTGCAGAAAGACCCCAGCAATCAGGTGATCCCCTGTGAGCAAGCGCTTGGCGACAGTGGAGAGGAAAAACTCCCTTTTAACAGGAAGAAACCTCTAGCAGAACCAGGCTCAGGGAGGGGCAGTCATCTGCTGCGACTGGCTGGGGGGTGAGGGAATAGAGAAGATGAAAAGAACAGACATGTAGAGAGCAAACAGTATGATGGGGACTCAATCTATGGGAGAGAACAAACAGATGTTAATGACCAGCAAAAAAAAATATTTCATTGAGAGTGAAGAAAAGAATGAAGCCCAGTGCATTACTGGAGGTCCCCTGGCTGACTAAACTTATTAGCAGCATAACTAAGGGAGGGTTCAGAAACACATGATCCCTCCCTAATTGTAGGCTATATCAAAAAGGAAGGTTTTAACCCTATTCTTAAAAACAGAGATCGAGTCTGACTCCCGGATCCAGATTGGCAGCTGGTTCCACAGGAGAGGAGCTTGATTTTCCAGTTCATTTGCAGTTGTTTGGCTAGCTGTGGTGACTAGATTGACCAGTTCAGCAGTGGGTGTTGGGCTGGCTGCATCGGTCCAGCTGGGTTTCCATTGTCCAAAGGCTGTGAGCCTGGGTTCACCTCCACATCTCCCACTAATAATATCATAGCTGCTGGGTAGATAGACCCTGAAGCTGTCCTTCCAGGGCTTACTTGTACCCGTTTTACAGTAAGCACCCGGGCACGGCCATTGTCCAGAAAAGTGGAGTACAGCAGATGTTGTTGATGAGTGACCATACCATTGTGGTTCTTAATTGTGAGGCGCCGCAGCACTGATAGTAAAAGCAGACAGACAGTTAAAACAGCACCAACTAGCCAGTGTTCCGTTGGTAGCTGAGTCCATTTTGTGAATAAAGTAGGTCTAAAAGATACAGGTTGAGGAGGTTTAAAAGGAGATTTAAGACAAGCACATGCAGAGCCTGCCAGTCTGAGTGTGGTTTAATCACCATCTTAAAACATGTCAGAGCACAAACCAAGCATGAAGTCGAAGGAATTGTCTCAAGACCCCCAAGTCAGGATTGTCTGAAGGCACAAATCTGGAGAAGGGTACAGAAATTTCCTGCTGCTTTGAAGGTCCCAATGAGCACAGTGGCCTCCATCATCTGTAAATGGAAGACGTTCGGAACCACCAGGACTCTTCCTAGAGCTGATCAGGGAAGAAGGGCCTTAGTCAGGGAGGTGACCAAGAACCCGATGGTCACTCCGTCAGAGCTCCAGCGTTCCTCTGTGGAGAGAGGAGAACCTTCCAGAAAGACAGACATCGCTGCAGCAATCCACCAATCAGGCCTGTATGGCAGAGTGGCCAGACGGAAGCCATTCTTTAGTAAAAGGCACATGGCAGCCCCCCTGGAGTTTGCAAAAAGGCACCTGAAGGACTCTCAGACCATAAGAAACATGATTCTTTGGTCTGATGAGGCAAAGACTGAACTCTCTGGTGTGAATGTCAGGTGTCATGTTTGGAGGAAACCAGGCACCGCTCATCACCAGGCCAATACCATCCCTATAGTGAAGCATGGTGGTGGCAGCATTATGCTGTGGGGATGTTTTTCACGGACAGGAACTGGGAGACTAGTCGGGATAGAGGGAAAGATGAATGCAGCAATGTACAGAGACAGAGCTGTAATTGCTGCCAAAGGTGCATCAACAAAGTATTGAGCAAAGACTGAATACTTGTGTACATGAGATTTCTTAGTTTTTTATTTTTAATAAATTTGCAAAAATCTAAAAAAAAAAAACCAAACATTTTTTCACATCATTATGGGGTGTTGTGTGTAGAATTTTGAGGGGAAAAAAATCAATCCATCTTGGAATAAGGCCGTAGCATAACAAAATGTGGAAAAAGTGAAGCACTGTGAATACTTTCCAGATGCACTGTATGTTGTGACAGCACTGTTCTGCTCCTTTGTTTCTTGGGTCTTTTGTTGTTAATCATTCATGGCTGTTCCTCATTTTGTTAATCAGCTTCTGTCTCATTTATACACCGCACGCCTTACCCTCTGTACATCGTGCTCGTAATAACCTGCACACCTCTGTGCTGCATTATTGTTTGTGTTACAGCTCTATTTGTAGCTTCCAGCCAACAAGCTGCTTTCATTTCACAAAAAATTTTGTTAAATGGTCACCTGGAGATTGAGTCCTCCTATCCACCCCAGAGGGGCTACGTGACAGAAGCACGCTGTCAACATTGGACTCAGCAGGCGACCGAAGAAGGAGAAGGCAGAGAGGGGGAGAGCTGCTGGCCATGGAGGTGCTGCAGAACCTCATCGTTTCAGCTCGTATCTCCTTCTTCCTGGAACATGCTGCATGCTGCTGAAGTGGGGGAGGGGCATCATCGCTAACGTCCTGGAAGCCCACCCGAGCCTGCGTTCCCTTCCCTGAGTGCAGGGGCTTCCTCTTCCGGCCCAACCAGCACCGCCAGCCTTCTCCTCGCCGGAGCCAGCCACCTGCCCACTTGTGTTTACTCCTACAGAGTGGAGGGAGCTTTTTTACGACAGTGGGTTGGCATGCGGGGGACCTGGGTGGAAGGAATACTCCGGGAGAGACCGCTCCACTCGACACTCCATTCCAACACCACCACCCACCTCCTCCTTGCCGGAGCTGGCCAGCATGCCTTTACCTATTTATCCCATGGAGCTGAGGGATTTCAGTGGCAGTCGGTCAGCATTCGGGGAGCCTGAGCGCAAGGGAGGATTGAGAAGACGGCGATCACGAGTTGTCAAGACTGGTTTTCTGGCATGCTTCATGGCTGATCCTTCAGTGTGTCCTGCGGCTGAATCTTCGGTGGTCCCCATGCCAGCTTTCACAGCCATGGATGTCCTCAGCTGAATCACCATGGGTGTCCCCAGCTGCACCTCCCAGTTTGTCCCTAGTCGAGTTCCCAAGGGACTTCACCACCAATTCTCCCGTTCCAGCACCAGCCCTAGCTCTTCTCTAGACCAGCTCCACTGTCATCCAGAAGGCTTCAGCAGCAGCGGCAGTGAAGCATGGAGCAAGGCAAGTACACGCTTCTTTTTCTTTATTAACTTTGAGTGATGTATCTTGTCTTGCTCCAGACGAGGAGTCTCAGCGGCAGCCATCAGCTGTCACTGAGCCCTCGCCATTTGTTCCTGCTGCCACCTTCATATGTATGCTGCCTCTCACCTTCTCCTCTTCTGTCTGAGGTCATCTCCATCCCCATGGCCTCAACATCCGAGAAGATGAGTTCTCCAGTAGCCGCTGCTCCTCTCCAGCTCTCCTCCTCAGCCGAGGCTCTTCGCCTCCCTCCCTCACCAACCCATGTGCATGCTCCAGCAGTGACTGCTCCTCTTCACATGCATGCTCCTCCAGAGACTGTTTCACCTGCAGCTCCTCTCAAGATTGTCACTCCTACATCAGCAGCACCGGGGTCCTCGCCAGTGGAAGAGCAGGAGTTAGGGCAAGTCCTCTTCTTTGTTTTTTTAGCATCTATACTAAAGAAGTCTTGTCTTGCTCCTAGTGGGGAGACCCAGTTGCAGCTTCCATCTGTGTCATATATCTGCCTCTCTGCAGATGAGGATGAAAACAGGACTCAGGGTGTAGGCAGGGCTGCAGAGTGATGATGGAATTTATTAACAAAAACCAGGAACAAAACAAAGCAGCACGTGGGCTGAAAACCAAACTAACAAAGCAAAAACTTGACAAACAAAAAACTATAGACACGACATGGATCACTCACTTGGAACAGGGCAGGAATGAAGTAGGAAAACACCGACATGGAGACACAGCAGGATAAACCACAATGACCTCTCCCAGAACAAAGCACAGAGACACATATATAGGAGCGGGAACAATTAACAAGATGCAGGACAGCTGAGAACAATCAAGGGCTGAACAATGCACACATGAGGGAGAATGGTTATGGGTACAGAAAGATGAGGAGCTGGGAACAATAGGTGAACAGATACACACACAACCTTGGACTTAGACAGGGGAAACAACATGACTAAAGACCCAAGGACAATTAATAATAATAATGAACACAATAAACAAACAACCCAAAAGACAAGGCAGAGAAAAATGTAACAGAAACAGAAACAGAATCATGACACACATAGCATGGAAAATAACAAGACTAAATCCATAGTGATAATAATGCTACTAATAATAATACTAATGAAAATCAAAGAACCCAAAATAAACATAAAGCATGGGCACGGTCCCTGGCCGTGTCCCGATCATGACAATCTGCTTCTAAGCTCTCCCTGCCGAGCTCTTCTGTTGGCTGTTTTTGTGTGGTCCCAGCTCCAACCTGTGTTTCTTCCTCCCCGCTCGAGGTGGCTGCATCGGGGACAGATCTCCAAGCATCTGGGCCTGACGCTCTCCCATCTTCACTGTCTGGGCTCAGTGTTGCTCGCCAGCCTTCGCCCTCTGAGGACGCAGCTCTCAAGCCATCACCTCCAGTGCCTCAGGGGTCCAACCATCTCCATCTATGTCACCACAGGAGGTCCACACCCTACAATCTGCACCCCAGGAGGGCAATATTCACACTCCTACCACCGAGTTGCCACCAGATTAGCCTCCTGGACAGCCACTGTAGCGGCCGGGTTGGCTCGGGACCTTGGTTGGCCTTCCTGATCAGCATTTCTCTATTTGGTGGCCCACGGACCTTGGACAGCCGCCAGACAAATGATCCTCCTTGGCCAGATGGTCTATGGACCTTGGCAGGCTACCCGACAGATTATTCCCCTTCGCCAAGTGGCCTATGGACTGGGGTCCACCACCCCCATTATCCTTGACTGTGTGCTTGGGGGGGATGTTCTGACCCACCTGTCCTAGGGCCCCCACCACACCCTGGGCAGGGGGTCTATCTCTAGGGTCGTCTGGTAACTGACTCTTAAAGAGGAGGTACTGTCATGGTCTGAACATGGTCAGACCCTGTCCAGATCATGGACATGGCACTGTTACCAGATCACTGTTACCATGGTAACAGTAACTTTCTACAGGTATGTAGAAATGCTTGCTTACACTTGGTTTCTACGGGCATGCACGGATATGCACTACTTAAACAAAACACAAAGAAATGAAAATGCAGCACGAGGGCTGGAATAAACTCTGGAGTCTCAGGTAACAATAACTCATGGAAAATCACTAGAACAAGTGGAGAACTTGACAGGAGGACTGACACACAATGACCCAACACAGAGCACAATCACAGACTCATATATATAGGGAGACTAATCATTACAGACACAGAACAGTTGGGCGAACAATCAAGGGCTGCTTGTGGAGAGAACAGGACGGGTGGGGCTGCACAGACAATCACAGACATGGGATGCAAAAGAAACATGACAATGAACAAACAGGACAACAGGACAGGAGCAATACAGAGAGGGTGGTGGCTAGAGGTACGGAAAACATGAGAAGATGGAACAATAGGTAAACAGATACACACAGAGACCCAGGACCAAACGGGATGACACAGAAGACAATGACAAGGGACTCAGGGGAACACAGAGAGCAATAAATGCAAATGATAATCATAAATAATTACAGGCAGAACGAAAATAAACACAAAGTGTGAGCATGATCCCATGATCATGCCCAAACTATGACGGAGTCCCCCCACCCACCCCAAGAGCGGATTCTAGACACCCTCAAAACAAAACAAAGAACATTCCAATCAGGAAGGAGGATGGGAACATAGGCACATCAGAACAAAACAAGAACACAAACACAAGGAATGTTCATAAGGTGGTTGGCCAAAGTCCCAAGACCACCAACAGGAGAAACGTGGTACATCTGGTGGCCAACCATAGCCCACCAGATGGATGAACATGATGTGTCGGGTAGCCTACCAGAGTCCATGGGCCACCAGATGGAGAAATACGGTGCGTCAGGTGATCTACAAAAGTCCAGGGACCACCAGACAGATGAACACAATGCTGTGGGGGCAATGAGCTCAGGAGCTTTTAATACAGGAGCTAACATGGAAGCTCTTTGCTCTGGAGATAACATCATAGGAACTTTTTGCTCCGAAGGTAACATCATAGGAATCTTTACCTCAGGAGATAACAGCATAGGAACTTCTGGGTCTGGAGATAACAACACAGGAGCTTCTGGCTCTGGAGATAACATCATAGGAGCTCCTTGCTCTGGAGATAACAACATAGGAGCTTTTTGCTCCAGGGACAGTACCTGAGGGGCCTTCAGCGAAGAGGCATTGGACTCAAAAAACAGCAGCTGCAGAGCTCTGACCTCAGGAACACATGGTGGAGGCACGCCAGCTTCTAAAACCACAGGTGGAGGCCTCCCGGCCTCTGGAACAGCAGGTGGAGGCCCCCCAGCCTCTGGAATGATGGGTGGAGCATGCAACTCAGGTGATGGTGGAGCGTACCGCTCGGACAGTAGCGGAGCTGTGGCATGCACCTCTAAGACAGCTGAAGCTGTGGCGTGCACCTCAGAGTCAACTGGAACTGTGGAGTACACCTCAGAGACAGCTGAAGCTGTGGCATGCACCTCGGCGACAACTGGAGCTGAAGCATGCAACACCATCCGTGATGCAGATACTTCGGATGTGGAGGGAGAAACACAGGTAGTTGTCATATCCACACCAAAGCAACCAGCAGAAGAGCTTGGCGGAGAGAACTCAGAAGCAGATGGGAGCTGCAACTGGATCTCCCTGCCAGTAGCAAGACAAATCCTCTCTAATACTGATGTAAAAAAGACAAAAAAGAGGATTTGCCTTAGCTCCTGCTCCTCTGCTGATGAGGACCCCAGTGACTCTGCTGCTGGTGAGGCGATAACAACCCCTGAAGACGCTTGAGGAACAGCGGATGAGACAGTATGAGATGCAGCAGCGAGCGGGAGCACCAGTGTAGCAGATGTGGGAGCTGGCACTGAAGGCGTGAAGACAGGCAAAACTGCCGGCGTGATGACAAGCAAAGCTTCAAGCGTGATAACAGGTGAAAATACAGCTGAGGGATGACATGGAGCCGGTACTGGAGGTACAAAGCAACGTGGAGCTGGTGCTGGAGATTGAGGGCGATGTGAAACGGGCACTGTAGTTGCCAGGAGAGCCAGTGTAGCCGCTGTCTTGAATGCCACCGTAGTGGCGCTCCCTATTGGGTTGAGACCTGAAAAACTGCAGTAAAGTGGTGTCCCTTTAATTCATGGCTGTACCATAACACCTCAGGACTGCTGGTTTACAAGTATGTGTGCCTTCAGTAGGGGTGGGACAAAAGATGGATTCAGTGATGGATCGCTATACTTGACACTAATGACAATGCAGCAATCCCTAAACATGTCATGATTGAGAGAAGGATAAGCTCACATGCAGGCTGCTAACACCAGTGAATGCACACGACACAGAGGGGCAACGTTTAAACACAAGTTATTGAAAAACAAACTCAACGGTAAGGAAAGCGTCACTCACCAGAGGAACACACAGCCTGTAAAAGAGGGAGACCAGAGCAGGTTAGAACTGAGGAGGGAGGCTAAGAGCAATGGATAAACAAGGGTGGATCTTATGAATAGTGAGCAGAAAGCCCAGCAGAGGAACCCAGCGGAGAACAGAGAAATCAGCCAAGCAGAGCTGGCAGGGAGCAGGAGAGGAGTGGAGCTGGGAGGAGTGTCTGACCAGGTGGAGAAGGCAGTCTGGAGTGGTGATGATGATGATAGGGCAGGTGAGCACGCAGCAACCCCGGAGATGTACTGCGGAGATGGCAGCAACCTGAGCAGAGAGGAGGAAAAAGGGTTTTAGGCTGAGTTCCTTAACAATATGCACAAAACTTAACTTCACGCTTGAGGCAGCTATACCCAACGAGCCAGCGCTGGAGTGTTCATGAACAAGTCCTTTTAAGCACTGGCAGAGAAGAGGTAGCAGGTCCATCTACTCACGCAGGTGTGCTAATGACCTACGGAGCCGAGAGCTTGATGGAGAACCTCCCACAGAAAGGGAGGGGGAGCGTGCTCACCTGACCATAACAGTGCCCCCCCCTCAAGGGACGCCTCCTGGCGGTCCACCAGGCTTGTTGGGATGGGCTCGGTGAAAGGCACGGACCATCCCCCTATCATGGAAGTAGGAGCCAGGGATCCATGACCTCTCTTCTAGCCCGTAACCCTTCCAGTGGAGCAGGTATTGCAAACCCCGGCCCCGACAGCGAACATCCAGAATCCTCTGAACGGCGTAGGTGGTCTGGCCATCGAGGATCCGAGGAGGAGGAGGTGGCTTCGGGGAGGGGGGAGGTGGCAGAGAGGACTGGCAGAGATGGGCTTGATCTTTGAGACGTGGAATGTGGGGAGAATGCGGAGTGGTAGAGGTAGAACTACCAGACTGATTAACAGCTTCCTTCCACAAGCTGTTAGGATGCTGAACAGTTAATCTGGAATCTTTCATACATACTACTGCACCTTATGGACATTATGCATATTATATGTTATTATAATTCTAGTTAGTTTCAAGTGTGTCTCAGGGATTCAATTCAATTCAATTCAATTCAACTTTATTTATATAGCGCCATTTCACAACAACAGTCATCTCATAGCACTATCAACTGTAGGGGGACCGCCCACAGTTGCAGAAAGACCCCAGCAATCAGGGGATGTGATGTAGGGATGTGTGAATGGCTGTGTTGGGGTGGGGGGTGAGGGGGAGGGGGGTGAGTGTGTTTTAAATTATGTTCTTTTTACTTATATGGATGCCTAGAGAAACGTAATTTCATCTTGCCTGCACTACAGTTGTATGTACAGCAATGTGACAATAAAGCTTGATTTGTTTTGATTTGATTTGAGTGTCGGTGGAAGCTCCAGGCAAACCGGCATGTTATTAATAATCCTGGAGATGGTAAATGGACCAAGGAAACAAGGTGACAATTTCCGGGATTCCGTCTTCAGAGACACCTGGTCCGCCGACAGCCACACGCTCTGATCGACTGCATATTTGGACGCCGGGACCTGCATGTGGTCCGCATATTGACGGTTCCACTCTGTAGAACAAAGAAGGGCAGCCCAGGTTGCACTCCAAAGGCAGTGGCAGTGGCAAGCGTGGGCCCCCACAGAGGGCACAGCAACTTCCCTCTCTGCCATGGGCAACAGGAGGGGTATACTCCATGGATGCCTCAAAGTTTATCAACCTGGTGGATGAGGAGACGGCGGAGTTGTGAGTATACTCCACCCAGGTCAGATGGGTGCTCCAGGTGGAAGGGTTGCAGGATGCCACGCATCTGAGGGTGTGCCTCCAGGGATTGGTTCGCATGCTCAGCCTGCCAGTTACTCTGTGGGTGGTATCTGGATGTGAGGTTGACTGTGGTGCCCAGGGAGCCGCAAAAGGACTTCCAAACTTGGGAGGTGAACTGTGGGCCCCAGTCAGACACAATGTCCAAAGGGATGCTGTGCAGACGAATAATGTGGGTGGTGAGCAGGCTGGCGGTCTCAGAGGCGGAGTGCAACTTGGGGAGGGACACCAAATGAATGGCTTTGGAGAAACTGTCAACAATGGTGAGGATGACAGTATTGCCATGCGAGGGGGGAAGTCCAGAGCAATGTGTGACCAAGGGCGACTGGGAACTGGCAGGGGATGCAGGAGGCCGGCAGGAGGTGAGGAGTTGGACTTGTTCCAGATGCACACTTGACAGGCCTTGACATAGTCCAGGACGTTCGTCCACAGCGTGGGCCACCAGAACGTTCGCTGGACCAGGTTGATGGTACAAGAAATTCCTGGGTGGCAGGCAGAGTGGCTGGTGTGCCCCCACCGGACGATGTCACTGCGTAGGTCGGCTGGGACAAACAGGCGATCGCCGGGTCCCCCCTCGGGTTTGGGCTCAGCAGACTGGGCCTGCTGGACCCTCTGCTTGATGTCCCAGGTAAGAGCACCAAGAATACAGGAGGAGGGCAAAATGGGTTCGGGGAGTAAAGAGGAGACTGGTTGGTCAGGGGTGAACTGGCGGGAGAGAGCGTCTGGCTTGATGTTACGGAAGCCGGGCCTGTAGGTGATGGTGAGGTTAAACCTAAGAAAGAATAGGGCCCAGCAGGCCTGCCTGGCATTTAATCTGCGGGCCGACCGAAGATACTCTAAATTTTTATGGCCGGTCCACACTATGATGAGATGGACTGCTCCCTCCAGCCAGTGCCTCCACTCCTCAAGAGCCAATTTAATCGCCAGAAGCTCTTGGTCCCCTACCGGAGTGGTGGCTCAGTTGGTAGAGCATCTGCCCCACACCCGGGAGGCAGGGGTTCAAATCCCGGCAGGGTCATACCAAAGACCATATAAAAATGGTACTTTCCGCCTTCTAGCGTGGTGCTCAGCATAATAGAACAGGGAAAGGAAAGTTACGCACAGAGCTACCAGAGGACTGACCCCCCCCCCCCACACTGTAGCTTTCACTACTTACAGTAGCTGTGTGGCCTAGGGTCAGAGAAACGGAGATAGGCGCCACCCCATACACCAAAATGGTGTTCCACATGCTGTGGAAGGGAATTAACTAATTAACTAACTCTTGGTCCCCTACATCATAGCTCCTCTCGGCCGGCATGAGCCGCTGAGAAATACGCACATGGGTGGAGCTTCTGATCGGAGGCTGAGCGCTGTGAAAGGACAGTGCCCACCCCCAAATCAGAAGCATCCACTGCTACTATGAACTGGAGCTGAGGGTCGACCTGGGCCAAGATGGGTGTGTTGGAAAACTGGGACTTCAATTTGGAGAAGGCCCGCTCTGCTGCCTCAGACCAGGCAAAAGGCACCTTGATCGAGGTCAGCTGGGTAAGAAGCTGTATCACCCCACTGTAGTTACGAGTGAACCAGAGATAAAAATTGGCAAAACCCAAAAAGTGTTGAAGCTCTTTTCGGGACTGAGGAGTTGGCCAATCGAGCACAGCCTTCACCTTGGCTGGGTCGACCCTCAGTTCCCCTTCAGCAACAATAAACCCTAGGAAAGAAGTGGAGTAGGTGGAAAACTCACACTTTTTGGCCTTCACAAAGAGTTGGTTTACCAGAAGCTGCTGTAACATGGCCTGGGTGTGGACTGTGTGCTCCTCTGGCGTGAGGGAAAAGATCAGAATGTCATCGAGGTATACAAATATGAACTGGTTAACCATATCACGGAGGAAGTCATTAATCATGCGCTGGAAGACGGCTGGGGCATTGGTGAGCCCAAAGGACATCACAAAGTAGTTGAAGTGCCCCAGGTGTGTTTTAAAAGCTGTCTTCCACTCGTCCCCCTCGCGTATACAGACCAGGTGATACGTGTTGCACAAGTCCAGTTTGGTAAGCACCCACACGCGCTGAAGGAGCTCAACCGCGGAATTGATCATAGGCAGAGGGTATTTATCCTTAACTGTAACGGCATTTAACTCACTGAAATCATATACGGGTGCAGGGGTCTGTCCTTCTTCTCGACAAAGAAGAACCCTGCCCCAAGAGGAGCCAAAGAGGGCCAAATGAGGCTGGTGTTCAGAGAGTCCTTGATGTAGCCTTCCATCGCCTCCCTTTCCAGCTCAGAAAGGCTGTAGAGCCAGCTGGAGGGCAGCCACGCACCCGGGAGAAGGTCAATAGCCCAGTCGTAAGAGCGCTGAGGTGGCAAAGAAAGTGCTCTCGACTTGTTAAATACCTCTCCAAGGTCATGATAGACCTCGGGTATGAGGCTGAGGTCTGGCGGCTCCACCAGGAGGGAGGAGATGGGAAGGGATGGTGAACACTCGGCCGAACAGAGGCAGGATGCTAAGTAAAAGGGGCTCCAGGAAAAGATGGAATTTTGTGCCCAATTGATAATGGGATTGTGCTTACAGAGCCAAGGGTACCCCAGGACCACTGGGGAAGACGAGCTAGGGAGAATAAAGGACGATAAGGTCTCCCGGTGGTTCCCGGAAAGAAGGACAGAGATCGGCGCTGTGCGTTTGGTGATGGAAGCCACACTACAGCCAGATAATGCCGCAACGTTTAATGAAGTTGGCAATTTAGTCGTGGAGATGCCTAGTTCCTGCATGAGCCAGGAGGAAATGAAATTCTGTTCCGCCCCTGAGTCAATTAATACTGACACCCTCCTCTCAACCCCCGGTAACTGAATGAGAGCCGGGAGGGAAAAGTTACCGGGGGGATGAATGGAATTCCCGCCCGTCAGACCAGCCACGGCTACTGACGGGCCATATCTTTTTGGCTTCAGGTGATAATTAAACAGTTTATGCTCAAAAGAGCCGCAATACATACATGCACCGGCTTTCCTCCATCGCTGGTGCTCCTCCAGAGTCAGACGGTCTCAGCCAAGCACCATAGCTTCGGAGGAAGAGCTGGCTTCACCTGTAGCCGGGGGAGGCGTGCATGAAACAGACGGGCCGAAGATGGTCTTCTGCTCCTTCACGCTCTCGTGGTATCAGTTACCCAAACTGACGGCCTGATCAATGAGCCCATCCAGAAAGGAGGGAATGGCATGAACCGCCAGGTTGTCGCGGAGATTGGAGTTCAGACCCTGGAGGAAGGTGCTGCGTAGGGCAACGTTATTCCACCCAGAGTCCGCTACGACGACCCAGAACTCCACAGAGAAGTCAGCAGTAGACCGACTCCCCTGACAGAGTGACATAAGGCAGCTCATAATGTTTCCCTTACTTTCCGTTTAGTCAAAGGCCCAGGAAAACTCGCCAACGAATCAGTCAATGGTATAATTAGGGCCTTCCACACTGTCAGGAATAGACTGAGCTCAGCTAAGAGCCCGGTCTTGCAGCAGGAGGGTCAAAAAAATGGATTTTGGGTGTGTCGTCCGGGTACTCCCCGCCCACCTGCCCCAAATAAAGCCGAACGTGGAGAAAAAATCCTTTACATTTCCCCACCTCCTCCGCGTACAGGGCTAGTGAGAAAACAGAAGTGGTTCAGCGAGTGGTAGTAGAAACTGGGACGGCAGGTGGGGGGGAAGGACCTGGATGAGACATGTGACAAAGATGATCGGTGACCGTGCTCAGCTGCTGCATAGTTGTCTGCAGCTGCTTAGTGAGCACGGCCACCTGCCGCTTTGTGACGTCAAGACGGTAAAGGGCGGAGTGCTCCACTGATGCAGCACCTGCTGAGCCTAAATCATGGCTGGCTCGTTCTGTCATGATTGAGAAGGATAAGCTGACTTGCAGGCTGCTAACATGCAGCATGAATGCACACGACACAGAGGGGCGTGTTTAAAAACATTTTATTGAAAAACAAACAATGATAAGGAAAGCGTCACTCACCAGAGGAACACACAGCCTGTAAAAGAGAGAGACCAGAATAGGTTAGAACTGAGGAGGGAGGCTAAGAGCAATGGATAAACAAGGGTGGATCATAGGAATAGTGAGCAGAGAGCCCGGCAGAGGAACCCAGCAGAGAACGGAGAAACCAGCCAAGGCAGGGAGCAGGAGAAGAGTGGAGCTGGGAGGAGTGTCTGACCGGGTGGAGAAGACAGTCTGGAGTGGTGATGATGATGGTGGGGCAGGTGAGCGTGCAGGAACCCTGGAGACGCACCGCAGAGATGGCAGCAACCTGAGCAGAGAGGAGGAAAAGGGTTTTAGGCTGAGTTCCTTAACAATATGCACAAAACTTAACTTCACGCTTGAGGCAGCTATACCCAACGAGCCAGTGCTGGAGTGTTCATGAACAAGTCCTTTTAAGCACTGGCAGAGAAGAGGCAGCAGATCCATCTACTCACACAGGTGTGCTGATGACCTACGGAGCCGGGAGCTTGATGTAGAACTTCCCACAGAAAGGGAGGGGGAGCGTACTCACCTGATCATAACAAAATGCATGGATTGATCTTTTATTAATTACATACAGTATATTCATGCAAACCTTGCACACTCTTGGATATTAATCAACCAGTTGTGTTTTCAGTTCACTAGATGGTGCCAAGCAAGCACTCAGTCAAGTGAAGTCATAGCTTATCTCGTGAGATTTGCAGCCAACTTTGAAAGTTAGGAAGCAGTTGGATGCACTGAAAAGTTAGCCCAAATGTTGTACCTTTTTTTATTTCATTACAAAAACTCACTTTTTGCCATCATTTTTCTGTCATGGGTTGGAGTTTTTCCTTTATTTTTTTTGTTTTATGGAGAAAGGAAGCAGGCGAGGCAATGCGCTAGACGACACATGAACTTTATTCCATCTCCAACATAGAGTACAGTAAAAAGAGCTCCCAGGTCTCTGTGCATTCCTCTTTTACACCTTTAATTCCATGCATTGAGACCCGGAACTTCCGACCATAATACATTGTTTGGAACAAAGACCTGTGTGGCACATTAACATAACATAACGTTGGCACCACTGCTCACACCCTTCTCTCTTCCAGCAGCTCCGGCGGTTCCTCCTCTCCCCGGGGGGAGCATAGTCCATACTGTCCCGTCTGAGCCCCCTGGTGGCACTTCCTCCTCCGGTCCATTGTTCCCCCTTGTCCCAGCTGCCTTCTCTGGGTGGAGAATCCCCCACCCGTGCCACCATACAGCCCCCCTCGAACACCCAGAAAGGGCACTAACCTCCCCATCCTTTGGGCTTGAGCCGGCGCCCATAGCGGCTGTAGCGGGGGGTCACTGATCCAGTCGACGCACCCTGCTGACGAGGTGAATAGGAGGGCACGTCAGTCTGTGGAGGGAAAAAGGGAGGGGGGGGGGACACATCAGCTTCACATGCTCAGGTCCTACGGAGGGAACACCAACATGCAGAGCCACCAACGGTGGATGTCCACGCAGGGGAGTTTGGGCCAACACCACCAGCTCGTCTGCCAACACAAAAGCAGGCTTCAGCCTGTCGATGCAGACGGTCTCCCTATGCCGCCCCCCCCCCAAGTCTAAAACAAAATGTTTCACCTCAGGTTCCAACACCCTGAACGGCCGGTCATATGGTGGGCGCACCGGGGTCCAGTGCGCATCGTGCCTGATGAAAACAAAGCTGGCATTCTGTAAACTCTTGGAGACAAAAGTGCGGGGAAAACAATGGTGGGCCATGCCCGGTACGTTAAAAGCCTCCATACTGTGTAAAAAATGTGTGGGTGGATAAGCCTCGGCCACGGGGTTTTCTGGTAAAAACTCTACGGGGATGCGCAGCGGCTGAGAAAAAACAAGTTCTGCTGGGGAGGCTGCCAAATCGTCCTTAGGTGCAGAGCACAACCCTAAAAGAGCCCAGAGCAGGCGATTGACCCAATTTGTGTCCGTGAGCGAAACTCTTTCTGCATTAAGTGACCTATGAAAATGCTTGCATAACCCGTTAGCTTGGGGGTTGTACGCGGTAGTGCGATGAATTTTGACCCGCAGGCTCTGGGCCATCACGGACCAGAATTCCGAAACAAATTGTGGACCCCTGTCGGAAGTGATGTCTGCAACCCAAGCCGACAAAAAAGCATGAGCCACTTCTGCGGACATGGTAGAAGCAAGCGGGACTACTTCAGGCCACCGCATAGTGCGGTCCACAATTGTTAAAAGATGTGTGAAACCTTGCAATGGCAGAAGGGATTCCACCAAATTCACGTGGATGTAGTCCAACCTCCTGGCTGGGATTTGAAACAGCTCAAGGGGGGCTCTGGTGTGCTTGTGCACGTTGGCCCACTGACACGCGACGCAAGCTGCAGCCCACTCCTTCACGTCCTTGCGCAAGCGCGGCTAGATGAATTTCACCCCCACTAGCTTCACCGAAGTGCGCACCCCCAGATGCAAAAGGAGTGGACTGACTCAAAAACACAACGGTGCCAAGAGCTCGGAACCACCAGGCGCGGGCGGCCGGTAGAGACGTCGCACAGCAAGGGAGGGCCTTTTGTTGTTATGAAGTGTTTGACCCCGTGTTTTGTTATCATTGCCGAAAAAGTCCTGACCATGACTGCTGGGAACTGTGTGAGCAAATGTTGGTCCTTTCCCCCTGGAATTATAACTTTAGCCAGTGTTGTCGATCCAGCTCCCCGAGCTGTACAGGGCAATGAGGTAAAAGAGACAGCATCCACTAATCTCCTATTAGCAATATCGACTAACAACCCATAAGCACATAAAAAATCTGTATCTAAAATGGGGGCGGGACATGCAGCTACCGCAAAGTCCCACTGAAAATTACGTTCGTGTAAGCATATCGTCAGTGTCCACTCACCAAATGTCCTGATGGTGGATCCGTTGATGGCCATGAGCTTGGGGCCGCTGCCTCCTGCCACTCTGTCTGCATTATCTATCCTGACCCTGACCAGGACCCAGGTGAGGACGGAGCTGAGGAAGATCAAGGCGAGGAAGGCGCCGGGACCGGACGGCATCAGCGCAAAGCTCCTCAAGTCCTGTGCAGACCAGCTGTGTGGGATTGTGACGTATATCTTCAACATGAGCCTGACACTGGGGAGGGTACCACAGCTGTGGAAAACATCTTGTGTGGTACCTGTACCAAAAACTTCCCACCCCAAAGACCTGAACAGCTACAGACCGGTGGCCTTGACGTCCCACTTGATGAAGACCCTGGAGAGACTGCTCCTTGCTCACCTCCGCCCCCTGGTGGAACCAGCGATGGATCCACTCCAGTTCGCCTACCAGCATGGCATTGGGGTGGAGGATGCGGTGATCTTCCTCCTTCACCGTTCTCTGTCCCACCTGGAGAAGCCCGGGAATATGGTGAGGATCATGTTCTTTGACTTCTCCAGTGCTTTCAACACCATCCAACCGATGATCCTGAAGGACAAGCTGCTGCGCGCAGGGGTGGACCAGCACCTGTCATCATGGATCCTGGACTACCTCACGAACCGGCCTCAGTTTGTGAGAACCCGGGACTGTGTGTCCGACACGATCATCAGTAGCACGGGGGCCCCCCAGGGAACGGTGCTGGCTCCCTTCCTGTTCACTCTTTATACTGCGGACTTCTCACACAACACAACACACTGCCATCTACAGAAGTTCTCTGATGACTCTGCGATCGTTGGCCTCATCTCCAATGGAGATGAAGCTGAGTACAGAGGGCTTATCCAGGACTTCGTAGACTGGTGCCATCGGAACTGCCTCCAGATCAACGCGAGGAAAACTAAGGAGCTGGTGGTGGACTGCCGCAGGCATGGGCAGCCCCTCACAGTACCAGTAAATATACAGGGAACAGACATCGAGATGGTGACATCCTATAAGTACCTGGGTATTCATCTGAACAATAAACTAGACTGGTCACACAATACTGATGCACTCTACAAGAAGGGACAGCGCAGGCTGTTCCTACTGAGGAGACTCAGGTCTTTTGGTGTACAAGGGGCACTGCTGAAGTCATTCTATGACACGGTGGTGGCATCAGCCATCACTTTTGGAGTGGTCTGCTGGGGCAGTGGCATTACTGCAGCCGATAGGAAGAGACTGAACAAACTGATTAAGAAAGCTAGCTCTGTCCTGGGGCAGCGCCTTGATCCGATGGAGGAGATAGGAGAGAGAAGGACGGTGGCTAAACTGTCATCTCTGCTGGAGTCCGAGTTCCACCCTATGCAGGACATACTGAATGCACTGAGGAGCTCATTTAGCAGCAGACTACATCATCCCAGGTGCACAACCGAGAGGTTTCGTAGGTCCTTCCTACCAACGGCTGTCAGACTGTACAACCTAAGCAGGGCTGCTCGCAGAGATAGCAAAAAGACGTAACAAACTAATAGTTTTTTGAATGCAAAAGATGCAATAGACTTACACAATGGTCCCCTCCGGCATACAACTAGGAACATACCGGTCGCTATGGAGGGTGAGAATATGTATGGGCACATAATCATACCATGTAGGATAACTAAGTAGACGGTTATGCTGTTTCATTCCATCTAGCAACAATGCTCTGCACTGTGTGTGTTTATATATTTACATATTTATTCCATCTAGCTACAATGCTCAGCACTGGGTGTGTTTATATATTTATATATCTACATATTATTCCATCTAGCTACATTGCTCCGCACTGTGTGTGTTTATATACTTGCATATTTATTCCACCTAGCTGCAATGCTCCGTACTGTGGGTGTTTATATATTTACATATTTATTCCATCTAGCTACAATGCTCTGCACTGTGTGTTCATATATTCATATATTTATTCCATCCAGCTACAATGCTCTGCACTGTGTGTCTGTGTGTGTGTGTATATATATATATTTTATAGTAATACGTACATATGTATATTAGCTGCTCTTGCTTGCTTGTTTTTTTCTTGCCTTCTGATTGTTGCTCTGAGTGTTGCTATCCCTGTGCTGTTGCAATCCTGGAATTTCCCCGTTGTGGGACTAATAAAGGCTTATCTTATCTTATCTTATCTTATTGACCTGCAGGATGAGGCTCTTCTGGGAGTCCACCAAAAAACGTTTCCCCAAACATGTGTCTGTGACATAAAGCAGTCTGTTCCTGTCACCATCGGCTGCAGCTGCAACTGAATTCCAAATGTGCCGTTTTCTTGGCTTCTTGAATTGGCATGGCAACAGGCAGCGTTGGGCATTCAAGCCAAAACGGTGATGATAAAAACAGATCGCCCCATTCCATCGTCTCCTGGTGTCCGTCCCAGCTACCACCAATGGCTCCTCGACCTCGCTGGAGTCCCTCATGGATGCCGGTGCCACTGCCTGCACACTGAGAGTTCTGGTCGCCAAAATGATGAGGTTCACTTCTTGCGCCAGAGCGTGGTAGTCCTTAGCAACCAGCCGCAGCGAGTTGGCCAGGATCGCCCTCACTGTAGCCAGTAAGTTCCTGAGGAACAAGTGGGCGAACAGGAAAGATTCATCATCCTTCCCCCTCAGCACCAACATGCTCTCCATGAGCTTCAGTGCTGATCTGTTACCAAACTCTGAACACATTAGGAGTCTCTCTGCCCTCTCACTGTCAAAAAGGGTATAGTGCTGGAGAAGCATCCTCTTGAGCACTTCATATTTTCCTTGGGCCAGCAGCTCCTGGATCAGGCTTGTCACCTGTTGCGTGGCGCACGCATCCAGCGCAGCGACCACATAGTAATACTTGGTATCGTCCGTTATTATCCCGCGGACTGCGAACTGGGCTTCTATGTGCAAGAACCACACAGTCCCGTTGTGAAGCCAGAAGTCTGGGAGCTTGACTGAGACAGCACACATGGTGCTGGTGCTCTCCCTCCAGGTAGTATTCGGGGCGGTGCTTGGCTCGCTTTCCATGGCACATCTTAGGATCACCAATGAGGAGAAAGGAAGCAGGCGAGGCAACGAGCTGAACGACACATGAACTTTATTCCATCTCCAACATAAAGTACAGTAAAAAAGAGCTCCTGAGTCTCTGTGCCTTCCTCTTTTATACCTTTAATTTCATGCATTGAGACCTGGAACTTCCGACCTTAATACATTGTTTGGAACAAAGACCTGTGTGGCACATTGACATAACATAACGCTGGCACCACTGCTCACACCCTTTTCTCTTCCAGCGGTTCCTCCACTCCCCGGGGGGTGCATAGTCCATACTGTCCTGTCTGAGCCGCCGCCCCCGCCCCCCCCAGTGGCACTTCCTCCTCCAGTCCATTGTTCCCCCTTATCCCAGCTGCCTTCTCTGGGTGGAGAATCTCCCACCCGTGCCACCACAGTTTCACATTTTCTGAGCCTTTGTTTTAATAGGGAAAGGTCCACTGAGAGGCAAACTCTCTTTTTCAAGGACACCCTGTTCACATTTACACCAGGAAGCTGCCCAGTACAACCACAGACTGAACTGTGGCCACTGAGCAGCTCCACTGGAGCAGTCAGTGGGAAGGGCCTTGCTCAAGGGCACCACAGAGGGGTTAAGAAGAGTGGGACAAACAGTGCTATGTTATCTGTCCCACTCAGATCTGATCCTGTCAGTATAGGGATTGAACTGGTGACTCTCCGGTCATAAGTCCACATCGCTAACCATTAGGCCACCACTGCTTCATAATTTGCTATACAAGCTTTGAATACTTTAAGCTCATCTTAGTGATTCTTAGTGATAACTTGCATTATTTTACACAAGTGCAGTTTTCAAGTTATTTCAAGTTATTTGTAACTGATACTCTACTTTTACATTGCAGAACAAGTACTGTATTTTCAAGGAACTTTAATGACATTGCCTCCACTGATCTCAATCCCAACAGAAAGATATCTACCGTTTGGATAATGATCAGTATCTCTTGTTCTGGATTGGTCTCCATGTCAGAAACAAGGAGTACGAGTGGGTAGATGGATCCACTCCAACTACCCTGTAAGTCTTGAAGAATAATATGAACTAATTATATTAATGTACATATCAGATATTTTAATCATAGACAAAATTATTTTGTAATGAATAAACAGATAACCAGTGTCCATTACAATATCAGTCCCGATATGACACAAATGCAATAGGTTAGCACGGTTTTCTATTTCTTGGAATTTAAAAAAGTGGTTTCTTTAAAACAAATTATGCATTCATATAATAACAAGGTACAGTAAATTTATTGACGAGAAGGAGGTAGATATATTTCAAACAAGTTAATTTTGACTTCTTAAACTGGTAACCTGGTAAATTCTTCCATTCAGACAAAGTGTAAAGATGGTTCTTTTTTTTTTTTACATGTTTCAACTGTTACCTGCAGTCTTCAGACAAGTGTCATCTTACATTCTGTGACATGACACATCACTTGATTTATCCTTTCTGTAGGCATGATCAACCTGACAGATATGACAGATCCACTAGGTTATCCCCCCCCTTCCCCGCTGTGTATTGGTCTTTGGAGGACAGACTCCCAGGTGTGCGAGAGCATGAAAGCTTTGTCATCCTGGTTGATGGTGTTGTGGGCTCAGTTTTTGATTCCAATTGCCTCTTTAATCCAGCATTTGTGTTTTTGAACTTGTTTGATCGGTCAGGTCAGTCACGCCTACAAAAAAGATAAATCAGAGAGGATAAATCAGCTGATGGGACACATCGTAGAATGTCAGATGATGTTTTTTTCTGAAAAAGAATGCAGTTGACATTTGAAACTTGTTTAAAAAAAAGGTATGGAACATCTTTACACTTTGTCTGAATAGAATAATAATAACCACGGGTTAGATACTGTATGTTCAAATTTCAGAAACATTTGGCATAATTGTTATATTTTTTGCAATACCAAAGACTTAAATCCAAAATTCAGATTTTAGTTATCACTTATAATAAATGCTATATTATAGCAACAAATTTATCCATTTTACTTTAAGTACTTTTTCAGTTATGCCTTTTTATATGAATAAAATGTGCTGATTGTACAGGCATATTTGTGTATAGTTCGCTCATGCATTGAATTTTAATCTGTATTTATGCCTTTATTTAATTATGTGTTCATTCATTCATTCATTAACAAGCTGCTCCTGGTGGGTCAGGCCAGTGCCTGTGTATGGCGGCTCTGCCGCCATCACTGTGTGAATGTGTGCATCAGTGGGTTGATAGGATCTGTAAAGCACTTTGGTCATCCAGTGATGAGTAAAATGCGCTATATAAGTGAATGCCATTCACCATTTACCATTTATTCATTCATTTTCCCAAATAAATATCATTCCAGAAAATTATGTCTGGTGTGGTTTATATTAACCATATATCCCATAACCTACATATGTATAAGCATGTGAGAATGTTTGGTGATTACATATGTACAACGACTTCACACCTCAGAACAGGACAAGAGGTCTCAACCGCCAGCGAAGATCAAAGAGCATCCAAGGCGCTGCGGTGGAGACCAGATCGATCGCCCTGACCACCCAGGGTCAGGTGGAGGAGTAGGAAGACAAAGGAGGGGGGATTAAGCTAATGCGGGATGTCAGCTTTGATATGCAATGTCTTTTGTTATGTGTAGGTATAAGTATGTAGAGCTGAATGTGTTCGCTCTCTTATTCTACTTCTGCTTCTGCACTGAGATGAGACTTGTTAGAGGAGCGAAGCTGATAATAAACTTTGGTTTATAAGTCACATTGCCTCGTTATTCCAAGCTCTTCTACAGTGGTGACCCTGACGCGAGGATGGAACAGAGGCGTTCTCCCGCGATTGACTCATCAGAGGTGACCCAGGCAGACGCCGGCGCCCATGCAGGCAGGGGAACAGATGGACGACGTTCCCCCACGGCAGAAGCTACAGAGAGGGCTCAACCGAGCACCAGCTCCGCCGCGAGAGCCGAAGGAAGGCGCTCTCACCCTGCAGACACATCAGGGACGGCCCACACAAGCGCCGTCACCGTCAAGCTGCCGGACTTCTGGCAGGAAGACCCGAGCTCGTGGTTTCAGCAAGCTGAGGCTCAGTGTGCACTGGCGGGCATAACGGCTGACGACACAAAATTTTATCACATCGTCGCCAAACTCGACGCTGCCACTTCGAGATGTGCGCGGAGCATAATCCAGCGGTCGCCTGCCCAGGACAAATATAGAGAACTGAAGGCGACCATCGTGAAGAATTTCGTCCCCTCAGCCGAAGAGAGAGCAGAGAGGATCCTGGCGATCTACGGCCACAGAGGATGCAGACCCAAGGCCCTCATGGAGGACATGCTGCAGCTCAAGGAAGAGGACAATGACAACTTCCTCTTCCAATATATCTTCCTCAGTACTCTACCGCCACACATGAGAGGGACGCTTGTCAACATGCGGTGCAACACCCAGCAAGACTTCCGCGTGCTGGCTCGCGAAGCGCAGCGACTCGTCAACGCCTGCAGGGAACAGATGGCCACAGCAGCATCCGCAGATCTCAGCGCTGATGTCCAGAGCAACGGGGAGCCACAAACCACTGAGCAGAGCCCGCCCACCATGGCGGCAACACGGCCAAGACGCAACAGACGGAGCGACATCTGTTATTACCACCACCGTTTCGCCAAGAAGGCTTACAAATGCGTTCCCCCCTGCAAGTTCGGGAAACGCCAAAGCCGAGAACTGTTAACGGCTGCGGTTCTCTGCGAAAAAAACAAACTTCTCTATGTAACTGACGGACACACCGGCAAACAGTTCCTAATTGACACTGGAGCTCAACTGAGTTTTATCATGCCCTCCCACGCAGACCGGGCCATGGGCCCCCGGGGCAATGGAGCGATGGCAGCCAACGGCTCCATCATCGACACTTACGGTGAAAGGAGCCTGCCCCTTTGCATTCATGGCCACAACTACAGATGGACATTTATTGTAGCGGCGGTGAGTTTTAACTTGTTGGGCGCTGATTTTTTGTGTGCACATGGGCTGTTAGTCGATCTAGCAAATAGGCGCTTGGTTAATGCATTGTCATTTGCTTCTATTCCCTGCTTAGCTCGAGTTTCTCCACCACCCGTGCAGGCCAACGTCACTACAGCAGGAGGTAGGTTTGATCAACTCCTCACCCAATTTCCAGCACTCACAGTTCCCAAATTCTCAGCTACAGTGGCTAAGCACGGGGTTGAACACTTTATTCCCACAACGGGCCCACCTGTATTCGCCAAAGCTCGGTGCTTAGACGCGACCAAGCTCGCCATAGCTCGGGACAAGTTTACAACCCTTGAAAAACTAGGCATTATCAGACATTCAAAAAGCCCCTGGGCATCGCCACTACACATGGTCCCGAAAACAGACGGTTCTTGGAGACCGTGCGGCGATTACCGCAGATTAAACAATGCGACAGCGCATGACCGCTACCCAATTCCTCACATCCAAGATTTTTCACTACATCTGGCGGGTGTGTGCATTTTTTCTAAAATAGACCTGGTCCGTGGCTATCACCAAGTCCCCGTTTGAGCGGAAGACATTCCTAAAACAGCTGTAATAACCCCCTTCGGTCTTTTTGAATTTTTGCGGATGCCTTTTGGCCTCAAAGGCGCTGCTCAAACCTTTCAGCGGATGATGGACGCGGTATTACGCGATCTCCCTTTCGTGTTCGTCTACCTCGACGATATGCTGGTAGCCAGCTCGTCGGAGGAAGAACATGAACAACATCTCACTATGGTTTTTCAGAGACTAGAAGAGCACGGGTTAATAATCAATCCAGCCAAATGCAAATTCGGCGTGTCACAAATTGATTTTTTGGGACACAGAGTTTCACCGAAGGGGGCAGTCCCACTGCCAGACAAAGTTCGCGCAGTAAAAAATTTTCCACGGCCACAAACGGTCAAATCGCTGCAAGAATTTTTGGGAATGGTTAATTTTTACAACCGTTTCCTCCCCCGTGCAGCTCAACTCATGCAGCCCCTATATGACGTGCTCAGAAAACAAAAGCCTTCCAACGCGGTCGAATGGACCCCGGAGCGCGAACGCGCCTTCGCGTAAGTAAAAAGTGCTCTAGCTAACGCCACGTTGTTGGTTCACCCTGATCCCTCGGCCCGCATTGCGCTAACCACAGACGCTTCAGACCTGGCCATAGGGGCAGTTGTGGAACAACACGTTGGCGGAACCTGGCAACCTTTGGCATTTTTCAGCAAATCATTAAACCAAACTGAGCGTAAATACAGCACTTTTGACAGGGAGCTGCTAGCGCTTCATTTATCCATCCACCACTTCCAGTTCTGGTTAGAGGGGCGGCGTTTCACGGCTTTTGTAGACCACAAACCGCTCACCTTTGCGATGGCTAAAATTTCAGAACCATGGTCAGGCAGGCAACAAAGACAGCTAGCTGCAATTTCAGAGTTCACCACAGACATTCGACATGTGGCAGGCAAACTTAACGTGGTAGCAGACTGCCTCTCTCGCGCTGTGACATCGCCAGAGCGCGAGGAGACAGATTATACTACCTCAGCCGCAAAACTCTTCGCCAACGCGGACGCATACGCGGCCCCAGTCCACGTAGGGATAGATTACGCAGCCATGGCGGAGGAACAAAGTAGTGACGCAGACGTGTGCGCACTCCTGTCTGGACCAACAGGGTTAAGGCTGGAGGAAAGGGGTTTACGCGACGGTGTACCCCCCCTAATATGCGACATCTCAACCGGCCAACCTCGCCCGGTAGTCCCAGCTGCATGGCGCCGCCGTATTTTCGACTCAATTCACTCCCTCGCGCACCCGGGTGTGCGCGCCTCGGTTAAAATGGTCGCCGAAAAGTTTGTGTGGCCCGGCCTGCGCAAAAATGTAAAGGAATGGGCAAAAACTTGCATGTCTTGTCAGCGCGCCAAAATACACAAACACACAAAAGCTCCTCTAGAGCCTTTTCGAATCCCAGCCAGAAGGTTTGACCACGTTCATGTCGACCTCGTGGGACCACTACCTTCCTCTCAAGGTTTCACACACCTGTTAACAATGATAGACCGTACTACGCGCTGGCCTGAGGCGGTCCCTCTGGCGTCAACCACAGCGGAGGAAGTCGCTCGCGTTTTTTTGACAAACTGGGTGGCACGTTTCGGCATCCGATCGGACATCACGTCCGATAGGGGGCCTCAATTTGTCTCGGAGCTTTGGTCAGCCATGGCCAGCAGCTTAGGGGCGACAATTCACCGCACCACCGCTTATCACCCTCAGAGCCTCACTAACGGATACAAATTGGGTGAATAAACTTCCCTGGGTTTTATTGGGGTTGCGTCCTGCGCCTAAAGAGGATCTAGACGCCTCCCCAGCAGAATTAGTTTTTGCACAACCTCTCAGACTCCCAGGTGAATTTTTACCAGAGAACCCAGAGCCGGAGCATCTTCCAGCCCTGAGGCTTTTAGGCAGCAACGGACCTGACACTCTCCCCGGACCGGCACATCACTCTTTTCCACGGGTTTTTGTCCCCCAAGCTTTAAAAAACGCCAAATTCGTTTTTGTTAGGCATGAAGCTTTAAAACCAACCCTCCATCCACCATACGATGGACCATTCAGAGTGCTGGAACCTGGTGATAAGCATTTTGTGCTTGATTTAGGGGACAGAAAAGAAACAGTCAGCATTGACAGACTTAAACCTGCCTTCTTGTTGAGAGACGAACCTGCACGGTTGGCGAAAGCACCTCGGCGAGGTAGACCCCCCAAGAAAAAAGACTCAGCCCCCCTGCAGGGAACAAATAATCACTCTCCTCCCCAAGTTGCAGATTCCTTACAGGAAGGTCCCACCAGGATGCCCAAGCGGACCCACAGCAGATTCGGGAGAAGATTAAAACCCAGACGGCACAGGGACTGATGCAAACTAATTAAAAGTTGTTCACTAATTTATCAGATTGTGCTGTGACAGTTTAAGACTGACTTGTGATATTACTACGCTGTTATGATTACCACTGAATTCTCTACAGGAGCATAGCTGCTGGAAAGTTTCTTCCTTGTCAAGAGGTTTAACAGTTAGTATGTCATAGTAATTATCTTAAACTGTGATTTTTTTTTTTATTATTGTCCTTTTCTTAGTCGTTTGGGGGGCGCTGTGGTTTATATTAATCATATATCCCATAACCTACATATGTATAAGCATGTGAGAATGTTTGGTGATTACATATGTACAACGACTTCACACCTCAGAACAGGACAAGAGGTCTCAACCGCCAGCGAAGATCAAAGAGCATCCGAGGTGCTGCGGTGGAGACCAGATCGATCGCCCTGACCACCCAGTGTCAGGTGGAGGAGTAGGAAGACAAAGGAGGGGGGGATTAAGCTAATGCGGGATGTCAGCTTTGATGTGCAATGTCTTTTGTTATGTGTAGGTATAAGTATGTAGAGCTGAATGTGTTCGCTCTCTTATTCTACTTCTGCTTCTGCACTGAGATGAGACTTGTTAGAGGAGCGAAGCTGATAATAAACTTTGGTTTATAAGTCACATCGCCTCGTTATTTCAAGCTCTTCTACATCTGGGAATGGTGTATAACAACAATCTGATTAACTGGTTACAGTCTAAAGCAGGGATGGGCAACTGGCGGCTCATGGGTCACATGCAGCCCTCCCCAGCATAGGGAGCTCTAATCAAAACCTAGGTGCCGCTCTGTGTGAGTGGTCAAGAGAGAGAGCAAGAATGAGGGAACCACAGCGATATAGAGTGAGCAGTGTGTACCAGAGAACATGTTGTAAGTAGGGCTGGGCGATACACCAGCTATATTTTTATTATTATATTATATCAATACATTCTTGGCGACCACCTTGGCGACCACCTTGGAGGGTGTCATGCTTGGTGACCACAGGATCTCATCTCTGTTGTTTGCAGATGATGTTGTCCTGTTGGCTTCATCCAGCAATGACCTACAGCTCTTGCTGGGACGGTTTTCCGCTGAGTGTGAAGCGGCTGGGATGAGAATCAGCACCTCCAAGTCCGAGTCCATGGTCCTCAGCCGGAAAAAGGTGGATTGTCCTCTCCGGGTTGGGGACAGGCTCCTGCCCCAAGTGGAGGAGTTTAAGTATCTTGGGGTCTTGTTCACGAGTGAGGGGAAAATGGAGCGAGAGATTGACAGACGGATTGGAGCAGCATCTGCAGTGATGCGGACGTTGTACCGGTCTGTTGTGGTGAAGAGGGAGCTTAGTTCTAAGGCAAAGCTGTCGATTTACCAGTCAATCTACGTTCCTACTCTCACCTATGGTCACGAGCTTTGGGTAATGACCGAAAGAACGAGATCGCGGATACAAGCGGCTGAAATGAGCTTTCTCCGTAGGATTGCTGGACTCACCCTCAGAGATAGGGTGAGGAGCTCAGTCATCCGGGAGAGGCTCAGAGTAGAACCGCTGCTCCTCCACATTGAAAGGAGTCAGTTGAGGTGGTATGGGCATCTGATTAGGATGCCTCCTGGACGCCTCCCACTTGAGGTGTTTCAGGTACGTCCCACTGGGAGGAGACCCCGGGGCAGACCCAGGACTCGGTGGAGAGACTATGTCTCCCAGCTGGTCTGGGAACGCCTTGGTATCCCCTCTGAAGAGCTGGAACAGGTGGCTGGGGAGAGGGAAGTCTGGGCTTCTCTGCTTGAACTGCTGCCTCCGCGACCCGGACCTCCGGAAAAGCGGTAGAAGATGGATGGATGGATGGATGGATCAATACATTCTACTATGCACGATTCATACAGTGCCTTTATCTTGAATATCGAGCATAAATTGTCACGGCAGTGTACGCTGTCAGCATTTATTTGTCCGGTTGAAACTTTTCTCACCTCTCCTCTCACACAGCTGCACTCAGTCGCTCCCCCTTGCCCGTCCCCATGCCGTGTTTCATATCAGGGTCGTTACCAGATCTGTTTTTTGAAATGAAATGACACACGCACCGGCTGCAGTGGAAAGCAGACTTGAATGAAATAATTTTGAGGAGAATAAAGCACTGGCTCCATTGTCTGGCAGTGGGCTTCAGAAGGTAAAAACTGAACAAAATACAGTTTTGTGCAAATTATGACACAAAGTTGTTGTCTTTAAAGGTAGCAGTAGCACTAATTTGTTTCACAACTTGAGATGTCATCCACTTTAATATGAAGAATGCATTAAAATCTGCTCTCAACATCCCAGGTAGCTCCTACAATAAAAAATTAAAGGAACCAGCTCTAAGAAAATGGCAATATAGCTTCTTCATTTGGAAAATTTATTCCAAACAACAAAAGTGCAAAATAGAGAGATCACAACTGCGGTCACAAATTATAATGTCAAAGCTCCTATTGTTAAAAACGTGGCCAAACAGGAAAAAGTGGACTTTAACTTACATACATGGTTTTAAAATATCTTTCCCTACAATTCTTGCTTAATGCACATTATACTGTATTGAGTCCTTTTTTGTTTTGTTTTTGTTTTACTAGTGCAGTGCCCAGTCACATGACTACATAAGGAGTTCAGGTATATTATGACATCCCAGATGCACAGATGCATCTTCTGCATGCCCGTAAAAAGCAAGTGTTACCACGGCAACATTAACCATGGTGATGCCTGCCTTTGATCTTTGACATGGTTACCATGGCAACAGTAACCATGGTGAAACCTGCCTTTGATCTTTGATGTCACCACTCGTTCAGTGATGCCTGCCTTTGATCTTTGATGATGTGTCTGCCTGGCAACAATAACCATGGCAACTTCTGTGCATCTATGATGTCATAGCTATGAACGACCATAGCTCCCCTATGGACAGTCATTAAAAATTTCCCCTCCTAAACTTCTACATATTTGGAGAGGTTGAAATTCGGGGATGCACTCCCTTGTAACCTCAGTACAGCACGTATAAAATCTGAGGCCAGTCTGACGAACAGTTCGGGAGATACGCGTGGAGCACACAGACAGAGATTTCTTGCATTATAATATGATTGGTTTTATTACAGGCCATAATAGGAAGGCCTACCATTATTTATTTTGATCTGTTGCCAGTTTATGAGTGGGGCTGCCTTACTTGTTCAATAAAGTTTGCTAAACTTAACTTGAGTTTATTGCCCCCTTTTTGTCTCCATGTAAAATAGTGCAATACACAGGTGTGTTTCTCTTATCATGCCAGTGTCATTTTATGCAAAGGTTTTGCATTTACATTTATACAGTGGTTTAGAGGAGATATCAAGATATCACGATATATATCATGTATAGTGATAAAACCCTAAATGTATTGCGATACATGTTAAAAGCCATATGTTGCATGCTAAGACTGCATTAATAGGCTATAAACAGCAGTAAATGTACAAAGTAGGCTGCTTTTAAACAAGAATAAATGCTACAGCTCCTCAGTATACTGAGGAGCTGTAGCATTTATTGTTGTTTGGTAGGTGAAGCCTCAAGGAGCTCAGAGGCTTTCCTTCTGTGCAGAAAAAGATTCAAAGCTTTGAGGTTTCTTTCTAAAGAGTGCAACTGCAGCACTGACACTGTTTCAATCTCATGTCAGCAATAAAAGTTCAGAGGCTGTGGTCATTTTAATCTGCTGATTTTTTTGTTCATTTATACCAGTGGCTCTTAAGCTTTTTTTTAATTCTCCATTTTGGGGAGCCAGATGATTACCAAGCCCACCTACACACACAGCTATTTCTCTGCACCTCCACACCTACAATGAGTCCAAGAGCAAGCTAAGCCTTGTCATATTTCTTTTTTTTTTTAAGCTTTTTTGTTAATTATTGTCCAGAAATTCTCTTTGCTCATCATTTTGATGGAGAGAGTTTTAAAAAATTCATGATACAATTTTATCCATCCATCCATCTTCTACTGTTTAATCCATTTCAGGTCGTGGGGGGGGGGCAGATTGCCAGTCCACTGCAGGGCAGATATACGTAATTGTATCAGTCATTTTAATTGTAATATGATATGACACTGAGTAGCTTTTATTTTCATTTGCATTTTCAGTTTTAATTGTGAAACTTTTGACTTTGAGGAAAATAATGCCACCCCCCTCCCCACAACACACACACACCTTCCCAGAAGGTTTAAGCCCAATTCATAGTGGCAAAAACACTCTGGCCCACGAGCGAGTGCAGTGGACGCATTCGTGCACAAACCCTACGCAGAGGATGAGTGCTGACCGAGTGCATGCAGGCCCAAAAAAGTGACCACACATACAAGAATGCAGTGGTCACAGTGAACTGTGCATGTGCCAGGAAACGCCAACCATCCCGGAGGGGGAAGTATTGAGCAACTCAACAAAAGCAAGGAGAAGACGAAGAAGAACTTTGATACTTTGACAGGCCAAGTAACATGGTTGCTGCTAACAAGAACAACAAAAGCTCCTGTTTGTCCTCATCATCATCATAATATTCATGTACCTCCATCGCTTCCGCCATTTTCTAAAAAACTGCCACCGAGTTCTTCTTTTGTGTTTCAATTGCAGCTCTTTAAACATTTGGTGGCTCTTGGCTGCTGCCAACAGTACGGGCATGTGAACTGCAGATTATTTTCACTGCGCATGCGCAAAATGCAGCTACTGAACAGTAGCTGAGGGGAGCTCAAAAACAACTCTGAATATTGCCGTGTACGCAAATGCAGTCTACAGAACGCAAACGTTTTCCTCTCAGAGGGACTCTGAACAGCCCTTTACATGTAAATCTGGCCCTTGGGAAGTGAGAAAAAAATTTTGTGGCCCTCACTACCACTAAAGTTGCCCATCCCTGGTCTAAAACAATGACAACTGGCTTTGTATTTTTTATTTTTATTTCTATTTGATTCTCCGGTTTCCTCCCACATGCCAAAAACATGCAAGTTAGGTTAATTGGCATCAAAACTGGGGATTCTAAATTGTCCTTAGGTATGACTGTGAGAGTGAATGGTTGTCTGTCTCTCTGTGTTGGCCCTGCGATGGACTGGTGATCTGTCCAGGGTGTACCCTGCCTCTTGCCCAAAAAGATGCTGGGATAGGCTCCAGCAACCCACCACCACCACCCACCACCACCACCCGCGACCCGAAAAGGATTAAGCAGAAGAAAATGAATGAATGAATAGAAAAAACAGATCACAGTAATTCAACACAGTTGTTCAACAACTTACTGTTTTACATGAACTCTTTGTTTGCTTGCTTTTTTGTTTGTTTCAGATATTGGCAGGATGGACAGCCAGATCGAGGGGGTCCTAACAATGTAGAGGACTGCGTGGAGATGTATCACAAAAACCCTGTGCTCACTAGCTGGAATGATGCCCCCTGTGGAGCCTTACGCCATTGGTTGTGTGAAAAGGATCTCTAAGACCTACACTGTAATGCTGTCATGAGTGGATTATGATTTTCTTTCTTACTGTCATAATCCACTTATAGGGTTTTTTCTGAGTTCTGTTTAATAATATACTTTTGTTCTATATTTCAGTATGCTTTCTGATTTAGTCCTTGAGTTTCTGGTTATCCGAGTTTGGAGTTTATCCTTGTTTATTTGTGCTCCCTTCTGGTTTGTGTGAAAGTGTAACTCTGGTATTAGTGAATTTCTAGGTTTACTTCCATATTGTTAGGTTATCCCTGTTAACTTTAAGTTCCTGTGTAATTTCAGATTTCTGGTACTTTTATACTCCTGCTCCTGTGTCTCAGTGTGATTGCTCCCTCTTGTGTTCCACCCCAGCTGTCTCCAATTCCCCTGTTTGTTCAGTGTATTTAAACCTGCTGCTCCGTTTGCCTCTTGTCAGTCGGTCAGTCTGTCTTTGCCATGTCCACAGCCTCCCTTGTGCTCCTGAGTTTTGGTTAGTTTATAGTCTTAGTTTAGTTCTAGTATTTATCTGCCCCCGTGCAGTTTTGCTTTTGTATTTATGTGTATGACCTCAGTATTGTGGTGGACACAATACACATGGCACTCCACCCAGGACAAGGGGGTTGGTGAGGGAGAAGATAGGGATGCTAATGGAGAAAGCTGAGAGGAGCCAACCAAACAAAGATGTGCCTTTCGCCCCCTGCCATGCCAGGCTGACACCTGAGGACGCAGGGGTGTGAATGTATTGTAGCAAGACCTGCTCTGTGACGTGTGGGTCAATGTGGTGTTAATGTGTGTGCGTGTCTTGCAGTCTGAATGTTAATATGTTTACCCTGAGTGCCAGAGGTGGGAATTAAAGTGTTTAAAGGAGTTCGCTCAGGCAATCAGGTTTTAGAGTTTCTGTGTTTATGTTGGAAATGGAATAAAGTTTGTGTGTCATCCAGCTTGCTGCTTCGTCTGCTTCCATCTTCGACATTGGTGACCCTAAGACGTGCAATGGAAAATGAGCCGAGCACCACCCCAGAGACAACCCTGAGGGAGAACACCAGCACGGCTTGTATTGTCACAGTCAAGCTCCCAGACTTCTGGCTTCACAATCCAACCACTTGGTTTCTACATGTTGAAGCCCAATTCGCACTCCACGGGATCACAATGGACGACACCAAATATTATCATGTGGTTGCTGCGCTGGATGTGTGCAACACGCAGCAAGTGATGAGCCTGCTCCAGGAACTGCCGGCCCAGGAGAAATATGATGTGCTCAAGCAGATGCTGATTCAGCAGTATACCCTGTGGAACAGTGAGAGGGCAGAGAGACTCCTAACACACTCAGAGTTAGGTGACAGATCAGCTGTGGAGCTGATGGAAAGCATGTTAGCATTGAGGGGGAAGAACGACGAATCCTTCCTTTTCGCACACCTCTTCCTCAGGAACCTACCTGCTACAGTGAGGGCGATCCTGGCAAACTCGCCGCTAGTGGTAACTAGGAACCACCACTCTCTGGCACAGGAAGCAGACCGCATCATCCTAGCAACCAGAACTCTCACTGTGCACGCAACGACACCGGCATCCGGGAAGGACTCGAGCAAGGTCGAGGAGCCACTGGTAGTGACTGTGACGGACACCAAGAGATACAGAAACGGGATGCTCTGTGTATATCACCGCCGCTTTGGCTCAGATGCCCAACGCTGTCTGCCCCCATGCTAATTCAAAAAGGCAGGGAAATGGCACGGCCAGCAGTCAGTAGCAGCTGCGACTACTGGCGACAGGAACAAGTTGCTGTTCATCACAGACACTTGTTCGGGGAAACGTTTCTTAGTGGACTCCGGCTCCCAGAAGAGCCTCATTCTGCCGGTCAGCGCAGACAGATCAGCAGGAGGCAGCGGTCCCGAGCTCATGGCCACCAATGGATCCAACATCAGGACGTTTGGTGAACGGACGTTGACGGTGTGCTTACATGGATGCAATTACCAATGGGATTTTGTGGTGGCGACATGTTATGTCCCCATTTTAGGCACAGATTTTTTTTATGTGATTATGGGCTGTTAGTCGATGTTGCCGACATTTAGTGGATGCTGTCTCTTATACCTCCTTGCCCTGCACAGCTCGGGGAGTTGGGCCAACAACACAGGCTAGTGTTATAGCTCCAGGGGGTAAGTACCAGCATTTACTTTCACAGTTCCCAGCACTCAGGGTTCCAACATTTTCTGCTACAGTAACCAAACATGGGATTTCATAACCACAAAAGGCCTGGCAGTGTTCACGCTACCTCGGCGCTGGGATGCAGTTAAACTAGCCAGCACACACAAGGAGTTTACCAACTTAGAGCAGGTGGGCATTGTTAGGCGCTCCAACAGCCCGTGGGCATCCCCACTACACCTGGTGCCTAAGGTCAATGGGTTGTGGCGACTGTGCAGCAATTTCCAATGCTTGAACAACGCCATGGAACACAATCGGTATCCCATCCCGCATATCGAGGATTTTTCCATGCACCTGGCCGGGACGTGTGTTTTTTCAAAAATGGATCTGGTCCACGGGTACCACCAGGTCCCGGTGCGCGTGGAGGACGTTCCCAAAACAGCAGTAATAACTCCTTTTGGCCTTTTCGAGTTTTTACGCATGCTGTTTGGGTTAAAGGGCACAGCGCAAGCCTTCCAAAGAATGATGGATGTGGTGCTCCATGACCTGCCCTTCATTTTGTCTATTTAGACGACATTTTGGTGGCTAGTGTGTCCGAGGAGGAGCACCTTGCCCATCTCAAACTAGTTTTCCAGAGGTTGGAAGCACACAGGCTTATCGTGAACCCGTTGAAGTGCCAGTTCGGTGTGCCAGTGATTGATTTTTTTGGGTCACCGCATTTCACCGGAGGGCGCAGTTCCACTGCCTGTTAAGGTGCATGCCATGTCGGATTTTCCACGCCCGCACACTGTGAAGGCCCTGCAGGAATTTTGGGGCATGGTCAGCTTTCACAACTGTTTTCTCCCCCGAGTAGCCCAGCTACTGCAGCCCTTGTACGCCACGCTCAAGAAAAAGAAGCCCACGGAAAATATCGGCTGGACCCCTGAGTGAGTCCAGGCTTTCACAAATGCCAAAACAGCACTCGCTAATGCCACTTTGCTAGCCCACCCTGTCCCATCAATGTGGATAGCACTCCCCACTGACGCGTATGACGTTGCCGTAGGGGCAGTAGTGGAGCAGTACGTTTCCGGTGCGTGGCAGCCGCTCACATTTTTCAGCTGCACTTTGCACGACAACGAGCGCAAATACAGTATGTTTGACAGAGAGTTGTTGGCTCTCCACCTGGTGTCGCGCCATTTCCAGTTTTAGCTGAAAGGGTGCGAGTTCACCGCATTCGTTGATCATAAGCTGCTAATGTATGCAATGTCCAAAATCTCAGAACTGTGGTCGGCCCAGCAGCATCATTTGGCCGCGATCTCAGAGTTCACAACTGACATTCAACACGTAGCCGGTAAGCTTAATGTCGTGGCCGCCTGCCTGTCATGTGCGTTAGTCTCCCCAGTCTACATGGGAATAGATTTCCCCACGATGGCCGCAGAGCAAACCGGGGACATGGACATTTGTGCACTCCAGTCCTTCTGGGTTAAAACTGGAGAGCAGGGTGGTGCAAGAAGGGTGGCCCTGTTGCTCTGCGACATCTCCACCGGTTGCCCACCCCGGTGGTTCTGAGCTCTTGGCGCAGCCATGTTTTTGAGTCAGTCCACTCCTTTTCACATCCTGGCGTGTGCACCTCGATTAAACTGGTGGGGGCGATATTTGTCTGACCTCACTTACGCAGGGACATGAAAGAGTGGGCTGCAGCATGTGTCACATGCCAGCGGGCCAAAGTGCACATGCACCCCAAAGCCCCCCTCGAGCCATTTCAAATTCTGGCCAGGAGGTTCGACCACATCCACATGGATTTGGTGGGCCCCCTCCAGCCGTCGCAAGGTTTTATGAACCTCTTAACAATCATGGACCGGGGGTGTGGGCTTGCGGCACCAGCCGCCGAGCAGCCTGGCCTCCCTTGATTGTCCCTCCGGGGGTGGATGCCTGGCTTTCCTGGGGCTTGCTGACCTCGGACGTTTGTGCCCTGTGGGGGTTGGCGGTGCTGCCTTTCCTGCTTGGGGTTCCCGGGGGGAGAGCTGCTGCGACCGGCCCTCCACTTCGTACGTTTCCTGACAAACCATTCACATGCACACACTTAGTTTGCGCACGCTCTTATATATATATGCACGCAGACGTACATGCACAAGTGTCTCTCCTTTAACAGGTGCAGAAACCAGACTCGTGTTGAGACATCTTTGGTGGAAGAAGCAGTTTGTCTTTTGTTTGTTTTAGTTGTTGGTTTGTTTGTTTTTTTATCTGCTCCCCTCCCTTTTCTTTCCCCCCTCCACGCACTTCCTTTCCCTCTTCCCCATCCTGTTGGGTCTTCCATGGGTAAAATAATTAAAATAAAGTATTAAAAGTTATTACAGGAGGAGTTTACAACAATATACAATACACAGTTAGATACTGTATAAGCTCCTCTTGGCAAAGTAAATCTGTTTTGGCACAATAAGGGTGACAGATTCCTGTTCTGTTTGCCTAGCTGCCTGACAGAACAAGGGGAAAAAAAAACAATCATGGACCACACCACGCGCTGGCCTAAAGTGGTCCTGCTGGCTTCTACCACATCTACGGAAGTGGCTCGTGCTTTTTTGTCGGCTTGGGTTGCACGGTTTGGATCCCCATTGGACATCACTTCCAACAGGGGTCCGCAAATTGTTTCGCAACTCTGGTCCGCAATGGCCCAGAGCCTGGGGGTCAAAATCCACCGCACCACCGCGTACAACCCCCAGGCTAAAGGGTTATGCAAACGCTTTCATAGGTTGCTTAAAGCAGCATTCAGAGCCTCACTCATGGATGCAAATTGGGTCGACCACCTGCCTTGGGTCCTATTGGGGTTGCACTCTGTGCCTAAAGAGGTTCTGGCAGCCTCCCCGGCAGAACTTGTTTTTTCTCAGCCGCTACGGATCCCTGGGGAATTTTTTACCAGAAAACCCCACACCCGGGACCGACCCACCCACACAATTATTTTACAGTACAGGGGCCGCTAACGTGCCGGTTCCGGCGCACCATTGTTTTCCCCATACCTTTGTCCCAAAGAGCTTACAGAGCGCCAAGTTCATTTTTGTTAGGCACGACGCACACAGAACCTCGCTGCGCCCACCGTATGATGGACCGTTCAGAGTGCTGGAAACGGGTGCAAAGCATTTTGTGTTAGACTTGGGGGGGGTGGCATAAGGAAACCATCTGCATTGACAGGCTTAAGCCTGCTTATGTGTTGGGAGACGAACAGGTGGTGTTGGATCAAGTTCTCCGGTGCAGACACCCACCTACAGGAGCTCCGCAAGTTGGTGTTTTCCCTACAGAGAACTGTTGGCAGCAGACTAGGTCTTTCCCCTCCTCACCCTTTGACCCTCCACAGGACTGTGCACCGGAGACCGAGTTTGTCTCCTGCCCTCCTCAACAGCAAGACACTTTGGCCGGTCCACGTTACAGCCGTTACGGGCGCCTGCTCAAGCCCAAGGTGCCAGAGGGTTAGAGCCCCTCCTGGGTGTTCGGGGGGTGGGGGTTGTGTGGTGGACACAATACACATGGCACTCCACCCAGGACAAGGGGGTTGGTGGGGGAGAAGATAGGGATGCTAATGGGGAAAGCTGAGAGGAGCCAACCAAACAAAGATGTGCCTCTCGCCCCCTGCCACGCCAGGCTCACACTTGAGGATGCAGGGGTGTGAATGTATTGTAGCAAGACATGCTCTGTGATGTGTGGGTCAATGTGATGTTAATGTGTGTGCATGTCTTGCAGTCTAAATGTTAATGTGGTTACCCTGAGTGCCGGAGGCGGGAATTAAAGTATATAAATGGTAGATGGCATTCCCTTATATAGCACTTTTATTCTCTTCTCTTGATGACCAAAGCGCTTTACAGATCCTGCTATCCACCCATTCATACACACATTCACACACTGATAGCGGCATGCTACCTAACATGGCGCTTCCAGACCCACCAGGAGCAATTGGGGGTGAAGTGTCTTGCCCAGGGACACAACGGCAGGATATCCAGGGAGAGCAGGACTCGAACCGCCAACCATGCGGTTACTGGACAACCTGCTCTACCCCCTGAGCCACTGCCGCCCCTATATAAATATAGGGGCTCCTTTATGTATAAATATATATAAAGGAGTTTGCTCAGGTACTCAGGTTTTAGAGTTTCTGTGTTTATGTTGGAAGTGGAATAAAGTTTGTGTCTCGTTCAGCTCGCTGCCTCGTCTGCTTCCATCTTCCACAGTATGTTTATTTCCAGCCTTTGTGCTGCACCTTTGGTTACAGTTTACAGACCACCCAAATACTGCCCTGTTTTTATTAATGAGTTCTCTGAGTTTTTATCAATAAGCCACTCCTCATATAATTTTATTCTCATTGCTACTGATTTTAATCTACACACTGATAAGCAGGGCAACCATATGTCACGAGATTTTAATGACCTGCTCACGTCCATGAATTTTACTCGACATGTCATGCAGCCGACTTACAACAGGGGACACACTCTGGATCTTGTCATAAGCCATGGCCTGCCCACGAGTGTGTCCTCTGTTGTTGACTTGGCTGTATCTGACCATTACTGTGTTTTTTAACATCACTGGTTTTATGCAACGGGAGACCTCAGTGCGAACTGTGAGAAAGCACCATCTGACACCTGAAGTGGCTGCTGATTTTATCAAACTCTTACACAACACTCCCCCAGTTATTTCACCGGCATCGTGTGATTTTATTGTTGATAATTTTAACAGTAAGTTAAGATCAGCTATTGACAGGGTTGCCCCAGTAGTAACAAGGACAGTTAGGAATAAATCAAAGCCTCCATGGAGAAATAACCAAATCCAAAAACTGAAAAGAGAGTGCAGGATGGCTGAGAGGAGATGGAGGAAAAACAAATTAACTATCAATTACCAAGTACTACAGAATAAATTAAAAATATACAATAATGCAGTCAAGACATCGAGAACTGAGTATTTTTCCATTATAATCTCAACTCATAACAATAACCCTAAAGTCCTTTTTGCAACCATTGATCACTTAATCAACCCAGATTTTAATAAAACACAAACCTGCCATCTGACTCTCTCTGTGAGAGTTTTGCAGACCACTTCAGGTGCAAGGTTGATTCTATTAGATCCAACATTTTATCTGACCAGAAGACTGCTTTTAATGGAATCTTGGACTCACCTTTAGCTCAGGAAACACTGGACTGTTTTGTCCTGGTTGATGCTAAGATGCTTGGTAGAGTTTTCTCCCAGGTAAACTTTTTACCTCAAACCCACAGGTTTTTACCTTAAACCCACATCACTTTTTAAAACATTTTATGGATTCTTCGAACATGAGATTTTAAACATTGTAAATTGCTCTCTTCAGACTGGTGTTTTCCCTGCTGCCTTTAAAACGGCTGTGGTGAAGCCCCTTTAGAAAAAGAGTAATTTGGATCCTGATATTCTCAGTAACTATCGACCTGTATCCAACTTACCGTTTTTAAGTAAAGTTTTAGAAAAATTGTTTTTATCCAGTTAAACAATTTTCTTATGGACCACAACATTCTTGAGAAATTTCAATCTGGTTTTAGGACAAACTACAGTACCGAGACAGCCCTTTTAAAAATCGTTAATGATATCAGGTGTAACATGGACTCCCACAAACTGTCAGTCCTGGTGCTGCTGGATCTCAGCACGGCTTTTGATACAGTAGATCACCACATTTTATTAAGCAGACTCAAACACCTGGTGGGCCTCTCAGGTACTGTTCTTGAATGGTTTCATTCCTATCTCACAGATCACCGCTATTTTGTAAGTATGGATACATGTTCTTCTGCAATCCATGAAATCAAGTGTGGGGTACCCCAAGGTTCAATTTTAGGGCCAATACTTTTTAATCTTTATATGTTACCACTTGGGGATGTTATCAGGAGACATGGCATCAATTTTCATAGCTATGCTGATGATACTCTACTGTACATTGCCACGTCTCCTGATGACACAAAACCAATTAATGCCCTTTTGAACTGTATTTTAGATATGAAGTCATGGATGGCAGAGAGCTTCCTACAGCTCAACCAGGGCAAAACAGAAGTTTTAATCATTGGTCCTGAAGACAAGAGAGAGAAACTTCCACCAAAATTGCTAGGTCTAAAACCTACACATTGTGTCAAGAACCTGGGCCTTCTTTTAGATTCTGACTTTTTGTCTGTACCTGTGTGTGTTGTGTTTGTGGGTATGTTTATAGGAGGGTTGGAATGGGTGGGGATGTATCATGTAAAATATGTAATTAAATGTGTCTATTGTTTTTATCTATGTAAAGCACTTTGCACAGCATCTAATGTTTTAAAAGTGCTATACAAATAAAGTTTGATTGATTGAATCAGTTTATTTATTTATGAAAGGGACAGTGCATATTAATGAACATAAGACATGTAAATACTGTATGCAGCATACAAGATTATAGCTGAAGCTAATTTCAATCTCGTGTCTCCTGGTTGTGAGCCCCTGGGCTAGAACAATTTTTGGGGCCCTCCCACATATTTATGAGAGGATGATATGCAAAATGGCCATGTTTACATGCACAGTAATAAACCGTTTATAATCGAATTTCTGGAGTTATCTGATTATTAAAGTAGTCATGTAAAAACAATAATCAGATAAAAGGCTATTATTGTGTTACATAAAGTCAAATTACATTAACACATGTAGTTTATTGTCCATTAATCCATTTATTCACTGCATGTAAACATGTCAAATGTCCAGCCACAGGGGGTGCACAAGCCAGTGTACTCCCTGTGCCGGTCCCAAGCCCGGATAAAAATGGGCAGGGTTGTGTCAGGAAGGGTATCCGGCGTAAAACTCAGCTCCAACCTATGGATATGGCAGCTATATTGATGTCTGTGGCAGCGACCTCACAAGAACGTGGGAATAAAGCTAGAAGAAGATATGTAAACATGTCAAATCCAATTACCATTATCTGATTATTCCTAGTTATCAAATTATTGTGGCCATGTAGCCGGGGTCACTGATGGATCAGCTTGACCTTCAAGGTCCTAAATTACTACGGCAGTGGCTATGGATACGGAACCATACCCATAGAATTCTTGTTACAGATACGGCTCGAATCTGATTGGCCAGTACGTTCTATTAGTGCATATCTTAAAAGCAGCAGGCTGCAGGTACGGAAATCGGAGGCATTTATTTGTTTCAAAATTTTTATTTACTACCTTTTTAACCTTATCCACTCCCAAATCCTGAGGCTAACCTCTAAATTTTAAGTCTAAATTTCATCTCATAGTAAAAAGGTTTGGACAAGGTGCTGATAGCAGGACGTAAACCAGCAACCTTCTGATCACAGGCCTAACGTACTACCTACATAAGCCACAGCAGCAGCTGGCTTGGAGCTGATCTGAAAAGGTTTTGTCAAGATTGTCACTCTTCCGTACCAATAGCCATTTTGTATAGGGATACAGCTTCCATATCCATAGTCACTGCCAATTACTAAATAAAGTAAATGACCACAAAGTTCTAGGTTTAGCTTGAATAGCAGAAAAATTGTCATGACCCGAGCACTATGCCTTGGTGCTCGGATTAATCTTGTCAGGGTTTGACAGCGGCATTAGGATTCTAGCTCTCCGAGCTCTTATTGTGATAGTGCTCGGGGAGGCTTCCGCTCAGCTGTCAAGCCCTGAACAGCTGCGCTGCATTTGTGGTCGTTAGTGCAGGACTATTTCTACCCTCCCTAGCGATCACATCCTTGCAGCAGTGTCTGTTAACTCTCCGTCACGCTACGGATGCTTAGGATTTATTCCTACCACGTCTGCTTGGTTGACCATCGTGCCCCTGGACTAGTAAGTGTGCTGTATAGCCTTACCCCTCCCGGTGTGTAGCGATCTTTGTGTGTCTCTGCCATAGCAGCCGGTGTTATTATTATCACCAACCTCGTCTGTCTGTACTTGACTGTCTCCTCCTCTGGACCTGTAGAGCTGTTTAGCCTATGCCTCCTGTTGTGAGTAGACTCATGTGTCATTGTCTCAGCAGCTTGTGTTGTCACTATTCTCACCGTAAATAAAACTCACTGAACTCACTGGTGACTTGTGGCGTCTTATGGTGGCTTGCGAGAGCCACCCATGACAGTACACTGCTGCCAAAACGGCGTTTACGGTGGCGCCAACCCGAGACGCAATTCACCTATGAGTTTTGAGTTTTTGGACAGTTGCTGTTCCCGTCTGGGTACCGAGAGTGTGGGGAGAATGCCGTCGCGGAGGGGCCGTGCTGGGAGCCCGAGCCTCGAGCTGACAGGCTTCCTGGAAGTCGTGGATGAGATGCTCATCTCCGCTTCCCTGCTGGACTACCATCACGGTATACACTGGTACCTAGACGCTGCTGAAGACGTCCTTCGTCATCTCCCTTCCCGCTGGGCCGACCACCTGGAAGTCGACGCGAGGAGGGAGGATATCGCCGCACAACGTGAGATTTTCCTGATGCTGGAGGAGGAGCGCGGCGTGAAGCAGGAGAAGAGGCACTCCTGCTCGTGGCCTACGGATCCTGATCCCGTCCTCGATCCAGTCCTGGAGTTCGCACCATCTGGGGGCCGGCAGAGGCGTCGGCGCCACGGCCAAGCACGTCTTCAGCAAGCTCCTGTTCCAGATCCAGTTCCGGGCCGCCAGGATGACCCCCCCCAGTCAGCCACCTGCTGTGAGTGAGCTGAGTCCTGTGCCGGTGAGCTCCGTCCATGGGTCCTATGTTACCATGCAGCGAGCGAGGGAAGGAGCAACGTCCTCTTCAGCTGGCTCCATCTTACCTTCGGGAGGCAGGCAAGTTCAATTTCACTTTTCTAGTCATTATAGTGATTTGTTTTGTCTGACTCCTGGGGGTGAAGCTCGGGGTTCGCAGCTCCCCGAGTTTCCTTCTCCAGCTGTAGCCAGTAATACTGAACCTGCTGCCTCTGTGTTTCCTCCTGCGGAGCGGTCCTCGGCGTCAGTCCCACGCCATCGAACGAGGGGGAGGCCTGCGGCTCTGGGAGATATCCCAGCCCTGCAGCCTAGTGTTGGACAGAGGAGGAGAACGGACTGCGGTGAGGAGCCAGAGCCGACGAGTGAGCGTCCCCAGGGTTCCTCAGAGATGCAGCCCGAGTCAGCAGGTCGAGGGTCCTTTGCCCCCACGCCATACGGGTTATTGGCGTGGACGCCAGCGCGAGAGGATCCAGCTGCAGAGACCACCAGGCCGGCTGTGGAACCCGACACAGCCGAGTGGGAGCCCGACGACCAGCGTCTGTCTGAACCTGGATCGACGAAGTCCTGGACGGCTCCAGAGCCCGAGTGCAGGCAAGTGCTCTTCCTTGTTTTTCTTTATGGTGTGTTAGAGCATTTTTGCCTGCCTCATGGAGAGGCGAGCGAGGGGCAGCCGTCTGCTGCACCCGAGCTCGTCTCGCTGGGCTCTGGCGCTGTTGGTGGAACTGATCCCGGTCCTCTCTTGTTCTCTGAGCCCCTCCACAGCGTTACTAGTCTGGAATCTGTCAAGGTCACGGGACTGGAGGTTCCAGGTTCGGGGATGGAGGTCGTCGCCGAGGTGACCCAGTCGGGGTCCGACTCAGGTGTGGCTGTGACCCAGTCGGGGTCCGACGTGGGTGCAGCGGTGACCCAATCGGGGTCCGTCCTGACCCAATCGGGGTCCGACGAGGTCCAGTGGGGGTCCAGCGCAGATGCGGCTGCGACCCAATCAGGATTTGAGGAGGTCCAATATTTTGATTGTTCCCCTCTCAGGAGCCACCAGCTGGGGGCCGTTGGAGGGTTTTGTCTGACAGACTGGTGCCCTCATGTCTTGTCGTCATTAGGCGGGCGGCTGCATGCGATTCCTCCACGGTCCTGGTGGTTGTGGGATGCGGGTCGGCCACCCGAGGAACTGCTTTGTGCTTTCAGCATCTTGGGTTGGTCGCCCAATAAACTGTGTTTGCTACGGGGTGACCTGGTTCGGCCACCAGAGGACTTGTTTCTGGGGGCCTGGGACTGGGGCAGGCCGCCTGACCATGTACTGTTTTTGTGGGACTATCCGTGGGCCATCGGAGGCAGGGAGGTCGCCGGAGCTCTGCCTGGGGGGCGTTGGATCTCCCCCGATCAGCTTTTGTTTTGGCCCATACGGTGTCAAAGTCATGTCAAGTTATGTAAAGCAATTTTAGATTGCCTCATGTGTTTTGTAAGCCATAGTCAGCCATAGTCAAGTTATGCTAAGCAATTTTAGATTGCCTCATGAGTTTTTGTAATCCATAGTCTGGGTCTTGTTTTTTTTGTTTGGTTTCTCCCTCTTCCTTTGAGGGGCTATGGTCATGTTTTGCTTTTTGTTTTGTTCTCCCCTCTTTCTTTTGAGGGGCCATAGTTTGGTGTTCTCATTCCTTAGTTCCAGGTGTGTGCATTTATGTCTCGTTTCTCTTTCATAGTTACCATGTGTTAGTGTGCATTTTTTTTTTCTCTTGGTCATAGTCATGTGTTTGCATTTACGTCTTGTTTGTTTTTTCTCCATAGTTATCATGTTTGCATTTATTTCTTGTTTCGGTTTCCAGGGTCATTGTGTGTTTGTGCTAGGTTATGTACACTGGGGTTAGACGGGTTGTCTGTGGCCTCGGTGGGAAAATTTTCAGGGTCAAGTTTTTTTGCTTTGTTTGTTTTTCCCTGGTATTGTAGTCATGTCTTGTTTTGTTTTTTTCTCTGGTTTTTTTTCCTCTAGTCATTGTTCTGGGGAAAATGGGATGGATATATCAGGTGATGTATTCTTTTCCTTTTCTGTTTAGGGTTTTGTTAGGTTTTGTTTGGCTCCTTCCTTGGGGGGAGGGGGGGTGCAGGTGTTACTAGGCGTTCAGAGCCCGTCAAGTGAGGGAGGCCTACTGTCATGACCCGAGCACTATGCCTTGGTGCTCGGGTTAATCTTGTCAGGGTTTGACAGCGGCGTTATGATTCTAGCTCTCCGAGCTCTTATTGTGATAGTGCTTGGGGAGGCTTCCGCTCAGCTGTCAAGCCCTGAACAGCTGCGCTGCATTTGTGGTCGTTAGTGCAGGACTATTTCTACCCTCCCTAGCGATCACATCCTTGCAGTAGTGTCTGTTAACTCTCCGTCACGCTACGGATGCTTAGGATTTATTCCTACCACGTCTGCTTGGTTGACCATCGTGCCCCTGGACTAGTAAGTGTGCTGTATAGCCTTACCCCTCCCGGTGTGTAGCGATCTTTGTGTGTCTCTGCCATAGCAGCCGGTGTTATTATTATCACCAACCTCGTCTGTCTGTACTTGACTGTCTCCTCCTCTGGACCTGTAGAGCTGTTTAGCCTATGCCTCCTGTTGTGAGTAGACTCATGTGTCATTGTCTCAGCAGCATGTGTTGTCACTATTCTCACCGTAAATAAAACTCACTGAACTCACTGGTGACTTGTGGCGTCTTATGGTGGCTTGCGAGAGCCACCCATGACAAAAATAGTGCCACCAGGACTAACAACCGACAAATATCTTCTATCAACCCACAACTTTAATTATGACAATGAAAAAAATCACACCCAGCCAGTGTTTTCTGTTCAAGGGTTAAATATTAACTATTTGAAGTCAGAATAGGGCTTTTCACTCGACGGGAAAAAATATTGCCAAACCAGTCTGCCCTACTGGGAAAACAGCTGCTCTTCTCCATGACCCAGGAGAAGAGCAGGTTATGTGTGCACAAGCCTGATGTTCATTATCTAATGATGAGTTTTTACAATGTTAATCTCATTCAGTGTCATTCTTTTAAAAGAATGACTCAAAATGAAAATATCCCAACAGTTGTTTTGAAGTAAATCTACAATTTTGCATTCACCAGAGCAGATTAATATAACTCTGACCGAGATGAACAACAACTGAAGGAAATTTTACAACTCCTGGACAAAGAGAAAGACTGGCATCATCTCTGAATTGTAGTGCACTGCTCTCATCCATGGCCAAGCAAGGCTGTGGAGTGAAAAAGCTCCTTTAAAGTTAATAAAACTTGGTGTGCGATGGATAAAAAAAAAACCAAAAAAAAACTGCTCACTGTGGTTTATATTAATCATATATCCCATAACCTACATATGTATAAGCATGTGAGAATGTTTGGTGATTACATATGTACAACGACTTCACACCTCAGAACAGGACAAGAGGTCTCAACCACCAGCGAAGATCAAAGAGCATCCGAGGCGCTGCGGTGGAGACCAGATCAATCGCCCTGACCACCCAGGGTCAGGTGGAGGAGTAGGAAGACAAAGGAGGGGGGATTAAGCTAATGCGGGATGTCAGCTTTGATGTGCAATGTCTTTTGTTATGTGTAGGTATAAGTATGTAGAGCTGAATGTGTTCGGCCTCTTATTCTACTTCTGCTTCTGCACTGAGATGAGACTTGTTAGAGGAGCGAAGCTGATAATAAACTTTGGTTTATAAGTCACATCGCCTCGTTATTCCAAGCTCTTCTACACTGGTGACCCCGACGCGAGGATGGAACAGAGGCGTTCTCCCGCGATTGACTCATCAGAGGCGACCCAGGCAGACGCCGGCGCCCATGCAGGCAGGGGAACAGATGGACGACGTTTCCCCACGGCAGAAGCTACAGAGAGGGCTCAACCGAGCACCAGCTCCGCCGCGAGAGCCGAAGGAAGGCGCTCTCACCCTGCGGACACATCAGGGACGGCCCACACAAGCGCCGTCACCGTCAAGCTGCCGGACTTCTGGCAGGAAGACCCGAGCTCGTGGTTTCAGCAAGCTGAGGCTCAGTTTGCACTGGCGGGCATAACGGCTGACGACACAAAATTTTATCACATCGTCGCCAAACTCGACGCTGCCACTTCGAGATGTGCGCGGAGCATAATCCAGCGGACGCCGGCCCAGGACAAATATAGAGAACTGAAGGCGACCATCGTGGAGAACTTCGTCCCCTCTGCCGAGGAGAGAGCAGAGAGGATCCTGGCGATCTACGGCCACAGAGGATGCAGACCCAAGGCCCTCATGGAGGACATGCTGCAACTTAAGGAAGAGGACAACGACAACTTCCTTTTCCGATATATCTTCCTCAGCACTCTGCCGCCACACATGAGAGGGACGCTGGTCAACATGCGATGCAGCACCCAGCAGGACTTCCGCGCACTGGCCCGAGAGGCGCAGCGGCTCATCAACGCCTGCGGGGAACAGACGGCCACAGCAGCATCCGCAGATCTCAGCGCGGATGCCCAGAGCAGCGGAGAACCACAGACAACCGAGCAGAGCCCGCCCCCCATGGCGGCAACACGACCAAGACGCAGCAAGCAGAACGACAGCTGCCATTACCACCACCGTTTCGCTGAGAGGGCGTACAAATGCGTTCCCCCCTGCAAGTTCAAAAGTACAGGAAAATGCCAAAGCCGAGAGCCGTTAACGGCTGCGGTTCTCGGCGAAAAAAATAAACTTCTTTATGTGACTGACGGACACACCGGGAGGCAGTTTCTGATTGACACCGGAGCTCAACTGAGTTTTATCACCCCTTCCCACGCAGACCGGGCCATGGTCCCCCGGGGTAATGGGGCGATGGCAGCCAAGGCTCCATCATTGACACTTACGGTGAAAGGAGCCTGCCTCTTTGCATTCACGGCCGCAACTATAGATGGACATTTATCGTAGCGGCGGTGAGTTTTAACATGTTGGGCGCTAATTTTTTGTGTGCACATGGGTTGTTAGTCGATCTAGCAAATAGGCGCTTGGTTAATGCATTGTCATTTGCTTCTATTCCCTGCTCAGCTCGAGTTTCTCCACCACCCGTGCAGGCCAACGTCACTACAGCAGGAGGTAAGTTTGATCAACTCCTCACCCATTTTCCAGCACTCACAGTTCCCAAATTCTCAGCTACAGTGGCTAAGCACGGGGTTGAACACTTTATTCCCACAACAGGCCCACCCGTATTCGCCAAAGCTCGGCGCTTAGACGCGACCAAGCTCGCCATAGCTCGGGACGAGTTTACCACCCTTGAAAAACTAGGCATTATCAGACGTTCAAAAAGCCCCTGGGCATCGCCACTACACTTGGTCCCGAAAACCGACGGTTCTTGGAGACCGTGCAGCGATTACCGCAGATTAAACAATGCGACAGCGCATGACCGCTACCCAATTCCTCACATCCAAGATTTTTCACTACATCTGGCGGGTGCGTGCATTTTTTCTAAAATAGACCTGGTCCGTGGCTATCACCAAGTCCCCGTTCGAGCGGAAGACATTCCTAAAACAGCTGTAATAACCCCCTTCGGTCTTTTCGAAATTTTGCGGATGCCTTTTGGCCTCAAAGGCGCTGCTCAAACCTTTCAGCGGATGATAGACGCGGTATTACGCGATCTCCCTTTCGTGTTCGTCTACCTCGACGATATGCTGGTAGCCAGCTCGTCGGAGGAAGAACACGAACAACATCTCACTATGGTTTTTCAGAGACTAGAAGAGCACGGGTTAATAATCAATCCAGCCAAATGCAAATTCGGCGTGTCACAAATTGATTTTTTGGGACACAGAGTTTCACCGAAGGGGGCAGTCCCACTGCCAGACAAAGTTCGCGCAGTAAAAAATTTTCCACGGCCACAAACGGTCAAATCGCTGCAAGAATTTTTGGGAATGGTTAATTTTTACAACCGTTTCCTCCCCCATGCAGCTCAACTCATGCAGCTCCTATATGACGCGCTCAGAAAACAAAAGCCTTCCAACGCGGTCGAATGGACCCCGGAGCGCGAACGCGCCTTCGCGTAAGTAAAAAGTGCTCTAGCTAACGCCATGTTGTTGGTTCACCCTGATCCCTCGGCCCGCATTGCGCTAACCACAGACGCTTCAGACCTGGCCATAGGGGCAGTTGTGGAACAACACGTTGGCGGAACCTGGCAACTTTTGGCATTTTTCAGCAAATCGTTAAACCAAACTGAGCGTAAATACAGCACTTTTGACAGGGAGCTGCTAGCGCTTCATTTATCCATCCGCCACTTCCAGTTCTGATTAGAGGGGCGGCGTTTCACGGCTTTTGTAGACCACAAACCGCTCACCTTTGCGATGGCTAAAATTTCAGAACCATGGTCAGGCAGGCAACAAAGACAGCTAGCTGCAATTTCAGAGTTCACCACAGACATTCGACATGTGGCAGGCAAACTTAACGTGGTAGCAGACTGCCTCTCTCGCGCTGTGACATCGCCAGAGCGCAAGGAGACAGATTATACTACCTCAGCCGCAGAACTCTTCGCCAACGCGGACACATACGCGGCCCCAATCCACGTAGGGATAGATTACGCAGCCATGGAGGAGGAACAAAGCAGTGACGCAGACGTGCGCGCACTCCTGTCTGGACCAACAGGGTTAAGGCTGGAGGAAAGGGGTTTACGCGACGGTGTACCCCCCCTAATATGCGACATCTCAACCGGCCGACCTCGCCCGGTAGTCCCAGCTGCATGGCACCGCCGTATTTTTGACTCAATTCACTCCCTCGTGCACCTGGGTGTGCACGCCTCGGTTAAAATGGTCGCCGAAAAGTTTGTGTGGCCCGGCCTGCGCAAAAACGTAAAGGAATGGGCAAAAACTTGCATGTCTTGTCAGCGCGCCAAAATACACAAACACACAAAAGCCCCTCTAGAGCCTTTTCGAATCCCAGCTAGAAGGTTCGACCACGTTCATGTCGACCTCGTGGGACCACTACCTTCCTCTCAAGGTTTCACACACCTGTTAACAATGATAGACCGTACTACGCGCTGGCCTGAGGCGGTCCCTCTGGCGTCAACCACAGCGGAGGAAGTCGCTCACGTCTTTTTGACAAACTGGGTGGCACGTTTCGGCGTCCCATCGGACATCACATCCGATAGGGGGCCTCAATTTGTCTCGGAGCTTTGGTCAGCCATGGCCAGCAGCTTAGGGGCGACAATTCACCGCACCACCGCTTATCACCCTCAGAGCCTCACTAACGGATACAAATTGGGTGAATAAACTTCCCTGGGTTTTATTGGGGTTGCGTGCTGCGCCTAAAGAGGATCTAGACGCCTCCCCAGCAGAATTAGTTTTTGCACAACCTCTCAGACTCCCAGGTGAATTTTTACCAGAGAACCCAGAGCCGGGGCATCTTCCAGCCCTGAGGCTTTTAGGCAGCAACGGACCTGACACTCTCCCCGGACTGGCACATCACTCTTTTCCACGGGTTTTTGTCCCCCAAGCTTTAAAAAACGCCGAATTCGTTTTTGTTAGGCACGAAGCTTTAAAACCAATTCTCCGTCCACCATACGATGGACCATTCAGAGTGCTGGAACCTGATAAGCATTTTGTGCTTGATTTAGGGGACAGAAAAGAAACAGTCAGCATTGACAGACTTAAACCTGCCTTCTTGTTGAGAGTCGAACCTGCACGGTTGGCGAGAGCACCTCGGCGGGGTAGACCCCCCAAGAAGAAAGACTCAGCCCCCCTGCAGGGAACAAATAATCACTCTCCTCCACAAGCTGCAGATTCCTTACAGGAAGGTCCCACCAGGACGCCCAAGCGGACCCACAGCAGATTCGGGAGAAGATTAAAACCCAGACGGCACAGGGACTGATGCAAACTAATCAAAAGTTGTTCACTGTTTTATCAGATTGTGCTGTGACAGTTTTAAGACTGACTTGTGATATTACTATGCTGTTATGATTACCACTGAATTCTCTACAGGAGCATAGCTGCTAGAAAGTTTCTTCCTTGTCAAGAGGTTTAACAGTTAGTATGTCATGGTAATTATCTTAAACTGTAGATTTTTTTATATTGTCCTTTTCTTAGTCATTTGGGGGGGGCTGTGGTTTATATTAATCATATATCCCATAACCTACATATGTATAAGCATGTGAGAATGTTTGGTGATTACATATGTACAACGACTTCACACCTCAGAACAGGACAAGAGGTCTCAACCGCCAGCGAAGATCAAAGAGCATCCGAGGCGCTGCGGTGGAGACCAGATCGATCGCCCTGACCACCCAGGGTCAGGTGGAGGAGTAGGAAGACAAAGGAGGGGGGATTAAGCTAATGCGGGATGTCAGCTTTGATGTGCAATGTCTTTTGTTATGTGTAGGTATAAGTATGTAGAGCTGAATGTGTTCGCTCTCTTATTCTACTTCTGCTTCTGCACTGAGATGAGACTTGTTAGAGGAGCGAAGCTGATAATAAACTTTGGTTTATAAGTCACATCGCCTCGTTATTCCAAGCTCTTCTACACTCACGAACGTAATTTCACAACATTGGAACTAATTTCTCTGATTTTCAAAACGTATGTAAAAGTCAGTCCAAATGCTATAGTGTGAACCCAGCTTAGTGGGAACAAATCACTGTATATGCACCAGACAAAACAATGCAAACAGCCGTGGAAGGAGACTATAGAAGCCCTTGTCTTGAAACGTACACACCATTTGGAAGTTTGTGATTGAAATGGCACCTAGAGAAAAATGTTTCTGCCGTTTGTAAGAAGATTCAGATGCTCTGATATCAGTGTGCTTATTCTGGCAGCTCTTCGGTCCTTTTCTGGATCAGAATTCCTGGTGTGTATGAATGACGGTTCTCCAGACAGCACCTCCGCCGGTGCGTCCTGTGTTAGCATTTGTAATGCTAACAGTTTGACACACATTTTGTGACTGTAAAGTTGACACTGTCTGTCTGTATCGTGACTTAAAAAAAATCCTGTCAATTTAGGAGTCATTTTTAAAACAGTGGAAAAAGGAGCTTCTGCGCTTCCTCCCAATCATCTGAAGCTGTAGCAGGTGCCTCTCAGCTCTAGGACATCAAACTCATTAAGAAAAGAGAGTCTGGAGCACACTGTCCAATTTACAGCCTTTATTGGTGCACAGACTGACATTTCAACACTGTCTGTCCTCTTCAGAGTCATGTGACTCTGAAGAAGACACAGACAGTGTCTGTGCACCAATAAAGGATGTAAATTGGACAGTGTGCTCCAGATTATCTTTTCTTTTTTAAAAGCTCCTTCTTACGTTCCTGTTTTTCTTTTTTTCTCTTTTGGACGCCACTATCGTACATTCCTTCATTCATTCGTCCACGGATTCACTACCAGCCTGTGTACAACCTTATTCAGGTCAAATGTCAACTCTTAACCAATTAAATTAAGCAGGCGGGACAGATGTACACCTCAACAAAAAAAAAAGTTGATACGCCAAAACAAACCTTCCAGTAAAAGTTGGGCATGGCAGAATAAGCAAAAATTTTAAAAAAAGTGTTTCTTTCTGGGCCCCAAAACAAGCCGGGGCCCGGTAAGCCCTCTTGATAATCCGGGGCAGACAACAACAATAAAGAACACAACAATAATAAAGCAAATAACATAATACAACAACAATAACAATAACAGTAAAACTGCACACTGATAGAAAGACAGAAGCAAACAAATAAAGTTAAGATGAATATTGTTGATCTCAGACCAGCAAAAACTACCACAGTGATCAAGGTGTTACTTAGGATATTTAAGTGTAAAGTACTAAGGTGCAGTTTAGTAAAGTGTGTTTGTAGAATTATACGATGCATGAATTAAAAGTGCTTAGTGAATTGCATGCAGTTCTATTGCTCGTTTCAGCACATACAGGTGTGTGTGCTAATGATATTGCACCAGGTTTGCATACATGGTTAAACCCATGTACACAGAGTTATTGAAGTTATGTAAATTAGTATACAAACATACGTACACACAAACAATCATGGACACACAAACATGCCTAGGTCATATGACGGTCACAAATTTGGTCTGTTTTCAACAAGTTGATAACAAATAATTACTACACATGAGTCACTGGTGTTGGACATGTACACAGGTTTGAGATGATATGAGCCACTTCTTCACTTTACTCTTAAAGGTGGCAAAGGTTCCATAAAGTACTACCATGAAATGAAACAACATTTTGACCAAGAGAGGTTTTATGGAGGGGTATCACACAATCATCTCTTGAGGAAGCCCTAGTGGACTGACCGTGAGTGCTACTCACTCTGTATTTGATGTATTCATTCGGGGGGGGGGGGTCATGTAGGATTTTATACATCAAGCAGGCAGTTTTAAAAAATTTTTTAAATTCTCAAAGGACATGAGGTTGTACCTAGGTAGAATATTGCAGTGGTGGTATGTGACAGGCTTTTTATCTAATGTTTTCAGAGCATTTTTATAAAGTGATTTGATTGGTTTGAGGGCTGCTACTCCCGCCAATGACCAGCTGGTAATACAATAGCTCAGATGTGAAAAGATCATTGAGTGTAAAAACATCATGGCGGCTCTGTCTGTAAGCGACCTCCTAATTTGTCTTAAGTTGTGAATATTAAATTTTAATGTTTTAATGACCATTTTGATATGGCTCTAGAACGAGGGTGTAGATTCCAGAGTCACACCCAAGTATTTGAATTCTCCTCCCATGTAAATGTTAGAATGCGTAATAGTAGTAGGGTATTTTGAAAAAACAGTTTTATTTACATTCAAAGAGAGAACTGATGTCAGAGCTGATGAGAATGCAATCATAGCTTCTTCAGGATTTTTTGTTGTAGTAAAACTAACGGTATCATCCATGTACAGCTGATCATTAACACCGTTACAGACATCTGGGAGATCATTTATATAACATGAGAACAAGATAGGTCCCAGTATGGATCCTTGAGGGACCCCCACTGGGCAATCTAAATAAGGGATTTGATACAGTCAACCACCATATATTGTTTCGTATTGCATAGGTATGATTTGATCCTGTCATGGTGCGGTCGTTGCGGACCACTAATGAGACAATATAGGCGACCAGTGAGTTTGCGTATTTATTAAGGAAAAGACCAACGGTACAAAATAATGAACCACGTAGGGCAAAACACAAATAAAGGCTAAGACTAGGACACACTAACAATACACTGAGAACGAGGAGAAACTTACTGGGAACACGGGAAATCAAGGGAGTGACTGAAGCCAGGGTTAGGAGCTTCAGCCGAACGTTGGTGAAACCAACGTTATCCATATGTGTATGTGAGGTCGCAGCCCGGAGTAACAGAAGCTGCTCCCTTAAATAAGGCAAGAGGATTAATCAGCTGATGAGGGCATTATCAGCTGAATCTAATCTGACTGTCACCGCGGAGCTTAGCTCTGACAGCCGGAAGCCCCTCCAAGACGCTGTCAGAATAAAAGCTCGGAGAGGCCACAAGGAACTAATACAGAACGGGAGGAAAATACTGCATGACCCGAGCGTGGATAATATCAACACTCAGACCATGACAGTACTCCCCCCCTGAACGACGCACTCTGGGCGTAGCGTGACATCCAAGCCTCCCCCCACCCGGAAGGCTACAACGGCCCACCCAGGGCGGGGGGGGGGGGCAGGAGGGCGAGAGTCAAAAAAAAAAAAAACACAAAGAATGGAACCGGGAAAAAATGACAAGGGCTAATACAGAAAAAATAACATGGTGCAACAACAGAGCATGAAAAAAACAAAAAAACAAAAACAGAACCACTAACATACTCCATAATGCACAGGTGAAAATACAGAAACAGAACAATAGATGCAAATAACAGATACTATGCCTAAAGACCATGATACACAGGCACAAGAAAAAAGCTAACCACAGAGCGTCTCTCAAACAGAGGAAGAAAAAAAAAACACGCTAAACAGTGGCGAAATACAGATAGTTCAATAAATCTAAATGAACTGGCAGAGGCAACAACAGCACATAACTAAGACTACAGAGGAAAAAAAAAACCACACGCTGAAGAGCGGCGAACTACAGACAGTACAGATAAATACAAATAACCAGGCATAAGCAACAAAAAGAGCCTCTCAAACAACAGAGGAGGGAGAAACTGAAATACAGACACATACCAAAATACAACGTACCCTATTAATACTAGACAAAAGGAGAAATTAAAAAACACGCTAAAGAGCGGCAAAATACACAGTATAATATAGTTCATAAAAACAAAAAACACAAGGGCATCCCAGAACTACAGGGGAGGGGGAAAAAAACTACAGGGATGACGGCAGGCAGAGCACAAAGAAATAATAAAGAAAAACAATAAGTTCAGGCGGTCTACCTGCATCCAGCATCCAGATCGCTAGCAGGGGGAAAAGAATGAGTTTGGGCGGTCTACCCTAGTCCCAGGCCCGGAGAAACAGTACCTCTGGCGGCCGGACCAGGTCGCCGAACGAAAAGTCCAGTTTGTCGGGTGGCTGACCCAGAACGCCAAACCGGCGAAGCAGTTTCCCAGGCGGCCGACCCACGTCATCAGGCCACCAGGACCGCAGGGGAGAACTCGGAAGCAGCTTCCCTATCGCAAGGAACAGCGGGGGAGAGCCAAGCCGATTATGGGGAATCCCCCAGGCACCCGATGGAGGGAAAAGGGAAACGGGGAAAAGATGAGGGACCAGTCCGGCGTCAATTGGCGGAGGATCTGTAGCTCCTTCTCCAAACTCCACACGGACTGGCGCTGCGCACTCGTTGGATCCCAAGCGGGACCGTGCTGCACTCACGACGGACCCCGATTGGGCCAGAACAGCATCCATGACGGACCCCAATTGGGTCAGCGTTGCACCCACATTGGACCCCGATTGGGTCAGAGCAGCGCCCACGACGGCCACCGACTGGGCCGGCGCAGCACCAGGGATGACCTCCAGACATGAACCCAGAACCTCAAAGGCGACGACCGGAGCAGGCTCGTCACCGGTGACCCTGGGAGAAGGCTCAGAGGAGAAAAGAAAACCGGGATCAGAATCACCGGCAGCGGCAGAGCCCAGCGAGACAAGCTCGGACGCAGCGGACGGCTGCGCCCAGCTGCGCCTGGCTCGTCTCCCTGAGACACAGGCAAAAATGCTCCAGAATAGAAGAAAGGAAGACAAAATAGAGCACTTGCCTTATCTCGGGCTCAACCGCAGCCCAGGACTTTGACGATTAGGGTTCAGCGCGCTGAAGGTCCACCTCTGGTTCCCACTCGACCGCGGTGGGCTCCACAGCCGGCATGATGGTGTCCTCAGTCTGGGGATTCCCTGACGCTGACATCCATGTCGAAAACCCGCACTGCTGGTGGCAGGGGATCCTTGACCTGCTGGGTCGAACTGCTCCTCCGTGGAGACCCGGGGATGCTTAGTCATCGGCACAGGCTCCAGTTGGAAGTCCGCCCTCCTCCTCTACCCATGACATGGCTGCGGGGCTGGAACCAGGCACTCCAGGGCCACAGGCTCCTTCCTCATCCGGCGGTGTAGTCCTGGCACCGGGGAATGCTCAGAGGAAGGAGACACACAGGTAGCAGGTTCACAATTAATGATTACAGCAGGTCGAGAGGGCACGGGGGACTGAGAACCCCAAACTCCACCCCCAGGGATCAAACAAGGCAATTCACCCAGTGAAGGAGAAGAATGAAAAGACACTTGCCTGATCTGCTGAGGACCGATGGAAGCTGCTGCGGTGGCTTTGTTTTCTCCCTTCCCCTTTGGATGGTGATGGAGGGCCACCCGGGAGGACGAGGAGGAGCCACTCACACCGGATCGATGACAGGCACAGCAGGAGCAGGACTCGTGGAGTTCTCAGCCGCTGGATAGAGCGTCAAGGAGGAGGGAGGAACAGCCGAGGTGGGCCGGGGACGAGGCACATACAACCCGGAGGTGGCGACGGCTGTCTTACCCCTCTGACGAGACGCAGAGGCTACAGCTGGCTGGGAGACAGAGTTTGTGCGGCTACCCGGAACTGGGTCGGGACGGGGTTTTTGCTGAGGATTTGCCGAGGGAATCTCGGCTGACGTCTTTCTCCGCTGGGGATGACCCCTGGGTGGTGTGAACTCCTGGACTGGATGGGGGACAGGAATGGGATCCCGAGATGAGGAGTGAGGATGTCTCCTCTTCGGCTTCCTGCCGGAGTTTCCCTTCAGGCCACGGAGCTTCTCCCAGAAAGCAGAGCTGTCCGCCATCCTCGCCGTGATTTCAGGGTGGTCAACATAGCGAGGATGGCGGTTAATAGTCGCCTCAGCAAGATCCAGGTACCAGCGTGATGCGCTGGGGACAGTGTGATGGCAAGTGCTGGAAATGATCCCGTTGATCTCGATAAGGGACATCACCAGCTCGTAGCCCAGGCTCATGGCGTAGCCCTTGCATGGCGATGCCATCTCCCAGCACACTGGTATGGGGAAAGGGGAAAACTACAAGCCCAAATTAAGCAAACTCACGGTCACCGGCGTCTCGTCTTGGCTGCGACCTACTGTCATGGTGCGGTCCTCGCAGACCACTAATGAGACAATATAGGCGACCAGTGAGTTTGCGTATTTATTAAGGAAAGGAACAACGGTACAAAATAATGAGCCACGTGGGGCAAAACACAAATAAAGGCTAAGACTAGGACACACTAACAATACACTGAGAACGAGGAGAAACTTACTGGGAACACAGGGAATCAAGGAAGTGACTGGAGCCAGGGTTAGGAGCTTCAGCCAAACATTGGGGAAACCAGTGTTATCCGTATGTGTATGTGAGGTCGCAGCCCGGAGTAACAGAAGCTGCTCCCTTAAATAGGGCAAGAGGATTAATCAGCTAATGAGGGTATCATCAGCTGAATCTAATCCAGCTGTCACCGCGGAGCTCGGCTCTGACAGCCGGAAGGCTTCCGAGACGCTGTCAGAATAAAAGCTCGGAGAGGCCACAAGGAACTAATACAAAACGGGAGGAAAATATTGAATGACCTGAGCATGGACAATATCAACGCTCAGACCATGACATATCCACATTATAGCCTGGTGAGGAAAATTAAAACTAGGTCATTTGGAGAGCAATACCTTGTGGTTTACCATATCAAAAGCCCTTTTTAACAATAAAAATACAGTTCCAACACAACTACTGTTATCTAGCGAAGGCTTAGCTTTTTCTACAAACAGGGTCAATGCTGTCTCAGTTGAATGGTGCTCATGGAAGCCGAAATGCATGGGATGTAAAGGTGTTTATCTATTGTTGAGATGATCAATTAATTGTTGAGCCACCAATTTTTCTATAACTTTGGAGATAGATAGATAGATAGATAGATAGATAGATAGATAGATAGATAGATAGATAGATAGATAGATAGATAGATAGATAGATAGATAGATAGATAGATAGATAGATAGATAGATAGATAGATAGATAGATAGATAGATAGATAGCGCTCACCTCTGTAGTCATGAAGTCCTTTGAGCGCCTGGTCCTGTCCCACCTCAAGTCCATCACCACTCCCCTCCTGGACCCGCTGCAGTTTGCCTACCGTGCCAACAGGTCTGTGGACGACGCAGTCAACCTGGCCCTCCACTCCATCCTGCAGCACCTGGACTCCCCGGGAACCTACGCCAGGATCCTGTTTGTGGACTTCAGCTCTGCATTCAACACCATCCGCCCCGCTCTGCTCCAGGACAAGCTGTCCCTGCTCGGCGTGCCTGACTCCCTCTGCAGGTGGATCACCGACTTCCTGACGGACCGGAGGCAGCATGTGCGGCTGGGAAAGTCTGTCTCAGACTCTGTTAGCATCAGCATCGGATCACCCCAGGGCTGTGTACTTTCCCCCCTACTCTTCTCCCTTTATACCAACTCCTGCACCTCCACCCACCAGTCTGTTAAGCTGATCAAGTTTGTGGACGACACCACCCTCATCGGGCTCATCTCCAACGGCGATGAGTCCGTCTACAGGAGAGAGGTGGCCCAGCTGGTGTCCTGGTGCAGCCACAACAACCTGCAGCTGAACGCTCTGAAGACAGTGGAGATGATTGTGGACTTCAGGAAAGTCACAACCCCCCTGCCCCCCCTCACCATCACAGGCTCTCCCATCACCATTGCAGATTCCTTCCGCTTCTTGGGCACCACCATCACCCGGGACCTCAAGTGGGAGCCGACCATCAGCTCCGTCATCAAAAAGGTCCAGCAGAGGATGTTCTTTCTGCGGCAGCTGAGGAAGCTCAAGCTACCCACCAAGATGTTAGTGCAGTTCTACACGGCCATCATTTAGTCCATCCTCACCTCCTCCATAACCGTGTGGTACGCAGGAGCTACTGCCAGGGACAAACTAAGGCTGCAGCACATCATGCGCACTGCTGAGAAGGTGATCGGCTGCAAGCTCCCATCTCTCCAGGATCTGTACATCTCCAGGACCCGGAGGCGTGCAGGCCGGATCATGGCCGATCCTTCACACCCTGGTCACGTACTGTTTGCCACCCTCCCCTCAGGTAGAAGACTTCGGTCCATTCAGACTAAAACCTCCCGGCACATGAACAGTTTTTTCCCCTCTGCCATCAGACTGCTGAACATTAAGTGACTTATTGACTCTCGTGCACTATATACAGCAACTCAATCAGACTCATGCCATTCATCACTGTTTTTCTGTTGCATTATCGACTGCACATCATCTGCTACTTGCTAATTTATTTAAAACTGCTGTGACTAGTATTACTCATTATTATTATTATTATTATTCCATCCATCCATCCATCCATCTTCTACCGCTTTTCCGGAGGTCCGGGTCGCGGAGGCAGCAGTTCAAGCAGAGAAGCCCAGACTTCCCTCTCCCCAGCCACCTGCTCCAGCTCTTCAGAGGGGATACCAAGGCGTTCCCAGACTAGCTGGGAGACATAGTCTCTCCACCGAGTCCTGGGTCTGCCCCGGGGTCTCCTCCCAGTGGGACGTGCCTGAAACACCTCAAGTGGGAGGCGTCCAGGAGGCATCCTAATCAGATGCCCATACCACCTCAACTGACTCCTTTCAATGTGGAGGAGCAGCGGTTCTACTCTGAGCCTCTCCCGGATGACTGAGCTCCTCACCCTATCTCTGAGGGTGAGTCCAGCAATCCTACGGAGAAAGCTCATTTCAGCCGCTTGTATCCGCGATCTCGTTCTTTCGGTCATTACCCAAAGCTCGTGACCATAGGTGAGAGTAGGAACGTAGATTGACTGGTAAATCGACAGCTTTGCCTTAGAACTAAGCTCCCTCTTCACCACAACAGACCGGTACAACGTCCGCATCACTGCAGATGCTGCTCCAATCCGTCTGTCGATCTCTCGCTCCATTTTCCCCTCACTCGTGAACAAGACCCCAAGATACTTAAACTCCTCCACTTGGGGCAGGAGCCTGTCCCCAACCCGGAGAGGACAATCCACCTTTTTCCGGCTGAGGACCATGGACTCGGACTTGGAGGTGCTGATTCTCATCCCAGCCGCTTCACACTCAGCGGCAAACCGTCCCAGCAAGAGCTGTAGGTCATTGCTGGATGAAGCCAACAATGACCTACATTGTTGGCTATTGGCCTATTATTATTATTACTTATTATTCTACACTTATTGCATGGTCTTAGTCTTTAAGTTTTTTTTTTGTTTGTTTGTTTGTTTTTTAGTTTATCTCTTTATCTTATCATGTTTTAATGTTGCAGCATTGCACCGAGACAAATTCCTAGTTTGTGTACTACATGAACAATGGCAATAAATCTGATTCTGATTCTGATAGATAGATAGATAGATAGATAGATACTTTATTTTAACAAAAAAGTAAAACAAAAACAAAACAAATGACAAGTGCAATAAAGTAAAAGTATACAGTGTTCGAAAGGGAGAAGGAAGAAGTGAACACTTATTAATTCCAACTCCTCTTTTCCATAAATACAACCCATGTGAAATATATACAAATTACCACATTTAAGATCCCAAGTAAACAATTAACAATTAACTATATTTTGTACACATCAACATTAACACTCATCCATCCCAACATACATACAGTCCATACATCAAAACCAGCCCCAAACAACACAGATATACACAGTGCTGAGATAGTCAGTAAGATGCTGATTGGTCTGTAATTACTCATAGTGGTTCGAATGCCTGACTTGAAAACTGGGGTAACTGTCGCCAGCTTCCAAGTCACAGGGACATTACAGTGTTTTATTGATAAATTAATTAAATGCATGATTTTGGTAAATCAAGGTGTCCTTGTGGGTTTTTAAAAAACTGGCATCCAATCCATTAACATCCTTAGCTCTGGACTGGTTCAAGGAGCTGATGATGCTGCCTACTTCGGTTTCAGATATTTGGTGAAAAAAGCTGGCTGACTTTTCCACTAGTACCTGTTTGGCCCTGATCAGTTCGGTTCGGCATGCTTTGTAGGCTTTTCCATTAGAAACTGTAACGGTTTCGGCCCCGATTTTTCGGACCTGCTCCTGAGTGGTTCGAAGCATGCCGTACTGACCTTAAAATGTGACTTCAAAAGACTGCAGGCCACTGAGGCTACAGTCACACTGCAGATTTTAATGCTCAATTCCGATTTTTTTGCACAAATGTAACCCGTATCTGATTTTTTAATGACTGTCTGAACAACACATATCCGATTTTTTCACACCAGACCCAGGCCACTTTCATATGTGGTCCTAATTCGGATATGTGGCTGATATTTTCCAAAGTGGCCTCCATCTGAACAGTCATTTCATCCAACTTTTTCCTCATTGAAGTGGAAAGACTCTACAATTCTGTGGTGGAGGATGCAGCCAGCATGGGAGACACAGCTGATTTGTGCTTTCTTTTTAATCAATCTTGATTGAAAAATTCTATGTTACACTGAATTATATGAATTTTTTATGAATATGAATATGAATGTGTTTTCTTTATAAAGCTTAATGTGTATACCTAGGAAATCCTGTTACCATATTTGGAGTTGCTGAGTAGTGGAAAAAACAGATTGAAGGATGCTGATGTGACTGTGACTGTTCAGTTCTATCACTGACTGCCCAGCTAATCACTAGTGTTTTCTGCATGGATTCAGCAGATACAATCTTAGTCATGCAAGAAGCTCAGCAAACTTTATCAATTGAGTTATGAATGAACTACCAAGAAGTGACCTCACCCCAACGGCCCCTTGGATATATACGTATAGCCAGAATCACTGTTAGTTAAGCCACTGCACTGCCGCAGTCTGTGAGAGCTGTACTCTGTATTGTCTTCCGCTGATCAGTGCAATTAAATTTGCTGAAACTTTGATCCAGCCTGGTTTTTGACTGAAGGTCTTCAAGAATTTTTCTAACATACTTGGTGCCCGAATCACAGGGTCTCAGTATATCTCTCCTCTGCTTCTGGCGTTTTTGGACCACGGACAGCTGTGCACGGCTGCAGAGAAGCCCTCCCCTGATTGGGACCAACGACCCAGTTTTTGCGGCAGTGGAGACATGGTCCTGAGGTGCAGGGAGCTGGAGAGTGACAAGGTAATTCGCAGGCAGATCACAGTGAGTAAATTTAATTGGTAAATAGACGCTCGGTTCGAGTCCTAGTGGGTTTGAGAATACGCATAAAAGAGTAAGCCAAGCGTTTGATACCGCAAAGTCAAAATCGGTTCGGACAAGGTAGAGGCTTGGTGGTCCCGGTTTGAGTCCGCAATGGGAATGTGCATTTCCACTGCATAAGTGGACCTGATTAACACGTGAAGAATCAATGTAAGATCTTATCAACATCACAAGTGAGCATTGATTAAGAAAATTCAATGTGAGATCTTACCAACATCACAAGTGAGCATTGATTAAGTAATATCTTGTGAGATCTTATCAACATCACAAGTGAGTATCAATACAGTAAGGGTTAACCTTTGAATAAGGTAAAAAGCGCCAATATCATAAGGATAAACTCTAAAGTGATAGTAAGAACCAAAGTACCTTAAGGCATAATTTAAAACATGTCTAAAACAAAGTCAAATAATCCTTAAAAACATATACACAATAAAATGACTTCAAATTATAATAAAATAAAATAAATATATCAAATAAATAACTGCAGTTTGTTTGTCCGGTCATTCACGTGCTTGTTCATGTGTGTTTCTAATGTTTTACGCGTTACTTTGTGAAAAAAAAAAGAAAAAATGAATGTTCCTTCCAGTTCCTGTAAGGTGAGGACGCACAAGTAAAGGCTCCCAGTTCGTTTCTGTTTAAAACGCAGTTTAGAGCTGACGTTTTGAGCTTTTTTTTGTTACTACCGCTGGAGAATAAACCTGCTCGTGCAAAAAAAGGAGAAATTGCCAGTAGTGGCTGGTGAAGCAATCAGGCCCCTCACGCTCAGGGAGAACAAAGGGATTTCTCCCACGTGTGTTTTTTTTTTTCCTACGATCATAATCAACGTTCATCAGCCGGGATCATGGCTCCCAGGAAAACTCTGCAGACTGAGGAGGTGGACGAAATAAAAAAAGCGCTGGATTTCTTGGCGGAAGAGATTTCTGCTGTTAAGATGCAGCAAAGAACCATCCTGGACCTGGTAGAGGAGATAAAAGCGCTGCGGAGCCAGAACGCTGAGAAGGAAAAGAGGCTGGCGTATCTGGAGAGCAGAATGTCGGAACTGGAGCAGAACACTCGGGTGAACGACGTGATCATCACGGGGCTCCACATTAAACCCCGATCATACGCGAGAGCAGTGGCCGCGGACAGCAGTGAAAATGAGCTAGAAGAGGAATTCACGGCGCAACAAGTGGCGGCCTTCATGCAGTCGAAAGGAATACAGCTGGACTGCAACAACATTGAGTCCTGCCACCCTCTGCCCAGGAAAAACGTCGACAAACCGGCTGTGATCATGAGGTTTGTGAACAGAAAACACAAGACTGTGCTGCTGAAACAAGGTAGGAAATTGAAAGGAACGAACATTTACATAAACGAGCACCTCACGAAGGAAAACGGAGAAATAGCCAGAAAAGCAAGATACATGAAAAAGCAGAAAAAGATTCAAAACACCTGGACATCAAACTGTAAAATATTCATCAAATTAAACGGATCACCTGAAGAAGCCAAGGTCATTAACATCCGTAATATTATGGAACTGGACAAATATCAATGAATATTATGAACTGGAGTCACAGTAACAATCAGACAACTGTAGGACACTGAAGGATTATACTCATCTGCTACAAGACATTCAACAACATGAATCAAAAGATCAACAAACAGGAACAACAGGAACTGAAAGTTTTTGAATATACAGATCACAACCCACAGGACGTAGAATATAACATAGACCCTGATAATAATTTATTTAGCTCCATCAATAATGACTGTAATTACTACGCAGATGATCAGTTTAACACAATGGTCACATCTGATTTCAATATTTCTATGATCCACTTCAACAGCAGAAGTCTCTATGCCAACTTTAATAACATTAAAGATTATTTACATCAATTTAAAGAGCCATTCAATATTGTGGCAATATCAGAGACATGGCTCAGTGAAGAGAAAGGAGTGGATTTTACCATGGATGGCTATGAATTAAATTATATAAATAGAAAAGTGAAAAAAGGAGGAGGAGTTGCAATTTATGTTGACAAGAGCTTGAAATACAAGGTTGTTGAAAATCTGTCAGTAACTGTGGATGATTTATTTGAATGTATTACAATAGAAATCTGTCTGGACAATGTGAAGAATGTAGTAGTGAGCTGTGTATATAGAACACCTGGATCAAACAATGACTTATTTAAAGACTGGATGGAAAAAATGTATGCAAAACTAACTCATAAAGTTATGTTCATCTGTGGGGATTTCAATATAGATCTGATGAACTCAAAACAACATAGTTTGACAGAAGAATTTATCAACACAATGTACAGTATGGGCTTACATCCAACAATTACCGGACCTAGCAGAATCACGTCACACAGTGCCACACTAATAGATAACATATTCACAAACATTATGGAAAATAATATCAGGAGTGGGCTTTTATTGAATGATATCAGTGACCACCTGCCGATTTTTGTTGTCTATCAATGTGATTATAGGAAGAAAAAGCATACCAAAAATATTAAATATAAAAGAATAAGAACCGAAGAATCAATGTATTTACTGACAAAGGAATTATTAATACAAGATTGGAAGATAGTTTATGATGAAAATGACATAAATAAAGCATATGATAATTTTTTTACAAATATTTCAATCATTGTACAATAAAAACTGTCCTATAAAACAATACAGTGACAGACAAAAAAAAAAATATTCCTTGGGTCACCAAGGGGTTAATAAATGCATGTAAAAAGAAGAATACATTATATAAACAATTCATTAAATGCAGAATGGTGGAAGCTGAGATCAAATATAAAAGATAGAAAAATAAGCTTACTAATATAATGAGGACCCGTAAGAAAGAATATTACAAAAGAATATTAGAGGATAACAAAAATAACTTAAGAGGAATATGGCAAGTACTCAATGGGATTATTAGTAATCGTCCTAAGAATGCTAATTATCCAGAATATTTTATTGAAAATGGCAATTTGATAAATAATATGGAAGATGTGGTCAGTGGTTTCAATAAATTTTTTGTAAACGTTGGTCCTGAATTAGCAAAATCAATAGTGACACCAGAAACAAACTACAGTGGTTCTGTGAATGAAATAGAAGATAGAAATCCAAACACAATCTTTTTGGGTGCAGTTACTGAAAAGGAAATTATCAAGACTGTGAGTAAATTTAAGAACAAAAAATCAACGGACTGGAATAAAATTGACATGACAATAGTGAAAAAAGTAATTGAAGGAATTGTTAAGCCACTCACCCACATCTGTAACCTGTCATTTCAAACTGGTACATTTCCAGACAAAATGAAAATAGCAAAAGTAATACCTCTATACAAAACAGGAGACAGTCATCACTTCACAAATTACAGGCCAGTCTCTTTACTCTCACAATTCTCCAAAATACTTGAAAAAATCTTCACTAAGAGACTGGATGATTTCACTGAAAAACACAACCTCCTTACAGATAGCCAGTATGGTTTTAGAGCAGATAAATCTACATATTTGGCACTGATCGAACTTATAGAAGAAATTACTAGTTGTATAGATAAAAAAAAAAAGGTTGCTGTAGGAGTATTTATAGATTTAAAGAAAGCTTTTGACACCATTGACCACAGAATACTACTAAGGAAACTGGAAAGGTATGGGATAAGAGGGGTAGGACTGAGTTGGGTGGAAAGTTATTTAAGTAACAGACAACAATTTGTACAAATTGGTGAGCACAAATCACCCTTCATGGACATCACTTGTGGTGTGCCCCAGGGGTCAGTTTTGGGACCCAAACTCTTTATTTTGTATATAAATGACATATGCCAAGTATCAAAAATTCTGAAATTTATTTTGTTTGCGGATGACACAAATATCCTTTGCACTGGTGAGAATTTGCAGCAGGTTTTAGAGGTGGTCACAACTGAAATGGAAAAGTTAACGCAGTGGTTCAACAAAAATAAATTATCTCTAAATCTAAAAAAACCAAAGATTATGTTGTTTGGAAATTATAAAATAAATCATGAAATAATGGTAACGATAGATGATACCAGAATAGAAACAGTACAGGAAAATAAGTTTCTGGGGGTGACGCTAGACAATAAAATCTGCTGGAAACCTCACATCAGTCACATCCGGGCCAAGTTAGCAAAATGTATAGGCATACTGGGGAAGACAAGACACATCTTGGACTATAAATCATTGGTCTTATTGTACAATTCACTGTTTTTACCTTATCTTAACTATTGTGTAGAAGTCTGGGGAAACACCTACAAGACCAACCTACAGTCAATATGCACATTACAAAAAAGAGCTATAAGGATAATAAACAATGTAGGATATAGAGACCATACCAACTCGTTGTTTTTAAAGTCACATGTCATAAAGTTCATCGATTTAGTTAAATTTAAGACAGCACAAGTAATGTACAGGGCAATTAATAATCAACTCCCAACTAATATACAAAAAATATTTTAAAAAAAAGAGACAATGATCATAATTTGAGAGGAGACTTAAACTTTACAAAACCCAAGATACGAACAACCAAGAAAAGTATGTGCATATCTGTCTGTGGGGTGGATTTGTGGAACAGTCTGGAGCCGGAACTGAAACTATGTACAAACAGAAATCAATTCAAAAAGAGGTATAAACACCATTTGCTGAAAGGATATACGTATGTTAGAAGGGTAATATTTATATGTACGATTCATTATGTTCACTCTGGGACATTATGGGACACTATGGAATGGTGGGTGGGACAGCACTGAGTATATCTGTGTTGTTTGAGGCTGGTTTTGATGTATGGACATCAATGTATGATAGGATGGATGGGTGTTAATGTTGATTTGTAAAAAATACAGTAAATTGTTTACTTGGGGTCTTAAAGGTGGTAATTTGTATAAAATTCACATGGGTGTGGCGGTTCGGTTAACCCCCACAACAGATTAAGGACAGTCAGCTCGCTTCACTTGGTTTTTCCCGCTGCACTACTGAGATGTAATGTGCCATTCATGTATTGTGATGTAATGTGCCATTCATGTATTGTGATGTAATGTGCCATTCATGTATAGTGTTCATGCGTCCTGTCCTTACTGTGACATAGAGACTGAGATCAATATGTAGATGTGCCTTGTAACCTCTTTGTCCTGCAGCTGGAGCAGAGGCTAGCAATCTGCCTATTGTGATGTATGTCTCTCAAATGCAAATGTCTCATGCCTGTTCTGCAATCTCTTTGATCATACCAACTGCTGGGAATACCCTTTGATGTATTGTCTGAGTTGGGTATATATACTGCACTGTAATCCATGCTCACTCTCACTCTCACTTCGGCAACTGCTGCTGCTGGACACACACACTGTGTGTCTCTCTTCTCTGAGAGCCTGAGGATCCCGCTCCGGGCTGCTCTCACTATGCACCGGAGCGGGGATCCTGTGACGGCGGTGTGATTAATAAACCTGCTTAAAACCAACACCAACGCCGCCTTATTTCATGCCGCTGCACTGGTGACCCCGAACATGCACACGTTTTGTGCAAAGCAACCTTCTGATCTGGACAGCTACACTGGTGACCCGTTCTTCATGATGAGATCTGCACGTCTGAGATCTGCTCATCCACGCTGGACCAGCCGCGCTCGCAGCTCCTCCACACGAGAGCGCAGGCACCTCGTCCCCTCTCCACGACGGCGACCTCCATGGCCGGCGGAGAACGCAACGCGTGGACCTGAACGCACCACGGCCGAGCGGTGACAAAGATCGTCTATTCCCTCTCACCGCTCCAACGCATCTGCACAAGCCTGAGGGACAAAGATCGTCTATTCCCTCTCACCGCTCCAACGCACCATGGCCAATCTGCAGCCACAGCTCAACCTGGATATTATCGGCGCCGTCTGCGCTGATCTCCACCAAGATTCTGGACCCTGACTCGCCACTCCAGCGTCCCACCCACGCACGGAACCCCCGTGCACGCACTGGGGAGTTACGAGGACGGCGCACCACGCACGGGATGCATTCGGCTCCACAGACCGCCAGCATCCTTCGCCGCTGTACACAGAGCTTCAGGGCTGCTTGTTCACCTGAAGCAAGCACGCACGCAGCTCGCCCACAGGATTGTCTAATGGTCTCAGCCACAGCACATAAGGGAATTCAGCCGTCAGCTTTTCCCAAGGGCTTTAGGGCTGCGCCCGCACCTAAAGCCAACAAGCCAAGTCCCTCTGCTTTTGTTTCTTTTTTTTCTTACAGCCGCTACACAGCCTCGCCACTCCTGTTTTCTTCATGGCCACGAGAGGAGTCAGAGACTAATTTTTCTTCTTGTGATCTCCGCACGTGCAACGGGACAGCCCTCGACGTCGCGGAGCAACAAGCAATTTTTGCGCGGCTCGGACGATTTCACCGTCCCCTGCCGGCACTTACTACCCCCCTCCTCCCTCCCCCTCCGCCTGCAGCGAGCTTCTCCCACAGCTCGCTCCCATAGATGGACTATCGAGGTCTCGGCCCCCTGCCGTGCCCTCTGGGGGGGAGCGTGTGGTGGTTCGGTTAACCCCCACAACAGATTAAGGACAGTCAGCTCGCTTCTCTTGGTTTTTCCCGCTGCACTAATGAGATGTAATGTGCCATTCATGTATTGTGATGTAATGTGCCATTCATGTATAGTGTTCATGCGTCCTGTCCTTACTGTGACCTAGAGACTGAGATCGATATGTAGATGTGCCTTGTAACCTCTTTGTCCTGCAGCTGGAGCAGAGGCTAGCAATCTGCCTATTGTGATGTATGTCTCTCAAATGCAAATGTCTCATGCCTGTTCTGCAATCTCTTTGATCATACCAACTGCTGGGAATACCCTTTGATGTATTGTCTGAGTTGGGTATATATACTGCACTGTAATCCATGCTCACTCTCACTCTCACTTCGGCAACTGCTGCTGCTGGACACAACAACTGTGTGTCTCTCTTCTCTGAGAGCCTGAGGATCCTGCTCCGGGCTGCTCTCACTATGCACCGGAGCGGGGATCCTGTGACAGCGGTGTGATTAATAACCCTGCTTAAAACCAACACCAACGCCGCTTTATTTCATGCCGCTTCAATGGGTGTATTTATGGAAAAGAGGAGATGGAATTAATAAGTGTTCACTTCTTCCTTCTCCCTTTCGAACAGTGTATACTGTTACTTTATTGCATTTGTCATTTGTTTGTTTTTGTTATACTTTTTTTGTTCGAAATAAAGTATCTATCTATCTATCTATCGAATGTGTTTTCAGAGCGCAGAAGACGATAGACGATAAGAAGCGTGGGTTGCGGCCGGTCCCAGCGTGGATGTGCAGATCTCAGGCGTGCAGATCTCACCATAAAGCATTCTGCAGCTTTCCCGGTCGTGGGTGATCTCTGGAGAGTTTTGCCTGGTGGTGGCTCTGTGTCGAGGTCTTCCTGTAGCAGAAGGGAGGGCAGATCATTTGCGTCAGGCTGCTGCGTTCGCTTGTCGTCGGAGAATCACCGCCGGGTGCTGCATTCGTTGTCGTCAGGTCACCAGTGTAGCTGTCCAGACCAGAAGGTTGCTTTGCACAAAGCGTGTGCTTTCTCGGGGTCACCAATGTGGCGGATGATAAAATAGGCAGCGAACTGAGAGTTTAAAAGGGTGTTTAATATCGTTCATCCCGCCATCATGGAACTCACTCCAGCCCTGCGCAGGCGGGCTGGAGCGGGTCCTCAGGCTCTCGTGAGGAGACACAGAATGCGTGTGTCAGCAGCAGTAGTCAGACAGAGAGAGTGTTACAGAGCGATGCAGTATTTATACCCCACTACAGACAATACATGAAAGGCATGTTATCATCAAAGAGACTGCAGGAAGGCATGGGACATTTGCATTACAGTAAGAGCAGGAAGCATGAACACAATGCATGAATGGCACATTAACATCACAGTACTGAGCAGGAAAGAGCTAGACGAAGCGAGGCTGCCTGTTGACATTAATACACACATTTCACTGTTATGTTAATCGCTCTAGCTGAGCGCTCTGCTTATCCCAGACTGTTGTGGGGGTGCCCCACACGCCACCAATTGTGCAAGTTCTCCCACTTAAAAGATGAGAGAGGTCTCCAATTTTCATCATAGGTATACCTCAACTATGAGAGACAAAATGAGAAAAAAAAATCCAGAAAATCACATTGAAGGATTTTTAATGAATTAATTGGTAAATTCCTCGGTAAAATAAGTATTTGGTCATTAACAAAAGTTTTATCTCAATACTTTGTTATATACCCTTCGCTGGCAATGACAGAGGTCAAACGTTTTCTGTAAGTCTTCACAAGGTTTTCACACACTGTTGCTGGTATTTTGGCCCATTCCTCCATGCAGATCTCCTCTAGAGCAGTGATCTTTTGGGGCTGTCGCTGGGCAACACAGACTTTCAAATCCCTCCAAAGATTTTCTATGGGGTTGAGATCTGGAGACTGGCTAGGCCACTCCAGGACCTTGAAATGCTTCTTACGAAGCCACTCCTTCATTTCCCGGGTGGTGTGTTTGAGATCATTGTCATGCTGAAAGATCCAGCCATGTTTCATCTTCAATGCCCTTGCTGACGGAAGGAGGTTTTCACTCAAAATCTCATGATACATGGCCCCATTCATTCTTTCCTTTACACGGATCAGTTGTCCTGGTCCCTTTGCAGAAAAACAGCCCCAAAGCATGATGTTTCCACCCCCATGCTTCACAGTAGGTATGGTGTTCTTTCTCCTCCAAACACGACAAGTTGAGTTTTTACCAAAAAGTTCTATTTTGGTTTCATCTGACCATATGACATTCTCCCAATCCTCTTCTGGATCATCCAAATGCTCTCTAGCAAACTTCAGACGGGCCTGGACATGTACTGGCTTAAACAGGGGGACACATCTGGCACTGCAGGATTTGAGTCCATGGCGGCGTAGTGTGTTACTGATGTAGCCTTTGTTACTTTGGTCCCAGCTCTCTGCAGGTCATTCACTAGGTCCCCCCCCCGTGTGGTTCTGGGATTTTTGCTCACCGTTCTCATGATCATTTTGACCCCACGGGGTGAGATCTTGCGTGGAGCCCCAGATTGAGGGAGATTATCAGTGGCCTTGTATGTCTTCTATTTTCTAATAATTGCTCCCACAGTTGATTTCTTCACACCAAGCTGCTTACCTATTGCAGATTCAGTCTTCCCAGCCTGGTGCAGGTCTACAATTTTGTTTCTGGTGTCCTTTCACAGCTCTTTGGTCTTGGCCATAGTGGAGTTTGGAGTCTGACTGTTTGAGGTTGTGGACAGGTGTCTTTTATACTGATAACAAGTTCAAACAGGTGCCATTAATACAGGTAACGAGTGGAGGACAGAGGAGCCTCTTAAAGAAGAAGTTACAGGTCTGTGAGAGCCAGAAATCTTGCTTGTTTGTAGGTGACCAAATACTTATTTTACCGAGGAATTTAGAACTTGCAGAATTGGTGGCTGACTAAATACTTTTTTGCCCCACTGTATAAAAGTGAAAACAAAAGCCTATTTGTTAACTATATAGTTGAAAATTTATTTTGCTAACAGTATTTGGTTTGAATAAATTAGAGGTGTGGGCTATTAAAATGCTCATATGACCCCAAGTATTAGAGCAAAGTCAGAAACTTTGAAAAAAAAAACTGAAACTAGGGCCCTATGTATGCATTTTTTTTTCTTTAAACGAATGTGGTTTTTTTTCCTTTGATTTTATTTTTCTCTTCTCGACAGACCTTTTTGCCAGTTTTGAATTTTTTGTAATAATTCTGCGGCTCACATTTCACATTTTATTTCCACTTTTATTGTTGAACTTGTGACTTTATTTAAAGTCCAAGGATGCAGAAATTCATATGGCCCTATGAATCTGAGCAGAAAACATGATTTATTTTATTTTATTTTGGTTTATTTTGGTTTATTTTGACTTATATTAGGTCCATTATGGTTCATAAAGCAAACATGAAACTCCCATCACATTATTCTGCACAAGCAGCTGAATTAATTGCTCAAACTGAGGCTTGTAAATTAGGCCCGGGAAAAGCACTCACAGGTAATACTTTTTTTTTTTTTTTTTTTTGCACAAGGTCACACAAGACATCACACCACAACATCTCTTCTTTTGACATTAACAGAACAACTATCATAAAACATGCTCACTAACGCCTAGGAAACGTCACCAAAAGCTGCAATTTACTTTGAAAAAATAAGGGGGAAGCAGCATTTGACAACATAATAGTATATATTATGACCTCATTTACCCTTCTCATTGTACTTAATAATCTTATAATTCTACACTTTTTTTACAGTAACTTCACAGACTGACACCCAAAACAGAGAAACACTGGCATTTTATTTAAGTCCTAGTTTTAATTTCCATGTGGATACTATATGAACATAATATAGGTCCCAGGAATCTTTTCCTCCTTTGCTGTTGTTGTTTTTTTTTTAGGGGCAAACTGAACCGTGGCAGACCAGTGCTACCTCTATTGTCTCATTGCTTCCCTCACCCCAGCATCATCACCGACGGCATCACTAAATCCATCCATCAACCAGCACTACAGCATGCACACTTCCTGAAGACAACAACAGGACTAAGGACTCCCTTGCTAAGTCACTGGCAGGTGGCTGAAGACGACAACAGGCCAGGATTGCTTAGTTTGTGGCAATCACCTCCAAGAACTGCTGAGTGGCAAACATGACTCCACCTCTGTGTACTTCATTTGCGGCAATCGTCTCCAAGAACTGCTGAGTAACATAACCCCACCTCTATAAGTGGGTCATGGACATTCTCTGCTCTGTGTATGCATGCCAAAGATAACAGCTGAGAGCTGAAGAATGAACAAAGACAACAACAAGATGGACATTCTCTGGCTGCCGAAAAGAGGGATGAACGGACACTGTTTGCCATGGTTTACTAGCCCAGCAGACACAAAGACAACGATAACATGGACACTCTCTGGGTGCCGAAGAGAGGGATGAATGGACACTGATTGCCATGGTTTACTAGCCCAACAGATAGGATTTAAAAAAAAAAAAAAAACCTGTGGGAAAACGCACCTACACCAACAATTTTGTTTGTTTGTTTGTTTGTTTTTCCTGTCAACATGATATATTTTTATATATAGGACAATAGTCAGACAAAGTACATACACATTTGAGATATAGTTTACAATTATGAGTACACGGTAATAAGTATTTCTTACGTAATCACACCTTTACTAGTACAAAAGAATAATAATGATAATAATAATGCCCTCATGCCTAATTGATTACACACCAAACAGACTGCAGACCAGAACTGAAGTAGACAGTTGAGTGAATGTGTGAATGAGTGAACGAATGCTTGACGTGCTGCAAGCAGAGAGAGAAAAGTGTTTAAACCACCGGTGTTGATAAATTTTAGTCAAAAGTTATGTGCAACATTATTTAAAATGGCAGCCAATGAGTTTGAGATAATGGTTAAACTTTTAACATCTAAATATACTTCAGAAGTGTAAAAGTGTAAAGGTATATGCTTATATTTGAATTTCCAAAATGACAAGTACTAAAAGCTTTATCTAAACCATGCATGGAATAAATATATTTTGAAATCAAAATGACAAAAAATATAAACTGAAGAGCTCTTCCATTGCCTGAAAATTAAGAATCTTACTCATACCCTTCTCAGATTTCTGCCTTCAAGGATGACTACAAGATAAATTTAGAAAATGACTGTTTTTCTCATTACAGGACAAACTTGAGCATGGATTATGGAGAAAATCTTGAAAATTGGCATCCAGAGGAGGCAGTCCTGTGAACTGTATGATTTAAAATGTTGATCAACAAAATAGAAACTGCAAATCCTAACAGGTAATTAGAGTATTTTGACTACATGGCCATAAATTGAAATAAGTAAATTATAATTTGGTTTGTAAAGCAAAGATTCATCTCAACTATGTCATTACATACATAAAAAAATTTAAAAGAAAACGATTATTAAATGACTGTATTTCAATTTTTTTAACCCCTTGCACTCTGGTCAATTTCCCTAAAAACACCAAAAAATAACGTACCCAAAGTAAATCAAAAGCTGTTCTTCAACCCTTTGCAGCATCTTCATGGGGTTGGTCTCATTTAAAAGAAAACACTTTGAATTTTTTGGCAAAACAGTCATAATCTCTCTAAGTGCTCCGGCCACTGAGTAACAGTCATCTAAACATACTGAACCTGAAGAAAATAAATTTCGCCTGGGTGTTTTTTTGGATACAAATGCTTGCAAATAACACACAGCTGTCAGATCCGGGCTGGAAAATGCAACAGAAATGTAGAACCAAGTGTTATCCAGCTGAGGTCAAAATTTTGTAACAATACCACAAAAAATGAATATATTACACAGCTTTCTTCACAGGTTGTTCCCAGGTGTTTTTGAACTGTGCCAAATTCTGCCAAATGGCACAGTTTGGAAAAACGTCTGTAACTTTTGAATGATTCAATATAGAAGCTTGATGTTGGGCTCTAATGAAAGATGACACTCAGGGCTGTGTGTGTGTGGGGGGGTTGTTTATTCATTCATGAATGAATGAACAAACAAGCCCCCACATACAAAGAAGCATGCCACGTAAAAAATGTGTGGCTTTTTTTAAAAGAAAAAAAATAACCTACAGTGCACTAAAAATTATACTAAAATATCTGTAATGTAGAAGATAACAACTCCCACCCCCCCACCCCCACCCCCGCTACAGAGGACGGACATCGCCCAGTGCGCCGCGGTCACGGTGCGCCACGGTCTACTACGCACAGTTGTAATTTACCGATCGGTCAAAAGTCATTTTTGATTACAATTTTCAGGGATAAAGAATAATTTAGCTTATAACACTTACCTGTCTACAACAGCAGTGTCGCTGGCGAACTTCTCTTCCTCATTGTCAGACGAACATGACGCTGGTCTGCTTGTTACGGACTCGTGGTTCTGGTCACGCGACCCGGTCAAACCATAATTCCATTATTGCGGTTTTGCGCTTCCATGATTGCGGTTTTGGCAAACGATTTTTCAAAACAAATAAGAACAGTAGTAAGAAAAAAAGACTGGCGAACGCGTGTGTGTCAGCCAGCGGCTAAAACAAAACAGATTTTGCAAGGGAGGCACGCTTTCGAACTACTGTTCTTCAATTGGCTCGCTTTATTCGCAGCCGTTGGTAGGCGTGTCCTTCTTGCTAGGTTTTCAGTCATTGGTTCTTCAAGGTTTCAGAAACCCAAATCAAGGCTCTTATTAGTCGAATGAGAGGTCAATCACGTCTAAACCAATCAAAGCACTCCTTTGGCTTTCTGTTCGCGGCTGTGTCTGTAGTGGAAGAACGGAAATGCAGCTTCTTTTTTTTCAGTGCCTCCTAGGACGCACAGTGTGCATCCTAGGATGCCCTCATGTGCCCTAGGACACAGAGACGTGTCCGCCCGCGGTACACCGAAGTGCAACAGGTTAAGATAGATAAAATTATGTCACAATAAGAAGTATGACATTTGGATACAATAATGATGTTTTGCCTTTTTCTTTTTGAGACACTGAGACCTTCGTTTTATTAGTATTCATGTCCTAAGTGACAGTGATATTCAGTGTTTTACAAGATGTTTTGACACCATGGTTAAGTAAAGATAATACTGACAAAGAATCCTTTCTATCAGCATTCTTAATCAAAATTAATCAGTGCCCAAAACACTGGGTATGAATGTGTATAAATGTATAAAATGTTTGGTGGTGGCCGGAAAGGCCGTTGGCGCAGATTGGCTGCCACGTTTCCGTCAGCCTGCCCCAGGGCAGCTGTGGCTTCAGAAGTAGCTTGCCACTACCATTGCCTGCCTGGAGTGAATGAATAATGTACCTATTTGTAAAGCGTCTTTGAGTATATATGATAAAGCGCTATATAAAACCGATGCATTATTATTATTATTATTAAAATACAGGCACCCCTGATGACACACTGTCAGTGGGAGAAAGCCTCAAGACAATCTGAATGAAATATAGTCTAATCCTAAAGCAAACTGACTATTGACATTTTGAAGTTTGATATTTAGAGACTGGGACTTAAATGACCTCATTATTAATTTAGAATGACTTCAGATGACACTGATAATCTACCTCCTGCTACCTTTACTGTTTGATGTTTGTTTTGTCCTGAATTGTTTATGTTTGTCTACCTTCCCTTGGGGTGGTGTAGCAAAAAGAAGGGGAAAAAAGAGGGTTAGGTTAGGTTAGGTTAGGTTAGGTTAGGTTAAGAGTGTACAGTTAGGCCCAGAAATATTTGGACAGTGACACAATCTTCATGATTTGGGCTCTGCATGCCACCACATTGGATTTGAAATGAAACAACTACAATGGAATTGAAGTGCAGACTTTAAGGTTTAATTCAAGGGGTTGAACAAAAATATGAGATTAAACATGTAGGAATTGTAGCTATTTTTATACAAATGCTCCTCATTTCAGGGGCTCAAAAATAATTGGACAAATAAACATAAACATAAAGTAAAATGTTACTTTTCAATATTTTGTTGAGAATCCTTTGCAGGCAATGACTGCCTGAAGTCTGGAACCCATGGACATCACCAAACGCTGGGTTTCCTCCTTTGTGATGCTTTGCCAGGCCTTTACTGCAGCCGTCTTCAGTCGTTGCTTGTTTGTGGGTCTTTCTGCCTTAAGTTTTGTCTTGAGCAAGTGAAATTCATGCTCGATTGGGTTGAGATCTGGTGATTGACTCGGCCATTGCAGAATATTCCACTTCTTTGCTTTAAAAAACTCCTGGGTTTCTTTCGCAGTATGTTTTGGATCATTGGTGAAGCGCCGTCCAATCAACTTTGCTGCATTTGGCTGAATCTGAGCAGAAAGTATATCCCTATACACTTCAGAATTAATCCGGCTGCTTCTGTCTTTTGTCACATCATCAATAAACACAAGTGACCCAGTGCCATTGGAAGCCATGCACGCCCATGCCATCACACTGCCTCCACCATGTTTTACAGAAGATGTAGTGCTTTGGATCATGAGCGTGTTCCAATTCTTCTCCAAACTTTCTTCTTCCCATCATTTTGGTACAGGTTGATCTTAGTCTCATCTGTCCAAAGAATGCTGTTCCAGAACTGGGCTGGCTTCTTCAGGTGTTTTTTGGCAAAGTCAATTCTGGCCTTTCTATTTTTGAGGCTGATTAACGGTTTGCACCTTGTGGTGAATCCTTTGTATTTACTCTCATGAAGTCTTCTCTTTATGGTAGACTTAGATACTGATACACCTACTTCCTGGAGAGTGTTCTTCACTTGAGTGAATGTTGTGAAGGGGTTGTTCTTCACCATGGAAAGGATTCTGCGATCATCCACCACTGTTGTCTTCCGTGGACGTCCAGGCCTTTTTGAGTTCCCAAGCTCACCAGTGCACTCTTTTTCTCAGAATGTACCAAACTGTTGATTTGGTCACTCCTAACATTTCTGCTATCTCTCTGATGGATTTCTTCTTTTTTTTTTTCAGCCTCAGGATGGTCTGTTTCACCTCCATTGAGAGCTCCTTTGACTGCATGTTGTGTGTTCACAGCAACAGCTTCCAAATGCAAATGCCACACCTGGAATCAACTCCAGACCTTTTAACTGCTTAATTGATGACAGGTTAACGAGGGAAGAGCCCATGCAGCCTTGTTATTTTTTTTTTTACAACCTTCTGAGTCAGTTGTCCAATTACTTTTGGTCCCTTGAAAAAGAGGCGGCTACGTATTAAAGAGCTGTGATTCCTAAACCCTTGCTCCAATTTGGATGTGAATACTCTCAAATTACAGCTGAGAGTCTGCACTTTAAGTCCATATTGATTATATAATTGTATCCTGAATATGTTTTCGTAAACAGCTAAAATAACAAAACTTGTGTCACTGTCCAAATATTTTTGGGCCTAACTGTATATCTGGATTATACTTTAGGAACAGCTTCCTTATTTGTTGGCAGTTTCTTTTAATCTTTCCTTATGAATTGTGACGAGATATTTGATAGTCGTTTTTCTAAATATTTTTCTTGTAATTCCACTGTTTTTTTTTCTTTTCTTGTTTCTCCAGTGACTTAAAGAAAGTTGCTAATTCAAGTGAAAATCATTAATTTGCAGTGGAAAAGATGCAGATTTACTGAGAAAAAATTACAAGAAATACAACAAATTTTTGAAGGGGAAAAAAAAAAAGAATTTACGAGGAACAAAGTTTCTAATTTCTAAGAAAAGTTCTTAATTCCCATGGGGGGAAATGAGCTAAATTTGGGTGAAATAAGTGACTAATTTAGTGCAAAAGAGTTGCTACTTTGAGGTGGAAAAAGTCCCAAATATTCAGGAAAAATGTGAAATCTAAAAGGGAATTTTTAAAAGTGCCAAAATTATAATTCAGTTTTTTTAATATAATGCTGTAATTTTTCTTGTAATAAAATAATTTTCATTTAATCTTTCCTCTACATCATAAATTGAGACACTAATTTTATTGCATTTTTTTTGCAGTTATACAACTATTTTTAAATCTAGAAAATTACTGGTTTAAACATTCATTATAGGTCTGAGGAAAATGCAGATCAAGGGTCTATCAAGCAGGTAATTAAGTGTCTATTTTTTCTTTGAGTTGCATGAACACTGACTGAAATCATGAGATTAATCTGCCCCATCATAGACACAACTAATAATGATGACTAACCTATAAGCTTGCCTTGGCATGTCCACCACCAAAACATAACATTGTTTGCTAATAACACATTTCAAATGAATTGGGTTTAGACTGTATACAGGTAAGTGGTAAATATTTGGAGACGTTGTTTTTGTTTTGCTTTCTTCATAGGTAAAAGCAGAAGATGATTCTTCTATTGGTGAGTTAAATTTTATTTTCTTGCAAGATTACAGTGAGAGCAGACAGAAAATGAAAGAAATATTATTTAACAACGTTCAATGCTCTTGTCTTAATCCTAATGATCTGTTATCTATTATGCACTCTGGGTTACAGTTTTTGTACAAAAAGAGCTATACAAATATAGCTTTGATTGAGTCTGATAATACATTTGCAAATCTGGACAAGTTTGGAGTAAAGCCTGATTCGGCTGAATGAGTGTGTGTGTCAAGAGGAGTGACCTGAGCACACTACACTGGACTACACAGAAAACCGAATAATTAACCAATGTGCAGATCGATTTGTTATATACTGCATCGATGCACCATTTATTTAAAACTAAGAGAATAAAAGCAGTCCTGTCTGCTACTGCTTTAATCAATTTGAAATATTATGATTGTAAGAAAAAATAAAAACAAAACATCATTGGATTTTGCAAGCGAGGCTTATATTCTTTGTTCCTTCCTCTCAGGTGGAGTGTGGAAGGAGACTGAGGCAGATAAGGAGAGGCCCAGATTACCATCGTGGGGATGATGACGGTTTCATTTCAACGAGCAATAATTCATATGTGACTATACAATGGAAAGAAGATCATCTGTCTGGAATCGTGCCACAAAGGTCCCGAATCCAGGACTCATCGGCAGTGCCCACCAACCACTAATAAACAATTTTGCTGATCACCTGACGAGGTGATTGAAGTGGTGGAACAAAGAATGGTTAAAAGCATGGTTTTAGATACCATAACTTATCATTTTTTATTTATGATGCCTTTTGGGATTCAAAGGGGAAAAATTCTATGTTACACTGAGTTATATGAATTTTTTATGAATATGAATATGAATGTGCTTTCTTTATAAAGTTTAGTGTGTATACAGTGGAGGAACAAAATAAGTTCAGGCGTGACACGATGAGCTGAAGGTTTCAGAGTTTTATTCCTCCATCATCATGAGGCACACTGTAGCGCCGTGCTGTGTGTGTGTGTGCGTGTGTGTGCTCTGTGTGTGCACTACGTGAGGCATGTAAAGTCAGCTATTTTATACAGACAAGAGAGAATGCATGGCACATTTGCATATTGATATACATATCAGTCAATACATATCAATCGTGTGATTAACTGGCGCCGGACTTCCTCTCCTTAATCCGGGGATGTATAACAATAGTCATTGTTCTGATTGTCTCCTAGGGGCTCTCTGTCCGTATGCAAATTGTTCTGCTTGTCCCCTCAGGGATTCTCTGTTTGTATGCAATCCCTGCTGAGCATGAATATTATCAGTCTGCATTGTGCTGGGTGCCCACACGGCTCCCCCCAGAACAGTCAGAAGGGGGTGTAACACCCCCCGTCGTTTGGCTCCAGCTCCGGTAGCACTGTCGGAGGGCATGTCAGTCCGTGGGGGGGACAGGGGAGGGGTGGCCCATCTTGAAACACGGACCAAGGAGTCTAGCATACGCACAAGTCAGAGAGTGTGAGCGAAACCCCGAGGCGCAATGAAAGTGACGGCCCGCCCCTACTGCCGGCTGAGGTGGGATCCCGTGCCCCCCGAGGCCCGGGCGCACCACCGGCCCGTCTCGCCCGCCCCGTCGGGGAGGTGGCGCTTGAACACGTGCGATAGGACCTGAAAGATGGTGAACTATGCCTGAGCAGGGTGAAGCCAGAGGAAACTTTGGTGGAGGCCCATAGCGGTCCTGACGTGCAAATCGGTCATCCGACCTGGGTATAGGGGCGAAAGACTAATCGAGCCATCTGGTAGCTGGTTTCTTCTGAAGTATCCCTCAGGACAGCTGGCGCTCAGTCTCTGTCAGCCACCCCCTCCCCCTCCTTCGACGTGTGGGCACCCACCACAATCTACATGGACATCCAGCCATCACACTCAGCTAGGGCTGGAAGCAGAACAATTTGCATACGGACAGAGAGCCCCTAGGGGGGCAACCAGAGCAATGATTATTGTTATACATCCCCAGAGTAAGGAGAGGAAGTCTGGCGCCAGTTAATCCCGTGATTGATATGTATTGACTGATATGTATATCAATATGCAAATGTGCCATGCATTCACTCTTGTCTGTATAAAAGAGCTGACTTTACATGCCTCACGATAGCATACACACACATGCACACACAGCACAGCGCACAGCGCTACAGTGTGTCTCATGATGGAGGAAATAAAACTCTGAAACCTTCCTGCTCGTAGCATCTCGCCTGAGCTTATTTTGTTCCTCCACACTGGTGACCCTTGACGAAGAATGGAACACGAGGCAAACACCCCGGAGATGACCCCGACCGGGAAAGCCTCAGCAGGCGTCATGGTGCAGTCCTCGCCTGATCTTTTACCTCCACACTGGTGACCTGACGAGGGAGAATGACTGTCTGCTCCCTCTCACCGTGCTGTAGATCCCAGAGGACCAGAGATCACCTACATCCTTCGCACCCACACGGGAGTGCGCACGCCTTGTCCTCTCTCCATGATGGTGACCTCCAGGACCAGACAGAGAGCACAGCGCTGGGACCGAGACGCATGAGGATCAGTGACACAAGCAACGCACAGAAACAGCCTGAACGGGGACAATCATTGACTCCGACTGCGCTGATTTCCACGGAGCTCCCCAACTCTGACTAAACTCTGGACAGTGGACCTCCAGTGCACAGAAGCCCTGCACACACTCCGCAGGATTACGAGGACAGCGCAACTGCCAGCTATGTGGTCACTGCACCAGGCGCGCGCCACGCACCAGGGACAAACCGGCTCCACAGACTGATACAGTGTCCTCCGCCGCTGCACATGCCCGAGAAAAACGGCCGATCGCCACCCTCAGAAACTTCAGGGCTGCTAGCGCACCTGGAGTGGATGTGCAGCCCACACACAGGACTTTGTATGGGTTTCTCAGCCACGGCGCACAATGGAAATTTAGCCGATTGCTTTCCCCAATGACTTTAGGGCTGCTTCCCACACCTAAAGCCAAACTGTCGAGTCCCTGACACAGCTTCAGTTCTTTCACAGCCGCTACACATCCTTGGGGAATTTGGCCGCTCGCTTTCCCCACATCCTCATTGGATAGAGCCACGGGAGGAGTCAGACAAAATGTTTTTTTTCACAGCATCTGTGGATCTCCGCCACGTTTAACGGGAAAGTCCCTCACCATCGCGGATCCACATGCAATTTTTGCGCTGCCCAGACACCTTTGACGTCCTGGGCCGGCACACACTTACTCCCACCCCCTCCCCCTCCTCCTGCACAGAGCTTTTCCCACGCCTCGCTCCCTAAAGCCGGCCGATCGCCGTCTGGTTCCATTACGCATGACTGCACACCAGCCCGTGCGCACACGATCCACGGCCGTTCAACGTTCTGGAACTCAGAGCAGAGCACACTGCCCTTTCCACCCCTCACGGACTGACATGCCCTCCGACAGTTCTACCGGAGCTGGAGCCAAACAATGGGGGGGGGTCACAACCCCTGCTGAGTGCTCTGGGGTGGAGTCGTGTTGGCACCCACCACAATCTACATGGACATTCAGCCATCACACTCAGCTAGGGCTGGAAGCAGAACAATTTGCATACAGACAGAGAGCCCCTAGGGGGACAACCAGAGCAATGACTATTGTTATATATCCCCGGAGTAAGGAGTGGAAGTCCGGCGCCAGTTAATCACGCGATTGATATGTATTGACTGATATGTATATCAATATGCAAATGTGCCATGCATTCTCTCTTGTCTGTATAAAAGAGCTGACTTTACATGCCTCACGATAGCATACACATACATGCACACACAGACACACACGCACATACAGCACAGCGCTACAGTGTGTCTCATGATGGAGGAAATAAAATAAAACTCTGAAAACCTTCCTGCTCGTAGCATCTCACCTGAACTTATTTTGTTCCTCCACACTGGTGACCTTTGACGAAGAATGGAACACAAGGCGAACACCCCGAAAATGACCCCGACCAGAAAAGCCTCAGCACACGTCATGGTGCAGTCCTCGCCTGATCTTTTACCTCCACACTGGTGACCTGACAAGGGAGATTGACCGTCTGCTCCCTCTCACCGCGCTGTGGATCCCAGAGGACCAGAGATCGCCTACATCTTTTGCACCCACAAGGGAGCGCACGCACCTTGTCCTCTCTCCACGATGGCGACCTCCAGGGCCAGACGGAGAGCACAGCGCTGGGACTGAGATGCACAAGGATCAGTGACATGAGCAGTGCACAGAAACAGCCTGAACAGGGACAATCATTGACGCCGACTGCGCTGATTTCCACCGAGTTCCTCGACTCTGACTAAACTCCGGACAGCGGACCTCCCGCGCACAGAAGCCCTGCACGCACTCTGCAGGATTACGAGGACAGCGCAACTGCCATCTATGTGGTCACTGCGCCAGGCGCGCGCCACGCACCAGGGACAAACCGGCTCCACAGACTGATACAGTGTCCTCCGCCGCTGCACATGCCAGAGAAAAACGGCCGATCGCCACCCTCGGAACCTTCAGGGCTACTTGCGCACCTGGAGCGGATGTGCAGCCCACACACAGGACTTTGTATGGGCTTCTCAGCCACGGCGCACAACGGGAATTTAGCCGATTGCTTTCCCCGATGACTTTAGGGCTGCTTCCCACACCTAAAGCCAAACTGCCGAGTCCCTGACACAGCTTCAGTTGTTTCACAGCCGCTACACCTCCTTGGGGAATTTGGCCACTCGCTTTCCCCACATCCTCATTGGATCGAGCCACGGGAGGAGTCAGACAAAATGTTTTTTTTCACAGCTGCTGTGGATCTCCGCCACGTTTAACGGGAAAGTCCCTCACCATCGCGGATCCACACGCAATTTTTGCGCTGCCCAGACACCGTTGATGTCCCGGGCTGGCACACGCTTACTCCCACCCCCCTCCCCCTCCTCCTGCACAGAGCTTTTCCCATGCCTCGCTCCCTAAAGCCGGCCTATCGCCGTCTGTTTCCATTACACACACGATAGCATACATATACATGCACACACAGACACACACGCACACACAGCACAGCGCACAGCGCTACAGTGTGTCTCATGATGGAGGAAATAAAACTCTGAAACCTTCCTGCTCGTAGCATCTCGCCTGAACTTATTTTGTTCCTCCACAATACCTAGAAAATTCTGTTATCATATTTGGAGTTGCTGAGTAGTGGAAAAAACAGATTGAAGGATGCTGATGTGACTGTGAATGTTCAGTTCTAACACTGACTGTACAGCTTATCACTAGTGTTTTCTGCATGGATTCAGCAGATACAATCTTTGTCATGCAAGAAGCTCAGCAAACTTTATCAATTGGGTCATGTATGAACTATCAAGAAGTGACCTCATCCCGACGGCCCATTGGATATATACAGCTGTGGACAAAATTGTTGGTATCCCTCTGGCCTGTTTCATGAGTTTGTTTTTTAAAATAATTCTGTTGAACCACAATTCAAAAGGACTGTCTGATTTTCATTGGTTAATTTTCATAGAATTTTTATTTATTACCACTTTTGTCAGATTCAAGTTATTTCTGTGACCATTGTGGTTTTTTCTTTCATTGACAGAGGGATACCAACAATTTTGTCCACGTGTGTATAACCAGAATCACTCTGTTAGTTAAGCCAATACACTGCAGCAGTCTGTGAGACATGTACTCTGTATTGTCTTCCGCTGATCAGTGCAATTAAATTTGCTGAAACTTTAATCCAGCCTGGCTTTTTGACTGAAGGTCTTCAAGAATTTTTCTAACAAATCTCCTTCCGTTTATCACTGGATTGTAATTTTGTTGGCTACAAATTTCGGGGGAGGGGGGGGATGAAACCGTCAGACATTACAGGCGCACAGTAACGGCACGTTAAAGGGCTGTTTAATCAATCAGTTCTGTTAAAGCAAAGCTGATCACAGCGGTCATCTGGCCTGTAGAGAAATGAAGCTGGTCTCATATTTATGATTTTAACATTTTATTTTGCTGCGCTGCATTAGGGTTAAGAAGTTCTGCACCCCCCCACCCCAATCATTCTACAATGCTGTGTCTGAAGTTACATTTTCTTCTGCGCATGCAGGTCAGTTCATAGCTGTAGACTGTTCACACTGGAGTCTGATGGGGGTCGCATTTAAGTTGTAATGTGAATGCCCACACAAAAAAATCAGATCTCAGCAAAAAATCAGAATTGAGCATCAAGTCCTGCAGTGTGACCATAGCCTGATTGGTCCGGGCATAATGTCATAAGAGCGACGTCGGGCTGAATTACAGAATCTCAAACCACCATTTGCAAAGTGTGCAGGCACAGTTCGGGGGTTTTCTCACACCCAGAGAGGCAAAGGGAAGAGAGGACAATGGACCGAAGGAGGAGGTGCCACTGGGGGGTGTCAAACGGGACAGTTAGGTTAATGCACCCCCCACCCACCTCCCCGGGTAGAGTAAGATGACCAGAGCCATGGAGAGAAGAAAAGTGTGTAACAGCGGTGCCAGCGTAATGTTATGATAATGTGCCACACTTCTCTTTGTTCACACAACAATGTATGATGGTCAGAAGCTCTGGGTCTCTACGTATGGAAATAAAGATACAAATGAGGAATGTACAGAGACCCAAGTAGCGCAGTAGCTCAGTAGAGCTATGAAGCGTGTTTGCTGTATGTTGTTGGAGAAAGAATAAAGCCTTGTGTCGTCCCGCTCGTTTGCCTCGCCTAATCCTTTCTCCACAAAAGATTTGTCCGTGAGCCAGCAAGCAAGTGTCAGTATAAACAACAATGATAGAATGGCTTCACAGATATCAGACCCACAGAAATCAACACCACAGTCCAGCAGTGTTTTCTGTGCCTTTCGGCTGATGAGACAATCCAGAGGGAACTAGATGGAGCCACCCAAAATGAATTTATGGCCATGGGAGCACCCAACTTCAGCAGTTGAAAGCCATGATATTAGGATATAGAGGATGGTGAGTGATGTGATATGATGTAATATTATGCATCTTTTACATTATTTATCCCAGCAATGGAAAGTTCACTTTGAACAAACAACAACGTTGTCTCCTGTGTGCAGACAATGAGCTAGCTAGTTAGCCATCAATGCTAGCTCCGTACTCCATGTTCTCCTTGTATTTTACGCTTGTGTCGACAACATCCGATGAAATAAGCTAGTTATAATCCTGGTTAAAAAGGTGGGTTTTTTTACATGTTGCACTTTCATGCTGTGCATGTACTTAAGTTGTGTGTATTTTTTGCTCTAGAGTCCGACCAGCATCTGCTGTGACACTCGCAATGTTTAGCACTACACAGCGATGTGTTATGACTGGTAAGATGCACATCCTATTATTTTTTTAGTAGTGGTGGACAAAGTACTCAAATCCTTTGCTTTTTAAGTTAAAGTATAGGTAAAATGCCAAAATTAAAGTAGCACAATTTCCACTTAATATGAAAGGGACTGAACTGAGATTTATTTGATTGTTTGAATTATGGGGGACTCATGCTGTGGTATTCATCTCAGACATGCTTGACCTGGTCATTCCTCTCTCCACAGAATGTTAATTACAGTATAATTGAAAATGAATGGCACATCCAATATTAGCCACTGTAAAATAAATCGCTTGTTTATTTTGTTTTTGTTGTCAGATCACTTGTCAGATCAAAACTTCTCACAGATTCAGGACTATTTAAAACAGCTAAACAGAAAATTCACAGCTATAGCAGTCTCTGAAACCTGGCTTAATGCAGACCAGGCTCCCCTGATGGCAATAGAGGGATATCAGATGTTTAACATTAACAGATCTCAAAAAAAGGGTGGTGGTGTTGCACTGTATATTGATGACCTATATAGATGTAAGCTTGTAAATGAAATGTCCTCAGCACTACCAGGGATTCTGGAATGTGTTACTGTTGAGATTGACCTAGACAAAACAAAAAATCTAATCATAAGCTGCATATACAGAACGCCGGGAACTTGCATTGAGACATTCAGAGATAAATTAGTCGAGCTGTACAATAATATTACTAGTAAGAAAATGGTAGCAATTTGTGGAGATTTCAATATTGATCTACTTAATCCACATCAACAAAATGTAGTTACAGAGTTCATGAACTCTATGTACAGCATGAGTCTATATCCCACAATAACACATCCCAGTAGAATCACAGCTCACTCTGCTACACTTATTGACAACCTGTTTGTCAATGTTCTCGACAAGAAAATAGAAAGTGGATTATTGATAAATGATATAAGCGACCACTTGCCAATCTTTGCACTTATCCATGGCCACACGGGGCCCAACCCAGAAAAAATCTCAAAATCGTTCAGACACAAATCACCAAACGCAATCAGTTCTTTTAAAGAGGACTTGCTGAAGCAAGACTGGACAGAAGTCTATGTATCAGATGTAAATGAAGCCTATGACACATTTACAAACATTGTAACCACTCTTTATGAAAAAAACTGCCCATTAGTTAAAAAAAAGCTTAAACACAAATTTACTGACAAACCATGGCTAACCAAAGGACTACAAAAGGCGTGTAAAAAGAAAAAGTTATTATATAAAGCTTTCATAAAGAAAAGGACAAAAGAAGCAGAGCAGCGGTATAAAACATACAAAAATAAGTTAACATATATAATAAGATGTAGTAAAAGAGACTATTACAGTAAAGAACTGGAAAAAAACAAAGACAATATTAAAAATACATGGACAATAATCAACAGTATCCTTGGAAATAAAAGCAGAAATACCAGCTACCCAACTAACACTCCAAAAAATAATAAATCGACTCCGAATGTGAGTATAGCTTCACCTGCAGATGAATTTAATAATTTTTTTGTTAACATTGGACCTAAACTGGCCCGAGAAATACCCACTATGGTGCCAACAGGTGATTCAATATGCAATAACACTGCTGTAAAAGACACCATCTTCATAAAGAACACAGACGAAAGAGAGGTCATTGAAATTGTTAAATCGTTCAAAAGTAAAACATCTACTGACTGCGATGGTATTGATATGCTACTAGTCAAAACTGTTATCGAATGCATAGTGAAACCACTGACGTATATCTGTAACCTGTCTCTCCAATCAGGTATATTTCCCAATGCAATGAAAATAGCTAAAGTAATTCCGATTTACAAGACAGGCGACAGAGGGGAACTCTCCAACTACAGACCAATTTCACTATTACCGCAATTTTCCAAGATACTTGAAAAAATATTCTATGAGAGAATTGACAACTTCATACTGAAGAATGATTTATTGTGTGAGCAGCAATATGGGTTCAGACACAAAAGGACAACAGCATATGCCTTAATGGAATTTACAGAAAAAATATCAACAGCCATTGAAAATAAAGAGTATTCAGTTGGAGTATTCCTGGATCTTAAAAAAGCATTTGATACAGTAGATCACAATCTATTATTAAAGAAACTACAAAATTGTGGTATCAGAGGGGTAGCACTGTCCTGGTTAAGAAGTTACTTAAAGAATAGATATCAGTTTGTATGTGTTAACAACAAAAACTCAGAGCTACTGAAGGTCACCTGTGGAGTCCCACAGGGTTCAGTTTTGGGACCATTATTATTCAATATGTATATAAATGATATATGTAAAGTTTCAGAAAAAATGGACTTAATATTGTTTGCTGATGACACTAACCTGCTATGCAGTGGAAACAACTTGGAACAACTTCTGGATACACTCGGAAAGGAATTAGGAAAGCTGAAACTGTGGTTTGATTCAAACAAATTAACGCTCAATTTAAGCAAGACAAAATTTATAGTCTTTAACAACCATCACAACTACCCAGTACCCAAACTCAGTGTAAATGGTGTAGAGATTGAAAGGGTATCCGAAACTAAATTCCTTGGAGTAATAATTGATAACAAACTGTGTTGGAAGCCACATATTAATTATATAAAAGGTAAAGTATCCAAATCAATTGCAATATTACACAGAGTGAAAAATTTGCTGAATCAACCCACACTATACACCTTGTATCATTCATTAATACTCCCATACATGACATATTGTAATGAAGTATGGGGAAATACATATAAAACAAACATATATCCACTCTTTATGCTTCAAAAGAGAGCTATTAGAATAATCAACAAAGCAGCTTACAGGGAACCAACAAACCCACTTTTTCTTAAACAAAAAACTCTCAAGTTGAAAGATCTGATCGACTTTAAAACCGCAATAATAATGTTCAAAGTGAAGAATCTATCACTGCCCGCAAATATCCAAAAGTTGTTCCAAACAAGGGAGAAATGATATCACTTCAGAGGAACATGTATATTTCAAAAGCCTACAGTGAGAACAACTACCAAGCAACACTGTATTTCAGTGCAAGGTGTCAGATTATGGAACGATTTTGGACCTGAATTAAAATCATGTACAAAGCTTGGACAATTTAAACAAAAACTAAAGGAAGAAATACTCCAAACATATTTACAAGACGACATGTAAACTCACATAAGGATTGACATTTCCAGCCTGTGTTGTGTTATAGCTTAGTTTTTCTTTTTTCTCTGTGACACTATGTCTTAGATTTGTTTTTGAATAGTAACCGCTTAACTTAGACTAGCTCAGTTTTCTTTTTCTCTCAGTCATATTTTGTCTTAGCCTTGTTTTAAATTGTAATCGCTCTTGTCTTGTTTTCGCTTTTTTCTCCTTTGAATTCTTGGATGGAATATGGGTGGGCAATATAAGCTGCGGCTTCAGCCATCACCCATTTCGGATAACTCACGTGGAATTGTATAGTAGAAGGAGTCTTTGTCTAATTTGACCTTGTTGTTATATTATACAGTTTCTTTTAACCTGTAATGTACTATCCGAAATAAATAAATAAAATAAATAAATAAATAAATAAAATAAAAATAAAAACTTGTGTGAACCTTTGTGAGTTATATTCATAATAGTGTATCTTGCACTTTGGGGAATGGGAGTTGTTCAGTCACCATTATAATTTAGTTTATATGTGTAGTTTATAGTCTATCGTCAATAAACTCATGCAGTACTATAATAACAGGACACATTACAAAAATTTGAGACCCACTGTAGTGCATTTGTCATGACCCTCCTTGTGCGCTTTTGCACAGCGCACGGAGGAGTGAGGAGAAAGGATGGATTTAAGGGCAGGGTTACACCACATTTATTAAAGAAAGCTACAGTTCCCAAAAGTGGAGACATACAAAAACGATAAACAGGGTGCACTTCTGGCTACACGGAAGTACGTGAAGCGGGCAGACCACAGTGTAGTGGCACAAAAAATTCGAAAAACAATAAAAAGGATGACGGGGTTCACTTACTGGCTTCCACGGCGGGATGTGAAGCGGGAAGACCACAGTGAACAGTGGCACAACAGACACCAATGACAATGCAATAGTCCAGCAATGCTTGGCTGGCAAAGAGCTGCCTAAGTACAAGCGTTGCTGGCACCACAAATTGGGAGCACCTGAGCGAGGCGCGGAAATGACAATTACCGGGCAGTAATCGGCATTCCCCGACTCAGATGCTGTCCATTCGTCATCTACAATTGCAAGTTTACCCTGTTGTGATCCTGTCCTTCACTGTAGTGTGTTTTTGCCCATCGTGGCTCATTACTTTCCAGTGCTTTGTTACTTTGTGTTATCCTCTGTTCCCTTGCCCTGAATAATAAACATCTTTGCAAACTCACCGGTTACTTGTGGCGTCTTCTGGTGGCTTGTGAGGGCCACCGTGACAGTAGACTGCTGCCAGGACGCCTAAACAGAGGCACCACACCGAGACGCCATTCCCGGTGAGTTTGCAGTTGGACTGCTCCTTCCTGTCTGGGTACCGTGCTGGAAGCATGCCGTCGCGGAGGGTCCGCGCTCAGAGACGGAGCGACGAGCTGGCGGACGCCCTCGAGTGCGTCGATGAAATCCTCATCACCGCCTCCCTCCTCGACTTCCACAGCGACGTGCACCGGTACCTGGACCAAGCTGAGGGCATTCTGAATCATCTCCCCCGCTTCGCTAATCACCCTAAAGTCAGCGTGAGGAGAGATGACATCGCCGCACAGCACAAGATACTCCGTGGGCTGGAGGGAAATTCCGGCAGGAAGCCGAAGAGGAGGCATCTCCGCTCCTCATGTCCGGATCCCGTTCCTGCCTCCACTCCGGTCCAGGATTTCGCTCCGCCCAGGGGTGATCCCCGCCGGAGAGTGTCATCATTCGGGAATCCCCAGGAGAAGCTCCAACTCACAGCTGCTTCCATCCGGGACCGAGTGGTGGCAGCTCGTTCCGCTGTTCATCCCTCTCTCATCATGAAGCATGTGGCGGCGACAGTCAGACTGGTAGAGAGGAATCCCGAGTTAAGTGACTTCCCTGAGTTTGCCAATCTCCTTGCCTCTGTCTCCGCACAGGAGCGGCGATTCCTGGACCTCACCTTCGCCTCGCCCTCTGCCAGAAACCGTCGTCACAACTGCAATCAGCCTCAACTTGAACCCTGTCCGGATCCAGTTCCGGGTCGCCACAGAGGCTCTACCTCCCACACAGCTGTCACTCCCGCGCTTCGTCAGAGGGGAATCCCCGCAGCCTCTCCCCCCGGGCTATCTTCTCCTGCTGTCCCATCAGCACTCCGTGCCCAGCTCGTTTCGGCTGTCACCCCCTCCTCCTCAACGCCTTTCCCGGCTGCTGTGTGTGCCTGGAGTCCTGTTTCGGCGAGCCCCGTCCCGGAACCTTCGCGAGCGGCTCCCCCTCGTCCTCCCAGGGGGCCCTCTGTCACCATCTGGCGGGGAAAGGGAGGAGCAACGTCCGCTACAGCAGGAACCATCCTGCGTCTAGGGGACAGGCAAGTCCAAGTTCACTTATATCCTCATTATTGTGATTTGCCCTGTCTGACTCCTGGGGGTGGAGTTCAGGGTTCGCAGTCCCCTGAGCTCCCACCACCTGCTGTAGCTTTAATTGTTAATCCCGCTTCCTCTGTGTCTCCCTCCGCTGAGCGCTCCTCAACGCCAGGCCAATGTCGCCGGATGAGGAGGGGTCCTGCGGTTCTGGAGAGCCTGGTTCCGGTCCCGCAGCCACATCGTGGGCAGAGGAGGAGAGCGGACTACAGCGTGGAACCTGAGCCGACAAAGAAGCGTCCCCGGGTCTCCATGGATGAGCGGTTCGGTCCAGCAGGTCGAGGGTCACCTGCCACCACACCGTGAGGGTCGTCGGCGTGGACGTCGGTGCCGGAGGGTCCTCAGGCTGCGGACACCATCATGCCAGCTGCGGAGCCCGACGTAGCTGAGTGGGAGGCTGATGATGACCTCCTGCCGTCTGTGCCCGGATCATCGGAGTCCTGGACGGCGTCGGAACCCAAGATCAGGCAAGTGCTCTGTGTTGTCTCTTTTCCATTTTAGAGCATTTTTGCCTGTCTCTTGGGGAGGTGAGCCGGGTGCAGCCGCCCGCTGCATCCGAGCTTGTCTCGCCGGGTTCTGGCGCTGCCGGTGATCCTGATCCCGGTTCTTTTCTCTCTCCCGAGCCTTCTCCTAGGGTCGCCGGCGCGGAGCTGATTTCGTCCGTTGTGCCAGAGGTTCTGGGTTCGGGGTTGGAGGTCGGTACTGGTGCGGCGCCGACCCAGTCGGGGTCCGACGCGGGTGCAGCCGTGACCCAATCGGGGTCCATCGCGGGTGCAACCGTGACCCAATCGGAGTCCAACGAGGGTGCAGCACCAGCAGAATCAAAGGTCGGTGAGGGAGCTGCAGATCCCCTGCCACCGGACACTGGACTGTCTCATCTTCTTCCTCATCTTTATCATCATCTTCATCATCCTCGTCCTCCAGATGATCACAGCTCATCTCCAACTGGGGCCGTTGGGGTTCCGAACACTCCACCCGGCTCTCCCTCGTCTTTCTCCTCTCCAGGGAGGTCATCTTCTACTTCCCCCCTACGGTCTTGGTGGCTGTGTGATGCGGGTCGGCCACCTGGCGAGCTGTTTCACCGCTTCGGGGTTCTGGGGCGGCCACCCGACGGACTTTTCCGCCTTTTTGGCGATCGGGCCCGGTCAATCAGAAACTCTGTATTTCCGGGCATGGGACTGGGGTAGGCCGCCTGAACTGTCCTTCTCCCCCCTGCCTGCTACATGGTCGTTGAATGCTGGGCGGCCCCCCAAACTATCAGCCTCCATGCCTCAGAACCAGGACTGCCGTCATCCCGGGTTTTTTTTCATCTTCATGTCTGTAAGCTCTTGGGATGTGCGGGGGTCTTGTGTCTGCAGTTATGCATCTCTCACTCTTCCCTTAGCCGGTGTTTTTGTTTGTTTTTTCCCTTTTCAAATGTCCATTCATTGTCTGTATTAGTTGGTGTATTTTTGCCTCTGGAACTGGTTTTCTCTATTGTCATACCCTGTAGTTGTGTTATTTTTTCAGTCTGCCTCGATCATGGTGTGTTTTTGTAATTATTACTGTTCGCTGTTATTTTCCCCTGTGATCATCTTCTATGTTCTACCTTGGTCATGTTTGTGCATGGGAGTGTCGCTTTTTTTTTTCTTCTCCCCTCTGTCTGCCTACGCGCTCCTGTTGCCATGGTTTTTTTTTTTTTTGTCTTTTCTGGTTCGCTCCCTCCTGGCCTGCGCCCCTTCCGTCCACCCTAGGGGGGGTGGGGTGGGGGGCTTGGGTGTCATTGGGCGTTCTGAGCCCGCACTCAAGGGGGAGGTACTGATATGATCCAAGCCCCGATCTCGTCCGCGCTCGGGTCATATGTCATCCTTTTCAGGCTTTAACAGCAGGGTTTTCCTCTCTGGCTCCCCTGGCTCTTATTGTGACAGCGCCCGGTGGAGCTTCCTGCTGTCAACGCCAAACAGCTGTGCTGCATTCGGGGTCATTAGTGTCCGGCGTTAAAAGCGGGCGCTGAATGCACCCCGATGCAGCAGTCTCTGTTAAACTCCCGCAAAGATTCTACACTGTCTGACGCATTGCCCTCAATAATAAGCATCTTTGCAAACTCACCGGTGACTTGTGGCGTCTTCTGGTGGCTCGCGAGGGCCACCGTGACATTAATCTTTTTAACTCTCATCCCTAACTGTATATATTGTCTACAATCAGCTTTTTAACTGACTTTTTAACCTGTAATCTGCTTCTTAACCCGTGTATGATGCGCTCTTAATTAACCCATTAATCCCCATTTTTAACCAGTCACATACCATTAATCCCCATTTTTAACCCGTCACATACTCCGAGTCGCGGTCTACGTCTTCACTCCATTTTACTTTATTCAAAAAGGACCACGTACCTCTCCCGAACTGTGGAGCAGAGGGCGCAACATGGGCAGCAAATGTACACAGTTGTGATCTGAGGATCCTAATCATCCACTCAGTAACCAGCAGGCTGCAGACAGAACACCCAGATGCTCTTCTCCTCATCTCAGGCGACTTCAACCATGTTTCACTGTCTCCCATTCTACCCACGTTCACCCAGTATGTCACATGCCACACTGGAGACAATAAAACACTGGACTTATTCTACGCAAACACTAAGGAGGCGTACACCTCATCACCACTCTCCCCACTCGGGAGATCGGATCACAACTTGGTTCATCTCCGGCCGGTGTACAAACCCCTAGTGCGCAGACAACCTCCGGTCATGCGCACAGTGAAGTTATGGTCTGAGGAGGCAATGGACGCTCTAAAGGACTGTTTTGAAACCACTGCCTGGGAGCAGCTCTGCGATCCACATGGTGAGGACATCGATGGCCTCACTCACACCATCACGGACTACATCAGCTTCTGTGTGGACAACACCGTACCCACCAAGACCATACGGTGTTGCTCGAACAACAAACCCTGGATCAACCCTGAGATAAAAACACTTCTGAGAGAGAAGAAGAGGATCTTCAGGTTGGGGAACAGGGAGATGCTGAAGTCCGTACAGAGGGAGCCGAGGAGGAAGATCAGAGAAGGCAAGGACAGCTTCAGGAAGAAGATGGAGGACAAGCTGCAACAGAGTGACATTGGTGGGGTCTGCAGAAACCTTAAAACCATCTCTGGGCTCCAGAATACCTCCCCCCAGACCACGGAGGGCAGGGAGTGGGCAAACAATCTGAACCTGTTTTTTAATAGGTTTGACCAACCGCCCTCCCCCCCCCGCCTCTGAAGACATCGAGTCCTGCTGCCCACACCCCACTCCACCATCACCCCACCACTCCCAGCACACAGCCCCCCAACCTGACCCTCACTAAGACCCAGATGAGGACGGAGCTGAGGAAGATCAAGGCGAGGAAGGCCGCGGGACCGAACGGCATCAGCGCAAAGCTCCTCAAGTCCTGTGCAGACCAGCTGTGTGGGATTGTGGAGCACATTTTCAACCTGAGCCTGAAGATGGGGAGGGTACCACAGTTGTGGAAAACATCTTGTGTGGTACCTGTACCAAAGACTTCCCACCCCAAAGATCTGAACAGCTACAGACCAGTGGCCCTGACGTCCCACATGATGAAGACCCTGGAGAGACTGTTCCTTGCTCACCTCCGCCCCCTGGTAGGACCAGCGATGGATCCACTCCAGTTCGCCTACCAGCATGGCATTGGGGTGGAGGATGCGGTGATCTTCCTCCTTCACCGTTCTCTGTCCCACCTGGAGAAGCCCGGGAATGCGGTGAGGATCATGTTCTTTGACTTCTCCAGTGCTTTCAACACCATCCAACCAATGATCCTGAAGGACAAGCTGCTGTGCGCAGGGGTGGACCAGCACCTGTCATCATGGATCCTGGACTACCTCACTAACCGGCCACAGTTTGTGAGAACCCGAGACTGTGTGTCCGACACGATCATCGGTAGCACGGGGGCCCCCCAGGAAACGGTTTTGGCTCCCTTCCTGTTCACCCTTTATACTGCAGAGTTCTCACACAACACAACACACTGCCATCTACAGAAGTTCTCTGACGACTCTGTGATCGTCGGCCTCATCTCCAACGGAGATGAAGCTGAGTACAGAGGACTTATCCAGGACTTCGTGGACTGGTGCCATCAGAACTGCCTCCAGATCAACGCAAGGAAAACTAATGAGCTGGTGGTGGACTGCCACAGGCAAGGACAACCCCTCACAGCACCAGTAAATATACAGGGAACTGACATCGAGATGGTGACATCCTACAAGTACCTGGGTGTTCATCTGAACAATAAACTAGACTGGTCACACAATACTGACGCACTCTACAAGAAGGGACAGCGCAGGCTGTTCCTACTGAGGAGACTCAGGTCTTTTGGTGTACAAGGGGTGCTGCTGAAGACATTCTATGACACGGTGGTGGCATCAGCCATCACTTTTGGAGTGGTCTGCTGGGGCAGTGGCGTTACAGCAGCCGATAGGAAGAGACTGAACAAACTGATCAAGAAAGCTAGCTCTGTCCTGGGGCAACACCTTGACCCAGTGGAGTAGATGGGAGAGAGAAGGATGGTGGCTAAACTGTCATCTCTGCTGGAGTCCGAGTCCCACCCTGTGCAGGACATACTGAATGCACTGAGGAGCTCATTTAGCAGCAGACTACATCATCCTAGGTGCACAACCGAGAGGTTTCGCAGGTCCTTCCTACCTACGGCTGTCAGACTGTATAACCTAAGCAGGGCTGCTCGCAGAGATAGCAAAAAAACGTGACAACCTAATAGTATTGAATGCAAAAGACGCAATAGACTTACACAATGGTCCCCTCCAGTATACAACTAGGAAAATACCGGTCACTACGGAGGGTGACAATATGTATGGGTACATAATCATACCATGTAGTATAACTAAGTAGACGGTTATGCTGCTTCATTCCATCTAGCTACAATGCTCCACACTGTGTGTGTTTATATATTTATATATTTATTCCATCTAGCTACAATGCTCCGCACTGTGTGTGTTTATATATTTATATATTTATTCCATCTAGCTACAATGCTCCGCACTGTGTGTTTATATGTTTATATGTACATATGTATACTCCCTGCTCTTGGTTTTTTTTGTCTTCTGATTGTTGCTCTGAGTGTTGTTATCACTGTGCTGTTGCAATCCTGGAATTTCCCCATTGTGGGACTAATAAAGGCTTATCTTATCTTATCTTATCTTAATGGACGAAGGGGAAGTGATTTATGAATCCATAGCACAGGTCCAATGTCTTTTTTCGCCTGGTTGGGCAGGAGACATACTGATAAAAGTTTTTAAGTGTCTTCTTTAAAGAAACATGGTTAAAATCTCCAAGAATAAAGTTTGGAGCTTCTGGGGAAATCGACTGCAACCGCTGTACCACATCAAAGACGGTGCTGGAGGCGGAGTCAGCATCCGCTCTTGGGTGAATGTACACAGTCGTTATGAAAAATTGGGGGAACTCGCAGGGCAGATAAAAGGGGCATAGCGATACAGACAGAAGCTCCCCATCGGGTGTGCAGATGCGCTCTCTGACCGTGACAGATGTGCAGTACTGTTTATTAATGTATAAACATACGCTGCCCCCCTGACGTTTTCCCGTTAACTCTTCCTGCTGATCCGAGCGAAGTGGGGCTCCAAAGCCGTCAATCCACCGGTCCGCATCCGGGTCATGCGCCGTAAGCCACGTCTCCGTGTAAGCCATGACACAGCAGTTCTTGAAGTCCTTCTGATATCGTACATTCCCTTGAATTTCATCCACTTTATTTCTCAGGGATTGTACGTTCCTCATGATAATGGAAGGAAGAGGAATGCGGTTAAACTGACGCCTCCCCAGATTTAATTTTACGCCTCCACGCTTTCCGCGTTTCCTCCTCTTGTCTCTCTTTTCATCACTGTGTCCATGAAAATCTCTTAAAATAAAGTCCGGCAGTTGCGGCACAGATTCAGTGTTTAAATGCAGTAACATGTCTCTGGAATACTGTATTCTTCCCGGCATGATCGCGATTGCGCTTACCTCCAAAACAAAGAGCCGGTAGGAAAGAAACAACAGTGCAAAAATAAGGAGGAAATCCATACTGATGGAACCAGGGAGCTCTTCGTTATATAGTCCACAAACATTCAAGGACAAAAACGACACAGAGAATTTCGTTAAAACACATTAAAGTGCATAAAAACAGAGACACAGACGTAGAACTTTTTTCACCAGCTATCGGTCGCTGCGTGCGCATGCGCCCCGTAATATGTGACTAAGAGGGATAGGGGCCACCGGAGCCGCCTCTATATTAAGCCAGGTGGATGTTGGATAATTTTTAAACCAGTGCCAAATGTAAATAGAGAGGGAAGCAATTTGATAGCTCCTAAAATCTGGCACTGCCAGGCCTCCTTCATCCAGTGGGTGCTGTAATGTGCTAAGTTTTAACCTGGCTCGCTTGTTCCTCCAGAGAAAAGATGTCAAAGAGCTATTAAGAATAGCAAGTGATTTTCTTATTAAAAGAGCTGGGATCATCTGGAAGGGGTACCATAACCGAGGAAGTATAACCATTTTGACAAGGTTGACCCTTCCTAAGAGAGATAGAGGCAAGGTCGTCCAGCGGGCCAAGACCTCCTTGATTCTACGAATTGCAGGAACAAAGTTGGCTTTATATAAGCCAGAAAGAGAGGGAGTAATGTGTATGCCCAAATAAACAAAACCTGATGGAGACCAACGGAAGGGGGTAGAGCACAATGGAGACCAAGATACCTGAGGAGTAAGGGGCATGGCTTCAGATTTAGAGTAGTTAATCTTATAACCTGAAAAATGGCCAAAAGAATTAATTATTTCAACAACTTTTGTAATAGAAGATTCTGGGTTACTTAGATAGAGGAGGACATCATCACAATAAAGGGAAATTTTATGATTTGTGGGACCCACATCTATACCTGTTACCAAGGAATCACATCTAATGGCCTCCGCTAAGGGCTCCATAGCAAGGGCAAACAGAAAGGGCTGCACGGTGGCGCAGTGGTTAGCACTGCAGCAGCACAGTTTTACCCTCGGCCGGGGGATTGCGGGGATCATGAGATCGTGGGTTCAATCCCTGTCCCCGGCCAACAGTGATCTGTGTGGAGTTTGCATGTTCTCCCCGTGTTGCGTGGGTTTACTCCGGGATTTTTCCGGTTTCCTCCCACATGCTAAAAACATGCAGGTTAGGGAGTTAAGGGGCGCTTGCGCACGTAGCGACCGGCAGCTGGTGGCTTGTCACCAGACTGCAAAACAAATCTACCTGCGGGTACAAAATAAGTACAAAAAAAAAAAAAAATGGTGAGACCGGGCAGCCCTGTCTAGAACCACGTCTCACTGTGAATGTGGAGGACCTCAGGCCATTTGTAATAGCAGAGGCACGGGGGGCAGCATATAGCAAGGATATCCACCTAATAAAGTTGTCACCAAGATTGAATTTTGAAAGGACACCTAGAAGATAAGGCCATTCAATCCTGTCAAAGGCCTTTTCTGCATCAAGGGAGACAACAAGAGATTTGACCTTTGACCTTGATCCATTCTGAATAAGATTTAGTCTCCTTACATTATGAAGGGAATTACGACCCAATATAAATCCAGTTTGGTCTGTTGAAATTAAATCTGGCATGACACCTTCAAGTCTCTTCGTCAATATTTTAGCCAATAATTTTCGGTCAGCGTCCAGCAAGGCAATCGGCCTGTAGGATGTGCATTGGTCTGCAGGTTTGCCCTTCTTTAGAATTAGAGAAATATTTGCATCCATCATAGTGTCAGGAAGAGCCCCAGAGTCAAAGGAGTAAGACAGCATATTGAGAAGGGGATCAATTAGCAAATCCTTAAAAGCCTTATAAAATTCTGGAGTTAAACCATCAGGCCCCGGGGCCTTATTAATTTGCAAGCTGTTAACCGCCTCTGTAACTTCTTCATGGGAAATAGCCCTATTCAACAGCTCTTTTTGTGTATTGGATGCTTGAGGTAGTTTGACTAATGATAAAAAATTATGCAGCAAAGTCTCCGAGTTGTGATTTGACTCAGAAGTGTATAAGCCTTCATAGAAGGAAAGGAAAGAGTTGTTAATATCTTTGTTGTTATAATGTCTTTTATACCAGAACTATCCTTTATGCCTGGAATAGCCTGGGAGCCAGTATTACTTTTTATTAAATTTACCAGATACTTGCTTGGCTTATTGCCGAATTCATATAACTTATGCTTACCAAGCAGTATAGATCTCTGAGCTTCTTTAGATAAAAGTGCATCTAGAGCTGCTGTGGTGGCATCAGTTTGAGATCTCAGGTTATCTGAAGGTTTAAGGTTAAATTCACGTTGTAGTTCACTTAATTTACCTTCAAGAAACTGTTGCTCTGTCCTATGTTTTTTCTTAAGATTTGCCAAGAATGATATAGTGAAGCCTCGAATAACAGCTTTATCAGTTTCCCAGAGTAAATTAGGTGATACATCAGAAATATTATTTTCAGCAATAAAATGATTAAACTGTTCTGATAGATTGTGGAGTGTGTAATTGACGAGGCATGTTTGTCTCAAGGCAGTTTATTACACGTCTCCAACATGAGCATTGTAGAAAGAGGACATCTCAGAAAAAACTTGTCCCTTATATACCCAGGTCTCCCCACAGCTCACAAGTCACATTGCATTCACATCAAAGGTAACTCTGCATTTCCTCTTAAATCCCTTAGCATCCCCCTCACAGTCTTTGGCCCACAAAGGATCCTCCAAGCAGTCTCTTGGCACACAAAGGATCCTCCAAGCAGCCTCTTGCATATAAAAGATTACACTTTCACAGCTTCCTGTTATCTCCAAGGAAACTCTGCACTTTGCTCTTATCTAAGATGTGAGGCATTATGCAAGGCATTAAGTAAGTCACATGTGTGGCTTGCTCGTCCACCACCACAAAAGCGGGTTTGAGTCTGTTTAAGCCAACCTTTTCCCTTCTACACCCCAAATCTAGCAAAAAATGCTTGTCCCTTGTTTCCAGCACTCTGAACGGTCCATCATAAGGCGGTCGCAATGGGGGGCGATGTGCATCGTGTCTGACAAAAACAAACTCCGCGTTTTTCAAAGTTTTAGGTACAAAAACGCGCGGAAAACTGTGGTGGGCAGGGCCCGGCAGCGTGCCTGTGTCGATGCTGCGCTGCAAAAGCCGAGATGGGGAGCTGCCCGGCGCAGGATTATCTGGGAGAAACTCCCCGGGCAACCGAAGCGGCTGCGCAAAAACAAGTTCGGCTGGGGAAGCCTCTAAGTCCTCTTTAGGCGCAGAACGTAACCCCAATAAAACCCACGGTAGCTTGTCTACCCAATTTGCATCCGTCAGTGACGCTCTGAGAGCTGCTTTCAATGACCTGTGAAAACGTTCGCATTACCCGTTAGCCTGTGGATTGTACGCGGTTGTACGGTGAATTGTGACGCCTAGGCTGCGGGCCATTGTTGACCAAAGTTCGGAAACAAATTGAGGGCCTCTGTCGGACGTAATGTCCGACAGGACTCCAAAACGCGCCACCCATGCTGTTACAAACGCGCGCGCCACCTCCTCGGCTATGGCTGACGCTAAAGGAACCACCTCCAGCCAGCGCGTGGTGCGGTCCACCATTGTCAGAAGGTGCGTGCACCCCTGTGATGGCGGGAGGGGACGCACGAGGTCCACGTGAACGTGAGCAAACCTCTTAGCCGGAATGTGAAATGGCTCCAAGGGAGCTCTCGTGTGTCTGTGTACCTTGGCTCGTTGGCATGCCATGCAGGCTGCCGCCCACTCTTTAACTTGTTTGCGGAGGCCCGGCCACACAAATTTTTCTGCTACCATTTTGACCAACGCGCGCACCCCTGGGTGCGCCAAAGAATGAATCGAGTCAAAAACGCGGTGGCGCCATGCTGCCGGTACCACAGGACGCGGTCTCCCCGTGGAGACATCACAGATTAGAGGGGGCATACCGTCCTGCAGCACCCTGCTCTCCAGCCTTAACCCTGTTGGTCCAGACTGGAGCGCGCGCACATCCGCGTCACTAACCTGCTCCACGGCCATGGCTGTGTAATCTATCCCCACGCGGACGGGGGCAGCCACGGCGCGCGAGAGGCAGTCTGCCACTACATTCAGTTTACCCGACACCTGCTGAATATCGGTAGTAAACTCTGAGATCGCAGCTAGCTGCCTCTGCTGCCGGCCCGACCACGGTTCTGAAACTTTGACCATCGCGAATGTTAGTGGCTTGTGGTCAACGAACGCGGTGAAACAGCGCCCTTCTAGCCAGAACTGGAAGTGGCGAATGGCCAAATGGAGAGCCAGCAACTCCCTGTCAAACGCGCTGTATTTACGTTCACTATCGCGCAAGGTCCTGCTGAAAAAGGCGAGTGGCTGCCAAGCACTGGCTACATGCTGCTCCACGACTGCCCCTATGGCCACATCTGACGCATCAGTGGTGAGCGCTATGCGGGCCATTGGGTCTGGATGTGCAAACAACGCAGCGTTTGCCAGGGCTGCTTTGACTTCCGCGAACGCTCGCTCCCACTCCAGGGACCACTCGATCTTTTTCACGGGTTTCTGTTTTTTGAGCGCGGCATACAGCGGTTGCATGAGTTGCGCTGCACGGGGGAGGAAACGGTTATAAAAATTCACCATTCCCAAAAACTCCTGTAACGCCCTGACCGTCTGCAGCCGGGGGAAGTTTGCTACCGCGCGCACTTTGTCAGGTAGCGGAACTGCTCCTTCGGGGGAGACGCGGTGTCCTAAAAAATCGATCTGCGTCACCCTGAACTGACACTTTGCTGGGTTGATTATTAACCCATGCTCTCCCAACCTCTGGAAAACTGCCGTGAGGTGGCTTTCGTGTTCGTCTTCGGACGCGCTGGCTACCAAGATATCATCTAAGTAGACGAACACGAAAGGGAGATCGCGCAGCACTGCGTTCATCATGCGTTGGAACGTCTGTGCAGCCCCTTTAAGCCCGAATGGCATGCGCAAAAACTCGAATAGACCAAATGGAGTTATCACCACTGTTTTGGGTATGTCCTCAGCGCGCACTGGGACTTGGTGGTAACCGCAGACCAAGTCTATTTTAGAAAAAACGCGCGCCCCTGCCAAATGAACGGAAAAATCTTGGATGTGAGGAATTGGGTAGCGGTCATGCGCTGTGGCGTTGTTCAACCTGCGGAAATCCCCGCAAGGTCGCCACGAAACGTCAGCTTTCGGGACCATGTGTAGCGGGGAAGCCCATGGGCTGTTCGAACGCCTGATGATGCCCAACCTCTCCAGGTTGGCGAACTCCTCGCGCGCTATGGCCAGTTTAGATGCGTCCAACCACTGAGGTTTTGCAAAAACGGGCGGCCCGGTGGTGGTAATAAAATGTTCCACCCCGTGCTTAGCGACAGCTGCCGAAAATGTGGGGACCGTGAGTGCTGGGAACTGAGTGAGCAGTGTGTGGAACTTACCGCTTGAAGCTGTGACGTTGGCTTGTGCTGTTGGCTGGGCCGCTCGAGCTGTACAGGGAATAGAATCAAAAGAAAGTGCATTAACCAGGCGCCTGTTAGCAACATCAGCCAACAAACCATGTGAGCACAAAAAATCAGCCCCCAATATATTGAAAATAAATGCTGCTATGACAAAAGTCCACTCAAATGTACGGCCGTGTAGAGACAGAAGCAGAGTCCTCTCACCAAAAGTCTTAATCTCTGAGCCGTTCGCTGCTGCCATCTCGGGGCTGCTGGAACCTGCCAGCTGGTCAGCGTAGGAAGGCGTGATGAAACTCAACTGGGCGCCTGTGTCCACGAGGAAATGCCTCCCCGAGCGTGCGTCCGTCAAGTAGAGCAGCTTGTTCTCCTCCCAGAGGGCCGCGGCTGCTACCGACCCCCGGTCTTGGCGTTTCCCGAGCGCTTGAAACTGGCACGGTGGTACACATTTGCGTGCCTTCTCTGCAAAGCGGCGGTGGTAGAAACAAAGGGTGTCTCCTCCGCGTTCCTTGGCCCCTGCCGCTGCCATCGTCGGTGGCTCTGATACCGCTGTCAATGGCTCCCCGCCATCTCCGGCCGTCGCGCCGAGCTCCGTCGTTGCCGCCGTGGCCGTGCGTTCTCTGCTGGCCATGACAATCCGATTCGCCTCCCGGGCCAGCACACGGTAGTCCCACTTGGCCAACAACGGCGAACTGGCCAGGGCCGCTCTCGTTGCTGACGGCAGGTTCCTGAGGAAGAGGTGGGTAAAGATGAAGTGGTCATCGTCGGAGCCTTTCAACCTCAGCATCTTCTCCATCAGGTCAATGGGCGTGCAATCTCCCAACCCGGTCAGCGCCAGGAGTCTCTCTGCTCTCTCCTCCACCGAGAGTGTGTAGTGCTGGATGAGTGCAGCCTTCAATGCGCCGTATTTGTCGCTGGCTGGTGGCTGCTCCAGAAGGCTCTCCACATGCTGAGCCGTGTGGTTGTCGAGCTTTGCGATCACATGGTAGAATTTCGTGTCGTCTACCGATATTCCCCGGAAGGCGAACTGTGCCTCAACCAGGTGGAACCAGGAGCACGGGTTGTGCTGCCAAAAGTCCGGTAGCTGGACCGTAACGGCATACGCTTGGCTGGGGGCTTCCAACGCGGCTGGCCCCAGGGAATTCTCTTCTTGCTGCATGCTACGTCTTGGGTCACCAGTGTGGAGTGTGTAATTGATGAGGCATGTTTGTCTCAAGGCAGTTTATTACACGTCTCCAACATGAGCATTGTAGAAAGAGGACATCTCAGAAAAAACTCGTCCCTTATATACCCAGGTCTCCCCACAGCTCACAAGTCACATTGCATTCACATCAAAGGTAACTCTGCATTTCCTCTTAAATCCCTTAGCATCCCCCTCACAGTCTTTGGCCCACAAAGGATCCTCCAAGCAGTCTCTTGGCACACAAAGGATCCTCCAAGCAGCCTCTTGCATATAAAAGATTACACTTTCACAGCTTCCTGTTATCTCCAAGGAAACTCTGCACTTTGTTCTTATCTAAGATGAGAGGCATTATGCAAGGCATTAAGTAAGTCACATGTGTGGCTATAAGATATGTTTTAAAACTGGGATTTTTAAGAAGGTAATTTGGAAAGCACCATTGCCCCCTAGTGCTTTGAGTCTTGCTGGACATGACCAAAAATATGGGTGAGTGATCACTGATAATAATATTGTCAATGGAGTAAGAGAGTACTCTTTGAAGGGCATATTTAGGTGTAAAAAAAAATAAATCAATTCTAGAAGATGTTTTATGCACTTTTGAGTAAAATGTATACTGCCAATCAGTGGGGTGAAGGGTCCTCCAAGTATCAATGAAGTGAATATCAGCACAGCAACCAAGTAAAGAACGAGCTTGTCCAACAATAGACTCTGCTGTTTTTGAGGACCTATCTAAACGTGGATATAGACAACAGTTGAAATCGCCCGCTATCACAGAGGATTCAGCAGTCCACTCAGAAAACAGAGAGAATACCTTAGTATAAAAATCAGTTGAACGAACCGGGGGGCCATACACATTTAAATAGGACACATGGTCCCCAAAGAGTGTCCCTCTAATCATGACATACCTTCCTGCAGTATCGGCCTTAATCTCCACCCCTGTCAAAGGAAGGGATTTATGAACCAAAATGACTACCCCTCTGCTGTTAGTAGTGAAGGAGGAATAGTAGATCTGGACCGCCCATTCCCTTCTTAACTTTAGGTGTTTTTCGTTGTTTAGATGGGTCTCTTGGAGGAATGCTATCTGTACCCTCTCTTTTTTTAAATAGTTAAGAATTTTTTTACGTTTAATAGGGGTCTGGATCCCATGTACATTCCAAGAACACAATTTAGTTTCTGCACTGCTAGCCATTATTCCAAATGATACGGATAATACTTTTGTTTAAAAATTTATACATCAAGAATTTATATATGGAACCTCCTGACAAATACAAACAATACAACAAAAGCCAAAACTAACAGAAAAGGGGAGTGTGGAGAAAAAAGAATGAAAAACACAAAATCTCCCTCATACTTTGAACGCTTCCCTAAACTGAGCGTCTACACCCTACAAAATACAACTTAACTCTGCACTAAACCAGTGCTCCATACGCAAATGTATAGTTTAAACATCTGAAGAACTTTAAAAATAAAATAATCCTTTAAAAAAAAAAGTAACATGGGGACTTCCGGTCTGGACACCATGGTGATAGCAGCTTAACGCTGAAGCTCCCAGACCTAATCCAGGAAAATACCTTGAAAATCAGATTTAACGGATTTTTGGAGGAGTGAAAATCAAAAGACAAAGTCATCATGCCTAAAGGAAAACAGAAGAAATCGACATTTACCAGGCCAGCACACGCATCGGCCGAAGAATCTGATCCGGAGGATTTCCATTCAGAAGACGAGGAGCTGAATGAAGCTAGCAAAAAGGTTAGTTTAAAAATGGTACTTAAAGAATTAAGACGATTTCTCCGAGAGTGTTGGGCCCAATTTCGTGAAATCAAAGAAGAATTAAAAAGGACAAACAGCAGAGTGGACCAGGCCGAGGACCGAATCTTGGAAGCAGAGGAAAGAATAAAAGGGCTGGAAGATACCGTGCTGGATCTACACAAAAGACAGTCAAGACTGGAGGCTAAGCTAACCGACCAAGAAGGAAGACTGAGAAGAAACAACATAAGAATTCATGGTCTGAAAGAAGGAGTCGAGGATGGTTTCACCACAATGGCGGCATGTGTGGAATCCTTACTGAGAGAGAAGTTGGATATTCCCCAAACCACCGACTTGAAGATAGAAAGAGCGCACCGTACATTAGCCCCTAGGCCAGCGGAGGAAGCGCCTCCACGATCGGTGGTGGTGAAGTTTTCCAACTCCAAAATAAAAGAAGAGGTTGTAAGACTGGTTTGGCAGAAAAAAGGATTTATGCACCAAGAGAGAAAAGTTTTCGTGGAACACGATTACGCCCCGGAGGTCCTTAAAAAGCGTCGGGAATACAACAACGCTAAAAAGGTATTACAAGAGAAAAAACTGCGCTTCCAGACACCATTTCCGGCAAAGCTGCGGGTCTTCTACGGCGATGAGACATGTCTCTACAACTCGGCGGAAGAAGCAACCGCGGATATGGCGAGAAGAGGGCTCCCGGTAACGGTGTTTAAACCCGCAGCAGACCCGATCGAAAGAATCAAGGCTCAAACGTGGTCCACACAGAGACCCTCAAAATCCACGGGCCAGCAGCGGGAAACCCAGCGCCATAGCTACAAGGAAAAACTGGCCGTTTACAGGAGGGAATAACAATATTTTTAGTCAATCTGCACATCCAACCCCCCTCCTACAAGGTAACAAACATTAAAGGAGATGCAGAATCAGCAAGTGGTAAAACATTTCATGGAACAGTCATAATATTAGAAACAAATAAGTCTTTAAAAAAAAAAAAAAACGTTAAAATAGAAATGTGACAATGAACCACATGATCTCTCCACACTAACAAATACTGTATTAACGTGAATGTTTGCTGTGATGGTGGTGGGAGGGTGCACACAATTTCATAGGGTATAGGCATAAAAAAAAAAAAAAAAATCATTACAAGTTCGTATTGGGATCTGAAATTCACGTTAAAAACATGGGACAACTTACAGGGGTAAGAGAGGGCCCTCAGCACGTAACGGAATCTGAGGAATTCCCCTCAGAGCCAATACGCCAACATGGCTCTTCTAAGGTCACTAAAAAGACCTCAGTTCAGGAAGTTCTTTTGTCAGTTTCTTGTTTTAAAGTTTTATATACTATGTTCTTAATGTTTTTTATGTTCTTAATGTTCTTTCAGTTTCTGAGTAGCATAAAAGAGGGCCACCACACTGTTATACTAAATAAGACAACACAATGGAGAAACAGGGTGTAACCAAAATAATCTCATATAATGTAAAAGGGATCCTGAATCCAGTTAAAAGATCCAAGATTCTAGGCAAAATGAAAAAAGACAAAGCAGGAATAATATTTTTACAAGAAACCCACCTAACAGACGTGGAGCACACTAAACTCAATAGACAAGGGTTTAAAATGATCTCTTCATCTTCATATAAGTCAGGGAGGAGGAGGGGAGTAGCGACATTGATCTCAACCAAAATTATATTTGAAAAAAAATCAGAACACAAAGATAAAGAAGGGAGATACAGTTTGGTAGCTGGGTGGCTAGAGGGAGAAGATATCACCCTGCTGAATGTATATGCACCTCCAGGGGCTAACTGGAAATTTTATAAAAATGTATTTGACCTAATGATAACTAAAGCCCAAGGTTTAGTGATAGGTGGTGGAGACTTCAATCTAAGACTGAATCCATACTGGGATGCATCAGGTAATTCTCCACATCAAAATAAAACTCAAAGTAGGAAAACTCGGATGCTACTAAAAGAAATGGGAATCTGTGATGTGTGGAGGGAATTCAACCCCAGTGTAAAAGATTATACATTTTACTCAGCACCACATTCATCATACTCAAGGATTGACTATTTTTTATGTTTAATAGAGACATTGGAAGAGTAAAAGCATGTAAAATAGGACTGATGGATCTCTCTGACCACAGCCCGATCTATATAGACTTAAGTATCCAAAAACACACAAATAATACATTTTCTTGGAGGTTAAATTCAAATGTCCTGAAAGGACCACTGAAAGATGAATTGGAACCAGATATTCTCAGATATTTGGAAGAAAATGATAATGGAGAAGTATCCCCTTTAGTACTGTGTGACGCATGCAAAGCTGTAATAAGGGGAAAGATTATTGCAAAACTGGCATTCCAAAAGAAACTGAGACAAGAAAAACTAACCACATTAGAGTCAGAACTTAAGAACCTAGAGAAAGAGCACAAAGACAACACTCATTCTAATGACTCGCTCAAAATTAAGGAAATTAAAAAACAAATAAATGAGATCTACACAATAGAAATCCAGAAGAAACTTACATTTCTGAAACAAAAATACTATGAAGCAGGCAGCAAATCGGCAAAATTACTAGCCTATAAATTGAGGAAACAACAAACAGAGAGAGCAATCTACAAAATCAGAGACCCAGTATCAAAGGAAATAAAATTTAGAATTCAGGATATTCTTAAAAGCTTTGAGAACTACTACAAGAACTTGTACTCCCTCAAAAAACATAAAAACGCATCCGAAACATTCCTAAACACATTAAACCTTCCCCAACTTACTGAGTCACAAAATAAAACACTACTGTCAGAAATACAACCTAAAGAATTAGAAAAAGCAATTATGAAACTTAAAGCTAACAAATCCCCAGGAGCAGATGGCTATACAGCAGAGTGGTACAAAACCTTTAAACAGCAACTATCTCCTCTCCTCCTGAAAACATTCAACTATGTCATCCACACAGGGGAAATCCCCCCCTCCTGGAGAGAAGGGGTCATTGCAGTCATACCTAAACCTGAAAAGGATAAACTAGACTGCTCCAACTACAGACCAATCAGTGTGTTAAATCAGGACTATAAGCTTTTTACCACAATCCTTGCCAAAAGGTTAGAAAATATACTGACAGACTTAATTCATTTAGACCAAACAGGTTTTATAAGACAAAAACAGACACAAGACAACATTAGACGCACTTTACACATAATTCATCATATAAAAAAATATAACTTAAATGCAGCCATATTGGGATTAGATGCTGAAAAAGCATTTGATTCGGTTGACTGGTCTTTCCTATATAGAATCTTATCCAGTTTCAATTTTCATAACAACTTCATTAGAACTATCCAGGCATTATATAAAAAACCAACAGCTAAAATAAGGATTAACGGTAAATTATCATCATCTTTTGAGCTGGAAAGAGGATGTCGTCAGGGCTGCCCCCTGTCTCCACTGCTCTTTGCAATCTTCATAGAACCTCTGAGCCAATGGATAAGACAGAATCAAAAAATTCAAGGTATTACACTTGGTCAGAAGGAACATAAAATAGCACTCTTTGCTGATGACATTTTAATATACCTGGGGCAGCCGGACACCTCTTTTCCAGAACTAATCTCAGTTTTTTCAGAGTATGGAGATTTATCGGTGTACGAATTAAGCATGCATAAAACCCAAGTTTTAACATTCAACTATGATCCAAATCAATATTTACTAAGCAAACTCAAAACTAACTGGGAGATGGAATCTATGAAATATCTGGGGGTCAATATCCCGAAACAACTCAACAAAATTATATCACTAAACTATGATCCACTGGTGGCAAAAATAAAATCTGATCTAGCAAGATGGAATATGATACCATTCTTGGGTACTGCACAAAGAATTGAAGCAGTCAAAATGAATATACTTCCACGTCTTCTATACCTTTTCCAAACAATACCGGTAGAACCTCCCAAAAAAACATGGCAAGAACTGGACAGAAGGATCTCAAGATTCAAATGGCAGGGCAAGAGACCTAGAATCAAATATAGAACCCTACAGCTAAACAAAGACAAAGGTGGGCCCACGCTGCCAAATATCAGGGACTATTTTAAAGCTGCACAAATTAAAACTTTGATAGAGATATGTAACCCAGTCTACACTGCACAATGGAAGGAGATGGAATGCCAAATAACAAGTGACATCCCCCTACAGGCGATAATAGGGAACAATGCCTTACCTAAACTTTTGAATAACACTAACCCGTGGATAGAGACCCTGCTAAAAATTTGGTTTAAGATAGTCAGAGAGAATCAAACTAAAGAACCCTATCGATTTCTGCAATGGATTGCCTATGATCAAGACTTTACTCCTAATAAAACAGACACTAGATTTAAAAAGTGGAAAGAGAATGGACTGATAAAATATTATGATTTTTTTAAAGGGCAAATTTTAAGAAGTTTTGAAGATTTGAAAAAACAAGGTCTAATAAATCAAGACCTTTACAGGTTCTTTCAGCTTAGACACCACATAAACAATATACTTAAAAAGGAGGATTTGGAAAGGGCCCAGTCAGGTGTTCTGAAGGTCTTCTTAATGGCATATAAAGGGATCCCAGGGATCAGATACATTTCTAAAATATACCAAGGTCTTCAAGACTTAAAAGGAGACAACACATCATATATAAAAGAGAGATGGGAAAAGGAGGGGAATTTCACTTTACAACTGGAAATATGGGAAAAGCTAAATAAACAACAATGGAAAAGTACCTCATCCCTGCAGTGGAGAGAATTTGGATGGAAAAATTTGGTAAGATTTTTCAGAACACCTGCACAAAACAAATTTACTCGTAAGGGGTTGAATTGTTGGCGCTTGTGTGGTGAAGAGACTGCAAATCATTTTCATGTGTTTTGGTCATGCCCAGTTATCCACCAATATTGGACCAATGTACAGACAATATTGGGGAAAATATTCAAACTAACAGTCCCCTTTTCATTTGTAACTTTGTATTTTGGTTTACTACCGGAATCACTGGAAAGACGAGGAGAAAAATACTTATTCACTGTTTTAATATTGGCAAGTAAAAAAGCCCTAACTAAAAAATGGATGTTGAAGGACTGTCCTACACCTGAAGATTGGATTAACGTGATCCAAGACATTTACTCGATGGAAAAGTTGACATTCGCACTGAGACAGGACATGGATGGGTTCTTGAACTTTTGGCAACCCTGGATCGTGTAGCATCATCGTCTCCTCAAACCAAGACAGAGAATCACTTCTCTTCATTTTTCAGGAATTTCTCTTTATTCCTTATACAGGAATACAGTGATCCCTCACTTATCGCGGTTAATGGGTTCCAGAACTGACCGCAAAAAGTGAAAAACCGCAAAGTAGCGTCACCCCTAATGACGTCACCCATAAATAATACGTACGTTCATTCTCTCACTCTCTCTCTCATATGATACGTGTGTGTGTGTAAGTGTACATACATAAGTAGATGTAAATAAAGTGTACATAAATATGTTTTTAGAACTCTTTTATTCTTATAACAAGATACGTAACTCAAGATGAAGATGATTTACTGCACAGGTTAATGAGAGCTTTACTGCTCCTCAGTTGATGCCTCATCGTCAGGTGCTAGAGGCGCAGGATCGTCGAGGGCAGCTTCCGATAGAGCTGGAGAAGCTGCAGGAGGCGGCGTAGTGGCTCGACGGGAAGACTATTTCGCACAAAAAGGCACAAGAGAACAGCGAAAAGTTCCACGCGGCGAGACTAAGCAACACGAGTGATAAAGAACAATGAATGCGGTCTTCCTTCGCTGGGTATGGGCGCTTTCTATGTCATAATTCTGTACTTTCACTTTGTTCTCAATAAAGTTTTGGAAAAAAAAAAACGTCTCGGCCAATCAGCTTGCGAGATTCCCGAGCCGAGCCAACACGAGAACAGCAAACAGAGAGGTGGATTTTGAGTTGTGTGGGCTCGCCGTGTTGATACCTGATGTTCTAATGTAGTCTCCCTGCCTTCTGCTAGCGCCCGCCCATTTTTTCTCAATTTTGAATTTTTGATGAATATTTTTGAAAAATCCGCGATGCACTGAGGGCGCGAAAGGTGAAGCGCGAAGTAGCGAGGGATCACTGTATTACTTTTCTACATGTTACAGGAATATCACTGGCTTTCATGTCGACCCATGCAGGCCTCTTCCAGGCCTGACCAAAGATGCTTGCTTTCCCAGGACCCCAATGTAAACAGTTGCCTCTTGCAGAGATTGTAAGGATCAGAATTTGCTTTTAAAGGATCAAAGGAACATAAACTCGTGAGACCAGACCTCCAACATGAACACTGCATTTGGATAACGTACCCTTACAGGAAACAATGCTTTTAAAAAAGGGTCGTAAATGGCTTAATCAGACGGGTTTATAGCCCCCGATGCTGTCCAGGCTTTCTCCCAGATACCATGGATCTAAAGGAAATCATCTACAGCTCAACAGTACCTCCTAGCGGATACCTACGGAATGTGTTTTCAGTATGTAGGATGACTTTTAATTTGTTCTAAACATTAAGTTTCTTTCAGCTTATCCTCTGGATCCTAAGGACACTGAAAATCATCCCTCTTTTATCACCAACCACGGTTTGCTGCATGGTTTGCTGCATTTTGATCTAAATGTGAATGCATGTATTATAATTATGTATAAGAAATGTTATATTCATGAGTGTTATTCAAACAAATGTAATATTGGAGTAATGGTATAAATGCATGATCACCAAATATTAGCCAAGTCATTTAATTTAGTTAGATTTTATATTGAGCACCTAATCTCATAAGAACTGACTGAGTGTTGATTTTCCCTCTGCAATTTCATGGGATGGTGTCTTCGTTTGATTGGCTGCTCTCATTGGATAGCAGCCATTTCAAACTGCTTCTGAAAAAGTCGATTGGTCAGTCTTGCGATCGACATCATCAGTTTTACGACCCGGCGAGGTAACTTTAAAAGAGAGAAGTTAGATTTGAGTTTTCAGTAGTAAGACAAAAAGGGTAAGGCAGGAAGATTAGCAAGAAGTAAAGTAACAATGTAACAAGTAGCAAGAAAAAGAGAACGATGAGAGAATTAAGAATTAGAAACACAGAAAGAAGAAAGAAAGAGATTTTGAGAAAGATTAGGAACTAAATTAAGATTAAAGAAGCAGAATAGTAATCTAGATCTCAGAAGAAGATTTTATTCCACCGTTTCAAGATCCTGTGAAGTTTTATTCTTTGTGTGTTTGTCAAGTCTTTCGTTATATTCTGGTCACTGAGGAGAAACCATTTTTCTTTAGAGCTCGTCCTTTTAGAGCAGAGGTGTCAAACTCATTCCATGGAGGGCCAAGACCCTGCAGGTTTTACTTCCACCCACTCTCTTCAGCAGGTGTTTTCACTGATCAGCAATCAGTAGGAGGAAATTCAGAGAAATCACCTGTTGAAGACACTGGGTGGAGGTAAAACCTGCAGGGTCTTGGCCCTCCATGGAATGAGTTTGACACCTGTGTTTTAGAGAATCAAATTCTCAAACTTTTTCCTTCACCTCAGAAGCCATTCTTATCCTAGTAAATGTTTTTTTCATGACTTTTCACGCCGTTAAAGTGGACCTTTAATTTGCCTAATATAAAGTGAACAGAGACTGAGAAGTTTCTCCTTCAGTTTTTTTGGTCTATCCCGTTACAAGAGACCTCAAATTTGGACTCTTTTCCAAGGACTTTTCACGCCGCCCTGAGACAAACCATCCACGGCTGCCACGGTCTCCTTGAAGGGCCCCCCAGCTGAGTTATCACCTCCACGGCTGTGAGGACAGCAGCCGCTTCCTCCGACGTCCAAACTTCAAAACCCAGCGGTACCGACCCGTGGAAATGTGGACCTACAGCTGTTGTGTGAGTGAAGCTCCTACTTTTCTTATCTCCTGGGTTAAAACGTGATGTCCTAACAATTAAATTACAATTGAATATTGCCCGTATTTCAGGGCTCAATTAGTCTCTCAGCCACAGGATAAAGCTATAAACTGAAGGAAAACTCTTAGTCATTTTTAAGTAACTGCCCTTAAATTTTTGTAGATTAATTCAGAAGTCATTTTTAGATAATTAGCTTATGAATTTTCCCCATAAAATTGCGTTGTTTTGTTAAAACATTTCAGCCTCATTTACCGTTGAAACATAAGTCTGGTTCCTCCTTGGTTCTACAGAGGTGTAACGCTGGATGTTATGTTCAGGAATCCAATATCAGTTGATGTGATATATTACGCTGTGATCATTTAAATCTGTTTATCCATCATTTGAACGCCATGCCATGTAACCTGAATAAGTTTAATAAAAGGGGGAATAAGAGAAGTTGAAGCGTTTTTCTTTCGCATATATCTGTTTCCTAATCACGGCAGGACAAGAACTCACTGAAACTTTGAGACTGATTCATTAAGTAATTGAAGGTACAAAATTAATTAAAATTAAAGTTAATATTATTGTCCGTTAGGACTGGTGCCCCTTTTACGAGTGCTCTTATTTAATTTAGCGGGTGTAGAAGTGATGGTTTAACTCCGCCCCCTTTCACACCCACTATTAAATAAAATAAATAATTCCTGTACCTTATGACAAATATTTTATTATAGCCAATTCATGCGACAATCGCATATGTGTCTTCCATTAGATCTAATCTTTGACAAATACCATTTCAATATTGGCACCGCTCTTTGTTCCAACACTACTCAGATGCTCTTTTATTTTTATTTATTAATTTTTCTTTTTTCTTTTTTTTTTTTGTTTTTTGCTCTTTTATTTTGTTTTTGTTCTTTTTTGTATTTTCTTGTTTTTTTTTTGTTTTTTTTGTTTTTTTTCTTTAATTTCTCTTTTTCTTTCACTTAAAAAGGGGGTGTTGTAATAATTATTCTTCCAATGTTGTCAAAAAACAAAAAAGGGAACATGTGATGAAAATGTAAACAATGCAATGCTGTAATGACGTGTATACCCTTTACAAAAACCTAAATAAAAAAAAAAAAGTAACATGAGCACTGATATTACCTCGATTCACTACATCCAAATCCGTACAATGAAACCGCTTAAAGTGAATTAAAAAGTCCATAAAGTGACAAGAAAAGGAACTTATTAAACTGCTTAGTTTATATAGGTCTGGAAACTGGAGACTGCCCAAAAGGGCTAGTGAAACGTTACCCATTGGTGTCATCCGCATGGACCGCTCGGAGGGATGGGGCTATGGTCTCTGAATAAAAATTCTCCGCCTCCTCCGCTGTATCAAAGCTGTATTTGCCACCGTTGAATGACACTTAGAGTCAGGCAGGAAGCACCAAGCCGTATCTGACATCTGCAGCGTGAAGCTTTCGCTTGATGTTAATGAAAGATGCCCTCCGTTTGGTGACATCAGCAGTAAAATCAGGGAAAATGTAGACTTTGTGACCGTGGAAAGTAAGGGGGCCCTTCTCTCTGGCGAGCTGGAGAATGCGCTGTTTTACTCTGAAATGGTGCACCTTTACAATCATGGGTCTCGGTGGAGCGTTTTGACCCCGGACAGGCTGGGAAGCAAGGCGATGCGCTCGGTCCAACATCTCAGGCCCATCAGGGACCTCCATACCCAGCGTCTCGGTGAAGAAGTCGGTCATAACTGTTGTAACTTGTGGCCCCTCTATGTTTTTCGGTAGACCAAGCACACGGAGATTTTGGCGTCTGCTCCTTGATTCAAGGTCCTCCGTTTTAGCCATTAGCAGTTTGTTACATTTCTCCAGTGTTTCACTCCTGGCTTCGAGTGCCATAATCCTGTCGTCACACACCTGCAGAGAAGTTTCAACCTCGGTCAGACGTGTCCCAAACGAGTCCATAGAAGTCTGCAGTGTGCCTAATGAGTCCCGCGTTTCAGCTCAGAAACTTTCAATTAGCCTTACCAGGCCCAAAAGTGACGGCTCTTCTGTGTCCTCATCAACGCCATGTACAGGAAACGGGTAGTTCTCCCTAGCTTGATGATTAAGGGCTCGGATAGAGCGTTCCTGATGGGAAGGGTTCTTCCCAGACATGTCAGCGGGTTTCTCAAGTGGTCCCAATATAATAAGGAGAAATATAACGAGACACAGTGATGTTTAAAATAACATTTATGAAAAGATATATCGGAGCTGGTAAGGGCGCGTCTACTCCGTATCCATGCTCCGCCCCCCCTGCAGAGCAATGGCTTCATTTCAATGAACAATAATTTGAGGGTGACTATACAATGAAAAGATCATCTGCCTGAAATCACGCCACAAAGGTCCTGTCGACGACCTTCACAGCTGTCAAAGTTGTAGAAAGATTCACCTGGATCCACAATGGGGAATCAACCACAGCAAAAAGGTCCAGAATCCAGGTCTCATTAGCAGTGCCCACCAACCACTAGTGAACTCTTTTGCTGGTCACCTGGCGAGGTGATTGAAGCAGTGTGAATGATTAAAAGCACAGTTTTAGATGCCATAACTTATCACTTTTCTTTTATGATGCCTTTTAGGGCATCAAAGGGGAAAAAATGATAGAAAAATTTTATTTTTGTATCTACTGATGCCTCAGAGTCTGTGTGAAATGTACAAGGTCATGGCAGCTAGACATTTATCTCTGTTTTTGTACGCATGTACTGTATTGTTATGAGTAGGACTGTCTACAGAGTGCAGGTAAAGAAACTCCACGCGTACATGATGAGACACCTTCGAGCCATAATGAACATCTCATGGAGAGACAAGATAACCAACATAGAAGTGTTGAACCGAGCTGGTCTACCATCAATGGAGGACATGCTAATACAGATGAACCTGAGATGGCTCGGACATGTTGAGAGGATGGACCACCAGTGTCTCCCTCGGCAGTTACTCTACTCACAGTTGTGGGAGGGCAAACGCAATTAGGGTAGACCAAGGCTCAGATTTAAAGACACTGTAAAAAGAAACTTGAAGAAGCTGGATATAGACAGGAGTTCCTGGCAGCAGAAGGCTAAGGACAGAGCTGCGTGGAGGAATCTGATCAGACCTAAATGAAACAGTCATTGTCGCCCACAACAGACTGCTATGATGATGATGTTGTCTGAGAAGGAGACAGCTTGGAAGAACCAGCCTGAACAAGATATTCTCTTATGGCCAGTCTTGAGATAGCAGAATGCTTAAATACGTCAAACAGGTTCATTTTGTCTTCTTTTAATTATTTATCCTTTTTTTTTTTCCTTTGAAAGACAAAAGTAAAATAGAAAGATGTCTTTACCTTCTTCACATGTTTCAACTGCACTGCAGCCTTCATCAGAAGAGTCAGCTGATTGCTGCCAGGTGACATTTATCAGCTGATTTTCGTAGGCGGGGCCAGCTCAGCAGATCTGTCAGATCCACCGAGCCGGCCCCGCCTCCCGCCGTCAGATGGTCTCTGGAGAATGTGGTCCCAGGTGTGAGAAAGCATAAAGGCCCCCTCATCTCGGTTCATGGTGTCATAAAATTCACACACGAAGAGGAGGAAAATGGCACCATAGCCTTTCTGGACATGAAAATCCACCACAACGAGGACGGCAGCATAAAAATCACAGTCTACAGGAAACCAACCCACACAGATCAATACCTACTTTGGACATCGGAACACCCCACAGCACACAAGCTATCAGTCGTCAGGACATTATATGAACGAGCCACCATCATCACGGAACAAGAAGACAGACAGGAAGAGGAAAACCACATAAAACATGCACTTATACGCTGCCAATATCCAGTATGGGCCATAAACAAAGGGAAACAGCAAGTCAAAAACAAAGAAAATAAACAGGACACAAGACATAGAACAAAAGCTGAAATCAAAAACAAGGACACCATAACTATACCATACATACGAGGGATCACGGAACCAATTCAAAGGATCATGAAAAAATACAAAATAAACACAGCAGTCAAACCACACAAAAAATTAAGACAGTTATTAGTACACCCCAAGGACAGAATAGAACAAGACAATAAATGCAATGTATTATATGAAATATCATGCAGATCATGCAACAAAACCTACATTGGAGAAACCGGAAGATTATTCACCACAAGAAAAAAAGAACACCAAAAGGAATGTGAGAAGGAAACGCAAGGACGACTCACAAGATCACAAAAAGAAAAAGCAGAACAAGAAACATTAAAATCAGCTATATCGGACCACTGCAAAAGAAATAATCACATCATGGACTGGGACAACACAAAAATTATTGGATCGGAGAGCAACAGACACAAACGTTTGGATGCAATAACACTGCTGTAAAAGACACCATCTTCATAAAGAACACAGACGAAAGAGAGGTCATTGAAATTGTTAAATCGTTCAAAAGTAAAACATCTACTGACTGTGATGGTATTGATATGCTACTAGTCAAAACTGTTATCGAATGCATAGTGAAACCACTGACGTATATCTGTAACCTGTCTCTCCAATCAGGTATATTTCCCAATGCAATGAAAATAGCTAAAGTAATTCCAATTTACAAGACAGGCGACAGAGGGGAACTCTCCAACTACAGACCAATTTCACTATTACCGCAATTTTCCAAGATACTTGAAAAAATATTCTATGAGAGAATTGACAACTTCATACTGAAGAATGATTTATTGTGTGAGCAGCAATATGGGTTCAGACACAAAAGGACAACAGCATATGCCTTAATGGAATTTAGAGAAAAAATATCAACAGCCATTGAAAATAAAGAGTATTCAGTTGGAGTATTCCTGGATCTTAAAAAAGCATTTGATACAGTAGATCACAATCTATTATTAAAGAAACTACAAAATTGTGGTATCAGAGGGGTAGCACTGTCCTGGTTAAGAAGTTACTTAAAGAATAGATATCAGTTTGTATGTGTTAACAACAAAAACTCAGAGCTACTGAAGGTCACCTGTGGAGTCCCACAGGGTTCAGTTTTGGGACCATTATTATTCAATATGTATATAAATGATATATGTAAAGTTTCAGAAAAAATGGACTTAATATTGTTTGCTGATGACACTAACCTGCTATGCAGTGGAAACAACTTGGAACAACTTCTGGATACACTCGGAAAGGAATTAGGAAAGCTGAAACTGTGGTTTGATTCAAACAAATTAACGCTCAATTTAAGCAAGACAAAATTTATAGTCTTTAACAACCATCACAACTACCCAGTACCCAAACTCAGTGTAAATGGTGTAGAGATTGAAAGGGTATCCGAAACTAAATTCCTTGGAGTAATAATTGATAACAAACTGTGTTGGAAGCCACATATTAATTATATAAAAGGTAAAGTATCCAAATCAATTGCAATATTACACAGAGTGAAAAATTTGCTGAATCAACCCACACTATACACCTTGTATCATTCATTAATACTCCCATACATGACATATTGTAATGAAGTATGGGGAAATACATATAAAACAAACATATATCCACTCTTTATGCTTCAAAAGAGAGCTATTAGAATAATCAACAAAGCAGCTTACAGGGAACCAACAAACCCACTTTTTCTTAAACAAAAAACTCTCAAGTTGAAAGATCTGATCGACTTTAAAACCGCAATAATAATGTTCAAAGTGAAGAATCTATCACTGCCCGCAAATATCCAAAAGTTGTTCCAAACAAGGGAGAAACGATATCACTTCAGAGGAACATGTATATTTCAAAAGCCTACAGTGAGAACAACTACCAAGCAACACTGTATTTCAGTGCAAGGTGTCAGATTATGGAACGATTTTGGACCTGAATTAAAATCATGTACAAAGCTTGGACAATTTAAACAAAAACTAAAGGAAGAAATACTCCAAACATATTTACAAGACGACATGTAAACTCACATAAGGATTGACATTTCCAGCCTGTGTTGTGTTATAGCTTAGTTTTTCTTTTTTCTCTGTGACACTATGTCTTAGATTTGTTTTTGAATAGTAACCGCTTAACTTAGACTAGCTCAGTTTTCTTTTTCTCTCAGTCATATTTTGTCTTAGCCTTGTTTTAAATTGTAATCGCTCTTGTCTTGTTTTCTCTTTTTTCTCCTTTGAATTCTTGGATGGAATATGGGTGGGCAATATAAGCTGCGGCTTCAGCCATCACCCATTTCGGATAACTCACGTGGAATTGTATAGTAGAAGGAGTCTTTGTCTAATTTGACCTTGTTGTTATATTATACAGTTTCTTTTAACCTGTAATGTACTATCCGAAATAAATTCATTCATTCATTCATTCATTCATTCATTCATTCATTCACGTTGGATCAAGGAGGCAATAGAGATCAGAAAGCGGGGAAAAGACACCATGAACCGAGATGAGGGGGCCTTTATGCTTTCTCACACCTGGGACCACATTCTCCAGAGACCATCTGACGGCGGGAGGCGGGGCTGGCTCGGTGGATCTGACAGATCTGCTGAGCTGGCCCCGCCTACGAAAATCAGCTGATAAATGTCACCTGGCAGCAATCAGCTGACTCTTCTGATGAAGGCTGCAGTGCAGTTGAAACATGTAAAGAAGGTAAAGACATCTTTCTATTTTACTTTTGTCTTTCAAAGGAAAAAAAAAAAAAAAAAAAAAAAAAAGGATAAAGAATGCTTAAATGACTGAAAGTTGTGTGTGTGAATCAGAATGATGTGGGGAAGAGACTCTGTGGCAGTTTCTATATTGTTCTCCACTGGCCAGTGCAAATTAAATTTACTGAAACTTTAATCCTGCCTGTTTCTTGACTACTGGTTGAAGAGATTTTTCTAACAGTGTCCCATTACATCTGGAGTAAAAGTAACACAGCATTTCAGAAAAGGAACATCATACCAACAGTAAAATATGGTGGTGGTAGTGTGATGGTCTGGGGCTGTTTTGCTGCTTCAGGACCTGGACAACTTGCTGTGGTAAATGGAACCATGAATCCTGCTGTCTTCCAAAAAATCCTGAAGGATAATGTCCGCCCATCTGTTCGTGACCTCAAGCTGAAGCGTACTTGAGTTCTGCAGCAGGACAATGATCCAAAACACACCAGCAAGTCCACCTCTGAATGGCTTAAGAAAAACAAAATGAAGACTTTGGAGTGACCTAGTCAAAGACCTGACCTGAATCCAATTGAGATGCTGTGGCATGACCTTAAAAAGGCGGTTCATGCTCAAAAACCCTCCAGTGTGGCTGAATTACAACAATTCTGCAAAGATGAGAGGGCCAAAATTCCTCCACAGCGATGTAAAAGACTCACTGCCAGTTATCGTAAATGCTTGATTGCAGTTGTTGCTGCTAAGGGTGGCCTTAGCACCAATAAGGTGCTAAGGTAGTAAGTTTAGGGGGCAATCACTTTTTCACACAGGGCTATGTAGGTTTGGATTCTTTTTTTTTTCCCTTAATAATAAACACCTTCATTTAAAAACTGCATTTTGTGTTTACTTGTGTTATCTTTGTCTAATATTTAAATTTGTTTGATGATCTGAAACATTTAGGTGTCACAAACACAAAAAAATGAGAAATCAGGAAGGGGGCAAACACTTTTTCACATCACTGTAAGTAGAGAAGGTGGAGGGAGACAATGATATTCTCCACTGTTTTGAATTCTGATTGCAGTACCATTTTGAAACGCTAGCTGTCAGGACAAAATAAAGTTTCTTTAATCAACCTCACCTTTGGTAATAGAAGGCCATCTCATCATGTAGCTTCCCTTTTTTGGTTTGGTTATATCCACATTCTAAAAATATATCAAACACATGCTTAAACAATGGCAATGAGTTCCCATTTTCCTGTTCTTCTTTTTTTATGCCTTATGTGTCCACCCATAACTGAAAACAGCCAAAACTATTACATCAAGAATAAAAGAAATCTACGGAACTACTGTAAGTACAGCAGTTAAATGTTTAGTTTGTGGTTGATTGTATGAAAAAATGTCTGAGGGAGTGTATGCTGAGGCCAGTATTAGCAAAAAGGTTCACTTTGGGGACAGCAAGAAGGAGAATATAGTGGACATCTATGTAAGTACAGAAAGCCTGAGAGTGTATGAAAACCCCTGGGTGGAGAGAAAGTCACCGCATGTAACTGGACCAGCAGCTCAGAACACAGGTATGGACCCAACAAGTATGAACAACAAATGTGAAACTGAGTAATACAATATGTATATATATAATGGTAATGTATTGTTTTTACTTTAGAAATTGGAAACCCAGTAAAGAGGAATCGTGTCAGATGTGATTCAGTTTTTCTGGCTGTGTTGTGTCTTACTCTTCTTGTTGGGATTATCTGGCTCGGAGTCCAAAGTGAGTTTTCATTATGACATTAATAACAAGCACAGAAAAAAATTGCATACGGTGCATCCGGAAAGTATTCACAGCTCTTCGCTTTTTCCACATTTTGTTATGTTACAGCCTTATTCCAAAATGGATTAAATTAATTTTTTCCTCAAAATTCTACACACAATACCCCATAATGACAACATGAAAAAAAGGTTTTTGGGGATTTTTGCAAATTTATTAAAAATATAAACTAAGAAATCACATGTACATAAGTGTTCACAGCCTTTGCTCAATACTTTGTTGATTCACCTTTGGCAGCATTTAAAGCCTCAAGTCTATTATATCCCCACAGCATAATGATGCCACCACCATGCTTCACTGTAGGGATGGTATTGGCCTGGTAATGAGCGGTGCCTGGTTTCCTCCAAACATGACACCTGGCATTCACACCAAAGAGTTCAATCTTTGTTTCATCAGACCAGAGAATTTTGTTTCTCATGGACTGAGAGTCCTTCAGGTGCCTTTTGGGAAACTCCAGGCAGGCTGCCATGTGCCTTTTACTAAGGAGTGGCTTTCATCTGGTCACTTTACCATACAGGCCTGATTGGTGGATTGCTACAGAGGTGGTTGTCCTTCTAGAAGATTCTCCTCTCTCCACAGAGGAATGCTGGAGCTCTGACAGAGTGACGATCAGGTTCTTGGTCACCTCGCTGACTAGGCCCTTCTCCCCCGATCACTCAGTTTAGATAGCCGGCCAGCTCTAGGAAGAGTCCTGGTGGTTCTGAACTTCTTCCATTTATGGATGATGGAGGCCACTGTGCTCATTGGGACCTTCAAAGCAGCAGAAATTTTTCTGTACCCTTCCCCAGATTTGTGCGTCAAGACAATCCTGTCTCAGAGGTCTACAGACAATTCCTTTGACTTCATGCTGGGTTTGTGCTCTGACATGCACTGTCAACTGTGGGACCTTATATAGACAGGTGTGTGACTTTCCAAATCATGTCCAATCAACTGAATTTACCACAGGTGGACTCCAATTACGCTGTAGAAACATCTCAAGGATGATCAGTGGAAACAGGATGCACCTGAGCTCAATTTTGAGATTCATGGCAAAGGCTGTGCATACTTATGTACATGTGATTTCTTAGGGTTTTTTTTATTTTTAATAAATTTGCAAAAATCTCAAAAAAACTTTTTTCACATTGTCATTGTCATTGTCAGTATTGTTGTCACGACTGCCCCTCCTGGGCAAAGGAGAAGAGGACCCACACGCTAGGCAGATAGGGTAAACCATAATTTATTATAAAACAGAAAATACGGCTGCACGAGGGCAGAAATAAAAAGGCATAAACAGGCAGGCTTCAGACACGGGATACAGGCAGGATAAACTCTCGGACGGGACCGAACCATGGGGAGCACGAGACTGACAGAAGTGTGGGTGAGACGCCAACAAACACCAATGACACCGCACAGAACACAGACTGAAATGCAAATATATAGACAGGAGGAATAATTAACACAACACAGAACAGGTGGTACAATCAAGGGCAGCAGAGAAGTGTCTGTAGCTGAGGAACACAGGATGGGCAGGGCTGTACAGACAAACACAAACAGAAGACGCACATGAAACATGACAATGAACCTATGGGTCAACAAAGCAGGAGTAATACAGAGCAGGCAGTGGCTATGGGCACAGAAAACATGAGGAGCTGCAACAATAGGCAAACAGATACACTCACAGACCCAGTACCAAACGGGATGACAGCGGGCAAGTGGTACAAATAATATTCATAAGAAATCATAGAAAATATAATAGTATGAGCATAAGGCGTGGGCTTGATCCTGTGATCAGCCCAGACCATGGCAATTGTGTGTAGAATTTTGAGGGAAAAAATTAATTTAATAAATTGTGGAATAAGGCTGTAACATAAAATCTGGAAAAAGTGAAGCGCTGTGAATACTTTGTGGATGCACTGTATTTACAAACTGCTCTGTTACTCATTTTGCTACAACAGTGAACAAGTGGGGATGGGAGAGAAAGCAGCTACATGAAGAAAATGATGTGCTCAGGAGGATGACTGAACGACTGAAGGCCAATAACACTGTACTCAGTGTACAAAGAGACGAGCTGTGGCAGAAGTTCTGTGGTGAGAAAAAAGCTCTCTCTCAGAATTTATCATCTTATATATTTGTTTCTGTTGATTGGATCTGAAAATGCAGCAAACCCAAATCATTGGGGTTGATTTAAACCTGTGAAGTTTTCCATATTTGTCCTTTTTATACAGATAGTTTACAAGCAAGCAAGCAAACAAAGTTTATTTGTATAGCAGTTTTTCAATTCAATTCAACTTTATTTATATAGCGCCATTTCACAACAACAGTCATCTCATAGCACTATCAACTGTAGGGGGAACCCCCACAGTTGCAGAAAGACCCCAGCAATCAGGCGATCCCCTGTGAGCAAGCACTTGGCGACGGTGGAGAGGAAAAACTCCCTTTTAACAGGAAGAAACCTCCAGCAGAACCAGGCTCAGGGAGGGGCAGTCATCTGCTGCGACTGGCTGGGGGGTGAGGGGATAGAGAAGAAGAAAAGAACAGACATGTAGAGAGCAAACAGCACGATGGGGACTCAATCTATGGGAGAGAACAAGCAAATGTTAATGACCAGCAAAAAAAATATTTCATTGAGAGTGAGAAAAGGAGTGAGGCCCAGTGCATTACTGGAGGTCCCCCGGCTGACTAAACCTATTAGCAGCATAACTAAGGGAGGGTTCAGAAACACATGATCCCTCCCTAATTGTAGGCTATATCAAAAAGGTAGGTTTTAGCCCTATTCTTAAAAACAGAGATCGAGTCTGACTCCCGAATCCAGATTGGCAGCTGATTCTACAGGAGAGGCGCTTGATAACTGAAGGCTCTGTCTCCCATTGTACTTTTGGAGATTCTAGGTATTACAAGTAATCCTGCATTTTGGGAGCATAGTGCTCTGTTAGGATAATACGGTAGTATCAGATCTTTTAAATAAAAAGGAGCCTGATTGTTTAGAGCTTTGTAAGTAAGAAGAAGGATTTTAAACTTAATTCTAAACTCTATGGGAAGCCAATGAAGGGAGGCCAGAACCGGAGAGATATGATCTCTCTTTCTAGTACCTGTTAAAACTCTTGCTGCAGCATTTTGGATCAGCTGAAGACTTTTTAAAGATGTTTTAGGACAGCCTGATAATAAAGAATTACAATAATCTAATCTCGAGCTAACAAAAGCGTGGATCAGTTTCTCAGCATCACTCTGAGACAAGATGCTCCTAATCTTGGCAATATTATGCAAATGATAGAAGGCAGTCTTAGAAACAAATTTAATATGTGAATTGAAGGACAAATCCTGATCAAAAATAACTCCAAGGTTCCTCACAGAGCTATTAAGAGAAAGAGTAACCGCATCCAAACTGAAAGTTTGATTTGGAAAGGAATTTCTAAGGTTTTTTGGACCAACAAGAATGACTTCAGTCTTATCTGAATTTAATAGCAGGAAATTACAAGTCATCCAAGCTTTGATTTCCTTAAGACAAGCTTCTAACTTGGCTAATTGGTTACTATCATCTGGCTTCATTGACAGGTATAATTGTGTGTCATCAGTATAACAATGAAAATGTATACAGTGCTTTCTAATAATGTTGCCTAACAGAAGCATATATAAACTAAAAAGAGTAGGGCCTAGCACAGATCCCTGTGGAACTCCATGACTGAGCTTTGAGTTGAAAGAAAACTCATTATTTACATGAACAAACTGGAACCTATCAGATAAATAAGATCTAAACCACTGCAACGAAGTTCCATTAAGTCCAACATAGTGTTCTAATCTATCAAGTAGAATATTATGATCGATAGTATCAAAAGCTGCACTAAGGTCTAAAAGGACAAGTACAGAAACTAGTCCATTATCAGATGCAATGAGGAGGTCGTTAGTGACCTTCGCTAAGGCTGTTTCAGTACTATGATGGATTCTAAACCCAGACTGAAACTCTTCAAGTAAACCATTTCCCTGCAGGTGGTCAAATAATTGCATAGCAACAACTCTTTCTAAGATTTTTGAAATGAAAGGGAGATTAGAGTTGGTCTATAGTTAGCTAGAGCTCCTGGATCTAGCGTTGGCTTTTTGAGTAAGGGTTTAATTACAGCCATTTTAAAAGCCTGCGGTACATGGCCTAAAGTTAATGAAGAATTGATTATATGAAGAATAAAGCTACCAATAAGTGGGAAGACTTCTTTAAATAACCTGGTAGGAATAGGGTCTAAAAGACAAGTTGAAGGTTTAGATGAGGAAACTATTTTGTCTAACTCACAAAGGTCGATTGGAGTAAACTCATCAAGACAGACATCAATAGAAGGAGTTGTAGTAGTTACAGTATTTAAGTTAACTGTGGGAAGAATCTGATTGATTTTATCTCTGATGGATGAAATTTTATTATTGAAAAAGTTCATAAAGTCCTGACTAGTAAGCTCTAAGGGAATGCTAGGATTGACAGAGTCCTGACTCTCTGTCAACCTGGCTACAGTACTGAAAAGAAACCTGGGATTATTCTTGTTCTCTTCTATTAATGCAGAGTAATAACTCGTTCTAGCTTTTCTAAGAGATTTTTTATGAATTAAAAGATGATTTCTCCAAGCTAAATAGATTTCATCTAAATTAGTGGAGAGCCATTTTCTTTCTAATTGAGGAGTCTTCTGTTTTAAGCTACGAGTTTCTGTGTTGAACCAAGGAGTTAGAAATCTCTGATTAGACTTTTTCTTTTTTAAGGGGGCCACCAAGTCTAGAGTCTGATGCAGAGAAGCTGAAACACTATCCAACATGTTATCAATTACAGAAGGAGCAAGCTGTCTATAGCTTATTTCCGTTGTGTTGACACATGGCATAGAGGAAACAATCTGCATAAATTTGGTAACAGCATCATCTGAGAGGCATCTACTGTAATAATATTTTTCTTTAGGAGCCAAATAGTCAGAAATAGTAAAATCAAAGGTTAACAGACAATGGTCTGACAGTACAGGGTTATGAGGAGACACTACAAGATTTTCTATTTCTATGCCATATGTCAGAACAAGGTCCAATGTATGGTGGAGGTAATGAGTAGAATTTCCTACTTTCTGAGAAAACCCAATCGAGTCTAATATTGAATTAAATGCCACATTAAGGCAGTCACTATCTACATCCACATGTATATTAAAGTCCCCTACTATAATTATTCTATCAGATTTCAGCACTAAATCAGCTAAGAAATCAGCAAATTCGGATAAAAATTCTGAGTAGGTTGATGGGGGACGATAAACTATGGCAAATAAAATTGGGTTTAACCTAAAATTGCTAAAGTGCCCAATACTGAGGACCAGGCCCTCAAAGGAATTATAACATGTTTTTTGCTTTACATTAACTAGTAATTTGGAATGGTAAATTGTTGCTACTCCTCCTCCACGACCAGAACTTCTGGGATTTTGACAGTTTAAATAACCAGAGGGAGTTGATTCATTTAAACCAACATAATCCTCTTGCCCTAACCAAGTCTCTGTAAGGGAAATTAAATCAATCTGATGATCAATTAACAGATCATGGACTAACAGAGACTTGGGAGTTAGAGACCTAATATTTAATAAACCACATTTAATTTTCAAATTGTGAGGAGGAACAGAGGCCAATTCATTCAATTTAGAGGCTTTATGTTTAATTTGAGTTTTACCAATATTTTGCTTTATCACTTTGGGATGCTTATATATTATATTTGTATTTACTTTGGAGGGAGCAGACAACGATTCTCTGATGGGGAAGACAGGGGCTAAGCTGAGGGGTGGTGGATGAAGAGGAGCTGCAGAGAGGCGTGTAAGACTGCGACTCTGCTTCCTGGTCCCAACTCTGAGTAGTCAAAGTTTTGGAAATTTGGATAAAAAAGATGGCAGATGGTTAGATAAATGAGAAGCACCATCCAAAGTGGGATGAATGCTGTCTCGTCTCATAAGACCAGGTTTTCCCCAAAATGAGCTCCAATTGTCAATGTAACCCACGTTATTTGCAGGACACCACACAGACAGCCAGCGGTTCAAGGATGACGAGCGGCTAAACATGTCATCACTGGTCAGATTGGGGAGGGGCCCAGAGAATACTACAGTGGCAGACATCGTTTTTGCAAAGTCACACACCGATTCTACATTAAGTTTCGTGACTTCCGACTGCCGGAGACGGATGTCATTAATGCCGGCGTGAATAACAATTGTGGAATATTTACAGTTACTTTTAGCCAGCATTTTCAAATTTGACTCGATGTCGCCTGCTCTGGCCCCAAGAATGCATTTAACTATGGCCGCTGGAGTCTCTAGGTTCACGTTTCTGACTACAGAGTCGCCAATGATCAGAGTTTTTTCCTCAGCGGGTGTGTCGCTGAGCGGGGAAAAACAATTAGAAACGTGAACAGGTTGGTGGTGTACCGGGGCTTTGCGACTAGGCTTCCTTCTCACCGTCACCCACCCAGTCTCCTCACTGCTGAGGAGAGCCGGGGGACCGCTGACAGGGGGGCCTAAGCTAGCTAGCTCCGCTGCAGCTAAGGGGCGTCCATCAAGAGTAACTGGCGCAGACGGTGTTTAAATGCAGTGGAGCCGGGATTCCAAATCAGACAACCTCGCCTCGAGCACCTCAAAAAGACAACATTTATTACATTTACCGTTATCACTAAAAGAGGCAGAGGTGTAGCTAAACATCTGACAGAGAGCGCACACCAGAGGAGGAGAGGAAGGAGAGCTAGTAGCCATAGCTAGTGGCTGGAGAGCAAACCACACAGGCAGACAGCAAAACAGGAAGTGATGATACGTTACCACAAGGAAGTGACGATCAAGAAGTATTCACAGCTCTTCACTTTATCCACATTTTGTTATGTTACAGCCTTACTCCAAAATGGATTAAATTAATTTTTTCCTCAAAATTCTACACACAATACCCCATAATGACAACATGAAAAAAGGTTTTTTGGGATTTCTGCAAATTTATTAAAAATATAAACTAAGAAATCACATGTACATAAGTGTTCACAGCCTTTGCTCAATACTTTGTTGATTCACCTTTGGCAGCATTTAAAGCCTCAAGTCTATTACATCCCCACAGCATGATGATGCCACCACCATGCTTCACTGTAGGGATGGTATTAAGATAAGATAAGCCTTTATTAGTCCCACAATGGGGAAATTCCAGGATTGCAACAGCACAGGGATAGCAACACTCAGAGCAACAATCAGAAGGCAAGAAAAAAAAACAAGCAAGCAAGAGCAGCTAATATACATATGTACATATTACTATAAAATATATATATACACACACACACACAGACACACGTGCAGAGCATTGTAGCTGGATGGAATAAATATATGAATATATGAACACACAGTGCAGAGCATTGTAGCTAGATGGAATAAATATGTAAATATATAAACACCCACAGTACGGAGCATTGCAGCTAGGTGGAATAAATATGCAAGTATATAAACACACACAGTGCGGAGCAATGTAGCTAGATGGAATAATATGTAGATATATAAAAACACAGTGCGGAGCATTGTAGCTAGATGGAATAAATATGTAAATATATAAACACACACAGTGCAGAGCATTGTATAATAGCACAGTATTGGCCTGGTAATGACCGGTGCCTGGTTTCCTCCAAACATAACATCTGGCATTCACACCAAAGAGTTCAATCTTTGTTTCATCAGACCAGAGAATTTTGTTTCTCATGGTCTGAGAGTCCTTCAGGTGCCTTTTGGGAAACTCCAGGCAGGCTGCCATGTGCCTTTTACTAAGGAGTGGCTTTCCCCGTGTCTGCATGGGTTTACTCCGGGATTTCTCCGGTTTCCTCCCACATGCCAAAAACATACAAGTTAGGTTAATTGGCATCAAACTGGGGATTCTAAATTGTCCTTAGGTATGAATATGAGAGTGAATGGTTGTCTGTCTCTCTGTGTTGGCCCTGTGATGGACTGGCGATCTGTCCAGGGTCTACCCTGCCTCTCGCCCAAAGATGCTGGGACAGGCTCCAGCCACCCCACCCCACCCGCGACCCAAAAAGGATTAAGCAGAAGAAGATGGATGGATGGATGGCTTTCATCTGGTCACTTTACCATACAGGCCTGATTGGTGGATTGTTACAGAGGTGGTTGTCCTTCTGGAAGATTCTCCTCTCTCCACAGAGAAATGCTGGAGCTCTGACAGAGTGACGATCAGGTTCTTGGTCACCTCCCTGACTAGGCCCTTCTCCCCCGATCACTCAGTTTAGATAGCCGACCAGCTCTAGGAAGAGTCCTGGTGGTTCTGAACTTCTTCCATTTATGGATGATGGAGGCCACTGTGCTCATTGGGACCTTCAAAGCAGCAGGAATTTTTCTGTACCCTTCCCCAGATTTGTGTGTCAAGACAATCCTGTCTCAGAGGTCTACAGACAATTCCTTTGACTTCATGCTGGGTTTGTGCTCTGACATGCACTGTCAACTGTGGGACCTTATATAGACAGGTGTGTGACTTTCCAAATCATGTCCAATCAACTGAATTTACCACAGGTGGACTCCAATTACGCTGTAGAAACATCTCACGGATGATCAGTGGAAACAGGATGCACCTGAGCTCAATTTTGAGATTCATGGCAAAGGCTGTGCATACTTATGTACATGTGATTTCTTAGGGGGTTTTTATTTTTAATAAATTTGCAAAAATCTCAAAAAAAAAAAAAAATTTCACATTGTCATTACGGAGTATTGTTGTCACGATTGCCCCTCCTGGGCAAAGGAGAAGAGGACCCACATGCTAGGCAGATAGGGTAAACCATAATTTATTATAAAACAGAAAATACGGCTGTGCAAGGGCAGAAATAAAAAGGCATAAACAGGCAGGCTTCAGCCACGGGATACAGGCAGGATAAACTCTCGGATGGGACCGAACCATGGGGAGCACGAGACTGACAGAAGTGTGGGTGAGACGCCAACAAACACCAATGACACCGCACAGAACACAGACTGAAATGCAAATATATAGACAGGAGGAATAATTAACACAACACAGAACAGGTGGTACAATCAAGGGCAGCAGGGAAGTGTCTGTAGCTGAGGAACACAGGATGGGCAGGGCTGTACAGACAAACACAAACAGAAGACGCACATGAAACATGACAATGAACTTATGTGTCAACAAAGCAGGAGTAATACAGAGCAGGCAGTGGCTATGGGCACAGAAAACATGAGGAGCTGCAACAATAGGCAAACAGATACACTCACAGACCCAGTACCAAACGGGATGACAGCGGGCAAGTGGTACAAATAATATTCATAAGAAATCATAGAAAATATAATAGTATGAACATAAGGCGTGGGCTTGATCCTGTGATCAGCCCAGACCATGACAATTGTGTGTAGAATTTTGAGGGAAAAAACTAATTTAATAAATTGTGGAATAAGGCTGTAACATAAAATCTGGAAAAAGTGAAGCGCTGTGAATACTTTGTGGATGCACTGTATTTACAAACTGCTCTGTTACTCATTTTGCTACAACAGTAAACAAGTGGGGATGGGAGAGAAAGCAGCTACATGAAGAAAATGATGTGCTCAGGAGGATGACTGAACAACTGAAGGCCAATAACACTGTACTCAGTGTACAAAGAGACAAGCTGTGGCAGAAGTTCTGTGGTGAGAAAAAAAGCTATCTCTCAGAATTTATCATCTTATACATTTTGTTATAATATTATATTTGTTTCTGTTGAATGGATCTGAAAATGCAGCAAACCCAAATCATTGGGGTTGATTTAAACCTGTGAAGTTTTCCATATTTGTCCTTTTTATACAGATAGTTTACAAGCAAGCAAGCAAACAAAGTTTATTTGTATAGCAGTTTTCACAGATATATATCACAAAGTGCTTCACAGCAAAATAAAATTTACAAATACACAAGAAATTAAAATCAATAGAAATAAGATGAAATACTCACATAAATAGGAATAATAAGAGTAAACTTACTTACTTGGTCGCCATTAGACGAGCGACCACATGCTTCCTCCAAACGTCTCTATTTTGTTCCCCACTGAGGTAAGGTCACCATACAACTCTATATTGGTTGTATGCATCCACCATTTTACATTGAGCACTTTCCTCAGCATGCAAGTGTAGGTACCATTTAGCGAGCATTCTATCTGCGGTGTTACTGTCCTGCTTTCACATCCATATAACAGGATGGACTCTATGGTAGCCAGAAAAATCTGATCTTTAGATTCCTTGGCATTCTTGACTCCCAGATATTCTTTATCTTGTTCAAGGCATGCCATGCTTGTGTTTTTCGTGTCTTTATGTCTTTCTCCATGTTGTCTATCCATGAACCCAGGTATTTGAAGTCTTCTTTCTTTTCCAGCTCAGTACCCTCTTTTGTTTGCAGTGGTCCTGTTTCCCTGATGTTGTAGGTCAGGTACTTTGTTTTCTTGGCATTAATACCGAGGCCAACCTTTTTACATTCAACCTCTACTCTAATTATTAGTTCCTGTGCTTGTCTTATCAGATCCAATAGCAGCACTATGTCATCTGCAAAGTCCAGGTCAGTTAGTGTTTCTTTGGGGAATATTGATGATCTTCTGGGATAGATGGTGAATCCCAGTTCCCCTTCCCTTCCCTCCATGGCTTTTCTTAGAGCATAGTCAAAGGCTATGATGAAGAGGAAGGGAGCAAGTGTATCCCCTTGTAGCACACCCGCTGTGATATTAAAAAGCTCTGCTTCACCATCCAGGGTTATTATTCTTGCTCTGGTGTCCTTGTACATGGCTTCAATGGCCTGAACCAGTCTTGGTGGAATTCCATATGCCCTTAGTATTTTCACCATTTTACCCCAGTGGATTGAGTCAAATGCCTTCTTGAAGTCGATGAAGGTCAGCACTGCTGGTAGGTTGTTGGCTTTCACCCCTTCCATAACTCTTCTTAGTGCCAGAATCAGGGTGACTGTTGTGTATTTGGTTCTAAAGCCATTCTGGTTTCTCCTTAGCTTTATATCCAGAGCACTTCTTATTCTGTTCAGTATCATTCGATTGTACATCTTGGCAATTACACAGGTTTGACTTATGCCTCAGTAGTTGTCGATGCTGGACAGGTCTCCTGACTTGGGTACTGGGTTTATATTCATGAATGTCCATATTTCTAGTTCATCATTCTTCATTAGCACCGTGTTACAGAATTTGAGACCAATATTGTCAAATTGACAGTACTTGAGTACTTCTGGTGGTATGCCATCTGGACCAGAGCTTTTACCTACTTTCAGGGATGTCTTCACTTTCTTGAATTCTAGCTCTGTGAAAGGGCCATCCTCTATATCCTGCCCTTCGTAGATCACTGGGATCTCGTCCTCTGAGTCGTCAACTTCCGGCGGACTGCCCAACAACTTCTTGAAGTGTGTGAACCAGGTATTCACTCTTTCTTCAGGACTAGATCCTGCTACTTGTCCTTCTCTAGCAGTCTTCCTTCCAGACACCTCGTTCACTACTTTCCATGATTCCCCGTACTTTTGATCTCCATGGTGCTCTTCAATTCTGTCAATTTTTGCTGTTAATTCCTCTTCTTTTAACCAGTTGTATGTGTCATTCAGGTATTGTAGAGCTAATTTCCACTCTTTTTCATCATCAGATGACCCGCTCTCTATGAATTTTGAGTGTGCTGACTCTACCACCATTCTAGCAGCCACTATGTCTGGATGTTTTGCTGTGCTTCTTCACCCTTTGCTTCTTCATTACACATTCCTCCATAGCTTCTTCATTTGCTTTCACAAATTTCACGTACGCCTCGTCATTCATTTCGTCATCCAGAAACTGGAAGCGATTTCTAACAGCTATAGTGTACCTCTGCTGCATTTCCCAATCTGTTGAGAAGCTCTGCCAGTCATACTTTACTCGCACCCTAGTTTTCGGCACTCGTAAGCTCAGGTGGATGCTGGCTGTTACTACTCTATGATTGGACTTTGCTGAGTTGAAGGAGTTGTAGGCTTCTGCATTTTTAACACTATTCCTCCATTTACTCCTGACCAGTATGTAATCCAGTTGCCTGCAACCATTTGTTGCATTGTCCCTGAATGTCCAGAGTTTGTGTGTTCCATTTCAGTTAGTATTCTCATGGTAGGTGTATCTTGCATCATCTGGTCCTAGCCTGGTGTTGAAGTCACCAAGTACTGCTACAAAGTAATGCGCTGGAACATTCTGGAGAGTGCCCCTTAGAATGTTATAAAACTCCTCCACTTCTTCCTCTGGGGCACTGTTTGTAGGGGAGGGTACCACAATTACTGTGTATTTAGGGTTCCCAAAGAATTCTGCCACTAGTAACCTGGGATGCACCTTGTTAGCTTTCAGCAGTGCTTTCTGAGCATTCCTTCCTAGAAGTAGTCCAGCTCTACCCTGAGAGGCCTGGGCTTCATTTCTCCAGCCTGATGATGTTTTCAGGTACTTGTTTCCGACCTTTCTGTGTTCGACAGGATCTTGATGGATGACCCCATGTTCCTGAATTCCTATGATATCTACACCTTGTTCTTCTGCACACTGTGATAGTTCTTTTGCCTTGCTGTCTGTTCTCACTGTGTTGAAGTTGAAGGTGGCAATCTTGAGTTGCTTCCGACACCGAAGCAGCGCTTTTGACTCTGTGCTCTTGTCAGACAACTCTCTCCAAGACTGGTTTGGGGAGCTGTCATCATGCTGTTGTTCTGCACTAAATCCAGACCGTCTAGCATCCGAGTCATCGGCTTGATTCCTGCTCACTCCTGGAGCTGGAAGTATAGGATTTTCTTGTTTGGTTGTATCCATGTTGTGATTGCTTTACGAAGCTAGTAATTTCTGGGGGCGCCACTCCTCTCAGAAATACCCTAAATCGGTGGAGAAAACCAGTTCCCTTGTATGGCCTCAGTTAGACGTGGGTGGAGTATTAGCTTCTTCCTAAAGAGGAGAGAACTGGGAAGCACCAGTTACTATTTAGCCCATAGCTGGGGACTTGGTTCAATGGGTACCAGGGCATTTCCACTCACGCCGATGGGCCTGCCTACCACATGTCTGGGGGCCATCTCCTCCGAGTCCTTTGTAGTTCAGCCTGGGGCCGCGAGGTACCCAGTTACCGTGTGTTACCACGTGGAGGTACTACATAGGGCTTGTTGCTGGAGAGACTATGTGTTGGTAGGAGAGACTTACGCACTCGGCTCTCTTTTCACAACTGAAGCTAGCCAGCGGTGAAAGCTGAAAGCGAGAAACTTCGCAAGCACACTAGACGCATACACAACAGCCATTAAACACACAATAAAAGCCATTCAACAAGAGCTAAAAGGCTGTCCAAACAAATGAGTTTTTAACTCCTTCTTAAAGGAGTCAATAGACTCGAGGCACCCCAAGGACAGGGGAAGTGCATTCCAAAGCCGTGGTGCAGCGGCCTAGAAAGACCAGTCTCCACGGGTTTTAAATTTGGTCCGAGGGACCACTAGGAGTCTCTGGTCTGAGGATCTTAGTGACAGTGTCGTTGTATATGGAGTCAAGAGGGCTGAGATGTATGAAAGGGCTCGGCCATTAAGAACTCTAAAAGTCAAAACTAAAATCTTAAAATGAAATCTAAAAGCAGCTGGCAGCCAGTGAAAGGACGATAAAACCGAGGAAATGTGTTCCCTTTTCTTAGTCCAGGTTAAAAGCCGAGCTGCTACATTTTGCACAGTCTGAAGGCAGGCTTAATACTTAATAATTTGAGGTTAAAAATCATAAAACTTTTTTGGAACTTAAAACAAAAATCAAAGTTGGCAACCAAGACATAATAATTCACAGTTTATCATATTTTTCATTTTACATGGCCATCTTTAATTTCAAGTTGGAAATTAGGAGGAAGTAGATCCTGATGCTGGTTCACTGTTCCTCTGCTTGTGCCCTTTATAGGTAGTTTCTCTGTTGGTGATACCACAGAAAAAAACTATGTACATTCAACTTGAATTGACACTTTCCCATTTTGTTTTAAACAGCACAAAAATTAAATAAAAACAGGACCTGATCAGAGCAAACAAGTTCATTAAGTTTATATTGCTAGGAAACAATAAAGTCTATACTAAATTGCAAATATGTCATTAAGAACAGTGGGGCAAAATTGTTGAAATGAAAAGAAACTGTGAAAAGTGTATGTAACATGAATTTAGTAATTCACAGTAACATTCTCACATAGTTATTTAGTCTTTTTTTGTAATAAAAATATGATGACCAAAAAATCATCGGGGGCCCTCTGCCCTCCCTGGAGGACATCTCCAGATCCTCCTGTCTCAGAAAGATCAAAGCCATCACAGGAGACCCCTCACATCCCGCCCGCCACCTGTTTGACCTGCTTCCCTCTGGATGACTGTTCAGATCAACCAGGTACCACACCTCCAGACTGACGGTTTCTTTCCCTGAGCCATCCGAACTGCAGTCAGAGGCCCCAGCCCCCTCCCTCCAGACGCTCTCATGCACAGAACTGAAGATATTTTTTTTAATTATCATAATAACACACATGTCTTTGCACTCTGCACTTTCACGTATATTGACCCATCGTGAAACCACTACCATTCCTGTATATATTTTTCCATTATCCTTAGGCTGATCCTGTGATCAGCCAGACCATGACAGAGCCCCCCCCCCCGCTCCTTTCTCCAAGGGCCGATACCAGATGCTCTCAAAGATACAATAAAAACAAGCAAAAAAGAAAAACACCCTCCCAGGGTGGGTGGTGGGGGTTCAAAGCCAGGTAGGCCAAAACAAGCTCTTACCCCCCAAAATCCAAAATCAAACATCACCACGGTAACCCAAGTCCATGATCCTAAAGTTCAACAAAAAACAGGTCAGGTGGTTTGTCCCAATCCATGCACCACAGGACCAAAAAACAAGGTAGGTCTGGTGGTCTCCCAGAGTCCCTGAACCACCAGATCATGGGACAAACTAGTTCATTGGGTCTACCTGAGTCCACCGGACCCCACATCAGAGTACCAGACAGGTCGGATGGCCTGCCAAATTTCCTCTGCCACCAGACTAGAAAGCAAGGCAGTTCAGGTGGTCTTCCAGAGTCCCTGGGCCCCCCAGACCGAACAGCAGAACGGGTCCAAAGATAACTGTAGGGGCATTTTAAACTCAGGTGAAAATGACATGGAAATTTTAAACTGAGGAGCTGATAACAAAGAACCCTTCAATTCAGGAGACGGTAACATGGAAACCTTAAGCTCTGGAGATGTCATAGATGCCCTAATCTCCAAAGGAAACTCCAGAGCTCCTTGCTCCGAAAACAACGCAGGAGCTCTTTGTTCAGAAAATGACACAGATGCTCTTTGCTCCAAAGCTAACACAGGAGCTCTTTGATCTGAAAATGACACACGAGCATCATACCCAGGGAAGAGTGACATGAAAACTTTACCCTCAAGAGCTGGCCATAAAGAATCTCTACACTCTAGGGATTACAACATAGAATCTTTATACTCAGGAGATAACTCGGGAGTTTTAGGCTCAAATGGTAACATGGAAATCTTAGACTCAGGGGGCGATGACATGGACATGCTAGCCTCAGGAGGTGGCAACAAAAAACTTTTAAGTTCAGAAAGTGAAAATATAACACCCTTAAGCTTAAGAAATAACATTGGAGCCCCTTGCTCAAAAGAAAACAACTTGGGGGGTTTAAACTCAGAACATAACATTGGGGCTCTTTCCTCTGGAGACCACAAAGGAGCTTTTTGCTCTGGGAACAACAACATAGGTGTTTTTAGCACTGAGGATACCAATACAGAATTTTCTCATTCAGAGGATAACAACAAGGGGGTCTCAAACTCAGAAAATAACATAGGAGTCTCTTGTTCAGGTGTCAACAACACAGAAGTTTCCAGGTCAGGAGTTACCAGTATAGGACTTTTTAAATCCAGAAGCAGGTAGCAGTGGGACCCTGATCTCAAGGTCAGAAGGTAGAAGCCCCCCAGCCTCAGAAACAATGGGAGGAGGTCCACCGATACCCGGAACTGCAACAGGTGGAGCAGACTGCTTGCCCTCAGGAACTGTGATGGGTGAACGTCTCCTGACCTCCGAAGCATCGATTGGAGGTCTCCTGACCTCGGGAAAATCAGCTGGAGGTCTTCTGACCTCGGGAACATCGGCTGGACATCTCCTGACCTCAAGAACATCGGCTAGAGCATGGTTCTCCTGCAACCCCATCCTCAACATGGCCAACTCGGATGAGGGAGGAGAAAAGGTGGACAGTGAGGTGACACCACAGCCTTTAACAGCAGAGACTGGTGGTCGGGGCCCGAGAGCTGGTGGGCTCTGCACTTGGGTCCCCCCACCAAAAGTAAGGCAAGCATTTTCAAAAGTAGTAGTAAAAGATAAAGAAATAAGTACTTGTCTTAGCTCCTGGTCTGTTGCTGGAATGACAACCTCAGATTCAGCTGCAGGAGTGGCAGGCTCAGCCACTGGAGCTAATGATGATTGGGATGTGCTGACTTCAGGTACTGATGGTTGGAGTGCACTGACTTCGGGAGCTGATGACGGAGGCATGCCAAACACAGGAGCAGGTGACAGGGGCACACCAACTTCAGGATCAGCTGATGAAGGCTCACCTGCCTTGGAAACAGATGATGACTCCTCATCTGGTGTGAAGGAATACTCACCAGACAGCAAGAACTCATTGAGGAATGCGGGAACTTCTTTTCTCAGATGGGACTTTGCTGCAGCTATCCGATGAGCCCACCTACACGCTGTATCTTTCCATACTGCATTCTTCCATCCATCCATACTCAGGCAAAAGGTGCAACATTCACCAATATCCCAGTGAGGTCCTACAGCTCCCTGTGGCGGGTCCATTCCTCTGGTGAAAGGTTTGGGAGAGAGGAGAAGCAGGTGAGCATATGGGAGCAGCAGCAGAGTATATGGCAGAGACAGGGAGAGAGGACTGAGTGGTGGTGGGTGGCTGCCACTGAGCCTCCTTCCCAGGAACAAGGCAAGACCCCTCATTAATAGGTGTACAACAATGATAAGATACTTGCCCTTGGTCCTGCTCAGCTGCTGCTGCTGCTGAAGCGTCAGGCAAGTCCTTCCGGAAGCTGTCCAATGGGGTGGAGCTGAAATAGCAAGCTCAGAGGCTGGTCGGCGCCGTGGAACAGGTTCAGGAACAGGGATGCACCGTTGAGCAGGTTCTGGAGCTGGGGAGCAACGAGGAACTGGAGCTGAAACTGGGGAGCGACAAGGAACTGGGATTGGAGCTGGGGCACGCCGTGGAGTTGGTTTGTCCATTGCTAGCTGGTACCAACCCAGCTGGAACACATGCTCTAGGAGAAGCCAAGGTTACAGCTTAACCAGCTTACAGGTGCATTACCACCACCTACTCTATCGTTCCTCTGCGTGTGCCCTTTATAAGTACGGTAGTTTCTCTGTTGGTGATACAACAGAAAAAAATATGTACATTCAACATGAATTGACACTTTCCCCTGTTTTGTTTTAAACAGCACAAAAATTAAATAAAAACAGGACCTGATCAGAGCAAACAAGTTCATTAAGTTTATATTGCTAGGAAACAAAGTCCATACTAACATGCAAATATGTCATTAAGAACAGTGGGACAAAATTGTTGAAATGAAAAGAAACTGTGAAAAGTGTATGTAACATTCATTCATCTTCTTCCGCTTAATCCTTTTCGGGTCGGGGGGGGGGGGGGGGGGCTGGAGCCTATCCCAGCATCTTTGGGCGAGAGGCAGGGTACACCCTGGACAGATCGCCAGTCCATCACAGGGCCAACACAGAAAGACAGACAACCATTCACTCTCACAGTCATACCTAAGGACAATTTAGAATCCCCAGTTTGGTGCCAATTAACCTAACTTGCATGTTTTTGGCATGTGGGAGGAAACCGTAGAAATCCCGGAGTAAACCCACGCAGACACGGGGAGAACATGCAAACTCCACACAGATCACTGTTGGTCGGGGGCTGGGATCGAACCCAGGATCCCCTGGCCAAGGGTGAGTTGCTGTGCTGCCGCAGTGCTAACCACTCCACCACCGTGCCGCCCATGAATTCAGTAATTCACAGTGACATGCTCACTTACTTATTTAGTATTTTTTGTAATAATGTGATGCCCAAAAAATCATCGGTGGCCCTCCGCCCTCCCTGGAGGACATCTCCAGATCCTCCTATCTCAGAAAGATCAAGGTCAAAGGCCATCACAGGCGACCCCTCACATCCCGCCCACCACCTGTTTGACCTGCTTCTCTCTGGACGATGGTTCAGATCACCCAGGTCTCACACCTCCAGACTGAGAAACAGTTTCTTCCCATGAGCCATCCAAACTGCAGTCAGAGGCCCCAGCCCCCTCCCTCCGAACACTCATGTACAGAACTGAGGACCTTTATTAATCATAATAACACACCTGTCTTTGCACTGTGCACTTTCATTTATATTGACCCATTTGTGAAACCACTACCATTCCTGTGTATATTTTTCCATAATCCTTGGGCCATTTTATTCAATCGTGTGTTCTGCATTCCACACTTTTATGCACATGTTCATCTGCAAAGCCCCTACCATACTTGTGTGTATTCCCATAATCCTGGGCTATTTTATTTTTATTTCAGTCGTGTGTTTAATCGTGTGTTCTGTAACCGTGCTTTTATCTACGCAATAGCCTGGTGGAGCACCCACAATTTTGTTGTACTGTACAACTGTACAATGACAATAAAGTCTATTCTATTCTGTTCTATAATAAAGAGGACCTATTATGGCCATTTCCAATTTAATAGTCTCAGCTACTGGACTACCTCTGCATGACACACATTTCAAAATAACCCTTATTTAACCAAATTTCCTGCAGTTGTTCTGTGTATAATGATCCCAAAGCTTTATAACAGCACAATGAAGGTTTTCCACCTTAAAATAGTGTTTCCAAAATCTTTATGAGGGTACATCAAACTTTGACTGGGCTAAAGTCCCTTAAAATCTGAAGTTTACATATAATTATCAAGGAAAGAATGTCAGATCATTTAGCAGTATATACATTTATTAGTAATCATCATCATCATCATCATCATCATCATAGCAGTCTGTCATGGGTGACAATGACTGTTTCATTTAGGTCTGATCAGCAATATTAATGGCATTACAGTGGACAGAGCAAAATAACATCAAGAAAGTCATAATTGTCATGATCTGACCACGGCGGATTCTGCCATGCTCAGTCTCATTGCCTCTTTCCATATTTGTATAGTTGTATTTTTGAGTTCTAGTTCCTGTTATTTTATCCTTGGTTGGCTTTCATATATTGTCATGAATGCACCCCTCCGGGGCAGAAAGACAGGCTCACGCACAGACTACAGTGTGACATTTAATAACAGACAAACGGTGCATGGTGAACAAAAAATTACACATAAGGTAAACTTACAGACTAACACTCCGGAGCCGACATCACTCCACGAGTGTTGAGGAGAGTCCAGTTAAATATTCAAATAAGACTGCCGCACTGAACAATGAGTAGCCAGAGTTTAAATAACACACAGACAAATGAGGCACAGGTGACCTGATTAATCAATTACATACAGCAGTGCAGGCAGGGAATAACCCTAGGTAGTAGGTGGGTGAGACTGGCAAGAGGGAAGGGCTCAGAAGGTAAACAAACCAAAATATATACACACAGAACTGTAAACATAATATCTACAGACAGAAAAATGCTCAAGACTACAAAAAGGGAGTCTTAGCGCTGAGAACAACGCTCAGAAACATGACACATATCTTGTATTGTTTCTTAGTGTGGCTTATTTTTCCTGTTTACGTTCATTGTAGTTTTGTTATTTATATAATTGGGTTTACTTGTATTTTTCCTTCAGTCTTTATTTGTCATCATTTTAGTTATCGCATTATATTTGTATTTTGCCAGTTTCCTCTCTCTCTCTCTCTCTCTCTCTCTCTCTCTCTCTCTCTCTCTCTCTCTCTCTCTCTCTCTCTCTCTCTCTCTCTGAGTGGGTGTGGTCGTGAGTGCGAGCTGAGAGCGTGTGACAGCGTGAGTGAATTATTTCAAACTTTTCTCTATCTTTTGGTGTTTAAGGTGTTTTTTTTGTTAAATAATCTTAATTTTTGTTGTCTTCTGTAGCTGGGGTGGGGTAGGCGTTTTGGGAGGGGGGTTTCTGCTGCCAGCTCTGCTGGTCAGCATGGTTTTGGAGCGAGGCTCCGGTTTTGAGCAGCTGACACGCCGACATGCTGTCAAACTGACACCGGCTGTCAGCTGCTCGGTGGAGGAGTGTAGTCTGGCTGTGGGGGAGCTGGTCGGTTATGAAAGCATTAGATCAGCTTCTAGAATGAATAGTGCCGTGGTGATTTTCCTGGATAGTATTGAAAAAGTTAACCGGGTAGTGGAGAGCGGGGTTGTGATTAAAGACACACTGGTTCCTGTTCTGTCTCTGGTGAATCCCGCGAAGAGAATTACCATCTCAAATGTCCCACCATTTTTAAAGAATGAGCTGTTGGAGAAGGAGCTGTCGAGACACGGGCAGCTTTTGTCCCCGATTAAGCACATCCCTCTCGGTTGTAAGTCCCCGCGTTTAAAGCATGTCATGTCTTTTAGGCGACAGGTGCTCATGATTTTAAAGAATAGCGAGGAAAGCCTCAACCTCGTGTTTAAATACCGGATTGACGGCTTTGATTATACCATCCACGTCACCTCCGATAATATGAAGTGTTTCGGCTGCGGAATGGAGGGACATTTGATTCGATCATGCCCTCAGGGAGTGGGGGGTGATCACTCGGGGGAGGCCGCTAGTGCGGCCTCGGGGCCGTCTGGTGACGGAGCGGCTTTGCCGCCCTCCGAGGCTGACGGCGCTGCTGCGCTGTCGGGCGTTTCGGCCGAAGCCGCGGGGCCGTCTGGCGGCGGCGCTTCGGCCGAGGCCGCGAGGCTGTCTGGCGGTGGGGCGGCTTTGCCGCCCTCCGCAGCCGGCCTGTCGATCATAACTGAAACAGCAACAACAGTTAAAGCACATCGCGGGGCTGCTGCACAGACCAACATTGCAGACAAGGGTGAGATTACCGAGAGGGATCACGCTGAGGGTCAGACAGAGGAGCCAAATGAGGCCCAGGTAGATGGTGGGACCAGAAAGATGAATATAAAAGCACAGCACAGGGTGAGCGAAAGACAGGAAGAGACAGCTACCAGGGTGGCTGAGTCAGTGTTGGAGGATGAGGATGACATCGAAATAGATGAAGAGTTATGTAAAATCCCCATCAAGCGGAAGAATTTGGAAACCAAACAGCAGAGGGTCAAAGTAAAAAGGGTTGTCAAAGACAGTTCTGAGGTTTCTCTATCTCAGCCAGATTCTTATGCTGGGTCTGAGATAGAGAGTGATGGTGAAAGCAGTGATGATGTGGCCAGTGGAGGCGGTTACCCCTTCACAAAAATACAGAAGTTTTTGCAGGACACTAAGGGGGTCAGAATGGTTAAAGTTGAAAGCTTCTTCCCTGATCTAAAACGCTTTGTTGACTCTGCTCGGGCCTACATGAAAAATAGGGGAGAGCTTGAGCAGGAAAGTTTTACTGATCAGGAGATCTACAGACTAAAAAAGCTTGTACTAAAAGTTAAGAACCAAATTGCCCAGGATGATTAGTCTTTTATCGCTCATTCTTTCTTTTCTGTTTTTATATTGGCTTTGCCCTCTTATATACATGTGTAGTTTTAATTTTGGCACACTCAACATCAATGGAGCAAGAGAAATGTCCAAGCGAGCGAGTGTTTTTACTCTTGCAGAATGCAAGAAAATTAATGTTCTGTTTGTTCAGGAGACTCATAGTTCTGAGGACAATGCTGCTGACTGGAGGAGGGAATTTCAGGGTGAAATTATTTTTAGTCATAGAAGCAGCAAATGTGGTGGGGTGGGTATTTTATTTTCTCGAGATTTTATTCCACTTTCTTATGACATTGATGAGATAATTGCAGGCCACATTTTAAAAGTTCGAGCTGTTTTTGAGAATGTGAAAGTTGTTTTTATAAATGTGTATGCTCCAACCGTAGGCACAGAAAGATTGGCCTTTTTAAATATTTTAGATGACACGATCAAAAATTGCAGTGATGATGACTTTTTATTTGTGGGAGGTGATTTTAATTGTACAGAAAATCCTCTTATGGATAGGAATCACCCAGAGCCACATGCTGCATCCCAAAGAGTTTTAAAAGGTTTCATAGAAGCTCATGATCTGTGTGATGTGTGGAGGAATTTTCATGGCAAGGCTAGACAATACACGTGGAGCCATAGAAAGGACAATATTTTGTCCTTAGCTAGACTGGATAGGGTTTACAGTTTTAAGCACCATTTTAGCATTTTTAAAAGTGCTTTTATAGTCCCTGTTGGCTTCACAGATCATTCCCTGGTTCAGTGTTGTGTTTTTATCAAGAATATAAAGTGCAGTAGTGCATACTGGCATTTTAACACGTCACTTTTATCGGATAACAGTTTTAAAACTGCTTTTATGTTTTTTTGGAGTAATTTTAAATTGACAAAATCAAATTTTAGTTCTTTGCAGCAGTGGTGGGATGTAGGGAAGAGCCAAATAAAGAATCTGTGCCTACAGTATACTCGCAATGTCTCTGGAGACTTGGCCAGGTCTGTCAGGGACCTGGAGAGAGAAGTAGTGGAGCTGCAGTCTTTGGCAGGCTCCACAGGAGAAAGAGGACATTTTGAGGCCCTCAATGGCAAAAAGTCTGTTCTAACTGACCTACTGGGTGTGGCTGCCAGGGGCGCTGTGGTACGCAGTAGGTTCCAGAACATCGCACTAATGGACGCTCCATCTCATTTTTTCTTTGGTCTGGAGAGGAAGAATGGTCAGAGGAGGATGATCCACTCTCTCAGCTCCGAGGACGGGCGGCCGATCCATGAGTCTGTGGAGATCCGTCGCTTTGCAGTTGCTTTCTACAAGGATCTCTTTAAGAAAGAATTTGTTGAGAATCCACACGCACTGAGTCATTTTTTGACGGACTTGCCAAAAGTGATGGCTGGCGTGAATGCGGAGCTGGAGAGCGGGATCACTCTGCAAGAACTGGCAGTGGCTGTCCAGTCTCTTCAGTGTGGAAAAGCCCCAGGGATAGATGGCCTACCAGCGGAGTTCTACAAGGCGTTCTGGTCTGAGATCTGTGAGGACTTGCTGGAAGTACTGTCTGACAGTCTGCGGAAGGGTCACCTGCCCCTAAGTTGTAGGAGAGCAGTCCTCACCCTCCTTCCAAAAAAAGGCGACTTGAAAGACATTAAGAACTGGCGTCCGGTGGCCCTCCTCTGTACTGACTACAAAATTCTCTCCAAAGTGTTGGCTACCAGACTGAGGAAGGCGATGGAGCAGGTCATCCATGTAGACCAGACCTACTGTGTACCTGGTAGGTTGGTTACAGACAACATTTTTTTAATTCGTGATGTTTTGGACCTCTCCAGCTCATTGGTCAAAGAACTTGGTCTTATTTCAATAGACCAAGAAAAGGCGTTTGACCGAGTTGAACATCCATACCTTTGGCAGACATTAGAGGCCTTTGGTTTCAGCTCAGGGTTCATCGCCATGATCCAGGCTTTGTATAGAGACATTGAGAGTATTCTTAAGATTAATGGTGGTTTGAGTGCTCCTTTCAAAGTTGAGAGGGGTGTCCGACAGGGCTGCCCCCTCTCAGGTATGCTGTACTCTCTTGCCATTGAGCCCCTCCTTTGTAAACTAAGGCAAGGCCTCACTGGTTTTAAAGTCCCCAACTCTGACTCTGTTTTTAAAGTGTCTGCCTATGCTGATGACGTTGTTGTTTTTACAAGAAATCAAAACGATGTAGACTACCTTTTAAGAACTGTTAATCTTTTTGGTGAGTGCTCCTCAGCGAGAGTGAATTGGGGTAAGAGTGAAGCTGTTGTGGTGGGGGGGAGACCACAAAAAATTGCCCTACCTGGTGGCCTCTCGTGGACACAAGGTGGTTTTAAATATCTTGGTGTGTTTTTAGGAAATCAGACTTTTACTGAGAAAAATTGGGAGTGTTTTTTAGAAAAAACTGAAGGAAGACTAAAAAAATGGAAATGGATTCTGCCAAACTTGTCCTTCAGAGGTCGTTTTTTAATTATCAACAACTTGATTGCTTCAATGCTGTGGCATCGACTGTCTTGTCTGGACCCTCCACCCAATTTGCTGGCCAGAGTGCAATCTATAGTCGTGGACTTTTTCTGGGACCGTCTTCACTGGGTTCCACAGAGTATCCTGTTTTTACCGAGGGAAGAAGGTGGTCAAGGGCTCATCCATCTGGCCAGCAGGGGGGGCTGTCTTTCGCCTGCAGTTCATTCAGCGACTGCTGAGTGGCCCCCTTGACCTTGTGTGGAGACCTATTGCCAGGGCTGTCCTGGCTCGCTGTGGAGGGCTTGGACTAGAGGAGTCGCTGCTTTTAATGGATTTAAGGGGCCAAAAACTCCCAGAACTTCCCCAGTTTTACCAAAGTGCTTTTAAAATCTGGGGACTTTTTAAAAAGAACTCTCCCCAGGCTTCCTTGTCGCCTTTCTGGCTTTTAAAGGAACCACTTGTGTTCGGGACCCGTTTTGATGTGGGCAATGTTTTAGGACCTTCTGTTTTAAAAAAGTTTATTTTTGCAAAGGTTACAACGCTGGGACATTTGGTGAATTTATGTGGTCCTAACTTGGACAATGCTGTTGCCCTGTGCTCGGCTCTTGGCGTCTCTTCAGTCAGAGTTATAATGAACTTGTTGAAAGATTGGAGAGACTGCCTGTCTGCAGAAGAACACTCTGCTATTGTTTTACACTGCGAAAACTCTGTACAAACTGCTGATGAACCTTTTCCTTTTAGTATTTTATCTCCTGATTTTAAAGATGGCACTGGTGTGTTTTTAAACTCTGAGCACATTAACATTTGTGACTCTCCTGGTAAAAAAATGTATGGACTTTTGGTGAAAATTCTAAATGTGAATAAGTTAAAAGGTCGAGCTGATACACCATGGAGGAAACACTTGGGTCTGGGTCCTGAGGTGAGGCCTGCCTGGAGAGCACTCTATAAACCACCATTAACTAAGAAGGTTGGAGACCTACAATGGCGAGTTTTACATGATGCTGTGGCTGTAAATGCTTTTATCTCTCTTTTAAACCCAAATGTTGTTGAGGTTTGTCCATTTTGTCCTCAGAAAGAAACTGTGTTCCATTGTTTTCTGGACTGTAACAGACTGCAATTGTTGTTTGTTTTTTTGGGGAAGCTGTTTTATCTGTTTGGAGAAGTCTTTTCCCAGCAGATTTTTATCTTGGGCTTTCCATATAGACAGAGGACTAAGAAAAAGAGTGAACTCTTAAATTTCATCCTGGGTCAGACTAAAATGGCTATTTATGTTAGTAGGAAAAGAAAAATTGAACAACTGCTGGATTGTAATGTAAAAGACATGCTGGTTGGCATGATTAAGGCTCGAATAGTGATTGATTACAATTACTATCATCTGATGCAGAATGTTGAAACCTTTGAGGCTATGTGGTGCTTTAAGCACATCCTGTGTTGTGTTAAGGAGGGGAAAATTATCTATGGTATAATCTTGATGTAAGAAGCAAGTTTTTTGTTTTAGTTTTCCTCGTTTGGTTACTTGTGTCTTTGATTTCTTGTCAGTGAGACATTTTTCTTTTCCATTGCTTCTTTTAGTTGTTGTGTTTTTCTGTTGAATTTGTGACAATAAAGGTGTGTTGAAAAATCAAAAAATCTCTCTCTCTCTCTCTCTCTCTCTCTCTCTCTCTCTCTCTCTCTCTCTCTCTCTCTCTCTCTCTCTCTCTCTCTCTCTCTCTCTCTCTCTCTCTCTCTCTCTCTCTCTCTCTCTCTCTCTCTCGCGCATGCGTGGGCGTTTGTGGGAGCAGGGGTGTGGAGTGGTGTCGAGTGAGTACTTTAAACTTTGTATTTTCTAACTTTTTCTCTATCTTGTGTGTTCGAGGTGTGTGTGTTTAATATAGTGGGTTGAGTGTGTGTGTGCTGGGGTGTGAGTGTTGGAGTGAGTGTGTTGGGGAACGGTAGCTTCTGCTGCCGGTTTTTCCCGGCCGGCATCATGCCGGTGATTGATGGTGGTGTGGAGTTTGAGCGCTTAACCCGGCGTCATGGTGTGAGAATCCTCCCGACAGTTCCCTGTTCTGTGGAGGAGGCCAGCCTCGCTGTAGGACAGGTGGTTGGGCATGGCAGCATAAAATCAGCATCGAGGATGAACAGCGCAATTGTGATCTTTCTGGATTCGACTGAGAAAGCTGATCAGGTGGTGGCACAGGGAGTGGTTATAGGTGACACTTTTACTCCCGTTTTACCGCTGGCGAATCCGTCTAGGAGGATCACCATCTCAAACGCTCCTCCTTTCGTTAAAAATGATCAGCTGATTAGAGAGTTGTCCCGTTTTGGCCAGGTTGTGTCCCCTATCAGAATGGTCTCTCTGGGTAGTAAATCACCTCTGCTGAAGCATGTTGTATGTCATAGGAGGCAGTGTTTCATGGTGTTGAAAGACAGCTCTGCTGAACTGAATGCGTCTTTTAATTTCAGGATTGACGGCTTTAGCTACTTGGTGTTTGCAACATCTGAAACCATGAAGTGTTTTGCGTGTGGCGCAGAAGGCCATCTTATTAGGTCATGTCCTGAAAAGGCGAACACAAAGAGCACTGGCGGTAAGAAAGGTGACGCCGCTGTTTCTGGTGGTCCGGAGGGTAGCGCTACATGTGGTGCGGCGGATGCCGCTGCGGCGCCCGCTCCTGCTGGGGCGGTCGCGGCCGCGACTGCGGCCGCGTCCGCATCCGCGGCCGCGTCCGCATCCGCGTCCGCGTCCGCGTCCGCGTCCGCGTCCGCGTCCGCTTGTGCTGGGGCGGCCGCGGCCGCCTCTGCTGGGGTGGCCGCGGCGGGCGCGGTAGTTGCCCCCCCAAACAGTGATGGTGGGGAATTACTGTCTGGCGGCAGCTCTGATCATTGTGACGAGCCTCTCGCCCGGGGTAAACAGGTGGAGGGTGTAAGTAAAAGTGCAGTTAAACGAAGGAACGTAAATGAACAGACTTTGCAGGCGGGGGAGGAGCGGTTTGAGGCTGTAGGGGACACACACAGCAAACACTGCATGACAAACGTTGCAGTTCATGAAGAAATGCAGGAATGTAGTTTTGCTGAAGAGGATCCTTTTAAAGCTGCACAAAAAAGAAAAAGTGCTGAAAACTTACAGAGCTCTGCTAAATCTAGTAGGGTTGGGAAGTTAGATTTACTAGATGAGAGCGTCTCTGACGAAAGTGGAGCTGAGTCTGAAATGATGCAGACGCAGACGCAGGAGGAGCAAAGCTCCTATTGTTTTTCCAAAATTAGGCAATTTCTCCAGGTGACCAAGGGGAGCAGAGCTGTGAAAGTGGAAAATTACTTTCCAGATCTGGAGTTATTTGTGGCATCAGCTCGCAAGCTGATGAAACTGAATGATGGGAATGAGACTTTTACTGATCAGGAAATTTTTCGTTTAAAGAAACTGGTTGTCAAACTGAAATCACAAATTACTAACAGTCATGTTGACTCTTAGTTTGTTTCTTCCCTTTTATGCTATGTGTGTGTTTTTTTACTGTACCCTATTTTTATCCTTTTTAATGCCCCACCTTAGAATTGGCACTCTCAATATTAATGGGGCCAGGGATGATGTAAAAAGGGCCTCTTTATACAAGCTTTTTAATTTAAAGAAACTTGACGTGCTGATGGTCCAGGAGACTCACAGCACTGTGGACATTGAGAGCCATTGGAGAAAAGAGTGGGATGGCTGCATTTTTTTTAGCCACAAATCCAGTAGCAGTGGGGGGGTGGCTGTACTTTTCTCTAGGGGTTGTGTGCCTGTCTCTTATGAGGTAGAAGAGGTGGTGAGAGGTCATTTCCTCTTATTAAAGGTACAGTTTGAAAACGTGAACTTCGTTTTTATAAACGTGTATGTGCCAACACAGAGAGCAGAGAGGATCAGGGTCTTTGACGTGCTTTCGGATACGGTTAAGTCCTGTGATCCAAATAGTTTTTTATTTCTGGGGGGTGATTTTAACTGTACATTAAACCACAGACTAGACAGGAACCATCAGGAGCCTCACCCTGCTTCTGCCAATAGGCTGAGAGAACTGGTGAAAACACATGAAATGGCCGATGTGTGGAGATCACATCATGGGGACCAGAGGCAGTACACCTGGAGCCATGTCAAAGATAACCTTTTATCTATGGCTAGGTTAGACCGTTTTTATGGTTTTAAACATCAAATGAGTGTTTTTAAAAATAGTTGTATCTGTCCTGTTGGTTTCACTGATCACTGCCTGCTGTTTTGTTCTGTGTTTATTGAAAATGTAAAGTGTAAGAGTGCTTTTTGGCATTTTAACAATACACTTTTAAATGATGTGTTTTTTAAAGAGGTTTTTCATGATGTTTGGAAGTCACACAGGGAACAAAAACCCTCTTTTAGTTCTCTCCAATTGTGGTGGGATTTTGGTAAGGCCCAGATAAAACAACTCTGCCAACAGTACACTCAAAATGTCACTCGTAGCTTGACCCAATCCTTGAAAGTTCTGGAGACTGAGGTGGTAGAACTAGAGGAGTTGCTCAGTTCTACAGGAAAACAGGAGCACTTAGAGGCTCTCAAGTCAAAAAGGTCAGCCTTGGCTAGCTTGCTAGGGGTCACCGCACAGGGTGCTCTGGTCCGCTCACGCTACATGGATGTAGCTCTGATGGACTCGCCCTCCCAGTACTTTTTTGGACTGGAGGGGAAAAATGGACAGAGAAAGCTCATTCACTCCTTGTTGGGCGATGACGGGAGAACAATCTCCACAGCAGCAGAGATCAGGAAACACGCTGCTAGCTTTTACAGTAAATTGTTTAGAGCAGAGTGGAGGGAGGACACGTCACTGGGCCAGGTTTTCCTTGATGGTCTTCCAGTGCTCTCAGAGGGACCTTGTTGCCGGCTTGGATGCGTGTGGCGCAGAAGGCCATCTTATTAGGTCATGTCCTGAAAAGGCGAACACAAAGAGCACTGGCGGTAAGAAAGGTGACGCCGCTGTTTCTGGTGGTCCGGAGGGTAGCGCTACATGTGGTGCGGCGGATGCCGCTGCGGCGCCCGCTCCTGCTGGGGCGGTCGCGGCCGCGACTGCGGCCGCGTCCGCATCCGCGGCCGCGTACGCATCCGCGTACGCGTCCGCGTACGCGTCCGCGTACGCTTCTACTTCTGCGGGGGCGGCCGCGGCCGCCTCTGCTGGGGTGGCCGCGGCGGGCGCGGTAGTTGCCCCCCCAAACAGTGATGGTGGGGAATTACTGTCTGGCGGCAGCTCTGATCATTGTGACGAGCCTCTCGCCCGGGGGTAAACAGGTGGAGGGTGTAAGTAAAAGTGCAGTTAAACGAAGGAACGTAAATGAACAGACTTTGCAGGCGGGGGAGGAGCGGTTTGAGGCTGTAGGGGACACACACAGCAAACACTGCATGACAAACGTTGCAGTTCATGAAGAAATGCAGGAATGTAGTTTTGCTGAAGAGGATCCTTTTAAAGCTGCACAAAAAAGAAAAAGTGCTGAAAACTTACAGAGCTCTGCTAAATCTAGTAGGGTTGGGAAGTTAGATTTACTAGATGAGAGCGTTTCTGACGAAAGTGGAGCTGAGTCTGAAATGATGCAGACGCAGACGCAGGAGGAGCAAAGCTCCTATTGTTTTTCCAAAATTAGGCAATTTCTCCAGGTGACCAAGGGGAGCAGAGCTGTGAAAGTGGAAAATTACTTTCCAGATCTGGAGTTATTTGTGGCATCAGCTCGCAAGCTGATGAAACTGAATGATGGGAATGAGACTTTTACTGATCAGGAAATTTTTCGTTTAAAGAAACTGGTTGTCAAACTGAAATCACAAATTACTAACAGTCATGTTGACTCTTAGTTTGTTTCTTCCCTTTTATGCTATGTGTGTGTTTTTTTACTGTACCCTATTTTTATCCTTTTTAATGCCCCACCTTAGAATTGGCACTCTCAATATTAATGGGGCCAGGGATGATGTAAAAAGGGCCTCTTTATACAAGTTTTTTAATTTAAAGAAACTTGACGTGCTGATGGTCCAGGAGACTCACAGCACTGTGGACATTGAGAGCCATTGGAGAAAAGAGTGGGATGGCTGCATTTTTTTTAGCCACAAATCCAGTAGCAGTGGGGGGGTGGCTGTACTTTTCTCTCGGGGTTGTGTGCCTGTCTCTTATGAGGTAGAAGAGGTGGTGAGAGGTCATTTCCTCTTATTAAAGGTACAGTTTGAAAACGTGAACTTCGTTTTTATAAACGTGTATGTGCCAACACAGAGAGCAGAGAGGATCAGGGTCTTTGACGTGCTTTCGGATACGGTTAAGTCCTGTGATCCAAATAGTTTTTTATTTCTGGGGGGTGATTTTAACTGTACATTAAACCACAGACTAGACAGGAACCATCAGGAGCCTCACCCTGCTTCTGCCAATAGGCTGAGAGAACTGGTGAAAACACATGAAATGGCCGATGTGTGGAGATCACATCATGGGGACCAGAGGCAGTACACCTGGAGCCATGTCAAAGATAACCTTTTATCTATGGCTAGGTTAGACCGTTTTTATGGTTTTAAACATCAAATGAGTGTTTTTAAAAATAGTTGTATCTGTCCTGTTGGTTTCACTGATCACTGCCTGCTGTTTTGTTCTGTGTTTATTGAAAATGTAAAGTGTAAGAGTGCTTTTTGGCATTTTAACAATACACTTTTAAATGATGTGTTTTTTAAAGAGGTTTTTCATGATGTTTGGAAGTCACACAGGGAACAAAAACCCTCTTTTAGTTCTCTCCAATTGTGGTGGGATTTTGGTAAGGCCCAGATAAAACAACTCTGCCAACAGTACACTCAAAATGTCACTCGTAGCTTGACCCAATCCTTGAAAGTTCTGGAGACTGAGGTGGTAGAACTAGAGGAGTTGCTCAGTTCTACAGGAAAACAGGAGCACTTAGAGGCTCTCAAGTCAAAAAGGTCAGCCTTGGCTAGCTTGCTAGGGGTCACCGCACAGGGTGCTCTGGTCCGCTCACGCTACATGGATGTAGCTCTGATGGACTCGCCCTCCCAGTACTTTTTTGGACTGGAGGGGAAAAATGGACAGAGAAAGCTCATTCACTCCTTGTTGGGCGATGACGGGAGAACAATCTCCACAGCAGCAGAGATCAGGAAACACGCTGCTAGCTTTTACAGTAAATTGTTTAGAGCAGAGTGGAGGGAGGACACGTCACTGGGCCAGGTTTTCCTTGATGGTCTTCCAGTGCTCTCAGAGGACCTTGTTGCCGGCTTGGATGCTCCACTGTCTCTGTCTGAGCTGCATACGGCGCTAATGAGCCTCCAGAATGGAAAATCACCAGGCATAGATGGTCTCTCTGTGGACTTTTTTAAGGAATTCTGGCCCCTGCTTGGTCCAGACCTGCTGGAGGTTCTCCAAGATAGCTTGGAAAGGGGGACCCTACCCACGACCTGCAGGAGGGCCATCATCACACTGTTGCCGAAAAAGGGGGACCTCCAGAGCCTAAAGAACTGGAGGCCAGTCTCTCTGCTCTGCACAGACTACAAGATTCTCTCAAAAGCTCTGGCCCGAAGACTGAGAAAGGTGATGAGCGAGCTCATTCATGTAGACCAGACTTACTGTGTGCCTGGCAGGCTGATTAGTGACAACGTCACTTTAATTCGGGATATTTTGGAGGTCTCTGGTTCATTGGCGGTAGAAACTGGTTTGATTTCAATTGACCAGGAAAAGGCGTTTGATCGGGTTGAACACCAATATTTATGGACAGTTTTAACAGCTTTTGGGTTCAGCCCAGGCTTCATAGCCAGGATACGGGTCTTGTACAGTGACATTGAGAGTGTGCTGAAGATAAATGGGGGCCTGTCTGCCCCTTTAAAAGTCCAGAGGGGGGTTCGGCAGGGCTGCCCTCTCTCAGGGATGCTGTACTCCCTCGCCATAGAGCCTTTGCTTCACTGCCTGAGAAGGGATCTATCAGGAGTTACTTTTCCTGGCTGTGACACCACGTTCAAGCTGTCGGCCTATGCAGATGATGTAGTCATTCTGCTAAACAAGCAGAGTGACATTGACGTTCTGGTTAGGAGTGTCAATCTTTTTGGCCAACTTTCCTCTGCAAAGATAAACTGGGGAAAAAGCGAGGCTCTGATGGTGGGGGAGAAACTAGAAAATCAGCTTACGCTGCCGGGTGGGTTGATTTGGAAAAAAGGAGGTTTTAAGTATCTTGGCGTCTTTATTGGAAATCAGCAGTTTGAGCAAAAAAATTGGGATGGGGTCATAGAGAAGATTAACGGGAGACTAAACAAGTGGAAGTGGCTAATGCCAAGAATATCTTTTAGAGGAAGAGTGCTCATTTTAAATAATCTTGTTTCCTCATCCCTGTGGCACCGCCTCATGTGCATGGACCCCCCTGCTGGTTTGTTGTCCAAAATTCAGTCTGTTTTGGTGGACTTTTTTTGGGGGGGTGGACTCCACTGGGTTCCTCAAGCCCTGTTATTTCTTCCCAAAGAGGAGGGGGGGCAAGGAGTGATTCATTTAGCTAGTAGAGGTGCTGCTTTTAGACTGACTTTCATACAGAGACTGCTGACGGGCCCCCAGGACCTGGTATGGAGGCCTTTGGCCTGTGTTATTTTACAGAGAGTCCTTGGGCTTGGGCTAGACCTCCCTGTGTTTTTAATGGATTTTAAGAACTCTAATGCACTGTCTTTACCCAGTTTTTACCGCAGTCTCTTTTCAGTGTGGACTCTTTTTAAAAAACAAAGAGGGCCATGCGATTCCCTCTACTGGTTGTTGAGGGAGCCGCTGGTTTTTGGTGGTCGCCTTGGTGTCCTGCCGGGAGTTGGAAGGACCTTCCTTGATAGGCTGTGTTCCAGGAACATTCTCACTCTGAAGCAAGTGGTGGAACTGGCTGGTCCTGGCCTCAACAACGCCTCAGCTTTAGCAGCTCATCTTGGTGTCAGGTCGATTCGTTTCATCGATGGTCTTCTTGCACACTGGAAACAGGAGCTTCATGGACTTGAGCACTCCCTACTCTTGGACTTTAGCAATGGCACGCTGCAGCCAGAAAGCACTGACCCCTTTCCCTCTCTCACGCTCTATATGGACTTTGACGTCGCTCCTTGCTCCTTACTGGCATTCTGTGCTCCCACTGGTGTGGACTTTGGAGGAGCCAGTGGTAAGGCACTCTACAGACTGGTGGTGATGGCACTCAACAAGGACCGATTGAACACCTGTGTGGACACTCCTTGGAGAGCCTATTTTAAACTAGGAAAAGGGCATCGGCCTGCCTGGAGGGCTTTTTACAAAGCCCCTCTCCCTAAGAGACATGGAGACTTACAGTGGAGGGTCCTGCATGGTATTATAGCTGTCAATGCTTTTGTTTCTGTGATTAACAGCAGTGTCAGTGATCAGTGTGTTTTTTGTTCCTCTAGGGAGACTGTTTTTCATTGTTTTATTGAATGTCAGCGCCTGAGTGGCCTCTTTGAACTTCTCTTCTCTCTCTCTCTCTCTCTCTCTCTCTCTCTCTCTCTCTCTCTCTCTCTCTCTCTCTCTCTCTCTCTCTCTCTCTCTCTCTCTCTCTCTCTCTCTCTCTCCTTTCCGCTTCCGGTGGGTGCGAGTGAGAACGTGAGTGAGGAGGTGTTGGGTGTGTGAGTGAGGAGTTTTGGATTATACTTTTTCACAACGTTTGGACTTTTCCTTTATCCTTTGTTATTGGCTGCATATTCAGGTAAGTTTATTTCAGTCTTTTGAGTGCGTTTGTGTTTTTGTTTGTTTTTTTGGCGTTTTGCTAGAGGATGGCGTCCTTTGAGACGCCACCTCCGTCTATCCGGCAGGGAGTGAGGATAGTCCCGCCGGATAGCAGCATTGCTGTGGAGGAGGTTCTTCTTGCTGTGGGTGAGAAGGTGGGACATGATATGATCTGCTTTGCCTCAAGAATGAATAAAGTTGTCGTTGTGTTTTTGACTGGTGAGGAATATGTCCATAGTCTGATTGCGAGCGGTGTTGTAATTGGGGACACGTATGTACAGGTGTCCCCGTTATCTGTTCCATCAACGCGCATCACCGTTTCAGGTGTTCCTCCCTTCATCACTAATGAGCAGTTGGAGACGGAGCTTCGCAGATTTGGGAAGTTTGCGGGCCCGTTTAGAACTGTGAGTTTGGGATGTAAGGATAGTAAATTAAAACATGTCAAATCACTTAGGCGCCAGGTATTCATGTTTTTGGACTCGCCCACTCAAACGTTAGAAGTGTCCTTCCGGGTTAAACATGGGGACGGCTCCTACATGGTGTATGCGAGCTCAGGGCAAATGAAGTGCTTTGAATGTGGAGACGTGGGCCATAAACGGTTCGCTTGTCCGCATAAGCAACGGGCGGGAGGCTCTGATGAAGCCGCAGCTGAAACCAGCAGTGCAGCCTCCGCTCATGCCGCTACTACAGATGACGTTGCGGGGCCTTCCGCCGGTCCTGCTCCGGAGCCTGCTGCTGTGTGTGTGGACAGCCCAGCTGTGGCGCCCGCAGCCCAGCTTACGGTTGGGAGCGTGGCTGGTGATGACGCCCAAACAGTCACTGATGGTGCATCAGAATCTAGCTGTGAGAAAAGGCCTGTAAAATCAGCAGCTGTGGTTCCGGTGGATGCTAACGTTTCTGAACAGCTGACGGAACAACACCAGTCAGCTGCTGTAAGTGGCGTTCAGGAAACTGTAGATCACGATCAATCAGCTGGGACAGCTGTATCAAACAGTAAATTAAGTTGTGATGAGGAAATGGATTCTGATTCTGATACTGTGTCTATTGGAGGAACTTGCAGTAAAAGCAAAAGCTTGTACTCATTGGATGAAATAAATGTTTTCCTGGACGAAACCTACAAACGAGCAGTTAAAGTCACTGATTACTTCAGTGACGCCAATAAATTTATTAGATCTGTTAAAGTGCTGGAAAGGCGGGTTGGCCTTGACCTCCTGGATGAGAGAAAACGTTTTCGCCTTAAAAAACACCTAACGGCCCTGCGTAAATCAGCAGGAGGAAAAAAGGTCACACGCACCCGACAGATGAAATAACGTACATGGGTATGCACAGCACGGTGTTCCTATATATCTACTGCTCTTTGCTGTCTCTCCCTGTCTTCTATCTTCTCTATCTCCCTATGCAAAACATAAAATTAGGAACCTTAAATATCAATGGTGGAAGGGGCAATCATAAGAGGGGATTAGTTGGTGAATTGTTTAGACAAAAGAATCTTAACATTTTGTTTTTGCAAGAAACTCATACCACTTCAGCAGATGAAGTGGACTGGGGCTTGTGGTGGAAGGGCCCTTTTTCACTCAGTCATGGTACAAATTTTAGTGCAGGAGTAGCTATTTTGTTTGGGGAATCTGTGAATGCAACAGTTCTTTCTGTAGTGGAGGTAGTGAAGGGCAGGCTGCTCTTTGTTAGGGCAGAAATAGAGAATTCGGTGTTTTGTCTGATCAACATCTATGCTCCAAATCAGGGTTCTGAAAGAACTGCCTTTTTCAATAAACTGAAAAATGAATTGCAGAATTATCACCAAGATCAACTTATTGTTGCTGGTGATTTCAACTGCACCTTAGATTTTACTGTGGATCGAACTAATGCAGAACCTCATCTTCAGTCATCGCGAGTTTTAAAAAATATCACTGTACAGTTTGACCTTTTGGATACATGGAGAATTAAACATGCAAACACTAGACAATATACCTGGGTCAGAGTCGTAGACAATACGGTCAGTGCTGCCAGATTAGATAGGATATATGTTTCTCAAAGTTTTGGCCCAGGAATTCTTCATAGCAACATAAGTCCTGTCGGTTTTACAGATCATCATCTAGCTTCTGTGATGTTAATCATTTCACCAGGGGAAAGAACTAGATCCTATTGGCATTTCAACAATAAGCTCCTTCAAGACGACGCTTTTTGTCATTATTTTGTGTGTTTCTGGGAACACTGGAGGGCTACAAAGCCTCGTTTTAGTTCCTTAGGACAGTGGTGGGAGGTTGGCAAGGTGCAAATTCGCATTTTTTGTCAGCAGTATACTGCAAACTCGACTGCTGTCATCAGAACCAAAGTTTGTGAACTTGAGGACACTGTTAAGAGGCTGGAGGAGAGTTTGATTAGGGATCGGGATTCTACCTCGGGTCCCTTGCTGCAGGCGAAGAGATCGGCCCTGAGCTCTTTGCTGCGGGAAAGAGTGAAGGGAGCACTTGTTAGGTCCCGGTTTACTCAGCTGAAGGACATGGACGCCCCAACGTCCTTTTTTTTCAATCTGGAGAAGTCTGCCGCAAAAAAGAAATTGATGACTTGTTTAAAACTCCCACATGGTCAAATAACTACAGATCCATCTGAGATGAGGAGCCATGCAGTGGATTTTTATGGGGCCCTGTTTGGTGCAGAACCATGCTGTATAGACTCTCGAAATCAACTCTTTGGGGGCCTTCCCAAGCTCAGCCCAGGGGAAAGGGCTGCTCTGGACTGCGAACTGACCTTGGATGAGTTAACTGTAGCAGTCAATCAAATGGCTCTGGGACGTGCACCTGGACTTGACGGTCTCTCTTCTGACTTTTTTAAGCACTTTTGGGACATTATAGGATCAGATTTTTATGACGTTCTAATTGACTGTTATAGAACTGGATCTTTGCCTGTTTCCTGTCGGCGTGCAGTACTATCCCTGCTGCCTAAGAAAGGGGACTTGGCCTTGCTTAAAAACTGGAGGCCCGTTGCTCTTCTTTGCACAGACTATAAGGTGCTTTCTAAAGCCCTATCAAATAGACTTAAAAATGTTTTGGATGTCATCATAGATAGAGATCAAACGTATTGTATTCCTGATCGAACCATTATGGACAATATTTTTCTCATACGTGATGTTCTTAATCTTAGTAAATGTTATGATTTAAAGTTTGGTATTGTGTCTTTGGACCAGGAAAAAGCTTTTGATAGGATTGACCACTCCTATTTATTTTCCACACTTAAGGGGTTTGGTTTTGGCAATATTTTTTTGACATGGGTTAATATGTTATATACTGGAGCTGAGTGTTTGGTAAAGTTGGGGGCAGGGCTGAGTCGGCCAATCCCTGTACATCGGGGAATAAGGCAGGGTTGTCCGATCTCGGGTCAACTGTATAGCTTGGCTATTGAGCCTTTGCTGTGCAGGTTGCGCACTCAGCTGGGTGGTTTGACCCTGCCGGGGCCCTCCAGTAGTTGTCGTCCACTCGTCTTGTCTGCTTATGCAGACGACGTTAACATTTTCATCACATCCCACAGGGATGTACAGTGTTTGGTGGACACTCTATTTATGAAAAAGCATCTTCTGCACGGGTAAACTGGGGCAAAAGTGAGGGTTTATTGGTGGGGCAGTGGACACATCAAGACATTCCTCATCTACCTGGAGGTCTTCTGTGGGGGAAAGCCGGTCTTAAAGTGTTGGGGGTGTTTTTGGGTTCTGAGGACTTTGAAAGCAAGAACTGGGAGGGATGTAAGGAGAAGGTGTGTGCCCGTTTTTCTAAATGGAATTGGTTGCTACCACAGCTGTCTTATAGGGGAAGAGTTCTGGTCGCCAATAATCTGGTCGCTTCGGCTCTTTGGCATAGACTTATCGCTTTGACACCACCCAGGAGCCTGGTGGAGGAGGTCCAGAAGATGATCGTGGGTTTCTTTTGGTCTGGTCGACACTGGGTGCGTGCGGCTGCTCTCTACCTGCCTGTTGCCGAGGGAGGACAGGGCCTGGTTGACATACAGTCCAAGATCACCTGTTTTAGGCTTCAGACTGCGCAACGGTTCCTCTATGGATGTGGCCCCTGCTGGATGGACACTGCAAAACTGCTCCTGAGGAGAGTTGGCCGCTTGGGCTACGACAAGCAGCTTTTCCTCGTGAAATCCGGGGAGGTGGACTTTACTGGACTTACTGCCTTTTATGCCTCTGTTTTGCATGCATGGCAAGGTATGCCTGAGGAGGTATACCTTAGGATGGTATTCCTGAGGAGACACCAGGTATGTGGCTGTTTGAGGAACCGTTGTTTTTCAATGGATTCATGGACACTCAGTTGCTGCAGTCTGTCAGTCTGCGAACCTGTTTAAGAGAGGCGGGCTGCACCAAGCTTGGCCATCTGATGAAGATGTCAACCACGTCCATAGAAACGCTGAGGCGGAAAGCCAATATTACATCCGTCAGACTGGTGCATAGGGTGGTGACGGAAGTGTGTGCTGCCCTGCCACGACCACTGAGAGCCTTTGTGGAAAACCGCACTCTTTCTGATCAATGGGATGAGGACACTGTGTTCAGCTTTCCTGCCCTTTCCGTAAGTCCAGCAGTGGGAGAGTGGCAGGAGGAAGAAGACCACCTGCTGTCTTTCGGAACTCCCCGTCTGGGCAAGTTCCAGGCTGTAGGGAAGAAGGCAGCGTATCACATTTGTGTGAAAGTTCTAAATCTGCGCTCTCTGACGGGGGTAAAACAGTCGAAGTGGGCGGGGTTTTTGGGGCCGGGATTCTCCCCAAAGGGCAGCTGGCGCTCCATGTACAAGCCCCCTATAGAGAAACGGACAGCAGATCTCCAGTGGAGGATTGTGCATGGGGCAATAGCTACAAACAAATACAGAGCACACCTGGATCCTAGTGTTGGGGAGGGTTGTTTGTTTTGTTCACAAGTCGAGACCCTGGAGCACTTGTTTGTTGGATGTTTTCGTTTGTCTGGGCTTTTTGATCTTTTGAAAGTTTGGTTTCATGATTTTGGTGAATGTTTTTCTTTTGGTTTGTTTATTTATGGTCCGAAGTACAAAGTGGCAAAGAAGTCTGTGCATATTTTGATAAACTTCTTGTCTGGTACCGCTAAACTTGCCATTTGGCTGACGAGGAAAAACCGGACTATTAACACTGGCAATGTGGACCCCGTGTCTGTTTTTAAGGCCCTGTTAAAAGTCAGACTCCGGGTGGAGTTTTCTTATTATAAAATGGTGGACAATTTGGAGGAGTTCTCCAATAAATGGACTGTTGGGAGTGTTTTGTGTTCTGTGGGGGAGGGGGATGAGTTATGTTTGAATTTTTGAAATGTGGAACACTTGGGTGGAATGATGGTATGATGGTGATTTTATATTTTTGAATTGTACAATAAAGGGACTTTTTAAACGTCAAACGTCTCTCTCTCTCTCTCTCTCTCTCTCTCCCTCCCCCTCCGGGGTTGCAGCTGTCAGTGGCACTTCCGGGTTTTGACGGTGGCCCTGTCAAGCTGTCTGCCCCGTCTCCTCTCCTCATGACTCACAGCTCATTGTAATCACATTCACCTCCTGTCTGCTCAAGTCATTCACACCTGATGACACTTGTGATAATTGATTGTTTGCCTTATGTAAGATGGGCCTGCTCATCTACTCTTTGTCAGAGTCTCATCATTCTCATCCCCGCGGGAACCCATCTCTGTTTCAATGTGTATTCTGATACTTCTTCCCGTCTTCACCTTGTAAGTTTTGTTCGTGCATTTTTGGATTTATTGTCTTCTTCATTAAATGTCACAAACTGCAGTTCAGCACGTGGGTCTCCCTTCCTGCCTCGAGGGGCGATTCATGACAGTAGACTCTGACCAAGTCGTGACCCAGCTGCTGCAGTTTGTGGAATTTTTTTCCACTCACCTGTTTTTCCACCAGAGCTACAGTACTTTCAGTATTTTCCACGGTTACACCTCTTCGATGGGTAGGCGTGAGTATCCGATGTGCCTGGGATGGGAGGTCTACAGAACGCTTATGGAGATAGATGATCTCATCTCCAATGCCAGCAGGGCTTCAACGGCCAAAGACGCCCTTTGGTGCCTGGGACTCGCAGAGGCGTCTGGCCACCGGTGCCCTCAGCTGGCGGAGTATGCTGAGGGGATGGAGAGGATTTCACTGGTGGTGGACCTATATCGAGAGAGCAGAGGTATGGTGAGGAGCTCCCTGAAGAAGCCTAGGCCTGTGCCGACGGTGAAGCATCCCCAGGTCCTGGTCTCATCGACTCCTCGTCTGTCACCAGCTCTGGCTCCAGCTCCCACGTCGCCAGCTCCAAGATGCCGTCATCCAGCTCCAGACCACTGGAAGAATGCCTCCACCTCCCTGTCAGCAACCCCTCCTTCGCCGAGGGAGAAAACTCCCGCAGCAGTGCCTTCTCTGCATTTTTCTTCTCTGGCTGTTCCATCAGTTTCTTCCTTTTCCGCAGCTGCTTCCTCCCTCTCTTCCTCGGTGTTCCTTGCCACTGCTGAGGGTCCGACTGTTTCTTCTCCGGCTCTGCCCGTCTCCGTATCTGTAGGGGCGGCTCCTCCACAATTCTCTGAGGGGCCCATGACCACAGTTGCCACAGAGAGGGATGACTTAAGACCAGCTGCAACAGAAAACATCATGGCCCGGGAATAAAGGCAAGTGCTTTTTCATTCTTCTTCATTGACACATAAATTATCTTGCCTGATTCCCGGTGGTGAGGCTCAGCCTGTGCAGTCCTCTGAGTTCTCACCACCTGCTGCAGCTATAAACCTTTCAACTGTTCTCTCCGTGTCTCCTCCTTTGCCCCCTGAGTGTCCGCCAGTCCCAGGATTGAAATGCTGGATGTTGGAGGAGCCTGCGGCCCTGAAGGACTTGGTTCCAGCCCCGCAGCCACAGTCCAGACGGAGGGAGAGCACTACTAGTGAGTTGGCGCCTGTGCCGATGACTGAGCATCCCCTGGCTTCAGCAGTGCAGGATCCAGCGCCAGCAGGGAACCAACCTCCTGTCACCACGCTGGGCGACCCACCTGCGTGGGACACTTCGCTGGGAGGTCTCAGGATTGCATCTTCCACCATGTCTGCTGCCGGGACCACCGCAGCAGAGCCGAAGCTGGACCTCCTGAGGGCCGGGCCTGAGACGTTGCCGCCTGGATTGATGGAGTCCTAGATGGCTGGGGAGCTTGAGCTCCGGTAAGTGATCGTCTTTGTTTTCACTGTCTCTGTTTTGGAGAGATCTTGCCTGGCTCTTGGTGGGGGGAGCCAAGTGCAGCCGTCAGCTGCACCTGAGCTCACCTCGCCGGGCTCCACTGCCACTCGTGACCCTGACCCCCAGTCTCTGTCCCGCCTGTCGGAGCATTTCCCCAGGGTCACCGAGGAGTGTCCAACTTCGCCAGAGGTCTCTGTGGGTCCAGCCTCATTGCCCGAGAACTTCATGGGTCCAGCTTCCCCATCGGCTGAGGTCTTCGCAGATGCTCCGTCCCAGCCTGGGGCCTCCATGGGTGCTGCTCACCCTCCTGCTAAGGTCATAGTGGGTACTCCGTCCCAGCCCAGGACCTCCATGGGTGCAGCTCCTCCTCAGTCCGGGTCTCCATGGTTGTTGTGTCCCAGACAGGGGCTGTCATGGGTGCTGCATCCCAGTTTTGGGCCAAAGTGGGTGCTGCGCTACAGCTTGGGACCGCTGTCGGTGCTGCGCTCCAGTGTGGGGGCCACTGTGGGTACAGCCATGTCCCAGTCTGGGGCCACCGTGTGTGCAACTATGGCCCAATCTGGGTTCACCGTGGGTGCAGCCATGATCCAGCCCAGAGCCCCTGCGGGTGCAGCTTTGCTCCAGCCTGGGGCCACCGTGGGTGCAGCTACGCCCCAGCCCGGGGCCACCACAGGTGCTTCCTTGCTCCAGCCCAGAGCCACCGAGGGTGCAACAGGCCAGTCCGAAACAGCCATGGTTCCCTCTCTGTTGGCCGGGGCCGTCGTGGTCCCTTCTCCTCTGCCTGATGTCATCAAGGTTCCCACTCCTCTGCCTGACGTCATCAAGGTTCCCCCTCCCCTGCCTGAGGCCCTTGTGGTCCCCTCTCCTTTGCCCGGGGCCGTCGTGGTTCCCTTTCCTGCGTCCGGGGTCATCAGGGGTTGCCCTTTCCCTGTGGCCACCGGGACTCCTGTTCCTTTCCCTGAGGTTCCCGCTGGCCGGCCATCTGTTCCATTCTGTTCCCCAGTTATCGAACTTACTCCACCACCACTCATCCCTGCTGGGCAGCCACCTCCTGGACTTTCCCATTTGTTGAGGTGACTGAAGGATTCTGGCAGGCTGCAAGACAGACTCTGCCGCTGGCTTGGGGGGCCCACGTTTTCAAGGAGGCCACCCGACTCTTTCCTTCACATCATCTGCCAGGTTTGGGACTTCATTCAACCACCTGAACTGTCCAGCTCTCCGGTCCAGGGGGCGTAGGTGCCTGGGGTTTGCCTAGTGTAGATCCTGAGCGGGGTTCTGTTTTTTGTTCCCTCCTAGCCTGGGTTTTGCTGGGGTGTGAGTCATGAGGGTTTTTCTTATTTTCTCTGGTTTGTTTCGTTCCCTCCGTGCCTGGGTCCCCCTACTCCCACCCGGGGTGGGGTTGTTTTCTTATTTTTGTAGGGTGGGTTTTTTATGTGGGTGGGTCCTTTTTTCTTTTCGATGTTACCCTGGGTGTCTGGAATCCATCCCTTGAGGAGGGGGCTCTGTCACAATCTGAGCATGGGGGATTCCACCATGCTTAGTATCATTGCCTTCTTCCATATTTGTATAGTTGTTGTATTTTTGAGTTCTAGTTCCTGTTATTTTATCATTGGTTGGTTTATACATATCTTGTATTGTTTCTTAGTGTGGCTTATTTTTCCTGTTTATGTTCATTGTAGTTTTGATATTTATATATTTGGGTTTACTTGTATTTTTCCTTCAGTCTTTTTTTGTCATCATTCTAGTTATCGCATTATATTTGTATTTTTTTCAGTTCCTTCTCTCTCTCTCTCTGGGGTTGCAAATGTCAGTGGCACTTCCGGGTTTTACCCTGGTTGTGGGCGGTGCCCCTGTCAAGCTGTCAGCCCCGTCTCCTCTCCTCATGATTCACAGCTGATTGTAATCACTTTCACCTCCTGTCCGCTCATGTCATTCACACCTGATGACACTTGTGATAATTGATTGTTTGCCTTATTTAAGATGGGCCTGCTCATCTACTCTTTGTCAGAGTCTCATCATTCTCATCCCCATTGGAACCCATTCATGTTTCAACATGTATTCCGATACTTCATCCCACCTTCACCTTGTTGTAAGTTTTATTGGTGCACTTTTGGATTTATTGTCTTCTTCATTAAATGTCACAAACTACAGTTCAGTGCATGGATCTCCCTTCCTGCCCCGAGGGGCGATTCATGACAATAATTTGTTCAGATTCATTGTCATCATCAGTGTCATTGCAGTATGTCCTTTGAAAGTAGACCCCAGACATACTTTTTGAAACATATGAGACACTATATCGATTGTACTGCAGCAAAGCAGAAGTCAGATTTATTTGGATTCCAGGACATCAAGGAATCAAGGGGAATGACACTGCAGACTCAATGGCTAAACAGGCTTTAAGACAGAGCACTTTTAAAGAAATACCACTTAGTAAGGCTGAGGCAAAAGCTCTCATATGAAGCCCCATCAAAGACTGGCAGAAATACTGGGATGATGTCACAAAGCGCCCATTTCACAGGCGAAACAAGACACCAAGCATCTCCTGTGAGCTTGTAGCATTTATTAAAGGAAAGACGCACATACAGTGGCGCACGGTGGCGCACAGTGGCGCAGTGGTTTAGCACTGTGGTTTAGCACTGTGGCAGCACAGTTTTACCCTCGGCCGGGGGATCGCGGGGATCATGAGATCGTGGGTTCGATCCCAGCCCCCGACCAACAGTGAGCTGTGTGGCGTTTGCATGTTCTCCCCGTGTTGCGTGGGTTTACTCCGGGATTTCTCCGGTTTCCTCCCGCACACCAAAAACATGTAGGTTTAGGGCGCTCGCGCACGCAGCGACCAGCAGCCGGTGGCTTGTCACCAGACTGCAAACCAAGTCTACCTACGGGTACAAATAAGTAACAAAAAAAAAAAAAAATACAAATAACATAACACTAATAACAGAACAGGGAAAAACCCATGCCGGAGGAAAGCAGAGCTTGCGACCAGGGGGAACAGAACAGCCCGGGAGAAATGGCTGAGGTGCTCAAGGATGCCAGGGAACAAAAGGCAAATACAGCCGGAGCCCACCCAGGGAACAGCGGGGTTCAGTGGCTAAAGGAATTAAGGGACGGAAAGATTACCTGGTCGGAGCTCAACGTGATCTCCTCAACGGCGATGGCAGACAAAACACTCAGACTGCAGCACAACATCTGAGGACGTTTCAGTAGAGCGTGACGACAGAGAAGGTTGTTGTGCCCTTTAAAGGCCAAATGTCACGTAACAGGGTCCTAAAAATGTCTTGAAACTAGATATAAAAGGGAACCGATCCGTTCGGGTCTTGGTGCATATGCTTCAGTAACGCCGGAACATTCGTTAATTTAAAACTGCCGCGCTTGGCCTGACATTACCACTCAGGGCCCCCGGAATCGCCTGGGGAAGAAGGCGGAAGTGACGAAACAGATTGTACCCTAGTTTGATGCTTGGGGTATCCCGATTGATTGTTTATATGGAGACTGGAAGATTGAAGTGAGCAACAAGAAAGAAAAAATTGGATATTTCACCCATACCGTAAAACGGGGCTATAAGGGACAGTGGGGTAATAAGGGACACTTTTCTGGGAAATGTTTTCATACCCGTCAAGTGATACGTTTTCGCCGTATTTTAATACCGGTACAGGGAAAATGCAATTTTAGCAAATATGGGCGTATTGCCATTTCTGTACGCCCAAAAGAAAAATATATGGGAAAAAAAATTAGTGAGTGTGTTGAGGAACACGTCGTGTGTGTGACCCCCACAGCTAGGGGGCTGGCAGAGTGCTCAGCATGAGCTATTCTCACTACAATGAGAAGTGTGGACTCAATCATTAGGCTGATGGCCGGGGCGGGCAGAGCGCTCAGCGTGAGCTATTATCACTACAGTGAGAAGTAGGCTGATGGCCTCACACTTTCTACTGTCTTGCGGCTCCGGAACAGAGAGGAATCGCCTTCCAAATCCAATGCATCACTAGCAGAAGTGATGGTTTGTCATTTTTTTGTGGCAGGGCACAATCTACCCCCATTGGTGGCAGATCACTTCTGATCTGCCACCTGATCTGATCTGCCACATCAGAAATGCTAGAGTCAGCAAAGGCTGCTACTTGGAACTATAACAAGCAGCATCAGTGAACATTTTCTTGTTTCAAGTTCATCCAAGTGCATTAGTGTAACAAAGCTGACAAATAAAAACTCTTTAATTCCAAGTGTATATACAGTATCTAGCTGACAATTAAGAACTATATTCAGAATAATTCTTATTGTGTACTTTCAAATTAAGCAATCTACCTTGTGCTAATGTAAATTTGAAAAATATTTTTGTATTTTTTTTTATTTTATTTATTTTTTTGTGCTACTTGGCTTATTATTTTCACATTACCAAAAAGTTGTGGCTCAAGATTGTGTCCATAAAAGTGTACATTTGAATAAATATGTTTGAAATAAGTCATGTTGCAGGTTTTTTTTGGGGGGGGGCAGTTTTCTTTCATCTGCCGATAAATACAGTTTTTAAGTACTCAGTACAGGTGTGAAAGCCCCCCAATAAGGGAGGCATGAGGTATGCCTTGACAGGTATGTGTTTTAAGTGTAATTCTGCTTTTTTTATTTTGAGCAGGATGCAGAAAAGTGTCCCTTATTACCCAGGGTTATGGCCCTATACACACGATCCTGGGGATTTTAATACAAGTCATTTTCCACAATTACTTCCATTTCATCCTTGATTTTGTTGCTACAACTGAATGAGGAAAGAAAGGGTTCTACTGTAAGCTAGCACCCCACTGTCTCGTCATAATAATGGCTTCCGAAAAATCGATATCTATGGGGCGCCCTCGACAGACCCCCTTCGGCTTCCCAATTTTGCCGGTGGTTATAATTAATTTAAACATCACAGATTTCTTTTGGCTTACCATTCAACATTCTGGAGGCGATTAATGTCCAATTCAATGACATTTTCCACTGGTTCTGCTCTCTGGTCATCGTCGGAACTGTTGTCATCAGACAAAGCATCTGATTCCATCTCGGACGGCTCGAACCTGTAAGGTTCTATGCCTCTGTCACTGTCTGAACCACTGTCATCAGCATCTGGGGTGTCATCTTCCCTGAATTCCAAGTCCGGTTCACCAGAGGACAAAACTAAACTAATTTGTTCACAATCGCTGTCACTTTCCGTCATGGTTGTCCAATGTTGATAAGTGTGAATGTGGATAGGCAGGGCAGCCAGGGTTAAATTTGTGACGTCAACAACATGGCCGCGGTCTGGATTGGCTGTCACACACTGACAGCCGCTAGGGGGGCCTTCGCCTGGTGTATTTTGTGCAATTATGTAAATACGGGTGGGTGATATGGTCTCCGGTATGAATATTTGGTTTAAGCTATGTGTATTTTATCAAAATTCGTTGGCATTTGGAAAAAAAAATTACGTGACATTTGGCCTTTAAATACCCTTGTCATGATGGTTAACAGGTGTGGATCCATGAGTTGAGAAAATAACAGAATGAATAGCAGCTGTGCAACTCCAAACAGTTTGACAGCCGGAAGCTGCACAGCGTTGTCAAAATAAAACACAACCAGAAACCAAAAAGATACAAACACAACAGAACCCAAAATGTACATAATACTACAGATACACAAAGACAAGAATTAAACAGGAACCAAGTAAAGCCGACATGACAACAAAGAAACAAGCAAACAGAAAACACTAAACTAGACAGGGAACTGGGCACAGCACCCACCCGTGCCCCAGGATCATGACAGAGCCCCCCCCCCTTCCTCAAGGGGTGGAACCCAGGCATCCCAGGGTGACATCACAAAAAAACACCCCACACACACACAGAAGACCCCCCAATAAGAAAAACAACCCACCCCAGGGGGTGGGGGGGACCCAGGCACAGAGGGACTGAGATCAAACAAACGAAAAAAAATAAAAGAAAACACTTATGACCCACAAACTGCCACAGATATGGTGACCCAAACTCTGGGGAACTACAAGGTGGAAAAAGGAAGTTCAGGTGGTCTACCCAAGTCCCAAGGCCACAAGCGCTTGTGATGGAGTAAGTCGAGTTGCCTTCCTGAACTCCACAGCCACCACAGCAGGAGGAATAGTCCATCAGGTGGCCTCCCAGAGTTCATGGGTCAGTGGACCAGGGCTCACCCCACCCCCTACCCCAGATGTGGCAGCAACCAACCAGATGAGCTTGGCGGGGACCTTTGATGAGGTGAGGGGATCTAAGACGACCTCAGACGAAGACGTAGCGCCTGCGACAGCCCCAGGCTGGGGCGTAGCTGCACCTGCAGAGGCCCCGAACTGGGGCGATGCACCCACGGCAGCCCCGGGCTGGGGTGTAGCATCCACCGCATCCCTGGGCTGGGGCATACCACCCATGGCAGCCCCAGACTGGGTGTAGCACCCCTGGTAACCCTGGACCGGAACAGGGTACCCATGACGCCCAGGCTGACCACCAGGTCGAGGAGATTGTCAACCAACGGGGCCCCAGGCTGAGGTGCTGCCCACGGAGACCTCAACTGGAGGGGGAGTAGCACCCACAGAGACCTTGACTGGAGGGGGAGCAGCATCCACAGAGACCTTGACCAGAGGGGGAGTAGCACCCATGGAGACCTCAACCGGAGGGGGAGCAGCACCCACGGAGAACTTGGTGACCCTAGACAGTGGCTCAGGTGAAGGAATAGAGACAGACACACACACCAGGTCAGGGTCACTGGCAGCAGTGGAGCCTGGCGAGGAAGGCTCAGGTGCGGCTGATGGCCGCACCTGGACCTCTTCACCAAGAGCTAGGCAAGATCTTTCTAGAACAGAGAACGTGAAAACAAGAAAGAGCACTTTCTTGAGCTTGAGCTCCACCGCCGTCCAGGACTCCAGCAATCCTGCTGCGGCACCCTAGCAACAGGAATGATGGTGAACACAGCCAGTGGACCTCCAGGCATGACAACCGGTGCTGGTGGATTTCCCAGTGGGGTTACTGACGCTGAGGGGTCGCCTCGCCATCGGTGCTGGCTCCCGTACCACTGAACCCAGGGGACCACCATGTGTCGGCTCAGGATTCAGGGCGGACCATTCCTCCTGTCCCGGATGTGGGCACAGGGCTGGGGCAGGGACTCCCAGAACTGCAGGTTCCTCCGTTGTCCGGCGGTTCCTGCCCAGGACTGGGGGGTTCTCAGAGGCTACAGAAGAGAACACAGGAGCGGAAGGTAAAGGTGGGGCAACAGTAGCAGGTGATGAGGACTCAGCTAAGTTTGGCTGCGGATGCTGAGCCTCATCACCGGGAATAAGGCTAGGTATTTCATTAAAATGAGAAGAGGAATGAAAACCCACTTGCCTTATTACCCAGTGCATGATGGTTCCTGCTACTGAAGATGGGCCCGTTGGTGCTCCTCTGGTCACCCTTGATGTACTCTGGGCAGGAGGCAGTGGCTCGGGCTACTGATGAGGGAGGCTGGGCGCCGGAGCTTGGGGCCGCTTCCTTATAGACCTGGCCCTCGGCACTGATGACTGAAGGTCTCCAACCAGGCTGTGAGGGTCTGTCCGGAGGATGGAGATGGTATAGAGCAAGCCCACGTACCTGGGGTAACTGCCTAACCCCAGATGCGCCTCCACAATGGCCGTCGCTCCCTCCACGTTCCTACGGACTTCTTTAAACGAACGGGAGACGAGCGTGGCATCAACATAGTCCTGAGCCAAGTCCGCCTCCCACAGTTCATCAAAGGTGGAGTCCCTGGCTACCGATTTGCCTCGGTTAGCGGGGTCCCGACGCGCTGGTGACATACCCAAGGCACGTGTGAAAAACAGAAGGGGAGAAAAAATGATTGCGGTAAAAAAGAAACGCAAACTCACAGAGGCTGGTGTCACACTGGTTGCACCCTTCTGTCACAAAGCACCCATTTCATGGGCGAAACAAGGCACCAAGCACCTTCTGTGAGTCTGTAACATTTATTAAAGGAAAGACGCACATACAAATAACATAACACTAATAACAGAACGGGAAAAAACCCATGCCGGCGGAGAGCGGAGCTCGCAACCAGGGAGAACAGAACAGCCCAGGAAAAACAGTTGAGGCGCTCAAGGATGCTGGGAAACCAGAGACTAATAAAGCCGGAGGCCACCCAGGGAACAGCGGGGTTCAGTGGCTGAAGGAATTAAGGGACGGGAAGATTACCTGGTCGGAGCTCAACGCAATCTCCTCAACGGCAACGGCAGACAAAACACTCAGACTGCAGCACATCTGAGGACATCTCAGTAGGGTGTGACAACAGAGAAGGTTGTCGTGCCCTTTAAATACCCTTGTCATGATTGTTAACAGGTGTGGAGCCATGAGTTGAGAAAATAACAGAATGAATAGCAACTGTGCAGCTCCGAACAGTTTGATAGCCGGAAGCTGCACAGCACTGTCAAAATAAAACACAACCAGAAACCAAAAAGATACAAACACAACAGAACCCAAAATGTACATAGTACTACAGATACACAATGACAAGAATTAAAGAGGAACCAAGTACAGCCGACATGACAACAAAGAAACAAGCAAACAGAAAACACTAGACAGGGAACTGGGCACGGCACCCACGTGTGCCCCAGGATCATGACAGATGAGGGACAGAAAGGATGTCACTTCTATTCTATTAAACCAAAAGTGGGAGAAATGGATATGGTAGGGAAAACACCAGAGAACATACAGTTATATAAAGGTTTAGGATGGGACATACACGATTAAATAAAACAATGTCCATGAGGAAACATCTAACAGGGCTATGTGAATGCGGGACTGCAGCAAAGTCAGTTGAGCATGTAATTTGTCACTGTCAGAAATATAAAACACTAAGAGAGAAACTGAAAAAAGGAATTAGAATTTTGAAATATATATTAAGTATAAGAAATGTTAAAGTTAGGTCTTTGTTAATTTCTTTAAAGAGACAAGTCTACTGAAGAGAATTTAGTTGGGGTTTTTTTCTCTTCCACCCTTGACCACACTCCAGCATAGTACGTGGCGGTAATGCACCTAAATAGCTAGTAGCCACCCGCCATTAATCAGAAGAAGAAGAAGAAGAAGAAAGTCTCTTAAGCTATAGCTTGGAGGGGGGCAGGATTTCCAGTAATAGAGAGCCTTACACCCCGTCTACTTCCATATATGGAACCTTAAATCGGAAAAATTCTCCACTGAAATGAATGGTAAGAGCAAAATTATCTTTAAATCCCGATCAAATTTTGCCACGAGTGACATATACATATGATTTTTGTCAATTTAGAAGATAATTTTCCATGTAAATAACGGTTTAGGTTGTTAACTGTTAAGGCATCCACCTTATTCCTAGGCCCCATGATGCCTTGCGTGAATTATGGTAGCAATTTCCGGTACTAGTTTAGAACATATGGTTGCCACTGAAATGGGACACTTTTCCTTGTTCAAAAACAATGATTTCGGCATCAGAAATGTGGGAAAATGGCCTCTTGCACCTCAAAACAGTAAAATAATCATACCACTTCCCACAACTATCGAGGGATGGGAAGATGACCTTAAAAAGTGGCCTTGTAGATAGTAGCTCCATTAGTTAGCGCCACTGCTAAGATGCTAACGCTGTAAACAAATGATCAGTGTGTTATGTCTGTAAAATGTGGAACAATAATGAGTCGAGTGGTGAACTACACAGGACTTTATTATATGACTCACACTGATACAGAGACACTCCCGCTAGGCAGAGAGGTGGTTGAAGAGACTGCCCCTCTGTCACGCAGCCCTCATACTCCGGGTGACGTCACCACCCGTGTCACACCATAAAGAGTCCTAATAACACTACACACACCCCCCCCCCCCCCCCCGTAGAAAAGTCCAAAACGCACACACACCATACAGACCCTCCCAAATTTATAGCCCGAATCACACACTAACAATAAACAAGATAATTAGGCCTATCCATGCGCACAAACAACTAAAACTAGAGGGGGACAGGTGGACTACTGTCCCACCTCCACACGGCTAGACAGATTATTCTGCCATCTTTTTCAATATATAGTCCATGAAATAAAAAGCTGCCGTGTTCCAAATGTAATGTAAAATAACCCCCAAACATATACACATACAGGTAAAACCTCAATTCAACAACCAACCAGTCAATATTTACATTCACACCCTGCTATTAACACACCCAACAAAACCATCCCATAACCCGGGCAAACCACACAGTAATATATGCCCCAAACACATCGACACAAACGTTACTTGGTTTTCTTTTTTTTCATGGGTAATTCACATAGCAACTCGGTGCAAGAAACATATTGACTACTTAGCCTGAACGATGCACACATTAATATTTCAGCAGTTCACACATAAACAACATCCAGAACACATTAACTCGGGCAATCAGCAATAACATATATTAAACACATTGCCCCTCCCAAAATTACCAGTCAGTCACCATGGAGAGCCCCCCCCCCCCCCCCGATACCAGTCAGGCGGGTCCCAATCAGAGCATCTTCTTTTCTTGGCACCCGGAGAAGACCCACTTTGACACCGAGACACCTCCTTCTCATCAGTGGCACGCCGCAGCTTGTTAGGAAGTCTCCATGAGCCATCAGACAGCTGAAGGTGTGGTGATCCGCGTTGTGTGCCCTTTGCCCTAATTATCTTCCACAGCTGCAGGCTCACCTGCTCCTCCTCATTAAGCACCCTTTATAAGGAACACTGGGCGTTTCTGAAATCATGTCAGTACGTCTCCATCAAGAAAACCCAGCAGACAGTGCTTTTGCACACAAATTTAACATCATTGAGGCTCATTTGGACCAATTAACACACCAACAACAGGTGATTTTAACACAACTCACTCACATTAAGCCAAGGCTCGACCAGCTCTCCCCATCGCAGTCTTCTCCACCTGCTTCCAGGGATCTGGCTGGGTCGACCAATCCCTCTCAATCTCAATCTCAATCCAGCTAACTCTCGTCCCCACTCCCACCCGTTTTAGTGGTAAGTTAGGGGAGGTACGGGGTTTCTTGTTACAATGCAGTTAGGTATTTCAGCGTGTGCCAAGGGATTTCCCCACCCATCATAGCCAAATCAGTTATATGGTGAATTTGTTGGAGGGACGGGCTTTGGCTTGGGCTACCGCCATTATGACCTGACCCGAATATGCCAGTTACACGTATGACCGATTTGTGGCTGACCTTTCTGAAGTTTTTGACCACTCTGATCAGGATGATGTACTCACCTCTCGCCTCCTTAATCTGAAAAAGGGGGTTAAATCTGTGGCTGATTACTCTGTGGATTTTTGGGTAGTAGCTACTGAGATTGGGTGGGAGGATGCCTCTCTGTGTAGCATTTTTGTTCGGCGCCTTAGCCCCAGCTTGAGGGATGAGTTGGCCCAGGTGGAAAGGCCGCTAAGCTTAGTGAGCTCATTACACTAGCTATTTCCATTGACAACAGGATAAGGGAACGGGCTAGTGAGCGTCGCTCGGGCACTCAACCTCGCCGCTCCCCTCAGTCTCCCCTTAAGGCCCTCCCTCCCTTTGAGTCCCCTGAGGGGGATGAACCCATGTTGATTGGCTGGTCTAAATTGGCCCCAGTGGAACAACAACGCCACCGCGACCTTGGGCTCTGTCTATATTGTGCCAGCACTGAGCATGAGGTTGCGTTGTGTCCCAATCAGTTAAAAGATGGAGTTCGTTAGTCACAGTAGGGGGACTAACGGATGGTGAGAGTATTAAATCACTTACACATCTCATGTTACCTATTCGCTTTCAACACACACTCACTGAATTATCTTCACATGCTCTCATTGATTCTGGAGCCAAGCAAAACTTTATTTTGGAAGGTCTGGTAACCCAGCTGAGGCTCCCATGCTACAACCTGGAGAAACCTCAGTTGATTGCCCTCTCCAAGATGCCCCTTGCCATCGTTACCAAGCAGACTGCCCCTGTCTCTGTGCTGGTTTCAGGTAATCCTCATGAGCATGTGAAGTTCTTTGTGTTATCCTTCTCTGCTTCCCCTGTCATTTTGGGCTTCCCCTGGTTAAGTTTACACAATCCCTCTATTGACTGGCAGATGGGAAGAAATATATCATGGAGTACGTTTTGTTTGAGTGCATGTCTGCAATCTGCTGCCTGTTCACCGTCTGTACCCCTTTATTCCCATGATTCGCCTCCACCTGATATCTCGTCTGTGCCTCCTGAGTACCACGACCTTGCAGCGGTATTCAGCAAGGCGAAATCCCTATCACTGCCTCCACCCCCCAACTGCCCGTACGATTGTGCCAGCAACCTCCTGCCTACAAGTCGGCTCTACAGCCCCGGAACGTGAGGCTATGGACAAATACATCAAGGAGTCCCTAAGTTCTGGTATCATCGGGCCATCTTCCTCGGCGGTGGGGGCGGACTTCTTCTTCGTGGGTAAGAAAGACGGTTCACTCAGGCCATGTATTGATTTCAGAGAACTCAACAACATTACTGTAAAGGACAAATACACTCTTACCCTTATCAACACGGCTTTTGATTCCCTCCAGGGGGTCAGGTTGTTCACCAAATTAGATCTGCGTAACGCTTATCACCTGGTTCGCATCAAGGAGGGGGATGAATGGAAGACTGGTTTTTGCACCCGTAGTGGCCAGTTTGAGTATTTAGTCATGCCTTTTGGGTTAACCAATGCTCCTGCTGTTTTCCAGCAGCTTATCAATGATGTTCTGAGAGATTTTCTGGATTCATTTATGTTTGTGTATCTTGACGATATTCTCATCTTCTCTCGTTCTCTGGAGGAATATCGCATACACGTCACACGGGTCCTGCAGCAGCTCCTGGAGAATCAGCTTTATGTCAAGGCCAAAAAGTGTGAATTCCATGTCTCATCCATCACTTTCCTGGGGTTTGTTATCTCGCACAAGAAGATCATTGCTGACTCGGAGAAGGTAAAAGAAGTGGTGGAGTGGCCTGTTCCCTCCTCCCGCAAACAACTTCAACAGTTCTTGGGGTTTTGCTAATTTCTATCGCCGCTTTGTCAAAGATTACAGAATTATTGCTTTACCCCTCACTCGCCTGACCTCCACGAAGGTGCCGTTCTGCTGGACTGATGAGGCGGAGGCGGCATTTTCTGAACTAAAGGCTGAGTTTTCCTTCCCCCCCTATCTTGGCCCAGGTTGACCCGTCCCTGCAGTGCTTGGTGGAAGTGGACGCCTCAGACTTTGGTGTGGGAGCAGTGTTGTCCCAGCACTCCCCTTTCGACGACAAGGTCCACCCCTGCGCCTTCTTCTCCCGCCGGCTATCACCTGCTGAGAGGAACTATGTCGTGGGGGACAGGGAGCTGCTAGCCGTTAAACTGGCCTTTGAGGAGTGGCGCCACTAGCCAGAAGGCACCTCACAGCCATTCGTCATTTGGACAGATCATAAGAACCTGGAATACCTCCGGACTGCCAAACATTTGAATGCCAGACAAGCCCGCTGGTCCCTGTTCTTCGGCAGATTTAATTTCACCATCACCTACCGCCCGGGTTCGAAGAATGCCAAGCCCGACGCGTTCTCTAGACAGGTTTCCCCTGAAGCTGCCGAGACAACACCTCACCCTATTGTTCCCCCTTCCTGCATCGTTGGCATGCTATCTTGGGACATTAAGGAGCGGATTAGGAGAGTGCAGGAGACGGAGCCCGACCCAGGTGGGGGGCCAGCGGGAGGGATGTACATGCCCGCTGCAGTCTGAGGGGAGGTTATTGACTGGTTGCACTCCTCTGAGGTTATGTGCCATTCTGGGGTAGCTCGCACTGTGGCTCAATTATAGAGATCCTTCTGGAGGTCCTCCTTGCGGAAGGATGTGGGTAAGTTCATTCGAGCCTGCCCCCAGTGTGCGACCTGTAAATCATCCTCTTCTCCATCTGCAGGTCTGTTGCATCCTCTCCCCATCCCCAGTCGACCCTGGTCCCATGTCGCACTGGATTTTGTGACCAGTCTTCCCCCCTCTGCTGGTCACACTGTTACCCTTACTACTGTGGATAGGTTTTCCAAGGCGGCTCACTTTAATCCATTGCAGAAGCTGCCGGCGGCCAAGCAGATGGCAGATTTTCTGGTCATGCACGTGGTCCGGCTTCATGGCATCCCGGTGGACATTGTGTCACATTGTGGACCCCAATTTGTCTCTCAGGTTTGGCGGTCCTTCTGCAAGGCTATGGGGGCTACGGTGAGTTTGTCATCAGGATATCACCCACAAAGTAATGGCCAGTGCGAACGCACTAATCAGGAGTTGGAGGCTGCCCTGAGGTGCATCACGGCCTCCAACCCAGTGTCCTGGAGCACATACCTACCTTGGGTTGAGTATGCCCATAATACTCCTCCTCCTCCATAATCTCCTCCTCTGAGGAGATCGCTGTTCCTTTGGTCCAGGCACACATCAGGCATTGTTGGTGACTCTGGAGAACCACTAAGGCTGTTCTGTGATGCACAGCGGCCTACAATACTGAGATCGCCAACCGTCACAGGACCCAGGCTCCCTCCTACCGAGTTGGGCAGCAGGTATGGCTCTCCACAAAGAACATTAACCCGAAGGCTGAAACCAGGAAGTTGTCACAGCATTTTTGGGGGCCTTATCGGATAACCGACATCATCAACCCCGTTGCTGTTCGTTTGGCTCTTCCTCCCACTCTTCGCATCTGTCCTACATTCCATGTCTCTCAGGTCAACCCATTCGAGTCGAGCCTGCTGTGCCCCCCACCCAAATCTCCACCCCCGCCCGTGATGATTGATGGTGGTCCTGCGCACAAGGTCAACGGCATCCTAGATGTCCAATGCAGGGGGCGTGGTCTGCAATATCTGGTGGACTGGGAGGGGTATGGTCCTGATGCTAGATCCTGGGTGCGTTCCTCGTTCGTGATGGACCCTCAACTCATCAGGGAGTTCCACCGGATGCACTCGGACAGGTTAGAATGGCCGCCAAGAGGCGTCCAATGGGGGGGGGGGGTACTGTGGTGATCTGCGCTGTGTGCCCTTTGCCCTAATTATCTTCCACAGCTGCGGGCACACCTGCTCCTTCTCATTAAGTACCCTTTATAAGGAACACTGCCCAGAAGGCAGCAAGGAGACGTCTGCGCTTTCTCCCAGGAAGAGCTCTGTGCGGGAGTCTTCTCCTTTCATCTCTACGCCTCGAGAGTTTCGCCTCTCTTGTTTGTCTTCAGGCTTCTCGTCATATGGGAGTTTCGTCTCCCCAACGCTATATAAGCATTTCCAGAGTTGATTCTCTACACCTGCCTGTTTCCCCTTGTTCCCTGTGCACAGGTGGACCAACCTCCAGGCAGACCCCTCCTTCCTCCTGGTGGCGGACCAGACCTCGTCTGTGGATGGTGGACTATTCCCTTCTCACAACTTCTGAACTGGAGCACACAGCATGTTTTCCTCACCCTAATCATCACTGTATATACTCTGCACCTGCACTACGGCACTACTGTGGGATGCTGGGCCGGTATTGGATTGTCATCTCTTCTGAGCCAGATTAACTCTTCGCTGCCGTAAGACTATCAATTCTCTACTAATATTATTACCTGCCTGCCTGTGTCTAATCCCCTGTCTCTGCTGTCATTGTAGGGTTGCCAGACCTGTCCCGCTGTCCACACTCCTGCTCCCATTACACCACGTGCACAACACCATACACACACACTCCTCCACTTTCATCCAATAAAAGATCATTATTGTTGTTGAGGCTGTCTGCTTCTGGTTGTTTCTGAAATCATGTCAGAAGGTAGCCGTCCTCCCGAACTGCCCCCACCTGCAGCCACCCCTGGTCCTCCTGCTGTTTCCGCTTCCTGTGAACCCCTCTTGACCGGGCCACCACTCTGGGTTGGACCAAATCAGTGACCCCCAGAGGAGCCCTACTCAGCTTATAGTGTTCCTGAGTGGCATGTCGTTTAACCGTGCCAGCCGGTCCTGCCCCGCTCGCTTTCATTTTAGATGCTGGCAAAGCCGTTGTGACCCCCTGCTTCTCGGTACCTCCCAGCCAAACTCCGGAAGCAGGATGAGTCAGCCACTCGGCTCCATGTGCCATCACGGGCGTCCCACGGCACCGCCCAGTTCCCTCAGCTAGGGCAACTTGGGCTCTGGCGCAGGAACCCTCCCGCAATGGTCCTGGATGGGATTGGTCCTGCTCACCTCCCAGAATACTAGGCCAAGGTTTGTCCCATACTGCATCATCCACCACTCGCGGCACAGGTCGGTCCCACAAACCACAGCCCGACCACTCTTCACCAATGCCGCTGGTGATGGTAAATCCCAGTCCACAGAAGAGATCACAGCCCATTACATTCTTGCCACTGGCAGTTACTATAAACATCAGGTTGACGACCACAGCTGACTTGTACTGAGCTGTCAGCTCCACATCACTCCCCCCTTCCACGCGAAAGACTGGGCACCCACATACAGTCATACAACAGTCATACAGCACGTCACCCCCCCAACAGAATCTCACAGCAATCCGAACAACCTGACCAAAAAACACATCATTCTGCATGCAGCTTAGGTTTCAATCTTCTCCCGAATCTGCTGTATGCAGGTCTCCTGCTCTGTGTTGGGCCGTCCTGCTATGCATCTGTGGAGTGAGGGGGAGAAGGGTTATTTGCCCCCCGTGGGGGGTCCCGGGGCCGCCCCTTCGAAGGCCTGCCACGTCGTGGCGTGCCCGCCAGCCGTACAGACTCGTTATGCAACACAAAAGCAGGCTTTAATCTATCGATACTGATCGTCTCCCTCCTGCCCCCCAAATCTAGCACAAAATATTTCTCCCCGGTTTCCAGCACTTGAAATGGACCGTCGTAAGGTGGGCGGAGACTATGCTGCTGAGCATCGTGCCTGACAAAAACAAACTCTGCGTCTCGTAAAGCCTGGGGCACGAACACACGCGGGAAAGAGTGATGAGCGGGGCCCGGGAGCATTTCTGCTCCCGTGTTACTCAGAGACCCCCGGATCGGGGGGGGCCCTGGTGCCATGTGGTCAGGTAAAAACTCGCCTGGCAGCCTGAGCGGTTGTGCGAAGACCAATTCTGCTGGTGAGGCATCTAGATCCTCTTTGGGTGCCGAACGCAACCCCAATAAAACCCATGGTAGTTTGTTTACCCAATCTGTGTCCGTCAGTGACGCTCTGAGGGCTGCCTTCAAAGACCTGTGAAAACACTCGCATAAACCGTTGGCCTGGGGATGGTAAGCGGTCGTGCGATGTACCGCCGCTCCTAAGCCGCTGGCCACTGCTGACCACAGTTCCGACGCAAATTGAGGTCCCCTATCAGACGTAATATCTGACGGGACCCCGAACCGCGCTACCCAGGCTGTTAAAAAAGCGCGTGCCACCTCTGCCGCTGTGGTCGATGTTAACGGGACCACTTCCGGCCAACGAGTGGTTCGGTCTACCATTGTCAAGAGATGCATGAACCCTTGTGAAGTGGGCAGGGGGCCCACGAGGTCCACGTGCACATGATCGAACGTTTTAGCCGGAATGTGGAACGGTTCTAAGGGCGCCTTAGTGTGCCTGTGAATCTTAGCGCGCTGGCAAGCCATGCAGGTTTTAGCCCACTCCTTCACGTGCTTGTGCAGGCTCGGCCAAACAAACTTCTCTGCCACTATTTTCACCGAAGCGCGCACCCCTGGGTGCGCTAGGGAGTGCATGGCGTCAAAAACGCGACGGCGCCACGCGGCTGGCACCACCAGGCGCGGTTGCCCTGTGGACACATCGCAAATAAGCGGGGGGAAACCGGTTTGTAGATTTCTGCATTCCAGCCTTAACCATGTTGGTCCAGACAGGAGCGCGCGCACGTCCGCGTCCTCGCTCTGCTCTGCCGCCATGGCTGCATAATCTATTCCCACGTGGACCGGAGCCGCGCGCGTTACCGCGCTCTGGGCAAGCGGCCGCGCAATCCGTTTCCGCGTGGACGGGTGCTGCTACTGCGCGTGACAGACAGTCTGCCACCACATTGATTTTACCGGCTACGTGCTGAATATCGGTAGTAAATTCAGAAATTGCGGCCAGCTGTCTCTGTTGCCACCCTGACCACGGTTCTGAAGTTTTGGACATCGCAAAAGTGAGCGGTTTGTGGTCGACAAACGCGGTGAAATGCCGCCCTTCCAACCAAAACTGGAAATGGCGAATAGCCAAGTGGAGCACCAGCAGCTCCCTGTTAAACGCGCTGTATTTTCGCTCAGCCTCGCGTAGGGATCTGCTGAAGAATGCGAGTGGTTGCCAAACCCCGGCAACCTGCTGTTCCACTACGGCCCCTATGGCCACATCTGACGCGTCCGTGGTTAGCGCTATGCGGGCTGCCGGGTCTGGGTGGGCCAACAGTGCCGCGTTTGCCAGTGCCCATTTAACCAATGTGAATGCGCGCTCCCGCTCCGGGGACCATTCAATCACATGGGAGGGCTTCTGCTTTTTGAGCGCGGTGTACAAGGGCTGCATAAGCTGCGCTGCGTGGGGTATGAAACGGTTATAAAAATTTACCATCCCCAAAAATTCTTGCAACGCTTTTACCGTTCGAGGCTGGGGAAAATCTGCCACTGCGCGTACTTTGGCCGGCAGAGGAACTGCTCCCTCCGAGGAAACGCGGTGCCCTAAAAAGTCGATTTGTGCCACGCCAAAATGGCACTTGGCCGGGTTGATTATCAACCCATGCTCTCCTAACCTCTGAAAAACTGTCGTGAGGTGTTTTGCGTGCTCCTCCTCGGAGGTGCTGGCTACCAAAATGTCATCTAAATAGACAAAAACGAAAGAAAGGTCGCGCAACACTGCATCCATCATCCGTTGGAAGGTTTGTGCGGCGCCTTTAAGGCCAAAAGGCATTCGTAAAAACTCAAAAAGCCTGAACGGGGTTATTATGGCTGTTTTGGGGATGTTCTCTGGTCGGACTGGGACTTGGTGATAACCGCGGACCAGGTCTATTTTAGAAAAAATGCGCGCCTTCGCCAAATGCACTGAAAAGTCCTGGATATGCGGAATCGGGTACTGGTCCTGCGCTGTGGCATTGTTCAACCTGCGGTAATCGCCACAAGGTCTCCATGAGCAGTCAGCTTTAGGTACTATGTGGAGGGGGGAAGCCCAAGCGGACTTCGAGCGGCGAATTATGCCCAACCTTTCCAGGTTGGCGAACTCCTCGCGCGCAATGGAGAGTTTAGCTGCATCCAAGCGCCGAGCCTTCGCAAAAACGGGTGGGCCACTCGTGGTAATAAAGTGCTCCACCCCGTGCTTCGCCACCTTAGCTGAAAAAGTAGGAACTGTGAGTGCTGGGAACTGGTATAGAAGGCTGTGAAACTTACCACCTGCTGTGGCGACGTTGGTCTGAACTGGCGGTGGGCACACCCAAGCTGCACAAGGGATAGAACAGAAAGAGAGTGCATTTACTAGTCGTTTGTTGGCCAGATCAACTAACAAACCATGTGAACACAGAAAATCAGCACCTAACATATTGAAGCTCACTGCCGCCACGATGAAATTCCACTCATAGGCGCGGCCGTGAAAGGACAGAGACAAGGTTCTCTCTCCGTACGTCTTGATGCTGGAGCCGTTGGCCGCTGTCGCTCCGTCTCCATGGGGTCCCGCGACCCGATCAGCATAGGTGGCAGTGATGAAGCTCCTCTGGGCTCCGGTGTCCACTAGGAATTGCCGCCCGGAGCCCGCGTCTGTAAGATAAAGCAGCTTGTTCCGTTCGCCGAGAGTGGAAGCTGCTAACGGCTCCCGGCCCGGTCGTTTCCCTGCTTTTTGAACTTGCAGGGCGGGATGCATTTGTGCGCCTTCCCAGCGAAACGTCGATGGTAAAAACAGAGGCCATTATCTCCCCTGCCACGGAATCTCGCCGCTGCTGTCGCCGCTGAGGTGGTCACTGCCGTCTCTGGCTCCACACTGCCCCCGGCCGCCGCGCCGAGGTCTGCCGCTGCCACGGAAGCCTCTTGTTCCTCGCAGGCGTTGAGGAGCCGCTCCGCCTCTTGGGCCAGGTCGCGGAAGTCCTGCTGGGTCAAACATCTCCTGCTGGACAGGGAACCTCTCGTGTGCGCTGGGAGGGTTCTCAGGAAAATATGTTTGAAAAGGAACGCGTCGTTGTCCGTCCCGATCATTTGCAGCATGTCCTCCATGAGGACAGTCGGCCTGCGTCCACCTCTGTCGCGCAGGTCCAGTAGCTGCCTGGCTCTTGCCTCAGACGACGGCACGAAGCTCCTGATGAGGGTGGCTTTCAGCGCGTCGTATTTGCCGACAGCGGGTGGTTGCTGCACCAGGCTCCGCACACACCGAGCTGTGCGGCTGTCGAGCGTCGCAATGACATTATGGAAATTAATGTCATCCGCTGAAACTCCCCCGAGCAGGAACCGCGACTCCACATGCTGGAACCACGAGTGCGGGTCGCTTTGCCAGAACTCGGGGAGCTTAATCAGTCTTGTGCCCCTGCTGGCATTCCCCGGTGAATCCGGGTATGAGCGGCTGTCTCCCAGCTCTTCCATATCGATCACGAGGCTGTCCTCCAGCCTCGGCGTGCTCAGATTCATGCGTAGGTCACCAATTGTAGGAGTCAAGAATTCAGGAGACTGGATGATTTTTCCAGTAACTGCTTTAATTCTCACTCATCCTACGTCCTCTCTCGATCGGAGTGAAAAGAGACAGGACGCAGTCACACACATACATTTATACACTCATCTCTAACAATACATCACACAAAAGTCTCAATACTCAGCTACATCCTTTCATCTGTAATAGAACACCCAGAGTCCTTCTGTTCTCCTTTCCGACCCCCAAAGGTCAGGCCGGGTAATATTCTCCCCTCTCCTGAGTCCCCAGGGGGTGCAGACACGTCTTCCTCTTGAGGTGTGAAGTCAATACACATGGCTAGCTCAAAGTCTCTCTTGGCTGAATTCAGCTAGCCACATGTGAGTTACATAGGTTATAACTATGGGCTCCACAATTTGTTTATTTTTTAGCTCGGTTGAAAACTCGCGTTCGATCGGTCGGGAGTTACGTCTTCTGCCAAAACATAGGTATTTTTAGAAAGTACGATTTTAAAGCTTTCCAATGATACCAGGCACTCATGGGGTTTTCCCGGGACTTTGCCACTACCAAACAAAGAAAGAGTCATATGACATCTTGTTGCCTGTACTTATAATGACGCAGTGCGAATTCAGACCAGCACATCTCCATTGCAATAAAGTCGGCTGCATTTTGTTAAAATATGTTGAACACTAGAAAAGCACTCGGAGAGCGCAGACCTCCACCAAGCGCCACAGTTCCCCCCATACAGTGTTTGTGTGTACGTTTTCCTTGATCCTGAAAACATATGACTAGCAATTGGATTCACAATGATGGGATTAGTGGTTCAGTAGTTATTCACGAAAATCGCATTTTCCGTAATGGCGGTTTTCTTCTGGACGGTGATCCAGATCACCACCAAAATCTAATCATCTGTAGGATACCCCATTTCTGACAATCTGTGAAAATTTCATGAAAATCCGTCCATAACTTTTTGAGTTATCTTGCTAACAAACAGACAAACAGACAAACCAACGCCGATGATCACATAACCTCCTTGGCGGAGGTAATAATCAAATTTACCTTAGAGCAGACGTACGCCACAACACCATGCTTGGATGTCATCTGTCACCGTGTGGTGAGAAGCTTCCATTTATCCAGTCTATTGGCACAACCACGAACACCAGCAAGTGCCAGAACTATGCTAAAACATTAAAAAAAAAAAATACAAAAACTAGAAGAGTTGAAATTAGCTGCCACTTGAGTGCAAAACACTTATGTGGACTATATAATATTAAAATGAATTTGAAAAACTTTTAAAAACGCTATCTGACATTTTACCCCAAATTTAAAACACACAAGCATGGTGTTGAATGTGTGCCGGGCCATTACGAGCTCTACAGGCAAGGGGGAGTCATTAATTATGACTTTCTTTTTTTTTCTTTCTTTGCTAGCGGCAAAGTCCCAGGAAACCCCAGAGTGTGCGATATCATTTTAAAGCTTAGAAATTGTACTTTCTAAAAAATATCTCTGTTTTTGTGGAAGACATAACTGCCGACCGATCAAACATGGGTTTTTAACCTAGCTAAAATATTGTTTACATCGTTAGCGGCGCTAACTAGCGGAGCTACGATGAACAAGGCCACTTTTTAAAATCATCTTTCCATCCCTCGATAGTCGTGGGAAGTGATATGATTACATTACTGTTTTGAGGTGCAAGAGGCTGTGTTCCTGCATTTCTGATGCCGAACTCATTGTTTTTTAACAAGGAAAAGTGTCCCGTTTCAGTGACAACCACATCTTCTAAACTAGTAGAAGTTGCTACCACAATTCACGCAAGGCATCATGGGGGCTAGGAATAAGATGGATTTGACAACCGACAACTTTAATTACATGGGAAATTATCTTTTAAATTGACAAACATCATATGTGTAACTCATGGCAAAATTTGACCGGGATCAAAAGATAATTTTGCTCTTGCCATTCATTTCAATGGAGAATTTTTTCCGATTTAAGGGCCCATATGCAGAAGTAGAGGGGGCGTGACTTAGGCTCTCTATAGGACTGTGCAACTTTCCTGTTCGGGTCAGTGCAACACTGCTTCAGTTGAGCTAGGTGTTCAAGCTAAACAAAGCTAAACTCCACACATGGTTGTCCACGCATTTTTTCAGACATAACATTACCGACGAGAATAATGGGAACTTTACTGACACCACTGCTCCCTCACTCTGCCTGGTGAGCCACCGATTCCATGGTGTCACTGGTATGAATCTTTTGAGACTTTTATAACTGCTGTCGACCTAGCCGAGGCTAGCGAGGCAAGGTTAAGGGCCATACTAGTTCATAACTTCAGCAGTGAGGGACATCATATCTTTTGGACTCTTGGACCCACGGACACAAGCAATGAATGTGTGGCTTTGTTGGCCGGACATTATGTTAAAACACAGAGCGTAATGGTCCGGAGAGTTGTTCTTCGCCAGCGCCGACAGTGAACGGATGAGTCAGCCCAGCAGTACGTCACTGACCTTTGCTGTTTGGCTATCCATCCATCTTCTTCCGCTTAATCCTTTTCGGGTCGCGGGGGGGCTGGAGCCTATCCCAGCATCTTTGGGCGAGAGGCAGGGTACACCCTGGACAGATCGCCAGTGGCTAGTACATGTGAATTCGGCCACTTGGAAGACGAGATGGTGCGAGACCATTTAGCGGAACACATCACGAATCCAAGGCTGCAGGAGAAGCTATTGGCGGCGCCGGATGGCCTGCCGTTAACCAAGGCAGTGGAAATGGCATCCCAGCTAGAAGCAGCTGCCCAGTTAGCATCACAGCTGGGGGGCCCCCGCCCATGTTCTCCACATTCAGCTCCGATGGCACAGGCCGGCGCCCCAGCTGCTCAGCCCTTTGACTCCATGTATCCTTGCGATGGCCTCAAGGTAAACGTCACAGGACGATGAGGCACCACAGCACATCAACCTTGCAGTAACTGTGGCTCTTCCTTGCACCACGCACATGCACCTGCCTACCCAACCACAAGACGGAGGTGCCAACACTGTAGTAAGCTCAACCACCTCTCCAGAGTGTGCAGCTCGGTTCTTGCAGGCTCACCGCCTCGCCCACCCAGTCGGTTCAACCCAACCACCATCCACTTGGTGGGTGCCAGCAACAGGCCATTCAAGTGGTGCACAATGGAGCTGGACGGCATCAGTATCCTCTACTGCTGGACACATCTGCCTCAGACTGCTAAATGAGTCCACGGTTAGGAAGCTGTTTCCCCAGAAGATGATTAGGGAAGACGCGGAGGAATTGTTTGGCTATGGGCATGTTAAAATCGGTATGGTGGGAATGGTTACTCTCTCAGTACACTATGGCTCCAGAATTCTCCCTGCGTTCACATTCCAAGTGACCCGCTAGGGTGCCAATCTCCTAGGTATTGACCTGATCAGCGAACTGGACTTCTCCATTACAGACTACATGCGTTCTGCTATATTGACTGTTGCCTCAACTTGGCAACATTGCTGGCCGGCACTTTTCACAGGCCTGGGCTGCCTCACCGCCTTCAACCACCAGCCTCTCATCAACCCAGCGGTGTCCCCTATTATACAGCCCCTTCACTAGCTGCTCTTCAATCTATGTGATGATGTCACAGCGGAGCTGCAGAAACTCCTGGACATGGGTATTATCGAGTGAATAAACGCATCACCCTGGATCTCCACTCTGGTGGTGGTGAACCCCTCTGGTTGACTTCAGTGAGAGGCAAGCTATAGGGGGAAAATTGTGACCCTTGATCTCATTGGGGTTTTATGGGACACTAACTTAATTATTTAAAATTTTTGCTCGGATTAAAATAGGCTTTTAATGATTTAACACTATTGATTACAAAACTATAAGGTATAATATCCAAGATTGTATTAATTTAGCAATCAGAATAAAAAGTGACTCAAAGAAACTTTGACGTTCAATGTTACATATATGTTTCTGATCCATGTTTCTGTCTTCCACAGGAAAAAATGCTAAAAAATGTAAGAATCTGAAACTGGACTGCTGCTGACCACCATAAAGTGTGTATAAACATTTATATTCAATGACATTTGGACTAGATTGGGTATTTTTTTTCCTGGTGGGATTATGATCATGAATTTTTTATTTTCTTTAATAATCTGTTCTGTGTTATCATTCTGAGTTCTGGTTTAACTTACAGTCGTGAAAAAATTAGGACACCCTGTGTAAACCTGTGGGGGTTTTTTTAACATATTTGGACATATGGATATTTAATATCAACGTTAAAAATAGTTGGAGATTCACGTAATACAACTAAACAATTAAAAATGAATTAAAAACTTTTTTGAAATTTTCTGTAAAATGTAAATGTAAAAAAAAATTTTAAACAGATAGTAAGGAATAAATTAGGACACCCCCATCTTTTTTAGGACACCCCTACATTCATTCCCACTTACAATGGCTAAAATAAATTTTTAAAAAATGCAAGTAAAAATACAAACAAGGTTAGACATAGATAAGTGAACATTTCTTAATAAAGAACTGAATATTTAAAGGGGTGTCCAAATTTTTTCACATAACTGTATATTAGTTTCAGTGTTATTCTTGTTTTTGGATGTTGTTCTTTAAGCTTACACCCTTCAGTGAGTCCTATTTCATGTTAAAGGTTATATGGCATTGTTATGACAGTGTCACCTATGTGTCAAGTTCCTATGTCGACCTTCAGAGTTTTGTTAGGTTTTATCTTTATCTTTTGCTGAACTGTAACTCATTAACCAAACTGTCAATGACAGAATAGCTCATTCCAGCCTGACAAAATCACCAGGAGAGTACTCAGATCTCGTGACTGTTGACTTTGACCTACCCCCCCCCCTTCCCCCAGCGCAAGCCGTAACTTAGACATTGTGTTTTGGGCTAAACCAGGTCCGTTGGTCCAAGCCTTAATTTAGTCCACAAATAGATGCTGAAAATTGAGTTGTGTCTAGTCCATCTAATATGGACTATATTTAACCCAAATAGACATTGAATATTGGCTTGTGTTTAGTCTGTCCAGTACGGACTGTATTTAATCCAAAAAGTAGATGATGAAAATTGAGTTGTGTTTCGTCCGTATAATATGGACCACATTTATCCCAAAAAATAAATGTTGAAAATTGGGCTGTGTTAAGTCCGTCTACCAGAGAGCATATTTAATCAGAAAAAAAGTTGTTGGGCATTTGGTGATGGTGGTGGGGGTCTGTCTCTCAAAAGTCAAATACACTTTTACAACCCCTGGGAGTCTGTTAAAAGTGCTTTATAAACATGCATATTTCTTAACATTTTTTTTAAGTTTGACATTTGGCATAACGCTTGTTACATAATATCTGGAACAATCTGAAACCAGTGGTAATGCTATTGTGCTGTACACTTAAAAAGCACTATTTGAATACAAGTATGTTTTACAAATTTATCTCCATGTGTGTTTTTTTTTATTAATACATATACCTTGGGCTCTGGGTGTCCCCAGACAGCCCTAGTGCTGTCTGATCTTGAAAGCTAAGCACAGTCTACCTTGGTTAGTACTTGGATAGGAGACTGCTTGGGAGTACCAGGTGCTGTGATGATCTGTCCAGGATGTACTCTGCCTCTTGCCCAGCAATGCTGGTGTAGGTGCCCCGCCACACACAACTCAAAAAAGGTTGTTGGGGATTATATGTTATGTCAGTGATAGGAGCCAAGGACAAGACCAGGTGTTAAACTGGACACACATTTATTAATGGACAGCATACCCGCCAGGCAGAGAGGTGGCCAAGAGACCACCTCTCCCTCTCACTGCTCTCTTATACCTTGGGTGGTGGCAGAACCGGAAAGGTGGAGCCACCTCCCTTGTCACACAAATAAAGGTCCCCAACTCCAACACAACATTCTACTGCCCTTCACAAAAGCCATAGGGCCACACATACAGTTCGAACCCACCCCAATTTGGAACCCAAAACACACTCTCAAAGTAATAATAATAACATAGTATAAGTGGCCTAACACAGACATACCAAAAGGGCTACACTAGGGGGAGATGGGTAGACTACCACCTCACCCCCACACGGCGAAGTGGATTATTCTGCCGCTTATATTCCACCATGAACAATTTAGCACAAAATACCGCCATGTCTTAACCTAAACAGTACATTAAATTAATCCCCACAAACACAAACAGAACCATTGTCCCACTTTCTTTACTTTATTTTCAAACAAACTGTCCAACCATCAGTCTGCCCCAGGAGAAGAACCACCACCCGGGTTACCACTGGCTGATTCAACTCCGGTGCGCCTCCTTTTTACCACCACTGGGGACGTCCCTTGTTCAGGCCCAAGCTCATCCATCTCCTCCCGGGCACGCCACAGCTCATTTGGGTGCCTCCATGAGCCATCTAACAGCTGGAGGTAGGCATCCCCCCGAACAGCCAACACCTACAGCCGCCCCTGGTGTTCTTCCATCTGACGCTTGGCCCAAATCCTCCTCAACTGTGCCTCCTCCAGGGCCCGGACCACATCCGCGACCCTCAGAGGGGCCCTACTCGGCTTCCAGTGTTTCTGTTTGGCATGTCGTTTCACCGTGCCAGCCGGTCCTGCCCCGACCGCTTTTGTCTCCGCTGCCGCCCTTGCCATTGTGACTCCATGCTCTCTGGTCCCTTCCAGTCAAAATCCGGGAACAGATGGAGCCAGCCACTCGGCGCCACCCACCGTCACAGGCGCCCCGCCGTGCCACCCAGTTCCCTCATCTAGGGCTACTTGAGCTCTGGCACAAGAACCCTCCTGTGATGGCCCTGGGTGGGGTTGGTTCTGCTTACTCTCCAGGGTGCCAGGCAAGTTCTCGTCCCACACAGCTCCGTCCAACATCCTTGGGACCGGCCGGTCCCACAAACCGCAGTCCGACCACTCTTCTCCACCGCCACTTGTGATGGTGAAGCCCAGGCCATAAAACAAATCACATCCCATTATGTTCTCTCCACGAGCAGTCACGGTGAACCTCAGGCTGCACACCTCTGCCGACTTGCACCAAGCCGTCAGTCTCACAGTTCCCATCGTGGCCAGTCTTCCTCCAAAATAACCACAAAGCAGCATGGAATAACCTCCAATCCTATAATGCGGGAAAAAATTCCTCACGGTTGCCCAATTCAACATGGAGCCCACCGCTCCCGTGTCAATCAGCAATGACACTGTCACCCCGTCCAATTCCACCATACAATAGGAATGCCCATTGGTACTCGGGGACACAGTGTGAATAACCGTGGGAGCGGGAGAGTCCTCCTTATGTCTCTGACTCCCTCGCTCAAACTTGTGGCACTGTTTGAGCAAAATGATGCAAGAGTCTGCACTTGCCGCAGCGCTTCCCTCTCGTCAGACACTCCCTGGCCTTATAGCGGTGCTTCGTGGACCCACAACCCAAACACGTGGGCGTTCCAGGGGCGGACCTCATTTTTTACAGCATTAGCGTCGCTTCTATCACCCTCCATGCTATCATCGCTGTCCAGGTCCACTGCTTGTGCCGTCGACTGTGGTTCAGGCTGGCGATGTAACACACTTCCACTGAGCTCCTGCGATAGCTTGTCTGCCGCCTCCAACTGTTGAGCTAAATCGATGGCCGTGGATAGCGTCAGTTCGCCGGAGAACGTAAGAAGCTTCGACTTTGTAGCGGGCAGATAGTATGTTCCACCAACTGGTCGCAAACCATCTCCTCCTCTAACAATCCAAACTGACAGTCTCTGGCCAGTTGACGCAGGTCTGCTACAAACCGTTGCACCAACCCACTGGTGGCATTGTCAAAACTGAATCCTGCAGACAATGACATTTTCCAGGGCTTGAAAATGTCGCACCATTAGCTCCACCACTTCTTCAAAGCTATCACACTCGCCCAAAGTACTCAAAATACGCTGTCCTTCCATTTCCAGGTTATGAACCAACAGTGCTCGTGCCCTCAACTTATCCAGCCTTCCAAGGTCCAGCGCCATCAAGTACGTCTGAAATGCGTCAAACCATCTAGCCCAAGGGACGGGTGGCTCACCAGGAAGCTCCAGAAGCAGCCAAATAGATGTTACACATGCGTTCATACCTTTTATCCTTTTCGCCAAATGTTATGTCGGTGATAGGAGCCAAGGACAAGACCAGGTGTTGAACTGGACACACGTTTATTAATGGACACTCCACAGTACACCAGTGTACCCACCAGGCAGAGAGGTGATCAAGAGACCGCCCCTCCCTCTCACTGCTCTCTTATACCCTGGGTAGTGGCAGAACCGGAAAGGTAGAGCCATCACCCATGTCACACAAATAAAGGTCCCAACCTTCAACACAACACTGTTTTTTTTAAACAACCTTAAAAAAGCAGCTTTTCATCTTCATTTTTTAACCAAATTTAGACCATACAGAGGCGTCTATATGAAGCCGCCTTTTCAATGACCTTAAAAAAATGGCTTTTCATCTTTCCCTTTTCAAACAAATCCGGATATTTTTTAGACTGTTGGTAAAGCCCTCTTTTCAATGTCTTTTCAACCATTTTGTGCTGGGAGGGCGAGGATCCTTGTAAGTGAGTTTAGTGACCACTACAGCAGCGATTCCCATAAAATGTAGCTGGACAAACAGATGGATGGATGCCATGTCATTGCATTAACTCCTTTCGGCTTCACTGGAATGAGCTCAAAACAAAAAGTGTCAATAGCTCAAGTAGGTTCATTTTTTCTTCTTTTAATTATTTACCTTTTGTTCTTATTAAAGACAAAAATAGAAAAGAGATGTTTTTACCTTCTTTACATGTTTCGACTGTTCACTGCAGCCTTCGTCAGAAGTGTCAGCTGATTGCTGCAAGGTGTCATTTTATCAGCTGACTTTCGTAGATGGGGCCAGCCCAGCAGACCTGTTAGATCCATCGAGCCGGCCCCGCTTTCAGCCATCTGATGGTCTCTGGAGAATGTGGTCCCAGGTGTGAGAAAGCATAAAGGCCCCCTCATCCCGGTTCATGCTATCTTTTCCCCGCTTCTTGATTTCTATGGCCTCCTTGATCCAGCGTTTGTGTCTGTTGCTCTCCGATACAATAATTTTTGTGTTGTCCCAGTCCATGATGTGATTATTTCTTTTGCAGTGATCTGATATTGCTGATTTTAATATTTCTTGTTCTGCCTTTTCTTTTTGTGATCTTGTGAGTCGTCCTTGTGTTTCTTTCTCACATTCCTTCTGGTGTTCTTTTTTCCTTGTGGTGAACAACTCTTCTGGTTTCTCCAATGTATGTTTTGTTGCATGAGCTGCATGATATTTCATATATTACATTGCATTTTTTGTCTTGTTCTATTTTGTCCTTGGGGTGTATTAATAACTGTCTTAATTTTCTGTGTGGTTTTACTGCTGTGTTTATTTTGTATTTTTTCATGATCCTTTGAATTGGTTCTGTTATCCCTCGGATGTATGGTATAGTTATGGTGTCCTTGTTTTTGATTTCAGCTTTTGTTCTGTCTTGTTTCCTGTTTGTTTTCTTTGTTTTTGACTTGCTGTTTCCCTTTGTTTATGGCCCATACTGGATATTGGCAGCACGTGGCGCAGTGGTTTAGCACTGTGGCAGCACAGTTTTACCCTCGGCCGGGGGACCGCGGGGATCATGGGATCGTGGGTTCGATCCCAGCCCCCGACCAACAGTGAGCTGTGTGGAGTTTGCATGTTCTCCCCGTGTTGCGTGGGTTTACTCCGGGATTTCTCCGGTTTCCTCCCGCACACCAAAAAAAAAACATGTAGGTTTAGGGCGCTCGCGCACGCAGCGACCAGCAGCCGGTGGCTTGTCACCAGACTGCAAACCAAGTCTACCTACGGGTACAAATAAGTAACAAAAAAAAAAAAAAATATGAGTGCATGTTTTATGTGGTTTTCTTCCTCCTGTCTGTCTTCTTGGTCTGTGATGATGGTGGCCCATTCATATAACGTCCTGACAACAGATAGTTTGTGTGCTGTGGGGTGTTCTGATGTCCATAGTAGGTATTGATCCGTGTGGGTTGGTTTCCTGTAGACTATGACTTTTATACTGCTGTCATCGTTATGGTGGGTTTTCATGTCCAGAAAGGCTATGGTGCCATTTTCTTCCTCTTCGTGTGTGAATTTTATATTCCCAGTGCTGTCCGTGCTATTCAGATGGTCAGTAGCTATGTTTACATGGACACAAGTAACCAGATTAAAAGCCTGATCAGAATAAAAATGCTTCATGTAAACACTCCAATCTGAATATTCTAACCCGATCATGCTTATTCGGATCAAAATTTCATTCCGATTGAGAGGGGTGGGTTATGCTGATTGTTAATCAGAATGGTGCGCATGAAAACACTTACTCCGAATGTAGGGCAGAAAATATGTTTACTGCGCATGTCTGTACACCAGCCACACGTCGATGTGACGTATTTCCGCCTTAGCAGCAGCTAGCGGAAAACATAGCGGGAGTAAAACAAAATTGGTCTGTATCGTCCTGCTGTCTCCCTCTGTTCGTCATATGCAGAAGTATGTACTTGTAGCTTCATTACGGAGACCAGCAGAAGCAAAAGTACAGTCTGAATAACACAATACAGGTCAATTTCAACACAAAGCAGGGCTTGCTAACACCAGAAATTGCGTCGTCTTCTACTATTTTCGGAATGTCGAAATGTCGACGTGCACATGTCAAAATGATTTATTCCATTCAAACGTGTGACACATGGAAACGCACATCCTAATCAGATCAGCTTTTTCAGGATCCATGTAAACAGTAAAATTCTGATCTGAATTGTAATTAGATTGAAGAAATTTTGCCCATGTAACCGTGGCCAGTGAGTTCTTCTGTGTGTCCTTTCCTTATTTTCTCCAAAATGTCATCTACGTATCTCTTAGAGAGGGTGGGTTTACATTGTGTAGGTGTTGTGTTGATGGCTTTGTTTTCCAGATCCTCCATGAAAAAGCTGCTCATGATGGCTGATCTGATACTGTCTATTATTGGCTGCAGTGGGATATCTTTCTTATGTATTTTTTGGGGTTCCATAGATCCGGGGGGTGATGCTGGCTGTGGGTATCAGGTGATCGTATGTGTCCTTTGTGATTTTTTGCTTTCTAATAGGGGTTTAAGAAGGGCTTTTAGCATTTTTTTCTTTTCTTCTGTGGGGTTTGTTTTTATGATTTTATATGTGCTGCTGTCTGCCAATATGGTTTCCATCTGTTTTTCATATGTTTCCGTGTCCATTACTACCGTCGTTCTGCTTTTATCTGATGGGAGGATTGTGATTGTTTTATCTTTCTTGAGTGAGTTTAATGCTTTTTCTTCATCTTTTGTAATGTTGCTTTGTGGTAATTTGGCCGTTTTGAGGATTCCTGTGACTGCGTTCTGGAGTGATGCTTTATCCCCTTGGTCCTGGATTTTTTTACATGCAAGTTCTATTGCGAGGATGTATTCTTCATGGGGTATTTTGGCTGGTGTGATGGCAAAATTCAGTCCTCTGCTCAGCACTGTTTTCTCCGTGTCCTTGACTGTGAGTTTTGATAAGTTTTTGACCCCCTTAGCGTTCATTTCCGTGTGTGTTTGTCTTCGTCCGTTCTTCCTTTCTGTGAGTTTTTTTAGTTTCTTTAAACGGCAGTTTTTCATTATAGTGAATTCCTGTTCGTGTGCATGTTTTAATTGTGCTTCTATCTGCTCCTGCATTTCCTGGTCGGTCGGGTAGTGTTTCTTGAAAATGTCCATTTCCTCCTTGATCTGGTTGTTGATTCTGTCCACTTTGTTTGCCGTCATTCTTATCCGTTCTTTGATCAGGGCCAAGCCGGCTTGGCTTTCCCCAGCTCGGTCTCGATTTCTCTGTGGGTTTGGTTTCACTGTTTATCTGCATTTTGTGTATTTCGGTTCTTATTCTATTACCATAGCCACTGCCTGACCAGCAGCTGTTAGTCAGCATCTGTGATCTATTTTCTCCCACACTGCTGACAGTCTGCCGGTCCAACCACGCCTCCTCGCTCTCCTTAGCTCATCAGCTGTTCCCAGCCCTGGTAATTATCTTTCCTGCGCCTTGCCCAGGTGTTCCCAATCTGTGTGGCCAGCGGCGTTTGGATTTAAGCAGCTCTTCACTAGACAAACGCCGCTGGGTCATTATACGAGTCACACTAGTGTTCTACGTCGGGTGACCGTCATGTCTTGGAAGGACTTATTATTCGCACTTGTTGGGAGAACTGGACTTCTTGGACTGTTCCTGTCTGTGAGTAAACTGTCTGGCGTTTCTCGGTGCGGTAGTTTCTGCTATGCTTAGTTGATAGCGTCCCCCCCCCCCCACAGTGCTACTGCTATGCTTAGGCTGTTTCCCAGTTTGCTTCCCTTAGCCGGTTGAGCCTCCTTGGGTCTTCCTCGCTCTCCCGAGCATGTATGCCAATTGTATTTTTGTCCTGTGGCCACAGTACACAGTGGTCTGACCGCTGTTTGCTCCGGCGTCAGCCATTTTGTGTACATCCCTACCTTCTTGTATGTCTTTATGTTTTTGAACTGTTTCATGTCAATAAATGTGTGTTTGGTGTGAGCCTGCACGTAAATCCATCCATCCTTCTCCTCCTCCGTGCGCAATGAAAAAGCGCACAGCGAGTTTATGACAATTTTGTCCATAACTTCCACGTAATAGCTCAAGTAGGTTCATTTTGTCTTCTTTTAATTATTTACCTTTTGTTCTTATTAAAGACAAAAATAGAAAGGAGATGTTTTTACTTTCTTTACATGTTTCGACTATTCACTGCAGCCTTCGTCAGAAGTGTCAGCTGACACCATAACTATAACATACATCCGAGGGATAACAGAACCAATTAAGATAAGCCTTTATTAGTCCCACAATGGGGAAATTCCAGGATTGCAACAGCACAGGGATAGCAACACTCAGAGCAACAATCAGAAGGCAAGAAAAAACAAGAGCAACTAGTATACATATGTACATATACTGTATATATATATATATATATATATATACTGTATATATACAGTGCGGAGCATTGTGGTTGGTGGATGTGCAGCAGAAAGTCCTAAGCTCTCTCTCCACGGATGGGACGGGCCAGCTGGATGTCTTTGGGCATGATGGTGACCCTCTTGGCGTGGATGGCGCACAGGTTGGTGTCCTCGAAGAGACCCACCAGGTAGGCCTCACTGGCCTCCTGCAGAGCCATGACGGTGGAGCTCTGGAAGCGCAGGTCGGTCTTGAAGTCCTGAGCCATCTCCCTCACCAGGTGCTGGAAGGGCAGCTTACGGATGAGCAGCTCCGTGGATTTCTGGTAGCGACAGATCTCTCTCAGAGCCACGGTACCGGGCCTGTAACGGTGAGGCTTCTTCACTCCGCCGGTGGCCGGAGCGCTTTTCCGAGCAGCCTTGGTGGCTAGCTGCTTCCTGGGGGGCTTTTCCTCCAGTAGATTTATGGGCGGTCTGCTTGATTCTTGCCATCGCTCTTTATTATTCTGTCTTATATTTCTTGCACGCCGCCTAAACTCCAGCCTGGCACCTGTGTCGTTTTCGCTTCAGTTCCCCGGTATGTCGAGTTTCTCCGTTAGCACCGAGTGGCGGTTGAGTGCTAGCTAGCTCTTCCCTGCTGTATCGTCTCCTGCTGTAAACAGTGGCTCCGTCCGCCGACTCGGGAGACCTTTGGGGCGATCTGTGTGTCCGTGATATATATAGAGTGAAAGGTGTGCCGGATCAGAAAGTTATCACCGGATCAGAAAGAAGAAGGAAGATAAAAAGACTCAGAATTGAGCCGCTGTTGCAAAAGGCAGCCAACTCATGTGGCGCCGGAACCGGAAGCCAATTCAAAGGATCATGAAAAAATACAAAATAAACACAGCAGTAAAACCACACAAAAAATTAAGACAGTTTTTAGTACATCCCAAGGACAAAATAGAACAAGACAAAAAATGCAATGTAGTATATGAAATCTCATGCAGCTCATGCAACAAAACCTACATTGGAGAAACCGGAAGATCGTTCACCACAAGGAAAAAAGAACGCCAGAAGGAATGTGAGAAAGAAGCACAAGGACGACTCACAAGATCACAAAAAGAAAAGGCAGAACAAGAAACATTAAAATCAGCAATATCAGATTACTGCAAAAGAAATAATCACATCATGGACTGGGACAACGCAAAAATTATTGGATCGGAGAGCAACAGACACAAACGCTGGATCAAGGAGGCCATAGAAATCAAGAAGCGGGGAAAAGATAGCATGAACCGGGATGAGGGGGCCTTTATGCTTTCCCACACCTGGGACCACATTCTCCAGAGGCCATCGGATGGCTGAAAGCGGGGCCGGCTCGATGGATCTAACAGGTCTGCTGGGCTGGCCCCATCTACGAAAGTCAGCTGATAAAATGACACCTGGCAGCAATCAGCTGACACTTCTGACGAAGGCTGCAGTGAACAGCTGAAACATGTAAAGAAGGTAAAAACATCTCTTTTCTATTTTTGTCTTTGATAAGAACAAAAGGTAAATTAAAAAAAGTGTCAATATTTATCTCAATGCCTGCAGTACATGTTTGCAATCCAGCAGAAAATGCAATTTTTCAAAAGGTTTCTATTTTAGACAAGTGTAACATTTTGATGTTGCAGTTTTACTGAATATTAAAAGATCAAAATTGCTACTGTAGTTGCATGCTTTTGGAATGGATTGCTGCTCAGAGTAAAAGGGTTTTTTTTATTAAGTTTTCATATTCTTAATCTTTGTGTTTTATGTAAAAAATGTTTTGTCACTTCCAAAATGTATCAAAGTGAAAACTGCTCTCTCGCTTTCTCTCTCACTTTGTCTCTCTCTCAGCAGGTAACAACATTACATCAACTAAAAAAGACTGTAATGGAAGTCACAGAAAAATGTCAAAGTGTTTTCAGGAAAAGTGCACACAGAAATTGTTACATTGTACTGTTTTCCATCTGGCTCTGTTTTTATTAAATGTCTTACATTTGTTTAATTTTTCACATAAACATGTTACATAAACCTGTTACTGACTGATGTGACATTGCATTGTTTCCTTATAATAATAATTTTCCTTGCATAGTATACATTGTTTAAACAGCACTTCACATTCAGAATACAACTCAAAATGAAAAGATTTTATAAAAAGCCAACTTTCAAAAAAAAAAAAAGTTTTGAAACAAGTCCTACAAACAAAATGTTAATTTCTTCTCCTCCTCTTCCTCCTCCTCCTCTTCCTTTCGGGGGCTCCACAGCAGATCATCTGCCTACAGCTCACTCTATCCCTTGCATCCTCTTCTGTCACACCAACGCTCTCCATGTCCTTCATTATCTCAAATCTCTGTAGTCTCTCTTTTCCTCTAACCTAGTGGCTCCACCCTCAACATCTTTTGTCCAATATATCCACTATCCCTTCTCTGCACAAGTCCAAACAACCTCAGCCTTGCCTCTCAACCTGAGATGTCCCTCTGATATATTCATTTCTAATCCTGTCCCTCCTTGTCACACCCAGTGAGAATCTTGGCATCTTTAATTCTGCTGCCTCTGCAGCCATTTTTTGTCATCTTTTTATCTTTGCCATTAGACTTACCTCCCTCTCATTCATACACATGTATTCTGTCTTCTTTCTACTCAGTTTTATTCATCTTTACTCCAGTACATACATCCACCTCTCCACGTCCTCTTCTACCTGCTCCCTACGCTCATTAAAGACCACAATTTCATCTGTGAACATCATAGTCCACGGAGACTCCTGCCTGACCTTGTCTGCTAGCCTGTCACCATAGCAAATATGAAGGGGCTCATACCTGTTTTCTGATGTAATCCCACCACAACTTGAATCCATCCTACAGCACACTTCACCACCGTATCGCTGTCCTCATACTTCCCTGCTACTCCAGACTATCTAAAATGTTAACATAGGCCAATTTTTCCCCAACCCAGTTAAAGCAGCATTATGTAAGATTTTCACCTTAAAGTAATGCTTCCCAAATTATTTTGATGCTAGATTAACCTTTGACTGGGTGAATGTCCCTTCCCCATCAGCTGAGTTGGAAATGGTAGGAACGCTTAAAGAACTACAGCTATGGTGACAATGACCTCAGCCCCAACATCTAATCACAGGGTGCTTAGTTAGGACTGAAGTCATAACCATCATATAGTCTTTTCAGTGTTCCTATCCAGAACAAGAAAGTTACAAAGTGCTTCTTTAATACAACTTGGTTGACCATTTTGAATATGGTAACATTGTGGAGAAAGGAGGCAGGCGAGACAACGAGCTGGATGACACAGTTACTTAATTCTTCCTCCAACATATTTTACAGCAAAAGAACCTCTCCGGTCTCTGTGCATCCATCTTTTATACCTTTATTCCCAAGCATCGAGACCCACACTTCCGACCATAACCATTGCTGCCTGAACAAAGAATTGTGTGGCACATTAACATAACATAACACCGGCTCTGCCTCAACACCCTTCTTCTCTCCAGCATTTACTCCTCTCCCCAGGGGGCGCATAATCCTTACTGTCCCCTATGATACTCCCCAGTGACACCTCCTCCTTCGGTCCACTGTCCCCTGGGTGGAGAAGTCCAACACCATGCCCCCACAACATCACTATTGTTATGTATGAAATAAGCAAGCCGTGAGCCCTCTTATGCCAAACAACCAACTGAAGTTTATTACAGAAGAGTAGGGATATAAATGCAGAGACCGCAGCCCATCTTACGTCATCACACCTGACGCCCAACACTGGCTACGGTAAGACCCAGGCTTCAAACCCTCCCAAAGTCACACATCACAACCCCCCCTTCAGAAAAATGTAGAACATCATAACTTTTGTATTAAAGAACACCCCCTTTTTTTTTAAAACTTAGAACTAGGGTCCACGGGTGGACCGCCACTGGACCCAGTGCGGCTAAGTGGATTGTTCTGCCACTTTTTTTTTTAGCCACACTCCTAACTAAACAGTCATTCTTTTTTTTTTACAGTCTTCCATGGGAGGAGCAGTTCTGCCTGAGGGGTTTTGTGGTGGGCCCGTGGCAGCCTCCTCCCTGGAGCTTTGAAGTGGGGCCATGGCGGCCTCATCTCTGGAGCTTTGAAGCGGGCCCGTGACGGCCTCATCTCTGGAGCTTTGAAGCGGACCCGAGGCGCCTGCCTCCCTGGCGCTGTCGGACCCCCGGGGCCAATCTTCATGACGCTGGGCAGCTGCAGTAGCTGACTCCCATGGAGCCTCGCCATCTGGAGCAGCCACTCGGACACGCCGTAGTTGGCTTGCGTACCAAACCGAACCGTCTGTCAGCCGAAAGCACACTGTTCCCAGCTTCGCCACGATCCTCAGCAGCACCTGTTGTTTTGCTCACTGTAGCTCGGTCAGTCACTGTCCCGCTGTCTCACCAGTGCAAACACGAACCCAGTCCATGACTTGGAGCGGCGCCTTACTTGGTTTTATACGTTGTTGTTGTGCTCCTGGTGGCTCTGCGTGCTTGTTCAGGTTGGGATCTCCGTCGTGCTGTGGCAATTCCATAGTCAGCGTGTTCGTTGCGGACCCTTCACCTGTTGTCTCCATCATCAGTTGAGGCTCATCATTGGTACGGAAGGTGTCCGGTGCCTCTCCGGTATCGTTTGTTGAAGCAGACTCTTCATCCGTCGGCTCTCTGCATGCTCGGGCTCCCCCTCCCCTGGCTCCAATTCTGGCTGAAGGGTTAACTGAGGCAAGTTTGATAGCTGCTTTCTCTCCATGTCATCTCCGTGTCGTGTTCACCCATCATACTGTGGTCACCCTCAGTACTGAGTCATCAACTCCATAGCTTGTTGAGCGAGGGTACTGGAGCAGTCCGGTTCCTCTTCTCTGCCATCTGAAGTGTTCTGCTGTGCCTCGTCATGCGTTGTGTTTGTGCCCGGTTGCTGCTGCTGTGCTTTGGGGCTCTCTGCATGCTTGGGCTCACCCACCATACTGTGGTCACCATCAGTACTGAGTTCTCCCTTTTTGCTGTGCTCACTCTCTGTGCTGTGCTCTTCAGCTGGCTTGTCACAGACTAGCTCGTCGTTGTTGTTCTCGAGGGGCACGGGCTCCCTCTCCTCCTGAGCGCACGGGGTGGATGGAATGCTGTCGGTGCTGTCCTTAATTACCTCATCCCACACCACGACGTCGTTATCCAGGTCCACTGTGCCCCAATTGCCGCAACCGGACAATTCAAACCCAGTGCTGTCTCTGATAGCGAAACCTAGTCTGTAGAAATGGTCACATCCCATAATGTTGTCACAGTGCGCTGTGACCTGGAATGTGAAGTCGTACACAATTTTGAGCTTGCAGCAAACAGTAAGTTCCACTGTTCTGACATTGCACAGTATGTGACCACCGTATCCGTACAGCAGCATTGGGTTCTTCTTGACTTTGTGGTTGGGGAAAAACTTCTTCACCGTGGCTCAGTTTAACATCGACCGTACCGCCGTCATGTCGAGCAGAAGTCGTACAGCTACTCCATCTAATTCAACCATACCATACAAATAACCACTGACATCGGGGCTTACCAAATGAATGGTCATTGTTGGCAGGTGGGCTGGCTTACTTGGTGGCCCCCATGGTGCTGTCGACCAGCACACTCTGGCGAAATGGTTCAGGTGCCCATACTTGTTACACCATTTTCCTCTTGCCGGGCAAACTCGTGCTCCATCCCGGTGTGTTGAGGACCCAACACCCCCGCAAACGGGACCTCTCGGGGCAGTCCTTCGGCTCACTGCATTCACCTCGAATTCTTCTGCCGTGTACTCTTCGTCCTCAGTGTTCACCGAGCTAGCTAGCGTCATCTGTCTGGGTAAACTCTGTATTTGATGCCCATTTAGCTCCGTGGCTAACTTGTCCATTGTTTCTAGCTGGGACGCTAGCTCTACAATGCTAGCTAGCACCCTGTTGTTTGGTGCCATTAGCATCTTAACCCACAGCCTCGTGTTACGCGTGTGTTCAGCAAAGAAGCTAGCAAGAAGTTCGACAGCATCTGCATATGACTCCGCTGGTTCTAACATGTTGAAAATTCTCCGACCCTCTACACCGTGTCTGTGGAGAAGAAGTGCTTGTTTTCTTACTCCGTCAAGTTCACCCAGGCCCAGCGCTGCAACATAGGTCTCAAACGCATCCAGCCAACATGGATACAGGACTGCTGGTTCCCCTGGGTGCTCCAGAAAGGGTCATGCATGCCTCCATGGTTAATCCTCCGTCACCAAATATTATGTATGAAATAAGCAAGCTGTGAGCCGTCTTATGCTGAACAACCAACTGAACTTTATTGCAGAAGAGTGGGGATATAAATACAGAGACCGCATTCCACCTGGCATCATCACGCCTGACACCCAGCGCCGGCTATGGTAAGCCCCAGGGTTCAAACCTTCCCAAAGTCACACATCACAACTATGTTTCAGTGCATTTCACCAGAAAGTATCATGTTTGTTTCAAAAGCATTCAAACAGTCATACAGGAAAAAGAGCTTTCTCATGCGAGAAGTGAGAAATCCAGTTGGTGCCTTTTTTTAACTCTAGTTCGTGTTCATGGTAACTTCTGTGTTAGCAACTCCCTTGTGTGTTGGAGATTCACTTACTTTACAGATTAAATATGCATATTAGTTGATTAAGGCTAGGACAATGGTTAGGCACGTAAAGTAGTTTGGCTAAGATTAGGGAAAAGAATAGGGTCCAAATAGGGTGAGGGTCTGCTTTCAACACATTACACCTCTAACCTTCCACCATGTCACTTCATTTAGCGATTTTCACAACATATTTTTTCAAAATGTAACCATTACGATCCCTTGGTCTAGGGGTGAGAGGGGAGTAACAAATAACCAGACTGAGTTGGTTTGCAAAGAAAATTATATTTTAATAAGGAGGGTAATTGTCAAAATGCATAAAATGGTTCACGAACAAGGACCCCAATAGTTACTACTCAAACTAAAGAAAGAAATATAACCAAAAGAATTCCAGCTTGAATGATGACAGCTTCCTGTCTAAACAAGTCAGGGTAAAATAAAGAAACAAGCTGTGTAAAAGGAAAAAAAAGGACGAAAACACAGAGTCATGGTCAGAGGGGTATTGCATAAAAGTAGTTCTTATGTTGGCACCATCAGAGGGAGCGCTGTTGCGGGGACCCCGTGCTACTCTAAAGCACCATAATCACTAGTCAGGGAGCTACTCATCCTGTCTATAATTAATATGTTGTGGGGGCATGGCGTTGGACTTCTCCACCATGGGAACAATGGACCAAAAAAGGAGGTGTCACCGGGCGGTACCAGACGGGACAGTAAGGACTATGCGTTCCCCAGGGAGAGGTGTAAAATGCCGGTGCCGCACCACACAGTTCTTCATTCAAACAACAATGTGTTATGGTCAGAAGTTACGGGTCTCGATGCATGGAAATAAAGTTATAAAAGAGGAATGCACAGAGACCCAGGCATCTCTTTTGCTGTAAAATATGTTGGAGAAAGAATAAAGTAACTGTGTCTTCCAGCTTGTTGTCTCGCCTGCCTCCTTTCTCCACATTGGTGACCCGAAGACGTGCCATGGAAAGTGAGCCAAGCACCACCCCGGAGACTGCCTGGAGGGAGGGCACCAGCTCTGCATGCGTGGCCCCAATCAAGTTCCCAGGCTTCTGGCTTCACAACCCCACCGCATGGTTTTTGCACATAGAAGCTCAGTTTGCATTCCGCGGGATAACAACGGATGATACCAGGCATTACTACGTGGTCGCTGCGCTGGATGCGCATGCCATGCAATAGGTGACAAGCCTGCTCCAGGAGCCGCCGGCCCAAGGAAAATATGAGGCGCTCAAGAGGATGCTTCTCCAACGCTATACCCTTTCTGACAGTGAGAGGGCAGAGACGTTCCTAACGCGTTCAGAGTTAGGGGACAAATCAGCAGTGGAGCTGATGGAGAGCATGTTGGCGCTGAGGGGGAAGGATGACAAATCTTTCCTGTTCGTCCACTTGTTCCTCATGAACGTACCAGCTACAGCGAGGGCAATCCTGGCCAACTCGGCGCGGCTGGTTGCTAAGGACTACCGCGCCCTGGCGCAGAAAGCAGATCACATCCTCTTGGCAACCAGAACTCTCAGCGTGCAAACAGTGGCACCGGCATCCATGAGGGACTCCAGTGAGGTTGAGGAGCCATTCATGGTAGCCGGGATGGATACCAGAAGACAAACAAACAGAGTGATCTGTTTTTATCACCACCATTTCAGCTTGGATGCCCAACGCTGCTTGTCGCCACGCCAATTCAAGAAGCTGGGAAGACGGCACTTTCGGAATTCAGTGGCAGCTGCAACCAATGGCGACAGGAACAGACTGCTTTATGTCACGGACACACATTCAGGGAGATGGTTTTTGGTGGACTCCGGCTCCCAGAAGAGCCTCATCCTGCCAGTCAACGCAGACAGGGTAGGAGGACACAGCGGTCCCGAGCTCACGGCCACCAACGGATCCACCATCAGGACATTTGGCAAGCGGACACTGACGATATGCTTACACAGATGCAACTTTCAGTGGGACTTTGTGATAGTTGCATGTCCCGGCCCCATTTTAGGAGCAGGTTTTTGATGTGCTTATGGATTGTTAGTCGATGTTGCTAGTAGGAGATTAGTGGATGCTGTCTCTTTTACCTCACTGCCCTGCACAGCTCAGGGAGCTGGGTCGACAACATTGGCTAACGTTATAGCTCCAGGGGGTAAGTACCAACATTTGCTTGCACAGTTCTCAGCACTCATGGTCCTGACTTTTTCAGCTACTGTAATGAAACACGGGGTCGAGCACTTTATAACAACGAAAGGCCCACTGGTGTTTGCGCGTCCTCGGCGTTTGGACGCAACTAAACTGGCCAGTGCACAAGAGGAGTTAGCCAACTTCGAGTAGTTGGGCATCGTCAGTCGCTCCAACAGCCCGTGGGCATCCCCGCTACACATGATGCCGAAAGGTGACAAGTTGTTGCAACCGTGCGCCGATTTAAGATAAGATAAGCCTTTATTAGTCCCACAACAGGGAAATTCCAGGATTGCAACAGCACAGGGATAGCAACACTCAGAGCAACAATCAGAAGGCAAGAAAAAAAGCAAGCAAGCAAGAGCAGCTAATATACATATGTACATATTACTATAAATATATATATACACACAGACACACAGTGCAGAGCATTGTAGCTGGATGGAATAAATATATGAGTATATAAACACAGTGCGGAGCATTGTAGCTAGATGGAATAAATATGTAGATATATAAACACCCACGGTACGGAGCATTGCAGCTAGGTGGAATAAATATGTAAATATATAAACACACACAGTGCGGAGCAATGTAGCTAGATGGAATAATATGTAGCTATATAAACACAGTGCGGAGCATTGTAGCTAGATGGAATAAATATGTAAATATATAAACACACACAGTGCAGAGCATTGTTGCTAGATGGGATGAAACAGCACAACCGTCTACTTAGTTATCCTACATGGTATGATTATGTGCCCATACATATTCTCACCCTCCATAGCGACCGGTATTTTCCTAGTTGTATGCCGGAGGGGACCATTGTGTAAGTCTATTGCATCTTTTGCATTCAAAAAACTATTAGTTTGTTACGTCTTTTTGCTATCTCTGCGAGCAGCCCTGCTTAGGTTGTACAGTCTGACAGCCGTTGGTAGGAAGGACCTGCGAAACCTCTCGGTTGTGCACCTGGGATGATGTAGTCTGCTGCTAAATGAGCTCCTCAGTGCATTCAGTATGTCCTGGATAGGGTGGAACTCGGACTCCAGCAGAGATGACAGTTTAGCCACCGTCCTTCTCTCTCCTATCTCCTCCACCGGATCAAGGCGCTGCCCCAGGACAGAGCTAGCTTTCTTGATCAGTTTGTTCAGTCTCTTCCTATCGGCTGCAGTAATGCCACTGCCCCAGCAGTGGCATTTCCGGCGCTTGAACAACGCTATGGAACACGATCACTATCCTATTCCACACATCCAGGATTTTTCCATGTACCTGGCCGGGATGTGTGTTTTTTCCAAAGCAGATCTGGTCCGCAGTTACCGCCGGGTCCCGATGCGCATGGAAGATGTTCCAAAAACAACGGTAATAACGCCTTTCGGCCTCTTCAAGTTTTTACGCATGCCGTTTGGATTAAAAGACATGGCAAAGACCTTCCAAAGGATGATAGATGCAGTGCTTTATGACTTGTCCTTCATTTTTGTCTACTTAGACGACATTCTGGTAGCTAGCGCGTCCAAGGAGGAGTACATCGCCCATCTCAAGACGGTTATCCAGAGGTTGGAAGCGCATGGCCATATAGTGAACCCAGCGAAGTTCCAGTTTGGTGGGTCAGTGATTGATTTTTTGGACCACCACATTTAAGATAAGATAAGATAAGATAAGCCATTATTAGTCCCACAATGGGGAAATTCCAGGATTGCAACAGCACAGGGATAGCAACACTCAGAGCAACAATCAGAAGGCAAGAAAAAAAAACAAGAGCAGCTAGTATACATATGTACATATTAAAATATATATATATATATATATATATATATATATATATATAGACACACAGTGCGGAGCATTGTGGTTGGTGGATGTGCAGCAGAAAGTCTAAGCTCTCTCTCCGCAGATGCGGCGGGCCAGCTGGATGTCTTTGGGCATGATGATGACCCTCTTGGTGTGGATGGCGCGCAGGTTGGTGTCCTCGAAGATTTCGCCAGAGGGCACAATTCCACTACTGGATAAAATGCGCGCCGTGTCGGACTTTCCGTATCCGCAGACCATCAGGGCCCTACAGGAGTTTTTGGGAATGGTCAATTTTTATAACCGTTTCCTTCCCCAGGCAGCCCAGCTGATGCAGTCAGACTCCCGAGCGAGTCCAGGCTTTTACTAATGCCAAAACAGCGCTTGCGGATGCCATATTGTTAGCCCACCTGGACCCATCTGCACGGATAGCGCTTACTACGGGCGCATCTGACGTTGCGATAGGGGCAGTAGTGGAACAGCGCATCTCAGGTTCGTGGCAGTCACTCGCATTTTTCAGCCGCACTTTGCGTGACAATAAATGCAAGTACTGCACGTTCGATAGAGAATTGCTGGCTCTCCACCTGGTGACGCATCATTTCCAGTTCTGCCTGGAGGGGCGCGAATTCACCACGTTCATGGACCGTAAGCCGCTGATGTATGCAATGGCCAAGGTCTCGGAACCATGGTCGGCCCGGCAGCAATGGTAGTTGTCCACAATTTCGGAGTTTACTACCGACATTCAACATGTCACTGGTAAGCTCAAAGTCGTGATCGATTGCCTGTCATGCGCATTAATTGCCCCGGTCTACATGGAAATAGATTTCCCTGCCATGGCGGCGGAGCAAGCCAGGGACGCGGACTTTTGCACACTCCAGTCTGCGCCAACGGGGTTAAGGCTGGAGAGCAGGGTGGTGCAAGAAGGGTGCCCTCCCTTGCTCTGCGACGTCTCCACTGGCCACCCGCGCCTGGTGGTTCCGAGCTCTAAGCACCATTGCGTTTTTGATTGGGTCCAAATCCCAGCCAGGAGGTTCGACCACATCCACGTGTATTTGGTGGGAACCCTCCCACCGTTGCAAGGTTTTACGCACCTCTTAACAATCGTGGACCACACCACACACTGGCCTGAAGTGGTCCTGCTGGCTTCTACCACGGCTTGGATTGCACGTTTCAGATCTCCATCAGACATCACGTCCGACAGGGGTCCCCAATTTGTTTCAGAACTCTGGTCTGTGATGGCCCAGATCCTGGGGGTCAAAATTCACCGCACTACTGCGTACAACCCCCAGGCTAATGGGTTATGTGAGCGTTTTCATAGGTCGCTTAAAGCAGCGCTCAGCGCTTCGCTCACTGACACAAATTGGGTCAACCACCTGCCCTGGGTTCTTTTAGGGTTGAGCTCCGCACCTAAAGAAGATTTGGCAGCCTCCCCTGCAGAACTCAGTTTTTTCTCACCCGCTGCAGATCCCCAAAGAGTTTTTACCGGAAAACCCCACACCCAAGGCTGAGCCGTCCATGCAATTTTTACATAGTACGGAGGCTGTGAGCATACCGGGCCTGGCCCACCATTGTTTTCCCTGCACACTCGTCCCAAAAAGCTTGCAGAACACCCATTTTTTTTTTGTCAGGCACGATGCACACCGGACCCCGCGGCGCCCGCCGTACAACAGACCGTTTAGAGTGTTGGAACCTGGGGCGAAGCATTTTGTGTTGGACTTGGGAGTACGTAGAGAGACCGTCTGCATCGATAGGCTAAAGCCCGCTTTTGTTGTTTTGGCAGACGAGCAGGTGGTGTTGGCCCAAGGTCCCCGGCACGGACGCCCACTGTTGGTGGCTCCGCAGGTTGGTGATCCCTTGGCAGGGACCTGCATGCGCGAAGCTGATGTGTTTTCTCCCCCTCCCTTTTTCCCTCCACAGACTGACATGCCCTCCTGTTCACCCCACCAGCAGGGCAGTTCAACTAGATCAGCGACCCCACCGCTACAGCTGCTATGCTCGTCAGTTCAAACCCAGAGGACGGGGGGATTAGTGCCCTTTCTGGGTGTTCGGGGGGGGGGGGGGTTGTGTGGGGGCATGGTGTTGGACTTCTCCACCCTGGGAACAATGGACCGAAAGAGGAGGTGTCACTAGGTGGTACCAGACGGGACAGTAAGGACTATGCGCCCCCAGAGGAAAGGAATAAAATGCCGGTGCCAATGGGAGAAGTGTTGAAGCAGTGCCGGCGTTATGTTATGTTAATGTGCCACAAAGTTCTTTGTTCGAACAACAATGTGTTATGGTCGGAGGTTCTGGGTCTCGATGCCTGGAAATAAAGTTATAAAAGAGGAATGCACAGAGACCCGGGCATCTCTTTTGCTATAAAATACTGTATGTTGGAGAAAGAATAAAGTAACTGTGTCATCAAGCTCATCGTCTCACCTGCCTCCTTTCTCCACAATGTCATGAATTGCCCCTCGGGGCAGAGAGGAAGACCCAGATGCTGAACTGCAGTTTGTGAAATGAACTGCAATGAGATGGAGATGACGGGACTGACAGCTGACAGGAGCACCGCCCACAACAGAGCAAAAAACCCGGAAGTGTCACTGACAACTGCAGCCCCGGGAGGAGAGAAAACACAACAACCTATGACTATAATGAGATGACAAATAAAGACCAGTAAACCCAAATGTGTAAATACAAAAACTACAATGAACTTAAACAGGAAAATAATTCATACTAAGAAACAATGCATCCATCCATCCATCTCCTACCGCTTTTCCAGAGGTCCGGGTCGCAGAGGCAGCAGTTCAAGCAGAGAAGCCCAGACTTCCCTCTCCCCAGCCACCTGCTCCAGCTCTTCAGAGAGGATACCAAGGCGTTCCCAGACCAGCTGGGAGACATAGTCTCTCCAGCAAGTCCTGGGTCTGCCCCGGGGTCTCCTCCCAGAGGAATGTGCCCGAAACACCTCAAGTGGGAGGCATCCAGGAGGCATCCTGATCAGATGCCCATACTACCTCAACTGGCTCCTTTCAATGTGAAGGAGCAGCGGTTCTACTCTGAGCCTCTCCCAGATGACTGAGCTCCTCACCCTATCTCTGAGGGTGAGTCCAGCGTTCCTACAGAGAAAGCTCATTTCAGCCGCTTGTATCTGCAATCTCGTTCTTTCGGTCATTACCCGAAGCTCGTGACCACAGGTGAGAGTAGGAACGTAGACTGACTGGTAAATCGACAGCTTTGCCTTAGAACTCAGCTCCCTCTTCACCACAACAGACTGGTACAATGTCCGCATCACTGCAGATGCTGCTGCAATCCGCCTGTCAATCTCTTGCTCCATTCTCCCCTCACTCGTGAATTAGACCCCCAAGATACTTAAACTCCTCCACTTGGGGCAGGAGCTTGTCCCCAACCTGGAGAGGACAATCCATCTTTTTCCGGCTAAGGACCATGGATGGAAACAATACAGAATATGTCAAACCAAAGATAAAATAACAGGCGTGGATACAGGAGGTCAGTTCCCCGCTGGCACTGGAACCTGCTCTGCTGAGGCCAGGGGATGCTTCAACGTCGGCACAGGCTTCAGTTCAGTCAGAGTGCTCTCCCTCCATCCAGACTGTGGCTGCAAGGATGGAACCATGTCCTCCAGGGCCACGGGCTCCTCCATTGTCTGGCGGCTCAGTCCTGGGCAGGCAGGTGAACAGTCTGTGGCTGCAGCAAACGGTGAGGACTCACAGGACTGCCTAGTTTGAGTCTCACCGCCAGGAATCAGGCAAGATAATTCATGTTTAATTGAATGGGAGTGAAAAAACACTTGCCTGAGTTCCCGGGTTGTGATGTCTTCTGCTGCAGCTAGTTGGAAATCAGCCCTCTCCGTGACTTCAGTGGTTGTGAGCCCCTCAAAGGAACGTGTAGGAGCCGCCCCTGCAGGCACAGCGACAGGCGGAGTTGGGGAAGAAACAACTGAACACTCAGCAGTGGGAGGATTCATCGAGGAGACGGGGTCGCAGCAGCAACCGAGGAAGAGGAGGCTGACGGGACAGCCAGCAAAGGTGAACTAGGAAGAGGAGCTGCTGTGGGAACTGTCTAACTCGGCAGGGATGAAACTGCTCCCCGAGAGGTGGAGGTATTCCTCTGGTGAGATTTCCCTTGGCGACGGCAGGGAGCAGGAGGCGGAAACGTCAGCTCATGGTCAGGTGGAAGAGGACCCAGTGAAACCTCCTCCAGCTCATGGGCAAGATCCGGGAGGAGCCACAGCTTATATTCTAGCAGAAGCTCTGTCTCCACCAATGTGACCCGCCTGTGCTCCTCCAGCTCTTCGGCCGATGGTGCGGGCCAGTGTTTATCAGGAGGAGGCAGAGCTGCCACCAGAGAGTAGTGAGAGACTGGAGGCTTCCTTGTACACGGATGATTGCTCTTTGTCTGCGCAGGCACGGACATCGAAGTGATCTCCTCCAGCCTGTGACTCATGGATTGTTGGGCAATTATGGAGAGGAGTAGGTCTGCAAGCTCAAGGTGGTCCCACAGGCTGGGGCATGCCTCAAGTACCTGCGCTGCGCCCTCCAGACACTCTTGGGCTGTCTCGGGAGTACAGGAGGCACGAGCCTGCAAGAGAATGTCCTCTAAAACACACACTGTCCACCACTCCACATTGCTCAGTCCAAGAGTTGAAAAATCCGGGGTGACAGACATGGCAAACCCCAGGTGAAAAAAACAGTAAAAGCTGGGTCTCTAATGGGCCAGAGTCTTCTGTCATGAATTGCCCCTCGGGGCAGAGAGGAAGACCCAGATGCTGAACTGCAATTTGTGAAATTTATTGAAAAAACAAAACACTAAGTCCAAACAAGGACTGTTGACAAACTGTTCCAAGGTTGTCATAGCCAGGAGCGGCACTGGGGTTAAGCTCCCAGTGCTCATAAAATGCTCCTTATGGCGTGCGTCTCGAAAAGCCTCTGACAACTAAGACCAACTCCTAGACTGCCCGTGTGGTTTGGTCTCTAAGACCGGCGGAACTGCTTTTACTAATAGGAGAAGGGGCGAGGGCGGATCTCTGGCGCCTTAAAACCAGATGCTTCAGGTAGATGGTGGCTCGTCAACCTGGGAAGGTAGCCCATCTAGGGGAAGGTAAACCCTGATTTCAAACCTCCGCTGCCTTGCAGCACACCCGGTCACAGGAAAGGCTTCGGGAGTCAACCCTGAGGAAAAATCCAGAGTCGGAGTCCCTAAGGCAGTTCTCTGTTGTGCTCAACATCGTTCTGGCAGCTCCTGCGACTGTGTTGGTGCCAAACTGTAGCAGCCCTGCTGTTCCTTTGGATTCATCAGTGACGTGGAGAGGGGGGACATGCTGCATGGGTAACATCTTGTCCTCCATAACTTCCTGCCCAGGCTTGAATCCTACCAATGCCCAACGCTGGAAGGTAGAACACCGGATCACTGGAGAGGACACTCCAGCTTCGCCTTTGGCGTAGACAAAACACGGGGAATGACAGTTACCGGTTATAAGCCACCGCTCAATTGGCATAGAGCGCGGTGCCAGGGGTTGTTCCAGACGGTGGGAGGGATCATCGGATCTCACTGGACAGCTACCGCCCGCCTCAAGCTGGGCAGCCCCCAGCCAATAAGGTGTTGTCCCGCCACAGCTTGCTTTCCTCATTGGGTGCATGGGGATGAGGAGAAGTCCGAACGGCAGGCTGAGAACCTTCGCACCAGGCAAGACAAAAAAACAAAAGAGACCAACTCTAAAACTGGGAACTTGGAACGTTGGAACGTCCGCACTATGATGACAGGACTCGCTGCTAACCTCAAGGACATCAACGACACCAGGAAGACTGCCATCATCAATAATGAGCTGAAGAGACTGGAAGTGGATATCGCCGCTCTCCAGGAAACACGGTTGACTGACGCAGGCACACAGAGAGAAGGACTACTCGTTCTACTGGCAGGGAAAGGGCAGTGACGAACACAGGGAACACGGAGTGGGCTTCGCAGTGAAGAACACCTTGCTGAAGATGGTGGAACCGGGCAGCAATGGCTCTGCACGACTCCTCACCCTCCGCCTGAACACCACTCAAGGCCCAGGCACCCTCATCAGTGTGTATGCCCCAACACTGACAGCCACACCAGAGGCAAAAGACGAGTTCTACGAGAATCTCGCAACAACTGTCAGGATCATCCCCAACTCTGAACAACTCATTCTCCTTGGAGACTTCAATGCCAGAGTGGGTGCTGTCTTGGACCATTTTGCGTGGGCAGAATGAACGACAACGGACAGCGGCTGCTCGAGTTCTGCACATATCACGATCTGTGCATCACAAACTCGTTCTTCAAGACCAAGCCCCAACACAAGGTTTCCTGGCGACATCCGCGCTCAAAGCACTGGCACCAGCTGGACTTGATCCTGACCAGGCGCACCTCACTGAAGAACGTGCTAATCACCCGTTCATTCCAGAGTGCAGATTGCGACACAGACCATTCATTGGTGTGTTGCAAGGTCAAGCTGCAGCTGAAGAAATTCCATCATGCTAGACAGCCTGGAAAGGCACGGATTGACACCAGCAAGATGGCCCAACCAGAACTTGTTGAGCAGTTTGCCCCCACCTTTGAGAAGGAACTTAGTGTACCACAAGAAGGAGAATCTGCAAAGCAGAAGTGGGAAGAGCTGCGAAACACCATCTACTGCACAGCCTTTGCTACCTTTGGGAGGAAGACCTCAAAGTCACAGGACTGGTTTGATGCCAAGTTGACTGAGATGACCCCCGTCATTGAAGCCAAGCGCTCAGCACTTGCTGAGTACAAGAAGTACCCAAACGAGAAGAATCTTGAGATTCTCAGGGCTGCGAGAAGCAAAGTTCAGCAGACTGCTCGGCGCTGTGCCAACGAGTACTGGACTCAGCTCAGCCAAGACATTCAAACCGCTGCCATAACAGGGAACATCCGTGGTATGTACGATGGTATCAAGAAAGCACTTGGTCTGGCTCAGAGCAAGACGGCCCCCCTCAAATCCTCCACTGGGGAGATGATCACAGAAAAGAACAAGCAGATGGAGAGATGGGTGGAACACTACTCGGACCTCTACTCCAGACAGAACACCGTGACACCGTCAGCCCTTGATGCCATCGACTGCCTGCCATCCATGGGCGAACTTGACGCCGAGCCAACCATCGATGAACTCAACAAGGCCATTGATAGCTTGGCCGCTGGCAAGGCACCCGGCAACGACGGTGCCGTAGTGCAGCAGGACAGTAGGACTGCAGTAGGACTGCAAGACCGCCCTACTGCTGCCATTGCATGACGTCCTCTGCCAGTGCTGGAAGGAAGGTGCCGTACCACAGGACATGAGGGACGCCAAGATCATCACCCTCTACAAAAACAAAGGGGAGAGAAGCGACTGCAACAACTACAGGGGCATCTCCCTCCTCAGCGTTGTTGGCAAAGTCTACGCACGAGTTGTTCTCGTTCGTCTACAGAAGCTTGCCGAACGTATCTACCCCGAGTCTCAGTGTGGCTTCCGCGCTGAGCAATCGATGGTAGACATGATATTCTCCATCCGCCAACTCCAGGAGAAATGCAGAGAACAGAACATGCCCCTGTACGTCGCCTTCATCGACCTCACCAAAGCGTTCAATCTGGTCAGCAGAGAGGGCCTTTTCAAGATCCTGCCAAAGATAGGATGCCCACCAAAGTTGCAAAGCCTCATCGAATCGTTTCACACCAACATGCAGGGGATAGTGCAGCACGACGGCAACGTCTCAGAGCCATTCAACATACGCAGTGGAGTGAAACAGGGCTGTGTACTTGCGCCAACCCTCTTTGGGATTTTCTTTGCTATGCTCCTGAGGCATGCCTTCAGCACAGCAACAGAGGGAATCTACCTGCACACAAGATCTGACGGCAGGCTTTTCAACCTCGCCCGCCTGAAAGCCAGAACCAAAGTACGCGAGGCTCTAATCAGAGACATGCTGTTCGCAGACGACGCTGCAGTTGCAACCCACACACAGCAGGAGCTTCAGACCCTGATGGACCGCTTCTCCCAGGCATGCAAGGACTTCGGGCTTACCATCAGCCTGAAGAAGACTAACGTCTTGGCGTAAGGCACGGAAGCACCACCAACCATCACCATCGACGACTACGAGCTGGAGGTTGTGAATCAGTTCACGTACCTGGAGTCCACGATCAGCAACAACCTCTCCCTTGATACAGAGATCGACAACGAGGATTGGAAAATCAGCCTTCACACTCGCTCGCCTCACCACACGAGTGTGGGAGAATCCCAAACTCTCTGTCAAGACGAAAATGGCAGTGTACAACGCCTGCGTCATCAGCACACTGCTCTATGGGAGTGAGACGTGGACAACATACGCCCGGCAGGAAAAGAGACTGAACTCCTTCCACTTGCGCTGCATTCGCCACATCCTGGACATATCCTGGCAGGACAAAGTGCCCAACACAGGAGTTCTGTCCCGCGCCGGCCTTCCCTCCATGTTCACTCTACTCAGGCAGTGCAGGCTCCGCTGGCTAGGCCACGTTCACTGTATGGAGGATGGCAGAATCCCCAAAGACGTCCTCTACGGAGAACTGGCGACTGGCAGGAGAGACATTGGCTGCCCACAGCTACGCTTTAGAGACGTCTGCAAGAGAGACATGAAGGCCCTGGAGATCAACACAGAGCGCTGGGAGGACCTTGCAACGGACCGCTCTAAATGGAGAGGCACCCTGACCAGCCAGCTCAAGGCGGGTAAAGAGAGACTCACTGCCGCAGCAGATGAAAAAAGGACCCGCAGGAAGAACCGCCACAGACCTAGCAGCACGGAGACCACCCACAAATGCGACCTGTGTGACAGGGACTGCCATTCGCGCATCGGCCTGTTCAGCCACAGGCGGTGCTGTTCCAGCAGAGTAGACGTTTAGGATTCTCTTCCATGGTCATCATAGACCGACGGAAGCCAATGACGAAGTCCAAACAGTTCACCAGCACAAAAATCCAAACAGATAAAGCAATCTTACGCACGGATGAATGGGAACAAAACTCACCAGAACAGGGAAAGGGGTCTGGTGGAGATGAGAATGTGTAAGGCTCCAGCAAAGAGGAATGAAAATAGCAGCCCTTAAACAGAGCCAGAAACAAATGATACAAGTGATAACAAGTGTGGGTCACATGAGCGGGCAAAAGGTAACAATGATTACAACTGGGATCAGCTGAGCACAATGAGAGGGAGAAGATGGGACTGACAGCTGACAGGAGCACCGCCCACAACAGAGCAAAAAACCCGGAAGTGTCACTGACAGCTGCAGCAAATATGAAAATACAAATATGAAAAAAAGCAGACACTGAGCACGGCGGAATTCCCCCGTGCTCAGACCATGACAAATAGTTACAGACTTTGACTGAAATGTGGCCAGTGGAAGTGCATGTTACTCAGAATATTTATCCATTTAGATTAGTTACACTTTACCCCAGTGTTTTTAGTATTAATTAAAAGCTGTAATATTTCATCTGTACTTCATAAAGACCAAACATGTGTCCAGAAAAGGACGTGCCATACTGTATACGCTGACTGACTTTTGCTTATCTGCGCTGTCTGGTAACCGTTACACTGATTGAGCCATAAGATGAGGATGATGCTGTGAGTTCTCTAATTAAAATCATAGACATGGGATGTCCTGTTAGAAGTGTTAATACAAGTTCTATTGGTGGGGGAGGCATATCTGCAAGAGTCAAGCGCACATCTGCAGATGAAGAGACTGTTGCTGGACTCGAGGTATCATAAAACATCTCTATTCAATGCAGTTAAAGACACAGAGCTGTCAGAAGCCAAAATAAGACTAAAAGAGAGAAAGCTTTTAGCTCTGGATTTAGATATTGAAATAAAATGCAAGATACTGAGACCACTGAACCTGGAGATCCAGAAACTGGAAAGAGATGTAATTGAATATTTCATTACACACTGTAACCATGTCTTTGAAACTATGTATTCATCTTCTTTCCCTCTCCAACTTCAAGGTAACAAGTGACTGAAAATTAAAATAAATTAATAAATAATACAAAAAAAGCTTCAACACTGTGATGTTCTCCCTTCTACATGACTACCTAGTGCACTATTTTGTAGAGTCAGTTTAAGTGAAACTAACCTGTAATCTGGAAAGATAATGTGACAGTAATGTCATATAAAATATATGTCATATAAATGTCAAATAAAATATACAGTGACTGCGGTAATATAGGCTGTGCATCATCCAGGGGTGTCATGGTTTGAGCGCCGATCTCGTCCGCGCTCGGGCCATGCATCATCTTCACCAGGTTTGACAGCAGTGTGTACCTTCTGGCTCCCCCAGCCTTTATTGTGACAGCGCTCGGAGGGGCTTCCTGCTGTCAAGCCTGACAACTGTGCTGCATTTTCGGCTCATCAGCAGCTCGCCATTTAAGTGGGCTCTGGGAGCAGAATAATGTGGCAGTCTCGTCAACAAAACGTCAACGATTGCTCATCAAAGAATTCTTCCTTGCCAGACGAGTGAGCGTTCCTCGGCTCAGACGTCAACTATGCCTTCATGGTCTGGCTTATCAACCATCCTTGGGTTTTTCCATAAGTGTGCTTCTTGTTTGCCTCAGGATCAAGTATTTGTAGTGTTGTGTGTTTTAGCCCACCGTGGCTCATTGTTTTGTATTACTTTTGTTCATTAATAAACACTTATGCAAACTTCACCGGTGTCTTTTGGCGTCTTATGGTGGCTCGCGAGGGCCACCGCCTGACAGTAGACTGCCGCCCAACTAAGACGCCTTTCACCGTGAGTTTGCTGTGGTGTGGAGTTTTTTCCTTCACTCGGGCTTGTGAATCGGATGTCCGCCCTCGAGCATGGGTATTGCCCAGAGTGGTTTGAGGAGATCGACGGCTATCTAACTAACTAACTAACTAACCTGCACTTATATAGCGCTTTTCTAGTCACAAAGACCACTCAAAGCGCTTTCATTAACACCAACCCTCTATTCTAAGGGCCTATAGGAAACAGATATCTAGAGACAATTTAGAACAGCCAATTAACCTAACATGCATGTTTTTGGCATGTGGGAGGAAACCGGAGAAGCCACTCATCTCATGCCCACCAGAGCGGCCAATCACTATTTGTTCCTCACCCAGTGGGCCTTACTACGATACCACCTCACCTCTTTTCCGAAAGGAGGGGAGAGGATATCATGGATTGTGGCTCAGCGCGGGTTAATTACAAAGTCGCTCCAGGAACCCCCTCCTCCTCCCGCGAGTTCAGTGTTCCCGACGAGAGTGGAGATCCATAGGCTGGAGGGAAACCCAGGCAGGAGACCAACGGATCGGAATCCAGCTCCTGTCGCCCATCCAGTCCCGGTGCCATGTGTTCCTGGGCCCCTCGCAGCACCGTCGGCCAGTAAGCTTCATCGTCGCGCCCCAACTAGGTCCCAGCGAGAATCCCGTCTGGATTCAGCTCCAGACACTCATAGAGTGATGGAAATGTGGCTGCCAATCCGCGCCAACGGCCTCTCCGGCCACCACCGAGCATTTAAACATTTTTACACATTCATACCCAGTGTTATGGGCACTGGAGGCAATGCGGGTGAAGTGTCTTGCCCAGGGACACAACGGCAGGATATCTGGGGAGAACGTGATTCAAACCGCCAACCATCGGGTATTAAACGACCTGCTCTACCTCCTGAGCCGCTGCCGCCCCACTTTTTCCTCAACTTTCCCTCTTTAGGAAAGCTATGGAGGCTTACCCCGCTCTCTTTATTTCCCTTTGATTGGAAATTACATCCTAAAGCCGCGCAATGTGGCATTTTCACTGACAAATGGCAGTAGTTCGTAGCTTCGCTTCTTGGCTTGTATAAGACAAAAAAAACGGCTGCAACCATTCTACATCACTACCCAGAATGCATTGCGACGTAAACAAAAATGGCATTTTACATCGTAATAAAGTTTTTTAAAAATATATAAAACTGGAAATTATTTTCAAAAAAATTATACTATAGTTATGTTACTAACATCAAAATAAAGCATATAGAGCTAACATGCCAATATAATCGGAGTTCCTTTTAAGTGGGCTCTGGGAGCAGAATAATGCGGCAGTCTCATCAACGAAACGTCAACAATTGCTTGTCAAAGAATTCTTCCTTGCCAGACGTTGAGCGAGCGTTCCTCGGCTCAGACGTCAACCTTTATGGTCTCACTTATTGACCATCCTTGGGTTTTTTCCATAAATGTGATTCTTGTTTGCCTCAGGATCAAGTATTTGTAGTGTTGTGTGTTTTAGCCCACCGTGGCTCATTGTTTTGTATTACTTTTGTTCATTAATAAACACCTATGCAAACTTCACCGGTGTCTTTTGGCGTCTTATGGTGGCTCGCGAGGGCCACCGCCTGACAAGGGGCAGTTCTAGGATCAGAGCTTTAGGAGTGTTGAGCATCCAGTGAGCTCCACCACCACACACACACACACACACACACGTTATTTTGTTAAGAGTTATCATCTTTCATACATCTCTTCCGTGGCTTCTAGTTAGTGAGCATGGTACGTGATGATACATAAAAACAGTGACAGCTTGGATTTAATATTTTTCTTATACCAAAACGACAACAGCTTCTTTCTCTCAAATTCAAACAGCGCGCAGTGGTTGATTGACAATGCAACCATTAAAGAAGAACATCTGCTACTAGTTGTCTTAGCCACGACTGGACTGGGACAAAAAAAAATCATCCCTGGCATTTTTGGTCCAATTTGTTAAGTAGCAACATTCAGCCATCACACTTAATGGTCTAACAGAGGTCAGAATTATTCCACTTTTGCCCTTAAGAAGTGAATCCCTGTGGTTTTGAAGAAAGAAAGAAAGAAAGAAAGAAAGAAAGAAAGAAAAACTTACTTTATTATCTATTTTGCATAAATATTTTGTGATAAAGTCTCAAAAATTTCCAAAGGTGCAAAACTTTGAGAAAAAGGTACATAATTAGAAGGAAAAAAAACACATCACAAACATATGAGGGGGGCTGAAAAGTTCATAGTGGTCAAATTTGACCAAATGTGGTTCATCTTCCAACATCGTCTCCCATTCAGTCCACACACTTCTTCCATCAGTATTGCAGCGCTTGGATCCCTGCGGTTGGAAAATAAACCACATTTGGTCAAATTTGACCACTATGAACTTTTCAGCGCCCCCCGCCCCACACACACTCACACACACCTCGTATATACATTCAAAGCTTCAAATTTACTTGAATAACATAACAAATTTATAGGGATGACTGCCTATTTATTTAAGATATGTACTAAATTCATGAGAGAAAAACAATGCAAAATTATAAGAAAATCAAACTTGAATTTAAAACATAAAAGTTACAAATTCATGGCAAAAGTTGCAAATTTATGAGGAAAAAAATCACATATGTACAATTAGTCATTGAGAATGTAAACACAGGAAGTTATTTAAACGGTTTACTAAATTCATTAAGAAAAAGTAAATTAATAAATTGTTGAGACAAAGGTCAGAAAATTATAAGAGAAATGTAGCTCATTTGCAATAATTTAAAAAAAAATAAGGAAAAATCACTAGAAAGGAGGGGAAATTATTGAGGCAAAAATGTGAAGATGGAAGAAAAAAGATGCTGGTTTATAATGCAAAAGTCACAAATTCAAGAAAAAAAATGTCAATCCATGAGCAAACATTTTTCACGATGTTTCAAATTTCATTAAGTTTTTTTAAATCCCATTCCCTACCTGCCTCTCTAACTTTGTTTTCCATTCTCTCTCTTTCATTTCCATACTTGAGACAGTGCAATAAGATGTGGATGTGGAGCCCATAGTTATAACCTATGTAACTCACATGTGGCTGGCTGAATTCAGCCAAGAGAGACTTTGAGCTAGCCATGTGTATTGACTTCACACCTCAAGAGGAAGATGTGTCTGCACCCCCTGGGGACTCAGGAGAGGGGAGAAGATTACCCGGCCTGATCTTTGGGGGTCGGAAAGGAGAACAGAAGGACTCTGGGTGTTCTATTACAGATGAAAGGATGTAGCTGAGTATTGAGACTTTTGTGTGATGTATTGTTAGAAGATGAGTGTATAAATGTATGTGTGTGACTGCGTCCTGTCTCTTTTCACTCCGATCAAGAGAGGACGTAGGATGAATGGGGAATTAAAGCAGTTACTGGAAAAATCATCCAGTCTCCTCAATTCTTGACTCCTACAATTGGTGACCTACGCATGAATCTGAGCACGCCGAGGCTGGAGGACAGCCTCGTGATCGATATGGAAGAGCTGGGAGACAGCCGCTCAGACCCGGATTCACCGGGGAATGCCAGCAGGGGCACAAGACTGATTAAGCTCCCCGAGTTCTGGCAAAGCGACCCGCACTCGTGGTTCCAGCATGTGGAGTCGCGGTTCCTGCTCGGGGGAGTTTCAGCGGATGACATTAAATTCCATAATGTCATTGCGACGCTCGACAGCCGCACAGCTCGGTGTGTGCGGAGCCTGGTGCAGCAACCACCCGCTGTCGGCAAATACGACGCGCTGAAAGCCACCCTCATCAGGAGCTTCGTGCCGTCGTCTGAGGCAAGAGCCAGGCAGCTACTGGACCTGCGCGACAGAGGTGGACGCAGGCCGACTGTCCTCATGGAGGACATGCTGCAAATGATCGGGACGGACAACGACGTGTTCCTTTTCAAACATATTTTCCTGAGAACCCTCCCAGCGCACACGAGAGGTTCCCTGTCCAGCAGGAGATGTTTGACCCAGCAGGACTTCCGCGACCTGGCCCAAGAGGCGGAGTGGCTCCTCAACGCCTGCAAGGAACAAGAGGCTTCCGTGGCAGCGGCAGACCTCGGCGCGGCGGCCAGGGGCAGTGTGGAGCCAGAGACGGCAGTGACCACCCCAGCGGCGACAGCAGCGGCGAGATTCCGTGGCAGGGGAGATGACGGCCTCTGTTTTTACCATCGACGTTTCGCTGGGAAGGCGCACAAATGCATCCCGCCCTGCAAGTTCAAAAAAACAGGGAAACGACCGGGCCGGGAGCCGTTAGCAGCTTCCACTCTCGGCGAACGGAACAAGCTTCTTTATCTTACAGACGCGGGCTCCAGGTGGCAATTCCTAGTGGACACCGGAGCCCAGAGGTGCTTCATCACTGCCTCCTATGCTGATCGGGTCGCGGGACCCCGCGGAGACGGAGCGACAGCGGCCAACGGCTCCAGCATCAAGACGTACGGAGAGAGAACCTTGTCTCTGTCCTTCCACGGCCGTGCCTATGAGTGGAATTTCATCGTGGCGGCAGTGAGCTTCAATATGTTAGGTGCTGATTTTCTGTGTTCACATGGTTTGTTAGTGGATCTGGCCAGCAAACGACTAGTAAATGCACTCTCTTTCTGTTCTATCCCTTGTGCAGCTCGGGTGTGCCCGCCGCCAGTTCAGACCAACGTCGCCACAGCAGGTGGTAAGTTTCACAGCCATCTACACCAGTTCCCAGCACTCACAGTTCCTACTTTTTCAGCTAAGGTGGCGAAGCACAGGGTGGAGCACTTTATTACCACGAGTGGCCCACCCGTTTTTGCGAAGGCTCGGCGCTTGGATGCAGCTAAACTCTCCATTGAGCGCGAGGAGTTCGCCAACCTGGAAAGGTTGGGCATAATTCGCCGCTCGAAGTCCGCTTGGGCTTCCCCCCTCCACATGGTACCTAAAGCTGACGGCTCATGGAGACCTTGTGGCGATTACCGCAGGTTGAACAATGCCACAGTGCAGGACTGGTACCCGATTCTGCATATCCAGGACTTTTCAGTGCATTTGGCGAAGGTGCGCATTTTTTCTAAAATAGACCTGGTCCGCAGTTATCACCAAGTCCCGGTCCGACCAGAGGACATCCCCAAAACAGCCGTAATAACCCCGTTCGGGCTTTTTGAGTTTTTACGAATGCCTTTTGGCCTTAAAGGCACCGCACAAACCTTCCAACGGATGATGGATGCAGTGTTGCGTGACCTTTCTTTCGTTTTTGTCTATTTAGACGACATTTTGGTAGCCAGCACCTCCGAGGAGGAGCACGCAAAACACCTCACGACAGTTTTTCAGAGGTTAGGAGAGCATGGGTTGATAATCAACCCGGCCAAGTGCCATTTTGGCGTGGCACAAATCGACTTTTTAGGGCACCGCGTTTCCTCGGAGGGAGCAGTTCCTCTGCCGGCCAAAGTACGCGCAGTGGCAGATTTTCCCCAGCCTCGAACGGTAAAAGCGTTGCAAGAATTTTTGGAGATGGTAAATTTTTATAACCGTCTCATACCCCATGCAGCGCAGCTTATGCAGCCCTTGTACACCGCGCTCAAAAAGCAGAAGCCCTCCCATGTGATTGAATGGTCCCCGGAGCGGGAGCGCGCATTCACAGAGGTTAAATGGGCACTGGCAAACGCGGCACTGTTGGCCCACCCAGACCCGGCAGCCCGCATAGCGCTAACCACGGACACGTCAGATGTGGCCATAGGGGCCGTAGTGGAACAGCAGGTTGCCGGGGTTTGGCAACCACTCACATTCTTCAGCAGATCCCTACGCGAGGCTGAGCGAAAATACAGCGCGTTTGACAGGGAGCTGCTGGCGCTCCACTTGGCTATTCGCCATTTCCAGTTTTGGTTGGAAGGGCGGCGTTTCACCGCGTTTGTCGGCCACAAACCGCTTACTTTTGCGATGTCCAAAACTTCAGAACTGTGGTCAGGGCGGCAACAGAGACAGTTGGCCGCAATTTCTGAATTTACCACTGATATTCAGCACGTAGCCGGTAAAATCAATGTGGTGGCAGACTGTCTGTCACACGCAGTAACAGCACCCGTCCGCGCGGAAACGGATTGCGCGGCCGCTTACCCAGAGCGCGGTAACAGCGCGGACACGTGCGCGGCTCCGGACCACGTGGGAATAGATTATGCAGCCATGGCGGCGGAGCAGAGCGAGGACGCGGACGAGCGCGCGCTCCTGTCTGGACCAACAGGGTTAAGGCTGGAATGCAGAAATCTACAAACCGTTTTCCCCCCGCTTATTTGCGATGTATCCACAGGGCGACTGCGCCCGGTGGTGCCAGCCGCGTGGCGCCGTCGCGTTTTTGACGCCGTGCACTCCCTAGCACACCCAAGGGTGTGCGCTTCGGTGAAAATGGTGGCGGAGAAGTTTGTTTGGCCAAGCCTGCACAAGCACGTGAAGGAGTGGGCTAAAACCTGCATGGCTTGCCAGCGCGCTAAGATTCACAGGCACACTAAGGCGCCCTTAGAACCGTTCCACATTCCGGCTAAAACGTTCGATCATGTGCATGTGGACCTCGTGGGCCCCCTGCCCACTTCACAAGGGTTCACGCATCTCTTGACAATGGTAGACCGAACCACTCGTTGGCCGGAAGTGGTCCCGTTAACATCGACCACAGCGGCAGAGGTGGCACGCGCTTTTTTAACAGCCTGGGTAGCGCGGTTCGGGGTCCTGTCAGATATTACGTCTGATAGGGGACCTCAATTTGCGTCGGAACTGTGGTCAGCAGTGGCCAGCGGCTTAGAAGCGGCGGTACATCGCACGACCGCTTACCATCCCCAGGCCAATGGTTTATGCGAGCATTTTCACAGGTCTTTGAAGGCAGCCCTCAGAACGTCACTGACGGACACAGATTGGGTAAACAAACTACCATGGGTTTTATTGGGGTTGCGTTCGGCACCCAAAGAGGATCTAGATGCCTCACCAGCAGAATTGGTCTTCGCACAACCGCTCAGGCTGCCAGGCGAGTTTTTACCCGACCACACGGCACCAGGGCCTCCCCCGATCCGGGGGTCTCTGAGTAACACGGGAGCAGAAATGCTCCCGGGCCCCGCTCATCACTCTTTCCCGCGTGTGTTCGTGCCCCAGGCTTTACGAGACACAGAGTTTGTTTTTGTCAGGCACGATGCTCAGCGGCATAGTCTCCGCCCACCTTACGACGGTCCATTCCGAGTGCTGGAAACCGGGGAGAAATATTTTGTGCTAGATTTGGGGGGCAGGAGGGAGACGATCAGTATCGATAGATTAAAACCTGCTTTTGTGTTGCATAATGAGTCTGTATGGCCGGCGGGCACGCCACGACGCGGCAGGCCTCCGAAGGGGCGGCCCCGGGACCCCCCACGGGGGGCAAATAACCCTTCTCCACCTCACTCCACAGATGCACAGCAGGACAGCCCAACACAGAGCAGGAGACCTGCATACAGCAGATTCGGGAGAAAATTGAAACCTAAGCTGCATGCAGAATGATGTGTTTTTTGGTCAGGTTGTTTGGGTTGCTGTGAGATTCTGTTTGGGGGGGGGACGTGCTGTATGACTGTTGTATGACTGTATGTGGGTGCCCAGTCTTTCGCATGGAAGGGGGGAGTGATGTGGAGCCCATAGTTATAACCTATGTAACTCACATGTGGCTGGCTGAATTCAGCCAAGAGAGACTTTGAGCTAGCCATGTGTATTGACTTCACACCTCAAGAGGAAGACGTGTCTGCACCCCCTGGGGACTCAGGAGAGGGGAGAAGATTACCCGGCCTGACCTTTGGGGGTCGGAAAGGAGAACAGAAGGACTCTGGGTGTTCTATTACAGATGAAAGAATGTAGCTGAGTATTGAGACTTTTGTGTGATGTATTGTTAGAAGATGAGTGTATAAATGTATGTGTGTAACTGCGTCCTGTCTCTTTTCACTCCGATCGAGAGAGGACGTAGGATGAATGGGGAATTAAAGCAGTTACTGGAAAAATCATCCAGTCTCCTCAATTCTTGACTCCTACATGCTGTACATTTTCTTTTATTCCACATTCTCTACATTTTTCACTGTGGGGTGGCTGTGGCCAGGGCCACCTTAACTTGCCGTTAGGCCCTTGGACTGAGAGGTTTTGTACCACCCACCACCACCACCACCACCTTCCCCCAACAGAATCTCAGTTTAAAAATGTGTAATACCTATGGTTTAATAATGGATTACAGTTATATAGCACTTTTCATGACACCTAAAGACACTTTGCAATGAGTCCATTATTCATTCACTCCACAGACAATGATAGTGGTAAGCTACCTCTGTAGCCACAGCTGCCCTGCTGCAGACTGATGGAAACATGGGTGCCAATCCATGCCAACGGCCTCTCCGACCACCACCAAACATTTATTCGCATTCATACATCAGTGTCATGAACCACGAACACAATGGAGGCAAGGTGCGTAAAGTGTCTTGCCCAAGGACATAACAGCAAGGTGGGGGGAGTGGGATTCAAACCACCAACCCTTCAGTTATTAGGCGACCTGTTCTACCGCCTGAGCTACTATGGCCTCATTTTTGTTTCTCTTTGAGAAATAATGTAACTGTGAGCTAGAAAACACAACTACGCTGCAAAAAGTCAAATATGAGTAAAATGAAATAAATTAAGGCTGTTTATACTTATATTTTGTCTGACAAGATATTTATTCTTGCTGCACAGTTTATGTGTGAGAATTTTTTTTTTTTTTTATTTAAGATTTTGTAAGGGGTATACACGTCATTACAGCATTGCATTGTTTACATTTTCATCACATGTTCCCTTTTTTTTGTTTTTTGACAACATTGGAAGAATAATTATTACAACACCCCTTTTTTAAGTGAATGAAAAAGAGAAATTAAAGAAAGAACAAAAAAAAAAACAAAAAAAACAAGAAAATACAAAAAAAGAACAAAAACAAAATAAAAGTGCAAAAAACAAAAAAAATAATAAAAATAAATAAATAAAAATAAAAGAGCATCTGAGTAGCGTTGGAACAGAGAGGTGCCATTATTGAAATGGTATTTGTCAAAGATTAGATCTAATGGAAGACACATATGCGATCCAGGGTTGCCAAAAGTTCCAGAACCCATCCATGTCCTGTCTCAGTGCGACTGTCAACTTTTCCATCAAGTAAATGTCCTGAATCACGTTAATCCAATCTTCAGGTGTAGGACAGTCCTTCAACATCCATTTTTTAGTTAGGGCTTTTTTACTTGCCAATATTAAAACAGTGAATAAGTATTTTTCTCCTCGTCTTTCCAGTGATTCCGGTAGTAAACCCAAATACAAAGTTACAAAAGAAAAGAGGATTGTTATTTTGAATATTTTCCCCAATATTGTCTGTATATTGGTCCAATACTGGTGGATAACTGGGCATTGTGGCGGTTCGGTTAACCCCCACAACAGATAAGGACACTCAGCTCTCTTGTCTCTGTTTTTCCCGCTGCACTACTGAGATGCAATGTGCCATTCATGTATTTGTGATGCAAACATGCATGTATTGTGATGTAATGCGCCATTCTCGTATAGTGTTCATGCGTCTTGTCCTTACTGTGCTTCTTCTGAGCATCTTACATATGTAGATGTGCTTTGATGTAAATCCCCACAAACAGACTGGTCAAACACAGCGCTCGGCTAGAGCAAATAACAGAACAGGAAATGTGTATTAATGTCTACAGGCAGACTCGTTTCGTCTGGCTCACCTCTGTAATGTTAATGTTGCCTTTCATGCAAATGTCTCATGCCTGTCCTGTTATCTGTTTGATCAGAACAACTGCTGTGAATGCTTTGATGTATTGTGGTAGTTGGGTGTATATATACTGCATTGTAACCATGCTCTCATCCTCTCTCTCATTCTCACTCTTCAACCTCTGCTGCAGGACACAGACTTTGTGTCCCTCCTTCTCTGAGAGCCGTGGGCTCGCTCTCAGCGCTCATGCACGGCGCCGGGAGCGGAGCTTGTGACGGCGGTATGATAATAAAACTCTACTTAAAACCTCCAACAACGCCGCTTTATTTCATGCCGCCGCACTGGTGACCCCTTGAAGACGTACACGCTTTGTGCGACGCAGCCTTCTGATTTGGACGGCCACGCTGGCGAACCGACACTGAAAAAAACGAGCGGCCAGTGAAAGCGGCAACCTTCTGAGCTGGACAGCTGCACTGGTGACCCGTTCTTCAGGATGAGATCTGCACGTCTGAGATCTGCTCATCCACGCTGGACCGGCTGCGCTCGCAGCTCCTTCACACGAGAGCGCGGGCAACTCGTCCCTTCTCCACGACGGCGTCCTCCATGGCCGGCGGAGAACGCAACGCGTGGACCTGAACGCACCACGCCCGAGCCTGAGGAACAAAGATCGTCTATTCCCGCTCACCGCTCCAACGCATCTGCACGAGCCTGAGGGACAAAAGATCGTCTATTTCCTCTCACCGCTCCAATGCACCATGGCCAATCATGCAGCCACAGCTCAACCTGGATTTTTATCGGCGCCGTCTGCGCCGATCTCCACCAAGTTTCTGCACTCTGACTCGCCACTCCAGCAGCCCACCCACGCACGGAACCCCCGCGCACGCACCGGGGAGTTACGAGGACGGCACATCACGCACGGGACAAGTAACGGCTCCAGAGACCGCCATCGTCCTCCGCCGCTGCTCACAGAACCTTCAGGGCTGCTCGTTCACCTGAAGCAAGCACGCAGCTCGCCACTGGATTTTTTTTTAATGGTCTCAGCCACGGCACAAAGGGATTTCAGCCGTCAGCTGTTCCCGGGGGCTTTGGGGTTGCTCCTGCACCTAAAGCCAACACGCCAGTCCCTCTGCTTTTGTTTATTTTTTCTAACAGCCGCTCCTGCTTTTCTTCATGGCCACGAGAGGAGTCGGAGACTAATTTTTCTTCTTGTGATCTCCGCACGCGCAACGGGACAGCCCCTCGACATCGCGGAGCAGCAAGCAATTTTTGCGCAGCTCAGGACGATTTTACAGCCCCTGCCGGCACTTACTACCCCTCCCCTCCCTCCCCCTCCACCTGCAGCGAGCTTCTCCCACAGCTCGCTCACACAGATGGATTATCGAGGTCTCGGCCCCCTGCCGCGCCCTCTGGGGGGGGAGCGTGTGGCGGTTCGGTTAACCCCCACAACAGATAAGGACACTCAGCTCTCTTGTCTCTGTTTTTCCCGCTGCACTACTGAGATGCAATGTGCCATTCATGTATTTGTGATGCAAACATGCATGTATTGTGATGTAATGCGCCATTCTCGTATAGTGTTCATGCGTCTTGTCCTTACTGTGCTTATTCTGAGCATCTTACATATGTAGATGTGCTTTGATGTAAATCCCCACAAACAGACTGGTCAAACACAGCGCTCGGCTAGAGCAAATAACAGAACGGGAAATGTGTATTAATGTCTACAGGCAGACTCGTTTCGTCTGGCTCACCTCTGTAATGTTAATGTTGCCTTTCATGCAAATGTCTCATGCCTGTCCTGTTATCTGTTTGATCAGACCAACTGCTGTGAATGCTGTGATGTATTGTTGTAGTTGGGTGTATATATACTGCATTGTAACCATGCTCTCATCCTCTCTCTCATTCTCACTCTTCAACCTCTGCTGCAGGACACAGACTTTGTGTCCCTCCTTCTCTGAGAGCCGTGGGCTCGCTCTTGGCGCTCATGCACGGCGCCGGGAGCGGAGCTTGTGACGGCGGTATGATAATAAAACTCTACTTAAAACCTCCAACAACGCCGCTTTATTTCATGCCGCCGCAGCATGACCAAAACACATGAAAATGATTTGCAGTCTCTTCACCACACAAGCGCCAACAATTCAACCCCTTACGAGTAAATTTGTTTTGTGCAGGTGTTCTGAAAAATCTTACCAAATTTTTCCATCCAAATTCTCTCCACTGCAGGGATGAGGTACTTTTCCATTGCTGTTTATTTAGCTTTTCCCATATTTCCAGTTGTAAAGTGAAATTCCCCTCTTTTTCCCATCTCTCTTTTATATATGATGTGTTGTCTCCTTTTAAGTCTTGAAGACCTTGGTATATTTTAGAAATGTATCTGATCCCTGGGATCCCTTTATATGCCATTAAGAAGACCTTCAGAACACCTGACTGGGCCCTTTCCAAATCCTCCTTTTTAAGTATATTGTTTATGTGGTGTCTAAGCTGAAAGAACCTGTAAAGGTCTTGATTTATTAGACCTTGTTTTTTTAAATCTTCAAAACTTCTTAAAATTTGCCCTTTAAAAAAATCGTAATATTTTATCAGTCCGTTCTCTTTCCACTTTTTAAATCTAGTGTCTGTTTTATCAGGAGTAAAGTCTTGATCATAGGCAATCCATTGCAGAAATCGATAGGGTTCTTTAGTTTGATTCTCTCTGACTATCTTAAACCAAATTTTTAGTGGGGTCTCTATCCACGGGTTAGAGTTATTCAAAAGTTTAGGTAAGGCATTGTTCCCTATTATCGCCTGTAGGGGGATGTCACTTGTTATTTGGCATTCCATCTCCTTCCATTGTGCAGTGTAGACTGGGTTACATATCTCTATAAAGTTTTAATTTGTGCGGCTTTAAAATAGTCCCTGATATTTGGCAGTGCGAGCCCACCTTTGTCTTTGTTTAGCTGTAGGGTTCTATATCTGATTCTAGGTCTCCTGCCAGTTCTTGCAATGTTTTTTTGGGAGGTTCTACCGGTATTGTTTGGAAAAGGTATAGAAGACGTGGAAGTATATTCATTTTGACTGCTTCAGTTCTTTGTGCAGTACCCAAGAATGGTATCATATTCCATCTTGCTAGATCAGATTTTATTTTTGCCACCAGTGGATCATAGTTTAGTGTTATAATTTTGTTGAGTTGTTTCGGGATATTGACCCCCAGATATTTCATAGATTCCATCTCCCAGTTAGTTTTGAGTTTGCTTAGTAAATATTGATTTGGATCATAGTTGAATGTTAAAACTTGGGTTTTATGCATGTTTAATTCGTACCCCGATAAATCTCCATACTCTGAAAAAACTGAGATTAGTTCTGGAAAAGAGGTGTCCGGCTGCCTCAGGTATATTAAAATGTCATCAGCAAAGAGTGCTATTTTATGTTCCTTCTGACCAAGTGTAATACCTTGATTTTTTTTGATTCTGTCTTATCCATTGGCTCAGAGGTTCTATGAAGATTGCAAAGAGCAGTGGAGACAAGGGGCAGCCCTGACGACATCCTCTTTCCAGCTCCTACATATGTATAAACATTCTAATATGTCTATACATATGTAGGTATGGAATATATGATTAATATAAGCCACAGCCCCCCCCCCAAAACGGCTAAGAAAAGGACAATCAAATTAATTTAACAGTTTAAGATAATCTCTATGACATATTATACTGTTAAACCTCTTGACAGGGAAAACAAGGAAAAATCTTTCCAGCAGTCATGCTCCTGTAGAGAATTCAGTGGTAACCACAACAGTATAGTAATATCACAAATCAGCCTTAAAACTGTCACGGCACAATCTGATAACATAGTTAACAACTCTTGGTCAATTTGCATCAGTCCCTGTGCCGTCTGGGTTTTAATCTTCTCACGAATCTGCTGTAGGTCCACTTTGGCGTCCTGGTGGGACCCTCCTGTAAGGAATCTGCAGCTTGGGGAGGAGAGTGGTTATTTGTTCCCTGTAACGGCGGTGAGTTTTAACTTGTTGGGCGCTGATTTTTTGTGTGCACATGGGTTGTTAGTTGATCTAGGAAATAGGCGCTTGGTTAATGCACTGTCATTTTATTCTGTCCCCTGCTCAGCTCGAGTCTCTCCACCACCCGTGCAGGCCAGCGTCACAACAGCAGGAGGTAAGTTTGACCAACTCCTCACCCAATTTCCAGCACTCACAGTTCCCAAATTTTCAGCAACAGTAGCGAAACACGGGGTTGAACACTTCATCCCCACAGCAGGCCCACCCGTGTTTGCCAAAGCTCGGCGCTTAGACACGACCAAGCTCGCCATAGCACAGGACGAGTTTACCACCCTGGAAAAATTAGGCATTATTAGACGCTCGAAAAGCCCCTGGGCATCGCCACTCCACATGGTCCCGAAAACCAACGGTTCTTGGAGACCTTGCGGCGATTACCGCAGATTAAACAATGCGACAGCGCATGACCGCTACCCAATTCCTCACATCCAAGATTTTTCACTACATCTGGCGGGTGCGCGCATTTTTTCTAAAATAGACCTGGTCCGCGGCTATCACCAAGTCCCCGTTCGAGCGGAAGACATTCCTAAAACGGCTGTAATAACCCCTTTCGGTCTTTTTGAATTTTTGCGGATGCCATTTGGCCTCAAAGGCGCTGCTCAAACCTTTCAGCGTATGATGGACGCGGTATTACGTGACCTCCCCTTCGTGTTCGTCTACCTCGACGATATGCTGGTAGCCAGCCCGTCAGAGGAAGAACACAAACAACACCTCACTACAGTTTTTCAGAGACTAGAAGAGCACTGGTTAATAATCAACCCAGCCAAATGCAAATTCGGCGTGTCACAAATTGATTTTTTGGGACACAGAGTTTCACCGAAGGGGGCAGTCCCATTGCCAGACAAAGTCCGCGCGGTAAAAAATTTTCCACGACCACAAACGGTCAAATCGCTGCAAGAATTTTTGGGAATGGTGAATTTTTACAACCGTTTCCTCCCCCGCGCAGCTCAACTCATGCAGCCCCTGTATGCCGTGCTCAGAAAACAAAAGCCTTCCAACGCGGTCGAATGGACCCCGAAGCGCGAACGCGCCTTCGCGGAAGTAAAAAGTGCTCTAGCGAATGCCACATTGTTGGTTCACCCCGATCCCTCGGCCCGCATAGCGTTAACCACAGACGCTTCAGACCTGGCCATAGGGGCAGTCGTGGAACAACATGTTGGCAGAACCTGGCAACCTTTAGCATTTTTTAGCAAATCTTTAAACCAAACCGAGCGTAAATACAGCACTTTTGACAGGGAGCTGCTAGCGCTTCATTTATCCATCTGCCACTTCCAGTTCTGGTTAGAAGGGCGGCGCTTCACGGCTTTTGTAGACCACAAACCGCTCACTTTTGCAATGGCCAAAATTTCAGAACCATGGTCAGGCAGGCAACAAAGACAGCTAGCGACAATCTCAGAGTTCACCACAGACATTCGACACATGGCAGGCAAACTTAACGTGGTAGCAGACTGCCTCTCTCGCGCTGTGACATCGCCAGAGCACGAGGAGACAGATTATACTACCTCAGCCGCAGAACTCTTCGCCAACGCGGATGCGTACGCGGCCCCAGTTCACATAGGGATAGATTACGCAGCCATGGCAGAGGAACAAAGCAGTGACGCGGACGTGCGCGCGCGCTCCTGTCTGGACCAACAGGGTTAAGACTGGAGGAAAGGGGTTTATGTGACAGCGTACCCCCCCTAATCTGCGACGTTTCAACCGGCCGACCTCGCCCGGTAGTCCCAGCTGCATGGCGCCGCCGCATTTTCGACTCGGTTCACTCGCGCGCCTCGGTCAAAATGGCCGCGGAAAAGTTTGTTTGGCCGGGCCTGCGCAAAAATGTAAAGGAATGGGCAAAAACTTGCATGTCTTGTCAGCGTGCCAAAATACACAAACACACAAAAGCTCCTCTAGAGCCTTTTCGAATCCCAGCCAGAAGGTTTGACCACGTTCATGTCGACCTCGTGGGACCACTACCTTCGTCTCAAGGTTTCACACACCTGTTAACAATGATAGACCGTACTACGCGCTGGCCTGAGGCGGTCCCTTTGGCGTCAACCACAGCTGCGGAAGTCGCTCGCGTTTTTTTAACAAACTGGGTGGCACGTTTCGGCGTCCCATCGGACATCACGTCCGATAGGGGGCCTCAATTTGTCTCAGAGCTTTGGTCAGCCATGGCCAGCAGCTTAGGGGCGACAATTCACCGCACCACCGCATATCACCCTCAGGCTAATGGGTTATGCGAGCGTTTTCACAGATCTTTAAAGGCCGCCCTCAGGGCCTCACTAACGGATACAAATTGGGTGAATAAACTTCCCTGGGTTTTATTGGGGTTGCGTTCTGCGCCTAAAGAGGATCTAGATGCCTCCCCAGCAGAATTAGTTTTTGCACAACCTCTCAGACTCCCAGGTGAGTTTTTACCAGAGAATCCAGAGCCCGGGCATCTTCCAGCCCTGAGGCCTTTAGGCAGCACCGGACCGGACACTCTCCCCGGACCGGCACATCACTCTTTTCCACGGGTTTTCGTCTCCCAAGCTTTAAAAAACGCCGAGTTCGTTTTTGTTAGACACGAAGCTTTAAAATCAACCCTCCGTCCACCATACGACGGACCATTCAGAGTGCTGGAACCTGGTGATAAGCATTTTGTGCTTGATTTAGGGGACAGAAAAGAAACAGTCAGCATTGACAGACTTAAACCTGCCTTCTTGTTGAGAGACGAACCTGCACAGGTGGCGAGAGCACCTCGGCGGGGTAGACCCCCCAAGAAAAAAACTCAGCCCCCCTGCAGGGAACAAATAACCACTCTCCTCCCCAAGCTGCAGATTCCTTACAGGAGGGTCCCACCAGGACGCCAAAGCGGACCTACAGCAGATTCGGGAGAAGATTAAAACCCAGACGGCACAGGGACTGATGCAAATTGACCAAGAGTTGTTAACTATGTTATCAGATTGTGCCGTGACAGTTTTAAGGCTGATTTGTGATATTACTGTTGTGGTTACCACTGAATTCTCTACAGGAGCATGACTGCTGGAAAGATTTTTCCTTGTTTTCCCTGTCAAGAGGTTTAACAGTATAATATGTCATAGAGATTATCTTAAACTGTTAAATTAATTTGATTGTCCTTTTCTTAGTCGTTTGGGGGGGGCTGTGGCTTATATTAATCATATATTCCATACCTACATATGTATAGACATATTAGAATGTTTAGTGATTACATATGTGGAATGACCCCACGCCTCAGAACAGGACAAGAGGTCTCAACCGCCAGCGAGGATCAAAGAGCAGACGAAGTCGCAGCGGTGGAGACCGGATCGATCTCCCTTACCACCCAGGGTCAGGTGGAGGAGATGGAGGACAATGGAGGGGGGATTATGTTAATGCGGGATGTCAGCTTTGATATGCAATGTCTTTTGTTGAGTGTGGGTATAAGTATGAAGGTCTGACTGCGATCGACCTCTGATTCTGCTTCTGCACCGAGATGAGACATGTTAGGGAGGTGAAGCTGATATTAAACTTTGGTTTATAAAAGCATATCGCTTCTTCATTTCTAACTCCCTACAATGATAATTTACCGTTAATCCTTATTTTAGCTGTTGGTTTTTTATATAATGCCTGGATAGTTCTAATGAAGTTGTTATGAAAATTGAAACTGGATAAGATTCTGTATAGGAAAGACCAGTCAACCGAATCAAATGCTTTTTCAGCATCTAATCCCAATATGGCTGCATTTAAGTTTTTTTTTATATGATGAATTATGTGTAAAGTGCGTCTAATGTTGTCTTGTGTCTGTCTTTGTCTTATAAAACCTGTTTGGTCTAAATGAATTAAGTCTGTCAGTATATTTTCTAACCTTTTGGCAAGGATAGTGGTAAAAAGCTTATAGTCCTGATTTAACACACTGATTGGTCTGTAGTTGGAGCAGTCTAGTTTATCCTTTTCAGGTTTAGGTATGACTGCAATGACCCCTTCTCTCCAGGAGGGGGGGATTTCCCCTGTGTGGAGGACATAGTTAAATGTTTTCAGGAGGAGAGGAGATAGTTGCTGTTTAAAGGTTTTGTACCACTCTGCTGTATAGCCACCTGCTCCTGGGGATTTGTTAGCTTTAAGTTTCATAATTGCTTTTTCTAATTCTTTAGGTTGTATTTCTGACAGTAGTGTTTTATTTTGTGACTCAGTAAGTTGGGGAAGGTTTAATGTGTTTAGGAATGTTTCGGATGCGTTTTTATGTTTTTTGAGGGAGTACAAGTTCTTGTAGTAGTTCTCAAAGCTTTTAAGAATATCCTGAATTCTAAATTTTATTTCCTTTGATACTGGGTCTCTGATTTTGTAGACTGCTCTCTCCGTTTGTTGTTTCCTCAATTTATAGACTTGTAATTTTGCCGATTTGCTGCCTGATTCATAGTATTTTTGTTTCAGAAATGTAAGATTCTTCTGGATTTCTATTGTGTAGATCTCATTTATTTGTTTTTTAATTTCCTTAATTTTGAGCGAGTTATTAGAATGAGTGTTGTCTTTGTGCTCTTTCTCTAGGTTCTTAAGTTCTGACTCTAATGTGGTTAGTTTTTCTTGTCTCAGTTTCTTTTGGAATGCCAGTTTTGCAATAATCTTTCCCCTTATTACAGCTTTGCATGCGTCCCACAGTATTAAAGGGGATACTTCTCCATTATCATTTTCTTCCAAATATCTGAGAATATCTGATTCCAATTCATCTTTCAGTGGTCCTTTCAGGACATTTGAATTTAACCTCCAAGAAAATGTATTATTTGTGTGTTTTTGGATACTTAAGTCCATATAGATCGGACTGTGGTCAGAGAGATCCATCAGTCCTATTTTACATGTTTTTACTCTTCCAATGTCTCTATTAAACATAAAAAAAAATAGTCAATCCTTGAGTATGATGAATGTGGTGCTGAGTAAAATGTATAATCTTTTACACTGGGGTTGAATTCCCTCCACACATCACAGATTCCCATTTCTTTTAGTAGCATCCGAGTTTTCCTACTTTGAGTGTTATTTTGATGTGGAGAATTACCTGATGCATCCCAGTATGGATTCAGTCTTAGATTGAAGTCTCCACCACATATCACTAAACCTTGGGCTTTAGTTATCATTAGGTCAAATACATTTTTATAAAATTTCCAGTTAGCCCCTGGAGGTGCATATACATTCAGCAGGGTGATATCTTCTCCCTCTAGCCGCCCAAGTACCATACTGTATCTCCCTTCTTTATCTTTGTGTTCTGATTTTTTTTCAAATATAATTTTGGTTGAGATCAATGTCGCTACCCCCCTCCTCCTCCCTGACTTATATGAAGATGAAGAGATCATTTTAAACCCTTGTCTATTGAGTTTAGTGTGCTCCACGTCTGTTAGGTGGGTTTCTTGTAAAAATATTATTCCTGCTTTGTCTTTTTCCATTTTGCCTAGAATCTTGCATCTTTTAACTGGATTCAGGATCCCTTTTACATTATATGAGATTATTTTGGTTACACCCTGTTTCTCCATTGTGTTGTCTTATTTAGTATAACAGTGTGGTGGCTCTCTTTTATGCTACTCAGAAACTGAAAGAACATTAAGAACATAAAAAAACATTAAGAACATAGTATATAAAACTTTAAAACAAGAAACTGACAAAAGAACTTCCTGAGCTGAGGTTTTTTTAGTGACCTGAGAAGAGCCATGTTGGCGTATTGGCTTTGAGGGAAATTCCTCAGATTCCGTTACGTGCTGAGGGCCCTCTCTTACCCCTGTAAGTTGTCCCATGTTTTTAACGTGAATTTCAGATCCCAATCCGAACTTGTAATGATTTTTTTTTTTTTTTATGCCTATACCCTATGAAATTGTGTGCACCCTCCCACCACCATCACAGCAAACATTCACGTTAATACAATATTTGTTAGTGTGGAGAGATCATGTGGCTCATTGCCACATTTCTATTTTAACAAGTTTTTTTTTTTTTTAAAGACTTATTTGTTTCTAATATTATGACTGTTCCATGAAATGTTTTACCACTTGCTGATTCTGCATCTCCTTTAATGTTTGTTACCTTGTAGGAGGAGGGTTGGATGTGCAGATTGACTAAAAATATCGTTATTCCCTCCTGTAAACGGCCAGTTTTTCCTTGTAGCTCTGGCGCTGGGTTTCCCGCTGCTGGCCCGTGGATTTTGAGGGTCTCTGTGTGGACCATGTTTGAGCCTTGATTCTTTCGATCGGGTTTGCTGCGGGTCTAAACACCGTTACTGGGAGCCCTCTTCTCGCCATATCTGCGGTTGCTTCTTCCGCCGAGTTGTAGAGACACATCTCATCGCCGTAGAAGACCCGCAGCTTCGCAGGAAATGGTGTCTGGAAGCACAGTTTTTTCTCTCGTAATACCTTTTTAGCGTCGTTGTATTCCCGACGCTTTTTAAGGACCTCCAGGGCGTAATCGTGTTCCACGAAAACTTTTCTCTCTTGGTGCATAAATCCTTTTTTTTGCCAAGCCAGTCTTACAACCTCTTCTTTTATTTTGGCGTTGGAAAACTTCACCATCACCGATCGTGGAGGCGCTTCCGCCGCCGGCCTAGGGGCTAATGTACGGTGCGCCCTTTCTATCTTCAAGTCGGTGGTTTGGGGAATATCCAACTTCTCTCTCAGTAAGGATTCCACGCATGCCGCCATTGTGGTGAAACCATCCTCGACTCCTTCTTTCAGACCATGAATTCTTATGTTGTCTCTTCTCAGTCTTCCTTCTTGGTCGGTTAGCTTAGCCTCCAGTCTTGACTGTCTTTTGTGTAGATCCAGCACGGTATCTTCCAGCCCTTTTATTCTTTCCTCTGCTTCCAAGATTCGGTCCTCGGCCTGGTCCACTCTGCTGTTTGTCCTTTTTAATTCTTCTTTGATTTCACAAAATTCGGCCCAACACTCTCGGCGAAATCGTCTTAATTCTTTAAGTACCATTTTTAAGCTAACCTTTTTGCTAGCTTCATTCAGCTCCTCGTCTTCTGAATGGAAATCATCCGGATCAGATTCTTCGGCCGATGCGTGTCCTTGCCTGGTAAATGTCGATTTCTTCTGTTTTCCTTTAGGCATGATGACTTTGTCTTTTGATTTTCACTCTTCCAAAAATCCGTTAAATCTGATTTTCAAGGTATTTTCCTGGACTGGGTCTGGGAGCTTCAGCGTTAAGCTGCTATCACCATGGTGTCCAGACCGGAAGTCGTGTGAGAAAATTTTACATGCTTTCATATAGTTTTAACTTGTTTGAAGCAATTTGATAAGTCAAATTTTCTTGCTCTGTTGGCAGATAATTTTACTTAAAATAAGCAAAAAAGAAAAAATATCTGCCAACAAAGTAAGATTAAATTGTTTAAAACAAGTAAAAACTTTTGTAAAGCAAGTAAAATCTTATAGAAAACTGTGCAACAAAAAGAAATTCTTGTCTTGTCAATATTATCTTGGAGAGAAAAACAAGCATAAAGCCTTGATTTAAGACATTTTACCTTACTGAGATTTCCATTTTTACAGTGTGACAGATACTGCCTTCAACATAAAATTACATCAGTGAAGTATTCCTGTTTCAAGCAATGCACAACAGCAACAATGAAAAACCTGCACAGGTGGCTGGAAAGCTGAAAATAGCATGTCTTACCTTTTTTAGCACTTTCTTCTGGCGTTCTTTAAAGAAAAATCCTTCATTATGTCCTTTAAGTCCAGCTCACAAATATCGTCATACTCTATGGATGCATGCTTAATCCAGTCTACTTTTTACCAAGTTTGGAGTCCACTGTCCCACGCATAGCTGTCTGATGTAAGCAATCGTGGCCTTTCTTCTCCCTTCGCCCTTCTCCTCCAGGTAAGTGCTTTAATGGCCCACCTGTCTCCTCTGTGTGTCATTAGCAGCCCCCTCTACTTGATGTTCCAGCTTAGAAAAATCCTTTACACTGGGGGGGGGGGGGTTGAGCAATTCATTTTCCCTAAGCTCTTTTCCTCTCAGTAATTTTATGAGTGCCACTTTCAAACTTTTTTCCAGACATTTTGACCGAGCTATTTACTTTTTACTCTCACTGGCACTTGCATAGTCACATGTCAAAACAATTCCTCTGATAGACTTTTGTTACTGGTACTCATGTGAGGCATGTGTAAATTAAACCAATCAGCAGCCACACACGAATATCAAGTGATGGACATAGAATTTGGCCAATTAACAACAGCGTGATCTTTTTCATTGGCTCATGATAGGCCCCTGATTTTTATAGGCCCCTGGGCTTCAGCCCAGCCAAGCCTGTTCATTAAGGCAGCCGTGGCTGTGGTGCAGGTGTAGTGTTGCTGACTACTGATCGGAGGGTCAGGGGTTCAGTTCCCACTCTGTCTGCATGTCAAAATGTCCTTGGGTTTAATGTTTATTTTAAAGAGACAATACATACTAATGAACATCTATCTATAAAGTCATCAAGTCTCTATCTGTCTGTCTGTGCATATGTTCCACGCATATCTCTTGAATCATTCCTCAGACTGACCAAAGGTTTTATACGTGTTTTGCTGAGGTTACAAGGGTGTGCATCCCCAAGTATGGAGTCACTGAGTCAAAATATGTATTTTTTATCAATAAACATTTAGCCACCACTCTGTGTCTCTTCATGCCCTGGCTTCAAGAAGTGTGTTTCGGATTGACTCCGCGTTGATTGGATAATACACGGCATCACGACCTGTCAGTCACCACAGTGTTCCAAAGACAAAACAATGAAATGAAAGTTAGAAAGACAGAAAAAGATAATACTGAAGATTTATTGCTTAAAAAAATTATACCAGAAAGTTGCTGTGATTGCGTAGGTCTAAAGGATAATTCACCATATGTGGAGAATGAGGTGCGCGAGCAGGCTGGACGTAGCGTCAGCGGATCGGTAGAAGCCAGGAGAAGCAGCAGCCAGACACAACCTGGCTCAAAGTCATGCTAACTGATGGCAATAAAAAAACAGTTATTTTCAATAAAATGAAAAAAAAAAGATAATGCATGGAGTGTGCTTTTGCCCTGAGGCTGATTTATCATGGAAAACAGCTGAGCTCTGTGGTTCGAGCAATCAGCTGATTGGATCCAGTGGCGTTCTGACATTTTGGCATATAGAACAGCTGATATACATACAGGACATACAGGAGAATTGAAATGGTGTTTCTCTCGCTCTTCTGTGGTGTGCGCATTATAAAAAAGAAAAGGAGTAAGCCTGGAAAAACAACAGCAGTCCATGTACAGTAATGCTACCTGGAGTGCAAATAGCCACAAAAGATAGACTTAAGGTTAAAAGATTCAAAAATTATACCATAAAGTTGGTATGACTGCCTAGGTCTAATGGATAATTCGGCATGAAGAACACAAGGTCCCCTGGGGGAGCAGCAGCTGAACCTGTGGATTTCAGTCCTTCGCTGGCACACAGGTAAAGCAGCAGCCAATGGGTCTCAAATATTTGTAAATGTGTCCTGTTAAAGAACTGCATGAGTTTATTGATGATACACAGAAGAAATTCAATATTACACTTAACCACTTGCACTCCGGGCAATTTTCCTAAAAATGCCAAAAAATAACGTGCCCAAAGTAAATCGAAAGCTGTTATTCAACCCTTTGCAGCATCTTCATGGTGTTGGTCTCATTTAAAAGAAAACACTTTGAATTTTTTGGCAAAAAAAACATAATCTCTCTACGTGCTCCGGCCACTGAGTTACAGTCATCTAAACATACTGAACTTGAAGAAAAAAAAATTGGACACAGTGTTTTTTTGGATACAAATGCTTGTAAATAACACACAGCTGTCCGATCCGGCTGGAAAATGCAACAGAAATGTAGAACCAAGTGTTATCCAGCTGAGATCCAAATTTGGTAACAATACCACAAAAAATGAATATTTTACACAGCTTTGTTCTCAGGCTGTTCCCAGGCGTTTTGGAACTGTGCCAAATTGTGCCAAATGGCACAGTTTGGAAAAACGTCTGTAACTTTTGAATAATTCAATGTAGAATCTTCATTTTAGGCTCTAATGAAAGGTCACACTCAGGGCTGTGTCTGTGTGTGTGTGTGTGGGCGGGGGGTCGTTCCCCCCCCTCCCGCTACCAAGGACCGACTTCGGCCCTCGCTACAGACGGATTACACTCCTTGCATGTTTTCACAGCGGCTCCCCCCCCCCTCGCTACTGTGGGGGGGGGGGGACCGTGAACGGATCGTGAACGCCCCCCCCCTCGCTACAGAAGAGGGCCATCGCTACATGATGGAATAGACTGATATGCTTCCCCCCGCGGACCGGGGGGCGTTCGGACCGTGAACGCCCCCCCCGCTCCTCTTCTGCAGCGGGGGGGGGGGGGCGTTCACGGTCCGAACACGGCAAATGAACCGTTTATCGCGGCGCACGCACTTCGTACTTTGTGCGCAGTACAGTTGTAATTTACCGATCGGTCAAAAGTCATTTTTGGATTACAGTTTTCAGGGATAAATAATAATTTAGCTTATAACACCTTACCTCTTCAAAGCAGCAGAGTCGTGGCGAACATCTCTTCCCATGCGTCAGACGAACGCGACGCTGTTCCGCTCGTGGATCCCGATCAACATAATTCCATTATTGCCGTTTTGGCGAATGATTTACGACTTTTGTCGTCGGCCTCCGTCTATTCTGCTGGAATGAGTGCAGGTCCCACTAGTGGGTGTTCTCCATGCTGCTGGGTCTGTATTAGATTCGTCCAGCGTCCTTTGTTTTCATCTGTGGCAACAGTAAATCTCTCTTCACCCTGCCTGAATTTCTGTGCTTCAATTGGCTCCTGCGTTCACAGTAGGCGGGTCCTCCTTCCTAGATTTTCATTCATTGGCTCCTCAAGGTTTCAGAAACCCAATTCAAGGCTCTTATTAGTCGAATGAGAGGTCAATCAAATGAACTAATCTGTTCGCGGCTGTCTCTGCAGTTTTTTTTTTGAGTGGCGCTTGGATGCTACTACATCACCATCACCACCATCATGCGTCATGCGTCCAAGCGTGCACGAGGGCGCTCTCGTGCGCCCTCATGCGTCATAGGACGCAGAGACTTGCCCGCCTGCGGAACAACGGAGCGCAAGTGGTTAACTCCATCATTGAACAGTGATATAAACTAAACTAAAATAATTATGATGACTGAACAACTCCCATTCCCTAAAGTGTAAGATATTATCTTATATTATCTTGAATATAAGTGATAAAAGATCACACAAATAAGTGATCTGACAAACACATGAACAAGGGATCTGAAACAGTCGCTAATATTGGATGTCCCATTCATTTTCAATATTTAGGTATTCTGTAATTAATATTCACACAATCAAATAAATATTACTGCAATTTACTCCCTTTTGTATTTGTCAAAGTCTAGCATGTGATTGCCTACATATAGACTACACCTCTTTGTATTCCACTTTCAAACACAGCCTACATTTGGGCCTGTAAAGCCTGATTGGGATATCTGTTTCAGACAGGAATACTTGTGTTCTACGGGAAATGCACTAGTTAATACAAATGTAAGTATGCCAGATTTAGCAATACTGCTAATTGAGCAAGACACTGGACCCCCAGTGACAGATGTTATGCTCGACACCACCCACTCAACACTGACTCGAGCAATATAACGTGGAAGTGTCGTGAGCAGAGTGTCGAGCACTGTGTCATCATGTCCCCAGTCACGTGACCATAGCAAGCGAGGCCTCGTTATGTCGGTCACATCACATGATTTGTAGGAGCCAAACTGTGACTTTGTTTTGAATTGTTGTCATGTAATTGCTCGTTATTTCCGGTCGGTGGCACAGGAGGGGATGTGGTTTTGCTTATTTATTTCACCTGTGCACCTGCATGAATTTAATGGCTGACGGAGGGTGAAGTGGGACCAGATATTTTCTGTTGATCGTTCGTCCGTTCATTTGTTTGCTTTTATTTTATTTTTGTTAGTTTTGATGCACCTTTTTTGGTTCAATTTTTTTTTTTTGACTATGTTGTTTTAGTCCCGTTTGTCAGCCATGTATTTTAATAAACAGCAGAAATGAACTATTTGGATTTGGCCTGGATTTTTTACGGACACATCAAGGAGACAAGACCAATTCAGCCTCCAAGTGGCTTTTGGTGGATTGAAGTCACTGCAATTCTAGTCAACAGAAAATAGCCGCGATGATAATGGACCTTTGGATGTCGGAGTATTTTTGAATGAATGGATATTGTTGGAATCGGCACTGCACTCCCACCTTGATTTTTTTGGAAATCCACTGACTGCATCCAAGGAGACGACCAGTTTGACAGCCGCACATCACAGCCAATAGAAGCTGAAGGCCTGCTTGTGTTTTATCATTCTGTGTTAATGAGATGGAACGCAGATTGTTTGTATAAGGCTCTGCTTGTCCAATGGGGGCTTTACATTTGGCTTGTGATGTGTGTGCCCAGCGGAATGATCAGTGGAGTTTTGGGCTGTTTTGACTGCTTTGTGGCTGCAGTTGCTGAAGTGAAAGTGATTCTCGCTGATAAGTTGGAGCTGTTGATCTGTTTCTGCTGTATTGTGCATACTGGAAAATAATAAAATGAGTGACGTGAAAGGGATGAATAATGAAAAGCCAGAAAAGAGGTGTGTTAAAATTACAACCAAGGCCTTAACTCAAAATGGAAAACCTACAAAAAGAACGTCTATCAATTGTGAGAAAAATTAAATGGATCACCTGTGGTCTATATTACTCATATATTCCATACCTACATATGTTAGGACATGTGAAATGCTGAGTGACTGCATATGTAAGGATCTTCACACCTCTGAAAGGACAAAGGAATCTCACCCGCCGTGTGAAGAACAAAGACGTCCCAGGGCGCGACGGCGGAGACCGGAGGAGTCACCCTCACCCCCCAAGACGAGGAGAGGAGTTCCCATCACCTCCCAAGACGAGGAGAGGAGATAACAGGACAATGGGGGGATTAAGATAACGAGGGATGTCAGCCTTTGTAATGCCTGTCTTTGATGTGTGCCTGTATTTAATCAGCGAGCTGGCAGAACTCTGTCTCTTTTTACCTTCTGCCACGCTCTGCACCTGATGAGACAAGTTAGGAGAGCTGTTCATTAAAACGCTGCTTTTAAACAAAATCGCCTCATTATTTCCAGCTCCTCTACACTGGTGACCTTGACGCGAGTATGGACCGGAGGCGTTCTTCTTCAAGCGACTCATCCGTGGCGACTCAGGCAGACGCCAGCAACTACGCAGACGAGGGAGCGGACGAACAACTGTTCCCCCCAGCAAAAGGAATTGAGAGAGCTCAACCGAACTCCAGCACCGCCATGAGAGCCGAAGCAAGGCACCCTCACCCGGCGGGCACAATAGTGATGGTGTGCGCGAACGCCGTCGCTGTCAAGCTGCCAGACTTCTGGCGAGAAGACCCCGCCTCTTGGTTTCAGCAGGCTGAAGCCCAATTCATACTGGCGGGCATCACGGCAGACAATACGAAGTTCTATCATATCGTCTCCAAACTCGACTCCGCCACTTCGAAGTGTGTGCGGAGCTTGATCCGGCGACCACCGACCCGGGACAAGTACGAGACGCTCAAGGCGACCATCGTGGCGAACTACGTCCCGTCAGCGGAGGAAAGAGCCGAGAAAATCCTGGCGGTCTACGGCCACAGAGGGGGCAATCCGAAGGCCCTCATGGAGGATTTGCTGCAGCTCAAGGAAGAGGACAATGACAATTTCCTCTTCCAGTTTATTTTCCTTAGCACGCTGCCGCCACACATGAGAGGGACACTCGCTAGCATGAAGTGCAACGACCACCAAGACTTCCGCACACTGGCCAACGAGGCTTACCGGCTCGTCAACGCCTGCAAGGAGCTGACACCCACAGCGGCATCCGCAGACCTCAAAACTGACGCCCCGAGCCGTGGAGAGCCACAACCCGCGGAGCAGACCCAACCCACGGTGACAGCAGCGCGGTCCAAACGTAACAAACAGAACAACGTCTGTTATTACCACCACCGCTTCGCTGAGAAAGCCCGCAAATGCGTTCCCCCCTGCAAATTCGCGATGTCGGGAAACGCCCAAGCCGAGGGCCGTTATCAGCAGCGGTTCTCGGCGAGAAAAGCAAGCTGTTGTACATGACGGATGGACACACAGGCAAGCAGTTCCTCATCGACACAGGAGCTCAGCTGAGTTTCGTCATGCCCTCCTACGCAGATCGAGCCATGGGCACCCGGGGCAACGGAGCAGTGGCAGCCAACAGCTCTGACATTGACACGTTCGGCGAAAAGAGCCTGCACCTCCTCATCCACGGCCGCAGCTACAGATGGACATTTGTTGTAGCGGCGGTGAGTTTTAACTTGTTAGGCGCAGATTTTTTGTGTGCACACGGGTTATTAGTAGATCTAGCAAATAGGCGCCTGGTTAATGTCTTAATGTCTAAAATCTTTTGCTTCTATTCCATGCTCAGCTCGAGTTTCTCCACCACCTGTGCAGGCCAACGTCACCACGGCAGGAGGTAAGTTTGAGCAACTCCTCACCCAATTTCCAGCACTCACAACCCCCAAATTCTCAGCCACTGTAGCTAAACACGGAGTTAAACACTTCATTCCGACAACGGAACCTCCCGTTTTTGCCAAAGCTCGCCGCTTAGACGCGGCCAAGCTCAACATAGCACGGGACGAATTTGCAACTCTCGAAAAATTGGGCATTGTTAGACGCTCGAAGAGCCTCTGGGCTTCACCACTTCACATGGTTCCGAAATCCGACGGTTCTTGGAGGCCGTGCGGAGATTACCGCAGATTAAACAATGCTACAGCGCATGACCGCTACCCAATCCCTCACATTCAGGACTTTTCACTGCATCTAGCGGGTGCGCGCATTTTTTCAAAGATAGACTTAGTCCGCGGTTATCACCAGGTCCCAGTCCGAGCTGAAGACGTTCCTAAAACGGCGGTTATAACCCCTTTCGGCCTTTTTGAATTCTTGCGAATGCCTTTCGGCCTCAAAGGTGCGGCCCAAACTTTTCAACGTATGATGGACGCGGTCCTACGCGACCTCCCCTCTGTCTTTGTCTACCTCGACGACATGCTGGTAGCCAGCTCGTCCGAGGAGGAACATGAGCAGCACCTCACTACCGTTTTTCAGAGGCTGGAAGAGCACGGACTAATAATCAATCCAGCCAAATGCAAATTCGGTGTTTCGCAAATTGATTTTTTGGGACACAAAGTCTCCCCGAAGGGGGCAGTTCCGCTTCCAGACAAAGTTCGTGCGATAGAAAGTTTTCCACGGCCCCACACGGTCAAATCGCTACAGGAATTTTTGGGGATGGTTAATTTTTACAACCGTTTCCTCCCCCACGCAGCTCAGCTCATGCAGCCCCTATATGACGCGCTCAAAAAAAAGAAGGCTTCCAGCGCGGTCGAATGGACCCCGGAGCGTGAACGCGCTTTCGCGGAAGTTAAAAACGCTCTAGCTAACGCCACAATGTTAGTTCACCCAGATCCCGCGGCCCGCATTGCACTAACCACAGATGCTTCAGACCTGGCCATAGGGGCAGTTGTAGAGCAACTTGTCAGCGGGGTCTGGCAACCTTTAGCATTCTTTAGCAAATCGCTAAACCCAACTGAACGCAAATACAGCACTTTTGACAGAGAGCTGCTGGCGCTTCATTTGTCCATCCGCCACTTCCAGTTTTGGTTAGAAGGGCGGAGTTTCACGGCTTTTGTAGATCATAAACCGCTCACCTTTGCTATGGCTAAAATTTCAGAACCATGGTCGGGAAGACAACAGAGACAACTAGCTGCGATTTCAGAGTTCACCACAGACATTCGACACGTAGCAGGCAAACTTAATGTAGTAGCGGACTGTCTCTCTCGCGCTGTGGCACCGCCAGAGCGCGAGGAGACAGATTACACTGCCTCAGCAGCGGAACTCTTCACTAACACAGACACATACGCAGCACCTATCCTTGAAGGGATAGATTATGCAGCCATAGCAGAAGAACAAAACAGTGACGCGGACGTGCGCGCGCTCTTGTCTGGACCAACAGGGTTAAGGCTGGAGAAAAAAGGGTTACGCGACGGCGTGCCCCCCCCTAATATGCGATATTTCTACCGGCCGACCTCGCCCGTTAGTACCAGCTGCTTGGCACCGCCGCATTTTTGACGCAATTCACTCCCTCGCACACCCAGGTGTGCGCGCCTCGGTCAAAATGGTTGCTGAAAAGTTTGTGTGGCCAGGCCTGCGCAAAGACGTAAAAGAGTGGGCAAAAACTTGCATTTCTTGTCAACGCGCCAAAATACACAGACACACAAAAGCCCCTCTGGAGCCTGTTCCAATCCCTGCTAGAAGGTTCGACCACATCCATGTCGACCTAGTGGGACCACTGCCTTCCTCCCAAGGTTTCACACACCTGCTAACAATGATAGACCGCACCACGCGCTGGCCAGAGGCAGTTCCTCTAGCGCCAACTACAGCGGAGGAAGTCGCTCGCGTTTTTCTAGCAAACTGGGTGGCACGTTTCGGCGTCCCATCGGACATCACGTCCGATAGGGGGCCTCAATTTGTCTCAGAGCTCTGGTCAGCCATGTCCAACAGCTTAGGGGCAACAATTCATCGCACCACCGCTTATCACCCTCAGGCTAATGGGTTATGCGAGCGTTTTCACAGGTCCTTAAAGGCCGCCCTCAGAGCCTCACTAACGGACACAAATTGGGTAAATAAACTTCCCTGGGTTTTATTGGGGTTGCGTGCTGCACCTAAAGAGGATCTAGACGCTTCCCCTGCAGAATTAGTCTTTGCTCAACCTCTCAGACTCCCAGGTGAATTTTTACCAGAGAACCCAGAGCCAGTCCTAAGGTTTTTAGGCAGCAACGGACCGGACTCTCTTCCCGGTCCAGCTCATCACTCCTTTCCACGAGTTTTTGTCCCTCAAACCTTAAAAAAAGCTGAATTCGTTTTTGTTAAGCATGAAGCTCTAAAACCAACGTTACGCCCAGTATTCGATGGCCCTTACAGAGTGCTGGAACATGGTGATAAACACTTTGTGCTTGATTATGGGGACAGAAAAGAAACAGTCAGCATTGACAGACTTAAACCTGCCTTCTTGTTGAAAGACGAGCCTGCACAGTTGGCACGAGCACCTCGGCAAGGTAGAACCCCCAAGGGAAAAGTCTCAGCCCCCAGGCAGGGAACAAATAATCTCTCCCCTTCCCACACTGCAGATTTCCCACAAGAAGGTCCCAGCAGGACGCCTAAACCAACCTACAGCAGTTTTGGGAGAAGAATTAAACCCAGGCTGCACAGGGACTGATACCAACCACTCCACAGTTATTCTCTAATTGTGCTGCAACAGTTTAGGACCGACTTATGATTTTACTATACTGTTATGATTACCACTGAACTATCTTAGAAGCATGGCTGCTAGAAAGTTCTTCTGTGGCAACAGCTGTAACACGTAGTATGTCGTAGTAACTGTTCTAGACTGTGAATCTTTCTGTTGTCCTTTCCTAGTTGTTTGGGGGGCCTGTGGTCTATATTACTCATATATTCCATACCTACATATGTTAGGACATGTGAAATGCTTAGTGACTGCATATGTAAAGATCTTCACACCTCTGAAAGGACAAAGGAATCTAACCCGCCGTGTGGAGAACAAAGACGTCCCAGGGCGCGACGGCGGAGACCGGAGGAGTCACCCTCACCCCCCAAGACGAGGAGAGGAGTTCCCATCACCTCCCAAGATGAGGAGAGGAGATAACAGGACAATGGGGGGATTAAGATAACGAGGGATGTCAGCCTTTGTAATGCCTGTCTTTGATGTGTGCCTGTATTTAATCAGCGAGCTGGCAGAACTCTGTCTCTTTTTACCTTCTGCCACGCTCTGCACCTGATGAGACAAGTTAGGAGAGCTGTTCATTAAAACGTTGCTTTTAAACAAAATCGCCTCATTATTTCCAGCTCCTCTACACACCCATGAAATTAAAGAGTTGATGAAAAATGATGAAAATGCAAAAGATGTTCATCTTAAATTGGTGAAATTGAAACAACTGCATGGAAATGCAAAGGCAGCACATGAGTCGGTTATTGCTTTAATACCAGAGGAGGAACAAGAAACACAGTGAATGGTTTGGACGCATAACACAACACACTGGATTTTGCAGAGGATGTTCAACAATGGCTTTCTGAAACCAACAAGCCCTCTCTGCAAACTGTTAATGTGTTTGGTGATTTACCAACTGCTGCAAAATCATACACTTGTCCTGCCTTACCTGAGGATCCACCTGCTGAAGAGAATAAAAATCTTCTCCCTGATAGTCAGGTATGGTTCCTTCATCTAATGCAGTTAATGCACCATCCGACATACAGGATGAAATACAACCTGGTGACAGTGTGTCAAATGTTTGTAGAAGAAGAAGCAAAAGATGTTCCACTGGTACAGGCTCCAGAGCTTCAAGTACATCATCTGCACGCATAAAGGCAGGAGGCTGAAGTTGCTGCGCTAATTGTGCGCCAACAAATGCTTAAGGATAAGCATGTTTTAGAATAGCAGGAGGAACAACTAAGGATGAAAAAGGAGAAATTCGAGATGAAAATGGACATTGCTGCTACAATGGTTAAAATGAGAGTACTCAGAGCATCAAAGTACGGAGCCCCCTAAGGGTCATGGTGAGAATTTTTTGGGGGTGGTTACTTTTGAGTTACCTCGCAATACTTTTGCATTACCTCACAATACTTTTGCGTTCCCACGCAAAATATTTTTGCATTACGTCACAATAATTTTGCATTCCCACACAAAATGCTTTTGCATTACCTTGCAATAATTTTGCGTTCCCACACAAAGAATCCTCCTGCTTTCATCTGTGGGGCTCTACAGAAAACACCCGGCTACAGCATGGACCAAACTAAACAGTGGGAGAGGGTCGATGAATTTTATTTTGAGCTTGGTCTCAAGTACAAAGACATTATATCTGTACTTGACAGCAGGCACAACTTTCGCATAAGTGAGAGACAGTTGAAGCGAATACTTCACTTAACAAGAGGCTCAGTTGTCGGAAGTCGTACTTTGAACTTTCACTTCTCGTGGATTTTATCAAGGACCAACTGTAGCGTTCAGGTCAGCTTCATGGGTACCAATGGATGTTTGCTAAATGCAGGGAACATGGACTCCGTGTAAGAAAAGAAGACGTACGTTTAGTGCTGAATGAACTTGATCCCAGAGGAGTTTCACTGAGGCAAGCAAGGCGCCTGAGATGAAGAAACTACTTCTCAAAAGGGACGAATTTCATCTGGCATCTGGACTCCTATGATAAACTGAAGCCATATGGCATTTGTATTAATGGATGTAGTGATGGTTTTTCAAGGAAAATTATCTGGCTTAATGTCTACACAACAAACAGTGATCCAAAATTGATAGGCGGGTATTTCATAGAAGCAGTGCAGCGATTAGGGGGCTGCCCTCGGGTTGTGAGAGGTGATCTCGGATCTGAGAATGGACATGTGAGACACTTTCAGCGCTTCCTTGTTTCCAATCAACCAGACACAATTGAGAGCTACTTGGAGGGAGCCAGCATGGCCAGCCAGCAGATTGAATATTGGTGGGGATTTCTGAGGAGACAGTGCGCACAGTTCTGGTTATCCTTGTTGTCAGACCTCCCAGACAACGGATTGTTTGATAGTGGTTTTCTGGACAAAAGCATCCTTCAGTATTGCTTCATGGGTCTAATCCAGGTGACTTAAACATTTTTATTTTATATGCATGTAACCAGGGCCGTTTCTTACTTTTTTGCGGGGAAGCCTATGGAAAATTGTGTTGGGGGAGCATATTTTGTGTGTGGGGGGGAGGGGTAATAAATAAATAACAGCATGAAAAGAAATAAACTTGGATCACTGTCTAGATGAACAGCAGTAAATTAAACCATTACTCAGAATAAAAATGTAACCAGCATCCATATGAATGATGCATTTTGCAAGAAAAAAGGTGGCACACTTAAATTAAAGAGGGAACTTAAAATAAAAAAAAGTCAAATTTATGAGAAAAGGGTGAAAATTTAAAGCAGCACTACATAACTTTTTATACCAGGTAGGAACACTGAAAAACTACAACTATGGTGCTATGACCACAGTCCTAACAGCCAATCACAGGGTGCTTCATGTTTTTGGTTACAGTATGGGCAGTGGTGACCTAATGGTTAGAGGTTCGAACTTCTGACTAAAGGGTTGCTGGTTCAATCCATCACCGGTAGGATCAGATCTGGGTGGGACAGATAATATATCAGTGTTTGCCCCACCCTCCTTAGCCCCACTGTGGTGCCCTTGAGCAAGGCCCTTAACCCCAACTGCTCCAGTGGAGCTGCTCATTGGCCACAGGTCAGCCTGTGGTTGGACTGGGCAGCTTCCTAGTGTGAATGTGTAACTGAGCGTGAACAAGGCATTCTTGAAAAAGAGAGGTTGCCTCTCAGTGTAACTACCCTGTATAAATAAAGGTTAAATAAAATGAGATGAGATTCAACTTTATTGTCATTACACATGTATGAATACAAGGTAACGAAACGTGACTTGGCATTTGGGCACGCTCTGCAGAGCGCACCCAAGGCCGGGGCAGCCGCTAGGCGCCAGTCATAAAGAAGAAAGGAAAAAAAAGAAAAAGAGAATGGATATGACACAGTAGGCGAGAGAAAAAAACATGTTTTATCAGAATGACGCTCGGCAAGTGAGCGAAATTTTGATTGTAGGCAAAAAAAACCTCAATGCACATTTAGCAGACATTTAGCAGGAGATCACACACAAAAGTTGAGAGGCAGTGTATTGTATGCATGTAATGTTGTATGCATTGTGTAGTGTAAATGTAACAGTTGTTAGTGAGCAGCAGAGGGCGCCTCCTGGCAGTGGATAGATGTTACAATCATGTGACTTATAAACAAGTCCAGAGTCCAGAGTCTATCTCTTGCTCTCTCTCTTGCTTGCAGAAGGCACATGGGCATTGTCCTTGAGGGTCCAATCCGCTGATACGACAACAACTGATTGTCGATTTTTTGGGTAGACATAAGAGCCGGTCCTTCCGCTTATCTCAATCAGGAGGAATGTAAACACGGGGCAAACAAGGTCAAATCAAATCAAATCAGCACAGTGCACTCAGAGAATAGAATTTGTCCTCACCTGTGTAATTCTGTGCTTCCAGTATATGTGCAGGCTTAAACTGTTTTTCCATGGACAGCACAGAGCTCCAGATGTATTCCTCCACAAAATAAATACCCCCCTAAATAAATACCCCCCTCATGGATCGTCACCTTATCGTGGTGGGGGGGTTTGCGTGCCCCAGTGATCCCAGGAGCTATGTTGTCTGGGGAAATTTGCCTCTGATAGGGTCACCCAAGACAAACTGGTCCTGGGTGAAGGGCCAGACTAAGAACGATCCAACAGACTCTCATGATAAATTCTATATCAAGGATTCAGTGTACCCCGCCCGGTATGGGGTTACCGGGGCCCCACCCTGGAGCCAGGCCCGGGGGAGGGGCTCGATGGCTAGCGTCTGGTGGCCGGGTTTGAACCCATGGGACCCGGCTGGGCTCAGCCCGAAGGAGTTACATGGGTCCGCCCTCCAGTGGGCTCACCACCTGCAGGAGGGATCATGGGGGTCCGGTGCTATGTGGATTAGGTAGCGGTCAAAGGCGGAGACCTTGGCGGACTGATCCCAAGCTTTCTAAACTGGCTTTTGGTACGTGGAATGTCACCTCTCTGGTGGGGAAGGAGCCTGAGCTGGTGTACGAGGTTGAGAGATACCGGCTAGATATAGTCGGCCTCACCGCAACACACAGCTCCGGTTCCGGAACCAGTCTCCTGGAGAGGGGCTGGAGCTTGGCCTTTTCTGGAGTTGCCATATGTGCACCTGGAACCAGGACACCCTAGGTCGCAGGTCGATGATCGATTTTGTTATTGTGTCATCAGACCTGCAACCATATGTCTTGGACACTCGGGTAAAGAGAGGTGCAGAGCTGTCAACTGATCACCACCTGGTGGTGAGTTGGATCTGATGGCAGGGGAGGAAGCCATTCAGACCTGGTAGGCCCAAACGTATAGTGAGGGTATGCTGGGAACGTCTGGCTCAGGCCCCTGTCTGGGAGGTCTTCAACTCCCACCTCCGGAAGAACATCAACCACATTCCGAGGGAGTCTGGAGACATGGAGTCTGAATGGGCCATGTTCTCCACCTCTGTTGTTGAAGCGGCGGCCCAGAGCTGCGGCCACAAGGTGGTCGGTGCATCTCGTGGTGGCAACCCCCGAACCAAGTGGTGGACACCAGTGGTGAGGGGGGCCATTAAGCTGAAGAAGGAGTCCTATCAAGCTTGGTTGGCTTGTGGGACTCCCAAAGCAGCTGAGGTGTACCAGCAGGCCAAGCGGAGTGCAGCTCGGGTGGTTGCTGAAGAAAAACCCGGGTATGGGAGGAGTTCGGTGAGGCCATGGAACAAGACTTTCAGTCGGCCTCGAAGAGATTCTGGCAAACTGTCCGGCGGCTCAGGAGGGGAAAGCATCTCCCTGTCCACACTGTGTATGGTGCGAATGGGGCACTGTTGACTTCAACTGGGGATATCGTCGGGCGGTGGAAAGAATACTTCAAGGATCTCCTCAATCCCACTGATACGCCTTCCACAGAGGAAGCACGGTTTGTGGATGAGGGGGATGACTCGCCTATCACAGGGGCTGAGGTCACCAAGGTGGTTAAAAATCTCCTTGGTGGCCGGGCCCCGGGGGTGGACGAGATTCGCCCTGAGTATTCACACGCTCTCTCACACACCGAGTGCCAATCAGTTCTGCCCACGCATTCTCACACCGGCAATCTCTTTCCTCGTTAGCTTTAGGAGTATTTGTTGGCCGCTCCAGAGGGTAGAGATTGTCGGGGCATTCGCCTCCATATGCGGCAGCCAGTTCTCCCCGTATGAGTATCACTCCCTGCGCTCAATTTAGCCAGACATTTAAGACGATCCATTCCTTGGTGTTTCAGCTAATCTCGCTTCTCTGCCTCCTCCTCCAGACTGCACGTTTCGCCCCAGAATTGCTCCAGCCTTGTAAGTGTCTTCTTCACCTTTTCTCTCATGCTAAGCAGCCCTGCAGCACTAGGCTCTCTATAGACCGGGCTGTTGAGCGTCTGGCTGGCGCCCTGTATGTTTGTTGGCCTAACCTATCATTGCATCTTCCTGTATTTCTGTGGTGGAACTGAACTTGTGGTTTTTGTGAACTTCAAACACAGACTACATTTGGGCCTGGAGCTAGAAGGGGGAAAGACAGGAAGAGTGAATAGAGGGGGAGAAGGGAAAACTGGATTAAAAAATTAGGGCAAGGAGGATGGCAGAAACCAAAGAGATGGTAATGGATGGAAGAGCAACAGAAGAGGGGTGGACATGAGTAAAGGGGGCAGGGGAGAGAGAAAGTACGTTGAGCGGGAGAAACGTAAGGAATGGGAGAAAGGTGGAGGGAATCAAGGAAAGCAGAGGGGAAAATTTCAGGCTTTGTGGCTGTATAAAATCAAAACTGTTATTTTGATGTTTATTTGAATTCTATGTACGGTCCTTTCCTAACATATTTCTGGATTTTTAACAGGATGAGCTGGATGACACTGCACAGGTGTGGAACACACACCCCATCAGACCATCAAAAACATCAGTGTCCCCAGCGGTCAGCCCAGTGTCATGTATGCTTTACCTGAACTCTACAAGACGAGAGACTTCCTTTGTCCTGTTGAAGATGAGCGTTTGCCGCTATGCAAAACTGAATGTGCCTTTCCTCTGACCATACCATGTGATCCAGATGTTTATGAACTGTGCAATATTATTATGAAAGAGTCCCATCTGATTCCAGCGACAGATCCACATCAAGTGGTGAACTTCTACATACAGTGGTGCAAAAAAGTATTTAGTCAGCCACCAATTGTGCCAGTTCTCCCACTTAAAAGATGAGAGAGGTCTCCAATTTTCATCATAGGTATACCTCAACTATGAGAGACAAAATGAGAAAAAAAAATCCAGAAAATCACATTGAAGGATTTTTAATGAATTAACTGGTAAATTCCTCGGTAAAATAAGTATTTGGTCAATAACAAAAGTTCATCTCAATACTTTGTTATATACCCTTTGTTGGCAATGACAGAGGTCAAACGTTTTCTGTAAGTCTTCACAAGGTTTTCACACACTGTTGCTGGTATTTTGGCCCATTCCTCCATGCAGATCTCCTCTAGAGCAGTGATGTATTGGGGCTGTCGCTGGGCAACACGGACTTTCAACTCCCTCCAAAGATTTTCTATGGGGTTGAGATCTGGAGACTGGCTAGGCCACTCCAGGACCTTGAAATGCTTCTTACGAAGCCACTCCTTCGTTGCCCGGGCGGTGTGTTTGGGATCATTGTCATGCTTAAAGACCCAGCCACGTTTCATCTTCAATGCCCTTGCTGATGGAAGGAAGTTTTCACTCAAAATCTCACGATACATGGCCCCATTCATTCTTTCCTTTACACGGATCAGTTGTCCTGGTCCCTTTGCAGAAAAACAGCCCCAAAGTATGATGTTTCCACCCCCATGCTTCACAGTAGGTATGGTGTTCTTTCTCCTCCAAACACGACAAGTTGAGTTTTTACAATAAAGTTCTATTTTGGTTTCATCTGACCATATGACATTTTCCCAATCCTCTTCTGGATCATCCAAATGCTCTCTAGCAAATTTCAGACGGGCCTGGACATGTACTGGCTTAAGCAGGGGGACACGTCTGGCACTGCAGGATTTGAGTCCATGGCGGCGTAGTGTGTTACTGATGGTAGCCTTTGTTTCTTTGGTCCCAGCTCTCTGCAGGTCATTCACTAGGTCCCCCCGTGTGGTTCTGGGATTTTTGCTCACCGTTCTCGTGATCATTTTGACCCCACAGGGTGAGATCTTGCGTGGAGCCCCAGATCGAGGGAGATTATCAGTGGTTTTGTATGTCTTCCATTTTCTAATAATTGCTCCCACAGTTGATTTCTTCACACCAAGCTGCTTACCTATTGCAGATTCAGTCTTCCCAGCCTGGTGCAGGTCTACAATTTTGTTTCTGGTGTCCTTCGACAGATCTTTGGTCTTGGCCATAGTGGAGATTGGAGTCTGACTGTTTGAGGTTGTGGACAGGTGTCTTTTATACTGATAACGAGTTCAAACAGGTGCCATTAATACAGGTAACGAGTGGAGGACAGAGGAGACTCTTAAAGAAGAAGTTACAGGTCTGTGAGAGCCAGAAATCTTGCTTGTTTGTAGGTGACCAAATACTTATTTTACCAAGGAATTTACAAATTAATTCATTAAAAATCCTTCAATGTGATTTTCTGGATTTTTTTTTCTCATTTTGTCTCTCATAGTTGAGGTATACCTATGATGGAAATTGGAGACCTCTCTCATCTTTTAAGTGGGAGAACTTGCACAATTGGTGGCTGACTAAATACTTTTTTGCCCCACTGTACATCTTAGAGAGGTCATTACTGCATCTCTGTGAAGCCTCACACATCCAGTGTATGGGAGAAATTAATGTAACGCTTCAGTTGAATCAGACATTAAATTAGGGCTGATCAAATCAGTTCCAGTACAAAATCAATTTACATTTTTCACTGCTGTCATCTTCAATGAACTGAGATTTATTCAGCAATGATTATTTATTCAGCAATAATGATTTATTCATTATTAGGCTCCAGTCCCCCCCCCCCGCCCCCCACGACCCAAAAAGGATTAAACGGAAGAAGATGGATGGATGGATGTTGCATTTTGTTTTCTTATTGTTATGAATAGAAAAACTTTGGTTGCAACTGTTGTTCGGATTAGTCTTTAAAATGACTCAAATGTAACGCTGGCATCACTTCTCATTTTAAAACCATGTAAAGCATGTGTTGTTGAACTGGGACTATAGACTGAATATTAAAGTTGCACATTGTCACAGTAAGGTCACCTATTGCTTTTGCAGTGACTGATGTGTAGAGAGCAGGAGGCTCTGATTATCAAACAGCCAGCTCATAGCAGCTGATCAGTATCAAGGTGGGTAAAAGACTGAATATGCCTTGTGGTCCTGTGTACTCTGAATAGAGACCACAATGATGAGTAATAACTTTTATTCAGTAAGAAGGTAGTGACTGACTACAAAATTGGCATAATTTCTCATATTCCTCTAATAATGCTATGCCTTTTTAAGCCTAAAATAACACTTCCCTGATATTGTTCTTCTATTAAGACAAAGGAAAGGGGTCTCATACCTTTGACGTGTTTCAACTGTCGTCTGCAGTCTTCAGAAAGCGTCGTCTGACGTCCGTGATGTGTCATATCAGCTGTTTTATCCTTTCTGTAGGCATGACCGACCTGACAGATTTGACAGATCTGCCAGGTCGGTCACGCCCCCCGCCGTGCAATGGTCTCGGGAGGAAAGAGAGCCCCGAGTGTGCGAGAGCATGGAGGCTCCATCATCTCAGTTCATGGTGTTGTGGGCTCGCTTCCTGATTTCAATTGTTTCTTTGATCCAGCGTTTGTGTTTGTTGTCTTCTGATCCAATTGTATCTGATCCTATTGGTCTTCTGATCCAATTCTGATCCAATCGGATCAGAAGACAATAAACACAAATGCTGGATCGAAGAAGCAATTGAAATCAGGAAGCAAGCCCACAACACTGTGAACCGAGATGATGGAGCCTTCATGCTCTCGTACACTTGGGACTCCCTCTCCTCCTGAGACCATTGCACGACGGGGAGCGTGACTGACCTGGCAGATCTGTCTGGTAGGTCACACCTACAGAAAGGATAAATAGTAGAAGTAGATTAGTTTATTTGACAGGGACAGTGCAATAAACATAGACAATTAATCAAAGACAATCAATCTGATGTGTTGCACATAGAGTGTATAGCTGTTAGCTAATTTGCAACTCTTGTCCCTGGATGGGCTTTAGAAAACAGCTAATATGACACATCACAGACGTCAGATGACGCTTTCTGAAGACTGCAGACGACAGTTGAAATACGTCTAAGGTATGAGACCCCTCTGCTTTGTCTTAATAGAAAAACAATATCAGAGTTATCATTAAGACAAAATTAACCTGTTTGAGATAAAATAACACTTGTTGCTGTCTGCTGGTCATTAAATAAATGTATATTTAAAACTCCTTAGCATTCCAGCAAGTTTCCAGACAATGTGAAACATTCCACGGGTGGAACAGTGGAATTTTAGAGGTTAAAGCAAGTGCAAAATTAATTTTACTACAATATACTTACACAATACCATTTCCCCAAGAACTATGTTGAATTTAAAATTAAGAAATTCTTTAACTTTTTCAACTTTGTAGAAATTTTTTTAAAACTTTGAATAAAGGTATTTTATCCTGTGTGTTAAACATTATCTAAACCCTGAGAGTTTACATATTACTGTATAAAATGCATATACTTTTTGAAGGTCAATATTAAAAATATTAAAATGTATCCCGCAATAAAATTTCACTCTAAAGTACAATTTTGATAGTGACTTGAAAACATGGAGTAACTCATTACTACCCACCTCAGAATAATAAAGTGTCTACTAAAAAGCTGACTTTGCCTTTTGAATATTTAACAAAGCATTATGTTTGTCTGAAGAAAATACATCAATCTGAAAACACATTCCTACTATTATAATCCAAATCATATCATATAGAAACTGATAGTAATAACTACAGTATTTAGTGAAACACAAAAGAAGAACAATGATTTCAATAAAGTAAAATAAATTCATAAAAAATGAGTACAGATGCAATCAGTTCTGGTAAGTAAATTTATTAATGTTTGAACAAGCTCACAAACAGTTCCTAACTAATAACTAATAACTAATAACACAGCTGTTGATATGAACAACACAGCTGAACAAACAACACAGCTGAACAAAATTTTAAAATGGAAATCAATTCAAACTAGAAAAGCACTCGGAGAGCGCAGACCTCCGCCAAGAGCAACAGTCCCCCCCAGTATTGTGATTTATATCATAAATATTGTACACTAATTTTGTTATTGTTCTTTCCCTGTATCATGTGTTTCTGTATATCATATGATTGGTCAAGAAAACAAGAAAAATGTTATTTGAACTACACAAATACAATTTATTTAATTTAACAAGAGATACAACATGTACAAGTCTTTAGTTGGAGAACACATTCATGAAATTTATTCCTAATAATAAGTTCTGGATATTGAAAAGCTACCATTAACATAATTTTTCTAACTTCGTTTCTTTCCAGGAAATTAAAAATATTGTGGAAATGTGAAAATGACGAGGCAGAGTTTATCTCTCGAGTCAGTTTTATTCACATCTTCCAACATCACGAAGCAGAATAAAGAGCACGACAAAAGGGCACTCTCGTCCTTAAATACCAGGACTCTTACAGTTAACAGGTCACATGTCTCACAAAGCCATTGCATTATAAAGACAGCAACAATGCATCCTCTCTGCATGATATCACACCACTGTCTACAATGCATCCCCTCATTAATCCTTTAATTATACCCCACAGTCTCCAGCTTTGCATACCAAAGCTAACCCTCTTGCAGCTTCCTGTAATAACCACAGAAGCTCTGCCCTTGCTCTGGTCTAAAATGTGAGTCCAAAAGCAGGTCATGTATGTGTGTCCACCACACAAAGCCCCCCCAGCATTTTAGAACAAACAAGGGAAAAACAACATGCACGCCGTGATAGTATCAATACACATTAGTCCACAAGCTGTCTGGGCTTCCGTCTCCTGCCGTATCTGCTGTAGCTGGGGTTGGATGTCTCCGCGGCGCTGTCACGCTGGGGGTTTGCCGTCTGGGGGTGGAAACCTTCTGTCAGCACCTGTGGGGGTTCTGGGGAGACATTATTCTGTGAAGCCCTCCGCGGGGGTCTACCTCGCCACGGGGCCCTCGCCAACAGCACTTGCTCATCTGCCACCACAAAAGCGGGTTTGAGTCTGTTTATGCAAACTTTCTCTTCCCTACCCCCCAAATCTAGCAAAAACTGCTTGTCCCCTGTTTCCAGCACTCTGAAGGGTCCGTCATAAGGCGGTCGCAGCGGGGTTCGGTGCGCGTCGTGTCTGACAAAAACAAACTTTGCGTTCTTCAAAGTTTTCGGCACAAAAACGCGCGAAAAACTGTGGTGCGCGGGGCCAGGCAGCGTGCTTGATTCCATGTCACTCCGCAACAGCTGAGACGGGGAAGTGTCTGGCACAGGGTTATCTGGGAGAAACTCCCCAGGGAGCCGGAGTGGCTGCGCAAACACAAGCTCTGCTGGGGAGGCTTCTAAGTCCTCTTTAGGCGCAGAACGCAACCCCAATAACACCCACGGTAACTTGTCTACCCAATTTGCACCCGTCAGTGACGCCCTGAGAGCTGCTTTCAATGACCTATGAAAACGTTCGCATAACCCGTTAGCCTGCGGATTGTACGCGGTTGTGCGGTGAATTGTGACACCCAGGCTGCGGGCCATTGTCGACCAAAGCTCGGACACAAATTGAGGGCCTCTGTCAGACGTAACATCCGATGGAACGCCGAAGCGCGCCACCCAAGCTGTTAAAAACGTGCGCGCAACCTCCACGGCCGTGGTTGATGCCAGCGGGACCACTTCAGGCCAGCGTGTGGTGCGGTCCACCATTGTGAGAAAGTGTGTGCACCCTTGTGACAGCGGGAGGGGGCCCACGAGGTCCACATGAACGTGGTCGAACCTCTTGGCCGGAATGTGAAACGGCTCCAAAGGAGCTCTCGTGTGCCTGTGTACTTTGGCTCGTTGACACGCCGAGCAGGCTGCTGCCCACTCTTTCACTTGCTTGCGGAGGCTCGGCCACACAAATTTTTCTCCTACCATTTTAACCAACGCGCGCACTCCCGGGTGTGCCAAGGAATGAATCGAGTCAAAAACGCGGCGGCACCACGCAGCTGGTACTACTGGACGCGGCCGACCTGTGGAGACATCGCAGATTAGGGGGGGCATACCGTCTTGCAGCACCCTGTTCTCCAGCCTTAACCCTGTTGGTCCAGACTGGAGCGCGCGCACATCCGCGTCACTACCCTGCTCCGCGGCCATGGCTGTGTAATCTATTCCTACGCTGACTGGGGCCGCTATGGCGCGCGAGAGGCAATCTGCCACTACATTGAGTTTGCCCGCCACATGCTGGATATCAGTGGTAAACTCTGATATCGCGGCCAGCTGTCTCTGCTGCCGGCCTGACCACGGTTCGGAAACCTTGGCCATCACGAATGTGAGCGGTTTGTGGTCAACGAACGCGGTGAAAGAGCGTCCCTCCAGCCAGAACTGAAAGTGGCGAATGGCCAAATGGAGAGCGAGCAGCTCCCTGTCGAACGCGCTGTATTTACGTTCGCTATCGCGCAAGGTCCTGCTGAAAAAAGCGAGGGGCTGCCAAACCCCGGCTACATGTTGCTCCACGACCACCCCTATGGCCACCTCTGAAGCGTCAGTGGTGAGCGCTATGCGGGCCGTTGGGTCTGGGTGTGCCAACAACGCAGCCCTTGCCAAAGCTGCTTTCACCTCCGAGAACGCTTGGTCCCGCTCCGGGGACCATTCGACCTTATCCGCGGTTTTTTTTTTTTTGAGCGCAGCATACAGCGGCTGCATGAGTTGCGCCGCGCAGGGGAGGAAACGGTTATAAAAATTCACCATTCCCAAAAACTCCTGCAACGCCCTGACCGTCTGTGGCCGGGGAAAATCTGCCACCGCGCGCACTTTATCAGGAAGCGGAACTGCTCCTTCGGGGGAGACGCGGTGTCCTAAAGAATCGATCTGCGCCACCCCGAACTGACACTTCACTGGGTTGATTATTAACCCGTGATCTCCCAACCTTCGGAAAACTGTGGTCAGGTGTTTTTCATGTTCATCTTCGGACGCGCTGGCTACTAAAATATCGTCCAAGTAGACGAACACGAAAGGGAGATCGTGAAGCACCGCGTCCATCATGCGTTGGAACGTCTGAGCTGCCCCTTTAAGTCCGAATGGTATGCGTAAAAACTTGAAGAGGCCAAACGGAGTTATTACCGCTGTTTTGGGTGTGTCCTCAGCGCGCACTGGGACTTGGTGGTAACCGCGGACCAAGTCTATTTTAGAAAAAATGCGCACCCCTGCTAAATGAACGGAAAAATCTTGGATATGCGGGATTGGGTAGCGGTCATGAGCTGTAGCGTTGTTTAACCTGCGGAAATCCCCGCAAGGTCGCCATGATCCGTCGGCTTTCGGGACCATGTGCAGCGGGGATGCCCACGGACTGTTTGAACGTCTGATAATGCCCAACCTCTCCAGGTTGGCGAATTCCTCGCACGCTATGGCTAGTTTAGCTGCGTCCAAGCGCCGAGCTTTTGCAAAAACGGGTGGTCCGGTAGTGGTAATAAAATGCTCCACCCCGTGCTTAGCGACTGTTGCCGAAAAAATGGGGACCGTGAGTGCTGGGAACTGAGTGAGCAGTGTGTGGAACTTACCGCTTGCAGCTGTGACGTTGGCTTGTGCTGTAGGCGGGGCCACTCGCGCTGTGCAGGGGATAGAATCAAAAGAAAGTGCATTAACCAAGCGCCTGTTAGCGAGATCAACCAACAAACCATGTGAGCACAGAAAATCAGCCCCCAACATATTGAAATTTACTGCTGCTACAACAAAAGTCCACTCAAATGTACGGCCGTGTAGAGACAGAAGCAGAGTCTTCTCACCGAAGGTCTTAATCTCCGAGCCGTTCGCTGCTGACACCCGGGGACCTCCGGAACCAGCTAGTCTGTCCGCGTAGGAAGGCGTGATGAAACTCAACTGGGAGCCTGTGTCGACAAGGAACTGCCTCCCCGAGCATGCGTCCGACAAGTAGAGCAGCTTGTTCTCCTCCCCGAGGGCCACGGCTGCTACCGACCCCCGGTCTTGGCGTTTCCCGAACGCCCGAACTTGCACAGTGGTACACATTTGCGTGCCCTCTCTGCAAAGCGGTGATGGTAGAAACAAAGGACGCCCGATCCGCGTTCCCTGGCCCCTGCCGCCGCAGTCGTCGGTGCGTCTGGTACGGCTGCCTCTGGCCTCCTGTTGTCTCCGGTCGCCGCACTGAGTTCTGCTGCAGCGGCAGCGGCTGCACGCCGCTTGGTGGCGTTGACAATCCGCTGCGCTTCTCGACCCAGCGCGCGGTAGTCTCGTTGGGCCAACAGTGGCAAACTGGCCAGGGTCGCTCTCGCTGCTGACGGTATAGTCCTGAGGAAGAGGTGGGTGAAAATGAAGTGATCTTCGTCAAAGTCTTTCAACCTCAACAACTTCTCCATCAGGTTCGCGGGCATGTCATTTTCCGACTCCGTCAGCCCCAGGAGCCTCTCTGCTCGCTCCTCCACCGAGGGGGTGAATTGCTGGATGAGTGCAGCCTTCAACGTGCCGTATTTGTTGTTGTCTGGCAGCTGGTCGATCAGGCTCTCCACATGCTGGACCGTGTTGTTGTCCAGCTTTGCGACTACGTGGTAGAATCTTGTGGCATCTACCGATATCCCCCGGAGGTTGAACTGCGCCTCAACCGCGTTGAACCAGGAGTGTGGATTGTTCTGCCAGAAGTCCGGTAGCTGGACTGTAGCGGCATTCTCTCGGCTGGGGGCTCCTGACGAGGCTGGCCCGGTGGAATTCTCCTCTTTCATGATACGTCTTAGGGTCACCAGTGTGGAAATGTGAAAATGACGAGACAGAGTTTATCTCTCGAGTCAGTTTTATTCACATCTTCCAACATCACGAAGCAGAATAAAGAGCACGACAAAAGGGCACTCGCGTCCTTAAATACCAGGACTCTTACAGTTAACAGGTCACATGTCTCACAAAACCATTGCATTATAAAGACAGCAACAATGTATCCTCTCTGCATATCACACCACTGTCTACAATGCATCCCCTCACTGTCACAGTCACAGCTTTGCATACCAAAGCTAACCCTCTTGCAGCTTCCTGTAATAACCACAGAAGCTCTGCCCTTGCTCTGGTCTAAAATGTGAGTCCAAAAGCAGGTCACGTATGTGTGTCCACCACAATATGTACATATACGTAGTGTAGAATAGAACAATATTAACTCCAATCTTCTTTTAAAAAAAAACATAACCTCCTGGCGGAGGTAATAAGAAAAAATCAATAAAATAAAACTAAGCTCGACGAGCTTCAATAGCATCTGGGGATAGCCCCTCATCCTGTCTATGCTGCCGTGTACTGTCTTTGTCTTTAGCACAGCGAGAAGCAGCAGCCTGTGGGCTCTCATTCAGTGTATGCTGCATTTTAACGGCTCTGTCACAAGGTCGACGAGCTTCAATATTTAGTTCAGTGCTTCCTGCTGGCGGAAGCACTGAACTACACATTACCTCCGGGCCCTATCTCACAATGTTAAAGAATCCTTTAAAAAATTCCTGGATCCAGACGGTGATCCGGATCATCCCCAAAATTTAATCAGTTCTTCCTTGTACCATTTCCAACAACACCTGAAAGTTTCATCGAAATCCGTCCAAAACTTTTTGAGTTATCTTGCTAACCAACAGACAGACAGACAAACAGACAAACGCCGGCAAAAACATAACCTCCTGGCCTGCGGCCTGGTGGAGGCAATTAATAACAAAAGTAACTTAAAGACTGTGGCCGGGTGTTTTTGTTGTAAGAAAAGCAAAAAAGCTTGAGTAAATGAAACTGAACTAGTTTCTAACCTCTCAAAAAAGATGTTGCTTTTAGATGTAATTTTTATCAAACAATGCAAAAACAAAAACAGTTTCATGCTCATTCTTTAAACACAACAATCTCCTCCACCGTCTGGCGGCTCGGTTCTCAGACCAGCAGGCACTCGGGAATTAACGGAGGAGACACAGAGGGGGCAGAAAAAGAGTTTTTAGCTGCAGCTGGTAGAGGAAGTCCAGCAGACTGCTGTAACTGGGCCCCTCTCCCAGGAGGCAGACAAGGTTTATTGTCATCAAAATAGATAGAATGAAGAAACACTTGCCTTTCATCCCAGTGTTTGATGTTGACTGTTGCAGCTGGCAAGCTGTCATCCCTCTCCATGCCAGCGGTGACGTGGGCCCCTCTGCAGACTGGTGGAGGAGCCGTCTCTCTGACAACGGAGGTAGGCATGGCCGGGGTGAATTCAGCGGAACTCACAGCAGTTGGAACAACCGCAGCCACTGCTGATGAGGAGGGCTTCTCCAGGCGTTTCCTCGTGGGGTGACTCTGGATCTGGGTGGCCGACGCTGATGGCGAGGCGGGGGAGAGAACGGCTGCAGACTGTGGAACACATTCCGGCTCAGGTTCCGTGAGGAACACCACTCCCCCCACATCAGGAAACATGCGCTGGAGTGCGTAGACCAAAGCAATCAGGTCTGCATACTGAGGGTAATCCCAGAGACCAGGATGCGCTTCCAGGGTTCCCTCCGCTGCATCCAGGCTGCTCCACTTTGCCGTGGGTCCATGGGCTTTGTGGGCCTCATCCATAAAGTCCTGGATGTGTTACAACCCGAGTGCTGGTTCCGTCCGCACTCGGATCTTATATCATTTCCAGGCTTTGACAGCAGAGGATTCCTTCTAGCTCCCCGGGTTCTTATTGTGACAGCGCCCGGTGGAGCTCCCTGCTGTCAAAGTCAACAGCTGTGCTGCATTCGGGGTCATTAGTGACCAGGGTTAAAAGCAGGCGCTGAATGCTCCCCGATGCGGCAGTCTCTGTTAAAGTTCCTGTTCTACTTCCCTGTTAAGGTACGTTCTGTTATGACACGTCCTGTTATACTAGGGTCTGTTAAACTACCTTCTGTGAGACTTCACCTTCGTTACTACATCGTCTGACGCATCGGGCATTCCCCGGCTCAGATGCTGTCCATTCATCATTCATTGTAAGTTATCCTGTGATTGTCCTACCTGCACTGTCGTGTGTGTTACCCTCTGTTCCTGCACCACTTAATAAAACATCACTGCAACTCACTGGTGACTGCTGGCATCTTATGGTGGCTCGTGAGGGCCACCGTGACAGTAGACTGCTGCCAGTACGTCCGGAGAGGGGCGTCGCGCCGAGTCGCCATTCACCGTGAGTTTTTGCAGTATTGGACTTTGTTCTTCCCAGTCTGGGTGTCAGCTCTGGCAGCATGCCGTCTCCCAGGAGCCGCGCTCGGCGCTGGGGCAACGAGCTAGCCAGCGCCCTGGAGTACGTCGACGGGACGCTCTTCGCCACTAGTCTCGACGACGACCCTAACCAGATTCGCTGGCATCTAGACTACACTGAGGTTCTTCTTAATAATCTTCCTCGATACGCCGACCACCCCGAAGTCAGCGCGAGGAGGGCTGAACTCGCCGCACAGCGAGAGATACTCCGTGGGTTTGGAGGGAAATCCCGGCAGGAAGCCGAAGAGGAGGAGACGTCACCCCTCGCTTCAGGATCCCGCTCCTGCCTCCGCTCCGGCCCGGGAGTTCGCACTATCCAGAGGTCTTCCCCCATCAGGCATGACGTCACTCGGGTTTCCCCCTGAGGAGCTGCAGCTGTCTGCTGTTAAGGTCCGAGACCAAGTGACAGCTACTTGCTCCGCTGTTTGTCCGCCAGGTCAACCTCAGCATGAACCCCGTCCGGACCCAGCTCCGGGTCGCCGCAAGGGCTCAATCCCTCGCATAGCTGCCTCTCCTGCGCCTCGTCAGAGGGGATTTCCCGCAGCCTCGTCTCCCCCCGGGCCATCTCCCGCTATTCCGTCAGCGTCCTGTGCCCGGCTCATTTCGGCTGTCGCCCCCTCCTCCTCGACGCATTTCCCGGCCGCTGTGTGTACTCCGAGTCCAGCCCTGGCGAGTCCCGTCCCGGAACTATCTCCAGCGGATCCACCTCGTCCCTCCAGGAGGCCTGCTGTCACCGTCCGGCGGGGAAAGGGAGGAGCAACGTCCGCTACAGCAGGCACCACTCAACCTTCAGGAGACAGGCAAGTCCAAATTCATTCACACACTCATTATTGTGATTTGGTCTGTCAGACTCCTGGAGGTGGAGTTCGGGGTTCGCAGCTCCCCAAGCTCCCACCACCTGCTGTGGCTGAAATTATTAACCCCACATCCTCTGTGTCTCCCTCTGCTGAGCGGTCCTCGACGCCAGGCCAACGTCGCTGGATGAGGAGGGGGCCTGCGGTTCTGGAGAGCCTGGTTCTGGTTCCGCAGCCACGTCGTGGGCGGAGGAGGAGGGCGGACTGCAGCGTGGAACCTGCGCCGACGAGGAAGCGTCCCCAGGGCTCCACGGACGAGCAGTCCGGTCCAGCGGGTCAAGGGTCTCCTGCCACCACGCCGTGCGGGCCGTCGGCGTGGGCTTCGGTGCTGGAGGATCCAGGAGCTGCACATACCATCATGCCAGCTGCGGAGCCCGATGTAGCTGAGTGGGAGCCTGAAGACGACCTCCTGCCGTCAGAGCCCGGATCGCCGAAGTCCTGGACGGTGTCAGAACTCGAGATCAGGCAAGTGCTCTGTTTTGTTTTTCTTTACTCCATCTTAGAGCACTTTTGCCTGTCTTTTGGGGAGGCGAGCTGGGTGCGGCCACCCGCTACATCCGAGCTCGTCTCGCCGGGTTCTGGCGCTGCCGGTGATCCTGATCCCGGTTCTTTTCTCTCTCCCGAGCCTTCTCCCAGGGTCGCCAGCGCGGATCTGAAGTCGCCCGCTGTGCCAGAGGTTCCGGGTTCGGGGTTGGAGGTTGGTCCTGGTGCTGCGCCTACCCAATCGGGGTCCAACGCGGACGCAACCAAGACCCAGTCGGGGTCCTTCACGGGAGCAACCGCGACCCAATCGGGGTCCGACGAGGACGTGGCACCAGCTGTTTCCAGGTTCGGTGGGGAAGCTGCAGATCCCCTGCCGCCAGATACTGGACGGGCTCATCTCCCTCAACTTCATCACCATCGTCATCCTCCCCGTTCTCCTGAGGAGCTCAACCTATCTCCACCTGGGGCTACTGGGGTTCCGAACTCTCCGCCCGGTTCTCCCTCGTCTTACCCTTCTCCAGCAAGACCGCCGGTTACTTCTCCCCTACGGTTCTGGTGGGCAAGCGATGCGGGTCGGCCGCCTGAAGGACTGCCGTGCCCATTTGGCTCTCTGGGCCGGCCTCCCGACCCCTTGGACCCCCTGTTTGGCAAACTGGTCCGGCCGCCTGAAATTTACTGTTTCCGAGCATGGGACTGGGGTAGGCCGCCCGGTCCTTTTCCCCCCTGCCTGCATTGTGGCGGCTTGATGCCGGACGGCCCCCCGAACTTTCAGCCTCCATGCCTCAGGGCCAGGACTGCACTCATCCCGGGTTTTTCATTATATTCGTCTGTAAACTTTTGGGATGTGCGGGGGGGCCTGATATGTGATTCTGTATCTCACTCCTTTTTTTTTCTCGGCTGTAATCGGTGTTTTTTTTTCCCTCCTCTGTCTTATGTCCATTTAGTGTTTAATACCGATGTATGTATTGCCTGTTGGGTTCTGTCCCTGTTACCCACACGTTAGGGAGTATTGGTTTTTTTTTTTCCTCAACCTGTCTCTGTAATTGCTTTGTTGGTCCCCTGTTATCATTTTGTTCTTTTTGACTCTCTCCCTCCTACCGGTGCCCCATCCGCCCACCCTGGGGGGGGGGGGCTTGGGTGTTACTTGGGCCTCTCAGGTGCTCGGCCTTGAGGGGGAGGTACTGTTACAACCCGAGTGCTGGTTCCATCCGCACTCGGCTCTTATATCATTTCCAGGCTTTGACAGCAGAGGATTCCTTCTAGCTCCCCGGGTTCTTATTGTGACAGCGCCCGGTGGAGCTCCCTGCTGTCAAAGTCAACAGCTGTGCTGCATTCGGGGTCATTAGTGACCGGGGTTAAAAGCAGGCGCTGAATGCTCCCCGATGCGGCAGTCTCTGTTAAAGTTCCTGTTCTACTTCCCTGTTAAGGTACGTTCTGTTAAATGAATGAATGAATGAATAAGGTTTATTGTCAATACTACCATACGTAATACATACAGGAGAATTGAAATTTGACTTGACATTGGGCGCGCTCAGTAAGCGCATCCCATAGCCGGGGCAGCCCGAAGGCGCCAGTCGAACAGTGAGGGTAAAGAGGGGAAGGGGGGGGAGAGAGGAAAACACAATAGGCAGAGAGAAAAAACATAGTTATCAGAATAACGCTCGTATAAGCTCATATAAAGCTCAAATGAGCCAAATTTTGATCACACAGAAAAAAACCCTCTATGCACAATTAGCAGACGTTGACAAACAAAGCGAGAGAGACCAGTGTATGTAGTCAGCATATGATCAGTGTGTGATGCAGTGTGGAGGTGTGTCAATTGCTGGTGAACAGCAGAGGGCACCCCCTGGCAACGGATAGTCATGTGTTCTACTTGGCATGTCCATTCTCATGCAGGTGGCAAGTTCTGTAAACACATGATAGCGCTGTCCTTGAGAAGCTCGATCTGCAGAACAACAGCCATTGTATGTCGATGTTTGGGTTAAGCCACTTCTCCAGCGTTATCTTCATCGAGGAGGAATGTAAACAAGGGCACCAAAACACAAGGTCAAATCTGCACAGTGCACTCAGAGAATAAAAAAATTTCCCTCTCTTCGATTCTGTGCTTCAAATTTCATACAGGCTTGAATCATGCTTTAGATCATTCTCTGGAGAGCACTCAGCGATCCACAGATGTTATCCACCTACCGAAACATAGGTAAACATGTCCAAGAGAGTCCGTTCTCTCTTCAATGCATGCCAGGTGGTAAATTCCATGTTAATCCTGCCGCTGACAGTCAGTGCTCCCCCCAGCTGTTATGACACATCCTGTTATACTACGGTCTGTTAAACTACCTTCTGTGAGACTTCACCTTCGTTACTACATCATCTGATGCATCGGGCGTTCCCCAGCTCAGACGCTGTCCATTCATCATTCATTGTAAGTTATCCTGTGATTGTCCTACCTGCACCGTCATGTGTGGTTCCAAGGATGTCATAGCCAGGAGCGGCACTGGGGTTAAGCTCCCAGTGCTCATAAAATGCTCCTTACGGCGTGCGTCTCGAAAAGCCTCTGACAACTAAGTCCAACTCCTAGCCTGCCCGTGTGGTTTAGTCTCTAAGCCCGGCGGAACTGCTTTTACTAATAGGAGAAGGGGTGAGAGCGGATCTCTGGTGCCTTAAAACCAGATGCTTTGGGTAGATGGTGGCTCGTCAACCTGGGAAGGTAGCCCATCTAGGGGAAGGTAAACCCTGATTTCAAACCTCCGCTGCCTTGCGGCACACCCGGTCACGGGAAAGGCTTCGGGAGTCAACCCTGAGGAAAAATCCGGAGTCGGAGCCCCTAAGGCAGTTCTCTGTTGTGCTCAACATCGTTCTGGCAGCTCCTGCGACAGCGCTGGTGCCAAACTATAGCAGCCCTGCTGTTCCTTTGGATTCATCAGTGACGTGGAGAGGGGGGGACATGCTGCATGGGTAACATCTTGTCCTCCATATCTTCCTGCCCAGGCTTGAATCCTACCAACGCCCAACGCTGGAAGGTAGAACACCGGTGCGCATCGGCCTGTTCAGCCACAGGCGGTGCTGTTCCAGCAGAGTAGATGTTTAGGATTCTCTTCCATGGTCATCATAGACCGACGGAGGCCGACGACTGTCATGTGCGTCACCCTCTGTTCCTGCACCTCTTAATAAAACATCACTGCAACTCATTGGTGACTGCTGGCATCTTATGGTGGCTCGTGAGGGCCACCATGACAGGATGAAGGTCGCCGCCCATTCCTCTTCCACCGTGGGATGCCTCGCCACTGATTTCCTCCGGTCGGCGTGGGAGCGGCGCACCGAAGGCATAGTGAGGCAAACCGGTGGGTGAAAAAGACAGTCCAACAAATGAAAAAATAATTAGTGTGGGTGTAACCCGCTAAATCCTTTTAGCGGGCTGGGTTATTCTGTCATGAAGAAAAGGGCAAGGATTTACACGCTGGGTTACACCACACACACATTTATTAAACACCGCACCACAAACAATTCTAGTGCATACAATTCACATAGGCTCAAGGAGTCCTCCAGGATGCTCCACAGTCTGGGTGAGAATACCGGGGAAGGAACATACACAGATAGTACTCACAAGACTGGAGCTGTCCGAGTAAGTCCGAATAAGCCCTGAGTGAACACAGTTCTCTGACGTGACTTCATACGATGAACGCAGACCATAGATGAAGTGCAATGACCCAGCAATGCATGACTAGAAAAAGGCTCCTTAAGTACATGCATTGCTGGATCCACAGATTGATCACACCTGGGCGAGGAGTGGGGAGATGGCACACGGGAGTGGGAACAGCTGGCAGTAATCGAGAGGGGGCATGGTCCGACCAGCAGACAGCTAGACAGCGCTCACTCCAGCGTGAGCCCAAGAGGCTGCCTCACCGCTGCCGGCCAGACAGCAGTAGCTATGGGTACGGAAGAGTATACAGAAATACATATTAACATACATACAACGTGGCACATATCCACAGAGAGGCGAGGACCAAGCCGGGAGAAACCAAGCCGGCTTGGTTCCTGACAAACAGTCAATTATGTATTTGGGTTCTTGTAGTATGATTTTGTGTGCCATTGTTTTGATGGCTACCTTTAAGGTTTGCTCAGAAGGGAGGGAATGTGAACCCATTCGAGAGAACAAGTCAAGCAAATCCTACTTTTCTGTCTCATCCAGTGTGCCCTGAAGTGCCTTGTAAACAGTAATCCACTCACCATCAGATAAGTAGTTAGAGGAAGATGACATAAGCAATGCAGTATCAACTGAATCAATGCCATGGATGCAGGCCAAAACGCCTTTGACAGTCGTACAGGAATCATACCATGGTCCATGAGTCCCTTTGACCAAATCCTTCCAAGTGCTTGCCACTTGGCCTCTGAAAAATCAGATTTGAGTCTTGGTGCTCTTTCCTCTTCCCCTTCACAGTTTTCCAGGAAACATTCCCAGAAAGCTTTGTAAGCTTCTCTAGAAACACCACTGTCATCAACGGCCATCTCATTTCTGAACTCCATCTTTAATTCCATGTTGATTACATTTTTGTCAGAGAAAACTTCCAGGAGAGCCTCCACAGTCATAACTCGGTGAATGTGTGTAAACTTCGTCTCTTTGGAATTTTGTGGTCCCTTATGAGAAGAGGGTGGCAGAGAAAGGATTCCAGCTGCCGCAGGCACACTGACCACTGGAATATTAATCCTGGGAGCCTAAACATTAAAAAATACAACACATACAAAATGTGATGAGTATACAACATAATGCATAACTTCCCAAGCTATGTTGGGAATGCGGGGACGGCTCAGCCTCGAGCACAGGGTTGTCAGGCAAAAATTCCCTGGGGATCCGCAGCGGTTGAGAAAAAACTAGTTCTGCCAGGGAGGCTGCCAAATCATCCTTTGGTGTGGAACGTAACCCTAAAAGAACCCATGGCAGACAGTCCACCCAATTTGCGTCCGTAAGCGAAGCCCTAAGCGCTGCTTTAAGTGACCTGTGAAAACGCTCACATAACTCGTTGGCCTGGGGGGGTTGTACGCGGTAGTGCGGTGAATGTTGACCCCCAGGCTCCGGATCATCGTGGACCAGAGGTCAGAAACAAACTGAGGGCCCCTGTCGGACATGATGTCTGACAGAGCCCTGAAGCGTGCCACCCAAGTTGCCAAAAAAGCTCATGCTGCTTCCGCAGACGTGGTAGAAGCTAGCGGCACCACTTCGGGCCAGTGCATGGTGCGGTCCACGACTGTCAAGAGATGCATAAATTGCTGTGACAGCGGGAGGGGCCCCACCAGGTCCACGTGGATGTGGTCCAACCTCTTAGCCAGGATGTGGAATGGTTCGAGGGGAGCCCTTGTGTACCTGTGCACCTTGGCTCGTTGGCAAGCGACACATGCTGCTGCTCACTCTTTCACCTCTTTATGCAAACGCGGCCAGACGAACTTCGCCCCCACCAGTTTGACTGAAGCACGCACTCCCGGGTGCGCCAGGGAGTGAACCGAGTTGAAAACTCGACGGCGCCAAGCACGTGGAACCACTGGGCACAGGCGGCCTGTGGAGACATCGCAGAGTAGGGTACGGCCCCCGTCTTGCAGTACCCTGCTCTCCAGCCTTAACCCTGTTGGTCCAGATTGGAGCGTGCAAACATCCACATCCCCAGCTTGCTCCACGGCCATCGCTGTGTAATCTATTCCTACGTAGACCGGGGCCACCAATGCACGTGAGAGGCAGTCTGCCACCACATTGAGTTTACCGGCCACCTGCTGAATGTTGGTCGTAAGCTCCGAGATTGCGGCCAGTTGTCATTGCTGCCGGGCTGACCATGGTTCTGAAACCTTGGCCATGGTGTATGTCAGTGGCTTGTGGTCCACAAACACGGTGAAGCTGAGCCCTTCCAGCCAGAAGGAAATGGCATATCAGAAATGGCATATCATTTCCAGAAGGAAATGGCATATCGCCAGGTGGAGAGCCAGCAACTCTCTGTTGATTGCACTGTATTTGCGTGCATTGTCACACAAAGACCTGCTGAAAAAGGTGAGCAGCTGCCAAGAATCTGCGACACACTGCTCCACTATGGCCCCTATGGCCACGTCCAATGCGTCTGTAGTGAGCGCTATCCGTGCCGACGGATCTGGGTGCACCAGTAATGCGGCCTTCACTAGCGCTGTTTTGGCATCCAAAAAAGCCTGACCCCACTCGAGAGTCCAGTCAATGCTGTCTGCAGGTCTCCTTTTTTTAAGCGCGGCGTACAATGGCCGCATCAGCTGGGCTGCGCGGGGGAGGAAACGGTTGTAAAAATTAACCATCCCTAAAAACTCTTGAAGTGCCCTTACTGTCTGAGGACGCAGAAATTCTGCCACCCCGCGCACCTTGTCCAGTAACGGGCTTGCGCCCTCTGGCAAGATGCAGTGGCCCAAAAAGTCGATTGCTGTTTCCCCAAACTGGCATTTTGCTGGGTTGATTATTAAACCATGCACTTCCAACCTCTGGAAAACCATCCTGAGGTGAGCGACATGCTCGTCCTTGGACACGCTGGCCACCAGGATATCATCCAGGTAGACGAAGACAAAAGGCAGATCTCGCAGCACCACGTCCATCATTCGTTGGAAGGTCTGCGCCGTGCCTTTTAACCCGAACGGCATGCGCAGAAACTCGAAAAGGCTGAACGGAGTTATCACCACTGTTTTGGGTACATCTTCTGCGTGCATCGGGACCTGTTGGTAACCGCGGACCAGGTCCACCTTGGAAAAATTGCATGCCCCGGTCAGGTGAATGGAAAAATCTTGGATATGGAGGATCGGATAGTGATCGTGTGCCGTAGCGTTGTTTAATCGCCGGAAATCGCCGCATGGTCACCACGACCCATCGGCTTTAGGCACCATGTGCAGTGGGGACACCCACGGGCTGTTTGAGCACCTGATGATGCCTAACCTCTCCAAGTTGGCGAACTCCTCGCGCGCGCTGGCCAGTTTAGCTGTGTCCAGGCGCCGAGGTCGTGTGAAAATGGGCATCCCCTTGTTAGTAATAAAGTGCTCGACCCCATGCTTGGTGACGGCCGCTGAAAATGTCGAAAAAGTGGAGTTTTTAAAGTGTGAAATGTTTAATTCATAACTAAGGTTAAAATGTCCTTCTGAATCGGCGAATCTCAAGCTGACAGAAAAAATATTTTTCAAAAATTGAGAAAAATCAACAAATCTTTAAATTCAAAAAGCAGCTGTAGGTCAAAGTAATTAGCTCCACAAGCATTACCTGCCCATCCATCTCACTGTCCTCTGAAGAATCCCAGCCAGAATGCAAACAGTCCTTCGTGCAAAGGTGAACCCTCAACATTTTAAATTTGGACTGCTCATACAGTTCAACAATTGTAGATTCCATCGATATAGTCTGTTTCTTGAAATCACACACGCCAAAAGTAAAATCAGTGGCAGACTCCTTTGGTGACCTGCCCTTAGGAAAAAACAAATCCTTCGCAGTTTCTATGATCTGTTCGACTGTTGTTTTTGTCCAGTGACAGATGCCTTGTTCCTCCTCCATTCTTGGACCTAACCTGATGAAAGTCATGATTTTGAAAATGCAGCCACCCCACCTCAATTCTATGAGTGCTCTTTGTAGCATTGTTGTTCTCATGTCTAGCCATTAGACTGGCATTTTGCACAGTGGAGGAAGGATGTGCTTCTCCAAGAGCTCCAGACCTTTTCATTTGTTTTGTGGCAATCTTTTGGCGCAGCCTGTCTAAAATATTTTGGTCAGTATTTTCTTCCCTTTGTCTACAAAAGGACAGAACAGCCAAGCAGTCTCTATATGAAGAGATATACATTGCCCTTTCCTCGTCTGTCATTATACAAAAGACACCGCTGTCAATCTGGGAACAGAAATTAAAACACCAAATTACATGAACTGCTTTTAACAGAGTGAATATGGGTAAAGCTCGTATTTTGCAAACATATTCTATGTAGGCTGAATCAGTTACAAATTTGGGAGGGGATATTCAAGAATGCTTGAAAAATGACCTTTTCCCTTTTCATCCTGTTTATATAAGATAAGATAAGATAAGATAAGATAAGATAAGCCTTTATTAGTCCCGCAATGGGGAAATTCCAGGATTGCAACAGCACAGGGACAGCAACACTCAGAGCAACAATCAAAAAGACAAGAAAAACAAGAGCAGCGAATATACATACAGTATGTACACATAAATATGTAAATATATATACACACAGTGCGGAGCATTGTAGCTAGATGGAATAAACAGCATAACCGTCTACTTAGTTATCCTACATAGTATGAATATGTACCCATACATATTGTCACCCTCTGTAGCGACTGATATTGTCCTAGTTGTATACTGGAGGGGACCATTGTGTAAGTCTATTGCGTCTTTTGCATTCAATACTATTAGGTCATCACGTTTTTTTGCTATCTCTGCGAGCAGCCCTGCTTAGGTTATACAGTCTGACAGCCGTAGGTAGGAAGGACCTGCGAAACCTCTCAGTTGCGCACCTAGGATGATGTAGTCTGTTGCTAAATGAGCTCCTCAGTGCATTCAGTATGTCCTGCATAGGGTGGGACTCGGACTCCAGCAGAAATGACAGTTTAGCCACCATCCTTCTCTCTCCTATCTCCTCCACTGGGTCAAGGCGTTGCCCCGGAACAGAGCTAGCTTTCTTGATCAGTTTGTTCAGTCTCTTCCTATCGGCTGCTGTAATGCCACTGCCCCAGCAGACCACTCCAAAAGTGATGGCTGATGCCACCACCATGTCGTAGAATGTCTTCAGCAGCGCCCCTTGTACACCAAAAGACCTGAGTCTCCTCAGTAGGAACAGCCTGCGCTGTCCCTTCTTGTAGAGTGCATCGTTATTGTGTGACCAGTCTAGTTTATTGTTCAGATGAACACCCAGGTACTTGTAGGATGTCACCATCTCAATGTCTGTTCCCTGTATGTTTACTGGTGCTGTGAGGGGTTGTCCTTGCCTGCGGCAGTCCACCACCAGCTCCTTAGTTTTCCTCGCGTTGATCTGGAGGCAGTTCCGATGGCACCAGTCCACGAAGTCCTGGATAAGTCCTCTGTGCTCAGCTTCATCTCCGTTGGAGATGAGGCCGACGATCGCAGAGTCATCAGAGAACTTCTGTAGATGGCAGTGTGTGGTGTTGTGTGAGAAGTCCGCAGTATGCACCAGCCCACGAAGTCCTGGATAAGTCCTCTGTACTCAGCTTCATCTACGTTGGAGATGAGGCCGACGATCGCAGAGTCGTCTGAGAACTTCTGTAGATGGCAGTGTGTTGTGTTGTGTGAGAAGTCCGCAGTATAAAGGGTGAACAGGAAGGGAGCCAAAACCGTTCCCTGGGGGGCCCCCGTGCTACCAATGATCGTGTCGGACGCACAGTCCCGGGTTCTCACAAACTGTGGCCGGTTAGTGAGGTAGTCCAGGATCCATGATGACAGGTGCTGGTCCACCCCTGCGCACAGCAGCTTGTCTTTCAGGATCATCGGTTGGATGGTGTTGAAAGCACTGGAGAAGTCAAAGAACATGATCCTCACCGCATTCCCGGGCTTCTCCAGGTGGGACAGAGAACAGTGAAGGAGGAAGATCACTGCATCCTCCACCCCAATGCCATGCTGGTAGGCGAACTGGAGTGGATCCATCGCTGGTCCCACCAGGGGGCAGAGGTGAGCAAGGAGCAGTCTCTCTAGGGTCTTCATCATGTGAGACATCAGGGCCACTGGTCTGTAGCTGTTCAGGTCTTTGGGGTGGGAAGTCTTTGGTACAGGTACCACACAAGATGTTTTCCACAACTGTGGTACCCTCCCCAGCTTCAGGCTCAGGTTGAAGATGTGCTTCACAATCCCACATAGCTGGTCTGCACAGGACTTGAGGAGCTTCGCGCTGATGCCGTCCAGTCCCAACGCCTTCCTCGCCTTGATCTTCCTCAGCTCCGTCCTCACCTGGGTCTTAGTGAGGGTCATGTTGGGGGGCTGTGTGCTGGGAGTGGGGGGGTGTTGGTGGAGTGGGATGTGGGCAGCAGGACTCGATGTCTTTAGAGGCAGCAGTGGTTGTTGTGCAGTCGGGGGGGACGGCGGTTGGTCAAACCTATTAAAAAACAGGTTCAGATTGTTCACCCACTCCCTGCCCCCCGTGGCCTGGGGGGAGGTATTCTGGAGCCCAGAGATGGTTTTAAGGTTTCTCCAGACCCCGCCGATGTCGCTCTGTTGCAGCTTGTCCTCCATCTTCTTCCTGAAGCTGTCCTTGCCTTTTCTGATCTTCCTCCTCAGCTCCCTCTGTACGGACTTCAGCATCTCCCTGTTCCCCGACCTGAAGATCCTCTTCTTCTCTCTCAGAAGTGTTTTTATCTCAGGGTTGATTCAGAGTTTGTTGTTCAAGCAACACCGTATGGTCTTGGTGGGTACGGTGTTGTCCACACAGAAGCTGATGTAGTCCGTGATGGTGTGAGTGAGGCCATCGATGTCCTCACCATGTGGATCGCAGAGCTGCTCCCAGGCAGTGGTTTCAAAACAGTCCTTTAGAGTGTCCATTGCCTCCTCAGACCATAACTTCACTGTGCGCATGACCGGAGGTTGTCTGTGTACTAGGGGTTTGTACACCGGCAGGAGATGAACCAACTTGTGATCCGATCTCCCGAGTGGGGGGAGTGGTGATGAGGTGTACACCTCCTTAGTATTTGCATAGAATAAGTCCAGTGTTTTATTGTCTCTAGTGTGGCATGTGACATACTGGGTGAACGTGGGTAGAATGGGGGACAGTGAAATATGGTTGAAATCACCTGAGATGAGGAGAAGAGCATCTGGGTGTTCTGTCAGCAGCCTGCCAGTTACTGAGTGAATGACGTCACGCGCTGTCCCAGCGTTCGCCGTCGGATTTGCATAAATAACAATGCAGATCATGTATGAGTATTCCCTCGGGAGATATGTAGGCCGCATGCTAACAGCTAGCAACTCCATGTCTGTGTTGCAGTGTTGTTGTTTAACCGTGATATGTCCCGGTCTGCACCAGTTGTTATTGACATACATTATCACTCCTCCGCCCCTTGCTTTCCCACTGTCTGGTGTTCGGTCTGCCCATATTGCGTGGAAACCCTCCAGTTCAATGTTAGCATCTGTTGCTAGTTCTGTTAGCCACGTCTCCGTAAACAGCATCAAACTACTCTCTCTGTACACGCTCTCGTAGCGGGAGATAGCCGCTAGCTCATCCGTTTTATTGAGTAGCGATCGTACATTCCCCATAATAACAGATGGGAGGGCGGGTCTGTACCTTATATTCCTCGCCCGCCGTCTTACTCCAGCTCAACATCCACACCGTTTCCGTCTTATTTCTCCCGGTATGTCGAGTTTTTGCGTTAGCATCATGGGCCAGTTAAGTGCTAACAGCTGGTCTCTATTGTACTGCCTCCTGCAAGAAACAGTGGCTCCGTCTGCTGGCTCAGGAGACATTTGGGCGATCTACGTGTCTGTGATACATAGAGGTGTTGCCGAATCAGAAAGATTAGCAAGAGAGCCAGATAGTAAATAGAAATAGGAAGAAACTGATCCGCTGTTGCAAAAAGGCAGCCTACTCGTGTGGCGCCGGAAGTCCCTTATATCCTCTTCTGCCACACGTCTTGACCGCAGGAAGTCCTCTAGATCCTTCTCCATTTCTACAGTACAAATAGCTGTTAGTTTAGAATGTGATAGCTTATCCACACACAATCATTACTTTTTGTACTATTGTGATATAATGTACAAAAGATTAAAGTGATATTTACAGTAACACTCCCAAACTACTGAGTACACACAGCCATAAAAACTACATTGTTCATTTGGAAAACAAGTAAAAAAGGACTAAGTTATGATAATAGTTGATAGACAATAGTTGATGTCTGTACAACCATAATCTTTTGACAACTTTTGTGGGAAAACAACAACTTTGAACTTTTCAAGCTGTCCTCATCTTTGAGGATGTTAATGATCTTTTTTTAAATGCAGATTAATGTTCTTATGTAATTAAATATCAGTGCAGGGAGATTGGACCCTAAACCTCTCGAGAAATTTGTTATAAAAGCAAAGTTTTGGTGTATGCATCATGATGTATTGTATACAGTGGCAAATGTCATATAATTATGTTAATTATGTAATTAATTAATTACACTGATACATTAATTACAGTACAGGTAAAATTCATGGTTGATCAAAAACAATAAATTACAGATAAAATTAATACAATCAAATGCAAGGTGTTGTGTCCATAATTCTTATAAAGACGAGCAGGCTGGAGGTGCAGTGAACGTAGTTTTAACAATATAAATACAGTATGTACAACTTACTGCGCTCCGCACAGGCCAGAGGGTCCACACAAAAGACACATGGCCATCTCCAGCCGTGCCCTATTGCTACTACTATTTCATATATAACACAATGCTCTGATAAAATGAGGCTATGCCATTCACTAATAGAACTTGCGCTTGATTCAGATAAAGGCTCCATTATTGCTGCAGCACTGCAGCACGGTGGCGCAGTGGTTAGCACAGTGGCAGCACAGCAAGAAGGTCATGGGATCGATTCCACCCTTGACCATCGTGGGTTCGATCCCACCCCCAGACCATCGGTGACCCTTCTGTGTGGAGTTTGCATGTTCTCCCCGTGTCTGCGTGGGTTTACTCCGGGCACTCCGGTTTCCTCCCACATGCCAAAAACATGCAAGTTAGGTTAATTGGCATCAAAACTGGGGATTCTAAATTGTCCTTAGGTATGGATGTGAGAGTGAATGGTTGTCTGTCTCTCTGTGTTGGCCCTGTGATGGACTGGCGATCTGTCCAGGGTGTACCCTGCCTCTCGCCCAAAGATGCTGGGATAGGCTCCAGCCCCCCCGCGACCCGAAAGGATTAAGCGGTAGAAGATGGATGGATGGATGGATGGATATTGCTGCAGCAATAAAGTTAGTACCACTGCAGTACAATCTTGTAATCTGTCCAACATGCAGTTCTCTTGTTTTGTATCTTAAAGTGAATGTTCTCTGTCAACCGCTTAAGTATTTTACTCAAACACAGCAGCATGATGCTATAACTTGTCAATTATTACCTATTACTATTACCCCTATAGCTTATTAGCTTACCAGCTTGTCAGCTAAAGCATGTTATTTTTATGGCTCATTGTACAGTGAAAATGATAATAACAAGACGCTGACTATCATTCACTTATAGTTAATATGGTACACTTACCTAAAATGGGGTGATAACCCTCACCTCAGACCTCCAAATCCTGACAGAATGGAATGATGTCCGGGCTAGAGCGTGACTGTTCAATGGGATGTTGCTGTGCAGCATTTTGCGAGGGCATGCAAAATTATTGCGAGGTAATGCAAAAATATTTTGCGTGGGAACGCAAAAGTATTGCGAGGTAACACAAAAGTAACCACCCCAAAAAAATTCTCACCATGACCCTTAGGGGGCTCCGTATCAAAGGGATCCAGTGTGAAAAGTAATTTGTCCAAAATTTCGGATGGTATGGAATCTTATTTTGACAAAAGTCAAAAGGAAAAGAAAACTCTCAATGTCAAAGCTGATTCTTTTGTCCCTTATTGCAAGCTATTACTTCACAAGATTTCCCACATCCTAACATTGTCAGTTCACAAATGATGCCTTCTGGTAGAGTTGTAAATTAATATTCACAACTTACCACAGGCCCCATAATGTTTCAGACCATCACCAGTGATCAAACTCAAGTGACATCTCTTGGTGCACCTCCTGTTTCACACAATAATAGCAATGATAATCAGAGCAATTTATTTTCCATAAGGGAAAAGCAAAATCAAATCACTGCTTTGTTAATTCAGCAAGTGTCTCTTCTATGCCCAAGAAAGAGATTCCAGTTTTTGATGGTGATCTATTGCAATATTATATGTTTGTGAAGTCTTTTGACAATGCCATTGAAACTAAAAATGCAAATCCTGCAGATTGTCTTTATTATCTTGAACAGTATATGAGAGGTCAACCAAGAGAACTTGTCAGAAGTTGTTTGCATATGGCCTCAGATAGAGGATTCCATAAAGCTAAATCACTGTTGAAAGTGCATTTTGGGAATGAGCATAAGATTGCTGCAGCTTATATGGAGAAAGCACTTTCATGGTCGTCAATAAAACCTGATGGCACAAAGGCTCTTCAGGCATACACTCTTTTTCTAAGAGGATGTTGTAATGCCATGGAAGACATCAATTACATGAATGAGCTTAACATGCCTGCTAACATGCTGTTGATTGTTAAAAAACTACCCTACAGGCTGAGGGATAAATGGAGAACAATGGTCTGTGATTTTCAAGAGAACGATAAAAGAGCTACATTTAACGACATAGTCAATTTTCTTGAAAAGCAAGTAAGGATTGCAACTGATCCAATAGTTGGAGACATCCGGGACACTCCTGCTGTGAACAAAGAGTTAAAAGGACTTAAATCACAACCGAGCCAAAGGATAAAAGGAAGCATGTTTGCCACCACTGTTGTAAGTGCAGAAAGGAAAAATGAAATGGGAACACAGGAAAATAAGACTTTGATTAATGCTGTTCAGAAATGCTTGTCCTGTGGAGGTGGACATCATTTGGGTGTGTGTTCACAATTGGAAATGAGGACACATAATGAGAAGATCGCTTTTCTGAAAGAAAATGGAGTGTGCTTTGGTTGTACTGTATGTTTACTGTGTGTTTATATATTTACATATTTTTTCCACCTAGCTGCAATACTCCGTACTGTGTGTTTATATATCTACATATTATTCCATCAAGCTACATTGCTCCGCACTGTGTTTATATATTTACATATTTATTCCATCTAGCTGGAATGCTCCGTACTGTGTGTTTATATACTCATATATTTATCCCATCCAGCTACAATGCTCTACACTGTGTGTCTGTGTGTATATATATATATATTTATAGTAATATGTACATATGTATATTAGCTGCTCTTGCTTGCTTGCTTTTTTTTTTTTTTTTTTTCTTGCCTTCTGATTGTTGCTCTGAGTGTTGCTATCCCTGTGCTGTTGCAATCCTGGAATTTCCCCGTTGTGGGACTAATAAAGGCTTATCTTATCTTATCTTATAGTGTCATGCGGTGGCCCTCTTGAGCCACCTATAAGACGCACACAACGTCACCAGTGAGTTTTCCAGTGAGTTTTATTACGGTGATAAGGTGATTACACAAGCTGCTGAGATAATGACAGAGTCCTTGCAGCACAGGAAGCATAGGGCAATAAAGCACACTACAGGTCCAGGGCAGGAGACAGTCACACACAGACAGATTTAGTAATAATAGCACTCGGGCTGCCAAAGCAGGGACTTACAGCACAAATAACACCGGAGGGAATAAGGCTAATACAGCTCACTTACTAGTGCCAGTGAAAGACGGTCAAGCCCTTAAGCAGCCGAGGTGTGAACATAGTCCAGGCATCCGTGACGATGAGTGAACAGAATAACGATCAGATTCGTGACCATTAGCGATCAGATTAACGATCCATGCGATCAGATACGTGACCATTAGCGATCAGACACTGCTGCGTCCTAATGACGCCAGCACTCAGCTTAAATAGACCAGGTACTAATGACAGATGACACACAGCTGACCGACCGTTGACAGGCGGAAACCCCTCCGAGCACTTTTACAATAAGAGCCCGGAGAGGCCAGAATACCGCCCGCAGCTGTCAAGGCCGGCAGCGAGACATAACTTTAACCCGAGCGCGATCAGAACCAATGCTCGGGTCATAACATATAGGACACATCAGCAGACTGTAGAAAGCAACTTACCTGCACCATATGCAGCTTGAAGCATCCAAAAATGCTACATATCCACCAAAAGAAAAGGGAAGTGGAAAAGGAGCAAGTGAACAAAAGAACAGCAAGTGGAAATGGAGTCATCACCTCAGTTCAGACAAGTGGACTCACTGGGGCCAGTGAAGAGAACTGTAAACTTTCAATAGTTCATGTTCAAGTAAAGACCAAGAAAGGAAATTTGATTTTAAATACATATGCATTTCTTGACCCAGGCAGTACTGCTTCATTCTGCACTGTTGGCTTGATGAATAAACTAAATCTACATGGAAAGAAATCTAGTATCCTGTTGAGAACAATGGGTCAAAACAAGTTTGTTTTAACCAGCATGGTATGTGGCTTAGAGGTTTCAAGATTAGATGATGATGAATTTTGTGAACTTCCATCTGTATACACCCGAAGAACTATGCCTGTTCATAAGGGGAATATACCACATCAAAATGATATCTATCATTGGTTTTATTTGTGGAAGGTCAACTTATCCACTATTGCCTCTGAGATCGAGCTGTTGATTGGTTCTGATGCACAAAGGGTTTGGGAACCATTGGATGTAATCCAGAGCATAGGAGATGGACCTTATGCAGTTAGAACCAGGCTTGGATGGACAGTTAACGGACCTTTAGGAGAAAAGGAAGACGACTGTCAAGATCACAGAGTGGCAAGTGTTAACAAGATTTCCGTTATGAAACTTGATCAATTGCAGGAACAGCAATTTAAAGTGGACTTCCCAGAGCATGTTAAGGAGGGCCACAAATTCTGAAAGGAAGACTATCAGTTCATAGATTCTGTTTCACAATCTATAAAGTTAGTAGATGGACACTATTTTATTGGTCTACCTTTGAAACATCCAGAAATATGCATGCCTGACAATAAAAGTATTGTTGAACGTGTGTTGAACTTAAAAGGAAGATTTAAAAGAGATCACTCTTTTCACTCTAGTTACACCATCTTCATGTCAAACATGATTTTCAAAGGGTATGCTGAGAAGGTACCAGATGATGCCCTAAAACGAAATGACGGAAAGAAATGGTACTTGCCACATCATGGTGTCTTACACCCAAGGAAGAAAAAAGCTCAGAGTGGTGTTCGATTGTGGAGCAACATTCCAGGGAGTTTCTCTAAACTCCAAGCTCTTAAAAGGACCAGATTTGACCAGCACATTGATAGGAGTCTTGGCTAGATTCCGTAAGGAACCTGTAGTCATTGCTGCAGATACTGAGGCAATGTTTCACCAAGTAAAGGTACTAGTTGGTGATCGTGACCTGTTGCAGTTCTTCTGGTGGCCTCAAGGAGACTACACTCAGAGCACGGTGGAATATCGAACGACTGTACATCTGTTTGGAGCAACGTTATCTCCAAGTTGTGCCAACTTTGCTTTGAGGAAGTGTGCTGAGGACAACATGGAGGAATTTAAATCACAAACAGTAGATGCCATCATGAACAATTTCTATGTAGATGATTGCCTCACCTCAGCAGCACCAGAAAGGAAAGCCATCTCTCTTTACCATGAGCTACATTCACTGTGCTCCAGGGGAGGCTTTGTACTCACCAAATGGATGAGTAACAGTCACCATGTGTTGGCAGCTATTCCTGAAGCAGATAGAGCAAAGGAAATTAATCTGGATCTAGATAATGGTGATCTTGTGGCTCATGTATTCATGCCTACATATGTATAAGCACAAGGGGATGTTTAAGATTGCATATGTGGACTGACCTCACGTCTTAGAGGAGGACAATAGGTCTGGACCGCCGGTGAAGAACAGCAGGGAGACGGAGACATGGCGGTAAGGACCTGAAAAGACTTCCTGACCCCCTGGGGCCAGGTGGAGGACTGAAGGACATTGAGGGGGAGTTATGATCAATAAGAGGATTTGACAAGGATGTGTGATTTGGCTTTTGATGTTGTATGTATAAATAAGGGGGTCCTGGCTGAGTTCAGCCTCTTCTGTTCCTGAGAGATATGTTGGGGATGTGACTACAATATTAAAACCTGAATCATGAAACAATTCAGCTTCTTTATTTCACGCTCCCCACAATCTTCCTATTAAAAGAGTTTTGGGTGTACAATGGTGTGTACAGTCTGATGTTTTCAGATTTAAAATCATTTTGGACCAACCTCTCACGAGGAGAGGGATTCTTTCAACAGTCAGTTCGGTATACAACCCACTGGGGATGTTGTCACCAGTCATCCTAACTGCAAAGAAAATCCTGCAAGACGTGTGTCGGCAGAGGATTGGTTTGTACGATTTGGTACCAGAGTCTATTGGACAGGAATGGATCAGTTGGGTTCAGAATCTTCATAAGATGGAGAACTTCAAGGTTGACAGATGCTATAAACCAAAGGCTTTTGTCACAGTTTCATCTGCTCAGCTACATCATTTTGCAGATTCCTGTGAGGATGGGTTTGGAACTGTCACTTATCTGTTGGTCAGTAACAAATATGGTCAAACCCACTGTGGATTTGTGATGGGAAAAGCACGAATGGCTCCATTAAAACCAGTGACTATTCCTCAAGTGGAGCTGACTGCGGCTGTGATGGCTAGTAGAATAGACACAATATTGAGAAAGGAGTTGCACATGGAACTTCTGGATTCTGTATTTTGGACTGATAGCACTTCAGTTCTTAAATACATCAATAATTGCACAGCTCATTTCAGAACTTTTGTTGCCAACAGAGTTTGTGAAATCACCAAAGTTTCAAGTACATCTCAATGGAGATATGTTGACACAAACAATAATAAAGCAGACATGGCTTCAAGGGGTCTTACTATTAAATCTTTTCTGAAGAGAGAAACATGGGTATTTGGACCTCAGTTTCTTCTCCATCCTCAGGAATACTGGCCTCAGGATCCTGACAGATTGAATGAATTATCATCAAAGGACTCCGAAGTCAAAACTACCACTGTCAGTGCTGTTCAGATTATGTCTGAAGATAAAGATTCAACAACTCGTCTTACTGACTACTTTTCATCACAGATTTGCTTAAAAAGGGCTGTAGCATGGATGCTCAGGCTGAAGAAACTGCTTTTGTCCAAGAGTTAAAAGAAAAGACAGAAAGGCCTTGCCAAGCTTCACTTAGGTGAAACCTATCAAATGGCGATGGCAAATGTTGAGATTGATAAAACCTATGGTCTCACAGTTGAAGAGCTGGCTGCTGCTGAAGTGGAAATTATTCGCTTTTGCCAGGGACGGAAATTTGCAGAAGAAATCTCAAGCCTGAAAAGGGGACTCAAAAGATCCAGCCATATTCACAAACTGAATCCCATATTGGATGAGGGTGTACTGAGAGTTGGTGGATGGCTGAGTAGAGCAGCAATGCCAGATGAGATGAAGCATCCCATCATTCTCGCAAAATGCCTGCATATTTCTGACTTCATTCAACGACATGTCCATGAAGAGGTGGGTCAAGGTGGTCGTAACCACCATGCTATCAAGACTGTGGCAGAAGTACTGGATTCCTGGTGCCACAGTGTTAATAAGAAGGATTTTGCCTAGATGTGTCATCTGTAGGCATATAAATGCTTGTCCGGGACAACAGCAGATGGCAGATTTGCCTTTTGATGGAGTCTCTCCTAATGAACCACCTTTCACTTATGTTGGAGTTGAGTATTTTGGGCCTTTTGGAGTAAAGCGTGGAAGAAGTGTGGTGAAGCGCTATGGTATAATTTTCACATTTGGCTGTAAGAGCAATTCACATCGAGGTGGCAGTGACACTGGATACTGATTCCTTTATTCATGCCCTTCGACGTTTTATAGCCAGATGTGGTCAGGTTAAAGAGCTACTGATAGAAAAATTCCATATTATTGCTATATTATTGTTATATTATTCCATGTCTTTTCTCTATTTCATGTCTGATGTTTATATGTACATTCCATGTAGCCCCCAGTCTGTATGTATGAGCTAGCAATTACATAGTTGTAATAAGAATGCCCAGCTGTGAATGATTGTTTTTTGATTTATTTTTTTTTTGATTTTGTATACTTTATTGATCCCCACAGGGGAAATTGAGGGCATCCACCTGGATGGATGAAGCAGCCACAGTTCGGCACTATCCCTTTACCATTCACACACACATTCACACCTAGGGCCACTTTTAGAGTCTCCAGTTAACCTAACTTGCATGTTTTTGGCCTGCGGGAGGAAACCGGAGAACTCCCGGAGTAAACCCATGCAGACACGGGAAGAACATGCAAACTTCACACAGATCACTGTTGGTCAGGGGCTGGGATCGAACCAGGGATCCCATAGCCAAGGGTGAGTTGCTGTGCTGCCACAGTGCTAACCACTGCTCCACCGCACCACCCCAATTGTAGTGAGAATGTTCAGATATTTTTCTAATTGACTGCAGATCTTTTCAATTAGTCATGTTCAGTTCTGTGTGACTGAGAGTGTATTTATCTCCCTGTTTCCCGTGAGTAAAGAAGATAAGGACTATGCTTCATGGACTCTCAAGGACAAGACTGTATGTCTTGCAGGATATTAATCTCCGTCTTCCGTCTTCCCATTGATAAAAACAGCTTTATAAACCTTGAGCAATGCATGTTTGATTCAGGAGTATGGATGGTCAGACTTAGTACTCTGCCTCTGTATTTCTCCCTCATCGGCCATGAGGAAAATAAATCTACTTACATTTAAATATTCTGCCTGATTTTTTGACTCAGAATGATTATGCTGAAAAATAATAGCACCAATTTTGTTGGGGCTCAGCGAGAGTTGAAAGAAGCAATTCAAGGTTGGAACCAAGGTCAAATTCACAATGCACTGCTTCAAAAGGGAATAAACTGGATTTTTCATCCCCTCGCTGGCTCACATCACGGAAGAGTATGGGAAAGGTTAATTCAATCAGTGCAGAAGACTCTTAATTCCATTCTCAGTGAACAAGCTCTTGATGAAGAGGGACTTCACAGTTTTATGTGAGGTTGAGGCTATTTTGACCAGTCGACCAATTACAAAGGCCTCTACAGATCCAAATGACCTTGAAGCTCTTACTCCCAACCACCTTTGCTTTTGAAGACTAATCCATCCTTACCACCTGGACAGTTTCAGAAGGAGGATATGTATGTTTGCCATAGATAGAAGCAAGCGCAGTACATGTCTGATCTATTCTGGAAAAGATGGACCAAGGAATATCCTCCAGGAGTGTCAAAAATGGTTCAATCTTAGACGCAACTTTGTTCCAGGAGACATTGTTATCATCGTGGACAATTTAGCCCCATGGAATTCATGGATCATTGGAAGAATTGAGGAGACCATTCAGGACAGTAAAGGACTAGCAAGACATGTTCGGATCAAAACCAAGACTGGGTTCCTGAACAGACTGTTATGTTGGGAAAATGACACGAGATGGAAAGCTTCTTGCTGGACATCCAACTCACCTTTATTACACAGAAAGCTCAACTATATACAGAGTGGGCCGTGCCCGCCTGACGTCATCCTGTGGGTGGTCATGGCATCCCAGACACCCAAAACCCATACACAACATTTCTCCCCCCTCCCCTTTAAAAAAATTGTCAGGCACACAAACAACCCACCCCAATTTGTCACCCGACTCACACACTAAAGGGAAGAACATATGTACAAAAATAAATAAACTCCTATCCATTCACACAACTAAGGCTGGGGGCCGGGCAGACTGCTAGCACCCCCTACACAGCTGAGCGGGATATTCTGCCGCTAAAAAAAAAACAGTTTAACAAAACAAAATAAAATAAAGCCGTGTTTCTAACTCAGAACAATCCCTTTAACACTGTTACATATACACCACATAAAATCACAAAACACACACACTACTGGTGGCCTCCCCCCCCAACACTCACCCCCACAATGGGTATATCACAACACTACAAACGTTGGGTATGTAAATTTGCACAAATAAGCATCTTAAACAGAGTAAACACACCCCACCACCCCAAACTTGGGCATAAAATCAGCACATTCGTAAAATTCAATTCCAATACATCCAATAAATTTCTGTCAGTGAGCCAGTAAAATCCCACATTCATAATTCAGGCCTCTTAAAATGAAATCTAACTCCCAGGTGCCACAAAACACCCTACTTCTTACTTTTCACACTTCAACATCTTCTGCCTTTTCTTTTTTTTTTTTTTTTTAATTTAGATCGGGGTACCATATCAGCAGTAAAACACCCATATCATTCACATAAACACACACAGCCACATCATGAAAATAAAATTTTAGGTAACCCCAACGTCTCTGGGTAGCCATCATCTTCTATACAGCCACGGAGGGCCTGGGCATCCCCACGGCATTCTTAAATCCGGCCGCCGCCACCCTCCAGGGTCGAAACATCCCTCTCTGGCCAACCTTTCTCCAGCCTTCCAAACTGTTTTTTCTTTTCTGGGCCGAACCCCACCGTCGACCCACAGGGAAACCCTACCCAGTCTTCTGTGCCCGCCACATTGTCTCAGGACCTCCTTCCTGCGTCGTGCTGTCCCGCCAACCCGGTCCAAACTCTCATCCTGACGATGGCGTTTGGTGCTCTGTAGGACAGCACCAATTTTTCCCGCTCCACTGACATGTCCTCCAGTTTTGGCAGCCCTCTTCACGGGGACCCTGCAGTGCCCTCCAGCACCCACACCAAGGGTACCACGGCTACCAGCACCAGGGTCAACCCTTGCTGGGTTACCGTCACACCAGTCACCATTTACACCCAGCTCGCCAGACCAGCACATGTCCCGAACCGTGCCAAAATGTCCTGTTCTGCTCTCTTCTCTCTCGGCCTCAAACTCTTCAACCCCCCGTGGTCGTGCTCCAGGGACCGCCAAAGCAGACTCCTCGGCGCCGCACGCTGCCACTGTGTCTGGCCGTTGCCGCTCACCTTTATGGTTCACAGCGTCATCCTCACCGGCATCGTTCTCTGGTCCGGGCACCTTGACGCAGCTTTCGACTCCCTCGTTCCTTGTGTCATGTTGTGTAGCCTCCGTAAATGGCTCCTGTTGACCTCCAGGACACACACCATCACCCTCTTCGGGCCCACTCACTGACCTGGGCTCCTCACCGGTGCATTCAGTGCTCTCGGTGTCGACGCTCTGCTGCGCTGTCACTGTGTCCTGTGGCTGCTGGTCCTCCCTTGGGCCGTCAGCCTCACTGGTCTCACCTAGCCGTTGTCCAGCCTCCCACCGCATGGCCTCCAGCTGCGGGGCTAACTCTTGCTGCGCCACCTCTCCACCGGTGTTGGTCACACCAAACTTGGACTCTCTCCATCTTCACTCCGGCTCTGGGTGCTCGAGGGGTGAGGGCAATTCCGGGTCCTGCTCATCTTCCATCTCATCATCATCCTCCGAGCTGTAGTCACTCTCTGAGTCCCATTCGCTATCCATTTCACTCACACTTAGATCTTTGGCCACACCCACGTCCACAAAGCCCGTGTAAACCGGTCCTGGGCCGCTGACCATCTGTCCACCAATTTCAAAAGCGAAACCCAGCTCATCAAACAGGTCCCACCCCATCACATTCTCGCCCTGGCATGCCACCTGGAACCTGAACACGGGAATGGTCTTCTCACCATACTGCACCACCAGCGTGATACACCTGCCGTTCCCGGGATCCCCATCGTCCGGCAGTTCCACCGCATCCGGATACCGGGATGTGAGCCTCCAAACCCAGGCCTCACTCACGACGGAGCGCAGGGCGGCAGTGGCTAACAGCATGGGCACCCTCACACCGTCCAGTTCCACCACCCATTGCGGTCCAGACCATCTTTCAGATCGCGCGATGTTGACACCTTGTCCGCTGTCGTCAGTGGCCCCAGTTCTGCCTCGAGGCCCAGTTTCACACCCTTAGCCCTGTTTCGGCGCAAAACTAGCCTGTCAGCAAGCCTGTCCATAGGCGCCGACTGAGCCGTTAGCTCTCCTAAGCTAACTAGCTCCGGCGTGTCCAGCACCACCAGCCTCTTCGCCCACAACTCTCTGGCCCTCGTCCGCTCCGCAAAGTGCGCCTCCATGAACCCGACAGCCTCCACGTAGCCCTCACTCGTGCCTAGTGAGTCGAGAATCCTTCGGCCCTCCGCGCCAAGGTTACAGGCCAGGAGGGCCCTCCACTGTCTCCCGTCAAGCCGAGGGAAACCCAGCAAGTCAACGTACTCCTCGAATTCCTGTCTCCACTGCAGCCACAAAATTAATGGCTCACCCGGGCTCTCCAGAAACAGCAACAGCCACTGATTAAACCAGCACGCTCCCACTGGTCTCCTCATCGCCAAATGTTATGTTGGGAAAATGACACGAGATGGAAAGCTTCTTGCAGGACATCCAACTCACCTTTATTACACAGAACACTCAACGATAGACAGAGTGGGCCGTGCCCACCTGACATCATCCTGTGGGTGGGCACAGCATCCCAGACACCCAAAACCCATACACAACATTTCCTATCAATAAGATCTGCTTGCTACAGGAGACAGAAGACACTTGACAGTACTGACTGACTTTTGACTTTGACCTTTGACCTTTTCCCTGCCCAGACTTCACAGTTCACAGGCTGTACTTATTTAGAGTGGTAATGAAGATCACTCCATCATAGACTCTGGCCTTGTGAAAGCTGAAGAAAGATTATCCTCATGGCATTGTAATATAATGTAATTATTATTGTTTGAGGAAATAATAATTAGGGGCCGGAATTGTAGGAGCCAAACTGTGATTTTGTTTTGAATTGTTGTCATGTAATTGTTCGTTATTTCCGGTCGGTGGCACAGGAGGGGGTGTGGTTTTTCTTATTTATTTCTCCTGTGCACCTGCATGAATTTAATGGCTGATGGAGGGTGAAGCGGGCTCAGATATTTTCTATTGATCGTTCGTCCGTCCATTTGTTTGTTTTTCTTTTCTTTTTGTTAGTTTTGATGCACCTTTTTGGTTCAAAATTTTTTGACTATGTTGTTTTAGTCCCTTTTGTCGGCCATTTTGTTGCCCTTTTGTCGGCCATTTTATTTCAACTCAGTCAAGAATGTTTCAATGAAGGATTCTGTTATGCACGATATTCGTCTGTATAACGACATGTTTGATGCCTCTGATATTTCTGCTGTTACTCCTGTTGAAGTTGATTCACTGATCAAAGTTCTCAAGAAAGGCAAATCAGCTGGCCCTGACTGTCTCACCAGTGAATGCCTCATCAACGCTGATTTCAATTTGTGTATTCTGTTGTCATTGTGTTTTAACTGTATGTTTGTTCATGGTTACATGCCAGATATGTTGATGGACTCTGTTATTATTCCTTTGGTGAAAAACAAGTGTGCCAGTCTTTCTGATATTAACAACTACAGACCTATAGCTATTGCAAATGTTATATCTAAACTGTTAGAGGGTTTACTCCTGAACAGAATTGAGGATTATCTGTGGACAAACGACAATCAGTTTGGTTTCAAATCAGCTCTTTCAACTGACAAGGCTGTTTACCTACTCCATGAATTTGTTGACTACTTCAGAAGCCATTCCACTAGTGTCTATGCTACGTTCCTAGATGCTAGCAAAGATTTTGACAGGATTAACCACTGGTGTTTGTTCAGAAAATTGATTGATCGAGATATTCCTATTTACATTGTTAGCATCCTGTTATACTGGTACAGAAGGCAGTCTATGGTTGTTAGATGGGGCAATGTCACCTCATCCAAATTTCATGTGACCAACGGTGTTAAACAAGGTGGTATACTGTCACCCTTGTTGTTTAATGTCTATGTTGATGATCTCAGTGTACTGTTGAACAATACTAATGTGGGCGGCTCCTTTAACGGTGCACTGTTAAATCACATTTTCTACGCTGATGACCTCTGTTTGTTAAGTTTGTCTACTGCAGCGATGCAACATCTCCTTTCGGTATGTGAAAAATTTGGTGAAAAAAATGACATCTTGTTCAACTGTACTAAATCTATGTGTATGGCTTTCAAACCAAAGGGTGTCAATACATCAAATCCTGTTATGCCACTTTGTGGTAATAGCTTGAACTTTGTTGAAAAAGTCAAATACCTAGGTGTGTGGATTGAATCTGATAAGACCAATGTTGATTGTGACAGGCATCTCAGGAAACTGTATGCTCAAACAAATTTACTGTTGAGAAATTTCCATAGATGTTCCCCTGATGTCAAATGTATGTTGTTCAAGACCTTCTGTACCTCAATGTACTGCTCGCCTTTATGGTTTAATAGCAATGTTGCTGTTAGGAACAAAATCCGCATTGCATATAATAACTCCCTAAGAAGGTTGTTAGGTGTACCACGAAGGTCGAGTGCAAGCAAGATGTTTGTGTCTGTGAACATTCTGTCTTTTGGCGAATTGTTACGTAAGAATGTTTACAGTTTTATGAGAAGGTTGCTGGCATGTAACAATCATCTTATATCAGCAATTGTCAACTCGTCACTCACACTTCATTCCAGCATTTGGAAGTGGTGGCGTTCCATTTTATACTGAGCCCATTATTGTATGTTATTGTTGTTATAAGAGCGCCGAGTGTCTGCTGATCTGTATATACTTTTATTTATTCATTTATCTATTTTCTACTCGTTTTAGTTTTGCTCTTAATATGAACCCTGAGTTTGAAATAAACATTTGAATTGAATTGAATTAATAAACGGCAGAAATGAACTACTTGGATTTGGCCTAGATTTTTTTACAGACACGTCAAGGAGACGAGACCAATTCAGCCTCCAAGTGGCTTTTGGTGGATTGAAATCGCTACAATTCTAGTCAACAGAAAATAGCCGCATCCAGGATGCGATGATAATGGACCTTTGGAGGGCTCACGGGAAGTTTGAGAGGGAATTTTTTTTTTTTTATTTGCTTTGTATTGTCTGTTCCTGCCATCCAATTTTGAATTGACCTCGGATGGCCAAATGCTCAAAAAAAAAAAAACAACAAAGTTTTGAGATTTTTTTTTCAGGTTTTCTACTCAGATGCAGTTCTGACAGTCAGTCGCCAGATGGCAGTCTTTATTAGATATTTCATAACGCTGTGTTGCTCTTGAAGCAGTTGTCTCAAAGTTGCTCATTGTTTCATGAGACCTCAGTTTTAACATCACTACCCCAGTTGCTCCTGGTGGGTCAGGTCAGTGCCAGTGCATAGCAGCTCGCTCCATCACCATCAGTGTGTGAAAGAGTGGATAGCAGGATCTGTAAAGCACTTTAGTCATCTAGAGATGAGGAAAAAGCGCTATATAAGTGGATTTACTAGCTTTTTCTTGCATGTGCTGCGCCTGCGCTCCTTTTCAGGACCTGCCAATCATGTCTCGCTTCAGGACCAGCCAATTATGTCTCTCGATGCCGAGACCAATCAGATGCAGCGAGGATCAGCCAATCACGTTGCTAGGTGCTGAGACCAGCCAATCAGATGCAGCACCGAGACCGGCTTGCCATACTGGCAGTGTTCTGCAGAGACTCCTACTTGGAGAAAACAGCCGCGAACCCTAATCATCTGCCACCAGTCACCAGTAATGGTGACGCCACAAGATGGCGCAATATACAAACAGGTCGTTGGAATGGTATCAGGTGTATTCTGTTAGGGCCATTATGGATGTTCCTTTTGTCAAACGTAGTGTGCATATATCAGAGTTACTAACTTTTCAGGAAAGTTTGGGGTTAGTTTTAGAGGAATATGTGCATAGAGAAACTTGGGGGTAGGGATGGAGTGAGCATGCATATACACAATACCCTTAAACAGTTGTTTTCAGCACACTTCTTTACCTTAGAATAAGTTTTAGAGCATGTTCAGTTTATGCTGCCTTGCTGAGAGCTCTTATTGGGTAAAAATATGATGAAAGTCAGTATTGGAAATTATTTTGGAGTGAAAAATAAGGTTTGTGGTGTGATCACAAAATTAAGAAGAAACTTCACAACCCAGTGAGTGTGAAGTCCGTACTACTCAAGTATCTTTTCCAGATGACACTTACTAAGCTAGGGCTGTTTTTACTTGGGTACAGTTTCTTACTACTCTATCCACCTCTGGTCTGAGCGTCCATCTACTTGTCTGGAAAGTCGCAGCCAAAAAATAGTACCTCTGTTGGTGCGCATTAATACAAATGTTATCTTCCTCGTCTGACCTCATTTCCGTCTCTCAGACCAGACTTTTTTGTCTGCCGGCATTTTCTTTTTTGTTTGCCTGGTCCCGATCGCTTCTCTCACTTTAATCACCCGTTTTATTGGCCGGCTAATACATTTTGATTAAATCCCCTTTTCCACAGCAGTCTGGTACACTATGCCTGGATTTTCAGACCGGGACCGTGGCAGGGATAGAGGGTAAGTCAGCTGTTAGCTCTGGTTTGCTGGCGTAAGCTCAGCCGGTTAACGTCGACGCTGTTATACCGAAATCCTCAACAAATGTCATTACAGCTGCCTCACACCGCTGTGCTTTTATTTACTTACAAATGTATATTAAAACCTCAAGTGTCGTTGTAAATGTGGCTGCTAAGTTTTGCATTGACGCATTTTGTAATTTACGCCGGTCCAGCCGGCAGAACGGGAATAAAATGGCAGCTACCGGCGGCTCTCGGTGGTGACTAGTTGTCTGACCATGTGACGCAATAGCTGTGTCGCAGAGGCCCGGTTTATTTTAATGAATAAATATAGTATTTGTAGTGACTACCAAAATGATTAACACTGGGAGTTAAATTAAATCCCAGCCATAACTCCCCCCCCCACTTCAATGTGAATTAATGAGTCATGTTAAACCAAGTTCACAAACGTGATGCTTTAAAGTAGCTCTGTGTGTGGGGGGGGGGGAATAAAACGTAATATCGCGATAGTTTGTTGCAACAAGGTTGCTTTCATTATGAGAAACCATTATGATAAAATATTTAATAAATTTGCAGATACAAACTAAACTTTTGGGGGAACAGAGTAATACAAAATATTTTCAGAGCGGTAGATGATGGACAGTAAATTTGTGAGATAGCCAGAAATTGGATAAGACAAAGATGAGGAAAATGGCAATCACAATATTCATCATACTACCAAGATTGTGATGATATTGCTTTAGGGTTCAGGCTCACGGGCGAAATGCCTGTGACCCTGAGGCACCTGTTGATGATGCAGAAGGGATCCTCTAACGAATCTCTGACCACCCGGCCACCAGGACTATTAAGAGGAGAAACCAATATTTCATCTATTTTGCTTCTGCAGTTTCTGCTTGTAGCAAAGCGTCTTTGATGTTTACGTCACCTAGGGCTGCATTTAATGATTATTTTTCTTACCAATTAACCTACCGATCAGATATTTTTGATTAATCGATAATGTGGTCTCCAACCGGAGTGGTTGACTAGAGGTAGAGCATCCACCCCACATCCAGGAGGTTGTGGGTTCAAGTCCCAGCTGGATCATACCAAAGGCCATATAAAAATGGTACTTCCTGCCTTGTAGCTTGGTGTTCAGCAAAAATAAAAGCTGGTTACCCAGCCACAGGGGGTGCACAAGCCAGTGTACTCCCTGTGCCGGTGCCAAGCCCGGATAAATAGGCAGGGTTCCATTAGGAAGGGCATCCAGTATAAAAAAGCCTTGCCAAATCAACATGTGGATCATTAATGTAAGGTGATGATATGCTGTGGTGACCCTGAAAGGGAGCAGCTGAAAGACAAATAATAATGTGGTCTCTAAAACATTTTATAAAATGGTCAATTGTCCAAAACAGTATTGTTCTTTTTCTTTTTACTTTATGTATGAAAAATTTCCCCCAAACTAAAACAAAGACATGGATCATAATGATTGTTTTAATATTTGCAGGGTTTCCTTTGGTAACATTTCTGGGTGACGGCCCGCCTCGCCAGAAAATTTACCGCCACACCAATAAGGAGATGTGAATTTAAGAAAAATATATGAAGCAATGACTTTCTGCAAGCGCGCACACAAACAATGCGCGTGGCCATCATCTATGCGGAGTTTAGAAGCGCCCCGCCCATGCAAGATTTCCAGTCAATCAGCAGGCAGTGTCTCGCTAGCGGCGGCAGCATCTTCGTGGAAAAGGAGTGAAAACCAGGAAGTCAAACAGCAGAAATGGACTCTATTTGAAGAGAAACTTTGTGAAGAAGTCCGCCATTTCTCTGTTGGTGAAAATCCTGGCGCTACCTGTCGAGCGGGAGTGAAACTACAAATGATGGTTGTGTGCATGCGTCAACCGCTCGGCCTGGGTAGATGAAAAAGGTGAGCATGTACAGCGCTGCGTGCGTGCCGAGCTCGTCCAAAGTGTACGCGGACCGAGGCGAACTAGAGGGGAAATGCAGCATGAATAAGGCTTGACTGTCTGACAGAAACATGAGTTTATTAAAGTACTTTAAATGCAGGGGGAAAAAAATCACAAGAGGTATGTAAGTACTGGAGGCATTTATCATGGTTTTAACCCGCTGGAAACGGGAGCAATAATGGAAGAGTCGCTTAGCTAAGAGATGTGGTTAGAATTCAAATGCAGCCGGCTTCATATGAAGGGAAAGGCAAGGGGGGACTGATGAATTGCTGAGGATATATTTCACCAGCCACTACAATATTAAGTTATGTTTCCTATTATGTACCTGGCAAGTTAAGATGACCGAAATTTATGAAGTCAGTGACTTTAATCCATCAGCAGCCTTCAGACAAACCAAACGTGCCAGCATTTGGATTTCAAAATAAGGGAGGTTTTTCTTGCCGGTGAGGAGATTTCTTAAAAAAAAAAAAAAACTATAAATATATAGAAATATTACAACAGAAATAACAGCATCTTTGGTCATTTAAGTTAATTTAAATCATTAAATACAATTTTATTAATTTTTTTCTTTGTAATGAGAGTTAAATTATTGTTCTGACTGCAAAGTTATGGTCAAAAATATAAATTGTTATAAGGAAAAAGTAAAAAAAAAAAAGTTTCAAATTTATTTAAAAAACAGTAATTTTATTTTAAAAAACAGACAAAAAGAAGCCATAAAATAATCCACAAATTTATAATAAAGTTTTAAATGTACAAGAAAAGTCTATTTTACAAGAGGAAATTACAAATTTGAGGAAAATGGTTTCAAATGATAAATTTACAGAGAAAAGTAGAAAACCATAAGAAAATTGTTATAAATTTTGGAGAAAAACCTCAAACTTTCAAGACTGAAGTCATTACTCAAGTTTTAAGCAGGTGCTCTTTGTACCCTTAACTAGAAATTTTTGGTTGTCTTCTTTAATTTACATGGCACTTGATATTTTCTAACCTGTTTGTATACCACCATAGACAGAGAGAGAAGCTGAATTAGACAGGGCTCAGAGAGGGCAAGATGAGACAGAAGAGAGGAGCCAAGGAGAGGAAAGTGTTCAGGCAGAGGGTCCAGGAGAGGTGAGGGCAGAGGAAGGAGAGAAGGATGACACCAGTAAAAAGTCCAAACACAGGACATCTGGGTGGGACCCCAAATGGCCCAATACAGTGATCCCTCGCTACTTCGCGCTTCACCTTTCGCGCCCTCAGTGCATCGCGGATTTTTCAGAAATATTCATCAAAAATTCAAAATTGAGAAAAAATGGGCGGGCGCTAGCAGAAGGCAGGGAGACTACATTAGAACATCAGGTATCAACACGGAGAGCCGCTCAACTCAAAATCCACCTCTCTGACCACCGCTCCACTCCTCTCCGCCCACCTCTTCACTGCTCGGGAATCTCGCAAGCTGATTGGCCGAGACGTTTTACCTTGCAAGCTGATTGGCCGAGACGTTTTATCCAGCTTCTCTCCCTGCAGAGCGCCATACCCACCGAAGGAAGACCGCGTTCATTGTTCTTTATTGCTAGTCTCGCAGCGTGGAACTTTTCGCTGTTCTCTTGTCCCTTTTTGTGTGAAATAGTCTTCCCGTCGAGCCACTACGCCGCCTCCTGCAGCTGCCCTCGACAATCCTGCGCCTCTAGCACCTGACGATGAGGCGTCACCTGAGGAGCAGTAAAGCTCTCATTAACCTGTGCAGTACGTAAATCATCTTCATCTTGAGTTACGTATCTTGTTATAAAAATAAGAGTTCTAAAAACATATTTATGTACACTTTATTTACATCTACGTATGTATGTACACTTACACACACACACACACACGTATCATATGAGAGAGAGTGAGAGAATGAACGTATGTGTTATTTATGGGTGACGTCATTAGGGGTGACGCTACTTCGCGGTTTTTCACTTTTCGCGTTCGGTTCTGGAACCCATTAACCGCGATAAGTGAGGGATCACTGTATTCCAACATTCAAGCCTTGATTGTACAATACTTCAAATTGTAAGTTCCATATGCACGGCAGTGGGTCGTCCAATAACCGGATGGTTGGTGGTTCGAATCCCGCTCTCCCCAGATATCCTGCCGTTGTGTCCCTGGGCAAGACACTTTACTCACCTTGCCTCCAGTGTCCATAACACTGGGTATGAATGTGTATAAATGTTCGGTGGTGGCCGGAGAGGCCGTTGTCCCAGATTGGCAGTCACGTTTCCATCAGCCTGCCCCAGGGCAGCTGTGGCTACAGTAGTAGATTGCCACTACCATTGTCTGTCTGGAGTGAATGAATAATGTATCTGTAAAAAAGCGTCTTTGAGTGTCTATGATAGAGCGCTATATAAATCTGATGCATTATTATTATCTGCAAAAAACAGAAGTAAATAGTTTAAAGTTAACATATTCATACATATGTCCCCCCCCACCCCCGGAAAAATATATTGCCACCGCGCCAAGGTCTTTAAGCCAGAGGAAACATTGTAATAGTAGCTAACACTGCATTATCAGAATAAATCCTGTGATAAAAGACTTCTTGGTTGAAGGACATGCCCAGTAGTATGCACGGTGGCCCAGGATAATGACTGAAACTGCATATGTTCTTAAAAGCAGTTTAAAGGTAAAACCCATCTTAATTTGGGTCAAGTTTTCAAAGTAGTTTGTTAAAAAATGCTAACTAGTCTGGAGGATAATATCACTTAGGCCAGAGAGTCCTGATTGGCTCAACACTACCCATGTGCCAGCGCCACGAATAGTTGCGTCACCTAAAACGTTCTGTCTCAACTCACCTTTTTGCAGGGGGTGGGGTTTAAGTGAAACTTTACAGCAAAAAAAATTGAGCGATTTCACTCTTGATATGTCTTGTAAGTCATAAAAAACGTGTTACAGACATGTTAACAAGAAAAAAAAAACTTGAGTTTTGGTGGTGTTTCACTTGAATGAGAAACCACACAAAATTTTGTCTTGCCTTTCCTTAATGTGGCTAAGAAATAGTACTAACTTAGGACTAGTCAGTGCCTAGTTTATCGACCTTTGACAGTCACATTCCAATTGTTTAGTGGCTTAGATCAAAAATAATTCAAAATATAATAGAAATTCTGTTAATGTGTGTGTGTGGGGGGTTCTTTTTCATGTCAAAATATGTGTGGTTAAATAGGCCTGCTGGAGAAGGTTTTAGGAACACTGAAAATGATAACCCCTGTGTATGCTTACAATGAGTGTCTCTCTCTTTATATAAGGTATGGTGGCGGGCCCCCTCGTTTTGGTGGTGGTGGTGGAGGCAGGGGTGGCCCCCCTCCTGGCAAGTTTGGAAATCCTGGCGAGAGACTGCGAAAGAAACACTGGAATCTTGATGAGCTTCCCAAGTTTCAAAAGAACTTCTACCAGGAACACCCAGATGTCACCCACCGACCCCTTGTAAATCCTTTTTTATGGTCATTTGTCAGATTTATACTATTGCTATTCATGATGTAACAAACAATCCTTAGCTAAATATTTTAATGCAGTTCTACACATTATATAATAATGTGCTATTGACTTGCGTGGTTGACAATTAACTCTTTTTGCATTTACAGCAAGAGGTTGAACAGTACAGAAGAAGCAAAGAAGTTACGGTCAAAGGCAGAGATTGCCCCAAACCAATCGTTAAATTCCACGAAGCTGCATTTCCAAGTGAGTTGAATTTAAGTTGCATGCATGACTTAAAATTTCCATTGTTTGCAATATAAAAATTAATTCTGCATACTTTACCAGACTGTCATGGATTTTTACTTTCAGTGATTTAACTGCCATGTCTTGTTTTGTCAGGCTATGTCATGGATGTCATTGTCAAACAAAACTGGACTGAACCAACTCCAATTCAGTCTCAGGGGTGGCCTGTTGCTCTGAGTGGCAAAGACATGGTTGGCATTGCTCAAACTGGGTCTGGAAAAACACTTGCAGTAAGTATCTGTCAGTTTTAAAAAAATTTAATTTCCAGATGTTGGCAGCAAAGTTATATAAGTTTATCCTTTCTGTCAACACCCCAAATGTAATTTATTTATTTTTGTTTTTAGTACCTTCTACCTGCAGTTGTGCACATCCAGCATCAGCCGTTCTTGGAGCACGGAGATGGACCTATTGTAAGTGCACTTTTAAAATGTTGTGGGACGCTAATGATTTTGCACTTATCAGCAAGATTTGGTTTTTAAAGCTGCACTCCGGCGGCTCTAAAACCACCAAAAACGATGTGTGTTGCCCAAAATAGTATATTGTGGCTTTTTAAAAACAAAAATATTTTCATTGCCTTAGAATTGGTTGGAAAGAGCTTTTTACATCTTCCACCTTCTTAAGTATGAGCAGATCTATGAATATTCTAATTAGCTCCACCCATACTCCCGCCCACCAATAGCTGGAAGAAGGGGACTTTGAGAAAGGGCTCCAAGAAGGTGATCCAACTTGAGGAACGATCATTCTCAGTGGAGCAGAAAGTCACTGCCCAGCCCTGCTTGGAGGCTGGAATGTGAGCCGCCCAGTGGGCCACTTTTAGTAAAGAGAACTGGCACTGCCTCACCACTGTCACCGGTGAACAGGGCGCCGCGCTCGGCGAGTTGCCCCGTTCGCCGGCAACTGAGCAGTTCGGTGAGACTGCGGCCTATAAATATTCTAATTAGTTCAGCAAGATCGTGGCACTCTGTCCACCGGTGACTGTGGCGAACGGGCGCCATTTCTGCTTACCAAAAGTGGCCCACTGGGTGGCTCACATTTCCGCCAGCGGACGGGGCAGTACCCCGTCCGCTGGCGAAGTGAGGTGAGAGCAGCTTGGCATTCAAGCCCCCCCCCCCCCCACACACACACACACACACACACACACCTGTCTCTGCCACTCTCTGCTTCTCCTTGGCTCCTCCCTCTTCCCCCCGAGGTAGCAAAGAGTATTCATTTGATTGGTTAAGGGTCTGATGACACGATTTTGACATTTTTTAGCATGTTGTGTAAACCCAAAAGTCATTGTCGATGATCAATATAATATTTACAACCGCACCTGCATAACAGTTATCATCAAAAAATCACAGCCGCTGACTGGACTGTGGTGCCGCCCACTGAATGAAGATGGAGTCGGAAATGACGTCAGCGAGAGAACGGACGCTGGTGTTGTTGATTGTAATGCCAGCAGCTTTGTAGCAGACAGTTTCTCTGCTTTCTTGTTTTAGTTTTACGGCTATGCCTTCGTGTTGTGTCGCAGGCTTAGATAAACAGCAGGCCGTGAAAGACCACATCACACACTTCAGCTCCAACTGTCATAAGCCTCCTTGTGCGGTTTTACGCATCGCCCAGAGGAGGGGAAGGATGAATGGATTTACGCGAAGGATTCACCACAGCACATGTATTGAACATAAGACTGATGACAACAGTTCCCAAAAAGGTGAAGACTTACAAAAATGAACAGAAACACTTACAGTTGGCGTTCGGGGCCAACATCACCCAGCGAACGCATGGAGAGGAGACGTGTTAACCACGGTTGCGCACCAGGGGTGACATCACTTCAAGGGGCGCAACAGAACCACGGCTGTGTGGAGTGGCTAACACGTCATGGTAGTGTTGGCAATACTGGCTGGCTGACAACACGGCAGATAATGCACACAAAACATGAACAGGTGACTGTCAAAGAGAGAGGGGACGTGGTCGGACTGGCGAATCTTGGACAGCGCCCACCTGAAAGTGGGTCAAAACGGCTGCCCAACAACCGCCAGCCAGAGCGGCAGCTACAGGCATGGAAAAGAAAAAGAACACAGGCATAAAAACAACAAGAACTCAAAAGATAATACATAATAAACCCGATGCCTGAGCCGCAGAGAACGGTCAGAACTGAGCCTACAGGATAATACGGGCTCGGTTCGTGACACCAACTGACTATATTGCATTCATTGCCACTAATTTGGACTTTTTCCTGTTATAATAATTTAATATTTTTAATAGTTATAGTACGTGTGTGCTATACCAGTTATGAGTATTGTTTTTCTTGTGACCAAACTCTTGAAAAAATGAGGACAATCAGTTGCTTCGATTTTCTTATTATTGAAAATCACATGCCAGTTGATGCAAGACAACAGCAGTTAATAAACAATAACAAACAAAATCTCATTTTTTTTATGAGACAAATAATAGGGAATACATTATTTTTAAGGATATTGCCATCAGTAACACAGAGAATAATTTTAATTTCTAAAGGGGTTTTACAGATAATTGAACTTTAAAATTATAAGTTATGGCCACGAGTATGCTCTAATTTACTAAAAAAAAAAAATTATATTTGCAAAATAAAAAAAAAACTCTCTCTCTTGTTCAAATACCCAGGATTGCATGCAACATCCAAATGATAACAGTTATGAGATTTTCAAGTATCACACTAAAAATATTTCGTAATTTCATTTTCTTGGAATAATTGACAACAGTTGTGGTCAGATAAACATTTATTAAATGAAAAACAATACCCTGAAAGCATAAGTTTTCAGTTACACAGTTAATCAGCATAACTAAAACCAACATATTGTCCGTCTTGTAGTGGAAAGGTCTGTCTGATCTTGTGAACAACACAGGCAGGTATTGGCACTCGGACTTTCTCATCAAGGTAGTTGAAGCACCATTGGATGAACGGTGTGTAAGCTGTATATCACTTCCAATTGTTCCCATAATCCACATTCACATAATGTTTATAGGTGAGGTAGGCCACTTCCAACACATCCTCGTTCAGACACACCACGGGGAAGTTGTGATGACCAGTGATACAATTTATAGAACCGTCCGGAATTTTCTGCTTCACCTTGTCCTGCTCCTGACAGCAAATACTCTCCTCCTCTGTTGTCATGCTCACACACAGACCACACTGGCACCTGCAAAAATAAAAAGTAGTATCTTTTTATTTGTTTACTTGGGGGGGGGGGGTTGAAAGGATCAGGTAGATGTTTCAATTTTTATTATAAATACACTGCTATGAGTTTATTGAAAAATCGGGTTTAAATAAATTATATTTATGAACAAATAATTTGTTGCAATATCTGTAACAAAAGCATACCACTCGGTGTTCCCCCGCCGTGTGTTTGTCGCTGCTGCTGCGCCGGGCATGTGTGCCTCACCACCGTCACTCTCTTTGAGTCTGACTCACTAGGCACGATGTCCACTTGGCGCGGCTCAAACCTATAAGGTCTGATGCCCCCAGATTCTTCATTGTCATCCCATTCTTCTGAACTATAATCGTCTGAAGATTGGTCAACACAAACCAATTCCAGACTACATGTGCTGGAACTAGGGATGGGCATAATTTACCGATTAACCGATAATTGATCATTAAGAATTTCACCGAGGAAGTTCATTTTCGTCGACAAACCGTTTTTTTTTTTTTTAAACAATCCGAGGTTATTAGGCCTACTGCATGGCCGTCCTCAAACAATGCAATGGCAAAATTTGGGCACCAGGGGGCAACATTACACCATCGCTGTACCCTGGCGTGCCTCAGTTGGTACATGCGGGCTTCCGTAGGGCAATCGCCAAATCTTGAAGCGGTTACGGCGAAGTGTTGCATGGGACCATTTCAATTTAAAAAATGACCAGGTGTACTGCAATCACTGCAATGCAGCATACAAATATACCTCATCGACAGGGTCCATGGAACACCCTTATTACGCGAAGAAACCGCCAACAGTGGTTGCGCGCTGAGTAATGGCGGTCATGAAGATTTTTTTTTTTTTTTTCAGAAACTTTATTGAGAAGGTCATGAAGATTCGGTGTACACACGTCGAGGGAAGCTGCAGGAGGCGGCGTAGTGGCTCGACGGGAAGACTATTTCGCACAAAATGGCACAAGAGAACAGCAAAAACTTCTGCGCGGCTAGACTAAGTAACACGAGCGATAGAGCAATGAATGCGGTCTTCGTTTGTTGGGTGGCCGCTCGGCAGGGACAGAAGCTGGGTAAAACGTCTCGGCCAATCAGCTTGCGGGGTGAAATGTCTCGGCCAATCAGCTTGCGAGATTCCCGAGGGCTCTCCGTGCTGATTCCTGATGTTCTAATGTAGTCTACCTGCCTTGTTACGTACCTAAAAATGTTAATGATTAACCGATTATTAATCATTAATTCTCCCGACGATTGGTGAAGAAAATTTCACCGAATGCCCATCCCTAGCTGGAACCATCGTTGGTGTTTTCTACCACTTCCATCCTGCGTGTACAATGGGCAGCCAAGCGCTGTGTTCTCCCGCTGACGTCACAACATGGCCGGGGGTTTTTCCAGCCACTGACACAATTGGTGACGTGGCGCTCATGGAAACGTCGGATATTCGCGTGAAAAAAAGCCTGTTTGACTTAGAACTGCATAGACCCACCTATTTCATCATATTGAAATTATGTGTTGCAAAATTAGATCCAGTCAAAATCATGTCATCAGAACTTTAATGTTATAACCAATCAGGCTAAGCAGGAATGCTTGCGTAGCTAAAAACGGTCTGTCCAAACTCATCTGTTTGAGGGGGGCATTACCAAACTGGAAATTCACAGCAGAAAAACACAGACTTGGGACTGCGGTGAGATTTGGTCTTTGTCTTGTAAGTCACAAAAAATGTTAGACATGTTAACGACAGAAAAAAATTGATTTTTGCCAGAGTGTCACTTTAAATTGCTTAGTTTGTGTTTTGCTTTCCTAAAAACAAATAAGTGTTAATATTTTCCATCATTTTAGTGCTTGGTGCTGGCACCAACCCGAGAGTTGGCCCAGCAGGTGCAGCAAGTGGCTGCTGAATATGGCAGGGCCTCCCGCTTGAAGAGCACCTGCATCTATGGTGGCGCACCCAAAGGACCCCAAATCAGGGACCTTGAAAGGGGTATGTGTTTACATTATTTACCATGTAGATATTAATAAATGCACAAACCACTTTTTTCCTCTAAGATTTTGTAATAACTCGAATATTTTTTCCTTCAGGTGTTGAGATTTGCATCGCTACTCCAGGTCGTCTCATTGATTTCCTGGAGTGTGGTAAGACTAATTTGCGTCGCTGCACCTATCTGGTGTTGGATGAAGCTGACCGTATGTTGGACATGGGATTTGAGCCTCAGATCCGCAAGATAGTGGAACAAATTCGGGTAAATTGCATGATTAACTTTCATCAGTTTTCATGACTGCTCCCCTGAAATATTTTGTCCAGGCAACAAAATAAGTGAAAGCCAGGATACAAAAAATGGTTTGAAATGGGAAAGGGCTTCAGAACTGAACTGGATTTACAAGGAATATTAAATGCCAAACATTAACATGGTTTAGTGTAAGTAAAATATTCTCTTTCTGTCCTTACCAGCCAGACCGCCAGACCTTGATGTGGAGCGCCACCTGGCCTAAGGAAGTTCGTCAGCTGGCTGAGGACTTCCTGAAGGACTATGTCCAGATTAATATTGGAGCACTGCAGCTGAGTGCTAATCATAACATCCTGCAGATAGTTGATGTCTGCAGTGACATGGAGAAGGAGGACAAGTGAGTGCATGATTTCCACCATCACATTTTAATGAGTTCTAAGTGTTTCAGTTACTCTTTTGGACTTGAAATGATTAAATAGCCCAGTAGTTCAAGAAAAAAAAACTTAGTTCAGTTTCAGATGGAGGGTAAGTCTACTTTGTTCAGCATGTTTAACTTTTGCAGGTTGTCATGTTGCTGTATTTCAAAATGAATGACTGCCATGACCCTTTTATTGTACTCTCTCTTTCAGACTGATCCGTTTGCTGGAGGAAATAATGAGTGAAAAAGAGAACAAGACCATTATTTTTGTGGAGACAAAAAGGCGTTGTGATGAACTCACCCGAAGGATGAGAAGAGATGGGTAAGGATAAATTAAATGGTTTCTCCTGTAAGTTTACAGACTTTCTACCCTAAAATAAAATTATTCTTTACCATTATGCTTATTAGTCAAATGCATATAAGGGTTTTCTTTAATTTGCCTGACATTTTGCAAATGTGTAATTCTCCTGTCTTGTCACAGGTGGCCAGCAATGGGAATCCATGGAGACAAGAGCCAGCAGGAGAGGGACTGGGTCCTCAATGGTGAGTTTTGATATATTATTGACATTTATGGCAATAAAAATTGATTTTATAACAAGTTAATCTGTATTCCAATCATGTCTCCTTTTTCAGAATTCAGATATGGCAAAGCTCCAATTCTCATTGCTACAGATGTTGCCTCTCGTGGCTTAGGTCAGTATATAATTAAGTAGCACCATTTATCAGTGTTACACTTATTTTAAAGAAAGTGATTTTGCTTTCTTTAACTTTTCTTGCATTTTCTGAGTTTTTCCTCACCTTAAGGTGGAGTCTTTGTGGCAGGCACTAGGCATGACAGTCCCAGGCCTCGAGAGGGAGAAGGATGACATATTGGAAGTGCTCAACTGGCTTGCCACCCAGTGGGCCTAGAGAGGTGAAAGCTCTTGTGTGCCAGTGATCTTCAAAAGGCTGTGTGGCTAAGCCTTCGTCTTTGATATGTTGTTGAAATACGCATCTGTTCTCTGTCCATGGATTTCACCTGACAAATGCCATCCAGCTGTTTCCAACTCAAACATAAAAATATATATATAGATATATGCTTGATGCTGTGACTTTTGCCTTGCATGCTGTTGTGTTAGAGAGCGCTGTAAGTGCAAGTCACTTGTTTGAGATTTGGAAAAATTGTTACTTTCGGCGCTTGTATCACATAGCATGGGTGTGAGCTTGTCAAAGCTTTATTTTAATTTTATTTTCTTTTTTTCCGTCAAAGTGCTGGATTTCTTGAAATTGAGAGAGCAGTTTGAAATATTTTGTCCCTGAAAATTGATGAGACCTGGCACATGTGCTTAGGGGGTAGTGGGAACATCTAGTGAGAGGAGAATGAGACAACTCAAACCAAAGTTCCTCCCTTGCCTGCGTTTTATAGTCATGTCGAGACCTGCCAACGAGAGACATTTTCTCAAGTGAACACTGGCTTCTTGGAAGATCTTGCCTTGATGACACTGAAGGGGGTGGGGCGGGGCTGTTCTGCGCTCACTTAGGGGTACTACGTGGTTCTAATGCTTAGGCTTTGGTCATTGTTTTTCAAAGGGGCCCCTGTTTAAATTAGTTTTTTTGTCTATTTTGTCTTGGCAAGACGAGCAGTGTGGCCTTTATATGAAGCTTCTTTTGAGAGTGTACTGGGAAAAACCTGCACCTTTTATTTAAAAAAAAAAAAAGTACCCCTCAATGGTCCTACATTGGCACATGAGGAGGCCCCAGTGCATATCGTGGCCCAACTGCGTAGAAGCTCCTGGATGTCACTTGACAATTTGTGGGGGATTTTGCTGCATTGGGAAAGGACTAGTGAATGCATACTCCTTTATGGTAAGCCTTAAATCAGTTTTACTCCCTTGATAAGAAAAGGGAGAAGGATGTCTTTTGGATCTTTTTTTGACAATGGTAAGCAATTGGGAGTGCGCATCGTTTCTCTCTTCCCACAGTAGTATTCCCCAGGAATAGATGTTCATTTTAATAATGTTTTAACCTCTTATTCTCCACAGCCTAACAACCACTTTTCTCTCCCCAGCCTTTATAGTTGCTAACTTGTTCTTTGATCTGGCTGTTGTGGTGTGCAAAATCTTTTGTGGCCTCCATACTTTGTTTTGCCACACTGCAACACTTTCACAGATGTGGAGGATGTCAAATTTGTCATCAATTATGACTACCCTAACTCCTCTGAGGATTATATCCATCGCATCGGACGCACAGCCCGAAGTCAAAAAACGGGCACAGCCTACACCTTCTTCACCCCCAACAACATGAAACAAGCCGGTGACCTGATCTCTGTGCTCCGGGAGGCCAACCAGGCCATTAACCCCAAACTGATCCAGATGGCCGAGGACAGAGGAGGTAACATCAAGCATTCAATTCAATTCAACTTTATTTATATAGCGCCATTTCACAACAACAGTCATCTCATAGCACTATCAACTGTAGGGGGAACCCCCACAGTTGCAGAAAGACCCCAGCAATCAGGCGATCCCCTGTGAGCAAGCACTTGGCGACGGTGGAGAGGAAAAACTCCCTTTTAACAGGAAGAAACCTCCAGCAGAACCAGGCTCAGGGAGGGGCAGTCATCTGCTGCGACTGGCTGGGGGGTGAGGGGATAGAGAAGAAGAAAAGAACAGACATGTAGAGAGCAAACAGCACGATGGGGACTCAATCTATGGGAGAGAACAAGCAAATGTTAATGACCAGCAAAAAAAATATTTCATTGAGAGTGAGAAAAGGAGTGAGGCCCAGTGCATTACTGGAGGTCCCCCGACTGACTAAACCTATTAGCAGCATAACTAAGGGAGGGTTCAGAAACACATGATCCCTCCCTAATTGTAGGCTATATCAAAAAGGTAGGTTTTAGCCCTATACTTAAAAACAGAGATCGAGTCTGACTCCCGAATCCAGATTGGCAGCTGATTCCACAGGAGAGGAGCTTGATAACTGAAGGCTCTGCCTCCCATTGTACTTTTGGAGATTCTAGGTATTACAGGTAATCCTGCATTTTGGGAGCGTAGTGCTCTGTTAGGATAATACGGTAGTATCAGATCTTTTAAATAAAAAGGAGCCTGATTGTTTAGAGCTTTGTAAGTAAGAAGGGTTTTAAACTTAATTCTAAACTCTATGGGAAGCCAATGAAGGGAGGCCAGAACCGGAGAGATATGATCTCTCTTTCTAGTACCTGTTAAAACTCTTGCTGCGGCATTTTGGATCAGCTGAAGTCTTTTTAAAGATGTTTTAGGACAGCCTGATAATAAAGAATTACAATAATCTAATCTCGAGCTAACAAAAGCGTGGATCAGTTTCTCAGCATCACTGAGACAAGATGCTCCTAATCTTGGCAATATTACGCAAATGATAGAAGGCAGTCTTAGAAACAAATTTAATATGTGAATTGAAGGACAAATCCTGATCAAAAATAACTCCAAGGTTCCTCACAGAGCTATTAAGAGAAAGAGTAACCGCATCCAAACTGAAAGTTTAATTTGGAAAGGAATTTCTAAGGTTGTTTGGGCCAACAAGAATGACTTCAGTCTTATCTGAATTTAATAGCAGGAAATTACAAGTCATCCAAGCTTTGATTTCCTTAAGACAGGCTTCTAACTTGGCTAATTGATTACTATCATCTGGCTTCATTGACAGGTATAATTGTGTGTCATCAGCATAACAATGAAAATGTATACAGTGCTTTCTAATAATGTTTCCTAACGGAAGCATATATAAACTAAAAAGAGTAGGGCCTAGCACAGATCCCTGTGGAACTCCATGACTAAGCTTTGAGTTGAAAGAAAACTCATTATTTACATGAACAAACAGGTGCCTCCATGGCTCGCCGCGTCACTGAGAATGTCATCTATGACGTTTTTAGTGTCAAGTCAAATTCCTCGTATATTTACCTGTTATTTACTTGTAAATGTGCTTGGCAATAAATTATTCTGATTCTGAAAAAAAAAAAAACTGGAACCTATCAGATAAATAAGATCTAAACCACTGCAACGAAGTTCCATTAAGTCCAACATAGTGTTCTAATCTATCAAGTAGAATATTATGATCGATAGTATCAAAAGCTGCACTAAGGTCTAAAAGGACAAGTACAGAAACTAGTCCATTATCAGATGCAATGAGGAGGTCGTTAGTGACCTTCGCTAAGGCTGTTTCAGTACTATGATGGATTCTAAACCCAGATTGAAACTCTTCAAGTAAACCATTTCCCTGCAGGTGGTCAAATAATTGCGTAGCAACAACTCTTAAGATTTTTGAAATGAAAGGGAGATTAGAGATTGGTCTATAGTTAGCTAAAGCTCCTGGATCTAGCGTTGGCTTTTTGAGTAAGGGTTTAATTACAGCCGTTTTAAAAGCCTGCGGTACATGGCCTAAAGTTAATGAAGAATTGATTATATGAAGAATAAGGCTACAAATAAGTGGGAAGACTTCTTTAAATAACCTGGTAGGAATAGGGTCTAAAAGACAAGTTGAAGGTTTGGATGAGGAAACTATTTTGTCTAACTCACAAAGGTCGATTGGAGTAAACTCATCAAGACAGACATCAATAGAAGGAGTTGTAGTAGTTACAGTATTTAAGTTAACTGTGGGAAGAATCTGATTGATTTTATCTCTGATGGATGAAATTTTATTATTGAAAAAGTTCATAAAGTCCTGACTAGTAAGCTCTAAGGGAATGCTAGGATTGATAGAGTCCTGACTCTTTGTCAACCTGGCTACAGTACTGAAAAGAAACCTGGGATGATTCTTGTTCTCTTCTATTAATGCAGAGTAATAACTCGTTCTAGCTTTTCTAAGAGATTTTTTATAAATTAAAAGATGATTTCTCCCAGCTAAATAGATTTCATCTAAATTAGTGGAGTGCCATTTTCTTTCTAATTGACGAGTCTTCTGTTATAAACTACGAGTTTCTGTGTTGAACCAAGGAGTTAGAAATCTCTGATTAGACTTTTTCTTTTTTAAGGGGGCCACCAAGTCTAGAGTCTGATGCAGAGAAGCTGAAACACTATCCACCATGTTATCAATTACAGAAGGAGCAAGCTGTCTATAGCTTATTTCCATTGTGTTGATACATGGCATAGAGGAAACAATCTGCATAAATTTGGTAACAGCATCATCTGAGAGGCATCTACTGTAATAATATTTTTCTTTAGGAGCCAAATAGTCAGAAATAGTAAAATCAAAGGTTAACAGACAATGGTCTGACAGTACAGGGTTATGAGGAGACACTACAAGATTTTCTATTTCTATGCCATATGTCAGAACAAGGTCCAATGTATGGTGGAGGTAATGAGTAGAATTTCCTACTTTCTGAGAAAACCCAATCGAGTCTAATATTGAATTAAATGCCACATTAAGGCAGTCAGATTTCAGCACTAAATCAGCTAAGAAATCAGCAAATTCGGATAAAAATTCTGAGTAGGTTGATGGGGGACGATAAACTATGGCAAATAAAATTGGGTTTAACCTAAAATTGCTGAAGTGCCCAATACTGAGGACCAGGCCCTCAAAGGAATTATAACATGTTTTTTGCTTTACATTAACTAGTAATTTGGAATGGTAAATTGTTGCTAGTCCTCCTCCACGACCAGAACTTCTGGGATTTTGACAGTTTAAATAACCAGAGAGAGTTGATTCATTTAAACCAACATAATCCTCTTGCCCTAACCAAGTCTCTGTAAGGGAAATTAAATCAATCTGATGATCAATTAACAGATCATGGACTAACAGAGACAAAGACAAAGCATGTCATTACTCAGTATCCTTGTGTTCATTCGTATATTTTATTCATGTGGATGTTAACAGCACATCTTGAAGTTTCAGAGGACGTTGTAAATGGACTAGTAAGATTTTGCGGATGGCCTGAATCACAACTAGGCCTCCAGGAATTTATTTTTCAAGATATCAAAGGGGGAATGAATGCAGTGCCTTTTCTGCTGTTTTGATTGTCAACAGCAGAGGGTGCTGTCTGCCAACAGGCTGAAAAAATTAACATAAGAGGAAAAATGGTTGCCTTGGTCATGGTTTGCACTCTCAAAGTGCTTTGTAGTAAAGGTTTTGGTCCCATTTGAACAAAGCGTATCAATCATAAGACAAAAAATTAACATCATTAATGAATTTGATTAGTGCACAAAAGTGTTCTTGTGTATATGAATTTAAAGGAAGTTCTGGTACTGCCATTTACTAGTTGTTTGCTGTCAGTTTTTCTTCTCGTACACAAAGACAGAAGTAGTGGAAACGGCAATTTGCAAAAATGTTCTTACAACAAATGGCCTTTGTTAGGGGACGGCAGTGGCTCAGGAGGTAGAGTAGGTCGTCCAATAACCGCATGGTTGGCGGTTCGAATCCCACTCTCCCCAGATACACTGCCGTTGTGTCCCTGGGCAAGACACTTCACCCCCAATTGCTCCTGGTGGGTCTGGAAGTGCCATGTTAGGTAGCATGCCACGATCAGTGTGTGAATGTGTGTGTGTGAGAATGGATGGATAGTAGGATCTGTAAAGCGCTTTGGTCATCAAGAGATGAGAATAAAAGCGCTATATAAGTGAATGCCATTTACCATTTGTTGTATGGAAATGGTAACCTGCATTGTGGGTTCATATTCAGTCTAGTTGCCATTGTTGCATAATGCGACTCAAATTACCCAAGTTGATTTGCTATTGAATATTGTATCAACCATTAAATTCAGTCATTCTTCCTAAGAGGACTGATTTTTGATTTAGATATTTTGATGCTTTGCACATCTAATTAAATTGAATGCATTTTAATCTGTTAAATAATCCATTTACTTTAAAATGGCCTAAAATTAGAAATCCAGTTTTACTACTGACTGGATGCCACTAATAGTTATTTTGTGATTGTGAGGAAGTTATCCTCTTTTTTTTTTCCCTCCAAGAACAGTGCTAAGCCTGCTAAAAATGATAGTAGGATTTTGCATAATGAGGCTATTGTTCAGTGTGTACTTTTTTGTAATTTAAAAGTGGCAACACTGAAATAAGTGGTGATTTTATTGAAAATAAGATACCGGACAGTATGAACAGAATAAGTAGATTTAGTCATTACTCATTTGTATGTAGGTATACTACTACTTCAATGTAAGCCTGTACAAACATGTCACACTCTCTCCTCTCTTTCTTATACAGGTCGTGGAAGGGGGGGAAGAGGTGGCTATAAGGATGACCGCCGGGATAGGTATTCTGGAGGTGGGAGGAGTAATGCCGGTGGTAGTGGCTACAGGGACAGTGACAGGGGGTATGGTAGTGGGCCGAAAAGCTCCTTTGGGGGTAGTAAGGCTCAAAATGGTGGGAACTATAGAGGCAACAGTGGTAACTCTAGTGGTAGTTATGGCAACAACAGTTACAGCAGCAACAACGGACAGGGTAACTATGGTGCTCCAGGAAATCAGGTGGGTGGCTTTGGTAACCAAAATTTCCAGGGCCCCCCTCAGTTTGGGGGCATGCAGAGGCCGGCTCAGAATGGCATGAACCATCCGCCATTCAATTTCAACAACCAGCCGCCACCACCACCACAGTCCCAACAACCTCCGCCACCACCACCGATGGTGCCCTACCCTATGCCACCACCTTTCCCACAGTAGATATGACTATACGCACAACATATGGAACCAACATGATTTCTGTTTAGTCTTGAAATCTTATTGTATGATTATTATTGTTATCCTTTGTACTGTTTAATTTTATTTTGCTTACAGCAGGGTTGGAATTATTCAGTGAACCCCTCTACACATTAAACTGCAGAGTCATATACACATTTCCTATTGTGTAACCATGATTGCTGCACTTTATCTTGAATATTTTTTGTTCTTTTGTTACATTCCTCAGTAATTTATTTTTACTAGGTAATGCGGTGTTTTCAGTTTGTGGTATGTTTAAAGTGGTATTATGAAGCTTGTATGTCAAAAAAGGGTGCGTGTAGCCCTTTTAAATAAAATAAAGTGGAAACCTTGTACTGTGTTGTCTTTGTGGGAAGATCGGGGAGTTCTGATGTAGACACTTTGTCATTGACATAATGAGAGGAAATGCTTTATGTGGCATGTTGATAATGAGTTTTTAATTGTGCGTGTAAAATTAAAACAATTTTTTACAATATTTGTATCTATTTTACAAACGAGCCAGTATTCTCTAAAGGCCTGTACATAGGCTGCAAGAACAGATTTTTATTTTCTTTTTCTTGAGATGGCAAGAATAAAGTTGTTTTCTGGCCCAAACATTTCATACTTCAAAAGAACGTCAAGTGCAGAACTCCTGGGGAAATTCACATTTCTGACCAATCACAATAGTTCTTGGACATCAGGCAAGAAAAAAGTTCTGCCACGATGATGTGTCAAGAACAAGTTCTGCCTTGGGTGAGAGAACAAATTCCTCTGTTCTTGTGGAGTATATACAGTATAGGCCCCATATGAATACTACAAACTTGGACCCTGTACAGTGGTGTGAAAAAGTGTGCGCCCTTCCTGATTTCTCATTTGTATGTCACAAATGTTTCAGATCATCAAACGAATTTAAATATTAGACAAAGATGACAAGTAAACACAAAATGCAGTTTTTAAATGAAGGTGTTTATAAGGGGTAAAAAAAAAAAAAATCGAAACCTACATGGCCCTGTGTGAAAAAATGATCCCCCCCCACCCCGGTTAAAACATAATTGATTTATCACATCTTTGGAAAGCGGAGTTCAATTTCTCTAGCCTCACCCAGGCCTGACTACTGCCACACCTGTTCTCAATCAAGAAAACACTTAAACAGGGACCTGCCTGACAGTGAAGTACGTATAACAAAAGATCCTCAAAAGCTAGACATCATGCTGCGATCAAGAGAAATTCAAGAACAAATGAGAAAGTAACAGATCTGGCAGTGTGGAAAAGGTTATAAAGCCATTTCTAAAGCTTTGCGACTCCAGCAAACCACAGTGAGAGCCATTATCCACAAATGGTGAAAACATGGAACAGTGGTGAACCTTCCCAGGAATGGCCAGCCTGTGGTGGTATGGGTGGGGAATTCTCCACCCAGAGATGGCAGCTGGGGGAAAGTGGGAACAACGTGCTGAAGGAGAACGTGTCACTGGGGGGTCTCAGACAGGACAGTAAGGACTATTCATCCCCCGGAGAGAGGAGGAAGTGTCAGGATGGCTGGAGGAGGAAAGGGTGTGAGAATGCAGTGCTGGCGTTATGTTACTGTGTCACGCACATCTTTATTCCACGCAATGACTATGGTCAGGATTCCTGGGTCTTCATGCATGGAATTAAAATTTATGAAAGGAGGATGCACGGAGACCCAGCAGATTTTTCTGTAGTGAATGTTGGAGAAGGAATAAAGTTTTGTGTGTTGTCCCAGCTCATTGCCTTGCCTGCTCCTTTCTCCACATTGGTAACCCCAAGACGTGCCATGGACAGCAAGCCGAGCACCGCCCCGGAGACTACCTGAAGGGAGAGCACTAGCGCCGCGTGCGCTGTCCCAGTCAAGCTCCCAGACTTCTGGCTTCACAGCCCAACCGCGTGGTTCCTGCACATAGAAGCCCAGTTTGCATTCCGCGGGATAACGGATTACAAAATATTACTATGTGGTCGCTGCGCTGGATGCGCGCGCCATGCAACGGATGACGAGCCTGCTCGAGGAGCCACCACCCCAGGGGAAATATTGTGACGTTTGCAAGGTTCACACAAAGAAAATGGAGCAGATGGCTGTGATCAACCAGATTTATTTTGTACACCCCAACCCCCAACTTGCTTCTCAGCACAGACAGGAGTGGAGGTCATTCCCCCAGACCCCTGTTTGAATCATGGTTACACACACATGGTACATCTTGCCCTAATCCTGCTAAACACTGCTGGGTCATTATAATGCAGTTATAATGACACAGCAGTATAACTCAGAAATAACACATTTAACACACACAGTAACGTTTCAAACTGGCAAAGCATGCTGGGAAATCCCTGGCTCCCTTAAAATGGCCCCGACGTTACACTGCCCCCCCCCCCCCCGGACTGGTTTCTGTCCCCAGAAAATTCAAAGTCCACTTTCAGAAATCCAACGCGAGTCAGCCCGGTGCCAGGGCGGCATGCACGGGCCATCTGAGTCTCGGTCAGAGTATCTGGTTGGGGTAGGGTTCCGGTTTGGCCACCAGCGGGCGGATGGACACATCTTACAGCCTCTGTAGGACCACGCACAGTCCCTTCCCTGGCAGCGGGAGTCCCAGGCCCGCTCCGGCCGACTCCCACCGCTGCCAGATCTCCCAGGCGGCCGCTGGCCCGCGTCCATGCGTCCAGCCCTTGCCGCGCCTGGAAAGTGGCCGCATCTTCGTCCTGCTCGCTCCGCTGCGTCGCTCCTGCGCCGAGGGCCTCCGTGACGTCACCGAAAGGAAAAGCATCGGGTAGCGGTAGGACACGCACATGTGACAGAGATCATCCTGCGCAGTTCGCCCCACACGGGACACAAACCCGCGACCTCTCAGTCAACTACACAGTTCGAGCATGGGAGACACAGCACGATCGCGCTGAGCTAAAGGTCCGACCGATAGCTCAGCGCTACCGATACTGTATGAGGCTTTGGGAGGGAGGTTTACTAACGTTCTACGCCAAACAGTACTAGTTGGCATCCGTTACACTCTCCCCCCTAAACCTCACTCCCATGCCGGGTTCACGGCACCAGTGTGACAGAGATCATCCTGCGCAGTTCGCCCCACACGGGACACGAACCCGCGACCTCTCAGTCAACTACACAGTTCGAGCATGGGAGACACAGCACGATCGCGCTGAGCTAAAGGTCCGACCGATAGCTCAGCGCTACCGATACTGTATGAGGCTTTGGGAGGGAGGTTTACTAACGTTCTACGCCGAACAGTACTAGTTGGCATCCGTTACACACAGTTCCTCCTCTGGCAGCGGGAGTCCCATGACTCCCACCGCTGCCAGGACCTCCCAGTCGGCCGCTGGCCCGCGTCCAGGCGCCCAGCCCCTGCCGATCCCGAGAAAAGACTGGATCTGTCCTGCTCGCTCCACTGCTGCTGCGCTCCAAAGGCCTCTGTGACGTCATCTGCCGGGGGAAGCATCTGCAGGAGGCGGCTTTTTCCCCGTCCATGCCACCTCGCTCTAATTTAACGTCGGCGAGGGGCCAGTTTGTCGTGCGCTGTGTGCGGGGCAGTACCATGCCATGTACCCTGGCTCTGTGCAGCGGAAGCCGTCCTTCCTCGCGTCGCCACGGCTGTTTCCCTCGTGCACGCACTGCTGTGATCTGCTGTAGCTCCTCCTCCACTCGCTCTCAGCACGGTGGTTTCCTCTGATGATCAGCGCGGCAGCCAACTCGACCTGGGCCAGGCGGTCATCCAACAGGTTCTCGCCATTGTAGCGGGGAATCTTGGCCCGCTGCTGGATGGATGAGACTGTCATCTCCTGGTCGATTGCCGCTTCTAATCGCTCTGGAATCGCCAGCCCGTCCTGCCCTGAAAAGGGCGGGAAACGGGGCTGGTTTGCTCTGCTCCGTCCATCGCGGCGAAGCTCTCCAGGGGCCGGCGTCTCAGCTCTACACTCCATTGCCGGCTGAGCGATGAATCGCTCCGGTCGCTGTACCTCCGCCTGGATCCTCATCTTGCTCCATTTCCCACTCCTGACACCAGTGTGACGTTTGCAAGGTTCACACAAAGAAAATGGAGCAGATGGCTGTGATCAACCAGATTTATTTTGTACACCCCAACCCCCAACTTGCTTCTCAGCACAGACAGGAGTGGAGGTCATTCCCCCAGACCCCTGTTTGAATCATGGTTACACACACATGGTACATCTTGCCCTAATCCTGCTAAACACTGCTGGGTCATTATAATGCAGTTATAATGACACAGCAGTATAACTCAGAAATAACACATTTAACACACACAGTAACGTTTCAGACTGGCAAAGCATGCTGGGAAATCCCTGGCTCCCTTAAAATGGCCCCGACGTTACAATATGAAGCGCTCAGGTGGATGTTACTCCAGTGCTATACCCTGTCTGACAGTGAGAGGGCAGAGAGAATCCTAACACGTTCAGAGTTAGGTGACAGATCAGCCGTGGAACTCATGGAGAGCATGTTGGCGCTGAGGGGGAAGAACAACGAATCTTTCCTGTTCGCCCACTTGTTCCTCAGGAACCTACCTGTTACAGCGAGGGCGATCCTGGCCAACTCGCCGCTGCTGGTAACCAAGGACTACCGCACCCTGGCGCAAGAAGCGGACCATATCATTTTAGCAACCAGCACTCTCAGCTGGCATGCAGCAGCATGGCATCCATGAGGGACTCCAGCGAGATTGAGGAGCCGTTGGTGGTAGCTGGGATGGACACCAAAGGATGCAGGAACGGGGCGATCAGTTTCTGTCATTGCCGTTTCGGCTCAGATGCCCAACACTGTTTGCCGCCATTCCAATTCAAGAAGTCGGGAGGATAGTACAGCCAGCAGACGGTAGCAGCTGCAACCGCTGGCGACAGGAACAAGCTGCTTTATATCACGGACACACGTTCAGGGAGATGGATTTTGGTGGACTCCGGCTCACAGAAGAGACTCATCCTGCCAGTAAGCGCAACAGGTCGGCAGGAGACAGCGGTTCCGAACTCACGGCCGCCAGCGGATCCACCATCAGTACATTTGGTGAACGGACACTGACGATATGCTTGCACAGACGCACTTATCAGGGGGACTTTGTTGTAGCTGCATGTTCTTCCCCCATTTTAGGCGCAGATTTTTTTATGTGCTTATGGGTTGTTAGTCAATGTTGCCAATTGTAGAGGAGCTTGGAAATGAAGAGGCGATTTGGTTTATAAGCAAAGTTTAATATTCAGCTCTTCTAACAAGTCTCATCAGGTGCAGAGAGTGGCAGAAGGGAAAAGAGGCAGAATGTCTCCAGCTCACTGACTTTATACTGGCACACAATAAAAGACATGCATAACAAAGGCTGACATCCCTCATTATCTTAATCCCCCCATTGTCTTGGTATTTCCTCTCCTCGCCTTGGGGGGTGAGGGTGGCTCCTCTGGTCTCCTCCGCCGCGTCTGGGAACGTGTTTGTTCTTCACTCGGCGGGTGAGAGCCCTTTGTCCTTTCAGAGATGTGAAGTCCTTTACATATGTATTACCAAACATTTCCACATGCTTCAACATATGTAGGTTATGGAATATATGGTTAATATAGACCACAGGCCCCCCAAACAACTAAGAAAAGACAACAGAAAGGTTCACAGTCTAAGATAGTTATTATGACATACTAAGTGTTACATCTGTTGCCACGGAAGAAACTTTCCAGCAGCCATGCTCCTAAGAGAGTTCAGTGGTAAACATATTAGCATAGTAAAATCATAAGTCAGTCCTAAACTGTTGCAGCACAATTAGTGAATAATTGTGGAGTGGTTTGTATCAGTCCCTGTGCTGTCTGGGTTTTAATCTTCTCCCAAAGCTGCTGTAGGTTGGTTTAGGCGCCCTGCTGGGACCTTCTTGTGAGGAATCTGCAGTGTGGGAAGTGTTGTGTTGGGTTCTTTTATAAATAAAGACTGCTGCTTTGGGTGAACACGGAGCCTCCTTTATTAACTGGCTGCAACAACATTAACACACGAACTCCGCCATATTAATCTCCGTCCTGTTGTACTCCTGACAACATCCGGTCTGTGTCGCCCCCTAGTGGCTCCACATATGTAATACTTAGATTACACCACATCCCCCTTACTGAAGCCAAGTTGACCCCTTTTAGCTGAAAACACAAAATACATTCTTATTTCCGTTCCCTTTTGTCAACTAACTATGACAGCATAGATTTAACACATCATCCCCTTTTACAAATCTATAACATTTTTTTTTTCACACTGTTGCCATGTAAGAACATATTATGCAAAGGCCTCTTATTTTCTATTTAAAGAAGGCATTTTCAGAACTCAACTCTGTTTTCACAAATATTAGCATGCAACTCTACAGATCCAGTCTCTTTGGTTTAATCACTTCTCTACCAGACCTGGTTCTAACAACACCTGGTGTTTCCTGTGCATTGGGCTCAGAAACAGTTTCTGTAGGAGTGTCTTTTCCATTTGACTGGGTCCGTTGTGGTTCCATCTCAGTCTCTGGTATCGACATAGGCACAAGATGAGTGCAGTTCCTCCTGATTGTCCCTTGTGGTCCACTGATGGCATAGGACCGTGGAGTTTTGTGGACAGATGTCACTGTGCCCTGTGCTTTTGCATCTGTAATCCAAACAGAGTTTCCGGGTAACAGTTTATCCAAATCTCTCGTTCTGTGTCTTTTGTTGAAACATTCTGTTTGCCTCATCCGTCTCTCCTTTTCCACGTGACGAATTTGTTGCAGATTCGGCACGCATGGCTGCAAGGCCTCTGGAAGCATTGGCAGGGTGGTACGAAGTCTACGTCCCATGAGAAGCTGTGCTGGGCTGTAGCCATTTGCCAACGCTGTGGTTCTGTAGGCTAACAGTGCTCGGTCTGGATCACTGGCTTTCTTAATTAGGTTTTGGACTGTTCTGACAGCTCTTTCTGCCTCACCGTTACTTTGGGGGTACCTGGGACTACTGGTCACGTGCTCAAAACAGTACTCCTTTGCAAAGTCTTCCATTTCCTGACTTGCGAACTGCGGGCCATTATCCGTGATCAGTATCTCTGGTATTCCGTGATGTGCAAACATTGATTTTAAATGCACAATGACATTGGCAGAGCGAGTTGGGCTGAGCTGGGCAATCTCTATATACCTAGAGAAGTAGTCCACTAATAACAGGTAGTTTTTGTCTTGTAGCGTGAACAAATCAGCTCCCAACTTCTGCCATGGCCTTTCTGGTAAATCTGTGGGCATTAAAGGCTCTCTCACATTAACTCTTTCCTGTATGCACTGTCTACATTTGAGTACAACTTCACTGATCTGGTTGCTTAAACCTGGCCACCATACAGCCTGACGGGCGCGCTCTCTGCATTTAACCACCCCCTGGTGGCCCTCATGTATCTTATCCAAAACTGCATTTCTCATGTTAGCAGGGATAACTAACCTCGTGCCTCTCAGTAGTAGTCCGTTATGCACACTCAAAACGGCTCTCTCAGACCAGTAGTGCTTCACCGCTCCCTGTAGCTGGTTACGATCCGGCCAGCCTTCTGTGCAGTATTTCATGACTTGTGAACAGACGCTGTCGGACTGCAGTTGCTCTTGGAGATCTGCAAGATATTTGCTGCTTGTAGGGAGTCCCTCTAGCACAGAGTCAACATAAATGTTAGTGTCCTCCATAAGATCTGTGTCTGTGTGAGTAACACTGTTTGTGAGCGGTAAGCGTGAGAGCGTGTCGGCAGTGGTGAGACTTTTGCCCGGGATGTGCTTTATAGTGTATGAGTACCTCATTAGGCGCATACGAAATCTCTGTATACGCGGTGGAAGCGCATCCAAAGCTTGTCCTCCCAGCAGACTCATTAGTGGCTTATGATCAGTTTCTAGTTCAAAGTGCAGACCCAGGATAAAGTCATTAGTCATTGAATCTTTCGCAGGCCCACGTGAGAGCCAGCGCTTCTTTTTCCAGCTGTGCGTAGCGCTGCTCTGTAGGTGTCAATGATCGAGAAGCATAAGCAACTGGTGACCACACGTCTCTCTCCTTCTGTAGCATGACTGCCCCCAGTCCGTATGAAGAGGCATCTGCAGATATTTTCTGTGGTTTGTTTGGGTCATAGAGCTGCAATACAGGAGCAGAGGACAGTTCTTGTTTGAGATTACAAAACGCATTTTGTTGTTCATGCCCCCAGTACCACATGTTCTTTGTTGAAAGCAAGTCTCTCAATGGTTTGTCCTTTTCAGAAAGGTTCGGAATGAACTTCCCCAGCTGGTTCACCATTCCAAGAAAGCTCCTGAGCTCACTCACGTTGCTTGGCTCTTTCATGTCCTGAACAGCTTGGGTTTTGTCTGGATCTGGCCTCATTCCTTCTGCTGAAACAATAAACCCAAGAAATTTGACCTCTCTTTTGCCAAACTCACATTTTGACATATTCAACGTAACGCCGGCTTTCTCCACGCGCTTCAAGACAGCGTGCAGTCTTGCGTCGTGCTGCTCCTTCGTGGATCCCCAGACCAGGATATCGTCCATGTGACAGACGACTCCGTCGAGACCCGCTGTAACCTCAGTCACCATCATGTTTTGGAAATGTTCAGGAGCACTGGAAATACCAAATGGCAAACAGTTGAAGTGGTATCTGCCAAATGGCGTAATGAATGTGGTGAGAAAGGCCGACTCTTTAGACAGTGGTATTTGCCAAAATCCCATATTTGCATCAAGCTTTGAAAAATACTGAGCACCTGTGAGCATGCCTAGCGTTTGGTCCACAGACGGGAGGATGTATCTTTCGCGACACACTGACTCGTTTAAAGGTGTCATGTCCACACAGATACGCACCTTTTCTTTGTCCTTTTTGGGAGCTACAACCATGCCACAGCACCAATCTGTTGGCTGCTCCACGCGACTGATGACTCCCAACTTTTCCATCCTCTCGAGCTCTTCTTTCACTTTACCCATGAGCGGCAGTGGCACACGCCTTGGCACCTTGAGCGAAAAGGGCTTAGCATCAGGTTTCAGTTTAATTGTGTATGGCTTTTGGACAAGCCCAAGTCCATCACATAACTTGGGGTACGCTTTTCTCACTGTCTCTTGGTCTATAGTGTCAACTCTGGCAATTAGTTTCAGTCTCACGGAAGCTGTTCTACTCAGTAGTGCCATGCGCAGATTTTTGACAATATAGATTTTCTCAGTAGCGCTCTTGTCACCGTATGTAATAGTCTCTGTCATAGACCCCAACACGGTTAGTGCAGTTCCACCCGGTCCGTAGAGTGGTTTTTGTGCCTTTTCCAACTGTTCATTTTTCTTCTTGAAGATTTCAAATGTTTGGTCAGAAACCGCTGTGACGTCCGCTCCGGAATCTAACTTAAAAGTCACTTTATTTCCTCTCACATTTATGTCTGCCAGCCATGGATCCTCTCCTAGATCCACTTCACCCAGAAAAAGTCCGTCTGCATTGTCAGTGACCTCATTCACAGTTGGGTTGGACCTACAGACTCTAACATAGTGTCCACGTTTTTTACAGTTATGGCATTCCGCGTTTTTAGCTGGGCACTGTACTGCTGCATGTGCTGGTGCTTTGCCACACTTGGAACAAACTTTACTGTCTTGTTTTGTCTGCTGAGGCCTTGAGGACTTAATCTGTTTTTGTTCCTTAATTATGAACTTATTTGGCTTGGCTTTTCTGATGTGTACCGCATCCACGGCTGTTCTGTTAACACTAGTTTCACCTCTTAGGTTAGTTTGTTGTCGTTTTATTTCTTCAGATTGTCTTGCCATTGTTATAGCTTTAGCTAGGGTAAGATCTTTGTCAAGCTGCATTCTTTCTGACAGCGACGAATCTTTCAGACCCACTACAAGCCTGTCTCTCAAGAGGTCATCATGAAGTGCACCGTACTCACAGTTTTCTGCCAGTGCATAGAGTGCTGTTATGAACGAGTCTACTGGTTCTGCCAGCTGTTGCACTCGCTTGTTGAATTTTGCTCGTTCATAAATCACGTTCTTTCTGGGAACGAAATGTCTATCAAAGGCTGTTTTAACGGCCTCGTACTGCTGGCGCTGCACGCTCGTTAGCTCGAGCCCTCTTAGCACATCGTCAGCCTCATCTCCCATGCAATAAACCAGCATATTTACTTGGTTCGCCTCAGCTGAGTTATTCAGGTTACTTGCCAGTCTAAAACGCTCAAAACGTCTTATCCACTTTTCCCACTCTTGGGGTTTCGCAAAGTCGAAGGGCTCCGGTGGTTTAATGGTGAAGGTTGCCGCTGGAGTAGCCGCCGCCATTACAGGATCAATTGGCGCAGCTGCAGCTCTTTGAACTTCGTCTGGCATAGCCGCTAGCCGGTTGCAAAGCTGACTTTTCTCACCTCAAAGCGCACCAACTTCTGACACCGTGTTGTGTTGGGTTATTTTATAAATAAAGACTGCTGCTTTGGGTGAACACGGAGCCTCCTTTATTAACTGGCTGCAACAACATTAACACACGAACTCCGCCATATTAATCTCCGTCCTGTTGTACTCCTGACAACATCCGGTCTGTGTCGCCCCCTAGTGGCTCCACATATGTAATACTTAGATTACACCACAGGAAGGAGAGAGGTTATTTGTTCCCTGCCTGGGGGCTGAGTCTTTTCTCTTGGGGGGTCTACCCCGCCGAGGTGCTCTCGCCAACTGTGCAGGCTCGTCTTTCAACAAGAAGGCAGGTTTAAGTCTGTCAATGCTGACTGTTTCTTTTCTATCCCCAAAATCAAGCACAAAGTGTTTATCACCATTTTCCAGCACTCTGAATGGCCCATCATATGCTGGCCGGAAAGTTGGTTTTAAAGCTTCATGCTTAACAAAAACGAACTCAGCGTTTTTTAAAGCTTGAGGGACAAAAACCCGTGGGAAGGAGTGATGAGCTGGACCGGGGAGAGAGTCCGGTCCGTTGCTGCCTAAAAACCTTGGGACTGGAAGGTGCCCTGGCTCTGGGTTCTCTGGTAAAAATTCACCTGGGAGCCTGAGAGGCTGTGCAAAAACTAATTCTGCTGGGGAGGCGTCTAGATCCTCTTTAGGTGCAGCACGCAACCCCAATAAAATCCAGGGAAGTTTATTTACCCAATTTGTGTCCGTTAGTGAGGCTCTGAGGGCAGCCTTTAAAGATCTGTGAAAACGCTCGCATAACCCATTAGCCTGAGGGTGATAAGCGGTGGTGCGATGAATTGTTGCCCCTAAGCTGTTGGACATGGCTGACCAGAGCTCTGAGACAAATTGAGGCCCCCTATCGGACGTGATGTCCGATGGGACGCCGAAACGTGCCACCCAGTTTGTCAAGAAAATGCGAGCGACTTCCTCCGCTGTAGTTGACGCCAGAGGGACTGCCTCTGGCCAGCGTGTGGTGCGGTCTATCATTGTTAACAGGTGTGTGAAACCTTAGGAGGAAGGTAGTGGCCCCACGAGGTCGACATGAACGTGGTCGAACCTTCTAGCAGGGATTGGAAAAGGCTCCAGAGGGGCTTTTGTGTGTCTGTGTATTTTGGCGCATTGACAAGAAATGCAAGTTTTTGCCCATTCTTTTACGTTTTTGCGCAGGCCTGGCCACACAAACTTTTCGGCGACCATTTTAACCGAGGCGCGCACACCTGGGTGCGCGAGGGAGTGAATTGCGTCGAAAATACGGCGGCGCCACGTAGCTGGTACTAACGGGGAAGGTCGGCCGGTTGAAACATCGCATATTGGGGGGGGCACGCTGTCGCGTAAACCCTTTTTCTCCAGCCTTAACCCTGTTGGTCCAGACAGGAGTGCGCGCACGTCCGCGTCACTGCTTTGTTCCTCCGCCATGGCTGCATAATCTATCCCTGCATGGACAGGTGCTGCGTATGTGTCTGCGTTAGTGAAGAGCTCTGCTGCTGAGGCAGTATAATCTGTCTCCCCGCGCTCTGGTGGTGTCACAGCGTGAGAGAGACAGTCTGCTACTACGTTAAGTTTGCCTGCCACGTGTCGAATGTCTGTGGTGAACTCTGAAATCGCAGCTAGTTGTCTTTGTTGCCTGCCTGACCATGGTTCTGAAATTTTAGCCATAGCAAAGGTGAGCGGTTTATGGTCTACAAAAGCCGTGAAACTCCGCCCTTCTAACCAGAACTGGAAGTGGCGGATGGATAAATGAAGCGCCAGCAGCTCTCTGTCAAAAGTGCTGTATTTACGTTCAGTTTGGTTTAGCGATTTGCTAAAGAATGCTAAAGGTTGCCAGACCCCGCTGACAAGTTGTTCTACAACTGCCCCTATAGCTAGGTCTGAAGCATCTGTGGTTAGCGCGATGCGGGCCAAGGGATCTGGGTGAACTAACAATGTGGCGTTAGCTAGGGCGCTTTTTACTTCCGCGAAAGCGCGTTCGCGCTCCGGGGTCCATTCGACCACGTTGGAAGCTTTCTTTTTTTTTGAGCGCGTCATATAGGGGCTGCATGAGCTGAGCTGCGTGGGGGAGGAAACGGTTGTAAAAATTAACCATTCCTAAAAATTCCTGTAGCGATTTGACCGTTTGTGGTCGTGGGAAACTTTCTATCGCGGGAACTTTGTCTGGAAGTGGAACTGCCCCCTTCGGAGAGACTTTGTGTCCTAAAAAATCAATTTGTGACACGCCGAATTTGCATTTGGCTGGATTGATTATTAGCCCGTGCTCTTCTAGCCTCTGAAAAACCGCAGTGAGGTGCTGCTCGTGTTCTTCCTCAGACGAGCTGGCTACCAGCATGTCGTCGAGGTAGACGAAGACAAAAGGAAGGTCGCGTAGGACCGTGTCCATCATTCGTTGAAAAGTTTGAGCAGCGCCTTTGAGGCCGAAAGGCATTCGCAGAAATTCAAAAAGGCCGAAAGGGGTTATTACCGCTGTTTTAGGAATGTCTTCTGCTCGGACTGGGACTTGGTGATAATCGCGGACTAAGTCTATTTTTGAAAAAATGCGCGCACCCGCTAGATGTAGTGAAAAATCTTGAATGTGAGGAATTGGGTAACGGTCATGCGCTGTAGCGTTGTTTAATCTGCGGTAATCTCCGCACGGTCTCCAAGAACCGTCGGATTTCGGAACCATGTGAAGTGGTGAGGCCCAGGGCCTTTTCGAGCGTCTAACAATGCCCAATTTTTCAAGAGTTGTAAACTCGTCCCGTGCTATGTTGAGCTTGGCCGCATCTAAGCGGTGAGCTTTGGCAAAAACGGGAGGCCCCGTTGTGGGAATGAAGTGTTCAACCCCGTGTTTAGCCACAGTGGCTGAGAATTTGGGGATTGTGAGTGCTGGAAATTGGGTGAGGAGTTGCTCAAACTTACCTCCTGCCGTGGTGACGTTGGCCTGCACAGGTGGTGGAGAAACCCGGGCTGAGTATGGAATAGAAGCAAAGGACAGTGCATTAACCAGGCGCCTATTTGCTAGATCCACTAATAACCCATGTGCACACAAAAAATCTGCGCCTAATAAGTTAAAACTCACCGCCGCTACAACAAATGTCCATCTGTAGCTGCGGCCGTGGATGAGGAGGTGCAGGCTCTTCTCGCCGAACGTGTCGATGCTAGAGCCGTTGGCTGCCACGGCTCCGTTGCCCCGGGTGCCCGTGGCTCGATCTGCGTGGGAGGGCATGACGAAACTCAGCTGGGCTCCTGTGTCGATGAGGAACTGCTTGCCTGTGTGTCCATCCGTCACGTACAACAGCTTATTCTTCTCGCCGAGAACCGCTGCTGTTAACGGCTCTCGGCTTTGGTGTTTCCCGAAATCGCAAATTTGCAGGGGGGAATGCATTTGCGGGCCCTCTCGGCGAAGCGGTGGTGATAATAACAGACGTTGCTCTGTCTGTTACGTTTTAGTCGCGTCGCTGTCACCGTGGGCTGGGTCTGCTCCGTGGGTTGTGGCTCCTCACGGCTCGGGGCGTCAGCTTTGATGTCTGCGGATGCTGCTGTGGGTGTCAGTTCTTTGCAGGCGTTGATGAGCCGATGAGCTTCGCTGGCCAGTGCGTGGAAGTCTTGGTGGTTGCTGCATTTCATGCTGGCGAGTGTCCCTCTCATGTGTGGCGGCAGCGTGCTGAGGAATATAAACTGGAAGAGGAAGTTGTCATTGTCCTCTTCTTTGAGCTGTAGCAAATCCTCCATGAGGGCCTTCGGTTTGCACCCTCTGTGGCCGTAGACCGCCAGGATCTTCTCGGCTCTCTCTTCCGCTGATGGGACGTAGTTTGCCACGATGGTCGCTTTGAGCGTCTCGTATTTGTCCCGGGCCGGTGGTCGCCGGATCATGCTCCGCACACACTTCGAAGTGGCGGCGTCGAGTTTGGAGACGATATGATAAAATTTGGTATCGTCAGCCGTGATGCCCGCCAGTGCGAACTGGGCTTCAGCCTGCTGAAACCAAGAGGCGGGGTCTTCTTGCCAGAAGTCTGGCAGCTTGACAGCGACGGCATTCATGCACACCATCACTGCTGTGCCCGCCGGGTGAGAGTGCCCTGCCTCGGCTCTCACGGCGGTGCTGGTGCTCGGTTGAGCCCTCTCAATCTCTTCTGCCGGGGGGAACAGTTGTCCATCTGTTCCCTCGTCTGCGTGGCCGCTGGCGTCTGCCTGGGTCGCCACGGATGAGTCGATTGCGGGGGAACGCCTCCGGTCCATACTCACGTCAAGGTCACCAGTGTAGAGGAGCTTGGAAATGAAGAGGCGATTTGGTTTATAAGCAAAGTTTAATATTCAGCTCTTCTAACAAGTCTCATCAGGTGCAGAGAGTGGCAGAAGGGAAAAGAGGCAGAATGTCTCCAGCTCACTGACTTTATACTGCCACACAATAAAAGACATGCATAACAAAGGCTGACATCCCTCATTATCCCCATTGTCTTGGTATTTCCTCTCCTCGCCTTGGGGGGTGAGGGTGGCTCCTCCGGTCTCCTCCGCCGCGTCCGGGAACGTCTTTGTTCTTCACTCGGCGGGTGAGAGCCCTTTGTCCTTTCAGAGGTGTGAAGTCCTTTACATATGTATTACCAAACATTTCCACATGCTTCAACATATGCAGGTTATGGAATATATGGTTAATATAGACCACACCAATAGATGATTAGTGGACGCTGTCTCTTTCACTTCACTGCCCTGCACAGCTCAGGGAGCGGGGTCAACAACACTGGCTAATGTTATAGCTCCAGGGGGTAAGTACCAGCAATTACTTGCACAGTTCCCAGCACTCACAGAGGGTCCCGACTTTTTCGGCTACAGTAACGAAACATGGGTTGAACATTTCATAACTACTAAAGGCCCGCCAGTGTTCACATGACCTCAGCGCCTGGACGCAGCTAAACTGGCCAGCTGTGGAGGAATAAGATCAGACGAGATGCAACGAGCTGGAAGGTTGCAGTTTTATTTTCTTCCAACATAATGAGATGCACTTTGTAGCTCTGTGCGCTACTGTGCTCTACTGTGCTCTTGAGACATGTCACCCAAGCTCTTTTAAGCAGTGATACAGGAAGAGAGAATGCATGGCACATTAGCATCACAGTCAATACACATGATTAGCATGACATTGGATGGCTCGAGGACACATGCATACAGTCCCGTCTGACTGCCTCCTGTGGCTCTTTGTCCGTCTGTGCATTGTCCTCTGTATGCTAATTGTCTTCCGTTTCCTCCAGCCCTGCTGAGTGTGAATAAGAGTTAATCTGCATTGTGCTGGGTCACCACAGAGCTCCCCCCAGAACGCTCAGAAGGGGCTGTGACACCCCCCCCCCCCCCGTCGTTTGGGCTCCAGCTCCGGTTCCAGCACGTTGAACGGCCGTGGATCGTGGGCACATGGGGCCGGTGTGCTTCATGCGTAATGGAACAAGACGGCAATCGGCCGGCTTTAGGGGGTGAGGTGCGGGAAGAGTGCCGTGGAGGAGGAGGAGGAGGTGGGTGGGGGTAAGTGAGTGCCGGCCCGGGACGTCAAAGGTGTCTGGGCCGTGCAAAAATTGCGTGTGGATCCGCGATGGTGAGGAACTTTCCCGGTAAACCTGGCGGTGATCCACAGCGACTGTGAAAAAAAAAAATTAAGTCTCTGACTCCTCTCGCGGCTCGGTCCCGCAAGGATGTGGGGAAGGCAATGGCCAAATTCCCAGAGGATGCGTAGCGGCTGTGAAACAACTGCAGCTGTGTGAGGGACTTGGCGGTTTGGCTTTCGGTGCAGACACAGCCCTAAAGTCATTGGGGACAGCAATCGGCTAGGCTCCCGTTGTGCGCCATGGCTGAAAAACCCATACAAAGTCCTGTGTGCGGGCTGCATGTCTGCTTCAGGTGTGTGAGCAGCCCTGAAGGTTCCAAGGAAGGCGATCAGCCGTGTTTCTCGGGCATGTGCAGCGGCGGAGGATGCTGTATCAGTCTGTGGAGCCGGTTTGTCCCTGTGCATGGCGCGCGTTTGGCGCAGTGACCACACAGCTAGCAGTTGCACTGTCCTCGTAATCCTGCAGTGTGCGTGGGGGGCTTCTGTGTGCGGGAGGTCCGCTGTCACGAGCTGAGTCAGGGTCGGGGACCTTGGTGGCAATCAACGCAGACAGCGTTGATGATTTCCCCATTCAGGCTGCTTCCTTCGTTTCACTCGTGTCACCGTTCATGGTGCGTGCCGGTCCCAGCGCTGCCCGCAAAGGGGAGCGTGCTCCGGTGAGGATGAAGAGGTTGCAGGCGTTCTCTGGTCCTCTGGGATCCACAGCGCGGTGAGAGGGAGCAGACGGTCATTTTCTCTCGTCAGGTCACCAGTGTGGAGGGAAAGATCAGGCGAGGGGCGCACCATGACACGTCGGGTCACCAGTGTGGAGGAATAAGATCAGGCGAGATGCGACGAGCTGGAAGGTTGCAGAGTTTTATTTTCTTCCAACATAATGAGACACACATCGTAGCTCCGAGAACTACTGTGCTCTACTGTGCTCTTGAGACATGTCACCCAAGCTCTTTTATGCAGTGATACAGAAAGAGAGAATGCATGGCACATTAGCATCACAGTCAATACACATGATTAGCATGACATTGGTTGGCTCGAGGACACATGCATACAGTCCCGTCTGACTGCCTCCTGTGGCTTTTTGTCCGTCTGTGCATTGTCCTCTGTATGCTATTTGTCTTCTGTTTCCTCCAGCCCCGTTGAGTGGGAATAAGAGTCAGTCTGCATTGTGCTGGGTCACCACACAGCGCACACGAGGGGTTTGCCAACTTAAAGCGGTTGGGCATCGTCCGGCACACCAACAGCCCGTGGGCATCCCCGCTGCACATGGTGCCTAAGGCCAACAGATCGTGGCGACCGTGCAGCGATTTCCAGCATTTGAACAACACCACGGAACACAATCGGTATCCTATCCCGCACATCCAGAATTTTTCCGTGCACCTGGCCGGGGCACATGTTCTTTCCAAAGTGGCTGTGGTCCACGGTTACCACCAGGTCCCAGTGCACGCGGAAGATGTTTCGAAAACAGCAGTGATAACTCCTTTTGGCCTTTTTGAGTTTTTACACATGCCGTTCGGATTAAAAGGTGCAGTGCAGACGTTCCAGAGAATGATGGACGTAGTGCTTCGTGACTTGTCCTTCGTTTTTGTCTACTTAGATAACATTCTGGTAGCTAGCACATCCGAGGAGGAGCACATCGCCCATCTCAAGATGGTTTTCCAAAGGTTGGAAGCGCATGGCCTTATAGTGAACTTGGCGAAGTGCCAGTTCAGTGGGTCAGTAATTGATTTTTTGAGCTACGGCATTTCGCCGGAGGGCGCTATTCCGATACCAGATAAAGCGCGCCGTGTCGGACTTTCCGCGTTCGCAGACCGTGAGGGCCCTACTGGAGTTTTTGACAATGGTCAATTTTTATAACCATTTCCTTCCCCAGGCAGCCCAGCTGATGCAGCCGTTGTATGCCACGCATTTAAAAAAAAGAGGCCCGTGGAAACTATCGACTGGACTCCCGAGCAAGTCCAGGCTTTCACAAATGCCAAAACAGCACTTGGGGAGGCCGTGTTGCTAGCCCACCCGGATCCATCGGCACGGATAGCGCTCACTACGGACGCATCTGATGTTGCCATAGGGGCAGTGGTGGAGCAGTACGTCTCTGGTTCATGGCAGCCGCTCGCACTTTTCAGTTGTACTTTGCACGACAACGAACGCAAATACAGCACGTTCGACAGAATTGTTGGCTCTACACCTGGTGACACGCCATTTCCAGTTTTGGCTGGAGGGGCGTGAGTTCACTGTGTTCGTGGACCATAAGCCACTGACGTACGCGACATTGAAGGTCTCGGAACCGTGGTCGGCCCGGCAGTAACGGCATTTGGCTGGGATCTCAGAGTTTACGACCGACATTGAACACTTTGCCAGTAAGCTCAACATTGTGACCGATTGCCTGTCACGTGCGTTAGTCTCACCAGTCTACTTAGGAATAGATTTCCCTGCCATGGCCACAGAGGAAGCCGGGGACGTGGACATTTGCACGCTCCAGTCGGCGCCTACTGGGTTAAGGCTGGGGAGTAGGGTGGTGCAAGAAGGGTGCCCTCCCTTGGGTTCCGAGCTCTTGGTGCCGCTGCATTTTTGAGTCAGCCCACTCCCTTTTGCATCCAGGCGTGCGCGCTTCGGTGAAGCTAGTGGGGGCGAAATTCGTCTGGCCGTGCTTGTGCATGTGAAAGAGTGGGCTGCAGCTTGCATCGCGTGCCAGCGGTCCAAAGTGCACAAGCACACCAGAGCCCCCCTCGAGCCGTTCCAAATCCTGGCTACAAGGTTCGACCACGTCCATGTGGATTTGGTGGGACCCCTCCCACAGTCACAAGGTTTCACGCACCTTTTGACAGTCGTGGACTGCTGCACGCTCTGGCCTGAAGTGGTTCCTCTGACTTCTACCACGTCCGTGGAAGTGGCTTACTTTCTTTGGTCAGCTTGGGTTGCACGTTTCAGATCCTCATCGGATATCACTTCCGACAGAGGTCCACAATTCATTTTGGAACTCTGGTCTGCGATGGCCCAGAGCCTGGGGGTCAAAATTCACCATACTACCGCGTACAACCCCCAGGCTAACAGCTTATGCAAGCGTTTTCATAGGTCGCTTAAGGCAGTGCTCAGAGCTTCACTTACGGATACAAATTGGGTCGACCGCCTTCCCTGGGTTCTTTTAGGGTTGTGCTCCACGCCTAAGGAGGATTTGGCAGCCTCCCCAGCAGAATTCGTTTTTTTCTCAGCCGCTGCGGATCCCCGGAGAGTTTTTACCAGAAAACCCCGTGCCCGGGGCCGATCCACCCATGCAATTTTTGTATAGTACAGAGACTTTTAATGTGCCGGGCCCAGCCCACCATTGTTTTCCCTGCACTTTCGTCCCCAAGAGTTTACAGAAGCCCAGTTTTGTTTTTGTCAGGCACAATGCGCACTGGACCCCGCTATGTCCACCGTACGACAGACCATTCAGGGTGTTGGAACCTGGGGTGAAGCATTTTGTGTTAGACTTTGGGGCCGTAGGGAGACCGTCTGCATCGATAGGCTGAAGCCCGCTTTTGTGTTGGCAGATGAGCAGGTGGTGTTGGCCCAAGCTCCCCAGTGCAGACGCCTGCCGTTGGGGGCTCTGTAAGTTGGTGTTCCCTCGGTAGGGACTGGCGCTCACGAAGCTAATGTGTTCCCCCCCGTACCTTTTTCCCTCCACAGACTGACGTGCCCTCCTGTACCCCCCCCCCCCCCACTACAGCCGCTATGGGCCCCGGCTCAAGCCCAAAGGACGGGGGGGTTAGTGCCCTTTTTGGATGTTCGGGCAGGGGGCTGTGTGGTGGTACGGGTGGGGGATTCTCCACCCAGAGACAGCAGCTGGGGGAAAGAGGGAAGAATGTGCTGAAGGAGGAAGTGTCACTGGGGGGTCTCAGACAGGACAGTAAGGACTATTCACTCCCCGGGGAGAGGAGGAACTGCCAGGACTGCTGGAGGAGGAAAGGGTGTGAGAATGTGGTACTGGCGTTATGTTAATGTGCCACGCACGTCTTTGATCCACACAGTGATTATGGTCGGGACTCCTGGGTCTTCATGCACGGAATTAAAGATTATAAGAGGAGGATACACAGAGACCCACCAGATTTTTCTGTACTGAATGTTGGAGAAGGAATAAAGTTTGTGTGTTGCCTCAGCTGGTTGCCTCGCCTGCTCCTTTTCTCCACCGGCCAACCAAAATTACCCAGAAAGCACAGCGATGACTCATCCAAAAGGTCAGAAAAGACCACACAGCAACATCCAAAGAACTGCAGGCCTCCCTTGCCTCAGTTAAAGCCAGTGTTCATGACTCCACCATAAACTGGGCAAAAATGGCCTGCAGGCAGAGTTCCAAGACAAAAAACACTGCTGAGCAAAAAGAACATAAAGGCTTGTCTCAGTTTTGCCAGAAAACATCTTGATGATCTCCAAGACTTTTGGGAAAATACTCTGTGGACTGATGAGACAAAAGTTGATCTTTTTGGAAGGTGTGTGTCCCATTACATCTAGCGTAAAAGTAACAGCATTTGAGAAAAAGAACATCATACCAACGGTAAAATATGGTGGTGGCGGTAGTGTGATGGTCTGAGGCTGTTTTACTGATTCAGGACTTGGAAGACTTGTTGTGGTAAATGGAACAATGAATTCTGCTGTCTACCAAAAAATCCTGAAGGAGAATGTCCGGCCATCTGTTCGTGACCTCAAGCTGAAGCGCACTTGGGTTCTGCAGCAGGACAATGATCCAAAACATACCAGCAAGTCCACCTCTGAATGGCTTAAGAAAAACAAAATGAAGACTTTGGAGTGGCCTAGTCAAAGTCCTGACCTGAATCCGATTGAGATGCTGTGGCATGACCTTAAAAAGGCGGTTCATGCTTGAAAACCCTCCAATGTGTCTGAATTACAACTGTGTAAAGATGAGTGGGCCAAAATTCCTCCACAGCACTGCAAAAGACTCACTGCCAGTTATCGCAAAGGCTTGATTGCAGTTGTTACTGCTAAGGGTGGCCCAACCAGTTATTAGGTTTAGGGGACAATCACTTTTTCACACAGGGCCATGTAGGTTTGGATTTTTCTTTTCCTTAATAGTAAACACCTTAATTTAAAAACTGCATTTTGTGTTTACTTGTGTTATCTTTGTCTAATATTTAAATTTGTTTGATCTGAAAAATTTAAGTGTGACAAACATACAAAAAAATGAGAAATCAGGAAAGGGGCAAACACTTTTTCACACCACTGTATATGTTCAAAAGAAAAATTATCAGTTTTCTTTTTATACTGCAGGCTATGAAAGAAGAGCCGAATAACAGGTGTAGGCTGTTTGTCTGAAACTTGTCCATATTCATTGGAGGGGGAAAGCTTACACTGTAGGACCTTGGGGAAGTCAGATTATTTAGCACCTCAGACAGAGACAGTGAATAAGCATGGGAGAACAATGCTCAGGGAGTTCCTGGGCATTGTTCCTGAGTTCCAGCATTATTGTTCCTGAGTTCCAGCATTTGGAAGTGGTGGCGTTCCATTTTATACTGAGCCCATTATTGTATGTTACTGTTGTTACAAGAGCGCCGAGTGTCTGCTGATCTGTATATACTTTTATTTATTTATTTATTTATTTATCTATTTTCTACTCATTTTAGTTTTGCTCTTAATATGAACCCTGAGTTTGAAATAAATGTTTGAATTTGAATTTGAATAGCAGGAAGGAATCAGTGACATAGGGGGTTGAAGGCAGTGTAATGTAAATGTCATGCTGTGTGATGAGAAACTTCCATGTAAATGTGTGAAGAGAGAGTTGGGTGAAAAGGAGAGCCCGTGTGGAAATGATTCAGTCCTTTCTGTGCTTGTGAGATGTGAGTGTGTAATAAATCGTCTGTCCATGAATCTGCCTCTTCATTTACACACTCCACACTGGTGACCCCAGACGAATTATGGAACACGAGGCAAGAACCCCGGAGCCGGCCCGGTCGGGAAGCCCCTGCGACGCAGCAGCCATCCCACAGACGGCCCGGACTGGAACCCCCAGCAACGCGTGCGTGGTTTCAGTCAAGCTACCGGACTTTTGGCAGCACAACCCGCGCTCTTGGTTCCACCAAACTGAGGCCCAGTTCGCCCTCCGGGGAGTAGCGGCAGACGACACCAAATTCTACCATGTGGTAGCAGCGCTGGACGCTCGCACAGCCCAGCAGGTAGCGAGCCTGCTCGATCAGCCTCCAGCCCGCAACAAATACGAGGCGCTCAAGGCTGCGCTGACCCGGCGCTACACGCTCTCGGAATGTGAGAGAGCAGAGAGGCTCCTGGGGCGGACCGAGTTAGGAAATAGTTCGGCCGTCGACCTGATGGAGAAGATGTTGGCGTTAATGGGCACGGACGACAGGCACTTTCTGTTTGCCCACCTTTTCCTCCGGAACCTTCCAACAGAGGCGAGAGTGGTTCTGCCCAATTTGCCGTTGCTGGCCGTGCGTGACTACCGTGCGCTAGCCCAGGAGGCAGACAGGATCATCCTCACCACCAGGGCGATCACAGTCAATGCAGCGGCGGCGGAGCCCAGTGAGACAACCAGAGAAGGCGAGGAGCCACCGACGGTAGCAGCAGCAGGGGCAAAGGAGCGCCAGAGAGACACGCTCTGCTTCTACCATTGCCGCTTCGGCGAGAACGCGCACAGATGTGCCCCACCGTGCCAGTTCAAGTGCTTGGGAAACGCCAAGGCCGGCAGTCGGTAGCAGCTGCGATCGCCGGTGAAGAGAACAAGCTGCTCTACGTGACGGACTCGCGCTCTGGGAGATGCTTCCTCGTCGACACCGGAGCACAGAAGAGCGTCATCCTGCCGACCTACGCTGACCGGCTGGCAGGACCTAGTGGCCCCAGACTTGTGGCAGTAAACGGCTCAGAGATTAAGACGTTCGGTGAGAGAACACTGGCCTTATCTCTACATGGCCACTCGTATGAGTGGACTTTTACCATAGCAGCACTGTGTTGCCCGATCCTGGGCGTTGATTTTCTGTGTGCGCATGGTTTACTTGTGGATGTTGCTAACAGGCGCCTGGTTAATGCACTGTCCTTTGAATCTCTCCCCTGTATAGCTCAAGGGACCCGGCCAACAGCACAAGCCAACGTCACAGCTCCAGGCGGTAAGTTCCACGCACTGCTCACTCAGTTCCCAGCACTCACGGTCCCGATGTTTTCGGCGGCCATCGCTAAACACGGGGTGGAGCACTCTATAACCACCACCGGGCCGCCCGTTTTCGCACGACCTCGGCGCTTGGACGCAGCTAAACTGGCCATAGCGCTCAAGGAGTTTGCCAACCTGGAAAGGTTGGGCATCATCAGGCATTCGAACAGCCCATGGGCATCCCCGCTACACATGGTCCCTAAGGCTGAGGGATCGTGGCAACCGTGCAGCGATTTCCGCAGGTTGAACAACGCCACAGTACACGACCGCTACCCGATTCCCCACATACAGGATTTTTCCGTTCACCTCGCCGGAGCACGTATTTTTGCCAAAATAGACCTGGTCCGCGGTTACCACCAGGTCCCAGTGCGCGCGGAGGACGTACCCAAAACAGCGGTAATAACTCCGTTCGGTTTATTCGAGTTCCTGCGCATGCCATTCGGGTTAAAAGGCGCAGCACAGACGTTCCAGCGCATGATGGATGCAGTGCTGCGCGATCTCCCGTTCGTGTTCATCTACCTGGATGATATCCTGGTAGCCAGTGCGTCCGAAGACGAACACGAAACCCATCTCAGGACGGTTTTCCAGAGGTTGGAGGAGCACGGGTTAATAATCAACCCGGCGAAATGCCAGTTCGGCGTGACGGAGATTGATTTTTTGGGGCACCGCATCTCTCCGGAAGGAGCGATCCTGTTGCCTGACAAAGTGCACACCGTGGCGGATTTTCCCTGGCCTCAGACGGTCAGGGCGCTGCAAGAATTTTTGGGGATGGTGAACTTTTATAACCGTTTCCTTCCCCGCGCGGCGCAGTTCATGCAACCATTGTACGCCGTGCTCAAGAGACAGAAACCTACGGATGGGGTCGAATGGACCCCGGAGCGAGAGTGGGCGTTCTTGGAGGTTAAAGCAGCCCTGGCAAACGCCGCACTGCTGGTGCATCTGGACCTGGCGGCCCGGATAGTGCTCACCACCGATGCTTCAGACATGGCCATAGGGGCTGTCGTGGAGCAGCACGTCACTGGGGCTTGGCAGCCGCTCGCCTTTTTCAGCAGAACTTTGCGCGACAGCGAACGTAAATACAGCACGTTCGACAGGGAGTTGCTGGCCCTCCACCTGGCCATACGCCACTTCCAGTTCTGGCTGGAAGGGCGCAGCTTCACCGCATTCATGGACCACAAGCCACTAACGTTCGCGATGGCCAAGGTTTCAGAACTATGGTCGGGCCAGCAGCAGAGACAGCTGGCTGCAATCTCAGAGTTTACTACTGATATTCGGGTAAACTGAATGTGGTGGCGGACTGCCTCTCGCGCGCTGTGGTGGCCCCGGTCTACGTGGGGATAGATTACGCAGCCATGGCCGCGGAGCAAATTAGCGATGCAGACGTGCGCGTGCTCCAGTCTGGACCAACAGGGTTAAGGCTGGAGAACAAGGTGCTGCAAGATGGCATGCCCCCCCTAATCTGCAATGTCTCCACGGGATGCCCACGTCCGGTAGTTCCGGTCGCGTGGCGCCACCGCGTGTTTGAGTCGGTTCACACTCTGGCGCACCCAGGAGTGCGCGCGTCAGTCAAAATGGTGGGAGAGAAGTTCGTGTGGCCGAGCCTACCCAAACAAGTAAAAGACTGGGCTGCAGCCTGCGTGGCGTGCCAACAAGCCAAGGTACACAGACACACAAAGGCTCCCTTGGAGCCGTTTCGGGTACCGGCTAAGAGGTTTGACCATATTCACGTGGACCTCGTGGGCCCCCTCCCGCCATCACAGGGGTGCACGCACCACACCACGCACTGGCCAGAAGCAGTCCCGCTGGCGGCAACCACGTCCGCAGACGTAGCACATGCTTTTTTAACAGCATGGGTGGTGCGTTTTGGAGTCCCATCGGATATTACGTCCGAGAGGGGCCCTCAATTTGTTTCCGACCTCTGGTCCGTGATGGCCCGCAGCCTGGGTGTTGCAATTCATCGCGCAACTGCGTACAACCCACAGGCCAATGGGTTATGCGAGCGTTTTAATAGATCACTGAAAGCAGCACTCAGGGCTTCACTGACGGATGCAAATTGGGTAGACAGGTTGCCGTGGGTTTTATTGGGAATTTCTGCCAGATAATCCCGCACCGGACAGCTGCCCGTCTCAGCTTTTGCAGCGTAGTGCAAACACAGGCACGCTGCCGGGCCCTGCCCACCACTGTTTTCCGTGTGCTTTTGTGCCTAAAACGTTGAAGAGCGCGGAGTTCGTGTTCGTCAGACATGACGCCCACTGCCCTCCATTGCGCCCACCCTACGATGGACCGTTCAGAGTGTTGGAAACAGGGGATAAGCATTTTTTGCTAGACTTGGGGGGTAGACAGGAGAAAATTGGCATAGACAGACTCAAACCCGCCTTTTTAGTGGCGGACGAGCAAGTGCTGTTGGCTAGGGCCCCTCGGCGTGGAAGACCCCCACGGAGAGCTCCCCAGGGAAACGATTCACCAGAGCAGCTACATGGACAGAGCAAAGTCCCCCCCCCCTCGCCACGGCTCACCCGCAGTCAGACACACTCCCAGCAGCCCCCCACCAGCACAGCAGCGCCACGGAGGCGGTAAACCCCAGTTACAGCAGATATGGGAGGAGACTGAAGCCAAAAGAGCTTGTGGACTAATGTTCTGTCTAAGATGCTGGAGGGGGTGGGGGGGTAGGACCTTGGGGAAGTCAGATTATTTAGCACCTCAGACAGAGACAGTGAAAAAGCATGGGAGAACAATGCCCAGGGAGTTCCTGGGCATATAGCAGGAAGGAGTCAGTGACATAGGGGGTTGAAGGCAGTGTAATGTAAATGTCATGCTGTGTGATGAGAAACTTCCATGTAAATGTGTGAAGAGAGAGTTGGGTGAAAAGGAGAGCCCGTGTGGAAATGATTCAGTCCTTTCTGTGCTTGTGAGATGTGAGTGTGTAATAAATCGTCTGTCCATGAATCTGCCTCTTCATTTACACACTCCACAACACAAGAAATAAAAAGCTGTGGAGGAGGGAATCAGATGAGGCAATGAGCTGCCAACACAGAACTTTATTCTTCTCCAACAGATACAGATTACCCTGGGTCTCAAGGCAACCACTTTTATTCCTGCCGTTGGGACCCAGGGTGTACAACATTAACAGACGCGACACAAGGCATGTATACACATCAACACACAATACACAGAGCATGACTTATTACCATACGTGCCCAAGCGACTTCAGGTGTGAACCCTGTCACAGCGGGGGCAAAGGCACCTCTTAAGACCCCTAGCGCTACGGCGCCCTTCGTTGTCTCTGCTCCTCTCTTCACTATTTCCATTTCTCACCTCCCTCTTCCCCCCAACCTCAAACCCTGGGTGGAGTGCCACCTGTTATCATGTCACCACACAGCCCCCCCCCCCGAACACCCAGAAAGGGCCCTATCCCTCTAGTCCTTTGGGCTTGATTAAGCACCCGTAGCAGCTGTAGCGGGGAACTGCCAGTCCAGTCAAAAGTGCCTTCCTGACGAAGTGTGTGGGAGGAAACGTTGGTCTGTGGAGGGGGAGAGAGTGGGGAGGGGACACAGTTTCTGCCGGGGGAATACCAACCTGCAGACGCCCAGGTTGCTATTCCTGGACCAACTGGTGGGGCGCAGACGCTGTCTGCACCGGGGAGCTTGGGCCAGCACCACCTGTTCGTCTGCCAACACATAAGCGGACTTAAGCTTGTCAATGCAGACGGTTTCCTTACACCCCCCGTGTCTAACACAAAGTGTTTTGCCCCTGTTTCCAGCACTCTGAACGGGCCATCATATGGTGGATGCAGTGGGGTTCTGTGTGCATCGTGCCTGACAAAAACAAATTTGGTGTTCTGCAAGCTCTTTGGAACAAAGGTGTGGGGAAAACAATGGTGCACCGGGCCCAACACGTTGGCAGCCCCTGTAGAAAAATTGCGTGGGCGGATCGGTCCTGGGCACAGGGATCTCCAGTAAAAATTCCCCGGGGATCAGCAACGGCTGAGAAAAAACGAGCTCTGCAGGGGAAGGTGTCAAATCTTCCTTAGGCGCGGAGGACCCAAGGCAGGCGGTCAACCCAATTTGCATCAATGAGCGAGGCTCTGAGCACTGCTTTAAGCGACCTGTAAAAATGGCTCGAGGGGGGCTTTGGTGTGCTTGTGCACCTTAACCCGCTGGCATGCGATGCACGCTGAAGCCCATTCTTTCACATCCCTGCGTAGGTGAGGCCAGACAAATTTTACCCCCATCAGTTGAACTGAGGCGTGCACGCCGGGATGTGAAAGGGAGTGGACGGATTCAAAAGTACAGCAGCGCCAAGAGCTTGTAACCCGGTGGAGACATCACAGAGCAAGGGGGGGCACCCTTCTTGCACCACCCTGCTCTCCAGTTTTAATCCAGTAGCCACAGACTGGAGCGTGCAAATGTCTGCGTCCCCGGTTTGGTCGGCAGCCATGGCGGGGAAATCTATCCCCATGTAGACCGGGGACAATAACGCGTGAAAAGCAATCAGTCACGACATCAATCTTACCAGCTATGTGTTGGATGTCAGTAGTGAATTCTGAGATCGCGGCCAAGTGCTGTTACTGCCGAGCCAACCACAGTTCCGAAATTTTGGACAAAGCATACGTTAGTGGTTTGTGATCCACAAACACGGTGAACTCGCGACCCTTGAGCCAGAACTGAAAATGGTGCATAGCCAGGTGGAGAGCCAACAACTCCTGGTCAAACATGCTGTATTTGCACTCATTGTCGCACAAGATACAGCTGAAAAATGCAAGTGGCTGACACGAACCGGAGATATACTGCTCCACTACTGCCCCTTTTGCGACGTCAGACGCGTCTGTGGTGAGTGCTATCCGCACTGATGGGGTTTGGTGGGCCAGCAAAGCTGCATTAGTGAGAGCTGTTTTGGCATTTGTGAAAGCTTGGACCCACTTGGGGATCCAGTCAATGCTTTCCGCAGGCTTCTTTTTTTTTAGCGCACTGTACAGTGGTTGCAGCAGCTGGGCTGCCTGGGGGAGGAAATGGTTGTAAAAGTTGACCATTCCCAAAAATTCCTGTAGTGCCCTCACAGTCTGTGGATGCAGAAAATCTGACACCGTGCGTACTTTAACCGGCAGCGGAATCACGCCCTCCGGCGAGATGCAGTGGCCCAAAAAATCAATGACCGGCAGCCCGAACTGGCACTTTGCTGGGTTAGCGATCAGCCCGTGCGCTTCCAACCATTGGAAGATCTGTTTGAGATGGGCGAGGTGCTCCTCCTCTGATGCACTAGCCACCAAAATGTCGTCCAAGTAGACAAAAATGAACAGCAAGTCACGGAGCACCGTGCCCATCATTCTTTGAAAAGTTTGCCCTGCGCCCTTTAACCCAAACAGCATGCATAAAAACTCGAAGAGACCAAAAGGAGTTATTATTGCCGTTTTGTGAACATTCTCTGTGTGCACCAGGAACTGGTGGTAAACCACAGAACAAGTCCACTTTTGAAAAATGCATGTCCCGGCCAGGTGCATGGAAACTTCCTGGATGTGCGGGATGGGATACCAGTCATGTTTCGTGGCATTGTTCAAGCACAGGAAATCGCCGCACAGCCGCCACAACCCATCGGCCTTAGGCACCATGTGCAGCGGAGATGCCCAAGAACTGTTGGAGCACCTAGCGATGCCTAATCGCTCTAGGTTAGCAAACTCCTCGCGCGCGCTGGCTAGTTTTACCGCGTCCAGGCGGCAAGGGTGCATGAGCACAGGTGGACCTTTCGTTGTGATAAAAGGCTCGACCCCGTGTTTGGTTACTGCAGATGAAAAGGTGGGAACCGTGAGTGCTGGGAACTCGGATAGCAAATGCTGGTACTTACCCCCTGGAGCTAGAACAAAGCGTGTGTTGGTGGCCCAACTCTCCGAGCTATGCAGGGCAAGGAGGAAAAGGAAACAGCATCCACTAAACATCTGTTGGCAACATCGACTAACAGTCCGTAAGCACACAGAAAATCAGCCCCTAAGATGGGATCCGAACATGCAGCTACCACAAAGTCCCACTGGTAATTGCGTCCATGCAAGAAAACAGTCACCGACCTTTCCCCGAACGTCTGGATGTGGGATCCATTGGCGGCCGTAGGGCCGGGCTGCTGCCTTTTGCCACTCAGTCCACTCTGACTGGCAAAATGAGGCTCTTGCTCTTCTAGGAGCCGGAGTCCACCAGAAAACATCTCCCCGAGCGTGTGTCCATGATGAAGAGCAGCTTCCCCCTGTGCCGTTTCCCAGCTTCTTGAAGTGGCACGGCAGCAGACAACGTTGCGCTTCTGAAACAGAGCGTCCCATTCCTGTGTCTCCTGGCGGTTGTCCCTGCCACTACCATCGGCTCTTTGACCTCGCTGGATTCCTTCAAAGATCCCGGTGTCACTGCGTACATGCTGAGAGCCTTGGTTGCCAGGATGATGTGATCTGCCTCTTGTGCCACGGCGTGGTAGTTCCTGGTCGCCGGCAGCAGTAAATTAGCGAGGATTGGACTTCCGGTTATGGCTGCCACATGAGAAGGACACGTCTCACTCTGCTCTGCTCCTGGAGAAAAAAAATCGGCAAATAACTCTCTCATTTGGGACAGAACGTATCCCAGCGTTTGGGCGAGGATATGTCGGTGAAGCCTAAGGCTGGAAAACCAGGTAGAGGAAAAAGCGAGCCGCCGAAACAGTCCAAATTAACGGACTTTCAGGTCTGTGACGCAACAGATAAAGCTCCATATATGGCGGAGGACGCTAACAGCGGTGCGGTATCTGCGGGAAATGACACAGGTGCGGTGCTGGCTGCCATGAATTCAATGAGAGCGGACTTTTCCTCTAGATTTGATGGGATTATGGCAGCGTTGGAAGGAATGAGAAAGGAATTGGGTGACTGTGTAGAACGAATGGCGCAGGTGGAGCTTCGTGTCTCTAGTGCTGAAGATGACATCACTTGTCTTCAATTAAAGGTGCGCACTTTGGAAAAAAAAAATAAATGTCTGGAAGATAATATCCTGGATTTGGAGTCCCGGTCGAGACGGAACAACTTGAGGCTGGTGGGTCTACCGGAGGAATCCGAAGGTCGGGACTCATGTTCCTTTCTGGAAAAGTGGATTCCAGAGGCGCTGGGCAGCGCAGAGCTGCAATCAGCAGTGGTTCTGGAAAGCGCACACCGTATTGGCCCACGGAGAGATAAGGGACCACCGAGGACCCTAATTATGAAGTTTCTCAGCAACAGAGACAGGATGAAGACCTTCAACGCTGCACGAGCTAAAGGAGAGGTTAAACACCAGGACCAGCAGGTGTGGTTCTACCCAGATTTGGCCACAGGAATCCAACAATTGAGGAAGCAGTTTGATCCCGTATGTAAGGAGCTGCGCAACCTTGGGATTCGTCATGGTGTAATCTATCCTGCGAGACTGTTGACCACGTATGGGGGCAGAACCCACATCTTCAAGACCCCAGAGGAGGCGCAGGAGTTCATCAAGAAGATCCAAGAAGAGACTGGTGGGAGCTAAGCATGAACAAAATATAAGGCAGAATATTTAAGCATTTGCACAGGCATCTGACTGACTTGAAGCAAATAGCAAGTTTACAAAATATAGATTGTATTATATATTAAAAAAAAAAAAACTATGATGTACAAAGTTGCTAAAATTTTGGAGTTAAGTTGGAAAACTACAGAGGAGAGTTAATGTTACGTCATTAAAAGCAGTAGAGTTAGGGTGATTGGGAGGATGAAGAAGGAGTGGCTTTGGCTGTTCCCCGTGGGTGTGGAGCGGTCGATAGCTATATCGGGAGACGGAATTTTTCTTTTGATTTTGGGGGGTTTGCCACAAATGTGGGAAGGGGGAATTTGTTTGTGTGTAGTTTGTAGGATGAATGTTCAACCACTCATTTTTTTTGCCTCTCTGTTTGAGCATGTTTACACTGCAAGGTAATCCCAAACTCCCTATTGATCATAAACCAAAGCGTTAATCTTAATTTAACTTCATGGAATTGCAGAGGTCTACAAAATTTAAAAAAACTTAAACAAGTTATGAATAAAATAAAAGACATGGGTTCAAAAATTGTGTTTTTACAAGAAACTCATCTAATAGAGGAGGATGTAAAAAGATTTAGGAGTAGATGGCAAGGAAGTGTTTTCACCTCATCATTTTCATCCCGAGCCAGGGGAGTTATGACTCTCATACATAAATCAGTCCCTTTTCAAGTGAAAAATGTAATTGGAGACACATTTGGAAGATATGTAATCATTCAAGGATTTTTGCTATTAGAAAATATAAATTTGGTGAACTTATATGGTCCCAATATAGATGATCAAAAGTTCTTTGCTAATTTATTTCTTATCTTATCATCACTTACAGGGCAACATATAATAGCAGGGGATTTTAATTGTACATTGAATCCCGGTATAGATAGATCAACAGGACTGGACTGTACGCACAATGGATGTAGGATGACCATTAATCATTTTATGAAAGAATTGAGATTGCTAGATATATGGAGAGAAATGAAACCACAAGTTAAAGCCTACTCTTGTTATTCCAGTACCTACAAGACATTCTCACGTATTGATTATTTTTTGATTTCCACAGAATTAAGGTCCAAGATTCAAAACTGCTTTTATGATAACATCGTGATTTCTGATCATGCACCCTGCTGTCTAATATATGTAGATAAGAAATTGACAAAGGAATCAGGTAGATGGCAATTTCAGCATAAATGGCTTCAGGATGAGGAATTTGTCAAGTACATAGAAAAACAGATAGATGAGTTCTTTGACATCAATACTACACAAACATCAGCATGTGTAAAGTGGGAGGCTTTCAAAGCTTTTATTAGGGGACATATTATTAGTTATACAGGTTCAAAATCTAAGAAGACTCAAGAGGAGAGAGCCCAGTTGGAACATAAAATAAAAAGTCTTCGGGAAAAAGTGTATGCAGGAAGTGATCCAAGGTTGGAGAACGAATTACTGATTTTGAGAGCTGAATATGACAAAAAATCAGCGAATAGAGCTGCCTCGAGTCTTCTAAGATTGAAACAATCTTTTTATGAACAAGGTGAAAAATCAGGAAAATTATTGGCATGGCAATTAGAATTTAAAACACCAATTACCAGTATTATAAGTAACGGACAGGTAGTTATAGATCCTTTAGAAATTAACAGAGCCTTTAGAGATTACTATGAAAAATTATATGATACCAAAAATGAATCTGATTTAACAAAACTAAATGGGTTTTTGAACGAACTATCTATACCGTGTATTCCAAATGAAAACAGGGAGATATTGGAGTCTAAAATTAGTCAAGAAGAAGTTGGGCTAGCCATTGATAATATGAAATCAGGAAAAAGTGCAGGACCAGATGGTCTTCCAGTTGACCTTTATAAAAAATTTAAGAATAAATTAATAAAACCTTTTTTGGAAATGGTTTTAGAAGCATTTCAAAATAGTAATTTACCATCATACATGAATAATGCCTTAATTATACTGTTGCCAAAACCAGGTAAGCCCTCTAATAAATGTGAAAATATGAGACCAATAAGCCTATTAAACGCCGACCTTAAGATAATCTGTAAAATTTTAGCAAGACGAATACAAGAAATTTTACCAAATATTATTAATCGAGATCAGAATGGCTTTATAAAGGGAAGACAAGGCTTCCATAATGTAAGAAGACTATTTAATATTATTTATTCTAATAAAGAAGCACCGGATACAGCTCTCCTATCACTGGACGCCAAAAAGGCCTTTGATAGAGTCGAATGGCCCTTTCTTTTTGAAGTCTTACAAAGGTTTGGACTTGGAAATAATTTCATAAAATGGGTTCTGATAATATACAATAATGCTACAGCAGAAATCCTAACAAATAACAATATTTCAAAATCAATAAAAATCAATAGAGGATGTCGACAAGGCTGTCCACTTTCACCTTTACTGTTTACTATGGCAATTGAACCTTTAGCGATGGCGATACGTTTACATTCACAAATATATGGAATTAAAGTTGGACCAACAGAACATAAAATCTCCCTGTACGCCGATGACATAATTTTGTTTATGTCGAATCTAAAAAAATCAATTCCGACCTTGTTGAATTTAATAAAGAATTTCGGGGAAATATCAGGATATAAAATAAATAAAACTAAATCTTCAATATTAATGCTAAATGAGACCCAGAGAAATTACCCAGCCCCTGAGATAAGATAAGATAAGATAAGATAAGATAAGCCTTTATTAGTCCCACAATGGGGAAATTCCAGGATTGCAACAGCATAGGGACAGCAACAATCAGAAGGCAAAAAAAAACAACATCTAGTAAACATATGTCCATATTACTATAAATGTATATATATATAGACACACAGTGCAGAGCATTATGGCTGGTGAATGTGCAGCAGAAAGTCTAAGCTCTCTCTCCGCGGATGCAGCGGGCCAGCTGGAAGTCTTTGGGCATGATGGTGACCCCCTTAGCGAAGAAGAGACCACCAGGTGGGTCTCGCTGGTCTCCTGCAGAGCCATGACGGCGAAGCTCAGGAAACGAAGGACGGTCTTGAAGTCCTGAGCGATCTCCCTCACCAGGCGCTGGACGGGCAGCTTACGGATGAGCAGCTCCGTGGATTTCTGGTAGCGACGGATCTCTCTCAGAGCCACGGGCCTGTGACGGCGAGGCCTCTTCACTCTGCCGGTGGCCAGAGCGCCTCTCCGAGCAGCCCTGAGGCTAGCTGTCTCCTGGGGGGCTTCTTCCTCCAGTAGATTTTACGGGCGGTCTGCTTGGTTCTTGCCATCGCTCTTTATTATTCTGTCTTATATTTCTTTCACGCCGCCTAAACTCCAGCCCGGCACCCGCTTCGTTTTCGCTACAGCTCCCGGTATGTCGAGTTTCCCATTAGCACCGGGCGGCGGCCAAGTGCTAGCTAGCACTAGCTCCTCCCCGCTGTAACGTCTCCCGCTGCAAACCGTGGCTCCGTCCGCCGACCCGGGAGACCCCCGGGGCGATCCGTGCGTCCGTGATATATATACAGAGTGAAAGGTGTAGAAAGAAGAAGGAAGATTAAAAAAAAAAGGCTGTTGCAACAGGCAGCCGACTCGTGTGGCGCCGCCGGTCCGGCGGAACCGGAACCGAATGAGGTAAATCAATTCAACGTTGTAAATCAGTTTAAATATTTAGGAATCCAAATTGTGCCTAAGCTAGAATCAGTCGCCAGTGTCAACTATGAAGCCTTAAAGGCCAAATGTCACGTACTTTTTTTTTCTAAATGACAACGAATTTAGATAAAATACACATAGCTTAAACCAAATATTCATACCGGAGACCATATCACCCACCTGTATTTACATAATTGCACAAAATACACCAGGTGAAGGCCCCACCTTGCTTGCTGGCTTGTGACAGCCAGTCCAGACCACGCCCATATTTTTGACATCACCAGTTGTACCCTGGCTGCCCTGCCTATCCACATTCACACTTATCAACATTGGACAATCATGACGGAAAGTGACAGCGATTGTGAACAAATTTCGTTTAGTTTTGTCTTTTTTTTTTGTCAGTGGTTCAGACAGTGACAGAGGTATAGAACCTTACCGGTTCGAGCCGTCCGAGACGGAATCAGATGCTTTGTCTGATGACAACAGTTCCAACGATGACCAGAGAGCAGAACCAGTGGAAAATGTCATTGAACTGGACATTAATCGCCTCCAGAATTGCGAAGCCGGAGGGGGTCTGTCGAGGGCGCCCCATAAATATTGATTTTTCGGAAGCCATTATTATTGCAGTGGAGAAGAGCCGCTGCTGTCAAGAAATTGACCAGATCAATATGAAAATGGAGGCGCATACCTGTCAAGGGAGACGTTTTCGCCGTATTTTGGTGCCAAGCGCGACTGTGGGGGACGACGCAGTGGTTTGGGACACTTTTCTGGGAAATGTTTTAAATGTAGTTCGTGTTGTTATTGTCAAATATTTTAAGGAAAATACGGGGGAAATGCAATTTTAGCAAAAACGGGCGTATTGCCATTTCTGTACGCCCAAAAGAAAAAATATACTGGAAAAAAAAACTGAGTGTCTTGAGGAGCAGTCCTGTGTGTGATCACTCACAGCTGAGGCGGGCTGATCGCTCAGCGGGAGCAATTCTCACTACCATGAGAAGTAATTAGGACAATGGTTTAACACGTTGAGCTGTGCAGCGGTTGCGGAACAGACAGAGATCCCAGAGAGGTGTCCCTTGTTGCTCCGCCGTTGCTTATAGCCGCTTTTTACGGTGTTGAAGTACGGCGAAAACGTCTCACTTGACAGGTAAGAAAACATTTCCCAGAGAAGTGTCCCTTATTACCCAGCTGTCCCTGATAGTCCCGTTTTAAGGTATGGGTGAAATATCCAATTTTTTCTTTCTTGTTGTTCACTTCAACCTTCCAGTCTCCATATAAACAATCAATTGAAATACCCCAAGCATCAAACTAGGGTACAATCGATTTCGTCCCTTCCGCCTTCTTCCCCAGGCGATTCCAGGGGCCGTGTCAGGCCAAGCGCGGCAGTTTTAAATTAACGAATATTCCGTTGTTACTGAAGCATATGCACCAAGACCCGAACGGATCGGTTCCCTTTTATATCTAGTTTCAAGATATTTAAAGTACCCTGTTACGTGACATTTGGCCTTTCATGACAGATATCAATGAGTTAATTCAGAGATGGATGTCACTACCAATGTCGATGATCGGGAGAATCAATATACTGTACTTAAAAGTAATATTTTACCTAAAATACTTTATTTATTTCAATACATTCCCTTACCACCACCTTTAGATTTATTCTCAAGAATTAAAAAAAGTTAGTGGAATTTATATGGAACAACAGGAGGGCTAGATTACGTCTGTCTTTATTATATTTACCATTTGATCGTGGAGGTCTGAAATGTCCAAATTTTATGTTGTATTATTGGTCGGCACAACTGAGGTCTATGACATATTATTTTTCATTAAATGATCTCCCTCACTGGACTGAAATGGAATCATACAATTTACCTTTACCTCTTCCCATATTCATATACTCAGATTCGGCAAAAAAATTACAAAAACAAGTTAAAAATCCATTTGTAAAGCATATGATCAAAATATGGTGTGAAGCTAAAAACTATTTAAAAGAACCACACTTATTGTCACAATTTAGCCCAATATGGGGTAATCAATATTTTAAACCAGGGAGAGCGGACGCTGTATTTAAAGTATGGAATTTAAAAGGGATTCAAAAGATTCAAGATTTATATTTGCCATGTGCAGATAACATAATGTCTTTTGAAGAGCTGAGGATCAAATTTAATCTTAATAGAACACATTTTTTTAAATATCTTCAACTTAGAAACTTTATTCGATCAAATCAAAATAAAGCTCTCACTCGACCTATTTATTCATCCTTGGAAAAAATGTTGATGAAAGATAGTAAAAGAAAGGGTATTATTTCAGAGTTTTATAACTCATTGACACTATCCTCAAGTGAAAACTCACAGAAAAGATTAAACTACTGGAAAGAAGATCTGCAAACTGAAATTTCAGAGGAACAATGGGAATTGGCTTGTACAGAAGCTCAAACCAAATCAATAAATGTACGTCTTAAATTGATACATTTTAAATGGTTAATGCGGATGTATGTTACACCGGAGGAGTTAAATAGATATAACAAAAATATACCAGATACGTGCACAAAATGCATGGAAAGTAAAGGAACCCTATTTCATTGTGTATGAGAATGTAGAATAATAAGAATGTTTTGGGAAGAGGTGAGGGTAACAATTGAAAAAATAATCTCAAAACAAATCATATTGAATCCTAAACTGTTTTTGTTGGGTCTGTACCCAGAAAAGCATAACTTTAATAAAAGTGAAAGAACATTCATAGACCTCAGTTTGCTTAATGCCAAAAAATGTATTGCACTACTGTGGAAAAAGACTCATAGACCAGATGTGACTCAGTGGTTAAGACAGATGTTAACAAACCTTCCATTAGAAAGAATAACATATATACTGAAATCAAAGGAAATTGTGTTTGAGAATATATGGAGACCTTTTATTGATTATGTAAAAAATTTAAACATAACTCTTGAAGAAGAAGGTGAATGATGTGTGTGGACCTTGTAAATTCCAAACTGGTGAACATAATATGTATACTTATGTAATGGATTGTCTAGACTAAACAGAGGAGCATTGTTGAAGACTTGATTTTGTTGGTGGTTGTGGGTGTTTTTAGTGCATTTTTTTTTGTAGTACTTTAGTGTTAGTGTTTGATTGTTTGTGTCATGTTTGTTAAAAAAAAAAAGGTTCAATAAAGATATTGTGGAAAAAAAAAAATTAGCGAGGATTGCCCACGCTGTAGCTGGTAGGTTCCTGAGGAAGAGGTGGGTGAACAGGAAGGATCCGTCGTCTTTACCCTTTAGTGCAAACATGCTCTCCGTAATGTCCACAGCCGATCTGTCACCTAACTCTGAGCGTGTGAGGAGTTTTTCTGCCCTCTCCCCATCCGAAAGGGTATAGCGTTGCAGCAGCATCTGCTTGAGAGCATCGTTTTTACCCTGGGTTGGTGGGTCTTGGAGCAGACTTGTGACTTGTTTTGTGGCGTGCGTCCAGCGCAGCTACCACATGATGGTATCTCGTGTCATCCGTAGAGATTCTGCGGAGGGCAAACTGGGCTTCCACATGCAAAAACCAAGTGGCCGGATTGTGGAGCCAAAATCCGGGAATGTGACCGTGACGCGCACGCAGTGGTGTGTGGCTCCTGCGGGAGTGTTTCAACGGAGGTACTCAGCTTGTTCTCGATTTCACATCTTAAGGTCACCAATGTAGAGGAGGAAATCAGATGAGGCAATGAGCTGATGACACAAAACTTTACTCTCCTCCAACAGATACAAACGGATTATCCTTGGTCTCAAGGCAACCACTTTTCTACTCTTTTTTCCCACCATTGGGACCCAGGGTGTGAAACATTAACATACGGGAACACAAGGCATGGACACACGTCAACATACAGTACACAGAGCATGACTTATTACCATACTTTCGCACCCCGGCAACTTCAGGTGTGAACCCTGTCACAGCAGGGGCAAAGGTACATCTTGTCTAGTCTAAGACCCCCTAGCACTACGGCGCCCTTCGTTGTCTCAGCTCCTCTCTTCACTATTACCATTTCTCACCTCCCTCTTCCCCCCAACCTCAAGCCCTGGGTGGAGTGCCACCTGTTATTGTATCACCACAAAGCAAATTTAGATGAAACATTAACTAGAAAAAAAAAAAGCCACAAATGTAATGTTAATATCTTCAGTTTTAACTTAAGACATGTATTGAACAATAAGTGTCTGATATTGGACATTCTTCTATAGTGAGCTTTCCGCTTACTCAAAACTGTTGATAGTACTGTACAAAAGTCTTCCTTTATAGTTTGTTTCTAATGTGCCAGCCCTTGTACTTTTAAAGGAGTCTTGAGCAATACTTTGCCAGGCTTTCTAAAGGTCTTTGAGGTTCGATGAAAGGACTAGCTGATACAATCCCTGATGTTTGTACCACTTCTGAGTCCGTGGGGAGTTGTTGAGAGATGGCTGCTATAAGGCTTCACCACTGGGCCACATCATCAGTTGGGTACCTCAGCATCACAGGGTGTTTCAGCCATTTATCACAAGACACCCTCCACTGAGGCAGGCCCACCACAGGTTGATCAAGTGTGGGTGTGTGTCCCGTGGTTTAGCTGTTTGCTTTAGAAGCCCAGATGGTATCACTCCTTTTACTTCCCAGCCAGCAACTGGTCCTCTCGGCAGTGTTGACCATCTCTTGATAGCCTATAGATCATAGCAAATGGTGATGTCCTCGACATCCTATATAATGAAAGTTTTTCCTTTCGATATTGGCTGCATTCTTACTCCTTATATGCCCGTCTCTAATGACAGGATGTTTTGGTGTGATGTCCATTGGTACTAATTCGGCAAACTCCTCCCACAGTTTTTAAGGTAATACTTTTTTCACACTGTTTGTACATGTATTAAAGCTGTATTACAAGGATTTTGATTTTGGGTCATTTTTATCAAAATTACAAGTTTTAAAATGTCAGTGCAGTTTCAATACAGGGTACATTGCCAAACTCCCACAGTTTTCAAGCTAGGACATTTTCATTTCACACAGTGTATATGTATTGAAGATGTGCATATTACCAAGATTTTTGTTTTGCATCATTTTTGTGAATATTACAGGTTTTGCAACTGTCATTTTTGGAATGAAATTTCAATAGAAGTCAAGGTTTGCTTTACTCCTACAGTTTTCAGGCTAGCACATTTTCATTTCACACAATGACCCCAGTTACATGGTCACAATAAACAGATGAATGGCAATAATCAGTTTTGTAGTGTTTACACGCAATGAATAAACTGATTATTGGAGGGTAAACCACTTGTATTAATGACCCTGGTTACATGGCCTTCATGGGATTAGTCTGTTTACATGGCCACTTATAATCAGATAACTCCAGAAAAATTTATTTGTGTACATGTAAACATCTTTATACATGTACTGATAGAGGGGGTTAATTTTGTCTAAAGTCCACTTTGAATTCGAGACTGTTTGCTTGAACTCCTTCCAACTACATGGTTAGTAGTTTTATTACGGATGAAAGATGCAGATAAAGAAACCACTGGAATGGGAAAAAAAATATTTACAGTGGCTATAGTCTACACACCCCTATTCAAATGCCAGGGTTTTGCGATGTAAAAAAATGAGACCAAGATAAATCATTTCAAAATGTTTTCCACCATTAATGTGACCTATAATCTGTACAACCCAACTGAAAAACAAACTTTTAAGGGGGAAAAAAAAACAACGAAACTTACAATAACCTGGTTGCATAAATATGCACACCCTGTTATAACTGGGGATGGGGCTGTGTTCAGAATTAACCAATCACATTCAAACTCGTGTTAAATGGGAGTCAGCACACACCTGCCACCATTTAAAGTGCCTCTGATTAACTCCAACTAAAGTTCAGCTGTTCTAGTAGGCTTTTCCTCACATTTTTGGAGTTACATCTTGCAGCACAAGCCATGGTCTGCAGAGAGCTTCCAAAGCATCAGGGGGATCTCATTGTTCAAAGGTATCAGTCAGGAGAAGGGTACAAAAGAATTTCCAAGGCATTAAATATACCATGGAACACAGTGAAGACAGTCATCATCAAGTGGAGAAAATATGGCACAACAGTAACATTACCAAGAACTGAACATCCCTCCAAAATTGATGGAAAGACAAGGAGAAAACTGGTCACCAAGGCTGCCAAGAGGCCAACAGCAACATTGAAGGAGCTGCAGGAATTTCTGGCAAGTACTGGCTGTTTAGTACATGTGACAACAATCTCCCATCTTCTTCATATGTCTGGGCCAAGGGTCTGCAACCTTTGCCAACCAAAGAGCCACTTTGCCCATCTCCGACAAATAGAAGTGGCTGAGGGCCGCAATGCAATTTGACCTTTAAAATAAAGATTATGCTGCTTATAAGGTTTTTTTTATATACATGGCTCTGAATATCATGTGTCATTAATGAATTCATACAACAGTGGGGAAAAAGGCTGTCAAGGTTTGTATATAGATTCATTCATGAAATAAAAGTATTACAAATATTTTACAAATTGTTTTGTGCTGAAAAGGCTATATCTGAATACCTGACCATATTTTTTGTATAGTTGTGTTGATTATCAGCACATTCATAAATTGTTTAAATCTGAAGAAAATCATCCATCTCGTACTTTCAACGATGATCACAGCTTTAGTTCCTGATATTTTAATAAATTAGAGACTACAGTTTTATTTAGAAGAAGCTACTTTTCATCCTTTTTGTGTTTCCTCATTGTAATGATGGATTTTATTGTGAAGTGCTGTGCGATGATGCCACCTTCTGGGTGCACCATCATACCGCCCTGTAAATAGGGGCGTCCACCATTTGGGGCTCCTCTTGCCCGGATGACCCCACACAGTGTAGCACCTGCTGTTCTGCAACCAGTCATATAATAAAGTACTGTTCCAGTGCAACGTGCCGTCCGTCTCCTTTTGTGCCATGTTTGTTAACATTTGGTAACTGAGGATTTAACACATGAAGGCACGCGTAACACCACTGCAGCCTTTCCTGGAGCTTTCCAGGGAACCAATGGTCCCATGGCCCCGCTGGTTTGAGGCTTTTGAAAATTACATCACTGCACTAGACCTAGGGAAGCTGGATAAGGTGAGAATGCGAGCACTGCTTGTCCACAACCTCGGCATCGAAGGCCAGAGGAGTCTATGGACGCGCGGTGTGACGGACTGGTATGAGGACGCCGTGGAGCTAATGGCTAACCACTTCACCATTCCGGACAGCGGTATGGCAAATTCGGTTTCACCAGAGACGCTAGGGAGTCGGTGAGCCTATGCTGACCTAAGACAGTTAGTCAGTGTGTGCCATTTTGGGCCATTAGAGGATGAGATGGTGCGGGACCAATTGGCCGAGCACACGTGTAGTGCCGTGATACAGGCTAGGTTGCTAATGGCACTCAATGACTTAGCACTAGCTAGGGCAGTTGAGGTAGCTTTTCAGCTAGAGGCCATGGATAAGTTAGCGTTGGAGCTAAATTGGCGCCAGTCTCAGAAGACACCAGAAGGGACAACGTCGGTGAATGCAGTGGACTCGGAGGACGAAGGGAGCATGGCGGATGACTACAAGGTGTATGCAGTGAGCTGTAGGTCTGCTCTGAAGGACCCCGTCTACAGGGGCTGTGGGTCCCCGATGCACCAGAGTTATGCGCAAGCATGCATGGCAAGAGGGAAGTAGTGCAGCAAGTGTGGGCACATGAATCATTTCGCCAGAATGTGTTGGTGTTCAGCATCATGGAGCCCACCAAGTAGACCAGCCTGCCCACCTATGACGACCATCCACTTGGTAAGCGTTAAAGCCAATGGGCTTTCCTACTGCATGGTGGAATTGAACAGTGTAGCTTTGCCATGGCGGCAGTGTGGTCAGTGCTAAAATGGGCCACAGTAAAAAAAAGTTTTTCTCGCACCACAGGATCAGGAAGAACCCAGCACCACTGTATGGATATGGCAGTAGCAGACTGTGCAATGTCGGGACTGTGGAGTTGACTGCTCGCTTTAACACTGAAGGGGTGCACGACTTCTCATTCCAGGTAACAACACATGGCGACAACATTATGGGTTGTGAACGGCTCTACGGACTGGGTTTCGCCATTAAGGACAGTGCTGGATTTGACTGGTCTGGATGTGGGTGGTGGAGATCACTGCACCCGGTGGATGATGTCGTAGTGTGGGATGAGGTACCCGCTGGCGGTGCCGGAACCAAGGCACACATTTCTGACTCTCAGGAGGACAGCTGCCCAGTGGAGGAACCGGACAACTCCAGTGCCTACGCTTGGTCTGCTATTATGGGAGCGACTGAGTTAGGGAGCGGAGGGTTTGTTCCAACAAGTGTCACCAGGGAAGCATCAGACGTTTGCGGTGCTAAAGTCAAGCTTTGGACGACGATGGATGAGGGGTCCGCAGCAACAGCGGTGGCTGCTGTGCTGCCGCGGTGTTATGACTGCAGCACAGCTAACAGCTAACAGCTAATAGCTTAAACTATTAGGGCTAATGGAGGAAGTCTGAGAATTGAAATTAACAATTAAGGAAAAAGACAAAAAAATTGCAGAATTGGAGCGATGCATCAAGGATTTTGAACAATATTGTCGTATGGATGATCTAATTATAAGTGGAGTAGACGTTAAATATCAAACATATGCCAATGCTACAGCAGGAATGAGAAGTGAGGAGGCTCCCTTAAGTGAATCAGTCTCCTTGGAAAACAGGTGCTTCAGTTCCTTGAAAGCAGAAATATAAAGGTTGAAGTAAATGCAATTTCAGCCTGTCATACTTTACCCAGAAAAGATAATAAAACAAAGAAATCAACTGTGAAGCGCTTTGTGAACAGAAGGGTAAAGAATGACATACTGAGGCAGGCCAGAAAGCTACGGGGAACAGAAGTTTACCCAAATGAACATTTAACAAAAACTAACGCTGAAATAGCACGGCAAGCACGGATGCTGAAAAGACAAAATAAGATACAGGTAACATGGACAAGAAACTGTAGAGTTTGGATCAAACTAAATGGAACACCTGAGGAAGCAAATGCCGTAATAATCAGAGATCTTAATGACTTAAATAAATATAGATGAACACTGATTAAGAAAATTAAGAGACTATGATAATCCATATCCACACACACGGCAAGAATAGTTCTTTTGTGACATACCATGTTAATGTACTTTAAAGCAAAAACAAAACAAAAAACTTATGACTGACTTTAGTAGACATCAATTATCCCCAGTTGGAGGAAGTCATTTGACACAGAGTGAGGAAATTCAAACTCTGAAAATATGCCATTATGCTGAACATAAACTACAAGAGATGGAGAATGATATTGAACCCGATAACCACTTCTTCAATAATATTCATAATCATTGTGGATATTATACTGAAAAGCAATTTAAAAGTCAAGTGCAATTAGATGGTAAACTATCAATAATACACTTCAACAACAGAAGTCTTAACAAAAACTTTCCACAGATTCAGGACTATTTAAAACAGCTAGATAGAAAATTTACAGCTGTTGCAGTCTCTGAAACTTGGCTTAATGAAGAGCAGGCTTCTCTGATGGCAATAGAGGGATATCAGATGTTTTACATTTATAGATCTCAAAAAAAGGGTGGTGGTGTTGCACTGTATATTGATGGCCTGTATAGGTGTAAGCTTGTAAATGGAATGTCCTTTGCACTACCAGGGATTCTGGAATGTGTTACTGTTGAGATTGACCAAGATAAAACAAAAAATCTAATTATAAGTTGTATATATAGAATGCCAGGAACTTGCATTGAGACTTTCAGAGATAAATTAGTCGAGCTGTACAATAATATAACTAGTAAGAAAATGGTTGTAATCTGTGAAGATTTCAATATTGATTTACTAAATCCATTTCAACAAAATGTAATTACAGAGTTCATGAATTCTATGTACAGTATGAGTCTATATCCCACAATAACACATCCCAGTAGAATCACAGTTCATACTGCTACACTTATTGATAACTTGTTTGTTAATATTATTGATAAGAAAATAGAAAGTGGATTATTGATAAATGACATACAGTAAGTGATCATTTGCCAGTCTTTGCACTTATCCATGGCCACACAGGGGCCAATACAGAAAAAACTTTAAAATCTTTCAGATACAAATCACAAATTGCAATCAGTTCTTTTAAAGAAGACCTGCTGAAGCAAGACTGGACAAAAGTCTATGTATCAGATGTAAATGAAGCCTATGACACATTTATGAACATTGTAACCACTCTTTATGAAAAAAATTGTCCATTAGTAAAGAAAAAGCTTAAACAGAAATTTGTTGACAAGCCATGGTTAACCAAAGGATTACAAAAAGCGTGTAAAAAGAAAAATTCATTATATAAAGCTTTTATAAAGAAAAGGACAAAAGAAGCAGAGCAGCGGAATAAAACATACAAAAATAAATTAACATATAATGAGATGTAGTAAAAGAGACTATTACAGTAAAGAGTTGGAGAAAAACAGAGATAATATTAAAAATACATGGACAATACTTAACAATATTCTTGGAAATAAAAACAGAAATACAAGCTACCCAACCAGTCTTTCAAAAAAAAAAAAAAAGACTCAGAGTGTGAATGCAGTCTCACCTGCAGATGAATTTAATATTTTTTTTGTTAACATTGGTCCTAATTTGGCTCGAGAAATACCCATTATGGCACCTACAGGTGATACAATAAGCAAAAACATTGCTATAAAAGACTCCATTTTCATAAAGAACACAGATGAGAGAGAGGTCATTGAAATTGTTAAAGCATTTAAAAGTAAAACATCTACAGATTGTGATGGTATTGACATGCTTTTAGTCAAAACTATCATTGAATGCTTAGTGAAGCCACTGACATATATTTGTAACCTGTCTCTCCAAACAGGTATATTTCCCAATGCAATGAAAATAGCTAAAGTAATAAGATAAGATAAGATAAGATAAGCCTTTATTAGTCCCACAACGGGGAAATTCCAGGATTGCAACAGCACAGGGATAGCAACACTCAGAGCAACAATCAGAAGGCAAGAAAAAAAAAAAAAAAAAAAAAAACAAGCAAGCAAGAGCAGCTAATAAACATATGTACGTATTACTATAAAATATATATATATACACACACACACAGACACACAGTGCAGAGCATTGTAGCTGGATGGAATAAATCTATGAATATATGAACACACAGTGCAGAGCATTGTAGCTAGATGGAATAAATATGTAAATATATAAACACCCACAGTACGGAGCATTGCAGCTAGGTGGAATAAATATGCAAGTATATAAACACACACAGTGCGGAGCAATGTAGCTAGATGGAATAATATGTAGCTATATAAATATATAAACACCCACAGTACGGAGCATTGTAGCTAGATGGAATAAATATGCAAATATATAAACACACACAGTGCAGAGCATTGTTGCTAGATGGAATGAAACAGCATAACCGTCTTAGTTATCCTACATGGTATGATTATGTGCCCATACATATTCTCACCCTCCATAGCGACCGGTATGTTCCTAGTTGTATGCCGGAGAGGACCATTGTGTAAGTCTATTGCATCTTTTGCATTCAAAAAACTATTAGTTTGTTACGTCTTTTTGCTATCTCTGCGAGCAGCCCTGCTTAGGTTGTACAGTCTGACAGCCGTTGGTAGGAAGGACCTACGAAACCTCTCGGTTGTGCACCTGGGATGATGTAGTCTGCTGCTAAATGAGCTCCTCAGTGCATTCAGTATGTCCTGCATAGGGTGGAACTCGGACTCCAGCAGAGATGACAGTTTAGCCACCGTCCTTCTCTCTCCTATCTCCTCCATCGGATCAAGGCGCTGCCCCAGGACAGAGCTAGCTTTCTTAATCAGTTTGTTCAGTCTCTTCCTATCGGCTATAATTCCGATATACAAGACGGGTGACAGAGGGGAATTTTCAAACTATAAACCAATTTCACAAAGATACTTGAAAAAATATTCTGTGAGAGAATTAACAGCTTCAAAATGAAGAATAATTTATTGTGTGAGCAGCAATAAGGGTTCAGACACAAGAGGACAACTGCATTTGCTCTAATGGAATTTATAGAAAAAATATCAACTGCCATTGAAAATAAAGAGTATTCAGTTGGGGTATTCCTAGATCTTAAAAAAGCATTTGATAGAGTGGATCATAATTTATTATTAAAGAAACTACAAAATTATGGTGTTAGGGGGGTAGCACTGTCCTGGTTATGTTGTGGAAATGTGAAAATGACGAGGCAGAGTTTATCTCACGAGTCGGGTTTATTCACATCTTCCAACATCGGCAAAGCAGAAAGAAGAGATCAAACACAGACATTCGTCCTTTATATATCCAGGACCTTCAAAGCTCACAGTCACATTGCATTTAATCACAAGTAACAATGCATCTTTCCTTAAATCCTGTAACATCCTCCTCATAGTCTCTGGCAGACCAGGAAATCCCTCAAGGCCGTCTCTTGCATACCAAAGACTAAATTTTCACATCCTCCTGTTATCTCACAGGAGGCCCAGTCCTTTGTTCTACTCTGAGATGTGAAGCTTAAAGTGATACATATGTGGCCCGCATGACCCCCCCCCCCCACAAACATCTAAGATGGAACAACAGAATAACAGTCTGCATGTCATGATAAAATCATTACACATTAACCCACGTGCTGCTTGGGCCTCAGTCTCCTCCCGTATCTGCTGTAAGCGGGCTTCGCCACTTCTGCGGCGCCATCCTGTTGGGGGGCTGCTGTCTGGGGGTGAGAACTGTTTGTCACTCCCTGTGGGTGTTCTGGGGAATGTCCCCGAGGGGGTCTGCCGCGCCGAGGAGTCCTGGCCAACAGCACATCCTCGTTCGCCACCAGAAAGGCGGGTTTGAGCCTGTTTATGCCAATCTTTTCCTTCCTGCCCCCCAAATCTAGCAAAAAATGCTTGTCCCCTGTTTCTAGCTCTCTGAATGGTCCATCATAAGGTGGTCGCAGCGGTGGGTGATGGGCATCGTGTCTGACAAAAACAAACTCCGCGTTTTTCAAAGCCTTAGGCACAAAAACGCGCAGAAAACTGTGGTGAACGGGGCCAGGCAGCGTGCCCGATTCCGTGCCACGCTGCAACCGCTGAGATGGGGAGCTATCTGGCGCAGGATTATCTGGGAGAAACTCCCCGGGTAGCCGAAGTGGCTGCGCAAAAACTAGTTCAGCCGGGGAGGCTTCTAAGTCCTCTTTAGGTGCAGAACACAACCCCAATAAAACCCATGGTAGCCTGTCCACCCAATTTGCATCCGTCAGCGACGCTCTGAGAGCCGCTTTCAATGACCTATGAAAACGTTCGTATAACCCATTAGCCTGCGGATTGTACGCGGTTGTGCGGTGGATCGTTACCCCCAGGCTGCGGGCCATTTCTGACCAAAGTTCGGAAACAAATTGAGGACCTCTGTTGGACGTAATGTCCGACGGGACTCCAAAGCGCGCTACCCATGCTGTTAAAAACGCGCACGCCACCTCCGCGGCTGTGGTTGACGCCAGTGGGACCACTTCCGGCCAGCACGTGGTGCGATCCACCATTGTCAGAAGGTGTGTGCACCCCTGTGACGGCGGGAGGGGGCCTACGAGGTCCACGTGAACATGATCGAACCTCTTAGCCGGGATGTGAAACGGCTCCAAGGGAGCTCTCGTGTGTCTGTGTACCTTGGCTCGTTGACAAGCCATGCAGGCTGCTGCCCACTCCTTAACTTGTTTGCACAGGCTCGGCCATACAAATTTCTCTCCCACCATTTTGACCGACGCGCACACTCCCGGGTGCGCCAGAGAATGAATCAAGTCAAAAATGCGGCGGCGCCACGCGGCCGGCACCACAGGACGCGGTCGCCCAGTGGAGACATCGCAGATTAGGGGGGGCATACCGTCTTGCAGCACCCTGTTCTCCAGCCTTAACCCTGTTGGTCCAGACTGAAGCGCGTGCACGTCCGCGTCGCTAACCTGATCCGCGGCCATGGCTGCATAATCTATCCCTACGCGGACTGGGGCCGCCACGGCGCGCGAGAGACAGTCTGCCACTACATTCAGTTTACCCGCCACGTGCTGAATATCAGTAGTAAACTCTGAGATGGCAGCCAGCTGTCTTTGCTGCCGGCCCGACCACGGTTCTGAAACCTTGGCCATTGCGAATGTCAGGGGCTTGTGGTCAACGAACGCGGTGAAACGGCATCCCTCCAGCCAGAACTGGAAGTGGCGAATGGCCAAGTGGAGAGCTAACAACTCCCTGTCGAATGCGCTGTATTTTCGTTCACTATCGCGCAAAGTCCTGCTAAAACAGGCGAGCGGCTGCCAAGCCCCGGCTACATGCTGCTCCACGACCACCCCTATGGCCACATCCGACGCGTCAGTAGTGAGCACTATGCGGGCCGTTGGGTCTGGATGTGCTAACAACGCAGCATTTGCCGGGGCTGTTTTGACCTCCGAGAATGCTTGCTCTCGCTCCGGAGACCATTTGATCTTATTTGTGGGTTTTTGTTTTTTGAGTGCGGCATACAATGGTTGCATGAGCTGTGCTGCGCGGGAGAGGAAACGGTTATAAAAATTCACCATTCCCAAAAACTCCTGTAACGCCCTGACCGTTTGTGGCTGGGGAAAATTTGCTACCACGCGCACTTTATCAGGCAGCGGAACCGCTCCTTCTGGAGAGACGCGATGCCCCAAAAAATCAATCTGCGTCACCCCGAACTGACACTTCGCTGGGTTGATTATTAAACCGTGCTCTCCCAACCTCCGGAAAACTGCCGTGAGGTGGTTTTCGTGTTTGTCTTCGGACGCGCTGGCTACTAAGATGTCGTCCAGGTAGACGAATACGAAGGGGAGATCGCACAACACCGCATCCATCATGCGTTGGAACATCTGCGCAGCGCCTTTAAGCCCAAATGGCATGCGCAAAAACTCGAATAGACCAAACGGAGTTATTACCGCTGTTTTGGGTATGTCCTCAGCGTGCACTGGGACTTGGTGGTAACCGCGGACCAAGTCTATCTTAGAAAAAACGCGCGCCCCTGCCAAATGAACGGAAAAATCTTGAATATGCGGGATTGGGTAGCGGTCGTGTGCTGTGGCGTTGTTCAACCTACGGAAATCTCTGCAAGGTCGCCACGAGCCGTCAGCTTTCGGGACCATGTGAAGTGGGGAAGCCCATGGGCTGTTCGAACGCCTGATGATGCCCAACCTTTCCAGGTTGGCGAACTCCTCGCGCGCTATGGTCAGTTTAGCTGAATCCAAGCGCCAAGCTTTTGCAAAAACGGGCAGTCCAGTGGTAGTAATAAAATGTTCCACTCCGTGTTTAGCGACGGCTGCTGAAAATGTGGGAACCGTGAGTGCTGGGAACTGAGTGAGCAGTGTGTGGAACTTACCGCTTGCAGTTGTGACGTTGGCTTGTGCTGTTGGCGGGGTCACTCGGGCTGTACAGGGAATAGAATAAAAAGAAAGTGCATTAACCAGGCGCCTGTTAGCAAGATCAACCAACAAACCATGTGAGCACAGAAAATCAGCCCCCAACATATTGAAATTCACTGCAGCTATGACAAAAGTCCACTCAAATGTACGGCCGTGTAGGGACAGAAGCAGAGTCCTCTCACCAAAGGTCTTAATCTCCGAGCCGTTCGCTGCTGACGCCCCGGGACCTCTGGAAACCGCCAGCCGGTCAGCGGAGGAAGGCATGATGAAACTCACTCGGGAGCCTGTGTCCACGAGGAAATGCCTCCCCAAGCGCGCATCCTTCAAGTAGAGCAGCTTGTTCTCCTCCCCGAGGGCCGCAGCTGCTACCGACCCCCGGTCTTGGCGTTTCCCGAGCGCTTGAACTGGCACGGTGGTATACATTTGCGTGCCTTCTCTGCAAAGCGGCGATGGTAGAAACAGAGGGTGTCTCCTCCGCGATCCTTGGCCCCCGCCGCCGCCGTCGTCGGTGGGTCTGCTACCGCCGTCTCTGGCCCCCCGCCATCTCCGGCCGTCGCGCCGAACTCCGTCGCTGCCGCGGTGGCCGCGCGCTGTTTGCTGGCGTTGAGAATCCGGTGCGCCTCCTGGGCCAGTGCGCCGAAGTCCCGCTGGTCCAACAACGGCGAACTGGCCAGGGTCGCTCTCGTGGCCGACAGTAGGGTCCTGAGGAAAATGTGGGTGAAGAGGAAGTCGTCGCCGTCTGAGCCTCTCAACCCCAACATGTTCTCCATCAGGTCAATGGGCGTGCCATCTCCCAAGTCATTCAGAGCCAGGAGCCTCTCCGCTCTCTCCTCAACTGAGAGAGTGAAACGCTGGATAAGCGCAGCCTTCAACCCGTCGTATTTGTCGTTGGCAGGTGGCCGCTCCAATAGGCTCTGCACATGCTGAGCCGTGCGGTTGTCGAGCTTTGCGATCACATGGTAGAACTTCGTGTCATCTACCGTTATCCCCTGGAGGGCGAACTGTGCTTCGACCATGTGGAACCAGGAGCGCGGGTTGTCTTGCCAAAAGTCCGGTAGCTGGATGGTAGCGGCATACACTTGGCTGGGAGCTCCTGACTCGGCTGGCCCAGGGGAATTTCTTTCATCCATGATACGTCTTAGGGTCACCGGTGTGGAAATGTGAAAATGACGAGGCAGAGTTTATCTCACGAGTCAGGTTTATTCACATCTTCCAACATCGGCAAAGCAGAAAGCGGAAAAAACACAGACATTCGTCCTTTATATATCCAGGACCTTCAAAGCTCACAGTCACATTGCATTTAATCACAAGTAACAATGCATCTTTCCTTAAATCCTATAACATCCTCCTCATAGTCTCTGGCAGACCAGGAAATCCCCCAAGGCCGTCTCTTGCATACCAAAGACTAAATTTTCACATCCTCCTGTTATCTCACAGGAGGCCCAGTCCTTTGTTCTACTCTGAGATGTGAAGCTTAAAGTGATACATATGTGGCCCACAATGTAGTTATTTAAAGAACAGATATCTAGTATGTATGTGTTGGTAGCAAAAACTCACAGTTACTGAAGGTTACTTGTGGGGTCCCACAGGGTTCAGTTTTGGGGCCATTGTTATTCAATATGTATATAAATGATATACGTAAAGTTTCAGAAAAAATGGATTTAATACTGTTTGCCAGTGACACTAATTTATTATGCAGTGGAAGCAATTTGGAACAACTTTTGAATACACTCGGAAAGGAGTTAGGAAAGCTTAAACTGTGGTTTGATTCAAACAAATTAACGCTCAATTTAACTAAGACAAAATTTAGTTTTTAACAACCATCACAACAACTCAGTATCTAAACTCAGTGTAAATGGTGTAGAGATTGAAAGGGTATCCGAAACTAAATTTCTTAGAGTAATAATTGATAATAAACTGTGTTGGAAGTCATATATTAATTATATTAATCACAATATCACAATACTGACGCACTCTACAAGAAGGGACAGCGCAGGCTGTTCCTGCTGAGGAGACTCAGGTCTTTTGGTGTACAAGGGGCGCTGCTGAAGTCATTCTATGACACGGTGGTGGCATCAGCCATCACTTTTGGAGTGGTCTGCTGGGGCAGTGGCATTACTGGAGCCGATAGGAAGAGACTGAACAAACTGATTAAGAAAGCTAGCTCTGTCCTGGAGCAACGCCTTGATCCGATGGAGGAGATAGGAGAGAGAAGGACGGTGGCTAAACTGTCATCTCTGCTGGAGTCCGAGTTCCACCCTATGCAGGACATACTGGATGCACTGAGGAGCTCATTTAGCAGCAGACTACATCATCCCAGGTGCACAACCGAGAGGTTTCGTAGGTCCTTCCTACCAACGGCTGTCAGACTGTACAACCTAAGCAGGGCTGCTCGCAGAGATAGCAAAAAGACGTAACAAACTAATAGTTTTTTTTTTTTTTTTTTTTTTTTTTTTTTTTTTTGAATGCAAAAGATGCAATAGACTTACACAATGGTCCTCTCCGGCATACAACTAGGAACATACCGGTCGCTATGGAGGGTGAGAATATGTATGGGCACATAATCATACCATGTAGGATAACTAAATAGACGGTTATGCTGTTTCATCCCACCTAGCAACAATGCTCTGCACTGTGTGTGTTTATATATTTACATATTTATTCCATCTAGCTACAATGCTCTGCACTGGGTGTGTTTATATTTATATATCTATATATTTATTCCATCTAGCTACAATGCTCCGCACTGTGTTTTTATATATCTACATATTATTCCATCTAGCTACATTGCTCCGCACTGTGTGTGTTTATATACTTGCATATTTATTCCACCTAGCTGCAATGCTCCATACTGTGGGTGTTTATATATTTACATATTTATTCCATCTAGCTACAATGCTCTGCACTGTGTGTTCATATATTCATATATTTATTCCATCCAGCTACAATGCTCTGCACTGTGTGTCTGTGTGTGTGTGTGTGTGTATATATATATTTTATAGTAATATGTACATATGTATATTAGCTGCTCTTGCTTGCTTGTTTTTTCTTGCCTTCTGATTGTTGCTCTGAGTGTTGCTATCCCTGTGCTGTTGCAATCCTGGAATTTCCCCGTTGTGGGACTAAAAAAGGCTTATCTTATCTTATCTTATCTTATTAAAGGTAAAATATCCAAATCAATTGCAATACTACACAGAGTGAAATATTTGCTGAATCAACCCACACTATATACTTTGTATTGTGGCCGACACACATTGTGGGCTCACGTTGCCACAGAGACAGGACTGCATGTGTATTGTGGGGTGTCACGTCTGCAAGGACAAGAGGACTCGAATCTGCAGAAGATAACAAGGAAGTGTGAGATTTGTCTCTTTGTCCCACAGAAGATGCCCCGGAGAGTATTCCGGTTCATCAGGAAATGAGAGACAATAGGTGAAGCTTCAAAGTGATGCTTTGTAACTGTATGTTTATTGAAGACACCATGTGACTTGAATCCTGATGCTGGATATGTATAAAAGGGGTGTTGAGATATGATTCTTTCTCTTTCCTGCTTTGAGAATGCTAGAAGTTGTGTTCTGTCAAATAAAGCTGGTTTATGACTAAACGCAGCCTCGTCATTTGAGCACACACTTCTACACTGGTGACCTACGACGGAAAATGAGCACGCAGAATTCTCCCGAGCAGGGCTCGGCGGAAGCCAGCCTGATGGCCGCCTCCACGATCCGGCTGCCTGATTTCTGGCAGCACAGCCCGCGCTCATGGTTTAGCGCAGTCGAGGCGCAGTTCAACCTCCGGAGAATCTCAAACGACGACACAAGATTCTACCAAGTGGTAGCGAAGCTGGACAGCGACACGGTCCAGAGAGTGGAGGATCTGGTTAACCATCCACCAGACAGCGACAAGTACAGCGCATTGAAGGACGCGCTGATCAGCCATTTCACCCCCTCAGTCCAACAACGAGCAGAGGGGCTCCTGGCGCTGACGGAAGCAGAGAACGATAGACCTGCGGACCTGATGGTGAAGATGCTGCAGCTCAAAGCCTCTGAGGATGGCGAATTCATTTTCGCCCACCTTTTCCTTCGAACCCTACCACCAGCAGTGAGAGTGGCCCTGGCAGAGTCACCCCGATTGGCCAGGCGAGACTACCATGGGTTGAGCAAGGAGGCGCAGAGGTTGGTCGACGCCCACAAGCGGAACGCGGTTTCGGCCGCAGCGGCCAGTCCGGGAACGGCGTCCGGAGACAGCACAGGTCCAGCGGCCGCGGCGCCAGACGCACCAACGACGGCGGCAACGGGAGCCAGACGACGCGGAGCGGAGAACGGCTCGTGCTTCTACCACCGCCGTTTTGCAGAGAGAGCGCACAGGTGCGTCCCACCGTGCAATTTTAAGCGCCAGGGAAACGCCAAGACCGAGGGCCGGTAGCAGCTGCAACCCTCGGCAACGAGAACAGGCTGCTTTACCTGACGGATGCACGCTCGGGGAAACAGTTCCTCGTGGACACGGGCTCTCAGCTGAGCTTCGTCACACCCACCTATGCGGAATGACTGTCGCCTTCTAAAGCCCCCTGGGTGTCAGTGTCAGCAGCGAACAGCTCCACGATTAAAACGTTTGGTGAGAGGACCATGCTTCTGTCCTTACAGGGCCGTTCATTTGAGTGGACATTTATTGTAGCAGCAGTCAGTTTCAACATGTTAGGGGCTGATTTTTTGTGCTCACATGGTTTATTGGTTGACCTTGCTAATAGACGTCTGATTAATGCACTGTCCTTTCATTCTATTCCCTGCACAGCTCGGGTGGCCCCGCCAACTGCACATGCCAGCATCTCAGCTGCGGGTGGTAAGTTTCACACTTTGCTTGCTCAGTTTCCAGCACTCACAGTCCCCACGTTTTCGGCAACGGTGGCCAAACATGGAGTAGAACATTTCATAACAACCACAGGCCCTCCCGTTTTTGCAAAAGCTTGGCGTTTGGACCCAGCTAAACTGGCCATCGCGCGCGAGGAGTTCACTAATCTGGAAAAACTAGGCATTGTTAGACGCTCCAAGAGCTCTTGGGCTTCGCCGTTACACATGGTCCCCAAGGCCGACGGCTCATGGCGACCTTGCGGCGATTTCCACAGGTTGAACAACGTTTCAGCTCATGACCGCTACCCGATTCCGCACATTCAGGATTTTTCTGTTCATTTGGCGGGGGCGCGCATTTTTTCTAAAATAGACTTGGTGCGCGGCTATCACCAGGTTCCAGTGCGCGCGCAGGATGTACCCAAAACAGCGGTCATAACTCCTTTCGGCCTTTTTGAGTTTTTGCGCATGCCTTTTGGCCTCAAGGGGGTCGCGCAGACTTTCCAACGCATGATGGATGCAGTTTTACGCGACCTGCCTTTCGTGTTCGTTTATTTGGACGATATTTTGGTAGCCAGCGCGTCCGAAGGCGAACATGAAAAACATCTCACAGCAGTTTTCCAGAGGCTGGCAGAGCACGGGTTAATAGTTAACCCAGCGAAGTGCCAGTTTGGGGTGGCGCAGATTGATTTTTTGGGACATCGCGTTTCGGCAGAGGGAGCAGTTCCCCTTCCAAATAAAGTGCGTGCCATAACGGATTTTCCGCAACCTCAAACGGTCAAGGCGCTTCAGAAGTTTCTAGGGATGGTTAATTTTTACAACCGATTCCTCCCAGGCGCAGCACGACTCATGCAGCCATTGTACACTGCGTTAAAAAAAACAAAAGCCCGCAAATAAAGTTGAATGGTCTCCGGAGCAGGAGCGCGCTTTTGCCCAGGTCAAATCAGCCCTGGTAAACTCAGTTTTGTTAGCGCACCCAGTTCCAACAGCCCGCATGGCGCTCACCACTGACGCTTCCGATGTAGCGGTGGGGGCGGTAGTTGAACAGTTTGTGGCAGGTACCTGGCAACCCCTCGCGTTTTTCAGCAGGACCTTGCGCGATAGTGAACAGAAATACAGCGCGTTTGACAGGGAGCTTTTGGCCCCACACTTGGCCATCCGTCATTTTCAGTTCTGGTTAGAGGGGCGACGTTTCACCGCTTTTGTGGATCATAAACCGCTAACGTTTGCGATGGCCAAAATTTCTGAACCCTGGTCAGGCCGGCAACAAAGGCAACTAGCCGCAATATCGGAGTTCACTACTGATATTCAGCATGTCGCGGGTAAAAACAATGTTGTGGCAGACTGCCTCTCGCGTGCAGTAGCACCGCCAAGCCCCATAGGGGCAGACTCTGTAGCCATGGCCGCGGGCCCGGGCAGCGACGCGGGAGCGCGTGCAGCCCCGGTCTGTGTTGGGTTAGATTATGCAGCCATGGCTGCGGAGCAGGTTAACGACGCGGACGTGCGCGCGCTCCAGTCTGGACCAACAGGGTTAAGGCTGGAGCACAGGGTGCAACAAGACGGTATGCCCCCGCTAATCTGCGATGTCTCCACGGGACGGCCCCGCCCCGTGGTGCCAGCCGCGTGGCGTCGCCGTGTTTTTGACTTGGTCCATTCTCTCGCGCACCCGGGGGTGCGCGCATTGATCAAATTGGTGGGGGAGAAATTTGTTTGGCCCGGGTTGCGCAAACAGGTCAAGGAATGGGCAGCAGCCTGCGTAGCGTGTCAGCGAGCCAAAGTACACAGACACACTAAGACCCCGTTAGAACCTTTTCACATCCCCGCTAAGCGTTTTGATCATGTGCACATTGACCTGGTCGGCCCGCTTCCGTTATCACACGGGCACACACATCTTTTGACGATGGTAGACCGCACCACGCGCTGGCCAGAGGCAATTCCTCTGACATCAACCACAGCGGAAGAAGTTGCGCGAGCATTTTTAGCAGCATGGGTTTCGCGTTTTGGTGTACCGTCGAACATAACGTCCGACAGGGGTCCCCAATTTATTTCCGAGCTATGGTCATCGATGGCCCGCAGCTTGGGGGTGAAGATTCATCGCACTACCGCGTATAACCCCCAGGCTAATGGTTTATGCGAACGCTTTCACAGGTCATTGAAAGCGGCCCTCAGAGCGTCGCTAACGGATACAAATTGGGTAGACAAACTTCCATGGGTCTTATTGGGGTTGCATTCTGCACCTAAGGAAGATTTGCATGCTTCCCCGGCTGAATTAGTTTTTGCACAACCGCTCCGTTTGCCGGGGGAATTTCTTCCCGATAATCCCGCACCTAATGGCCCCCCTGCTCAGCCGTGGCAGAGCGGCTCAGGAGCAAACACGCTCCCTGGCCCAGTCCATCACAGCTTCCCACACGTTTTTGTGCCAAAGGCTTTAAAAAATGCAGAGTTTGTTTTTGTTAAACATGATGCTCAGCGTCCAAGTTTGCGGCCGTTTTACGACAGACCGTTTCGAGTGCTGGAGACCGGGCAGAAGCATTTTCTGCTAGATTTAGGGGGCAGAAGGGAGCTGATTTGCATAAACAGGCTCAAACCCGCTTTTGTTCTGGCTGACGAGGAGGTGCAGCTCGCGAGGCCCCCCCGACGTGGCTGGCCGCCGAGAGGACATTCTCCAAAGACTTCACAGAAAGGTGTTAACAGCTTTAATCCACAGGTGCAGAGAGATGTTGCAGGTGCGGCCAAGCCAGTTTGCAGCAGATTCGGCAGAAGGTTAAAACCTAGGCAGTTGGTGGATTGATTAGCGATGTATGGAGTGCTTTGTGTTTTTCTTTTTTTTTTCTGTTATGCCATGCAGGTTCTGCCTTACTAGACGTTTGGGGGGGGTAGTGTGGCTGACACACATTGTGGCCTCACGTTGCCACAGAGACAGGACTGCATGTGTATTGTGGGGTGTCACGTCTGCAAGGACAAGAGGACTCGAATCTGCAGAAGATAACAAGGAAGTGTGAGATTTGTCTCTTTGTCCCACAGAAGATGCCCCGGAGAGTATTCCGGTTCATCAGGAAATGAGAGACAATAGGTGAAGCTTCAAAGGGATGCTTTGTAACTGTATGTTTACTGAAGACACCATGTGACTTGAATCCTGATGCTGGAAATGTATAAAAGGGGTGTTGAGATATGATTCTTTCTCTTTCCTGCTTTGAGAATGCTAGAAGTTGTGTTCTGTCAAATAAAGCTGGTTTATGACTAAACGCAGCCTCGTCATTTGAGCACACACTTCTACAGTATCATTCATTAATACTCCCTTACATGACATTGTACTGAAGTATGGGGAAATACATATAAAACAAACATATATCCAATCCTTATGCTTCAGAAGAGAGCTATTAGAATAATAAACAAAGCTGCTTACAGGGAACCAACAAACCCACTTTTTCTTAAATTAAAAGTTCTCAGGCTGAAAGATCTGGTTGACTTTAAAACTGCAGTAATAATGTTTAAAGTGAAGAATCTATCACTGCCCGCAAATATCCAAAAGTTGTTCCAAATAAGGGAGAAACAATATCATTTCAGAGGAACATGTATATTTCAAAAACCTTCACTGAGAACTACCACCAAGCAACACTGTGTCTCGGTGCAAGGAGTTAGATTGTGGAATGCTTTTGGACCTGAATTAAAATCATGTACAACGCTTGGACAATTTTAAACAAAAACTAAAGGAAGAAATACTCCAGACATACAGTATGTGTTTAAAATGTGTAGTTTAGGAGCACCACAGATATTTTTAGTTTGAATAAAGGACATTTTAGTTTAATTTGGTGGCAGAATAATCCACCACGCTGTGCGGGTTATGTGGTAGTCCACCCACCAACCCTATTTTAGGTTGTTTTGTGTGAATGTAAGTAAGACAGCTGTGTTTTATATTAAACTATTTTCCTTCTTGCAATACTCTTAACTTTAGTGTTATGTGTGTTTTAAACTTGCTCGTTTGCAATAACTCGCTGCCATCCGTTTCAAAGTGAAACACTGGTTCCGCGGTGTCGAAGCCATGCAGGCCTTAAATGACACTAACAGCCGGTTTAACCTTTGGATTATTTTAGCAACTTTGAGCCTTTTGTGGTATACTGATTTGGCTGTATTGCGTCTAAAATGCTTTCACCCCCAGTTCTTTTATATGAAGGCCAAATAACCAGACTGAGAGATGAAATATACTTTCACTTATTTTACTGAAATTGAGATATGGATACAGGCAGCGCTGGAACACCTCTTAGGTACATGCCCCGAGAGAGTGCTCCCGAATTCTGGATCTTACAGTTTTTATAAAACCTGACCGCACCCTAATGCTCACCCACTCTCTCACACAAAGCGGAGGGGTTTGTCCCTCAGTGAATCTGTATTTTTCCACCTATGTGGTGGGAACAGCTGCGGGCTGACCCATTGTATCTGATTTCAGCAGATGTCATGAAATGTGTGCGTGGGTGCGTGACCTCAAACAAGCTGTATGCTATGGCATGCAGGGCAAGCAGTAAAACAAGTGTGAAAAGCAGTAAAGGAAGTAAGCAGTAAAGGAAGTGTGATAACATTGTTGCACAGAAACTAACATTCCAAGAAAAACAGATGCCATTGGAGATTTTAACCGACAGCCGTTTTATACAAAGGTGGACTTTTCAACACTTGAGACTTTTAACTGGAACAGCAAGCCCTTAAAGACGAAGCCAAAGTAAAATTTTAACATTTTTGTATGGAATCTGGTCCGTTTCCTGAAATTGTGACTTAGATTAACCATTATAATTCAATAAATGACTCCGTGAAACACTCATGGCTGCTCTTGTAGGAAGCTCAAAATGAAGAGACTGAATGATTTTTCAGTATTGGTTTATTCCATCTCAAGTCCTACAGCTCCTCTCTCAGTCAGGGAATGAAGAGGGCGAGCTGAGGTAAACCACATACCTTTATACTGTTACATCAGACACAAATCACATTCACATCAAACACAGAATTCCTTTCATATCTAATCCTCCTATTGTCCTCTCGGCTTCTCTGTCTGACCCTAGGAGTCAGACAGTCTCTTCAGGTCCACTCTCAGATCTTCTCACTTCTTCTCTAGTCCGCAGGGGGTCCAGACTCAATGTCCGTTTGAGGCGTGATGTCAATACACACTGCGAGCTCAAAGTTCCCTCATGTCTGGGTCTCTGCCAAGGAATATGTGAGCTACATAATGTTACGCCACATCACTCCCCCCGAAACGCCCAAGAACGGACATACACCAACCTTAAGTCAATAATGGACAGTCATACACACTATGTCAAGAATGGACACACACACATCGACTTCATGACCATAATGGGCAGTCATACACATTACACCCTTACATCACCCACCCCCTTTGCAGGATCTACAGCACAATTTACACGGGTTGATCAAAATACACATCACTCTGCCCGTTGCTTAGGCTTCAATCTCCTCCCGAATCTGCTGAACGCAGGCTTTGCAGCCTGTGTTGCGCCGTCCTGCGGTGTGCCTGTGGAATGAGGGGGAGAAGAGTTATTTGCCTCCTGCTGGGGAACTAGGGGCTGTCCCTTGGGAGGCCTGCCGCGTCGAGGCGCCCCCGCCGGCCGTACAGGTTTGTCACGTAACACAAAAGCAGGCTTTAATCTGTCAACACTGATTGTCTCTTTCCTGCCCCCAAAGTCCACCACAAAATATTTCTCCCCGGTTTCCAGCACTCGGAACGGACCATCGTAAGGTGGGCGGAGGCTGTGACGCTGGGCGTCGTGCCTGACAAAAACAAACTCTGCGTTTTGCAAAACCTTGGGAACAAAAACCCGCGGAAAAGTGTGATGAGCGGGGCCCGGGAGCATTTCTGCCCCCGTGCCGCTTAGAGGTCCCCGCACCAGGGGGCACTCAGGTGCTGCGTGGGCTGGCAGGAATTCTCCTGGCAGCCTGAGAGGTTGAGTAAAAACTAATTCAGCAGGCGAGGCATCTAAATCCTCCTTGGGTGCCGAACGCAACCCCAATAAAACCCATGGTAGTTTGTTTACCCAATTTGTATCCGTGAGCGACGCTCTGAGGGATGCCTTCAACAACCTGTGAAAACGCTCGCATAAACCGTTGGCCTGTGGGTGATAAGCGGTGGTGTGATGGGCTGTTGCCCCTAAGCCGCTGGCCATGGCTGACCATAGCTCTGAAACGAACTGCGGACCCCTATCGGACATAATGTCCGACGGGACTCCGAACCGCGCTACCCAGGCTGTTAAAAAAACGCGAGTTACCTCTGCTGCTGTGGTAGACTGCAATGGAACCACTTCCGGCCAACGCGTGGTCCGGTCCACCATTGTCAGGAGATGTGTGAACCCCTGCAAGGGCGGCAGGGGTCCCACTAGATCTACGTGCACATGATCAAACCTCTTAGCCGGGATGTGGAAAGGTTCTAAAGGGGCTTTTGTGTGTCTGTGAACTTTGGCCCGCTGGCAGGAACATGCAGGCTCTCGCCCACTCTTTCACGTGCTTGCGCAGGCTCGGCCAAACAAACTTCTCTGCTACCATTTTCACCGAAGCGCGTACTCCCGGGTGTGCTAGGGAGTGCACTGCGTCAAAAACACGACGGCGCCACGTGGCCGGTACCACTGGGCGAGGTTGCCCGGTGGATACATCGCAAATAAGCGGGGGTGAACCGGTTTGTAAACTTATGTTCTCTAGCCTTAACCCTGTTGGTCCAGACAGGAGCGCGCGCACGTCTGTGTCTTCGCCCTGCTTTGCTGCCATGGCCGCGTAATCTATCCCTACGTGCACCGGAGCCGCGTCCGCGTCCGCGTTGTTACCGCGCTCCGCGTCTGCGGCGCTACAGCCCCCATCCGCGCGGACAGGCGCTGTTACTGCTTGCGAGAGGCAGTCCGCCACCACATTAAATTTACCGGCTACGTGCTGTATATCGGTGGTGAATTCTGAAATTGCGGCCAGCTGCCTCTGCTGTCGGCCTGACCATGGTTCAGAGACTTTGGACATTGCAAAGGTTAATGGTTTGTGGTCGTCAAACGCGGTGAAACGCCGCCCTTCCAACCAGAACTGGAAATGGCGAATGGCCAGGTGGAGCGCTAGCAGTTCCCTGTCAAACACGCTATATTTGCGCTCGGCATCGCGTAGGGATCTGCTAAAAAAAGCGAGTGGCTGCCAAGCCCCGGTGACTTGCTGTTCTACCACGGCTCCTACGGCCACGTCTGACGCGTCTGTGGTTAGCGCTATTCGGGCTGCCGGGTCTGGGTGAGCCAGCAGTGCTGCGTTCGCTAGTGCTTTCTTAACCTCAGTGAATGCGCGCTCCCGCTCCGGGGACCACTCAATCGCATTGGAGGGCTTCTGTTTTTTTAGCGCGACATACAACGGTTGCATGAGCTGCGCCACATGAGGTATGAAACGGTTGTAAAAATTTACCATACCTAAAAATTCTTGCAACGCTTTTACCGTTTGTGGCTGGGGAAACTCAGCCACTGCGCGTACTTGGGAGGACAGCGGAACTGCACCCTCTGGGGAGACACGGTGCCCTAAAAAATCGATCTGTGCTGCGCCAAAATGGCACTTGGCTGGGTTGATTATCAACCCGTGTGCTCCCAACCTCTGAAAAACTTTCGTGTTCCTCCTCAGAGGTGCTGGCGACTAAAATATCATCTAAGTAGACAAAAACAAAAGAGAGGTCGCGCAAAACGGCATCCATCATGCATTGGAAGGTTTGCGCAGCGCCTTTAAGGCCAAAAGGCATGCGTAAAAATTCAAAAAGCCCGAAAGGGGTTATTACCGCTGTCTTGGGAATGTCCTCTGGTCGGACCAGGACCTGATGATAACCACGGACCAGGTCTATTTTGGAAAAAATTCGCGCCTTGGCCAAATGCACCGAAAAATCTTGGATATGCGGAATTGGGTAGCGGTCCTGCGCTGTGGCATTGTTTAACCTGCGATAATCGCCGCACGGTCTCCACGAGCCGTCCGCCTTAGGGACCATGTGGAGGGGGGAAGCCCAAGCGGACTTCGAGCGGCGAATTATGCCCAACCTTTCCAGGCTGGCGAACTCCTCACGCGCAATAGAGAGTTTAGCTGCATCCAAGCGCCGAGCCTTCGCAAAAACCGGTGGGCCACTTGTGGTTATAAAGTGCTCCACCCCGTGCTTCGCCACCTTAGCTGAAAACGTGGGAACTGTGAGTGCTGGGAACTGGTTTAGGAGAGTGTGGAACTTACCTCCTGCTGCGGCGGCGTTGGCCTGTACTGATGGCGGGGACACTCGCGCTGCACAGGGAATAGAACAAAAAGAGAGTGCATTAACCAAGCGTCTATTAGCCAGATCTACCAACAAGCCATGTGAGCACAAAAAGTCGGCGCCCAACATGTTGAAACTCACCGCCGCTACTATGAAGGTCCATTCATAGCTGCCGCCGTGCAAGGACAGGCGCAGAGTTCTTTCGCCAAATGTCTTGATCGACGAGCCGTTTGCGGCTGTTGCTCCATCTCCACGGGGACCGGCCGCCCGGTCCGCGTAGGTTGCGGTGATGAAACTCCTCTGTGCTCCGGTGTCAACGAGGAATTGCCGTCCAGAGCTCGCGTCCGTCAGGTAGAGCAGCTTGTTCCGTTCGCCGAGGGTCGAAGCTGCTAACGACCTCCGGCTCTTGCGTTTCCCTGCTTCCTGAAGTTGCATGGCGGGACGCATCTGTGAGCCCTGTGCGCGAATCGTCGATGGTAGAAGCACATCTCGTCCTCTCCTCTGCTCCGGGACCGCGCTGCCGCTGTTGTCGCTGGGGTCGGCTCTGCTGCCACCGGTTCTCCGTCGCTCTGGGCTGCCGTGCCGAGGTCTGCTGCTGCTGCTGCCGTCTCCTGCTCGCCGCATGCATCCAGGAGCCGCTCCGCTTCCAAAGCCAGCGCGCGGAAGTCCTGCTGGTCCACACACCTCATGCTGGACAAGGAGCCTCTCATGTGCGCTGGAAGGGTCCTCAAAAAGATGTGCTTAAATAAAAATGCATCGTTGTCTGCCCCGATCATCTACAGCATGTCCTCCATGAGGATGGTCGGCCTGCGTCCTCCTCTGTCGCGCAGGTCCAGGAGTGTTCTGGCCCTCACCTCAGCTGATGGCACAAAGCTCCGAATGAGGGCGGCTTTCAGGGCGTCGTATTTGCCAGCACAGGGCGGCTGCTGCACCAGGCTCCGCACACACCGGGCTGTGTGGCTGTCGAGTCTTGCGATGACATTGTGGAACTTAACATCATCCTCTGATACCCCGTTAAGCATGAACCGTGATTCCACGTGTTGGAACCATGAGTGCGGGTCCTCTTGCCAGAACTCGGGGAGTCTAATGGAGTTTACGCCGGTGCGGGCGGTCTCCGGTGAATCAGGTTCGGAGTCGGAGAGACGACCTCCAAGCCTTTCCATATTTCTCACGTGTGGGTATTAGCTGCACTTAGTGAAACAAAATTGCCTGGATATAACAGCCTGGAAGACCATGGGTACATCTTCTTTTGGAGTGGGAGATCAACTCAAGAAAGAAGAGAAGCAGCAGTGGGCTTTGCAGTTAGAAAGGAGACAGCAGCAATGCTTGACGAGGAACCGGTGCCAATCAACGACAAGATAATGACTATGAGACTCCCAATACAGCAGAAGATGTATGCCACACTCATCAGTGTATATGCCCCAACAATGACCAACACAGAGGAGGTGAAGGAAGAGTTCTACAGTGATTTCCGTGAGACTATCAGGCATGTACCGACTGATGACAGGCTGATACTCGTTGGAGATTTTAATGCCAGAGTTGGTTCAGACACTGAGAAATGGAAAGGAGTGCTAGGCAGTCATGCAGTAGGCAAGTGCAATGCTAATGGGGAACTTCTACTTGCACTATGTTCAGAGTACAACCTTGTGATAACCAACACTCTATTTAAGCACAAGTACACACACAAGAAGACATGGATGCACCCAAGACCCAAGCACTGGCACTTGTTAGACTACATCATAGTCAGGCAGAGAGACATAAGGGATGTATTGGACACCAGAGCAATGAGAGGCACGGACTGTGGTACTGATCATGTTATGCTGAGATCTAGATTAAGGATTTGGAGATGAAAACAGCACTGCAGAATGGGTGCGAAGCCACCACGGAAGCTAAACACTAGTGCACTGAAAGGCCAAAAGAAGCAGGAAGAACTTACACAGGAAATGGATGAAAACTTCAAAGACTGGGACAGCAACAACTCAGAGAATGACATAGAAGAGAAATGGGCAACACTGAAGTATATGGTGTATCAGACTGCAAGTGATGTATTTGGCCACCCTGAGAGGAAACATCAAGATTGGTTTGATGACCATGATGAACACCTGAAGAAACTACTAGAAGTGATGAATACAGCTAGGCAGGAAAACCTACAGTGTAACACAATGTCGAAGAAGAAGAAATACTCAAAGGCTCAGAGTGAGCTACAGAAGTACACCAAAGAGATGAAGTCCAACTGGTGGGATGAAAAAGCGAAGGAATTTCAAACTGCAGCAGACAGGAAGGACATGAAAACATTCTTCACAGATTTGAGAGAAATCTACGGCCCTAAACCAAGAGGACTGATCCAACTAAAGGCTATGGATGGTGAAATGGTTTTGCAGGAGAAAGACAAGATCCTGGACAGATTTGCAGACCACTTTGACCAACTACTAAACAACCCTGGAGATCTCACTGAAGAGGCTAAAGAAGCTCTAGTGCAGCGACCAGCTGTATCAAGTCTGGATGAACCACCAAATTTTGATGAACTAATGGAAGCTATCAGGACAACATAGGATGGTAAAGCTCCAGAAAGGGATGGAATTCCAGCAGAAGTTGACATATTGTTCGGCCCAGGAAACACGCACGCAGGCTCAGGCAGATTTGAAAGCTTTATTCAACAATAATGTTTCGTGTATGAATGCGTGTGTGAGAGATGAGAGTGTGATGTGGGTGGAGGATGCAGGTCAGGACAGAGCAGCACGCCGTGCGGCCAGGCAACCCTATAAACGAGAGGAGAGCAGGGATTAGCTGGGCAACCACACAGGAGAGTGACAGAGTTCTGTGCTTACTTGTAGTGACGTGGTGGCTGGCGTTGGCAAGGTCCCAAGCCTGGGAGACAGCGTCCTGCTGTGCGTCCGGGATGATGCGGCAAGGTAGAGGAGCAGCGAGACGAGGGGGAGTGAGTCCGCCGCCGAGAGATCCACCTGTGCACAGGGGAAGGCTGACAGGAGAAGGTAAGGCAATAACAGACAGCTTACGTGTCTTGAAGAGTAGTCAGCAGGCCTAGAGGAAAGGATGCTGCTGTGAGTTGAGTACGCAGGGAGACAGACGGCTCCAGGCTGCAGCTCAGGGCAGGATGGAATAAGTAGCTGCGCACTAATGAGGAGCAGGTGTGCGCGCAGCTGAGGTGGAAGTCCGTGAGCTGCGGGTGATGACAGAAGTGTGGAAATTTGGTGGTGTTCAGCTGACCAACTGCCTGCACAAGCTCATCCAAGAGATATGGGATGCCCAGAAAGTACCTCAAGACTGGAAAGAAGCAAGTATTGTGCCTTTGTTCAAGAAAGGTGACAGGAAACATTGTGGAAATTACCGAGTTACTGTATATTATTGCTAGCCACTGTTGGTAAGATTCTCTCATGTGTACTGAACAGACTCAATGAACACATCTCGCAGAATGTACTACCAGAAACCCAGTGCGGCTTTAGAAGTGGAAAAAGCACAATGGACATGATTTTCTGCTTGAAACAGGTTCAAGAAAAGTGTATCGAACAGAACATGCCACTTTATGTAGTCTTCATAGACACCAGTAAAGCCTTCGATACTGTTTGGCGACAAGGACTTTGGCAGGTACTCAAGAAATATGGCTGTACAGAGAAGTTTGTCAGCCTGATCGAGGCACTCCATACAGGTATGCAAGCAAACGTGGCAATGAGTGGTTCAGTATCTAAAGACTTTTCAGTAAGCAATGGGGTGAAACAAGGGTGTGTTCTGGCGCCTACACTCTTCTCGCTATATCTTGCAGCCATGCTTGAGGTGGCCTTCAAAGACACTTCAGACGGAGTATACATTCAAACAAGGAAAGAAGCAGACTTGTTCAGTGTGGCACAATTTAAAGCCAAGAGTAAGACATCGATAAAGGTAGTAAGAGAAATGCTCTTTGGAGACGACAGTACTCTAGTTGCACATAGTGTGGAAGATATGCAATCTTTAGTGGAGAAATTTGCAAGAGCAGTTAGCCAATTCACCCTCAAAATCAACATCAAGAAGACAGAGTGCTTTTATCAACCACCAAAGTTCCAGTTATCAACATCACTACCAGAAGAGATCAGCATTGGTACAGAGCCACTAGTCAAGTGCAAGACTTTGAAGTATCTAGGGAGTACTGTTTCAGAGAATGCTAGGCTGGAGGATGAACTATCCCTCAGAATGGGAAGAGTGAGCACTGTGTTTGGAAACTTGAGGGAGAGACTGTGGAACAATCGACATGTGTCTATCCATGTGAAATGCAAAGTGTACAGAGCAACAGTACTGGCTACTCTACTGTACAGTGCTGAAACCTGGACTGTCTACAGACTGCAGGTAAAGAAACTCCAAGCGTACATGATGAGACACCTTCGAGCCATAATGAACATCTCATGGAAATGGTAAAATGGTAAATGGCATTCACTTATATAGCGCTTTTATTCTCATCTCTTGATGACCAAAGCGCTTTACAGATCCTGCTATCCACCCATTCACACACACATTCACACACTGATGGAAAGACAAGATAACCAACATAGAAGTGTTGAAACGAGCTGGTCTACCATCAATGGAGGACATGCTAATACAGATGAACCTGAGATGGCTTGGACATGTTGAGAGGATGGACCACCAGCATCTCCCTCGGCAGTTACTCTACTCACAGTTATGCGAGGGCAAATGCAATCAGGGTAGACCAAGGCTCAGATTTAAAGACACTGTTAAAAGAAGCGTGAAGAAGTTGGATATAGACAGGAGTTCCTGGCAGCGGAAGACTAAGGACAGAGCTGTGTGGAGGAATCTGATCAGACCTAAATGAAACAGTCATTGTCGCCCACGACAGACTGCTATGATTATGATGATGATGATGATGATGTGTGAATGTGTTAGGCCCTTTTAGTACCTGAGTTTACATTATTTTAGAGTGTGAGTCGGGTTCCAAATTGGGGTGGGTTTGAACTGTGTGTGTTTTTGGACTTTGTAAAGGGGGGAGGAATGTGCTGGCGCACTTATTGTGAAATGCAGTGCGGTGACGCCGACTTCCTGTCACGTCACCGCACTGCCCTATATAGCGGGATTGGTCATCATTGGCACTTCCTCTTGTGCCAGATGACCGCGCTAGGTGCTTGCCATGTACTGCTATCATACAGTATCTCACAAAAGTGAGTACACCTATCACATTTTTGTAAATATTTTATTATATCTTTTCATGGGACAACACTGAAGATATGACACTTTGGTACAATGCAAAGTAGTCAGTGTACAGCTTGTATAACAGTGTAAATTTGCTGTCCCCTCAAAATAACTCAACACACAGCCATTAATGTCTAAACTACTGGCAACAAAAGTGAGTACACCCCTAAGTGAAAATGTCCAAATTGTGCCCAATTAGCCATTTTCCCTCCCTGGTGTCATGTGACTCGTTAGTGTTACAAGGTCTCAGGTGTGAATGGGGAGCAGATGTGTTAAATTTGGTGTTATCACTCTCACACTCTCTCATACTGGTCACTGGAAGCTCAACATGGCACCTCATGGCAAAGAAGTCTCTGAGGATCTGAAAAAAAGAATTGTTGCTCTACATAACAATGGCCTAGGCTATAAGAAGATTGCCAACACCCTGAAACTGAGCTGCAGAACGGTGGCCAAGGCCATTCAGCGGTTTAACAGGACAAGTTCCACTCAGAACAGGCCTCACCATGGTCAACCAAAGAAGTTGAATGCACATGCTCAGCGTCATATCCAGAGGCTGTCTTTTGAAAATAGATGTATGAGTGCTGCAAGTATTGCTGCAGAGGTTGAAGGGGTGGGGAGTCGGCCTATCAGTGCTGAGACCATATACCACACACTGCATCAAGTTGGTCTGCATGGCTGTTGTCCCAGAAGGAAGCCCCTTTTAAAGATGATGCACAAGAAAGCCGCAAACAGTTTGCTGAAGACAAGTAGACTAATGACATGGATTACTGGAACCATGTCCTGTGGTCTGATAAGACCAACATAAACTTATTTGGTTTAGATGGTGTCAAGCATGTGCGGCAGCAACCAGGTGAGGAGTACAAAGACAAATGTGTCTTGCCTACAGTCAAGCATGGTGGTGGGAGTGTCATGATTTGGGGCTGTATGAGTGCTGCCGGCACTGGGAAGCTACAATTCATTGAGGGAACCATGTACTGTGACATATTGTAACACTGGGGCTGTGATAAGGGGGCAGGGATTCTCCTGGCATGCTTTGCGCCGCGGGGGATTCAAAGACCGTTATCTGTGTGTTCTAAGTGTTATTGCTGTGCCATTATAACTGTGTAATAAGACCAGTTGTGATAGCGTTGTTTTCCCTGTTTGTGACAAATCATGTGTCTGTGTCACCATGAATGAGATGAGGGTCTGTGTAAATGACCTCCTCTCCATTCTGTGTTGTGAGTGAGTGAAGAATAAAGCCTATTGCATCACAGTCATCTCTCCTTATTGTGTGAACCCCATGAAATGTCACACTGGTATCAGGAGTGGGATAATTGAGAGATGGAAGCGAGGATCAACGTGGAGATTCGGCGGCTCGAGCGGCTCATTGCCCAGAAAGAGACAGAGATGAACTACAGAGAAGACACGCCAGCCCCAATAGATGCTCGCCGTGACGAATGGGGAAGCGGACCAGAAGGCAAAACTGTACCCCACTTCCTGCCCTTTTCAGGGCAGAGCAGATCAGAAAGAACAATTGTGCCTCATTCTATGCCTTTTTCTAGGCAGGACGGGGGGCACCAATGGGGGAACTACGAGCCGGCGATACCACTGCGACCAAGGGCAGCGGTCGACAGAGAGGTGACTGTCCCACTGACCTGCCAACCAGCGAAACTTCCCCCCTTTGGTGGCAAGAATCTGCTGGATGATTACCTGGTCCAGGTTGAACTGGCCGCTGCGCTAAATGGCTGGACAGCGGAAGAGACAGCTGTGCAGGTCGTGCTGGCTCTGGAGGGCGGAGCTCTCTGCACGCTGTCTGATCTTCAGCCTGAGGAACGCCACAGTTGGCCAGCGCTACAAGGAGCACTGCGGAGGTGGTTTGGGAGAGCAACCCATGCCGATCATGCCCGGGAACAAGTAGCCAGCTGCCGGTGGGACAACTGGGAGAGCCTGGGAGCCTATGCAGCAGACATGCGGCTGCTGACACAGCATGGCTACCTGGATTTCGAGCTGGAGGCGGTGGAGAAGCTCACTCTACAGAGCTTCATCCGTGGGCTCTACCCAGCCTGGCTCCAGGAACACATCTGGATTCACGCAGCGAGCAGCTGAGAGATGGCCATGGCAGAAGCAGAGCGGGTGGAGCCGATGATGGATTATGCAGCTGACATGTCGTCACCGAGGCAGAGAACTTTTCAGGCCACAGCTGAGAGTGAGGACAAGGAGGAATGGGAATTACGCCGGATCACAGCTGCGCGGTCGGTGGGAGTACAACGATGGCAGCACTAGGATGGATGTTTCCACTGCAGAGAACCAGGACACATTGTGTGTTACTGCCCTGCACCCACCCCACAACAACCAGCTTCCTCCCCACCTTTAACCCTAGAGCGAGGTGGCACAGACATGGACCTGGACAATCATCTCTCCTTATTGTGTGAACCCCATGAAATGTCACAATATTGAAGCAGCACATGATCCTCTCCCTTTGGAAACTGGGCCACAGGGCAGTATTCCAACATGATAACGACCCCAAACACACCTCCAAGATGACCACTGCCTTGATAATGAAACTGAGGGTAAAGGTGATGGACTGGCCAAGCATGTCTCCAGACCTAAACCCTATTGAGCATCTATGGGGCATCCTTAAATGGAAGGTGGAAGAGCGCAAGGCCTCTAACATCCACCAGCTCCGTGATGTCATCATGGAGGAGTGGAAGAGGATTCCAGTGGTAACCTGTGAAGCTCTAGTGAACTCCATGCCCCGGAGAGTTAAGGCAGTGCTGGAAAATAATGGTGGCCACACATACTGACACTTTATGCACAATTTGGACATTTTCACTTTGGGGTGTACTCACTTTTGTTGCCAGCAGTTTAGATATTAATGTCTGTGTGTTGAGTTATTTTGCGGGGACAGCAAATTTACACTGTTATACAAGCTGTACACTGACTATTTTACATTGTATCAAAGTGTCATATCTTCAGTGTTGTCCCATGAAAAGATATAATAAAATATTTACAAAAATGTGAGGGGAGTACTCACTTTTGTAAGACACTGTATATTCTCAATAAAGCTGTGTTCAACATTACCACTCTCTTTGCCTCATTCATCACCAGGTTTGTGGACATAACAGGAGGCAAGCTGGGTAACCGGGGGCACGTGGCACAATGGCTGGGGCGAGGCCGCATGCGCCACGCTGAGGTTTTGATTCCATGGCAACAGGTGGGCGCACCGGACTGTCGGCCCCCAGTGAGTTGCCCGGCAGACACCCATCAGACCCCAGGTGGGACCGCCGAGACCCAGTTCGCGTTGATGGGGGGTCAGCGGCGTGTACATGTACGGCTGAATCACTGCAGTGTTTTAACTAGCCATTGTTTAGCGAGCCAGTCTTCAATGTTCTCAAGTCAGAGGACAATGGAGGGCTGGCCTTACAGCATTCCCTACTGGTGGGCGGGAGTATGGGTGAAGCTAATTAGAATATTCCTCGATCCACACATACTTAAGAAGGTCGAAGATGTAAAAGCTCTTTCCAAGCAATTCTAAGGCAATGAAAGCTTTTTTGTGGATAAAAAGCCACAATATACTATTATGGGCAATACACATTTGCTTTTGAAGTGATTTTTGTGCCGCCGGAGTGCGTCTTTAAGTGTATATTTTTGGGATGTCAGGTGTTTGCATCTTATGTTGAAATTCTGTGCGACCCGGAAGTTAATGACGAATTTCCGTGTCACGCAGCATGTGCAGCTTCTAAATGCGGTTCTTTCGTGATGGATCTGCTGAGGAGTTGTAAGTGTTTTCTGTGGTTAATTTTAAACATCAGAACAGGGAAACTGTCGGACTCCTTACAGACAACAGTATTTATGGTTGCTGCTGTTTCCTAGGTGAGCTAATAACTTAAACGTCCTTCACCTCTATTTCTCCAGTTAAATGTATATAACAAGCAAGTTTGTTTTGTAAGAGATCCAAAACATTAAACTTGGCCAAACTGCATATATTTTTGAATATGCAGTATTTAATCCCTTTTGTTTGTTTGTTTAGGATGAAGAAGACAGGTTTTACCGATGAGGATCAGTGACTTCGTTAGGATAACTCTGGTCCTCATTCCCTGCCTTCTCCCATCACCATGTTGGCTCACTGTGTCAGAAGTCTGTCCAGGTGTTTATCCCCATTGAAATACAAGCTTCAGCAGCAAACTAAAAGATGCTGCGGCTCATCACAGACTGAGAGTGTGGAGCCACTGGGGAGGCTACTGCAGCTCTGCGTGGACAGACACTACATCTCCCCTGGTCACACTAACACTGAGCTCTTCCAGAGAGGGCACTACTGCAGTTATGGTCCTCTGGGCAAGGAGCTGAGGAGGAACCTCCTGGACCAGTGGTGGCTCTCGGTGACTGGATCCAGGACTTGGGTGTTTGGGATCGACACTCTGAGCAGCTGCCACAAGCAAACAGCAGCAGGTGGACCAGGGGGGCTGAGGATGGTTGACTCTGAAGATCTGAAACAAATACTGGACCAAGAGCAGCTGAGCAAAGAGCAGCTCATCCAGGAGGTGCACACACGCCTGCAGAAGTCTCCATCACTGAGAACAAATCTTTTTCAAGGTAAACTGCCACGCAACTTAAGACAGAGATGTATTTTCAAAGCAGACAGTGTATGTGTATCGCCTTTCAAGCAGGTCAGTGCAATTCAAGTTGCTCCACAGATTATTAAAAACCAGAATAATAAGGCAAAGCATTGTTGAGTAGGACATTATAGAAAAGATTAAAAAACACTGTGTAAAAAATATTTAGTTAAAAATGATCAATGACAGTTCAGAATACACATAGAAACTAGGATTGTACTTTAGCAGGCCAAGGGAACAGCTTTCTGAAGTCACTCATATGAGGTTACTGGCAATTTTCATGATAAATGATTATCAGAATAATAGAAATTTGCTATGACAGATTAACTGTGTGTGTTTTTATCACAGTAAACAATAAATATCCTATACTCCATCCCTAGTCTCAACTCAGGACAATGAACTCCTTCCCATTTAAAGGGTTAAAAGTAAAAATGACGTGAAAGGTTTGGTACTCTGATTAAATCTGTAACTAGAGGGCACTCGAGAGAACACTTCGCTCCACCAAGTGGGTAGTTTGCCTCTCTGGTGGTTAGCAGGATTACGCAAAAAGTACTGGATGGATTTTGACGAAATTTTTACCACATGTGACCCTTGGGCTATGGATGAGCCCATTAGATTTTGGAGGTGATCCAGGTCAGGATGCGACTCTCACATCCTGACCTGGATCACCTGACCTTCGCATTTCATCAAAATCTGTTCAGCAATTTTTGTGTAATCCTGCAAACAGACACACAGACAAACAACCAGCCATAAAAAGGCTTTACGTCATTGGTGGAGGTAAAGACAATGTTGTGGACAATATTGTGTAACTTTGTCGTCATGGCCCAGATGTTGCTGTGATGCGTTTTCAGGTGCTTTGGAGCAGTTTGTCCCGTCACTGGAGTTGGTGAACAGGAAGCTGCCGTTTGGCCTGGCTGAGACGGGAGTGTGTTTTCAGCATTCAGGAGGCTCTGGTTGGTGAGGCTTCATCTGTTGGCTGTGATCAGTGTGAGGGCCTATGTCTGTCTGTGTCTTTGTGTATATAGGTGTAGCTACAAAATATCTAGTTGACCAGTATATCATGGTTTCTTATATGGCACAGTCACATTGAATGTGTTTGCTATATCTGTGTAACATGGCAGCAACCATTTAACCCAGGGGTCTGCCACCTTTACTGTCCTACCAAATAGGCCTCAAAACCGACTTCCGGTTATGGCTGCCACGTAGGACGGACGTGTCTCGCTCTGCTCTGCTCCTGGAGAAAAAAATCGGCAAATAACTCTCTCATTTAGGACAGAACGTATCCCAGCATTTGAGCGAGGATATGTCGGCGAAGCCTAAGGCTGGAAAACCAGGAAAAGGAAAAAGCGAGCCGCCAAAACAGTCCAAATTAACGGACTTTCAGGTCTGTGACGCAGCAAACAAGGCTCCATATATGGCGGAGGAGGCTGGCGGCGGTGCGATTTCTGCGGGGAATGGCGCAGATGCGCTGATGGCTGCCATGAGTTCAATGAGAGCGGACTTTTCCTCTAGATTTGATGGGATTATGACAGCGTTGGAAGGAATAAGAAAGGAATTGGGTGACTGTGTAGAACGAACGGCGCAGATGGAGCTCCGTCTCGCTAGTGCTGAAGATGACGTCACCCGTCTTCAATTAAAGGTGCGCACTTTGGAAAAAAAAAATAAATCTCTGGAAGATAATATTTTGGATTTGGAATCTCGGTCGAGACAGAATAATTTGAGGCTGGTGGGTCTTCCAGAGGAATCAGAAGGTCGGGACGTATGTTCCTTTCTGGAAAAGTGGATTCCGGAGGTGCTGGGCAGCGAGGAGTTGCAATCAGCAGTGGTTCTGGAAAAAGCACATCGTATTGGCCCACGGAGAGATAAGGGACCGCCGAGGACCTTAATTATGAAGTTTCTTAGCAACAGAGACAGGATGAAGATCTTCAACGCTGCACGTGCTAAAGGAGAGATTAAACACCAGGACCAGCAGGTGCGGTTCTACCCAGATTTGGCCACAGGAATCCAACAATTGAGGAAGCAGTTTGATCCCGTACGTAAGGAGCTGCGCAACCTTGGGATTCGTCATGGTGTAATCTATCCTGCGAGACTGCTGACCACGTATGAGGGCAGAACCCACATCTTCAAGACCCCAGAGGAGGCGCAGGAGTTCATCAAGAAGATCAAAGAAGAAGAAGAGACTGGTGGGAGCTAAGCATGAACAAAATATAAGGTAGAATAATTAAGCATTTGCACAGGCATCTGACTGACTTGAAGTAAATAGTAAGTTTACAAAATATAGATTGTATTATATATTAAAAAAACAAAACAAAAACAAAACAAACAAAAAAAAAAACTATGATGTACAAAGTTGTTAAAAATTTTGGAGTTAAGTTGGAAAACTACAGAGGAGAGTTAATGTTACGTCATTAAAAGCAGTAGAGTTAGGGTGATTGGGAGGATGAAGAAGGAGTGGCTTAGGCTGTTCCCCGTGGGTGTGGAACGGTCGATGGCTATATCGGGAGACAGAATTTTTCTTTTGATTTTGGGGGGTTTGCCACAAGTGTGGGAAGGGGAAATTTGTTTGTGTGTAGTTTGTAGGATGAATGTTCAACCACTCATGTTTTTGCTTCTCTGTATGAGCATGTTTACACTGCAAGGTAATCCCAAACTCTCTATTGATCATGGACCAAAGTGTTAATCTTAATTTAACTTCATGGAATTGCAGAGGTCTACAAAATTTAAAAAAACTTAAACAAGTTATGAATAAAATAAAGGACATGGGTTCAAGAATTGTGTTTTTACAAGAAACTCATCTGATAGAGGAGGATGTTAAAAGAATTAGGAGTAGATGGCAGGGAAGTGTATTCACCTCTTCATTTTCATCCCGAGCCAGGGGAGTTATGACTCTCATACATAAATCAGTTCCTTTTCAAGTGAAAAATGTAATTGGAGACAAATTTGGAAGATATGTAATCATTCAAGGTTCTTTGCTATTAGAAAATATAAATCTTGTGAACTTATATGGTCCCAATATAGATGATCAGAAGTTCTTTGCTAATTTATTTCTCATCTTATCATCACTTACAGGGCAACATATAATAGCAGGGGATTTTAATTGTACATTGAATCCAGGTGTGGATAGATCAACAGGACTGGATTGTACGCACATTGGATGTAGGATGACTATTAATCATTTTATGAAAGAATTGAGATTGTTAGATATATGGAGAGAAATGAAACCACAAGTTAAAGCCTATTCTTGTTATTCCAGTACCTACAAGACATTCTCACGTATTGATTATTTTTTGATTTCCACAGAATTAAGGTCCAAGATTCAAAACTGCTTTTATGATAACATCGTGATCTCTGATCATGCACCCTGTTGTCTAATATATGTAGATAAAAAATTGACAAAGGAATCAGGTAGATGGCAATTTCAGCATAAATGGCTTCAGGATGAGGAATTTGTCAAGTATATAGAAAAACAGATAGACGAGTTCTTTGACATCAATACTACACAAACATCAGCATGTGTAAAGTGGGAGGCTTTCAAAGCTTTTATTAGGGGACATATTATTAGTTATACAGGATCAAAATCTAAGAAGACTCGAGAGGAGAGAGCTAAATTGGAACATAAAATAAAAAATCTTCAGGAAAAAGTGTATGCAGGAAGTGACCCAAGGTTGGAGAATGAATTACTGATTTTGAGAGCTGAATACGACAAAAAATCAGCGAATAGAGCTGCCTCGAGTCTTCTAAGATTGAAACAATCTTTTTATGAACAAGGTGAAAAATCAGGAAAATTATTAGCATGGCAGATTAAACAATTGGAAATTAAAACACCAATTACCAGTATTATAAGTAATGGACAGGTAGTTATAGATCCTTTAGAAATTAATGGAGCCTTTAGAGATTACTATGAAAAATTATATGATACCAAAAATGAACCTGATTTAACAAAACTAAATGGGTTTTTGAATGAACTATCTATACCATGTATTCCAAATGAAAACAGGGAGATATTGGAGTCTAAAATTAGTCAAGAAGAAGTTGGGCTAGCCATTGATAATATGAAATCAGGAAAAAGTGCAGGACCAGATGGTCTTCCAGTTGACCTTTATAAAAAATTTAAGAATAAATTAATAAAACCTTTTTTGGAACTGGTTTTAGAAGCATTTCAAAATAATAATTTACCATCATACATAAATAATGCCTTAATTATACTGCTGCCAAAACCAGGTAAGCCCTCTAATAAATGTGAAAATATGAGACCAATAAGCCTATTAAACGCCGACCTTAAGATAATCTGTAAAATTTTAGCAAGACGAATACAAGAAATTTTACCAAATATTATTAATCGAGATCAGAATGGCTTTATAAAGGGTAGACAAGGCTTCCATAATGTAAGAAGACTATTTAATATTATTTATTTTAATAAAGAAGCACCGGATACAGCTCTCCTATCATTGGACGCCGAAAAGGCCTTTGATAGAGTTGAATGGCCCTTTCTTTTTGAAGTCCTACAAATGTTTGGAATTGGAAATAATTTCATAAAATGGGTTCAAATAATATACAATAATGCTACAGCAGAAATCCTAACAAATAACAATATTTCAAAACCAATAAAAATCAATAGAGGATGTCGACAAGGCTGTCCACTTTCACCTTTACTGTTTACTATGGCAATTGAACCTTTAGCGATAGCGATACGTTTACATTCACAAATATATGGAATTAAAGTTGGACCAACAGAACATAAAATCTCCCTGTACGCCGATGATATAATTTTGTTTATGTCGAATCTAAAAAAATCAATTCCAACCTTGTTGAATTTAATAAAGAATTTTGGGGAAATATCAGGATATAAAATAAATAAAACTAAATCTTCAATATTAATGCTAAATGAGACCCAGAGAAATTACTCAGCCCCTGAGGTAAATCAATTCAATGTTGTAAATCAGTTTAAATATTTAGGAATCCAAATTATGCCTAAGCTAGAATCAGTCGCCAGTGTCAACTATGAAGCCTTAATGTCAGATATCAGTGAGTTAACTCAGAGATGGATGTCACTACCAATGTCGATGATCGGGAGAATCAATATACTTAAAAGTAATATTTTACCTAAAATACTTTATTTATTTCAATACATTCCCTTATCACCACCTTTAGATCTATTCTCAAGAATAAAAAAAAAGTTAGTGGAATTTATATGGAACAACAGGAGGGCTAGATTACGTTTGTCTTTATTATATTTACCATTTGATCGTGGAGGTCTGAAATGTCCAAATTTTATGTTGTATTATTGGTCGGCACAACTGAGGTCTATGACATATTATTTTTCATCAAATGATCTCCCTCACTGGACTGAAATGGAATCATACAATTTACCTTTACCTCTTCCCATATTCATATACTCAGATTCGGCAAAAAAATTACAAAAACAAGTTAAAAATCCATTTGTAAAGCATATGATCAAAATATGGTGTGAAGCTAAAAACTATTTAAAAGAACCACAGTTATTGTCACAATTTAGTCCAATATGGGGTAATCAATATTTTAAACCAGGGAGAGCGGACGCTGTATTTAAAGTATGGAATTTAAAAGGGATACAAAAGATTCAGGATTTATATTTGCCAGGTGCAGACAACATAATGTCTTTTGAAGAGCTGAGGATCAAATTTAATCTCAATAGAACACATTTTTTTAAATATCTTCAACTTAGAAACTTTATTCGATCAAATCAAAATAAAGCTCTCACTCGACCTATTTATTCATCCTTGGAAAAAATGATGATGAAAGATAGTAAAAGAAAGGGTATTATTTCAGAGTTTTATAACTCATTGACACTATCTTCAAGTGAAAATTCACTGAAAAGATTAAACTACTGGAAAGAAGATCTGCAAATTGAAATTTCAGAGGAACAATGGGAATTGGCTTGTACAGAAGCTCAAACCAAATCAATAAATGCACGCCTTAAATTGATACATTTCAAATGGTTAATGCGGATGTATGTTACACCGGAGGAGTTAAATAGATATAACAAAAATATACCAGATACATGCACAAAATGCATGGAAAGTAAAGGAACCCTATTTCATTGTTTATGGGAATGTAGATTAATAAGAATGTTTTGGGAAGAGGTGAGGGTAACAATTGAAAAAATAATCTCAAAACAAATCATATTGAATCCTAAACTGTTTTTGTTGGGTCTGTACCCAGAAAAGCATAATTTTAATAAAAGTGAAAGAACATTCATAGACCTCAGTTTGCTTAATGCCAAAAAATGTATTGCACTATTATGGAAAAAGACTCATAGACCAGATGTGACTCAGTGGTTAAGACAGATGTTAACAAACCTTCCATTAGAAAGAATAACATATATACTAAAATCAAAGGAAATTGTGTTTGAGAATATATGGAGACCTTTTATTGATTATGTAAAAAATTTAAACATAACTCTTGAAGAAGAAGGTGAATGATGTGTGTGGACCTTGTAAATTCCAAACTGGTGAACATAATATGTATACTAATGTATTGGATTGTCTAGACTAAACAGAGGAGCATTGTTGAAGACTTGATTTTGTTGGTGGTTGTTGGTGTTTTTAGTGCATTTTTTTTTTTTTTGTAGTACTTTAGTGTTAGTGTTTGATTGTTTGTATCATGTTTGTTAAAAAAAAAAAAAAAAAAAAGGTTCAATAAAGATATTGTGGAAAAAAAAAATAGGCCTCAAAACCTATTTGACCTTTAAAATAAAGATAATAGCTTTTAAAGTTGTGTATATAATTATAAATATAAACTATAGTTTATGTCACATTTATGAAATTGTAGAGCTATGATAAGAAAAACTATTGACATTGTTTTTTTATGTTCTGAAACCTTTGGTCCACCTCTCTTGCTGGGCATTGACATCACACGCCACTGCGCTGCAGAGGCTTATAGGAAAAAGTCGCCATACTGTGTAGCTGTCGTGTTGTTTCTCAAGTTATTATTATTAGATATTTGATGTGGTTTTCTTTTTTCCGTCAGCCCAGCAGAAGTCACCCAGACCTCTGTAGTGTGGTTTTGCTCTCCACGCACATCTTCACAGTGGTTGGATCACTGGACACGACAGAGACTGAAGTGGTGGAGGAAAGTGAGTGCTTCCAAAAGTGTCGCTAAGATAAAGACAGTAAAAAACAAAACAAAAAAAAAAACAGTTCTGTGTTGTGATAAGTAGCGTTGTCCTGCAAGACTCACAGCAGTTCAGTGAAAAAATAAAGCAAGAATTAAAAGCCATTTTGATTGATGATTAGATCCTTTTTATTCAACAATATTCATTTATTCCAGTGTATTCCCAAATTTCCCTGGGTGTCCACACATTTTTTAAAAGTCTTAAATTAGTGTATTCTCTATCCTCAAAATTTAAAAATTACAGTTAAACCCTACATCTGCCCTTTAGAGTCCTTAAAAATGGGGGTGGCAGTGACTCGGGGGGGATAGCACTGGTTGTCCAATAACCACAGGGTCAGCAGTTCAAATTCTCACCCACCCCCATGTCCATGACACAGGTGTATGATTGTGTATAAATGTTTGGTGGTGATCGGAGAGGCCTTTAGATAGAGGTAGCTTACCACTGTCACTGTCTGTCTTTGGAGTGAAAGAATAAAACATCCATTGTAACATGTCTTTGAGTGTCTTTGAAAAGCACTACATAAATCTGATTTATTATTATTATTTTAAAAAAACACAGATATGATAAATATTGTAGCTGGTTTTTTTGTTTTTTTTTCTTGCATTGTGGGGTCAAATCCTCATGTTCAGCTTTGGGAATTTGTAGTTACTGTTTTGTCATGAGTGAGAACAGGTATGGAGGAAGGACCTACGATGCAGGCAGTGTCCAAGTTCAAGTGTTTATTAAACAGAAAAACAACAAGCTACTAAGACACTGAATTAGCTATAAAATAAATGACAGTATGGAGCTGAAAACGGACCAAACCTAAACACAACAGAAAATTAAAATTAAAGAGAAACCAAGGAACCAGGGAATCACAAGGGACATGGGGATAAATCCACAAGGAAGGATAACTCCATATCAGAGATTATGTTGCCACAAGGTGGGGAAGGTCAAAGCTAAACTTAACATAGGAAACGGGTTGGGAACTCTGGAGGGGAGAATCAACTGATGAGATGACGTAACTACAACAAAAAGTAAACTGAATCATAGCCGAGGATAAATGGGAAGCCACTACCAAAAAATAAAACTAACGGAACCAAAACAGGAAGTACTTTTAAAATAAACCTGATAGCAAAATGAGGCAAGATGAGCACAAGGATGACACGGGGAATACAGTAGAATACACAAGGGAGTGGGAAGGCAAAACTAAATAATTAAGAACTGTAGAACCAAAATCTGAAACAAGAATAACACCAGAGATATTTGCAAAACTAAACCAGGGTGAATACTCAATGTAAACTTAGGAAAAAATAAATCAACATAATAGTCAAACCCCAAATAATCAATAACACAAGAGATCTACAACAAATCCCAAGAACCTAGATAAAATGAACCAACACAACAATAAACTAGAAAAGCACTCGGAGAGCGCAGACCTCCGCCAAGCGCCACAGTTCCCCCCCATACAGTGTTTGTGTGTACGTTTTCAGATTCCTTGACCACGAAAACATATGACTAGCAATTGGATTCACAATGATAGGATTAGTGGTTCAGTAGTTATTGATGAAAATCGCATTTTCCGTAATGGCGGTTTTCTTCTGGACGGTGATCCAGATCACCACCAAAATCTAATCATCTGTAGGATACCCCATTTCTGACAATCTATGAAAATTTCATGAAAATCCATCCATAACTTTTTGAGTTATGTTGCTAACAAACAAACAGACAGACAGACAGACAAACCAACGCCGATGAAAACATAACCTCCTTGGCGGAGGTAAAAAATCCAAAGTAATCAAAAACACAAGGGATGGGCATCAACATTACAGTTTTAGCATTTTAACACAATGGAAAACAAATTAATCATTTCTTGTGAATTTGTGACCTTTTCTGTAGTTTTGTCTGTGTGGTTTCTAAATTTGCAGCTTTTTCTCATAATATTTTTGCACACATATTCAGCTTGTAAATTTTTCAACTTCTTTCTGTGAAATTCACCACTATTTTTCTTAGAAATTTTGTTTTGAATAGAAATTATTTCTCAGGAATTGTCAAGCCTTTTCAGTGTAAACTTGTGAGCCTTTTTCATGTAATTAAAAAAAAAAAAAATTTTCCCATTAAGTTGTGACTGGGTGCGGGCTATATTCAGGGGTTTCACTTTATGACTTAATTAGTTCAATTCAATTCAACTTTATTTATATAGTGCCATTTCACAACAACAGTCATCTCATAGCACTATCAACTGTAGGGGGAACCCCCTCAGTTGCAGAAAGACCCCAGCAATCAGGCGATCCCTTGTGAGTAAGCACTTGGCAATGGTGGAGAGGAAAAACTCCCTTTTAACAGGAAGAAACCTCCAGCAGAACCAGGCTCAGGGAGGGGCAGTCATCTGCTGTGACTGGCTGGGGGGTGAGGGGGATAGAGAAGATGAAAAGAACAAACATGTAGAGAGCAAACAGCATGATGGGAACTCAATCTATGGGAGAGAACAAACAGATGTTAATGACCAGCAAAAATAATATTTCATTGAGAGTGAAGAAAGGAGTGAAGCCCAGTGCATTATTGGAGGTCCCCTGGCTGACTAAACCTATTAGCAGCATAACTAATTAGTCATAAAGTGAAGTCCCAACACCAATCCTGGGATGTCGAAATTCAAGGCCAGCTAGATTCATGACCACAAAATTTGCAGTAATTTCAATTAATAATTGGACAAGGCTAAATGTAATGTGATCACATACTTTTTAATAATGTCAGCTAAACATGATCGAGTAGTCTTAAAAAAAAGTCTTAAAATTGAGCTTCCTTAAAGGTGTAGATCCATGATTTCTTCACAATATCACAGTTTTGTGGGTTTTTTAGTGCGTCATGAACTCACATCCTCACTTTCTTCTGGTTTTGTATTCTGTTGATGCACCGTTGTCCAGTTTGCCCTGTCACCATCCAGCTTCAGCAGCAGTGAGGTCCCACCGGAGGAGTTGGAGGAGGGAGCAGCTCGTGGTGTGAGGATCTGGTACAATTTCCCGTGGGGGCAGGAGTTCCTGGAGACGCTGTGGAGTCGAGGAGATGCAGAGCTGCTGCACACACACAAAGGAGCCCGCTCCAAACTGCAGGTCAGACTTGCTTAAAGTCAGTATGTCCCGAGTTCCCAACAGGAAGTCTGAAGTCAGATTTCCAGCTCATAAAGTCAGGCGGCCTTCTTACACTAATTTGCTGGTTTCAACTTCCATCGTACCTAGAAAGCAGCACATGTTCTGCCACTCAGCAGCACCTTTTTTCTTATAAACCCTGTTCCTCATGACAGCAGAAGTAGTCAGAGGTCATGGAATTTTTATTTCCTGTTATCATAGTGGTGCTGACAGTGACCTTCACCATGTCTCGCCACAATCTGCCAAAGATTTTTTTGGCAGATGTAAACAGAATAGGAAACTTATTTTTATTAATGCCAAGTTCAGAACTTCAGAAAGGATTGAAGTTGGTTTGTGGAAAACTGTTTGACTGTGAAGGGAAGTCAAAAGGTGTTAGGCTAAATTCTGTTGGCTAACTAAAGCTAACAGTTAGCATGGTTGTAGCTTTGGATATATGGACCACACAGATCAAAGTGTTACTGCATTATCCCAACCACAATTTTTTAACCAATCTCAGTCTATCCCATTTAACTATATGTAATATTACAGACAAGACCTGATACCTTGTTAGCTCACTGGTAACCTGCAGCAGTCTGTGAGTGACCAGTGGCATCTTGCCTGAATAGCCACCTCTCCATTCAGCATTTCTGACACTGCATATATTTGGGTAAAATGGAAAATGCTAGAATTTCATCTACTTTTCTAGATTCTCCACCTCACCAATGAAAATATACTGAGGGCATCATAAGAAAACATATTTCCTGTATATCTTTATAATTATCGTGCTATAAAACTGTTATTTTTTTTACAATGTTAATGCATGTACAATAAAATAATTCTAGTAGGGGTGTAACAGTGCATGTATTCGGATTCGGATTTTTCAGTACGGCACCTACGGTATAGAGGCGTACCGAGGTTCCACACGGACCATGTTGAGTGACAGACAGGAAGTGTAACTCCCTCACGCTATTAGCTGTACATGTAAACAAACAGTACAGCCCAGCCTCTGACTAGCGAACGTCATGGCTGGCTGTACGGAGAAGCCAGAGCTTGGAGACCCTCTTCACAAGTCTCCGGTCTGGGAACACTTTGGCTTTCCAGTGAAATATGTGAATGGACAAAGTCAAGTGAATAAGACAAAAACAGCATTGAATATGCTTTTGACAGTATGTTGAACTTGTTAACTTATTTGAAACGGCACTACGCAAACGTGAATATCAGTGCAGCATGAAAAAACCTAGAGCAGTACAAGCGCAGCTTCCTGCGGTATTTAGACAGTCTCTCAAGGGCTTTTCAGATCGAGCCAAAGCAATAACAAATGTCATTGGTGCTTTTATAGCAGCAGATCTAAGGTCATATTCAGTTGTTAAGAACACCGGGTTTAAACACATGCTGAAGGTAACTGAGCCCCGGTATGAAGTTCCTTGTTGTGCCCACTTCAGCCAGAAATAATACCATCCTTTTAAAGTAGAACTGAACTCACCTTTTTGCCAAAAAAGTAGAATAGCAGATTAATTCCTTATTACCTATTGTATTTTTCAACACATAAAAGAAATTTTTAGGCCATGCGATGGCCAAGCTATAAGCCGATAAACTTTTGCCTCTGGCTGGCAGTGCCAAACAAACCGGAAGTAGTGCAGACGACGCTGCGTGACGTCACGAGTGTGACCCTTATCAAAACAACAATGGCAGATGATAGCAGTTCCAGCAGTCAAGCACACCAGAGTTTTCAGAGTGAAGAGGCATTCAGGATCGGTGACAAGACAGAGGAGGATGCAGGAGTGTCAAGTGAACAGGAAGAGAGCGAGGGAGGCATCGAACCGTACAGATTAGAGCCAGAATTTTCGGGGGATTCCGGCACCGACTCAGACCGCAGCAGTGATGGGGAGGAGAGTCGCTTATTGAATACAGAATGGTGAGTCTTTACTTTGGCATGTTTGGGGTGTCAGGATAAGGAAAATTAACAATAAAAAAGAAAGGGAAAAAAAACCATCAGCATTTTTCCAACTTATTACAGTGATCCCTCACTTATCGCGTTTAATGGGGACCAGAACCTACCGCGAAAAGTGAAAAACCGCGAAGTAGCGTCACCCCCCCCCCCAAGGGCGTCACAAGCACTATTTTGCACAAAAAGGCACAAGAGAACAGCGAAAAGTGCCACTAAGCAACACGAGCGATAAAGAACAATGAATGCGGTCTTCCTTCGCTGGGTATAGGCGCTCGGCAGGGAGCGAAGCTGGGTAAAACGTCTCGGCCAATCAGCTTGCGAGGTAAAATGCCTCGGCCAATCAGCTTGCGAGATTCCCGAGCGGTGAAGAGGTGGGCGGAGAGGAGTGGAGCGGTGGTCAGAGAGGTAGATTTTCAGTTGTGCGGGCTCTCCGTGTTGATACCTGATGTTCTAATGTAGAAGGCAGGGAGACTACATTAGAACATCAGGTATCAACACGGAGAGCCCGCACAACTGAAATTCTACCTCTCTGACCACCGCTCCACTCCTCTCCGCCCACCTCTTCACCACTCGGGAATCTCGCAAGCTGATTGGCCGAGACGTTTTACCCAGCGAAGGAAGACCGCATTCATTGTTCTTTATCGCTCGTGTTGCTTAGTGGCACTTTTTGCTGTTCTCTTGTGCCTTTTTGTGCAAAATAGTGCTTGTGACGCCCTTGGGGGGGGGGGGGGGACGCTACTTCGCGGTTTTTCACTTTTCGCGGTCGGTTCTGGTCCCCATTAAACGCGATAAGTGAGGGATCACTGTATATCTAGAAACGCATCGCTTCCCGGTCGCTTTTCCTCCCCCTTTCTTTTCTTTCGTCGCCATGACAGCTTTCCTTGGCCACTGAACAGATCTTCCCAGGTGTTGGAAGTGTTTTGTAGTCGACTATCACGACAAAATGCACCAAAAACAACCAGTGTCGACGTGCTCGCAATGGTAAACATGAGGACTGGGTCACACTCGTGACGTCACGCGGAACTCCGGCTGCACTTCGGCGGATTTGTCTGATTTTTCAGGGCGGGAAATTCAAAATCGCGATTTTCTCCAAGATTCCGGGATTTGTGGAGGGGGTGCCAATGATAAATTATCTTTATAATTGTATGTACTATCACCCAGTGCCGTTCAATGCCGTTCAGTTCAGTTCTACTTTAAGAAAAAGCTAAATCTGTTAATGCTGCCCTTGAAGCCAGTGTTTTTCAGGGTTGCCCTGGTATGTTCAGATTTTTGTGGGACATTATTTAATTTAATTTCTTAATTGTCCAAAAAAAATGCAAACAATTTGCTGTTGTTGTGCATGGGTGCCTTTAGTATCTATACACAACAATGACAAATTATTTGAAATTTTTTGGACCAATTAACAAGTGAAATAAGATAATTAATTTCTCATAGAAACCTAGACATACCAGAGCACCCAGGTTAAAAACACTGCTTCAGGCAATAAGGAACTTTAACTTCCTAAAAACAAAAGAATAATTCAGACTATTCAAACTTCTGTTGTTGCACTTGTCAGCATCTTTATTTGCTAAAAAGAGAATTTATTTGTTTTATTGTATATATTTTATTTATTGGAGAATTTAGTGCTGGCAGTTTGCAGGGTTTTTTTGTCAAAGCTGTGCCTGCTTATACAAAAGATAAACAGTTTATGTTTTGCATTTTGTTTCCTTACTGCACCAAACCATGACCTTAAAACCAAGGTACGTACCGAACCGTGATGTTAGGCGTATTTCAACATCCTTTGTCTAATATATCCACCATCCCTCCTCTGCACATGTCCAAACCATCTCAGCCTTGCCTCTCTTACTTTGTCTCCAAACTGCACAACCTGAGCTGTCCCTCTGATATACTCATTTCTAATCCTGTCCCTCCTAGTCACTCCCAATGAAAATCTTAGCATCTTCAACACTGCCGTCTCCAGCTCCATCTCCTTTTTGTCATCGCCACCATCTCCAAACCATACATCATAGCAGGTCTCACCACCATATTGTAAGTCTTCCCTTTCACTCCAGCTGCTACCCTTCTGTCACAAATCTTCCCTGACACTTGTCTCCACCCACTCCACCCTGCCTGCACTCTCTTCTTCACATCTCTTGTGTGTTTTCCATTGCACTGGATGGTTGACCCCAGGTATTTAAACTCCTCATCCTTTACAACCTCTACTCCTTGTATCGTCACTATTCCACCTGCCTCCCTCCCATTCACACGCATGTATTCTGTCTTGCTTCTACAGAACCTCTTTATTAGAAAACTGTCCACATCTATATACACATCCACCATTATAACTGTCCTCGACAGTGCAAATGTAATTTGAGTGCAATGAGACATTCAAACATTTTGCCTCAAACTGTCATTAAAGCTCAAAATCACTAAAACAGGAGCAGCTGTTTACTGCGGTGTATCCTTCATTGATATCAGTAACATTTGGTGTTATCTGTCTCTAAATATTCTTTAGTGTCGGGATGGACGAAAGTCGATCCCCCATGTCATCTCTGTCACCGGGAACATGGACCGCGGCATGCTGGCTTTTCTGTCCAACTCACTGCAGCAACTGAAGAAAGAAGATGGCAAGAAGAGGCTGCAGCAGAGAAAGGTGACAGAACAGAAAGTGAAAGTATGGATGATGGAATAATAACTAGAAAAGCACTCAGAGAGCGCATACCTCCACCAAGGCTCCTTCAGTCTGTCATGGATCACCTCCAAAATGTAATGGGTTTGTGTGTAGGCCTAGAGGCACTTGTGGTGAAAATTGCATGAAAGTCTGTCCATTAGTTTTGGAGTATTGTGGGTGACACACTGTGAGAAGAGCCTTGGCTGAGTTATGCATTCCCAGATCATCACCAAAATGTAATGGGTTCCTCTGTAGGCCAAGAACCACCTGTGGTGAAAATTTCATCCAAATCCATCCAGTAGTTTTTGTGTAATCCTGCTGCACAAATACAAAAAAAGCCCTTGGTGGAGGTATGCACTCTCTGATCATCACCAAAATCTAATCCTCTGTTCCCCGTGCCATTGCACACCTTTCCTGAAAATTTCATCAAAATCCTTTGGTCACTTTTTGAGTTATGTTGGTAACAGACAGACAGACAAACCCCGGTAAAAACATTACCTCCTTGGCAGCGGTAATAATAAATTCAAAAATTTTATTACTGTAGCACCTTTTAACATCTGAGTTACAGGGCCCTTCACAGAATTTACAACAAATGCCAGTCCCCTGTGGGTGGCCAGTGTATTTCTGCCAGGATATGCACAATTTAGGCATGTACCATGTATGGGTTACGGTAATCTGACATTATGGGTTACTCATATGTATATCTTTTGCATTACTGTTTATTTTTAGGTGTTGAAGTTGCATCCAGTTCTGGCTCCAGTCAAAGTGGCTCTAGACATTGGTAGGGGAGCCACTATGGAGCTGAGACAGGTAAGAACATAAGAGTTGGTAGCAAAACATACCAAGTCTCATCTGGGATGTAAAAACTTTAACCTGGACCTTCACATTTCCCATAATTTCCCATAACACAAACAACATCAGGGTGAACATCCATGTTCATCTTGGGGGTCTTAACCTAGATGAACTTTATTTTTAAAAAAAAAGTTGCATAGAATACAGGAATAAGGGGAATGTTATTCTGAGTGTGGGACACAAATTTACAATAAATAAATAAATTCTTGAGGAAAAACACACAATTTTTTTTTTGGGGGGGGGGAATAGCACTCAAATTTACAAGAAATAAATTTGCTAATTTAAGAGAAAGAAAACTTTCAAATCTACAAATATAAATATTAAACTCCCCCCAGTAATTATTAAAAAGTAGTGCGTGCCCGTAGAAAGCAAGTATTCCTGTCTGAAGCAGGTATCCCAATCAGGCTTTACAGGCCCAAATGTAGGCTGTGTTTGAAAGTGGAATACAAAGAGGTGTAGCCTATATGTAGGCAATCACACATGTTAGACTTTGACAAATTTGAAAGGGACTGAACTGAGATTTATTTGACTGTGTGAATATTAATTACAGAATAATTGAAAATGAATGGGACATCCAATATTAGCCACTGTTTAAGAACCGCTTGTTTATTTTTTTTGTCAGTTCACTTATTTATGTGATCTTTTATGACTTATGTTTGTAATAGTGTACCTTGCACTTTGGGGAATGGGAGTTGTTCAGTCATCATTATAATTTAGTTTATATGTGTAGTTTATAGTTTGTCGTCAGTAAACTCATGCAGTACTATAACAGGACACGTTTACAAATATTTGAGACCCATTGTAGTGCATCATTTTATATTTTAGCAATATTGTAAGTACAAAACACCGACCATTATTATTGGATTTTTTGTATTTGTGTCTTGTATACTTTATTGATCCCCAGAGGGAAATTCAGGGCATCCATGGTACCGCGCCAATCCCTTCACCATTCACACACACACACACACACCAGAATATCTTGTTTGGTTGCAGCTGTTGCATCAGTGTTGCCCATTTGTCTGTAAATATTTAAATAAAAATGATTTATTTCGTTATTTGGGCATTTTTGGGTCTTGTCGTTTAGTCAAAGCGGACATATGTGTCCGCATATGATATGCAGTTGATCTGGCCATTCCGCTCCACAATAAAGCAGCAATCTGGACTGCTGTCTACCGCTGAATAGGCAGGCTGGATGTGCCTCCCTGCGAACGATTGTGGAGTGCCCGGTCAGACACTGGAGCTGGAGAAGCAGCACCTGAACCTGCAGATCGCAGTTCTTCACAGGGAGCCAATCCCAGCCTGCCTGGTTAACGGGAGTGTCGGCTGCTGCTTTACCTGTGTGCCTGCGAAGGACTGTGATCCACTGGTTCAGCTGCCCCACCCCCCATGCGCACCTCGTGTTCTTCATGCCAAATTATCCATTAGACCTACGCAATCACAGCAACTTCATGGTATAATTTTTTAAGCATTCAACCTTAAGTCTATCTTTTGTTGCTGTTTGCATTACGGGTAGCATTACTGTACATGGACTGCTGTTGTTGTTTTTCCAGCCACTGAAGAGAGAGAGAAACACCATTTCAATTCTCCTGTATGTCCTGTACGTATATCAGCTGTTCTGATAGATATGCCAAAATGTCAGAACATCGGGTGGATCCAATCAGCTGATCACTCGAACCACAGAGCTCAGCTGTTTTCCATGATAACTCAGCCTCAGGGCAAAAGCACACTCCATGCATTATCTTTTTTTCCCACTTTATTGAAAATAACTTTTTTTATCGTCATTAGCATGCCTTTGAGCCAGGTCATGTCTGGCTTTGTGTCTGGGCTCTCCTGTCGTGTTCTGTGTTGAGTTGTCAAACCCGGTCCCCACAGACGCTCCACCCAGTCTGCTTGCAGCACCTCATTCTCCACATATGGCGAATTATCCTTTAGACATACACAGTCATATTTGTTGTTTTTTCACTTCCTTGTTTTGACCAGGGAACTCTGTAGTGACTGACAGGTCGTGATGCTGTGTGTTATCCAATCAGCTCGGAGTCAATCCGAAACCCCGCCCACACTTCTTGAAGCCAGGGCATGAAGAGACACAGAGCAGTGACAGAGTGGTGGCTAAACTTTTGTTGATAAAAATTACATATTTTGACTGAGCGACTCCATACTCGGGGATGCACACCCTCGTAACCTCTGGAAAACGCATATAAAACCTTAGGTCAGTCTGAGGAATGGTTCAAGAGATATGCGTGGGACAGACAGACACACAGACAGAGACTTCATGAATTTATAGATATGTGGAAAAAAATGTTCAGTAAAAGCTTTTCTTACCAAATCACTGGATATTCCATGTACCTTTAAGCACAAGTTCAGTATCAAACTTCATAAGCTGACTATCCACTGAACTTATATTTATTACATAAACCTGCTATTTCCCAATGGACAGCAGCCATCCATAAAAATATTTTCAATCAATGCCTCTGATACCACCGAAGCGAACACATAAATTCATCCCTGGGCCTGTCAGCCCAGACAAGCTAAAACTATATTACAGCATAATAGTTAAAAGGGGAGTCGCTGTGACCGGCCACCCTCTTCGTATGTTTCCTGACAAACCACTCGCATGCACACACTTATTTTGCGCGCGCTCTCATACACACACACATACGGATGCACACACACAAATGTCTCTCCTTTGACAGGTGCGGATACTAGACTTGTGTTGAGACCTCTTCGATGGCAGAAGCAGTCTGTCTTCTGCTTGTTTTAGTTGTTAGTTTGTCTTCTTTGTCTGTTCCTCTCTCTTTTCTTTCCCCCTCCCCACACCTCCTTTCCCCATTCCCCTCCTGTCGGGTCCTTTATGGTAAAAGAATTTAAATAAAGTATTAAAAGTTATTACAAGAGGAGTTTACAACAATATACAGTACATGTATATGCACTGTATAAAGTTCCTTTTGGCAAAGTAAATCTGTTTGACACAATAAGGGAAGCAGATTTCTGTTCTGTTTACCTAGCTGCCTGACAGGACAAGGGGAAAAAATCTTTTCATTCTCATCATATAGATTTTAAATGATGGACTTTGAAAGGCAAGTTTTGTTTACGATTGATTTTTCTGATTTAAAATACATGAACTACAGTGATATTTCGTTTTGTTTGTGGAGGTTTGTGAAGGCCTTCTGCAGGAGTTCCTGGAAGCCAGAATCTCTGTATGGCCCGGATATCTGGACACCCTGCCAACATCAATGGAGCAGCTGAATGCCAGGTAAATGCAGCTTTGTGTACTGATGCTGCATCCTGAGCTTTCTGCTTATTGGTTATAAATCATGTTTGTTTTTTTTCTTAAAATGGACTGACTTGTATGCGTTTGCATGGATTCCTTGCAGATACGATGAGATGGGAGTCCTTTTCACAGTGGTGATCAGTGAGAGCACGTTGGAGAGCGGCGTCCTTCAGGTCCGCAGCAGAGACACGACCATCAGAGAGACCATGCACATCTCTGAGATCAAGAGCTTTCTGTCCAAATACGTTTCAGCAGCCAACAGCATCTGAATGCACTTTATATCAGCAAAACAAAGCAGAAAACAACTGCCTCAGTTTTTTATCTCAAAACACTTGTGGGGAATTTGTACAGAACAGTTCAAGCAGGACTGATGGGGTTTATAAATAACCAGGTTTTTGTCTCAAATGGGACAAATGTGCACAGACTCACCATGCATGTACCGCCAGTGGTCCGACATTAGTGACTGACTCTTCCTACAGCCTCCTTTATTCTGTCTGTCCAACTAATGGATATAGCATATGTTTTATATGTGTAGTGGACCTGTTTGGTCAGTGGTGGTACCTTTGAAGAGAATTTTTGTTATATTTCTTTTTCACTTTCTGTTGAAATACACAGCATTTGTCTATATTGTGTATTGTTATTTGTTCAAATTACTCTGTCACACCAGTGATTTTTAAAAAAAAAAAAAAAAAGATCAATGACATTTTTGGTGGGATGGACAAAAAAATTGTCTGAGTAAAAATTAGGGTCATACAGAATAATTGTTTGAAGAAGTTTAAGAATCCATTCAGTGCCGCTCACAGCTCATCATCCACTGTACGGTGCCCATTAAAATTCATTGTAATTTCAAAAATAAACTGAAAACTTTCAACCTTATGGTGGAAGGGTCTGTGTGCCCTAATCATGCCAAGAGCCATGTTGTTGGGGGCAGCTTGCCCCTAGTAGGGTCTCCCAACCGGCACCTGGAAGGGCCAGACCAAGAGCGGGTCACATGGGTCCACCCTTCATATGAATCAGACGTCATTCTGGCCTACACTGTTAGGACTGCTACTCCTATGACTCGGACTCCGGGATAAGCGTAGAGGATGGATGGACTAACAGGAGTCAGCTATTGGTGGAGAATATCGGATCTGTCCGCTAACACCATCAGATTTGAGAATATTCAATTCTGTGTTTTTTCCCGTTTACAGGTGCATGATACAAATCTAATCTGTGCCACGTAGAAGGAAAAATCAGATTGGGTCGCTTGAACCAAATGCAGAAATTAAAGATGAATGCCTCATTATGAATAATAAGGCTTGAACGAACTTTTTATGTTACTGTCGAGCAGCAAGCTGTGAGTTGAGAGAAAATATCGCGAGGTTTCGTGCTTGCTCCTTCCTGCGTGATCATTGGTCCCTGTGGTTGAACTTTACTGAGCATGTGTGTTCGTGCTGCATAGCTCTTAGCTTTCAGAAATGGCCGCAGAAAAGCAAAACGAAGCTAAAGTTTCCCCCACGGAAGAAAACAAAGAAAATGTACCGGATGGGGGACTTGGACTGGAGAGTATCCTTCTTAAAACAGCTTGATATGTTCCCTCTGTGTTTCAGAATTAGATGCTAACATTCGCTCATCTGTTAGCTCGGTAGGTTGGCTAGCGTTTTAGGTTACGTGTCATACTGAAGTAGCCTGTAAGCGTTTGGAATAAAATAGTGATTAATGTGTATTAACAAAAGCTTTTTGTCTGTGTCTTTAAACCAGGAATCAGCGTTATTGTGTGATCCTATAAACGTTTGTGCTTGTTAGGCTTTCTCTTTGATTAGCAGCTTGTTTGCCATTTGATGCACTACATTTAGCCAGTGTTGGTTCATACATTTGCTGCCAAGAAGACGCTCGTTCATGCCTTTGATATAAATCATTGACGTTTCTGTCTGTTGAGTCCCGTGTTTGTGACTTGACTTTGAATCTCAGTCCTGCAAATCATCAAGGAGTCCCAGCAGCAGCATGGCTTAAGACATGGAGACTACCAGAGATACAGGTGAGAACTGTTATGTCACGGATGGTCCATGAAGCTACCTTATATTGGTAATAAAGATGGCTGTGGTGAGCTGTGAGGTTAGGTACAGGTGTGCGTTCAACATCTCACACTGTCTTCCTTCATTAACAGATAGGGACAATACACTTCAGTTAAATCTATGTTTAATCAAACTGCTATTTCTGTAAAGTAGTCTTTTTGTTAATTTTGGAGGTGAGTGTACTCAGAGAAGCAGTATTGAGCACAGCCATCTGTTGCCATATGGTTCGTGTTAAACAGGAATCATTATTATTAACTATGTGATGGTAGAATTTATGGAAAAGCAGTTGTAGAAAGGTATTTTATACAGTGACAGTACTTTCTGTCTAAAAATGACAAAGTATATCAACATAATATTTACATGAATTGTAAGGCCCCACAAGTGCTGAGTGACATGTTAAAGCCTCTTTAGGATTTTGAGTCTGTTGACGTTTAAATGCTGGGGAAAAATATGTGCAACTAGGGATGGGCAATTACCCAGAAATAATTAAAGCAGTTATTGGACTTCTGTGGTAACCACAGTTTGTCCCTAACGAACACCATGTTCAAGCATAAGGGTGTCCATATGTGCACCTGGCACCAGGACACCCTAGGTCGCAGGTCGATGATCGATTTTGTTATCGCGTCATCAGACCTGCGACCGTATGCCTTGGACACTCGGGTAAAGAGAGGTGCATAGCTGTCAACTGATCACCACCTGGTGGTGAGTTGGATCCGATGGCAGGGGAGGAAGCCATTCAGACCTGGTAGACCCAAACGTATAGTGAGGGTGTGCTGGGAACGTCTGGCTGAGGCCTCTGTCCGGGAGGTCTTCAATTCCCACCTCCGGAAGAACTTCAGCCACATTCCAAGGGAGTCTGGAGACATGGAGTTTGAATGGGCCATGTTCTCCACCTCCATTGTTGAAGTGGCTGCCCAGAGCTGTGGCCACAACGTTGTCAGTGCATCTCGTGGTGGCAACCCCGAACCAAGTGGTGGACACCAGTGGTGAGGGGGGCCATTAAGCTGAAGGAGTCCTATCAAGCTTGGTTGGCTTGTGGGACTCCCAAAGCAGCTGAGGTGTACCAGTAGGCCAAGCGGAGTGCGGTTCTGGTGGTTGCTGAAGCAAAAACTCAGGTGTGGGAGGAGTTCGGTGAGGCCATGGAACAAGACTTTTGGTCGGCCTCAAAGAGATTCTGGCAAACTGTCCGGCGGCTCAGGAGGGGGAAGCAGCTCCCTGTCCACACTGTTTATGGTGTGGATGGGGCACTGCTGACTTTGACTGGGGATATTGTCGGCGGTGGAAGGAATACTTCAAGGATCTAATCAATCCCACTGATATGCCTTCCACAGAGGAAGCAGGCTTTGTGGACGAGAGGGATGACTCGCCTATCACAGGGGCTGAGGTTGCCAAGGTGATTAAAAATCTCTTAGGTGGACGAGATCCGTCCTGAGCACCTCAAGGCACAGGATGTTGTAGAGCTGTCATGGTTGACACACCTCTGCAGCATTGCGTGGAGGTCGGAGACAGTGCCTTTTGCATGGCAAACCGGGGTGGTGGTTCCTCTCTTTAAAAAGAGGGACCGGAGGGTGTGCTCCAACTTTAGAGGGATCACACTCCTCAGTCTCCCTGGGAAGGTCTATGCCAAGGTACTGGAGAGGAGAGTCCAGCCGTTGGTCGAACCTCAGATTCAGGAGGAGTAATGTGGTTTTCGTCCTGGCCGTGACACATCGGACCAGCTCTTTACCCTCTCGAGAATCCTCAGGGGTTCGTGGGAGTTTGCCCAACCAGTTTACATGTGTTTTGTGGACTTGGAGAAGGTATTCAACCTTGTCCCTTGTGGTTTTTTGTGGGGGGGTGCTTCGGGAGTGTGGGGTATCGGGCTTGTTGTTACGAGCTATCCAGTTTCTATGACTGTTTGGAGAGTTTGGTTCGTATTGCCAACACTCGGTCGGACTCATTCCCAGTGAGAGTTGGACTCCGCCAGGGCTGCACTTTGTCACCGATCCTGTTCATAATTTTTATGGACAGGATTTCTAGGCGCAGCCAGCGAACGGAGGGTGTCATGCTTGGTGACCACAGGGTCTCATCTCTGTTGTTTGCAGATGATATTGTCCTGTCGGCTTCATCCAGCAATGACCTACAGGTCTTAGTGGGACGGTTTGCCGCTGAGTGTGAAGTGGCTGGGATGAGAATCAGCACCTCCAAGTCCAAGTCCATGGTCCTCAGCCGTGAAAAGGTGGCTTGTCCTCTCCAGGTTGGGGACAGGCTCCTGCCCCAAGTAGAGGACTTTAAGTATCTCGGTAGTAGATGGATGGATAATTAAAGCCATCATTCAGAACCTCTAGCTGATGTAATCTTGCTCATATTTTGTGTGTGTGTGTTGGGGGGGGGGGGGGTCCTGTTAATATTTTCCTCATTGTGTCTACGTACTGACCATTTGTGTGGTCACTATAATAGTGCTTTGTTACAGTACAAATACAGCGATAACACAGGGTTACAAAAATAATTCTTTTGTAAGTTGTCTGTTTTTTAAACTGATTTAAGACAATTTTGCACCGCTGAATCTGAAAATGACATCCGTTTCTCTCGGTCAGGCGCTAAGTAAAAACCTGTACTTACTTAGTGCTGTGCATGTACTTACCTTTATATAAAGGTAAGTACATGTAAATTGAATGTTACGTCATCATTGTTCAAAATTCAAGACATAAAAAAGAATTTAGCATCATATAAAGCGAAAATACCCATACATGTAAACAAAAACTTATAAAACAACATGTGGCCATAACTCAAAAAGTTGACCTGATTGAGCAAAATCAATGTGATTTTTGGATTCAGCACATCAAAGTTGTCCTAAATCAGCTATAAAAAAAAAACAGACTATAAATTTGGTGTTGACCAGTGTAATCAGCAGACATTAAAGCGACTAACTTCTATCTCTCTGTGAAACCATGACCTTCACAAACTTGTTATCGACAGCTACAGCTGTGCTCCTCTCACCTTGTTTGCAGTAGGCTAAAACCAAAAAGGCCAATTAATGCAGGGAACAGAAAATCAGTCAGATCAGAGCTGCATTAGTGTTAATGATAGTTGCTTTAACTTCACATTATAAGATTAAAACTCATATATACCAACTGCTGCTCTGGCCTGATTGCAGGAAACAAACTTTCAAAGTAAAAGATTTACTTTTACAATAAAAGTGATACAAAATATTCAATTAATGCTGATTTGAGATCACATGACTCAGCTTTATGTGCAACTCTAACCATGGTGCTCAAATTGGATCATGATTTAATCACATGAAACCTAAATTTAATCAGTACTTTTGGAGTGCAGTCATGTGTTCAGTTTTGTTTTTGCAACATAATTTCTCTTTATTTACCCTGTTTTATTGCCTGGATTTGTGTTAAGATAAGATAAGATAAGCCTTTATTAGTCCCACAATGGGGAAATTCCAGGATTGCAACAGCACAGGGATAGCAACACTCAGAGCAATAATCAGAAGGCAAGAAAAAACATCTACTAAACATATGTCCATATTACTATAAATATATATATATAGACACACAGTGCAGAGCATTATGGTTGGTTGGTGAATGTGCAGCAGAAAGTCTAAGCTCTCTCTCCGCGGATGCAGCGGGCCAGCTGGAAGTCTTTGGGCATGATGGTGACCCCCTTAGCAAAGAAGAGACCACCAGGTGGGCCTCGCTGGCCTCGTGTTGTTTATCTTTTTAATATTTCATCCAAGTTTTATTAAAAGATCAACTAGGAACTAGCTTTACAAATTAACCTTGGATGGGTAACATCAATTTGTTTATTATTATTATAATTATAATTATAATTATATAATAATTATAATAATAATATAATTATTATATAATAATAATATTATATTATATAATAATATAATATAATAATATAATAATTATATTATTATTATTATCATTATTATTATTATTATTATTATTACTTATTTTTCTACACTTATTGCACGTTTTTTCCTTTAGTTTTTAGTCCTTTAGTTTTTTAGTTTATCTCTTTATCTCATCATGTTTTTAATGGTGCAGCATGGCACCGAGACAAATTCCTAGTTTGTGTACTACATGAACAATGGCAATAAATCTGATTCTGATTTTTTGAATGACCTACATCAGCACCAATCACTATCTACATTAAAATAGAAAATCAAGACGTGTTATGCTGTTTAGGACAGAGAGATAGCTTGAGAATAGGATTGGTCTTGTGGATGTCATCTTCATTTTTGCATTATATAAACAAATGTACAGTAATTAAATGATTGTAATATTGTAATGATGGCACTGGAGCTGCATCGCATGGTGCGTGAATGGGTAGATGGCAGCTTCTGTACAACACAAGAACGCCGTTTACCATTTTTAAGAAACCTGTCTGTATCACCATTTTCAGGGGATATTGCTCCCGCAGGCTGCGTCGCCTCCGCAAAACTCTTGGTTTCAAGATGGGAAACCGACACAAGTTTGTTGGGAAGAAAGTCACGGTGGAAATGCTCTCTGACAACCGGTAAGTTATGGGGTGTTTGGCCCTGACTTTGATTTTCCTTTAACTGAGTGTTTATTTTTTGACTGATGTGACTTGTTGCCTTTCCAGAAGCATATACACTACCGTTCAAAAGTTTGGGGTCACCCAGACAATTATTTTGTGTTTTCCATGAAAAGTCACACTTATTTACCACCATGAGTTGTAAAATGAATAGAAAATATAGTCAAGACATTGACAAGGTTAGAAATAATGATTTGTATTTGAAATAATAATTTTTTCCTTCAAACTTTGCTTTCGTCAAAGAATCCTCCATTTGCAGCAATTACAGCATTGCAGACCTAACATGATTGCACAAGGGTTTACTAATCATCCATTTGCCTTCTGATGCAATGAGCAAACACACTGTACCATTAGAACACTGGAGTGATAGTTGCTGGAAATGGGCCTCTATACACCTATGTAGATATTGCACCAAAAACCAGACATTTGCAGCTAGAATAGTCATTTACCACATTAGCAATGTATAGAGTGTATTTCTGATTAGTTTAAAGTTATCTTCATTAAAAAAAAGTGCTTTTCTTTCAAAAATAAGGAAATTTCTAAGTGACCCCAAACTTTTGAACGGTAGTGTATATTATTTTATACTGAGAAAAAAGGATTCAGAATTGAATGTGTCCACTGCCATAAGCTGGGAGCATGATGTGACTGCCCCTCCGTCCTCCTCAGATATCTTTTGCTGGTTTTGATGGAGGCAGAGCGTGCATGGAGCTACGCCATGCAGCTGAAGCAGGAGGCCAACACTGAGCCACGCAAGCGCTTCCACCTGCTGGCACGACTACGCAAGGCTGCCAAGCACAGTGAGAAGCTGGAGAAGCTCTGTGAAAGCCCCCGCGTGGATGCTAAGACCAAACTAGAAGCTCAGGTACACAAGAGAAACTCACCTTTAATTTGGTTTCACATGCCGTTCGGGGTATAAAGACTGAAGGAGCTGACGTGAAGTGAAACTCAAAAGATCCAAAACTGTCTTGAGCCCATTGTCCTTTTTCTTATCTCTGGGTAGGAATAAAGCACAAATGTAAACTGTAGCAATGAAAGCATAAAACTGTTTGTCTTTCAAAAAGCCACTAATTATGGATATTTTTAGGCATACACTGCTTACCTGACTGGAATGGTGGAGTTTGAGCTACAGGAGTGGAAACGTGCCATGGAGGCCTTCAACAAGTGCAAGTGAGCTTTAACGTCACAGCAGTTCTGCATGATTGCAATAAAATATGTATGTTTTCACTCACAAATGTGAGTCATTTGGTTTTGTCAGAACCATCTATGAGAAACTGGCCAGTGCATTCACTGAAGAGCTGGCTGTTTTGTATCGCCAGCGCGTAGACGAGATATCCCCCAATATACGCTACTGTGCCTACAACATTGGTGAGTAGCTCCATCTTAGGATTTTGTTTGTTCATTGCAGCTTTCCCCAAATTTGCATTTACATGGCTCTGTATTTTCACAGGTGATCAGAATGCCATCAATGACCTGATGCAGATGAGGCTGACCGGTGGAGGAGGCGGCATGATGGCTGAGAAATTAGAAGTAAACACTAAACAGGCGTGATTACTGTAATAGACATAAGTTATTGTATTTGTTAATCAGTCATGCATTCATATAAATGGTTGCATAACAAGAATGCCACCTATTCCTCGTCAAACATTTATGCAGATCAGCGTTATTTTTTAAGTGACGTCTGTGCAGTATATTGGAGTGTTTAGCTTAATTAATTTCACCTAATTTTTTAATTAAGTTCTTTCTTTTCCTCAGGCTCTGATTACTCAGGCAAGAACTAAGCAGGCAGCCACCATGAGTGAGGTGGAGTGGCGAGGACGGACGGTTCCCGTAAAGATCGACAAGGCTCGCATCTTCCTCTTAGGTCTGGCAGACAATGAAGCCGCCATCGCTCAGGTCAGTATTCCTGCTTTTAAAGGCTGTAGGCAAATTTGAGGCACATGTTGCTGGTATATTAGGGTTGGATTGATTACTGAGTAAATCATTTAATATAAATACAAAAAATAATTATTTCAGTTATTTGAATGGAGGCTTCATTAAATGCAGTATGGTGGTTGAAAGCAACATGTAAAAGGAGACGTCTCCTCACAGCTCTAATGAGGCCATCTTCTGCCTGTGCACCGCCCACAGCACCAATTGCTCAGGAGGAGGATTGCAGTCACATGACTGCGCACACAGGGCATGTTTTAAAGTTGCAGGACATGAAAGCTCCCATGTACACATGCACACAACAGGGAGAGGGGAAGACCCAAAAAAACGACATTAGGAAGATTGCATCGGTTTTACGTGTTGAACATCTGTTTTATTTCGGTTAATCAGCCCGAAAAGGATTAAGTGGAAGAAGATGGATGGATGGATGGATAATCGCCCAGTTGTATTATGGCTTATCAACTGTGCGTGAGTAACTGCAGCTCAAAGTAGTGAATGAATACTAAGAGCCAACATAGCAAATGCCATACATTTTTTTTTTTTTTTTTTTTTTTTTTAACAAAGGGGAGCTTTTTAATTGACTGATGATTAGGATTGTAGTGTAGACATGATATGTTCAGTTTCTGACATTGTCTGAGGTTGGACTTTGGGGCCTTGGTGACTGGAGGTTTAAATGGGAATCTCCTCAGAAGTTTGATTTTTAACTTGGAAAGTTGGACAGCCCTCATAATTCCTGAGACAGTGTTTCCTCTGGCTTAAAGACCTTGGCGCGGTGGCAGAAAACACAACACTATTGTAACCGGAATATGTTAATTTTATACTACTTACAGTGGTGTGAAAAAGTGTTTGCCCCCTTCCTGATTTCTCATTTCTTTGTACGTTTGTCACACTTAAATGTTTCAAATCATCAAACAAATTTAAATATTAGACAAAGATGATACAAGTAGACACAAAATGCAGTTTTTAAATGAAGGCGTTTATTATTAAGGGGGAAAAAATCCAAACCTACATGGCCCTGTGTGAAAAAGTGATTGCCCCCTAAACCTAATAACTGGTTGGGCCACCTTTAGCAGCAACAACTGCAATCAAGCATTTGCAGTAACTCGCAATGAGTCTTTTGCAGCGCTGTGAAGGAATTTTGGCCCACTCATCTCTGCAGAATTGTTGTAATTCAGCCACATTGGAGGGTTTTTGAGTATTGTCGGTAAAATGACATGATTGGCCTGTCTTTCTCACACTTCTTTATCTGCTTGCTTCACACACTACACTGCAGAGTTTAGTTTACACCCTATAATTCATTCACTGAAACCAGTCAGAATCAGTTCTGCACACAGCCGAACTGACACATAAGATGAAATGTACTGATACAATGAGGGAAAAACCCCTCCCTCTTGCACGAGGGAGTGGTTAAGCTTTATAAAAACTATGGGGCCCACTTTTTGGGTAGCACTCTATTGGGGTATTTTCCTAAAGAGTTGTGTTCCAGCGCTGCTTGTATCCATATCTCACTTTCAGTAAAATAAGTGAGAGTATACTTCATCTCTGTCTGGTTATTTGGCCTTTGTATAAAAGAACTGGGGGTTAAGGTATTTTAGATGCAACAATATGACCTACCTTTTTAAGGTCACGCCACAGCATCTCAGTGGGATTCAGGTCAGGACTTTGACTAGGCCACTCCAAAGTCTTCATTTTGTTTTTCTTAAGCCATTCAGAGGTGGACTTGCTGGTGTGTTTTGGATCATTGTCCTGCTGCAGAACCCAAGTGCGCTTCAGCTTGAGGTCATGAACAGATTGCCGGACATTCTCCTTCAGGATTTGCCAGACATTCTCTTTCAGGATTTTTTGGTAGACAGCAGACTTCATTGTTCCATTTATCACAGCAAGTCTTCCAGGTCCTGAAGCAGCAAAACAGCCCCAGACCATCTCACTACCACCACCGTATTTTACTGTTGGTATGATGTTCCTTTTCTGAAATGCTGTGTTACTTTTACACCAGATGTAATGGGACACGCACCTTCCAAAAAGTTCAACTTTTTGTCCCGTCAGTCCCCAGAGTATTTTCCCAAAAGTCTTGGGGATCATCAAGATGTTTTCTGGCAAAACTGAGATGAGCCTTTATGTTCTTTTTGCTCAGCAGTGGTTTTCATCTTGGAACTCTGCCATGCAGGCCATGTTTGCCCAGTCTCTTTCTTATGGTGGAGTCATGAACACTGACCTTAACTGAGGCAAGTGAGGCCTGCAGTTCTTTTGATGTTGTTGTGGGGTCTTTTGTGACCTCTTGGAGTGATTTTGGTCAGCTGGCCACTCCTGGGAAGGTTCACCACTGTTCCATGTTTTTGCTGTTTGTGGATAATGGCTCTCACTGTGGTTAGCTGGAGTTCCAAAGCTTTAGAAATGGCTGGAAAACTGAACTCAGCTTTCCAAAGATGTGATAAATCACAGTTAATTTATGTTTTAACAGGGGGACAATTACTTTTTCACACAGGGCCATGTAGATGTGGATTACTTTTTTTTAAAATTATTTTTATTTATTTATTTATTTTTTTTGTTACTTATTTGTACCCGTAGGTAGACTTGGTTTGCAGTCTGGTGACAAGCCACCGGCTGCTGGTCGCTGCGTGTGCGAGCGCCCTAAACCTACATGTTTTTGGTGTGCGGGAGGAAACCGGAGAAATCCCGGAGTAAACCCGCGCAACACGGGGAGAACATGCAAACTCCACACAGCTCACTGTTGGTCGGGGGCTGGGATCGAACCCACGATCTCATGATCCCCGCGATCCCCCGGCCGAGGGTAAAACTGTGCTGCCACAGTGCTAAACCACTGCGCCACCGTGCCGCCCTTTTTTACCCTTAATAATAAACACCTTCAATTAAAAACTGCATTTTGTGTTTACTTTTGTTATCTTTGTCTAATATTTAAAGTCCAAATGTCACGTAATAGGGTCCTTAAAATGTCTTGAAACTAGATATAAAAGGGAACCGATCCGTTCGGGTCTTGGTGCATATGCTTCAGTAACGCCGGAACATTTGTTAATTTAAAACTGCCGCGCTTGGCCTGACGTTCCTACTCACGGCCCCCGGAATCGCCTGGGGAAGAAGGCGGAAGTGACGAAACAGATTGTACCTTAGTTTGATGCTTGGGGTATCCTGATTGATTGTTTATATGGAGACTGGAAGAAGCACCACATATTTTTAATACATAGACAGTTTTTTTCCTTTGTTTGTGTAAGGCAATCACTATTTTTGTTCTTAGTTACCCCTTGTTACCAACGTAACAACGACCAACAATTTTATCCTTAGAAATAAATCATCTATCGTATTGCTGGATGGCACCGTAAAACGGGGCTATAAGGGACGGCTGGGTAATAAGGGACACTTTTCTGGGAAATGTTTTAAATGTAATTCGTGTTGTTATTGTCAAATATTTTAAGGATTCATGGATATTTGACAATAACAACACAACTCGGCGTCCTGCTCAAAATAAAAAAAGCAGAATTCTGGATTTGGAAGGCGATTCCTCTCTGTTCCGGAGCCGCAGGACAGAAAGTGTGAGGCCATCTACTGTAACTAACTGTAGTGATAATAGCTCACGCTGAGCGCTCTGCCCGCCCCGGCCATCAGCCTAATGATTGAGTCCACACTTCTCACTGTTGTGAGTAGGGATGGGCATAATTTACCGATTAACCGATAATTGATCATTAAGAATTTCACCGAGGAAGTTCATTTTTGTCGACAAACCGTTTTTTTTTTTTTTTAAACAATCCGAGGTTATTAAGGCCTAGTGCACGGCCGTCCTCAAACAATGCAATGGCAAAATTTGGGCACCAGGGGGCAACATTACACCATTGCCGTACCCTGGCGTGCCTCCGTTGATACATGCGGGCTTCCGTAGGGCGATCGCCAAATCATGAGGCGGTTACGGTTACGGCGAAGTGTTGCGTGGGACCATTTCAATTTAAAAAATGACCAGGTGTACTGCAATCACTGCAATGCAGCATACAAATATACCTCATCGACAGGGTCCATGGAACACCCTTATTACGCGAAGAAACCGCCAACAGTGGTTGCGCGCCGAGTAATGGCGGTCGTGAAGATTCTTTTTTTTTTTTTTTTCCAGAAACTTTATTGAGAAGGTCATGAACATTCGGTGTACACACGTCGAGGGAAGCTGCAGGAGGTGGCGTAGTGCCTCGACGGGAAGACTATTTCGCACAAAATGGCACAAGAGAACAGCAAAAAGTTCCACGCGGCTAGACTAAGCAATACGAGCGATAGAGCAATGAATGCGGTCTTCGTTTGTTGGGTGGCCGCTCGGCAGGGAGAGAGAGCTGGGTAAAACGTCTCGGCCAATCAGCTTGCGAGATTCCCGAGCCGAGCAAACACGAGAACAGAGAGAGAGAGATTTGAGAGAGAGAGGTAGATTTGAGATGTGCGGCTCTCCGTGCCCTCCGTGCTGATACCTGATGTTCTAATTTAGTCTACCTACCTAAAAATGTTAATGATTAACCGATTATTAATCATTAATTCTCCCGGCGATCGGTGAAGAAAATTTCACCGAATGCCCATCCCTAGTTGTGAGAATAGCTCACGCTGAGCGCTCTGCCAGCCCCCTAGCTGTGGGGGTCACACACACGACGTGTTCCTCAACATACTCAATAATTTTTTTTCCCGTATATTTTTCTTTTGGGCGTACAGAAATGGCAATACGCCCGTATTTGCTAAAATTGCATTTTCCCCGTATTAAAATACGGCGAAAACGTATCACTTGACAGGTATGCGCCTCCATTCTCATTCTGATCTGGTCAATTTCTTTGACAGCAGCGGCTCTCCTCCACTGTTGGCATTGCTTGGCAACACTCACAGGTGCACCTATTGAAAAATTCAAGTACAAGAATTTGCAAATATTTTCTGAATGCATGTATACATAAATATGCTTGTTTGTTGATATTGTAAGCACAGGTTTGTTGATATTGCAATTGTGAGCTTTTATAAATTTTGTAACAATATAATGTATATAATATTCAATAATGTGTTCACATCCTGTCCATATTATTTACACCATATCCACCTCATAAATGCCTTGCAGAACTCATATAAAATAAAGTGAAAAGATCCATTGCATTATTCATGTTGTCTTTGTTTATTAATAGAACTTTCAAGCCCTCCCCATGAAGTGCCATGTGCTAGAGACATAGTTTTTTCCCAATTATTTCTAGTTATCAAACCTTGAAGCTGGCGTACAAAACAACAAGCTAGATTTCTAATTCGTCTACAGTGAGAAAGGAACATTCCTGGTTATGGCCCTATACACACGATCCTGGAGATTTTAATACAAGTCATTTTCCACAATTACTTCCATTTCATCCTTGATTTTGTTGCTACAACTGAATGAGGAAAGAAAGGGTTCCACTGTAAGCTAGCGCCCCACTGTATCGTCATAATAATGGCTTCCGAAAAATCGATATTTATGGGGCGCCCTCGACAGACCCCCTTCGGCTTCCCAATTTTGCCGGTGGTTATAGTTAATTTATTAAACATCACAGATTTCTTTTGGCTTACCATTCAACATTCTGGAGGCGATTAATGTCCAATTCAATGACATTTTCCACTGGTTCTGCTCTCTGGTCATCGTCGGAACTGTTGTCATCAGACAAAGCATCTGATTCCGTCTCGGACGGCTCGAACCTGTAAGGTTCTATGCCTCTGTCACTGTCTGAACCACTGTCATCAGTATCTGGGGTGTCGTCTTCCCTGAATTCCAAGTCCGATTCACCAGAGGACAAAACTAAACTAATTTGTTCACAATCGCTGTCACTTTCCGTCATGATTGTCCAATGTTGATAAGTGTGAATGTGGATACGGCAGGGCAGCCAGGGTGAAATTTGTGACGTCAAAATCATGGCCGCGGTCTGGATTGGCTGTCACAAGCCAGCGAGCAAGGCGGGGCCTTCGCCTGGTGTATTTTGTGCAATTATGTAAATGCGGGTGGGTGATATGGTCTCCGGTATGAATATTTGGTTTAAGCTATGTGTATTTTATCAAAATTCGTTGGCATTTGGAAAAAAAAATTATGTGACATTTGGACTTTAAATATGTTTCATGATCTGAAACATTTAAGTGTGACAAACACACAAAGAAATGAGAAATCAGGAAGGGAGCAAACACTTTTTCACACCACTGTATTTCTTTTTTTTTTATTTTGCACAGTAACTTTGCATATGGAACTTACCATTTGAAGTATTGTACAACCAAGGCTTTTATCTTGGAATATTGGTCCAGCTGGGGTCCCACCCAGACGTCCTGTGTTTGGACTTTTTTTTTAATTAATTTTTTTTATTGAGAGGTTAGAGGAGTGAGTGATACATGGTTGTATGCAGCAAAACTCTCATACTTTTGTTTTTACAATCAGAACAAGACAGTGTCTCTGTATAAAGAAATAACTAAAATATACAAGAAAAGGAAAAAGAAAATTGGTTATAAATAAACAGACTCATATACAAGCACGTTGAAGCCTACTTATTTTATATACCCATATATACAGTATGTACCTATATGTAAACAGAGTGCCAATAGAAGAAATGTCACAAAAAGGGGGGGGTAAGACGGGGGAGGGAATTAGATAGTAAATGAAAAAATATTTGCAAATAGAGCTCAATCAAAAGATGGGGTTTTTAAAGAGTAAAAGTAATTTATGAAAGGGTTCCATTTTTCAAAAAACTTAGCTAAGGAGCCTTTTACTGTCAGATTTATCTTTTCTACCTTAAGAAAGGACATAACATCCAGCCATAAAGAGCTTGATGGGGGTTTAGGCGACTTCCAAAGAAGTGGGATATGACGTCTAGCTAGAAGGGAGGTAAAAGCAAGTAATTGTAATTGAGATGATGTTAATCAAATTGGAGCATGTGGGACTCCAAATATGGCAATGAAAGGGTCCATCTTAACTTTAATTGCTAGAACCTTGGACAGAGTCATAAAGAAGTCACTCCCAATATTTATACAATCTGGGACAAAATAAGAACATGTGATTCAAATTACAGGGTGAGGCTTGACATCTGTCACATTGGTCCCTTATATTAGGAAAAATTCTTGATAGTCGAGACTTGGAGAGGGATTCTATTCAGTATCTTAAACTGTATAAGCTGAAACCTAGGACAAGGTGTAACTGAGCGTATACCAAGGACGACTTTATCCCACCACTGGTCAGTCAAAGCAGTACCAAGCTCCTGTGCCCATGCGGTTTTATTTTTGACAACCAACTGAGTATCAAATGCCACAAGTGCATCATGTATTTTAGAAATAAGCAATTTTTGATGAAGTTCAAGGGTCAGAAGGTCATCCCAAGGTTGATTAGCCGGAAGGCGAGAATAGCAGGAAAAAAGAGTTGAGGCACAGTGCCTAATCTGGAAATAGAGGAATAAGTGGGATGTAGGTAAATCGAAATTAGAAGCTAAATCTGAGAAGCTGGCAAATAAACCATCCTTGTAAAGATCTCTGAAGGTTTTAATACCATGATTATGCCATTGATGAAAAGAGGAGATGGTAAGTGAGGGTATAAATAGATGATTTTTAAGTATGGGCATCATACTAGAGAGTGATTAAAAACTTGAAATGACGTCTAAACTGCAACCAAATTCTCAGAGTAAACCATACTATTGGGTTCTTTGTGAAATTAGAGAGATTAATGGGCAATGGAGAAGTGATTAAGGTGGCGGATGAAGATGAAGAACAGGATTGACTCTCAAGTGTACACCATAATAGATCTGGAGAATGAAGCCAGTAATTCAATTTATATAATGTGTGCAGACCAGTAATATAAAATAAAATTGGGCAAGGCAAGACCACCATTTGTTGAAAAATTTTGTAATACTGATTTACTCAATTTGGGAGCTTTACCACTCCACAGAAAAGAGGATATAATCTGGTCTAAAGTTTTAAAAAAAGGTTTTTGGCAAAATTAAAGGAATGCACTGGAACAAAAAGAGAAATCTGGGCAAAATGTTCATCTTTACTACATTAATTTTACCAATCAGTGACGGAGGGAGAGAGCTCCATTTCTGTAAATCAGCCTTAACATGGGCCAGTAGAGGAACAAAAATTAGCAGAATAAAGAGCTGGTAGAGTGAGTGTTACATTGATCCCCAAGTATTTAAACCCTGAAGGACTAAGTTTGAAAGGAATGTCAGACTGATTAAGTCCTAGCGCTAGGGTGTTTATGGGGTAACATTTGCTCTTAAGAAGAAAATTCTAGTTTCAAATCTTGATGCTGCTTCATTAAACTCTGTGAAGGATTGCTAGCATTTTGTCTGTCAAGTTCTTGAATTTTAGCCAATCGTTCATTTAATTTAGCCTTGTGAGTTTTGTAGTGATGTACTGAATAGGAAATAATCTGACCAAGCAAATAAGCTTTAAGTGATTCCCATAATAGTGAAGGAGAGACAGAATCATTTTTGTTAATTGCTAAAACGTCATCAATTGAGGAAATGATGAAAGCATTAAATGCATCATCAGTAACAAAGAGTTAAACCTCCAGAGTGAAACAAAACAAGGTTGATCTTTAAATCTAATAAGGCTTAAAGGGCCGTGATCAGAGATTACAATTGGAAAATATTCAGAGGAGACCACCCTAGAGATTAAAGAACCATCAATAAAAAAAATAAAAAAAATAAATCAATTCGAGAATAGGTTTGATGCACCTGAGAAAAGAAGGAATATGCCCTCGTTTGTGGGTTGAAAAACCTCCAGGGGTCGGCAAACCCATTTTGGTGTATAAACTCAGATATTGATTTAGCCATAGAGGATTGTGTGAGGAAGCGAGAGGAAGAGCGGTCTAAAGACAGGTTTATAGCACAATTAAGATCGCCAGCTAGAATTAGGAAATGTGTGTCTAGGAAAGGGAGAGGACTAAATAATCTATTCATAAGGTCCGGACGGAGCGTAAATGTTAACCAATAAAACAGGAGTGTGAAATAAACTCCCTGCAATAATCAGGTATCTGCCATTTTTATCAATTATTTTAGAAGTTGAGAAGGAAATTTTTTTATTAATTAAAATAGCTACTCCTCTGGTTTTTGAGCTGAAAAAAGAATGAAAGATATCACCTACCCATGGGCATTTAAGTCTACAATGATCTTGATCACGGAGATGAGTTTCCTGAAGAAACACTATATCAGCTTTTAAGCGCTTAAGATGGGAAAATACCTTTGACCGCTTGACCGGATTATTCAGTCCTTTAACATTCCAACTTAAAAATCTAATTGAGGAACCACCTTCTAACTTCTGTGAACTAACATACATCTAGTTAAAATAATGCCTGTAACAGTCTGTGAATATTTGAATTTGAATTTGAATTTATTTATTTATTTCGGATAGTACATTACAGGTTAAAAGAAACTGTATAATATAACAACAAGGTCAAATTAGACAAAGACTCCTTCTACTATACAATTCCACGTGAGTTATCCGAAATGGGTGATGGCTGAAGCCGCAGCTTATATTGCCCACCCATATTCCATCCAAGAATTCAAAGGAGAAAAAGAGAAAAACAAGACAAGAGCGATTACAATTTAAAACAAGGCTAAGACAAAATGTGACTGAGAGAAAAAAGAAAACTGAGCTAGTCTAAGTTAAGCGGTTACTATTCAAAAACAAATCTAAGACATAATGTCACAGAGAAAAAAAGAAAAACTAAGCTACAACACAACACAGGCTGGAAATGTCAATCCTTATGTGAGTTTACATGTCGTCTTGTAAATATGTTTGGAGTATTTCTTCCTTTAGTTTTTGTTTAAATTGTCCAAGCGTTGTACATGATTTTAATTCAGGTCCAAAATCGTTCCATAATCTGACTCCTTGCACTGAAATACAGTGTTGCTTGGTGGTTGTTCTCACTGTAGGCTTTTGAAATATACATGTTCCTCTGAGGTGATATCGTTTCTCCCTTGTTTGGAACAACTTTTGGATATTTGCGGGCATTGATAGATTCTTCACTTTGAACATTATTATTGCAGTTTTAAAGTCAATCAGATCTTTCACCTTGAGAGTTTTTTGTTTAAGAAAAAGTGGGTTATAATATAATTATAATATAATTATAATTAATTATATATATATAATTATAATATAATTATAATTATAATATAATTTTATAATATTAAAAGGAACCTGAACTAATATCAGTCATTTAAGAGGTTATTGAAACATAATCCGAATTAAGAAAACAACTTGGAAAAACCTTACTATATGCAAGAAAGAATATGTATAAATGTGTGTAAATACTTATTTAACAAAACGAACATAACACAAGTATATTAATAATAATAATAATAAAACAAAGTAAGATTTAGCTCTGTGAGGGCAATATATGTATACAGAACTGCACATTTTTTTTAAAGTGTAATAAAATATTTTAAATGAACCTTATATAACTCACCCGATCCCTTGGATTACATGAATCAAAATGGCAGCATAATAAACCACCCAACGTCTTGAGCTTATTTGATTATGGATTTTATATATTTTTTTGTCTTCCTCCGGTGAAACGAAATCACGCTGGATACCTTCATGGGTGATGCGCAGCCGAGCTGGGTGAAGAAGGCCAATTCTGACTCCCTTGATGCCCCGTAACATGTGGGGAACCTCGGTAAAAGTGGTGCGAGCCCGCACTGTCTTAGCAGTGTAATTCGGGAAAACAGTCATGTTTCGGAGCTTGATTTGCTGAAGCTCTCTTGCTTTTGTGAGAATGTGAACACAGAATAATAGTGGGGTCTCGCCATTATGGCTCAGGGTCTGGGCTTGGGGAGAAGACAACGGTGGGAGCGGTCCATGAGCAGCTCTTTCTCGAGGTCGAGGGCCTCCATCAGCAATTTTGACACGTTAGCAGCAGATGTTGAGGCTGGATCGTCTTCTGGGACACCAACAATGCGTACGTATATTGTTTCGTCGAGACCTAGACTCCAAATCGTCGCACTTGTCCTCTAATTTTGCCATCATTTTAGTCATGCGCTCCATCTTAGCCTGAAGGGTAGTGATGTCATCTGTGCAGGTCAACAAAGACTGCTCCATCTCTGCAACAGTACCCTTTAGCCCGGTCAGGCTCACCTGCATGGTGGAGATGCTGGTAGCTAATTCATTTTTTAAAGCAAGCAACTCGGACTTAATGGTAGGGATGTGATTTTTCCGCTAATTCGCGGAATTCCGCTTTTTTTATCTTCCAAAAAAAAAAGCGTCTCTTCAGATTTTGGGAATTAGCAGCGATATTTCTGCTCATTTCGGGTCTGTTCGTTCAGAACAGCTTCACTTTTACATCCTACACCCGAAATGAACTTTTGGACGTTGGATTACAAAATAACGACCTTTTTATCAGCAACCTACGTTTCATCCCTGAGTTCTGGAGAACACCTGACGCTAGGTAAGCTACCTGGCCGACCGGAAGTGCTCGCAGGCGGCATAGAGACCGTAAACAAAGGCGGGGGAAGCGCGGAGGGCTAAGAGCTAAGCTAAAGCTAACACCGCACCGGCTTTCTCTACCCAGCATTTTCCTCGCTAATGTACAGTCAGTGGCGAACAGAATGGATGAGCTATGGCTTCGGATCACCAACAGTAAGAAACTTATGAACTGCAACATTGGATTACAAAATAACGACCTTTTTATCAGCAACCTACGTTTCATCCCTGAGCTCTGGAGAACATCCAACACTAGGTAAGCTACCCGGCTGACCAGAAGTGCTCGCAGGCGGCATAGAGACCGTAAACAAAGGCGGGGGAAGCGCGGAGGGCTAAGAGCTAAGCTAAAGCTAACACCGCACCGGCTTGCTCTACCCAGCATTTTCCTCGCTAATGTACGGTCAGTGGCGAACAGAATGGATGAGCTACGGCTTCGGATCACCAACAATAAGAAACTTATGAACTGCAATATCATGATTTTCACGGAAACATGGCTACATAGTGGAGTACTTGACGGTGCTGTTGAGCTGGCCGGACGGCACACTCTCCGGGCAGACGGAGCAGCTGATGACTCCGGTAAGACGTGGGGGAGTGTGCATTTATATTAACAAGGCTTGGTGCACGAACTCTGTCACTGTTGGGAGACACTGCTCAGCTAACCTGGAGTTTCTCATGGTTAAATGTAGACCTTTCTAGCTGCCACAGGAGTTCACTTTTCACTTTTCTTCATCTTGCCTGCTGAAGATGTTTTGAACTTTATTTAAAAAATATTTTTAACGCCACACGTGATGGATAATGTTTGTTGGAATATTTTAGGAATGCTATCTTCTTGGAACATAAGTCAATATTATACAGTAATAAGTGACATTCAGCTGTTTGTTTTATGTCATTTAAGCACAGTTCTGGTACTTAAAAATCATAAAAACCCAGGAGCTTCGGGGGCTTCGCCCCCCCTTGCCCCGGACCCCGCTGGGGGACTATGTCCCCCAGACCCCCTGCTAAATTTTAAGATAATTTCCCCAACCCCAGATCACATCCCTATTAATGGAGGAGAGGTTGTCATGAAGGGCTGTCTGTAATTCGGCTTTGAAAATGGCAGCAATATCCTTGCGAAGAGCCGAGAGGACGTCGGTTTTAAGCGTATCAACATCAATGGTGGCAGCAGCCAAAAGAGAGAGAAGCAGGGCTATCACAGGCCGAGGAGTCATCGTGGGTGATAGGCCGCAAATGTGGCTTGATCGTGTTCCCTCCTTTATTAAGCTTTGGAGGCATTACGACGGCAAAAAGAGGAAAAAATAAATCACCACTGTTGCTTAAAAAAGACTTAAAAAAAAGACTTGAACTGCAAAGATATCTGAAAAGTGACTGCAGGAGCTCTGCGAAAAAGCCACCTACACCATGATGTGCTAGACCAGATGTCCTGTGTTTGGACTTTTTACTGGTGTCATCCTTCTCTCCTTCCTCTGCTCTCACCTCTCCTGGACCCTCTGCCTGAACACTTTCCTCTCCTTGACTCCTCTCTTCTGTCTCATCTTGCCCTCTCTGAGCTCTGCCTAATTCAGGTTCTCTCTCTGTCTGTAGTGGTATACAAACAGGTTAGAAAATACCAAGTGTCACGTTTTGTCCTGTAGGATTTTTTTTTTTTTTTTTTTTTTTGCCATGGTTTATAGTGAATGTCATGGTAAATGTATTTTTTTTGTGTTTTTATTCTAGTGTTTTTTTCCGTTGAGAAAAAGTAGGAAAGAGAAGGAAAAACATTCATAATAGTAATTTACTCATGCATAGTTAACCTCTTGCACTCCGGGATACCGCGGGTGGTCACGTCTCTGCGTCCTAGTGCGCACTGTGCGTCTCAGTGCGCACTGAAAAAAAAAAAAAAAAGCTGCATTTCCATTCTTCCACTACAGACACAGCCGCGAACAGAAAGCCAAAGGAGTGTTTTGATTGGTTTAGATTTGATTGACCTCTCATTCGACTAATAAGAGCCTTGAATTGGGTTTCTGAAACCTTGAAGAACCAATGACTGAAAACCTAGCAAGAAGGACCTGCCTACCAACGGCTGTGAATACAACGAGCCAATTGAAGCAGAGAAGTTCGACGATTGAAAGCGTGCATCCCGTGCGTAAAATCTGTTTTGTGTAAGCCGCTGTGTGTAACGGTAGCGTTCGCCAGTCTCTTTTTATTACTACTGTTCTTATTTGTTTTGAAAAATCGTTGGCCAAAACCGCAATCATGGAAGCGCAAAACCGCAATAATGGAATCATGGTTTGACCGGGTCGCGTGACCAGAACCACGAGTCGTAACAAGCGGACCAGCTTCATGTTCGTCTGACGATGAGGAACAGATGTTCGCCAACGGCACTGCTGTTGTGGACAGGTAAGTGTTATAAGCTAAATTATTCTTTATCACTGAAAATAGTAATAAAAATGACTTTTGACCGATCGGTAATTACAACTGTGCGTCATCGCCATATGACGGACCGTTTTTTGTGCGCCGAGCTCCTCTGTAGCGGGGGGGGAGGGGTTGTTATCCGCTACATTGCAGATATTTTAGTATAATTTTTATTGCACTGTAGGTTATTTTTTCTTGTAAAAAAAAAAAAAAAGGCCACACATTTTTTACGTGGCATGCTTCTTTGTGTGTGGGGGGCTTGTTTGTTCATTCATTCATTCATGAATGAATAAACAAACCCCCCCCCCCCCACACACACACACACAGCCCTCAGGGATGAGAATCTTCCTCGGATCCGAGGAATTCCTCGGATTTGATCATGTCTAGGGTCATTCTCGTGAATCGTCTAAATTTGAGGAGAATTTTTTTTTTTGGGGGGGGGGGGTCTGGCGGCGAGTCGTATTTTCGATCGGCTGTGAAAATCCACCGCGCAGAACGCGCTACCCAGCGAGATCAGTAATGTAATGTAACAAGGCCACTGATAGGCTGATACTTATTGAAGCAACCAACCGGCGATTTTGTTAGATTTCTTTTGTCATATCCGGATAACACGCGGAGCGAAATGCAAGTGGCGGACAGTTCAATCAACCGAGTTTTCCCGATTTCGTCAAAATGGTGAGCCTAAAACTCACGAAAGAGAACAAAGCAAGAATTTTAGAAATCGACAAAGGGATAAAGAACAAGTTTCGTTGGGAATGGCTTGAAAAAACCGTGTCAATGACGGTAAAGATCGGTAAAAATACTGAAGTTGTGGTTGAAAAAATGGCCGACTTCACAACACAGTCGACACAGTCAAACTCAGATGCCAGTCAGTCAAAGTTCATCACAGCCGGCCCCGATTACAGTAATTAGTGATCGGAAGACACATTCCGAGGTAAGATTTTTTTTTTCTTGTTTAAGTAATGTACTTGAGAATTTTCGCGTAATGAATTTGTTATGAAATAGCATGTGTAAGTTGTGATGGCATGCCTGTTTTGAAGTAACAGGAAAGTTCGCCTGGGTGGGTTTTTTTAGATACAAATGCTTGCAAATAACATACAGCTGTCAGATACTGGCTGGAAAACACAACAGAAATGTAGAACCAAGTGTTTTCAAGCTCAGGTCAGAATTTTGTAAAAATACCACAAAAAATGAATATATTACACAGCTTTTTTCTGAGATTGTAACAAGGCTGTGTCTGTACTGGAAGACCGGAAATGCAGCCTTTTTTTTTTTTTTTTTTTTTTTTTTTTTTTTTTCAGTGCGCACTGAGACGCAGAGACGTGACCGCCCGCTGAATTCACAAGAATTCAAGGGCTTAAAATATACTGATATGCAACTTTTTTATATTCCTAGTAACACTAACAAATGCACACATTAATAAATCAAAAATGTTTGCAGAATGTCAGTATATTTTAATAAATGAGTGATGGACTTGGTGATGGAATTTTGTTAATATTTATAATTTATTTTACTTGGTTAAATTATTTTGTCTGTTCTAGAACTATGTAAATGTAATTCTGTGTCAGTTCTAAACATATTAGATAGTAGTAAAAGATAATTTAGTATTATTACATCAACATACTATTCAGATATCATAAATTTAATACATATGTACTGTGTTTCACTTTATTTTGTGGTTGAAAAAATGGCCGACTTCATAGCAAAATGCAAAGTACCAGGGAAAGCCCAGTGTGATTATTGCAACAATTTCTTGAGTTATGGATCTCATGGTTGTGTTGCCTTAGTTGAACACTGTTCAAAACAGAAACATCTCAAAATTGTGCCTACAAGAGATCGAACTACTTGCTCGATGCTGCATTCAAAACGATCGATGGACACGGTCAAATTAAGTGCCTACAGGCATGAAAAGGAAGAAAAAAGGAAAGAGAAGGAAATGAAACAGAAAGAAATCAGTCTTCAACATGATTCTGTGGCAAGCAAGGCAGCCATGAAAAAGAAGAGAGAAGCTGCAGCTAAACAGGCACTGCTTGCCCACAGAAAATCAGAGAAGAGGAAGGCTACAGAACGGCTCCAGGCTTTGGTAGCCAAGAAGAAAAAATTGCACAATTAGATGTGAAGAATACGTTGACTTGTACATAAGTTCATAGAGTAGTAGCACAGGCATGTAAATATGGAAGTGACATTTTCTGTTTCTCAATAAAGTGTGACACTGAATCAAAACAGTATTGAACATGATTACACATGTGATACAGCAACAGATTAAAAAGATAAACTATAAATGCGTTTGCACTTACTTCTAACTTTAAATATAAGACCACATTTGAGCATTCTAAAACACCAGATTTTGTTAGCTTCTGGGGGGCGTTGCCCCCCAGACCCCCCACCAAGGCTCCGCATTGGATCCGGCTAGGGGGCCTGCGTCCCCCAAGACCCCCGGCTAAGTTTCCTCTTTTTTTCAAAAACCCCATTCTCATCCCTGAGCCCTGAGTGTCACCTTTCATTAGAGCCCAAGATGAAGCTTCTATGTTGAATCATTCAAAAGTTATAGATGTTGTTCCAAACTGTGCCATTTGGCACGATTTGGCACAGTTCAAAAACGCCTGGGAACAACCTGAGAAAAAAGCTGTGTAATATATTCATTTTTTGTGGTATTGTTACAAAATTTTGACCTCAGCTGGATAACACTCGGTTCTACATTTCTGTTGCATTTTCCAGCCAGTATCTGACAGCTGTGTGTTATTTGCAAGCATTTGTATCTAAAAAAACACCCAGGCAAACTTTATTTTCTTCAAGTTCAGTATGTTTAGATGACTGTTACTCACTGGCCGGAGCACTTAGAGAGATTATGACTTTTGCCAAAAAATTCAAAGTGCTTTCTTTTAAATGAGACCAACCCCATGAAGATGCTGCAAAGGGTTGAAAAACAGCTTTTGATTTAATTTGGGTACGTTATTTTTAGGCGTTTTTAGGGAAATTGACCAGAGTGCAAGGGGTTAAATTATATTATCAGACGTGGGTATAGTAGCCAGAAATTCTACTCATGTAAAAGCAGTGCTATGAAATTAATAATTAAAAGTAGACAATCAAAAATTTCTAGTTAAGGATACAAAGACCACCCACTTTAAAAACTTGAGTAATGACTTCAGTCTTGAAGGTTTGAGGTTTTTCTCCAAAATTTATAACAATTTTCTGATAGTTTTCTACTTTTCTCTGTAAATTTATCTAAATTTGAAACCATTTTCCTCAAATTTGTAATTTTCTCTTGTAAAATGGACTTTTCTTGTACATTTGAAACTTTATTATAAATTTGTGGATTATTTTATGGCTTATTTTTTGTCCTTTTTTTTTTAAATAAAATTACTGGGTTTTTTTAATAAATTTAAAACAGACTGTGGTAAAAGTTTGACTTTTTTTCTTATGACAATGTACATTTTTGACCATAACTTTGCAGAGTCAGAACAGAATAATTTAACTCTGATTACAAAGAAAAAAAATTAATAAAATTGTTTTTAATGAAATAAATTAACTTAAATACCAAGGATGCAGTTATTTCTGTTATAATACAGTGTTTCCTCTGGCTTAAAGACCTTGGCGTGGTGGCAACATATTTTTCGGGGGTGGGGGGGGCAGAAAACACATGACACTATTGTAACCGGAATATGTTAATTTTATACTATTTATTTCTTTTCTTAATTTTGCACAGTAACTTTGCATATGGAAATTACCATTTTAGGTATTATACAACCGAGACTTGAATGTTGGAATATTGGGCCAGTTGGGGTCCCACCCAGACATTCTGTGTTTGGACTTTTTCGTGGTGTCATCTTTCTCTCCTTCCTCTGCTCTCACATCTCCTGGACCCTCTGCCTGAGTACTTTCCTCTCCTTGGCTTCTCTCTTCTGTCTCAATCTTGCCCTCTCTGAGCTCTGTGTAATTCAGGTTCTCTCTCGGTCTATGGTGGTATACAAACAGATTAGAAAATATCAAGTGTCATGTTTTATCCTGTGGGATTTTTTTGTCATGATTTACATAAATGACAAAAATATTTGTATTTTTTTGTATTTTTATTCAAGTGTGTCTTTTTTTTCCCCATTCAGAGAGTAGGGAAGGGAAAAACCGTTCATAATAGTAATTTACTCATGCATACTTAAATTATATGATCAGAGGTGGGTATAGTAGCCAGAAATTCTACTCATGTAAAGCAGTGCTTTGAAATTAAAAATTCAAAGTAGACAACCAAAAATTTCAAGTTGAGTTAAAGGTACAAAGAGCACCCACTTAAAAACTTGAGTAATGACTTCAGTCTTGAAGGTTTGAGGTTTTTCTCCAAAATGTATTACTATTTTCTTATAGTTTTCTACTTTTCTCTGTAAATTTATCTAAATTTGAAACCATTTTCCTCAAATCTGTAATTTCCTCTTGTAAAATTGACTTTTATTGTGCATTTGAGACTTTATTATAAGTTTATGGATTATTTTATGGCTAATTTTTGTCTATTTTTTAAAATAAAATGACTTTTTTAATAAATTTTAAACATGTTTTGTTTTTTTTTTTACTTTTTCCTTATGACAGTTTACATTTTTGACCACAGTTTTGCAGAGCCAGAACAGAACAATAATTTAACTCTGATTTCAAAGAAAAAAATATTAATAAAATTGTACTTAATGAAATAAATGACCAAAGATGCAGTTATTTCTGTTATAATATTTCTATATACATTTTTTTTCTTTTTTTTTAGAAATCTCCTCACCACCCAGACAGCAGGAAAACCTCCCTTATTTTGAAATCCAAATGCTGGCATGTTTAGTTTGTCTGAAGGCTGCTGACGGATTAAAGTCATTGACTTCATGAATTTCGGCCATCTTAACTTTCCAGGTACATAGTAGTGAACATAAATTAGTTAATTAATATTAACTAAGGTAAAGGTTAAAACCAGCTCCTTTTCATTCTTGTCTGAAATAAGAAAAACAAAAAACTGAAACCAGCTCCTTTTCATTCTTGTCTGAAATAAGAAAAACAAAAAACTGATTAAAAAGAAGACAAAATGAACCAATTCGATCTCTTAACCACACCTTTAGCTACGTGACTCTTCCATTATTGCTCCCATTACCAGCGGGTTAAAACCATGATAAATGCCTCTAGTGCTTGCATACCTCTTCTGCTTTTTTTCCGTGTTTAAAGTACTTTAATAAGCTCACGCTTCTTTCAGACAGCGACGCTAGCAAGACACTCTGCCTGGTGACTGGAGTGCGGTCATGTGGGCACGGCGCTTCTGAACTCCGCATGGATGACAGTCACGTGCGTTGTTCGTGTGCGCGCTTGCAGACTGACATTCCTTAATATTTTTTTCTTAAATTTATATTTCCTCATAGGAATGGCGGGAAATTTACAAATGTGGCGGGGTCGCCACCAGGAAACATTACCAGAGGAAACCCTGTAATATTTCTTTATATTTATAGTTTTGTTTTGGTTTTTTTTATAAATCTCCTCACCACCCAGACAGCAGGAAAAACCTCCCTTATTTTGAAATCCAAATGTTGGCACGTTTAGTTTGTTGGAGTGGTGGCTCAGTTGGTAGAGCATCCGCCCCACACCCGGGAGGCAGGGGTTCAAATCCCGGCCGGGTCATGCCGAAGACCATATAAAAGTGGAACTTCCTGCCATCCAGCTTGGTGCTCAGCAGTAATGGAATGGAGGAGGGAAATCTGTGGCGGCGCCTTGCATGGCAGCGGCCCTCTGATTCTGCACTGGGGTGTGTGTGATTGACACTGTAGATAGGTAAAGCACAATCTCGTTCTACTGTACATGATTGGTTGTACAGTTGAATGACAGTAAGGGTGATTTAATTTAATTTTAATTTAATTGTCTGAAGTCTGCTGATGGATTAAAGTCTTTGACTTCGTGAATTTCGGTCAGTTTAACTTTCCAGGTACATAGTAGTGGCTGGTGAAATATACAGTGGGGCAAAAAAGTATTTAGTCAGCCACCAATTGTGCAAGTTCTCCCACTTAAAAGATGAGAGAGGTCTCCAATTTTCATCATAGGTATACCTCAACTATGAGAGACAAAATGAGGAAAAAAAAAAATCCAGAAAATCACATTGAAGGATTTTTAATGAATTAATTGGTAAATTCCTCAGTAAAATAAGTATTTGGTCACCTACAAACAAGCAAGATTTCTGGCTCTCACAGACCTGTAACTTCTTCTTTAAGAGGCTCCTCTGTCCTCCACTCGTTACCTGTATTAATGGCACCTGTTTGAACTCGTTATCAGTATAAAAGACACCTGTCCACAACCTCAAACAGTCAGACTCCAAATTCCACTATGGCCAAGACCAAAGAGCTGTCAAAGGACACCAGAAACAAAATTGTAGACCTGCACCAGGCTGGGAAGACTGAATCTGCAATAGGTAAGCAGCTTGGTGTGAAGAAATCAACTGTGGGAGCAATTATTAGAAAATAGAAGACATACAAGACCACTGATAATCTCCCTCGATCTGGGGCTTCATGCAAGATCTCACCCCGTGGGTTCAAAATGATCACGAGAACGGTGAGTAAAAATCCCAGAACCACATGGGGGGACCTAGTGAATGACCTGCAGAGAGCTGGGACCAAAGTAACAAAGGCTACATCAGAAACACTCTACGCCGCCAGGGACTCAAATCCTGCAGTGCCAGACGTGTCCCCCTGCTTAAGCCAGTACATGTCCAGGCCCATCTGAAGTTTGCTAGAGAGCATTTGGATGATCCAGAAGAGGATTGGGAGAATGTCATATGGTCAGATGAAACCAAAATAGAACTTTTTGGTAAAAACTCAACTTGTCGTGTTTGGAAGAGAAAGAACACCATACCTACTGTGAAGCATGGGAGTGGAAACATCATACTTTGGGGCTGTTTTTCTGCAAAGGGACCAGGACGACTGATCCGTGTAAAGGAAAGAATGAATGGGGCCATGTATCGTGAGATTTTGAGTGAAAACCTCCTTCCACCAGCAAGGGCATTAAAGATGAAACGTGGCTGGGTCTTTCAGCATGACAGTGATCCCAAACACACTGCCCGGGCAACGAAGGAGTGGCTTCGTAAGAAGCATTTCAAGGTCCTGGAGTGGCCTAGCCAGTCTCCAGATCTGAACCCCATAGAAAATCTTTGGAGGGAGTTGAAAGTCTGTGTTGCCCAGCGACAGCCCCAAAACATCACTGCTCTAGAGGAGATCTGCATGGAGGAATGGGCCAAAATACCAGCAACAGTGTGTGAAAACCTTGTGAAAACTTACAGAAAACGTTTGACCTCTGTCATTGCCAACAAAGGGTATATAACAAAGTATTGAGATGAACTTTTGTTATTGACCAAATACTTATTTTACCGAGGAATTTACTAATTCATTAAAAATCCTTCAATGTGATTTTCTGGATTTTTTTTTCTTATTTTGTCTCTCATAGTTAAGGTATACCTATGATGAAAATTGGACACCTCTCTCATCTTTTAAGTGGGAGAACTTGCACAATTGGTGGCTGACTAAATACTTTTTTACCCCACTGTATCCTCAGCAATTCATCAGTCTGCCTTTGCCTTTCCCTTCATATGAAGCTGGCTGCATATGAATTCTAACCACATCTGTTAGCTAAGCGACTCTTCCATTGTTGCTGCCACTACCAGCGGGTTAAAACCACGATAAATGTCTCCAGTGCTTACATACCTCTTCTGATTTTTTTTTTCCATGTTTAAAATACTTTAATAAACTCATGTTTCTCTCGGACAGTCACGTGAGCGAAATGCTACCTGGCGACTGGAACTCTCACGTGGGCGGAGTGCTTCTGAACTCCATGTGGATGAAGGTCACATGTGTTGTTCATGTGCACGCTTGTGGACCACCATTGCGTCATATATTTTTCTTAAATTTATATTTCCTCATAAGAGAGGCGGACCTTTTTCAGGAGTGGCGGGCCGCCACCCAGAAATGTTACAAGAGGAAACCCTGTGAGATCAAAACCCAAGATGGCTGAGCTCTTTCGCCATGCATCAATAGTGAAAGCACTGTAAAGATCTGTTTTATGTTGGTTTTTTTCCAGATTGTTGTAAACACAGTGCTGCTACACTTCTTTCTCTAAAAATGTTGCTACTAACAGTGGCCAACAAGAGTCAGGATTTTCTGACTTGGATGTAATGTCATTCTGGCATTTGGTTTTTAACCTCCAACATAATTGGAACATACTCACAATATGCAGTTCCCATACTTTTGCATTAGATGGCACTCTCCTATAGTCAATATTTCATGTGGCCTCACTAACTGGAGCTCATTCTTCTTTTCTTGATGCTGAACACACAGCACACCCTGAAGACACACCTCTCACACCCTTAGCCACTCAGGTCTGTGGCATGCAGCCCATCTCATTACTCAGCTGCATTCTGTACATTTCAACCTACGCATGAATGCGCAGCTACACCCAGCAGGTCTCTGTGGACATGTTATTTTTTTCTAAAATGTGTTTGTTTCACACAGGCTGTTTTGGGGGACAAATGTGCAACATTGCAGGCCATGGAGTTGAATTGAGTGTGAGGTGTTGAAGCACTTTAAAGCTGCTGCTGATTATTGATCCTAGATTTGTGTATATTTAATGCTCCTACAGATAGAAGGAAATGGAGTACATCATTTCAGTCTCCTTAATCGTCCCTGCTTGTAGTGTTTTTTGCTCTTGGCGTGGAGAGACAGAAAATGCTTTGCTGGTACAAACACCAGTCTTACTCCCTCTAATCAGTTCTTCCATCTTGCCCTACCTCTGAGCAACAAAGGAGGTTCAACAGGTCAAACTGGTCATGTTGAGCCCTGTTAGGGTGTGTTACACAAGTGTAGTAATGTCACCTTTTGAAGGTGGATGAGAGCAGCCATATGAGCTGTCTATTGTGAATAATTACTAGAGGAATTCTCATGGAACATTCCTCCATTATTTACCCTCTAAGGGCTTTCTGTCTTTTTTGAAGGTCCGGAATTTAATGATTTTTGTTTAATGGTTCCCATGGGAGTTACAAACATTATTTTGAATTCTGATAAACATTGCCATTCTTAAAAAAAATCATTGAGGTTCTCTCCATTGTCAGTAGAACAGGTTGCAGATTTGAGATTATCACGAAGTAATACAGGCCCTTTGTTTCTACGTGTTGATGAAAGAAAGCTTAGCTGAAGAACAATCCTGCCATTCACAGAGATCTGAGCCCTGAAACTTCACTGTCTAATTGCAGATGAGTTATGTGCTAGAATGCATCATCATCCTGCTAGACCACATACCAGAGAACCCCCCCACCCCCACCCCACCCAACACGGGCACACGTACACATACACACACAGAGTTACAGTAACATTCCCAATTTGGCTCCTGCTTGTTGTATCAACTACAGCTGTCTTTAATATTCATGTGTGCATGATTGATTTCGTTAGAGACACCAGTCAGATCTGGTGGATCTGTGTTAATGCTGATGCAAACTTTTTTAACCAAGTTGAACTTAAGTGAGATGCAGCAGATTGTGTTGACTAACTCCCCTTCTTTCTTAGTTGAGATGCATTATGACCAAAAAAGAACTTTTTTATAGGAGAAATTTATTGATTTTTAATTAGGCCAAGTTTGGTATGTTTACCCAGGAAATGATATAATTTCCTCAAATATCACCATTTTTTGGAATAAATCGTGATGGGAGAGAGAAAAAAGTCAGTGAAAGTGACGGTTTCAGATGACCGAAATTCGCTGGGAATGTGGGCCTGAAGTGTGTGACATCAGGAGCTGAACAATGAATTAATTACTAGTCTTGTTACAATCTGAAAATGATGAGATTGTGTTCATATTTTGAGGAAAATGGAAGAAAGCATTCTCGATCTGAGTTTTGAAATGGATACCAATGAAGAGGAAGACAAAGGTGAAAAGTGATTTAGCAGACAGCGATAATGATGACGGAGATTTTGACCCTGAAGCCGACGACAAAAACTAAGCTAGTGCTAACACTGTGGCTGCAGTCCCTGCAGCTTACCTGCGTGAACCAGGTCCAAGACAGCCGGATGGTGAGTTCATCTTTAATCCGTCCCAGAGGGTTTTTTTTCACCATCAAGCTGCTCCCTGTTAGCCATTAGTTCCGGTCCTCCTGTCCGGTTGGGACATATGTTCTCTCAGAATGCACTCTAGTTTATTGAAATGTTATTTGGTTTTCAGTTTCTGTGTTTGATCTCCTGTTTGTTTTGGTTTTTGGCTTTTCTTTTTTAAATGAGCAACATTTCTACTTGTGCATTGATCATGACCCCACCCTCACAGAGGGTTAAAGAATAACTTAGTGTTGCTAACTTAACATATTTTTGCCCACAAACTCAGCAACAGAAGCCTTTTTTTTTTTCTTCTGTGCTGTTTCATCATGGACTAGAAAAGCACTCTATACACACTATACCTTTGCCAAGGCTTCTTCCTTCCCTCCCTTTGTCCATCCATTTGTCTGTACCTCCCTGCCTCCATCCCACCATAATTGCAAACTAGGGCTGTGGTAGAGGTATGCACTCATAGATCATCTCCAAAATCTAATGTGTTCTTCTGCAGCCCAAGGACCATCTCTGGTAAAAATTTCATCAAAATCCATCCAGTAGTTTTTGCGTAATCCTGGTAAACCACTGCTAGAAGATTGAGCCTTGGTGGAGGTATGCACTGATGGATCACCTCCAAAATGTAATGGGTTCGTGTGTAGGCCAAGAGCCACGTTTGGTGAAAATTTCATCCAAATCCATCCAGTAGTTTTGGAGTATTGTTGCTAAAACTCTAAGATAAGAGCCTTGGCAGAGGTATGCATTCTCAGATTATCACCAAAATGTAATGGGTTTGTCTCTACCCCAAGGACCATCTCTGGTGAAAATTTCATCTAAATCCATCCAGGAATTTTTGTTTAATCCTGCTGCACAAATACAAAGCCCTTGATGGAGGTATGCACTCTCAGATCATTACCAAAATTTAATCATCTCTTCCCCGTGCCATTATACACCTTTCCTGAAAATTTTATCAAATTCTGTTAGTAACTTTTTGAGCAATATTGCTAACAGACAGACAAACCAATAACCACACCAACACTGGCAAAAACATAACCTCCTTGGCGGAGGTAATAAAAATTAAACATTGTCCAGCGCTGAAGTTGGTGTCTTTACATACCGTGTGGGTCACATGGCTCGCAGCAACGTCCTTGCTTGTCTGCCAGTACATGCCGCTGGAGTTAACATCCACACGCACTCTGAACCCCATCTTAAATTGCACACTTTGCTTGTTTTTTCTTAGTGTCTTCAGATGAAATAATGTCAATCATCACATTCTATGTGGATGGAGACCAGATTTCTTTTCGTTCCAAGTCATTTTATTTTTTCTGCAGTATTTGGTGGTATACAGCTGCGCTGCTTCAGGGGTGCGCACGTAACTCCGCAGACATGTCTTAAAGGGGAAGTACATGAAAAGCTCAATATTAATATATAAAATTATTTTCAAAAAAATTCCTGGATCCGGATCGTGATCCGGATCATCACCAAAATATAATCTACACCTTTCCTGAAAATTTCATCAAAATCTGTTCATAACTTTTGGAGTAATGTTACTAACAGACAGACGGAGACAAACCAACGCCACCAAAAACATTACCCGCTCCTTTGGCGGACGTAGTTAAAAGAATTAGACTTCTACACTCAAAAGGTGGACCCTAAACATATTTTTAGCTTTGCTTTTTAGCTCATTCCAGTGAAGCTGAGAGGAGCTAATACAGTGACAAGGCTTCCGTCTGTCTGTCCGTCCATCCACATTTCATGGGAGTCGCTACCCCGAGGCATTTACCCCATTGCTCACCAAACTCACTCAGAATGATCCTCAAGTGGGTCTGCATCTGAGTTGTGGTCAACAGTCTAGCAATCTGAGCATACTCGGGGTGATTTTGCCAGTCTGGAATGAACTACTTTGTCATTGATGGTCTGGTTGATTATTACATTTTCAAATGTTAACTTGAGTCTGATCTGAACTTTAAGTGTATTTTGTGCAGGCAGCCAATGAGGAGACCAAAGAGCATCTATATGAAACCCAGCTGGCAGAGTGCAGAGACACGATTCAAGCTGTGAGAGAGGAGCTCAAGACTGAAGCGGTGAGTTGTAGCACCCATTTTTAGAGACCGCATGCAATCAAGATTGATGATATTGCAATAGAGTTCTGAAAAAAAAATGCATGGATTGTTTCTTTGTAGAAGCAGCGAGAGAGGAGCTCTGATGGTGACAGTGGAAAAGTGTCAAACTTGCAGTTTCTGCACAGGTATGCTTTGTATTTCAATTTGGACTTTAATAATTTAGTGTATTTGTTCTTGTCAGTGGCAAGATCACAGAGCTTTGTCCATTCATTGGGCTTATTTCAACCAGGAATTTTGTGTTTGAAATATCATTTAGTGAAAAACAGTTACTCTCTTCAGATTTTACGCAGTAACTCAAAAAAAAAACCCAAAAAACTTCTGAATTGAAGGGAAGAGTGTCTTTAATTTTGACATTAAATCAGGTTAGACAGTCTTGAGTTTTAACTCTCAAACTCCCACACTTTTTCTGCCAGGCACCCCTTGGATAGGAATTTTTCCAAGCCCCCATTTCCCACTGACCACTCTGACACACTCATCTTTTGCTTTCAAACTCCACTGAATGTATTCTAAAAACTGTCATTCATACAAATCTGCAAACAAAATAAAGAAAAAATTGCCTTTACTGTGAAAATGGACAATTATAACTGATATACATTATGTTTCTTATATTATGTAGCCACTCCCATTGAGTTTTATAAAATGGTGGTTAGCAGTGGGCCCTAGAAGGTAGACCTAGGAGGCCTTGGCTGTTTGTTGCTTCTTGCAAGAATAAAAGATTAGATCTGTTGTTCAAAGATCTGTCATATGTTATGTTCAACATGGGTATAACGTTCACTGAGACCAAAATCACTGTTGCATTGTGTATCATTAACTTTGGTAAAAGACAATCAGAAAAGCAACACCAATTAATAAAACATATTTAAAAGGTGAGTAAGAGCCTTTTTCTGTTCTTAGTTTGCATATGCAGAAGTTGTTGGTGAATACCCAGAAATCCTTGTGGCCAAACCCACCTAGGACTCTATTTCAGAACGGACTCTACATTAAAAGGGCTTTTAAACTTATCCAGCTGTTTGAGAGGAAAAACAATAAATAAATTTGCTCTGTAAAAGTTAGGCTTTTCATTCTGCTTACTGTGTTTGTATGGGTTTGCTTTGTGTTGCAGAGCTTCTCGTGTCATGTTCATTTGCTTTGCCGGACCCCTACTCTTTGAACCAGTGGTTTAAGCATTACCATAACAATAGTGTATCTGTAATCTGCTATATTTGTGGTTGTGGCCAAAATTAATGATTTAATTTTAATGTAACAAACTTCTAAAGAGAAACTGTGAAGCAAATGCATTCTATTCACAATTCAGCCCAAGTTGTTGATTCTCAGTCTCTTTGTGTGTCAAACATTATCTGACCAGCTATCTGACGTACATCAAGCTGTGTACACTGGTGAAAAGGAATGAGAGCATGGCTCATACTCTACACGCTAAACTGAAGGAACCTGAGTCCGATGAGAACAAGAGGGGGCCCCGTCCTCAGGATCTCATCCGCCTCTATGACATCATCCTGCAGGTCAGTATCTGAACACTTACTGTAGTATATTTTAATCTTTTTGTATTGGCATCGATTGTTTAAAAGTACACCATCTAACTAGATGGGCAGCTTGAACACATCATCAGTGAAGAACTCAGGATCATTTGGTGTTTCGGGTCTTTGATCTTCAGACCCCCTCACCTGAGCAACCCAGCCGGGGATGATCAGTCCCCGACTTGTGTTCAAGCAGTGTGCTACACCAAGGGCCCCCCCTCCTTGATCTACAACCACCTTGAAACTTTCTCTGCAGCTTCACTGATGTTCTTGGTGGCTTTTCTTTCCTGCAGCCCTTTGACACCAAGTAACCTGAGTGCACGGTGCAGAGATTTCCCAGGGAATCCCCTGCAGCTCACCTCAGTGGGTTCACATTGGGCCTTCCACCTATTCCCCCTGCAGATCTGAAGTAGCTCCTGGTATTTAGCCTTTTTCTGCTCATGTGCTTCCTCCATCCAATCTTCCCAAGAGACTTTTAAGTTCCAAAAGCACAACCTGCTTGGATGAGACTGATGTTAGGACCAAGTCTGGCCTAAGTGATGTTAAGGCAATGTGCTCTGGAAACTTCAATTGCCTCCCCAGGTCCACCTGCAGCTGCCAGTCACGAGCTGAATCTAGAAGGCCTGTTAAGTTCTTCAGTTGTTTTGGAGGTTTCTCCCCTGCCTTGACAAAAGCAATGTGCTTGATTGGGAGCTGGTGTAAGGAATAGTGAATCCCTGTGCTGATGGCATCGGCTACTGCCTTCAGGACCTGGTTATAGCGCCATGTGTACCTCCCTTCTCCCAGGGCTTTAGGGGGGCAACCGCTCAGAATAGGGCTGTGCAATATGACTGTGTACAGTGGTGTGAAAGTGTTGGCCCCCCTTCCTGATTTCTCAATTTTTTGTATGTTTGTCACACTTAAATGTTTCAGATCATCAGACAAATTAAAATAATAGACAAAGATAACACAAGTAAACACAAAATGCAGTTTTTAATTGAAGGTGTTTATTATTAATTGGAAAAAGATCCAAACCTACATGGCCCTGTGTGAAAAAGGGATTGCCCCCTAAACCTAATAGCTGGTTGTGCTACCCTTGCCAGCAACAACTGCAACCAGGCGTTTGCAATAACTGGCAACGAGTCTTCTATAGCGCTGTGGAGGAATTTTGGCTTATCTTTGCAGAATTGTTGTAATTCGGCCACATTGGAAAGTTTTCGAGCATGAACTGCCTTTTTAAAGTCATGCCACAGCATCTCAATCGGATTCAGGTCAGGACTTTGATTAGACCACTCCAAAGTCTTCATTTTGTTGACTTGCTGGTGTGTTTTGGATCATTATTCTGCTGCGGAACCCAAGTGTGCTTCAGCTTGAGGTCACAAACAGATGGCCGGACATTGTCCTTAAGGATTTTTTGGTAAACAGCAGAATTCATGGTTCCATTTACCACAGCAAGTCTTCCAGGTCCTGAAGCAGCAAAACAGCCCCAGACCATCACACTACCACCACCATATTTTACTGCTGGTATGATGTTCCTTTTCTGAGATGCTGTTACTTTAACGCCGGATGTAATGGGACACACACCTTCCAAACAGTTCAACTTTTGTCTCGGCAGTCCACAGAGTATTTTCCCAAAAGTCTTGGGGATCATCAAGATGTATTCTGGCAAAACTGAGACGAGCCTTTATGTTCTTTTTGTTCAGCAGTGGTTTTCATCTTGGAACTCTGCCATGCAGGCCATTTTTACCCAGTCTCTTTCTTATGGTGGAGTCATGAACATTGACCTTAACTGAGGCAAGTGAGGCCTTCAGTTCTTTGGGTGCTGTTGTGGGGTCTTTTGTGACCTCTTGGATGAGTTGTCGCTGCGTTCATGGGTAATTTTGGTCAGCCAGTCACTCTTGGGAAGGTTCATCACTGTTCCATGTTTTCGCCATTTGTGGATAGTGACTCTCACTGTGGTTCACTGGAGTCCCAAAGCTTTAGAAATGGCTTTATAACCTTTTCCAGACTGATAGATCTCAATGACTTTGTTTCTCATTTGTTCTTGAATTTCTTTGGATCGCAGCATGATGTCTAGATTTTGAGTATCTTTTGGTCTTACTTCACTTTGTCAGGCAGGTCCTATTTAAGCAATTTCTTGATTGAGAACAGGTATGGCAGTAATCAGGCCCAGGCGTGGCTAGAGAAATTGAACTCAGCTTTCCAAAGATGTGATAAACCACAGTTAATTTACTGTATTTTTTGGACTATAAGGCGCACTTAAAATCCTTTAATTTTCTCAAAAATCGACAGTGCGCTTTATAATCCGGTGCGCCTTATGTATTAATTCTGGTTGTGCTTACTGACCTCGAACCGATTTTATGTGGTACACGGCGCTCAAAAATATGTCAAAAATGTTTTAGTACGACTTTGGTAAGTTACGAAGCCGAACCGCTTGAGGGATTTTCGGAGCATTACGGTAGTCAGGAGCCTAGCGGAGTAATATACGATATTCGATACCCAGAAGCCAATGGTGTATAGAACACGTATATTAGGATTTGTATGTGAAATTTCGGCATCGAAACTCCTCCCCAGTTTAGCTGTAAATGGGAGCAGTAAATACGGCTATAAATACGTATTTACGGCCGTATCGGTATCGTACTCGGTATCGAGTACTGAGCGATATTCTGGCCAATATGGCGATGTAAACAGCCACGGACTAAAAACGTTCCGCCTGCTCATGGTCCCATTTAGCTGTAAACGGGAGCAGTAAATACTGCTGTAAATATGTATTTACGGCTGTAAATACGGTTTGCTGTCCGGCAGAGAGCGAGCCGTATCGGTATCGTACTCGGTATCAAGTACTGAGCGATATTCTGGCCAATATGGCGATGTAAACAGCCACGGACTAAAAACGTTCCGCCTGCTCGTGGTCCCGTTTAGCTGTAAACGGGAGCAGTAAATACGGCTGTAAATACGGTTCACTCTCCGGCATAGAGCGAGCCGTATCGGTATCGTACTCGGTATCGAGTACTGAGCAATATTCTGGCCAATATGGCGATGTAAACAGCCACAGACTAAAAACGTTCCGCCTGCTCATGGAGCAGGTCATTCATACTCACAGACAATCGCGCTATATGTGTCTATAATGACTACAGATAGGATTTTCTTTCCATGCGCGCAAAAAAAAAAAAAAAAGAAAAATTCCCAGATACTACCTCGCGAGGTAGTCGATACCCAAAAGCCGATGGTGTATAGAACACGTATATTAGGATTTGTATGTGAAATTTCGGCATCGAAACTGCTCCCATTTAGCTGTAAACGGGAGCAGTAAATACGGCTGTAAATACGGCTCATTCTCTGCCGGAGAGCGAGCTGTATCGAGTACCGAGCGATATTCTGTCCAATATGGCGATGCAAACAGCCACTGGACTAAAAACGTTCCGCCTGCTCATGGAGCAGGTCATTCACACTCACAATCGCGCTATATGTGTCTATAATGACTATAGAGAGGATTTTCTTTCCATGCACGCAAAATTTTTTTTTTTCCCGGCTCAGACTACCTCGCTTTAATGCACCTTATAATCCGGTGCGCCTTATGTATGAAATTAGACCATCAAATAGACCGTTCATTGATAGTGCGCCTTATAATCCGGTGCGCCTTATAGTCCAAAAAATACGGTATGTTTTAATGGGGGGCAATCACTTTTTCACACAGGGCCATGTAGGTTTGGATTTTTTTATTTATTTATTTTTTTTTTTACCCTTAATAAACACCTTCATTTAAAAACTGCATCTTGTGTTTACTTGTGTTATCTTTGTGTAATATTTAAATTTGCTTGATGATCTGAAACATTTAAGTGTGACAAACATACAAAAAAATGAGAAATCAGGAAGGGTCCAAACATTTTTTCACACCACTGTATATACAGTAGGTGACGCGATAAAAAGCATCTACCGTTCATATAAAACTGTATCGTTTATATCAGGATTTAAGAGACATAGCCATTTCTACTTGTCACCGCCCTGCCTCTCCCCACAGTGCGCCAGGTGCACCACAGCAGCTAACTGTAAGCTAATGTTTTGCCGCTACTTCTGTACCAGCTAGGGATGTTGGACTTTTTCCCATCGTGCTCTGTCAGAGAGGATAGTTCTCAAACCTCGTTTTAATTGGCGGTAAGTCACATTAACACCATCTCTCTCTAATTATAAGACGGCAAATACTAAATAACAATGCTAACTTGTCGCTAACAGGACACATTATAGTGCATCAGACCATCATTCTGGTTTAAATCACTGCCGAGTTTTTTAATTTTCTCTGAAATAACCTGACTAAAACTGCAAAAGTGTGTGACGGCGGCCACATACACACTAAATAAATAAAAACGTGTTGGAGGAACAAACTGGCTATAAAGTTGAAGAATAAAGTTAAGTCATCTCAAATGCACATTAAAACAATTCTATAACAACACTGTAAAATTAAGAGGGGAAAAAAGTATATAACATTAATGACAGATGAATTTGTACAACTGATTTTTTTCAGTATGTAATTTAAAATGTAGAAAAAGAGATGGTCTTTTTTTATTGGTTATCATATATAAACTATAGAATTTACAGAAAATGTATATTGTGATGTATATGGGGTGCACGGTGGAGCAGTGGTTAGCACTGCGGCAGCACAGTTTACCCTTGGCCGGGGGATCGTGGGATCTTGGGTTCGATCCCAGCCCCCAACCAACAGTGATCTGTGTGGAGTTTGCATGTTCTCCCCGTGTATGCGTGGGTTTACCCCGGGATTTCTCCGGTTTCCTCCCACATGCCAAAAACATGCAGGTTAGGTTAATTGGAGACTGTAAAGTGGCCCTAGGTGTGAATGTGTGTGTGTGAATGGTTAAGGGATAGCACCGTATCGTGGCTGCTTCATCCATCCAGGTGGTGGATGACCCTCAATTTCCCCTTTGGGGATCAATAACGTATACTAAATCTAAAATCTAAATCTAAATATATCGTTATCGTCAAATAAGATTACTTACATCGTGATATGAAATTTTGGTCATATCGCACAGCCCTAGCAGAATGTGTTCTAGGGAACCTGTTGCCTGACACAATGGGCATGTTGGAGTTGCTGCAAGCCCCCAGGTGTGTTGGTTGGACAGGCTTGGCAGAACATCATAAACTGACTGGATTAGAAATCAGGCCTTGCTGGCTCCCGTTTCCAGATCTCTGCCCAGGTGATCTTTCTTTCTGATGCCTGATCCCATTTGGTCCAAGCTCCTTGCTTATGCATGGCCACTGACTTATTGAGACGCTCTTCCTCCACTTCTGCCCAGATCTCTTGCTGAATCAGGACCCTCCCCTCTTTCCCTTGAGTGTTTTCAAAGTGAGGTCTTGCATGAGTCCCCAAACCACCTCATCCGACTGCCACAGAGCTTACCAGAACCTTGAGCCTCAGCCTGGCTTCAGCTTGATCAGCCTCCTTGGCCCGCCACTTCCACCCTGTCTTTACAACAATACCTGCTGAGGAGACTTTGGTGTCTGTTGAGTCTCTGTAAAGTAACACCTCCCTGACTCTGGTGACCTTAAACTCTTCTGTCAGGCTGGAGAAGGCAAACCTTGGAATATTGGTAGTTTCTTTGTATGTCATCTCAGTTAATTAGTAACCTAATGATTTGTTTGGCCACCTGTCTTCTTTTCACCTCCTCTGTCTTCTTGGATCTGCAGAGTCTGGCTGAGCTCTCCACCCTGCAAGGTCTGGAAGATGACCACACTTTCCAGAAGGAAGTGTCCCTGAAGACTTTGGTCTACAAGGCCTATAGGTAACTTTATCTTTTTTTTTTACCAACGGTCAGATGGCATACCAGAAATTCAGTTACTGCAGTTAGTCTTTTCTTTATCTAATACTTGTGCATCTATAATATACAGTATGTTGCAACCTCAAGAACTTGAATAGAATGAAATTTTTCATACTTAAAAGCAATTTGGATGCTACTATGAGAAGTGCCTTGTAGATAAGACATTGGATAAGTTGTGCATTCTGATCTGAAAAAAATAAGCTGATTCATCATAGTTTGTCTATATTCACGCGACAAAAACTTCATAAATGCATACACCCAGTGTGGTGTTAATGTGTTGCTCCTAACTACCCTTTGTAGGTGTTTCTTTATAGCCCAATCTTATGTGCTGGTAAAGAAGTGGAGTGAGGCACTGGTTCTGTATGAGCGGGTGCTGAAGTACGCTAAGGAGGTCCAGTCTAAAGCCAAGAACCTCAATAACAGCCTCAAAGTTGGTAGTACACACAAGCACCCAGTACCAGTCATCACCTTATGTCAAAGTATTTGTTTGATGTAGTCTGTGAATCTCTTCAGGATCTCCCTGATGTTCAGGAGCTCATCGCTGAGGTAAATGCTGAGAAGTATTCACTTCAGGCTGCTGTTATTTTGGGTGAGAAAGCCTTTTGAGTTCCCTTCTTTATTGGAAATGATTGATTGCATGCTTTTCTTGTTTCTCTGAAGAGTTCTGATAAACATGCTTGTTTCAGACACTGACGAGACTATTGAAGTTCCTTCTCAGCAGCAGGTGAAGGACAACACGGTAAGAACTCAAAACATTAAGATATCTAAAAAAAACTTTTGTATTAAATGGCCAGTTTATACTAATTATTAAAAGCCGGAGTTGCAAAAATGTGGTGCATCTTTTCCTGTGATAAGTTCTGTATGTCACCCGTTTACTCCAATGAAGCAGAAAATTTCCATTTTCGTCCTGTGTTGCCAGTTCAGCTAGTATTTTCAGCTGACAGTGGAGTATTTTAAAGCTCTCTTGCACCCAATAAGTTCCCTATAAACCACAAATTTGATGACTACACTAGCTGTTGTTGAGGATTTGGAAGAGATGTTGAAATACGTGGCTTGGAAAAAGAGGAATGGCATCACTTATGACAAAAAAAGATGCTGCTGGAGTACAAGACTGTGACATTACACAAGGCTGAAACCTGATTCATTAGAGTCAAAGATATCCAACTGCTGGAGAAGACTGAAGTATGCATGCTCCAATGAATCAAGGGCGTAAGCCTCCAAGAGAGAAGAAAAGAAGAAATCTGAGGTGGCTTAGGAGTGTGAAAGAAAAGTGGCTAAGTTGGTATAAATGTATGCAGAGAAGTGAACAGTCCGTCTAGGAACCAATAGAGACCCAAGTGTCTGGGACGGAAACTGAGATGGAAGGATTGTCAAGAAGGATATGGCAGTGAAATGGCTGAGTGATAAGGATGTACAGGACAGAACAGTCGATTCATTCCCATGGCTGACCCCCCCTCCCCCCGCCTGCAAGGAAATAGACAAGGACTGATAATTTTTTCACACATAAGGAGTTGCTCAGAACTCCTTATAAGAACTCCTTATACAAAGATATAGAGTGATGATAATCAAGTTAATGGTGGTAATGCACCTGTAAGCAGGTTGCCAACCGCCAATCAAATCTAAAAGAAGAAGAAGGAAGAATAGCAGCTAGCTGTTGTGTGTAATGTTACCTCTTTCTGTACCAACATCTCTTCCAAACTAACATTAGCTTCATCACAGTCCAACTTCTTGCTGATCTTAAGCTATATGTTGTCCTTGATCTGATTCTTAACGTACTCATTGAGGTCCTTGTTGTTTAAAATTGAATATTTTTGTTTTGCATTGTCGTTTCCCTTTTTGACCTGGAAGCAACAGCAACTGAAACAAAGGATGTTACTGGTATAACACAGGCGAAAGCTAGCTGAGTAGGCAGTATACTTATGCTAGGAACCTACTGCATCTATCATACAAATTTCAGTGCAACCCCCACCCCCAGGTGAAAATCAGTGCTTGGTATGAAATGGCCTTGAGGCTCATACAGTATGTATTTGTTTAATGTATTCAGATTCTTTTTGGCCAATAATTACCCAAAGTGGCTCTTTCCATTGTAACTGTTGTTTACCCATGACTTGGTGAAATCTGGTTTCTCACTTTCTCCCCCTTCTTTCATGCAGCCCCTGTGTGACCACCTGGAGACCTTCCGCATCGACCCCGCTCTCATCGGGAAGCAGCCTAATCTAGTCCAGTTCCCCCCTGAGTTCCAGCCAATCCCCTGCAAGCCTCTGTTCTTTGACCTTGCTCTCAACCACGTGGCCTTCCCACCACTGGATGGCAAGGTGGAGCAGAAAGGCAAGGGCGGTCTGACGGGCTACATCAAGGGCATCTTTGGCTTTGGCAGCTAAACCAAATCTGAGGCTCCAAAGAGAGCCATACGTGGCCCAGAGTTTCACCAACAGCCAACAAGACTTGGGTCAGCGATTAATTAGAATCATTTCAGTTCCTTTTTGATATTTGTTTTCTTTTAGTGCCTGTGTGCAAAATGGGAGGTGTTTTTAGTACCAAGAAAGGCAGAGAGAATCTAAATTTAAATGAAAGATTATAAAAAACTAATCAAATCATTTTAAAGAAGCAATATTTCCCGAGTCGGCTGCCTTTAATGACTAAAACAGTACCACCAGGCTGCTTTACTCACTCATATACAGACTGTGTTCATTTGGGCAACGGAGGTGTCTGCGACTTTTCAAGTTTTGCAGGATGCCATGCTGCGGTGTTGACAGTTGCAGCCAAGTTGTCAGTCTTATAACCGGGTCACAGTGAATGAAGCCATTTTGGCAGTCTTGATGTTCTGTTTTCCCTCTCTTTCTCTTCCATTGTCATGTAAGTTTCCTTTTGTGTTATTTTTCTTTCTTTTCCCACATTAAGTATTTCTGTACACTCTAACTGTAGATATTTCTACAAAGTGCAGTCTTAGTTTCTACATAGCATACCTGAAATAATCTAGTCACATGTAGGCTGACTCATCAATCATCACACCTTGAAGACACCGAGTCTTTTCTGTGCTCGTCTTTAGGACTTTTGACTGTGCTCATGTCAATATAGGATTCACACTTTGACTTGGTACTTTTTTTTTAACTACACATAGATTGACCCATAAAACCATTAGGATGTGTTTGGAAACAATTCGGACATAAATGATGGTCTCAATTAAAATTTAGAATGGAGAAGAGTTTCACTACATCCCACTGAATATTGACTGGACTGAGATATGGTGATTTTTGAAGGTTATATAAACAAGAATCCCACCCTTTCCCATAGATTGTATGTGGACATTGGAAATTCCCATGTTGATGCAGCCCAGTAATAATTGGATGTTTAAAAGTTGGATATTATTATGATGTCCTGAAATGTTCTTAAAGCTAGAACATTTCTAGCTTTGAGAACGGTCGGAGAGGCCATTGGCGCGGCTTGGCAGCCACGTTTCCGTCAGTAGTAGCTTACCACTATCAGTGTCTGTCTGGAGTGAATGAATAATGGACTCACTGTAAGCACTTTGAGATGTCACTTGACCTGTAAAGCGCCATATAAATCTAATCCATTATTATTATTTGGAGACACGGCTGATTAGTTATTAAATACTTTACATTTTCTTAAACTGAAAAAAGAACAAGTTCTTAACTGAGTTTTTTTTTTTTTCCCCAGTAGTGATATACTGGGATGCAGGAACATGTCAGTGAGCTACATTGAGCCCTAAACCACGGTGCGGCTTCCAATCTGTACTTATTTCATGGTTGTGGTGGCCTTGAAGCTGAGCAGCAGTCAAGGTTGCAAAAGGGAAGAGATTCTTCAAATATTGTAGCAGAATTTGGCTGCCCTGGTGAGGCATCTAGGTGTACATGTTCAGTTCTTGGTGCTGCTGAAGTCATGATAACATCTCCAATGCCTGGATACGGTTTGAGACATGAACGTTCAGGACTTGTAAATGTCATTCGCCACTGACATTCCACCCACCAGTCAGCTTCTCAGTTGCTCATTTTTATGTAGATATGGACATGTTCCAAAAACAAAAATAAGTCCACAACTATCACTGAAATAATTTGGAACTGACAAAAGCTTAATGGCATCCCTTATTGTTTATTGTATTTAATACAAATCAGACTTTGCTTTTGGTTATTGATTCAGTTGAATATTTTATATAATCAAATACAGTAAAATGGCTTGGGCAAAAATGATGATACCGTTAAATTTAATGTTTCGTGCTACCATGTTTTTTGGCATCAATCATTGCCAAGAAGGGATCACTGTACTTCACAATGAGATGCCTGCATTTTATCAGTCATTCAGCCTGTTTGGGGGTGGGGGGCATGCTGCTGTGTAGTTTTGTATCATTGTGTGCACCACACTGAACATGGGCCAGAGAAATCAAAGGAGAGAACTGTCTAAGGAGCTTGGAAAGATGTAGTCATGTGAAAAAATTAGGCTACCCTGTGTTTTTTTTAAAACATATTTGGACGCATGGATATTTAATATCAATGTTAATACTGGAAGATTCATTTAATACAACTAAACAAAAATGAATTAAAGGCTTTTTTCAAATTTTCTGTAAAATGTAATTCTAAACAAATAGTGAGGAATAAATTAGGACCCCCCCCATCTGTTTTAGGACACCCCCACATTCATTCCCACTTAAAATGGGTAAAATAAATGTTAAAAAATGCAAATAAAAAAACAAGGTTAGACATAGATAGGTGAACATTTTTTAATAACTGAATATTTAATGGGTGTCCTAATATTTTCACATGTCTGTATATAACCATATTAAAGGTAAAAGCTACAAGTCCATTTCCAAGCAGCTTTATGTTCCTAGGACCACGGTTGCCAGTATTAAAAGTATAATGTTCATGGCACTGTTGCCAATCTTACAGGATGTGGACGCAAGAGAATTGTAATCCGATCAGGATAGTACATACTATAGAAAAAGAGCCCAGGAAACCATCCAAAATCATTCAAGCTGAACTCCAAGGTCAAGTTGTGTTGCTTTAAGATCGCATCATAGATCACATTTTGAACCATATTGGGCTTGATGGAAGAAGACTAGGAAGGCTCCACTATTGACAGAAAGACATGAAAAAGGCAGGGAAAATGCATGCTGATAAACCCCAAAGTTTCTCAGAGAATGTCCTGGGCCAATGAGACTAAATTTAAGCTTTTTGGCCAGTGACAACATCTCTATGTTTACAGAAGGAAAAATTAGGCTTCAAAAGAAAAGCGCACCATATGTACTGTGAAACATGCAGAGTGTTGGGTTTTGTTTGGGGGCTGCTTTGCTGCATCTGGTACGTTGAACCTTGACTCTGTGCAGGGCACAATGAAGTCTCAAGACTACCAAAACATCCTGGAGTGAAAAATATTGCTTGTTAACAGGATTGCTCAAACAATAATCAGATTTTGATTACTTTTTTGGAGGGATGGGTATGATACAGGAAATGGTTCATTGGAGTTTTGGTAGTGATCTGGACTAAGATCTGATGGAAATGTGTTGCCTTGGCAGAAGTTTCCGCTCAAGTTTGTGTTTTCAGAGGCATTTTTTATTTACATCGAGGGTGTTTTTTTTTTTTTTTTTTCCCTCATTTATCACACTACCATGCCTTTTTTTTCCCCACACTGAAGAGGATTGAAATGTCTGCCACTAGTTAAATGTCTGTTTACTGTTATCATTGGAACATCTTTTATCCTGTATCTGCCTATTAGAAGGTAAACTTGATTTCTGTCCACACCAAAGCTGCTTTGGTCCAGTGACCTCTACAGGACCCATCTGCCGGTGATAACTGGTGAAACATTAGCTAAGAACGCATATGCAATATGCAACTGCATATGCATATGCAACTGTGTTTGCTGACAAATTTGTCATGAAATTATTTTTCTCCCACTTGGCATTTTATGTTACTTGATAAAGATTCAAATGCTGGTCCAGTTCCAGCACGTTACCTCTTTATAGGCTAGAAAACAATTAGTTACGTTTAATATTGGAAACGTATTGTAAAGAGAAATGATGGGAATGTGTGATTTTTTTATTTTATTTTATTTTTTTTTCTCCAGGCTGATAATTAAAGTATATTTGCATCAAATGCAAGTGTTCTTGAAGTCCTTTAGGGTAGTATCTCACTGGGTTGAGAGAGCTCATAACTAGTTGGAGATTTAAAAAAAAAAAAACGAGACAAATCTGAGAATTTAAAAAAAATTTTCACTTGGAATCACACTCTCACAAATGTGAACTGTTTAATAGTTAGGATTATGCATGAACTACTTTACAGATTTTGATGAAATTTTCATCAGAGGTGGTCTTTGGGTCAAGGATGAGTCTGTTATATTTCGGGGTAGATCCAGATAACTTTTTCACTTCATCCTCAAAAAGGTTGAAGAGGTATTGTCACCTTGCCAGCCAGAAGGACCACCACCATCAGTGCCTACCTTGTGAACTTGATAGCTAGAGAAAGAAATGTGAGGCTTTTAGTTTGAATTTGGATGACCTCTGACCTTCAAGTCAAGGTCAGTTTTTCCCTAAATCTTGTGAATTTCTGTGAACTACAGAAATAAATAATGTAGGCTTCTCAAATCGATACCATAGTTGTGTCTAATATAAATCTTTAATAACTTCGAATTTGGGTGACCTCTGACTGAGAGGTCAAGGTCAAGTCAGTTTTTTTTTTTTTTTAAAGTTTGTAAGCATAACTACAGAAAGACTAGGGGTCTGCAACCTTTGCCAAGCAAAGAGCCATTTTGCCCTGCACTGACTAAAATAAAATTAGCTACGCTAACAGCTATTTCACCATTAAAATAAAGATGATGTTGCTTATAAAGTTATATATAAATCTGTAGCATTTATGAATTCATACTTGAACAGTGAAGAAAATTGATGAAAATTTGTCTTAATGTGTTGGAACAAATGAAAAAGCCAGGCTGTTCTGAAAAAGTATGTTGCAGTCAGTGTGTAATCTAGCTGTCTGATATCAAAATGCAAATATTTTCCTTTATACTGGACATTACTCCCTTATCATCACACTATATATCACGAGTACATACCCGTGTATGCCCGTAGAAACCAAGTATAGGCAAGTATTTCTGCATGCCCATAAAAAGCGGGTGTAAGCATTCAGTGATGGATGCCTTTGATCTTTGATTGTGTCATAGCAAGTCCTATGATCTTTGATGATGTCATAGCGAGTCCTATAACCGTGAGTGATGACTGCCTTTGATCTTTGATGATCCCATAGCAAGTCCTATGATCTTTGATGTCAGCGATTCCTATGATGCCTGCATTTGCCTGCCTTTGATCTTTGATGTCCTATGATTGTGAGTGATGCCTGCCTTTGATGATGTCATAGCGAGTCCTATGATCATGAGTGATGCAGTCCAAGGACTGATAATTTTTTCACACATAAGGAGTCGTGATACATAGGAACGTCATAGGACATCATGCAGACATAGGAACATCGTAGGCGGTCCTATGATCATGACACACAAACACAGATTTCTCGAATTATACATAGGGTATACATAGGGTGATGTCATATAGACACCATAGGTGTCAAACTCATTCCATGGAGGGCCAAGACCCTGCAGGTTTTACCTCCACCCAGTGTCTTCAACAGGTGATTTCTCTGAATTTCTTCCTACTGATTGCTGATCAGTGAAAACACCTGCTATATACACCTGCTATGCAATAGATTGATTCAAGAAAATCTGTGTGTTCAAAGGCAGGCATCGCTCATGATCCTGGGACTCGCTATGACATCAAAGATCAAAGGCAGGCATCACGATCATAGGACATCAACTATCAAAGGCAGGCATCACTCACGATCATAGGACATAAAGATCAAAGGTAGGTGTCACGATCATAGGACTCGCTATGACATCAAAGATCAAATGCAGGCATCATAGGACTCACTATAACATCAAAGATCAAAGCCAGTCATCACTCACGATCATAGGACTCGCTATGACATCATCAAAGATCATAGGACTGATTATGACACCATCAAAGAGCAAAGGCAGGCATCACTGAACGAGTGCTGACGTGCTTGCTTACACCTGCTTTTTACGGGCGTGCAGAAATATGGACAACACAGCCAGACACCCACACACCCTACTCCACCCACCCTCCTGTGCAGCACCTCTCTCCATCTCCCCCCTCACCCCCCTCCTCCTCGAAGGAGGACACCAGGACCCTCCCTCACATCACGGTGACTACAGACCAGGTTAAGAAACAGCTGGAGAGACTCTTGTCAGCGGAAGGCGGGGGGCCCTGATGGCATCTCCGCCAGGATCCTGAGGACCTGTGCCAACCAGCTAGCTGTGGTACTGAAACACCTGTACAACTTGAGTCTGGAGAGAGTACCAGAGCTGTGGAAGACATCCTGCCTGGTTTCTGTCCCCAAGAAGTCCTCTCCATCGGACCTGAATGACTGTCGACCAGTTACCCTTGCATCTCATGTGATGAAGGTCCTGGAGAGACTGATCTTAGCCCACCTGAGGCCACAGGTGAAGACATGGCTGGACCCTCTGCAGTTTGCATATCAGCCCCACTTAGGAGTTGAAGACGCTGTCATCTACCTGCTGCAACGAGCCCAACTGCACCTGGATGGCGGAGGAGACGCTGTGAGAATCACTTTTTTTGATTTCACCAGTGCCTTTTAACACCATCCAGCCACTGCTGCTGGGTGAGAAGGTGCGGGTGACGGGGGTCAACAGCTCTGTGATATCCTGGATTACTGACTACCCAACAGGCAGGCCACAGTTTGTCCGGCTGGGCAGTGTCTTGTCTGGCATGGTGGTTAGTGATACGGGAGTTCCACAGGAGGCTGTGCTCTCTCCTTTTCTCTTTACCTTATACACCACTGACTTTCAGTACAACACTGAGTCATGCCACCTGCAGAAATTCTCTGATGACTCAGCTGTTGTGGGGTGTATAAGAGGGGGAGAGGAGGGAGAGTACAGGGCACTGGTAGACAGATTTGTGGAGTGGACAGAACAGAGTCACCTGAGGCTGAATGTCAGCAAGACCAGAGAGATGGTGATTGACCATATATAAAACTGCTCTCAGAAGAGGCAAAGTGGAGACCAGAGACATTGATGTGTGGACAGAGGATTCAGAGCACAGCCTCCAGGAATGCTTTGACTGTACAGACTGGAAGATGTTCATAATGGCCTGCGGGGATGATTTGGACTCTCTGGCTGAGCTCACATGCTCATACATGGCTCACTGTCAAAATAAGTTTGTTCCACGTAAACGTGTCAAAATATACCCCAACAACAAACCATGGGTTACTAAATCAGTTAAATCCTGCTTACAGAGGAAAGCTCTTGCCTTTAAACAAGGGTCTGTTTCTGCGCTACAGGTTGCCACCAAGGAGCTGAAGGCCGAAATTTTAAGAGCAAAACAGAATTATAAATCAGAGTTGGAAAGCAAGATGGCAGCAAATAAACTTGGTTCGGCCTGGGCCAGTATGAAAACTATTGCAGGCCTTCAGAGCACAGAGCGCAGTAATCGTGTGTTTTTAGATGGTTTTAGTTCAGACACAGAGCTGGCTAATGCTCTTAATTGTTTTTATGGTCGTTTTGACTCCTTTGATTTTAGCACAGAAATCCAAGATTTGAAACAGAAACTCAAAGACAATCAGCACTTTAATATTGAGATGCAGGATGTTAAAAGGGAGTTCCGCGCTGTAAAAGTGAACAAAAGTCAGGGCCCTGATAATATATGTGGACGCCTGGTAAAGTCCTGTGCACATGAACTGAGTCCTATATTTCATTATATTTTCAATAAGTCCTTACAGACACAACATGTGCCTAAGATCTGGAAAGATGCCGTGGTTGTTCCCGTTCCAAAATCCAGCTGTCCTAAAACGGTAAACGACTTTAGACCAGTTGCTTTGACTTCAATTTTAATGAAAATTTTTGAAAAACTGGTCAGATGTGAGGTCCTAAGGCAGACTGAACATGCATTGGATCCTCTGCAGTTTGCCTATAGGCCTCACAGAGGAGTGGAGGATGCCACTGTCACTCTGTTTGACATGCTTTTTAAACATCTGGATTTTAATGGGACACACGCCAGGCTTTTATTTGTGGACTTTTCTTCTGCCTTTAATACAATCCAACCTCATATTTTAGTTGAAAGGCTCCTGCAACAATTTGATTTAAGCAATAATCTGGTGGGTTGGATTCTGGATTTCTTAACCAACAGGACGCAGAGAGTAAGGGTCAATGGCACATTGTCTGACCTAAAGTGCTCTTCTACTGGCTCTCCTCAGGGGTGTGTGTTGTCACCACTACTCTTCATCCTGTACACAAACATGTGTCGGAGCAGACATGACAACAGACACATTATAAAGTATGCTGATGACTCAGTCATTGTCAGTCTCCTCCAGGATGGTGAGAGTGGCCACGGCCCAGTAGTTGATGACTTTGTTCACTGGTGTGAGGATTCCTACCTGCAGCTGAATACAACAAAAACGAAAGATATGATTATTGACTTTAGGAGGAAAACTCCCAGGCACAAAGTCACCATACTAAATGGCCAGACCACCGAATGTGTACAATCGTACAAATATCTTGGGACAATTATTGATAGTGGATTGAACTTTGAGGTGAACTGTGAAAGGGTGTGCAAAAAGGGTCAGCAAAATTTGCATTGTTTGAGGAAACTTGCACGCTTCCAAATTGACCGAACCATAATGACTATGTTCTATCGGGCTTTTATTGAATCTGTTTTATCCTTTTCTTTAATGTCATGGTTTGGTCAGATAAAACTGAAACAGAGGAAATCCTTGGATCAGGTAGTCAGATGGTCCAGTCGTTTGCTTGGTGAGTCACAGCTGAGCCTGACATCCCTGTACACCAGACAAGTACAGAGGATGGCCGACTCGATTTTAAATGATGACTCCCACCCTTTGCACTGCAACTTTCAGCTTCTTCCCTCCAGACGGAGGTTTGCTGTCCCAAAAAGTAGAACCCAGCGCTACAAAAACAGCTTTGTCCCTGCTGCTGTCAAAGAGTTGAACAAGCTATAAAAATTATATTGTACATATTTTATATTTACCTATTTTGTAAGATGTGTGCCTGTGTTTGTGTCTATGTTGAATGTAATTAGTGGCTTGTAAATATGGATGTCACCAACTGCAAAACAAATCTACCTACGGGTACAAATAAAGTAACCTGAACCTGAACCTGAACCTGACTTCAGGAAAAAGAGGACGCCTTCTCAGCCATTGCAGATTAGGGGGGAGGATGTGGGGGTGGTTGAGGACTACAAATATCTGGGTGTCAGGATCAGCAATGAGTTGGACTGGAGATCTTACACTGATGCTGTGCACAAGAAGGGGATGAGCAGACTCTACTTCCCGAGAAAGCTGAGATCCTTCAATGTGTGTAGCAGGATGCTGGAGCTTTTCTACCAGACCGTTGTCGCCAGTGCCATCTTCTTTGCTGCTGTCTGTTGGGGTAGCAGTATCAGGACCAGCGACACCAACAGACTTGACAAGATTATCAAGAGGGTTGGCTATGTAATTGGTCTCAGACCTGAGATCTTTGCGACAGTGGTGGAGAGGAGAACACTAAATAACTGCGATCCATCATGGACAATCCTGATCACCCCCTCCACCACACACTGGACAGACTGCGGAGCACTTTCTTCAGTAGACTACTACAGCTTCGCTGTCTTAAATTGTCCCTAGATATGTCTCCTATAGGCCCGTAGAATAGAGGGTTAGTACTAGTGAAGCGCTTTGAGTGGTCTTTGAGACTAGAAAAAGTGCTATATAAGTACAGGTCCTTATCCCTTATCCCTTCTTTTAGATTTGATTGGCAGTTGATAACCAGCTTACAGGTGCATTACCACCACGTACGTCACTCTATATCATCCTTTGTCTCAATCCTACCAACAAACCCACTTTTTCTTAAACAAAAAACTCTCAAGTTGAAAGATCTGGTCGACTTTAAAACCGCAATAATAATGTTCAAAGTGAAGAATTTATCACTGCCCGCAAATATCCAAAAGTTGTTCCAAACAAGGGAGAAACGATATCACTTCAGAGGAACATGTATATTTCAAAAGCCTACAGTGAGAACAACCACCAAGCAACACTGTATTTCAGTGCAAGGAGTCAGATTATGGAACGATTTTGGACCTGAATTAAAATCATGTACAACGCTTGGACAATTTAAACAAAAACTAAAGGAAGAAATACTCCAAACATATTTACAGGACGACATGTAAACTCACATAAGGATTGACATTTCCAGCCTGTGTTGTGTTGTAGCTTAGTTTTTTGTTTTTTGTTTTTTTTTCTTTTTTTTCTCTGTGACATTTTGTCATAGATTTGTTTTTGAATAGTAACCGCTTAACTTAGCCTAGCTTAGTTTTCTTTTTCTCTCAGTCACATTTTGTCTTAGCTTTGTTTTAAATTGTAATCGCTCTTGTCTTGTTTTCTCTTTTTTCTCTTTTGAATTCTTGGATGGAATATGGGTGGGCAATATAAGCTGCGGCTTCAGCCATCACCCATTTCGGATAACTCACATGGAATTGTATAGTAGGAGGAGTCTTTGTCTAATTTGACCTTGTTGTTATATTATACAGTGTCTTTTTACCTGTACTGTACTATCCGAAATAAATTCATTCATTCATCCTCCTGTGATGCAGAAGGGTTATAAAGATAAGATAAGCCTTTATTAGTCCCACAATGGGGAAATTCCAGGATTGCAACAGCACAGGGATAGTGACACTCAGAGCAATGATTTAGAAGATAAGAAAATAAGAGCAGTGAATATACATATGTACACATAAATACCGTATATATACTGTACACAGTGCGGAGCATTGTAGCTAGATGGACTAAACAGCATAACCATCTATTTAGTTACCCTACATGGTATGAATGTGTACCCATACATATTGTCACCCTCCATAGCGACTGATATTGTCCTAGTTGTATACTGGAGGGGACCATTTGTGTAAGTCTGTTGCGTCTTTTGCATTCAATACTATTAGGTCGTCAAGTTTTTTTGCCATCTCTGCGAGCAGCCCTGCTTAGGTTGTACAGTCTGACAGCCGTAGGTAGGAAGGACCTGCGAAACCTCTCGGTAGCGCATCTAGGATGATGTAGTCTACTGCTAAATGAGCTCCTCAGTGTGTTCAGTATGTCCTGCATAGGGTGGGACTCAGACTCCAGCAGAGATAACAGTTTAGCCACCATTCTTCTCTCTCCCATCTCTTCCACTGGGTCAAGACGCTGCCCCAGGACAGAGCTAGCTTTCTTGATTAGTTTGTTCAGTCTCTTCCTATCGGCTGCTGTAATGCCGTTGCCCCAGCAGACCACTCCAAAAGTGATGGCTGATGCCACCACCGTGCCATAGAATGTCTTCAAGAGCACCCCTTGTACACCAAAAGACCTGAGCCTCCTCAGTAGGAACAGCCTGCGCTGTCCCTTCTTGTAGAGTGTGTCAGTATTGTGTGACCAGTCTAGTTTATTGTTCAGATGAACACCCAGGTACTTGTAGGATGCCACCATCTCAATGTCTGTTTCCTGGATGTTCACTGGTGCTGTGAGGGGTTGTCCTTGCCTGCGGCAGTCCACCACCAGCTCCTTAGTTTTCCTCACGTTGATAAGATAAGATAAGCCTTTATTAGTCCCACAGTGGGGAAATTCCAGGATTGCAACAGCACAGGGATAGCAACACTCAGAGCAAGAATCAGAAGGCAAGGAAAAAAACAAGAGCAGCGAGTATACATATGTACATATAAACATAAATATATAGACACACAGTGCGGAGCATTGTAGCTAGATGGAATAAATATATGAATATATAAACACACAGTGCGGAGCATTGTAGCTAGATGAAATAAATATGTAAATATATAATCACACACAGTGCGGAGCATTGTAGCTAGATGGAATAAATATGTAAATATATGATCTGGAGGCAGTTCCGATGGCACTACTCCACGAAGTCCTGGATAAGTCCTCTGTACTCAGCTTCATCTCCGTTGGAGATAAGGCCGACGATCACAGAGTGGTCAGAGAACTTCTGTAGATGGCAGTGTGTTGTGTTGTGTGAGAAGTCTGCAGTATAAAGCACTGGAGAAATCAAAAAACATGATTCTCACCGCATTCCTGGGTTTCTCCAGGTGGGACAGGGAACGGTGAAGGAGGAAGATTACTGCATCCTCCACCCCAATGCCATGCTGGTAGGCGAACTGGAGTGGATCCATCGCTGGCCCCACCAGGGGGTGGAGGTGAGCAAGGAGCAGTCTCTCCAGGGTCTTCATCATGTGAGACGTCAGGGCCACTGGTCTGTAGCTGTTCAGGTCTTTGGGGTGGGAAGTCTTTGGTACAGGTACCACACAAGATGATTTCCACAACTGTGGTACCCTCCCCAGCTTCAGGCTCAGGTTGAAGATGTGCTCCACAATCCCACACAGCTGGTCTGTGCAAGACTTGAGGAGCTTCGCGCTGATGCCGTCCAGTCCCGAGGCCTTCCTCGCCTTGATCTTCCTCAGCTCTGTCCTCAATTGGGTCTTAGTGAGGGTCAGGTTGGGGGGCTGTGTGCTGGGAGTGGGGGGGTGTTGATGGAGTGGGGTGTGGACAACAGGTCTCAATGACTTTAGAGGCAGCAGTGGTTGGTGTGCAGTCGAGGGGGAGGGCGGTTGGTCAAACCTATTAAAAAACCGGTTCAGACTGTTCGCCCACTCCCTGCCCCCCGTGGCCTGGGGGGAGGTATTCTGGAGCCCAGAGATGGTTTTAAGGTTTCTCCAGACCTCGCTGATGTCGCTCTGTTGCAGCTTGTCCTCCATCTTCTTCCTGAAGCTGTCCTTGCCTTCTCTGATCTTTCTCCTCAGCTCCCTCTGTACGGACTTCAGCATCTCCCTGTTCCCCGACCTGAAGATCCTCTTCTTCTCTCTCAGAAGTGTTTTTATCTCAGGGTTGATCCAGGGTTTGTTGTTCGAGCAACACCGTATTGTCTTGGTGGGTACGGTGTTGTCCACACAGAAGTTGATGTAATCCGTGATGGTGTGAGTGAGGCCATCGATGTCCTCACCATGTGGATCGCAGAGCTGCTCCCAGGCAGTGAAGTAAGTAAACAAGTAAGTAAACAAGATTCTCGAACGGCCAGGTACAGGAAATTTTTCCTGCCACATGCCATTTCACTGTACAATAACTCACTGTGATGTTGTAGTCTGGTCAGAACTATGCTGCCATACTGCACCTTACAGTTTAACTGGCACCTCACATTTCACTCTGCTCCTGATTGTCCTGCATTGTGCAGCAGGTATGATTCATGTGTCTATACGGGTCAACATATATATTCAGCTATGATGTACACTACCGTACAAAAGTTTGAGGTCACCCAGACAATTATTTTGTGTTTTCCATGAAAAGTCACACTTATTTACCACCATGAGTTGTAAAATGAATAGAAAATATAGTCAAGACATCGACAAGGTTAGAAATAATGATTTATATTTGAAATAATTTTTTCCAGATACTCAACCTGCTCAAAGGAAGGTCAGTTTTATAGCTTCTCTAACCAGCTAAACTGTTTTCAGCTGTGCTAACATGATTCCACAAGGGTTTTCTAATCATCCATTAGCCTCCTGACGCAATGAGCAAACACATTGTACCATTAGAACATTGGAGTGATAGTTGCTGGAAATGGGCCTCTATACACCTATGTAGATATTGCACCAAAAACCAGACATTTGCAGCTAGAATAGTCATTTACCACATTAGCAATGTATATTAGATATTAGAGTGTATTTCTGATTAGTTTAAAGTTATCTTCATTGAAAAAAAACAGTGCTTTTCTTTCAAAAATAAGGAAATTTCTAAGTGACCCCAAACTTTTGAACGGTAGTGTATATAGGTTTTTATAGTAGTGTCAGTTTTACTTTCCATGGGTAATCCCTTTGTCATGCATGCATTTCTGTCATGTGGTTGTCAGAATCAGAATGAGCTTTATTGCCAAGCACATTTACAAGTAAACATACGAGGAATTTGACTTGACATTGGGCGCGCACGATAGGCGCATCTCAATGACGCGGCAGCCATGACGCGGCGCCAGTCATACAGTGGAGGGTAAAGAGGGGAAGGGGGAGGGGGAGAACACAACAGGCAGAGAGAAAAAACATAGTTATCAAAATAACGCTCGTATAAGCTCATATAAAGCTCGAATGAGCCAAATTGTGATTACACAGAAAAAAACCCTCTATGCACAATTAGCAGACAATGGATCACACATTAACAAACAGCAAGTTGAGAGAGACAGTGTGAGTGTATGATAGTCAGTGTATGTGTATCAGTCATGTGGTGTTGTGAGCAGTGTGTGTATCAGACTGGCGAACAGCAAAAATCCTCTCTCAGCAGATGTTATGACTTAGTGTCTGAAACTTAGAGCATGTCCTCCAGAGATCAACTCTCAGTGCATGTCCGATGGAATTCCTAAGCCAGTCACATGGCGCTGTCCTTGAGAGTTCAGATTACTGTGCGCCAAGTTGTTTATGTTAGAGAGAAGTCAAGCCAAAACATTCTACTGCCTTATCTTCATCCAGGAGGAGTGAGAGCTGCAGGGAGCCGAAACAAGGTCAAATAAGCACAGATCACTCAGAGTAGGAATTTTCATCTCTCGTGCGATTCAGTGCTTCATAATTTCCATGTACATTTCCAGGCTTTAAAATCATTTCCTGGAGAACTCCTAGCGACATCGAGATGTTACCAATCTTCCTGTTCAGTTCACCATTAGCCGCTATCAGAGCCCTCCCCAACTGGTCAAATTGATGAAAGAGCTTCGCTGGGTCAGCATTTTGATTAGCTCTGTCCATCTTCTTTAGTTTTCGATACACCAGGACCACGCCAAAGCCGATCAGTAGTAGTCCTGAGATCATGACGCCAAACAGGTAGATGTCTTCCACATCTTCGATCGAAAGGTCACACAGACACATAAGTTTCCAATTGTATGTGTCCCTCACATAACCCGCAGCAGCAATACCTGCAGGACAGTTGGGCTCCCCCGGGCCCAATTTCCTAGTTGAAAAGACGGTGTTAATTGTATTCAAAGCCCAGCTTAGCAAATCCATAATTTTCCATTTGGATCAAGAATCAGCTAGTAGAAGAGCGACGCAGACACAGACAGTACAGCAAGCTGGGATTCAGTCAGTCAGGGAGGGAGAAGAAGGAGAGGAGAGAAAAAGCGTCTGCTCTCTCTGAAAGCCGGAAGAAACTGTCATGCTGCTGTTACACTGCAATTTCCCAGTTTGGGATCAATTAAAGTACATCTATCTATCTATCTAGGAAATACTTGCTTATACTTGGTTTCTGTGGGCATGCACAGGTATGTACTAGTTAAGCATAATAACCTACAAAAGTATTTTGTGTAAATGGAGTTCAGCATAAAACTTGGAAAGACATGGTGATCCAAGATGGCTGCCTACATGGAGACAGTCTCATTCTGTGTAAAAAGTAATTTTACAATGCAACAAAAAAAAAAGAATGTTTCTACTTAAAATGATTCTATACTGTAACAATGAAAACTAAAAGATTTTATGCTGCATTAAATTTTATAATTTATATGACCAAAAAATACTGTACATGCTGCACCTTTGAACGTTTGGTTTTCAGCTATACTGAAAACCAAACTATGCAGGCTGACATTTAAATCCCTTCGTATTTGAGGAAAAATAGCCCATTTTGAAATATCACAACAAACAGTTGTAGGCTATGACAAAAAGATTTTTTTTTAAATAGACCAATTTGTAGACTATTTAATAATTTCAAGGTGATGTCTTTTTCTTTAAATTTTCAGCCATATACAGCAGCCAACCATCCTACATGAACATAAATGGAACCAACTGTACTTCCCTTATCTTGGAGATGTATATTCAAGTTTAGGTGATTTATCATGTCTACCATGAAGTAAAACTTTTCCAGCCCATCTGTATCTGTCAGATTGGGATACAGAAGCTCTGAAAACACTCTTTTTCACTGATCTCCAGCTTTTTCCTTTTTGGCAAAGGCTGTGTTCTGGAAAAGTTTCTATTTTTCTTGGTGATTTTTCTTATTCTGGATTTGTCCATGTCTTACCAAGGGTAGGGAAGATAAGCAGCCAGCTGCTGGGTGTAGTGCCTCTCTGTGCAATGAACCCGCTATTGAGTTTGGTCAGATGTGATGCATTTTTGTAGTAGACAACATAATAAAACATTTAAATAAACTAGTGCATTGCCCGTAGAAAACAAGTATTCTTGTGTGAAAACAGATATCCTAATTAGGCTTTACAGGCCCAAATGTAGGCTGTGTTTAAAAGTGATACAAAGAGGTGTAGCCTATACAGTGGGGCAAAAAAGTATTTAGTCAGCCACCAATTGTGCAAGTTCTCCCACTTAAAAGATGAGAGAGGTCTCCAATTTTCATCATAGGTATACCTCAACTATGAGAGACAAAATGAGAAAAAAAAAATCCAGAAAATCACATTGAAGGATTTTTAATGAATTAATTGGTAAATTCCTTGGTCAAATAAGTATTTGGTCACCTACAAACAAGCAAGATTTCTGGCTCTCACAGACCTGTAACTTCTTCTTTAAGAGGCTCCTCTGTCCTTCACTCGTTACCTGTATTAATGGCACCTGTTTGAACTCATTATCAGTATAAAAGACACCTGTCCACAACCTCAAACAGTCAGACTCCAAACTCCACTATGGCCAAGACCAAAGAGCTGTCAAAGGACACCAGAAACAAAATTGTAGACCTGCACCAGGCTGGGAAGACTGAATCTGCAATAGGTAAGCAGCTTGGTGTGAAGAAATCAACTGTGGGAGCAATTATGAGAAAATGGAAGACATACAAGACCACTGATAATCTCCCTCCATTTGGGGCTTCACGCAAGATCTCACCCCGTGAGGTCAAAATAATTATGAGAACAGTGAGCAAAAATCCCAGAACCACACGGGGGGATCTAGTGAATGACCTGCAGAGAGCTGGGACCAAAGTAACAAAGGCTACATCAGTAACACACTACGCCGCCAGGGACTCAAATCTTGCAGTGCCAGACGTGTCCCCCTGCTTAAGCCAGTACATGTTCAGGCCCGTCTGAAGTTTGCTAGAGAGCATTTGGATGATCCAGAAGAGGATTGGGAGAATGTCATATGGTCAGATGAAACCAAAATAGAACTTTTTGGTAAAAACTCAACTTGTCGTGTTTGGAGGAGAAAGAACACCATACCTACTGTGAGGCATGGGGGTGAAAACATTATACTTTGGGGCTGTTTTTCTGCAAAAGGACCAGGACGACTGATCCGTGTAAAGGAAAGAATGAATGGGGCCATGTATCGTGAGATTTTGAGTGAAAACCTCCTTCCATCAGCAAGGGCATTGAAGATGAAACGTGGCTGGGTCTTTCAGCATGACAATGATCCCAAACACACCACCCGGGCAACGAAGGAGTGGCTTCGTAAGAAGCATTTCAAGGTCCTGGAGTGGCCTAGCCAGTCTCCAGATCTCAACCCCATAGAAAATCTTTGGAGGGAGTTGAAAGTCCATGTTGCCCAGCAACAGCCCCAAAACATCACTGCTCTAGAGGAGATCTGCATGGAGGAATGGGCCAAAATACCAGCAACAGTGTGTGAAAACCTTGTGAAGACTTACAGAAAACATTTGACCTCTGTCTTTGCCAACAAAGGGTCTATCGTCGGCCTCCGTCGGTCTATGATGACCATGGAAGAGAATCCTAAACGTCTACTCTGCTGGAACAGCACCGCCTGTGGCTGAACAGGCCGATGCGCGAATGACAGTCCCTGTCACACAGGTCACACTTGTGGGTGGTCTCCGTGCTGCTGGGTCTGTGGCGGTTCTTCCTGCGGGTCCTTTTTTCATCTGCTGCAGCAGTCAGTCTCTCTTCACCCGCCTTGAGCTGTCTGGTCAGGGTGCCTCTCCATTTGGAGCGGTCCGTTGCAAGGTCCTCCCAGCGCTCTGTGTTGATATCCAGGGCCTTCATGTCTCTCTTGCAGACGTCTCTAAAGCGCAGCTGTGGGCGGCCAACGTCTCTCCTGCCAGTTGCCAGTTCTCCATAGAGGACGTCTTTGGGGATTCTGCCATCCTCCATACGGTGAACGTGGCCTAGCCAGCAGAGCCTGCGCTGCCTGAGTAGAGTGAACATGGAGGGAAGGCCGGCGCGGGACAGAACTTCTGTGTTGGGCACTTTGTCCTGCCAGGATATGTCCAGGATGTGGCGAATGCAGCGCAAGTGGAAGGAGTTCAGTCTCTTTTCCTGCCGGGCGTATGTTGTCCACGTCTCACTCCCATAGAGCAGTGTGCTGATGACGCAGGCGTTGTACACTGCCATTTTCGTCTTGACAGAGAGTTTGGGATTCTCCCACACTCGTGTGGTGAGGCGAGCGAGTGTGAAGGCTGATTTTCCAATCCTCTTGTTGATCTCTGTATCAAGGGAGAGGTTGTTGCTGATCGTGGACCCCAGGTACGTGAACTGATTCACGACCTCCAGCTTGTAGTCATCAATGGTGATGGTTGGTGGTGCTTCCGTGCCTTGCGCCAAGACGTTAGTCTTCTTCAGGCTGATGGTAAGCCCGAAGTCCTTGCATGCCTGGAAGAAGCGGTCCATCAGGGTCTGAAGCTCCTGCTGTGTGTGGGTTGCGACTGCAGCGTCGTCTGCGAACAGCATGTCTCTGATTAGAGCCTCGCGTACTTTGGTTCTGGCTTTCAGGCGGGCGAGGTTGAAAAGCCTGCCATCAGATCTTGTGTGCAGGTAGATTCCCTCTGTTGCTGTGCTGAAGGCATGCCTCAGGAGCATAGCAAAGAAAATCCCAAAGAGGGTTGGCGCAAGTACACAGCCCTGTTTCACTCCGCTGCGTATGTTGAATGGCTCTGAGACGTTGCCATCGTGCTGCACTATCCCCTGCATGTTGGTGTGAAACGATTCGATGAGGCTTTGCAACTTTGGTGGGCATCCTATCTTTGGCAGGATCTTGAAAAGGCCCTCTCTGCTGACCAGATCGAACGCTTTGGTGAGGTCGATGAAGGCGACGTACAGAGGCATGTGCTGTTCTCTGCATTTCTCCTGGAGTTGGCGGATGGAGAATATCATGTCTACCGTCGATCGCTCAGCGCGGAAGCCACACTGAGACTCGGGGTAGACACGTTCGGCAAGCTTCTGTAGACGAACGAGAACAACTCGTGCGTAGACTTTGCCAACAACGCTGAGGAGGGAAATGCCCCTGTAGTTGTTGCAGTCGCTTCTCTCCCCTTTGTTTTTGTAGAGGGTGATGATCTTGGCGTCCCTCATGTCCTGTGGTACGGCACCTTCCTTCCAGCACTGGCAGAGGACGTCATGCAATGGCAGCAGTAGGGCGGTCTTGCAGTGCTTGATCAGGTCAGGGGGTATGCCGTCGTTGCCGGGTGCCTTGCCAGCGGCCAAGCTATCAATGGCCTTACTGAGTTCGTCGATGGTTGGCTCGGCGTCAAGTTCGTCCATGGATGGCAGGCAGTTGATGGCATCAAGGGCTGACGGTGTCACGGTGTTCTGTCTAGAGTAGAGGTCGGAGTAGTGTTCCGCCCATCTCTCCATCTGCTTGTTCTTCTCTGTGATCATCTCCCCAGTGGAAGATTTGAGGGGGGCCGTCTTGCTCTGAGCCGGACCAAGTGCTTTCTTGATGCCATCGTACATACCACGGATGTTCCCTGTTATGGCAGCGGTTTGAATGTCTTGGCTGAGCTGAGTCCAGTACTCGTTGGCACAGCGCCGAGCAGTCTGCTGAACTTTGCTTCTCGCAGCCCTGAGAATCTGGAGATTCTTCTCGTTTGGGTACTTCTTGTACTCAGCAAGTGCTGAGCGCTTGGCTTCAATGACGGGGGTCATCTCGGTCAACTTGGCATCAAACCAGTCCTGTGACTTCGAGGTCTTCCTCCCAAAGGTAGCCAAGGCTGTGCGGTAGATGGTGTTTCGCAGCTCTTCCCACTTCTGCTTTGCAGATTCTCCTCCTTGTGGTACACCAAGTTCCTTCTCAAAGGTGGAGGCAAACTGCTCAACAAGTTCTGGTTGGGCCATCTTGCTGATGTCAATCCGTGCCTTTCCAGGTTGTCTAGCATGATGGAATTTCTTCAGCTGCAGCTTGACCTTGCAACACACCAATGAATGGTCTGTGTCGCAATCTGCACTCTGGAACGAACGGGTGATTAGCACGTTCTTCAGTGAGGTGCGCCTGGTCAGGATCAAGTCTAGCTGGTGCCAGTGCTTTGAGCGCGGATGTTGCCAGGAAACCTTGTGTTGGGGCTTGGTCTTGAAGAATGAGTTTGTGATGCACAGATCGTGATATGTGCAGAACTCGAGCAGCCGCTGTCCATTGTCGTTCATTCTGCCCACGCCAAAAGGTCCAAGACAGGAGGGCCAGGAGTCGTGGTCAGCACCCACTCTGGCATTGAAGTCTCCAAGGAGAATGAGTTGTTCAGAGTTGGGGATGATCCTGACAGTTGTTGCGAGATTCTCGTAGAACTCATCTTTGGCCTCTGGTGTGGCTGTCTGTGTTGGGGCATACACACTGACGAGGGTGACTGGGCCTTGAGTGGTGTTCAGGCGGAGGGTGAGGAGTCGTGCAGAGCCAGTGCTGCCCGGTTCCACCATCTTCAGCAAAGTGTTCTTCACTGCGAAGCCCACTCCGTGTTCCCTGTGTTCGTCACTACCCTTTCCCTGCCAGTAGAACGTGTAGTCCTTCTCTCTCAGTGTGCCTGCATCAGCTAACCGTGTTTCCTGGAGAGTGGCGATATCCACTCCCAGTCTCTTCAGCTCATTATTGATGATGGCAGTCTTCCTGGTGTCGTTGATGTCCTTGAGGTTAGCAGCGAGTCCTGTCATCATAGTGCGGACGTTCCAAGTTCCCAGTTTTAGAGTTGGTCTCTTTTGTTTTATTGTCTTGCCTGGTGCGAAGGTTCTCAGCCTGCTGTTTGGATTTCTCCTTATCCCCATGCACCCAATGAGGAAAGCAAGCTGTGGCGGGACAACACCTTATTGGCTGGGGGCTGCCCAGCTTGAGGCGGGCGGTAGCTGTCCAGTGAGATCTGATGATCCCTCCCACCGTCGGGAACAACCCCTGGTGCCACGCTCTACGCCAATTGAGCAGTGGCTTATAACCGGTAACTGTCATTCCCCGTGTTTTGTCTACGCCAAAGGCGAAGCTGGAGTGTCCTCTCCAGTGATCCGGTGTTCTACCTTCCAGCGTTGGGCGTTGGTAGGATTCAAGCCTGGGCAGGAAGATATGGAGGACAAGATGTTGCCCATGTAGCATGTCCCCCCTCTCCACGTCACTGATGAATCCACAGGAACAGCAGGGCTGCTACAGTTTGGCACCAGCGCCGTTGCAGGAGCTGCCAGAACGATGTTGAGCACAACATAGAACTGCCTTAGGGGCTCCGACTCCGGATTTTTCCTCAGGGTTGACTCCCGAAGCCTTTCCCGTGACCGGGTATGCCGCAAGGCAGCAGAGGTTTGAAATCAGGGTTTACCTTCCCCTAGATGGGCTACCTTCCCAGGTTGACGAGCCACCATCTACCCGAAGCATCTGGTTTTAAGGCGCCAGAGATCCGCCCTCGCCCCTTCTCCTATTAGTAAAAGCAGTTCCGCCGGGCTTAGAGACTAAACCACACGGGCAGGCTAGGAGTTGGACTTAGTTGTCAGAGGCTTTTCGAGGCGCACGCCATAAGGAGCATTTTATGAGCACTGGGAGCTTAACCCCAGTGCCGCTCCTGGCTATGACAACCTTGGAACCAAACAAAGGGTATATAACAAAGTATTGAGATGAACTTTTGTTATTGACCTAATACTTATTTTACCGAGGAATTTACCAATTAATTCATTAAAAATCCTTCAATGTGATTTTCTGGATTTTTTTTTCTCATTTTGTCTCTCATAGTTGAGGTATACCTATGATGAAAATTGGAGACCTCTCTCATCTTTTAAGTGGGAGAACTTGCACAATTGGTGGCTGACTAAATACTTTTTTCCCCACTGTATGTAGGCAATCACATGTTAGACTCTGACAAATATAAAAGGGACTGAATGGTACTAAGATTTATTTGATTGTGTGAATATTAACTACAGAATACCTAATTATTGAAAATGAATGGGACATCCAATAATAGCGACTGTTTCAGATCCCTTGTTTATTTGTTTGTCAGATCATTTATTTGTGTGATCTTTTATGACTTATATTCATCATAGTGTATCTGCACTTTGGGGAATGGGAGTTATTCAGTCATAATTATTTTAGTTTAAATCACTGTTCAGTGATGGAGTGAAGTATAATATTGAATTTCTTGTGTGCATCATCAATAAACGCATGCAGTACAATAACAGGACATGTTTGCAAATATTTGAGACCCATTGTAGTGCATCAGTTTATATTTTAGCAATATTTTGTTATTAAAAGGTTTTTAAACTGTAATCAACCAAATTAACTACAAAACACCCAACATTATTATACACAGCAGAAGGATCCAGTTGACTGCAATCATTGCATTGTGGAGAAAGGAAGCGGGCGAGGCAATGAGCTGAACAACGCATGAATTTTATTCCTTCTTCAACATTCAGTCCAGTCAGATCTCCCGGGTCTTCATGCACCTTCCTTTTATAACCTTTAATTCTGTGCATTAAGACCCAGGAATCGTGACAATCATACAACGTGTGGAACAAAGACATGTGTGGCACATTAACAACACAAAGCGCCAGAACCGCTTCTCACACCTTCTCCCCCTCTGGCCGCTCTAGCACTTCCTGAACTCCTCAGGGGGAGAATAGTCTTTTCTGTCCCGTCTGACACTCCCCGGTAGCACTTCCCCCCGGCTCCCCACTCTGGGTGGAGAATCCCCACACCATGCCCCCACACAGCCGCCCCCCCCCCCCCCGATCACCCAGAAATGGCACTAATCCCCCCCCCCCCCCCCGCCCCCGTCCTTTGGGCTTGAGCCGGCGCCCATAGCAGCTGTAGCGGGGAGCCACTGATCCAGTCGAAACGCCCTGCTGGCGAGGTGTACAGGAGGGCACGTCAGTCTGTGAAGGGAAAAAGGGAGGGGGAAAACACATTAGCTTCGCGAGCGCAGGTCCCTGCTGAGGGATCACCAACTTGCAGAGCCACCAATGGTGGGCGTCCGCGCCGGGGAGCTTGGGCCAATACAACCTGCTCGTCTGCCAACACAAAAGCAGGCTTCAGTGTGTCGATGCAGACGGTCTCCCTACACCCCCCCCCCCCCCCAAGTCGAACACAAAATGCTTTGCCCCAGGTTCCAACACCCTGAAAGGTCCGTCATACAGTGGGCGCAGCGGGGTCCGGTGCGCATCGTGCCTGACAAAAACAAAACTGGTGTTCTGTAAGCTTTTTGGGACGAAGGTGCAGGGAAAACAATGGTGGGCCAGGCCCGGCGCGTTAAAAGCCTCCGTACTGTGCAAAAACTGCACGGTCGGCTCAGCCCCGGGCATAGGGTTTTCCGGTAAAAACTCTCCGGGGATCCGCAGCGGCTAAGAAAAAACGAGTTCTGCCGGGGAAGCTGCCAGATCCTCCTTAGGCATGGAGCAGAATCCTAAAAGAACCCAGGGCAGGTGGTCGACCCAATTTGTATCCGTGAGTGAAGCTCTGAGCGCTGTCTTAAGCGACCTATGAAAACACTTGCATTGTGGGACACATATGTGGGTTTCATATGCACAAATGTATATCACCTTATGCTTCATATGTATATCACTGTATGCTTACTGTATGCTTCACGTCTCAGATGAACAAAGGACTGAGCCTCCTCGGAGATAACAGGAGGATGTGAAATGTGGTCTTTGGTATGCAAAGAGATGGCCGTGGGGGATTTCCTGGCTGCCAGTGACTTTGGGGTGGGGGTGGTAAGATCTGAAAGGGATGCATTGTTATTTGGGATTAAATGCATTGTGACTGGAGCTTTGAAGCTCATGGGGTATAAAAAGGGGATGAAGGTCTGGGTTTCTTTTCTCTTTCTGTATTGTTGATGTTGGAGAATGTGAATAAACCTGACTCGTGAGATAAACTCTGTCTCGTCCTTTCACATTTCCACACTGGTGACCCTAAGACGATGAGTGAAAGAAATTCCCCCAAACCAGCCGGGTCAGGAGCTCCCAGCCAGGCGTATGCCGCTACCGTCCAGCTACCAGACTTTTGGCGAGACAACCCATGCTCCTGGTTCCTCTTAGTCGAAGCACAGTTCGCCCTCCGGGGGATAACGGTAGATGAGACAAAATTCTACCATGTAATTGCCAAGCTCAACAACCGCACGTCTCGGCATGTGCAGAGCCTTTTGGTGAAACCACCGGCCGATGACAAATACGGCGCATTGAAGGCTGCGCTCATCCAGAGCTTCACTCTCTCAGCCCAGGAGAGAGCGGAGAGACTCCTGGTTCTGAACGACTTGGGAGATGGCACGCCCGTTGACCTGATGGAGGACATGCTGAGGTTGAGGGGCTCAGACAGCGACGATTTCCTCTTCACCCACATTTTCCTGAGAACCCTACCGTCGGCCACGAGAGCGACCCTGGCCGGTTCGCCGTTGTTGGCCCAGCAGGACTTCCGCGCGCTGGCCCAGGAGGCGCACCGGATTCTCAACACCAGCAAACAGCGCGCGGCCACCGCAGCAGCGACGGGGTGTGGCGCGACAGCCGGAGACGGCGAGGGGCCAGAGACGGCGGTAGAAGACCCACCGACGACAGCGGCGGTGGGGGCCAAGGATCGCGGAGGAGACACCCTCTGTTTCTACCATCGCCGCTTTGCAGAGAAGGCACGCAAATGTATACCACCGTGCCATTTCAAGCGCTCGGGAAACGCCAAGACCGGGGGTCGGTAGCAGCTGTGGCCCTTGGGGAGGAGAACAAGCTGCTCTACTTGAAGGATGCGCGCTCAGGGAGGCATTTCCTCGTGGACACAGGCTCCCAGTTGAGTTTCATCACACCTTCCTCTGCTGACCGGCTGGCGCCTTCCAGTGGTCCGGGGGTGTCAGCAGCGAACGGCTCGGCGATTAAGACCTTTGGTGAGAGGACTCTGCTTCTGTCCCTACACGGCCGTACATTTGAGTGGACTTTCGTCATAGCTGCAGTGAATTTCAATATGTTAGGGGCTGATTTTGCTCACATGGTTTGTTGGTTGATCTTGCTAACAGGCGCATGGTTAATGCACTCTCTTTTTATTCTATTCCCTGTACAGCTTGAGTGGCCCCGCCAACAGCACAAGCCAACGTCACAGCTGCAAGTGGTAAGTTCCACACACTGCTCACTCAGTTCCCGGCACTCACGGTCCCAACATTTTCGGCAGCTGTGGCTAAACACGGGGTGGAACATTTTATTACTACCACCGGACCGCCCGTTTTTGCAAAAGCCTGGCGCTTGGATTCAGCTAAACTGACCATAGCGCGTGAGGAGTTCGCCAACCTGGAAAAGTTGGGCATCATCAGGCGTTCGAAAAGCCCATGGGCTTCACCGCTTCACATGGTCCCGAAAGCTGATGGCTCGTGGCGACCTTGCGGAGATTTCCGCAGGTTGAACAACGCTACAGCGCACGACCGCTACCCAATCCTGCATATCCAAGATTTTTCAGTTCATTTGGCGGGGGCGCGCGTTTTTTCTAAGATAGACTTGGTACGCGGTTACCACCAGGTCCCAGTGCGCGCTGAGGACATACCCAAAACAGCGTTAATAACTCCCTTCGGTCTATTCGAGTTTTTGCGCATGCCGTTTGGGCTTAAAGGCGCTGCGCAGACGTTCCAACGCATGATGGACGCGGTGTTGCGCGATCTCCCCTTCGTGTTCGTCTACCTGGATGATATTTTGGTAGCCAGCACATCCGAAGACGAACACGAAAACCACCTCATGGCAGTTTTCCGGAGGTTGGGAGAGCACGGGTTAATAATCAACCCAGCGAAGTGTCAGTTCGGGGTGACGCAGATTGATTTTTTGGGGCATCACGTCTCTCCAGAAGGAGCGGTTCCTCTGCCTGACAAAGTGCGCGCAGTAACAAATTTTCCCCAGCCACAAACGGTCAAAGTGTTACAGGGTTACAGGAGTTTTTGGGAATGGTGAATTTTTATAACCGTTTCCTCCCCCGCACAGCGCAGCTCATGCAACCATTATATGCCGCACTAAAAAAACAAAAACCCACAAATAAAATCGAATGGTCTCCGGAGCGAGAGCGAGCATTCTCGGAGGTCAAAACAGCCCTGGCAAACGCTGTGTTGTTAGCACATCCAGACCCAACGGCCCGCATAGCGCTCACAACTAACGTGTCAGATGTGGCCATAGGGGCGGTCGTGGAGCAGCATGTAGCCGGGGCTTGGCAACCGCTCGCCTTTTTCAGCAGGACCTTGCGCGATAGTGAACGAAAATACAGCGCATTCGACAGGGAGTTGTTAGCTCTCCACTTGGCCATTCGCCACTTCCAGTTTTGGCTGGAGGGACGCCATTTCACCGCGTTTGTTGATCACAAGCCGCTGACTTTCGCGATGGCCAAGGTTTCAGAACTGTGGTCAGGCCAGCAGCAGAGACAGCTGGCCGCGATCTCAGAGTTTACTACCGATATCCAGCATGTGGCGGGTAAACTTAATGTAGTGGCAGACTGCCTCTCGCGCGCCGTGGCTGCTCCAGTCCGCGTGGGGGTAGATTATGCAGCCATGGCCGCGGATCAGGTTAGCGACGCGGACGTGCGCGCGCTCCAGTCTGGACCAACAGGGTTAAGACTGGAGAACAGGGTGCTGCAAGACGGTATGCCCCCCCCTAATCTGCGATGTCTCCACTGGGCGACTGTGTCCGGTGGTACCCGCCGCGTGGCGCCGCCGCGTTTTTGACTCGATTCATTCTCTGGCGCACCCGGGAGTGCACGCATCGGTCAAAATGGTGGGAGAGAAATTTGTATGGCCGAGCCTGCGCAAACATGTTAGGGAGTGGGCAGCAGCCTGCATGGCCTGTCAACGAGCCAAGGTACACAGTCACACGAGAGCTCCTTTGGAGCCGTTTCACATTCCGGCTAAGAGGTTCGATCATGTTCACGTGGACCTCATAGGCCCCCTTCCGCCGTCACAGGGGTGCACACACCTTCTGACAATGGTAGACCGCACCACGCGCTGGCCAGAAGTGGTCCCACTGGCGTCAACCACAGCCGAGGAGGTGGCGCGTGTGTTTTTAACAGCATGGGTAGCGCGTTTTGGAGTCCTGTAGGACGTTACGTCCGACAGAGGCCCTCGATTTGTTTCAGAACTTTGGTCAGCAATGGCCCGCAGCCTGGGGGTTAACGATCCACAGCACAACCGCGTACAATCCACAGGCTAACGGGTTATGCGAACGTTTTCACAGGTCATTGAATGCGGCTCTCAGAGCGTTGCTTACGGATGCAAATTGGGTGGACAGGCTACCATGGGTTTTATTGGTTGTTGCGTTCTGCACCTAAAGAGGATTTAGAAGCCTCCCCGGCGGAGCTAGTTTTTGCGCAGCCACTTCGGCTGCCCGGGGAGTTTCTCCCAGATAATCCTGCGCCAGAATGTTCGCCGGCTCAGTGGTTGCAGCGTGGCACGGAATCGGGCGCGCTGCCTGGCCCCGTTCACCACAGTTTTCCGCGCATTTTTATACCTAAGGCTTTAAAAAACACAGAGTTTGTTTTTGTCAGACACGATGCCCATCACCCGCCATTACGACCACCTTATGATGGGCCATTTAGAGTGCTGGAAACAGGGGATAAGCATTTTTTGCTAGATTTGGGGGGCAGGAAGGAGAAGATTGGCATTAACAGGCTCAAACCCACCTTTGTGGTGGCGGACGACTACGTTCTGTTGGCCAGGGCTCCTCGGCGCGGCAGACCCCCTGGAGAACATTCCCCAGAACACCCACAGGGATTGACTAACAATTCTCACCCTCAGACAGCAGCCCCCCAGCAGGATGGTGCCACGGAAGTGCTGAAGCCTGCTTACAGCAGATACGGGAGGAGACTGAGGCCCAAGCAACACGTGGGCTGATGTGTAATGATTTTATCATGACAGGCTGACTGTTATTCTGTTGTTACATCTTAGACGTTTGGGGGGGTGGTCATGTGGGACACATATGTGGGTTTCATATGCACAAATGTATATCACCTTATGCTTCATATGTATATCACTGTATGCTTACTGTATGCTTCACGTCTCAGATGAACAAAGGACTGAGCCTCCTCGGAGATAACAGGAGGATGTGAAATGTGGTCTTTGGTATGCAAAGAGATGGCCGTGGGGGATTTCCTGGCTGCCAGTGACTTTGGGGTGGGGGTGATAAGAGTCTGAAAGGGATGCATTGTTATTTGGGATTAAATGCATTGTGACTGGAGCTTTGAAGCTCCTGGGGTATAAAAAGGGGATGAAGGTCTGGGTTTCTTTTCTCTTTCTGTATTGTTGATGTTGGAGAATGTGAATAAACCTGACTCGTGAGATAAACTCTGTCTCGTCCTTTCACATTTCCACAGCATAACCCATTAGTCTGGGGGTTGTACGCGGTAGTACGGTGAACTTTGACCCCCAGGCTCTGGGCCATCGTGGACCAGAGTTCCGAAACAAATTGTGGACCCCTGTCGGAAGTGATGTCCGATGGGGATCCGAAACGTGCAACCCAAGCTGACAAAAAAGCACGAGTCATTTCCGCGGACGTTGTAGAAGCCAGCAGGACCACTTCAGGCCAGCGTGTGGTGCTGTCCACGACTGTCAAAAGGTGTGTGAAACCTTGCGACGGCAGGAGGGGTCCCACCAAATCCACATGGATGTGGTCGAACCTCCTAGACGGGATTTGGAACGGCTCGAGGGGGGCTGTGGTGTGCATCTGCACTTTGGCCCGCTGGCATGCGATGCAAGCTGCAGCCCACTCTTTCACGTCCTTGCGCGAGCGTGGCCAGATAAATTTCGCCCCCTTTAGCTTCACCGAAGCGTGTATGCCTGGATGTGAAAGGGAGTGGACTGAATCAAAAATGCTGCGGCGCCAAGAGCCCAGAACCACCGGGCACGGGTGACCGGTGGAAACGTCACAGAGCAAGGGGGGGGACCCTCTTGCACCACCCTGCTCTCCAGCCTTAACCCAATACGCGCCGACTGGAGCGTGCAAATGTCCGTGTCCCCGGCTTGCTCCGCAGCCATGACAGGGAAATCTATTCCCATGTAAACTGGGGAGACTAACGCATGTGACAGGCAATCGGCCACAACTTTGAGCTTACCGGCAACGTGTTGAATGTCGGTAGTAAACTCCGAAATTGTGGCCAAATGCTGTTGCTGCTGGGCCGACCACTGTTCCCAGACCTTAGACATCGCGTACGTCGGTGGCTTATGGTCCACAAACGTGGTGAACTTGCACCCCTCTAGCCAAAACTGGAAATAGCGCGTCGCCAGGTGGAGAGCCAGCAATTCTCCGTCGAACGTGCTGTATTTGCATTCGTTGTTGCGCAAAGTTCGACTGAAAAATGTGAGCAGCGGCCACAAACCTGAGATGCACTGCTCCACCACTGCCCCTATGGCAACATCAGATGTGTCCATAGTGAGCGCTAACCGTGCAGACAGATCCGGGTGGGCTAGCAACGCGGCATCCGCCAGCGCTGTTTTGGCGTTTGTGAAAGCCTGGACTCGCTTGGGAGTCCAGTCGATGGTTTCTGCGGGCTTCTTTTTTTAAGTGCGGCATACAACGGCTGCAGCAGCTGGGCTGCCCGGGCAAGGAAACGGTTATAAAAATTAACCATTCCCAAAAACTCCTGTAGTGCCCTCACAGTGTACGGACGCAGAAAGTCCGACACAGCGCACACCTTATCCGCTAATGGAATTGCACCCTCCGGTGAAATGCAGTGACCCAAAAAAATCAATCACCGGCACACCGAACTGGCACTTCGCCGGGTTTACTATCAGCCTGTGCGCTTCCAACCTCTGGAAAACCATCTTGAGATGGCCGATGTGCTCTTCCTCAGACGCGCAAGCTACCAGAATGTCGTCTAGGTAGACAAAAGCGAAGGACAAGTCACGAAGCACTTCATCCATCATTCTGTGGAAAGTCTGCGCTGCACCTTTTAATCTGAATGGCATGCGTAAAAACTCGAAAATGCCAAAACAAGTTATTACCGCTGTTTGTTTTTTGTTGTTGTTGTTGTTTTTTCCTCCTTGTCCTGTCAGGCAGCTAGGCAAGCAGAACAGGGATCTTTCAGATTTACTTTGCCAAGAGGAGCTTATACAATACTTATGTACTGTATATTGTTGTAAACTCCTCCTGTAATAACTTATAATACTTTATTTTAATTATTTTACCCGTGGAAGGCCCGACAGGATGGGGAAGAGGGAAAGGAAGTGCGTGGAGGGGAAAGAAAAGGGAAGGGAACAGACAAAAACAAGCTAACAACTAAAACAAACAGAAGACAAACTGCTCCTTCCACCGAAGATGTCTCAACACGAGTCTGGTTTCCGTACCTGTTAAAGGAGAGACGCCTGTGCATGTGCATCTGTGTGTGTATATATGAGAGCACGTGCAAGTAAGTGTGTGCATATGAGTGGTTTGTCAGGAAACATATGAAGCAGGGGGCCGGTCACAGCAGCTCTCCCCCCAGGAACCCCGAGCAGGCAAGGCAACGCCACCAGCCCCCACAGGGCACAAACGTCTGAGGTCAGCAAGCCCCAGGAAAGCCAGGCATCCGCCCCCGGAGGGACAATCGAGGGAGGCCAGGTCGCCAGGCGGCCGGTGCGGTGAGCCCACACCCACGGACCCACCAGTCCCCTCCCCCAGTGGGGCCAACACCCACCCCCGGGCCCCAGGCGCCAGGAGACCAGTGACCCCACCCCCCGGGCCGGAGACTGGCCCATGCCCCCCAGCATGAGTCCCCCCAAGCACCCTCACAGTGGGCCTGCGCCCCCCCAGCGCCACCGCCACACACCCCGGGGACCCCCATGCCCAAAGAAGTCCCCCCCCGCCCAGGGGAGCTCACATTGCTGAGAGGCACTACCCCCCTTAATCCAGCACCTCCTGACTTCCAGACACACCCCTCCCCACACCTTCACACCCACATGCTCCCATGTGCACCCATATGCACTCCCTCACTCTCACTCACCCGGGCCCACCCATTCTCTCTCACTCCTATACCCATTGTTTCTTAAGGTGGCTGCGAAGCAGATGCAGTGAGCCTGAATGCACACCAGCGCCTGGCAGCAGTCGGGGAGACTGCCGGGGCAAGCCGCAGAAGCAGACCCCCACCCCCGGCTCCTGCCCAAGCGACTGATCAGCAGACCACCGCAGGCACCCCAACATGCCACCCGACATGCAAAGTGCTGCACAAAACCGACCCACCATCACCACCTCCATTCATCACCCCCTCACTCTCACTTACTCTCATATTCAGTCCCGCTCTCACTCTCTTGGTTGTATCTATACATTCAGTAGCACCCAGGGATTTTGACAACATGACGGGTCCCAGGCTCCCCACCGGGCCCCCACGCCCCCAGCAGGAGGAGGATAACAGGGGTGGGGGAAGACCCCGCACAAAACATGGTGGGTGTATGTTGGTTATATGATGTGATTGTGTGTAAATGTGTGGACTACCAAAGTACAATCAAAATTGGAGGGATGGTGATTGGAGCACCGCGAGCCACTGCGATGGGCAGCAGGGCCCCCATCCCCCCAAGCCCTCAGTGTCTAAAATGCAATTAAAATTGAGGTGAGGGCAGCCCCACCGTGCAGCAAAGGTATCCTTCACCGACACAGTGGGGCACACCGCCACCCCAAGGCCCTAAATGTATCCAAGAAGATGTATATTCCACCCAAAGTCAGGGGGAGGGGGAGGGCAGGAAATAAGACTGGGAGGGAGGCGGTCTAAAAGCGAGGCCGTCCCCCTCCTGAAGCCAGCTTGCAAACTGGTTCATGAGGCCACCCACTGCCCCCAAATCCCAACCAAGGGCAAGGGCCGCCAGTGCGAGCAGCCCAGGACCCATCAGCATCACGCCCCGGCACTCCAAGCACCACAAACATGATGGGGCAGCCATACCCATTCCCACTCATCTTACATAGACAAACATGGACAGCAACAATAGTCACAATAGTGAACAATGGGTCAGACCCACATGGCACCCCACATGCCAAGCGACACCCCTGAGCGCCCACGCAAGCCCACCACCCACCCACCCCAGACGCACACCGACAGCAGCAGGCCGCCTCGCAGCCTCAACCACCCCAGAGCAGCCCGACGGAAACACAACCACCAACCCGCACCAGTGCCCCCCCAACCACCCCCAAGCACCAACACATACCTGCCACCAATGATACCAGGGGCAATGCGACAAAGCACCCCACCCTGTGACACAATAGCAGGGTGGCCAGGACAAGCAGGCCCCAAAACACCAACCCCCATGCCACTAGATGGACTGTCCCACCCCCGCCACCCAACAAAGTTCTCCCACCCATACACACAACCTCCACCCCCAGACATCCACCCACAGGTAACCGCACCCATACACACATGTACCCCCCCCATCACACATGCCCACCTACACCCACACACAGCCCCACCTGCCCACTCACAACACACACACCCACTTCCGCACTCGCTCATACACAAGCCCCCACTCACACCCACTCTCACACACATACACATACACATGCACACCCACACCCGCAGACCCCAGTGGACGCGGAGAGTGACCCAGGATGCAGCCACCTGCCCCAGGGTGCCACCAGGGCCCCAGGGAGAACACGACCCCGCCACGTAAGGACACAGCGGGGCCAACCCGCACCACCGGCACACACCCGACCCCAGCCCAGGGGGGGAATACCCCCCCAGCACCAGGGGCCCAGGGCCAGACCCAACCCCCCCCCCCCCCCCCCCCAGGAGGCGAGGCCAGCCGGCCGAGGGCCACAGCCCATCCCCCGGCCCACCCCGCAGCCCCCCACCCCCCAGGCCAGACAGAATCAGAATCAGATTTATTGCCATTGTTCATGTAGTACACAAACTAGGAATTTGTCTCAGTGCAATGCTGCAACATTAAACATGGAGTAGCACTAAAGATAAAAATAAAAAAAAAACTATGCATGCAATAAAATATAGAATATGAATGAGTAATACTAATCTATGCAATTTAAAATATATTAACAAGCAGCAGATATTGTGGAGTTCCACATAGTGCAGTCGGTAGTGCAAAAGTCCTTCCATAAATATTTACTTATATTTGAGTCTAGAGACTTAAACCAGGCCATTGATGGTTGGGTAGGAATCATTGAGAACAAATAGTTGATTTTAGGAAGGACCATCATTTTAATGGTTGCGACTCTTCCCATTAGCTATATACTGTAGGTCGTATCCTCCAGCGCATAAGGTTGTCTTGTATTGTTTTTAAAAGGGGAATGTGATTTTAGTTGGAATAACTCTTGAGAGCCTGCGGGAAATATCTATTCCTAAATATTAAATACTACCTGATTGTATTGGAATAGTAGATGTATTTGAGAAATTACAATTTATAAGTAGGACTATTGATTTACCCTAGCTAATAAAGTAGTGTGATAATGATGAAAATTTATCAATGAGCACCACTGTCTGAAGAAGAGATCTTTGTGAGTTTTCAAGGAAAATCAATACATCATCAGCATAAAGACTTATCTTGTGTTCTTTTTCTCCAGTTTGAATACCTCAGATATCAACATTTTGTCGTATGGCTACTGCTAATGGTTCAATAAAGATGGTAAAAAGTGAGGGAGAGAGTGGACAATGCTGCCTAGTACCTGTCTAGAGATTAAAGCTTCGGGAAGTCTGATCATTTCTTCAGACAGACACAGCTGGACAGCTATATAAGATAAGATTAGATAAGCCTTTATTAGTCCCACAATGGGGAAATTCCAGGATTGCAACAGCACAGGGATAGCAACACTCAGAGCAACAACCAAGAAGACAAGAAAAATGAGAGCAGCGAATATACTTATGTATATATAAATATATAAACACACAGTGCGGAGCATTGCAGCTAGATGGAATAAATATATATACACACAGTGCGGAGCATTGTAGCTAGATGGAATAAACAGCATAACCGTCTACTTAGTTATCCTACATAGTATGAATATGTACCCATACATATTGCCATCCTCCGTAGCGACCGATATTGTCCTAGTTGTATGCTGTAGAGGACCACTGTGTAAGTCTATTGCGTCTTTTGCATTCAAGACTATTAGGTCGTCACGTTTTTTTGCTATCTCTGCAAGCAGCCCTGCTTAGGTTATACAGTCTGACAGCCGTAGGTAGGAAGGACCTGCGAAACCTCTCGGTTGCGCACCTAGGGTGATGTAGTCTGCTGCTAAATGAGCTCCTCAGTGCATTCAGTATGTCCTGCATAGGGTGGGACTCGGACTCCAGCAGAGATGACAGTTTAGCCACCATCCTTCTCTCTCCTATCTCCTCCACTGGGTCAAGGCGCTGCCCCAGGACAGAGCTAGCTTTCTTGATCAGTTTGTTCAGTCTCTTCTTATCAGCTGCTGTAATGCCACTACCCCAGCAGACCACTCCAAAAGTGATGGCTGATGCCACCACCGTGTCGTAGAATGTCTTCAGCAGCGCCCCTTGTACACCAAAAGACCTGAGTCTCCTCAGTAGGAACAGCCTGCGCTGTCCCTTCTTGTAGAGTGCGTTGTTATTGTGTGACCAGTCTAGTTTATTGTTCAGATGAACACCCAGGTACTTGTAGGATGTCACCATCTCAATGTCTGTTCCCTGTATGTTTACTGGTGCTGTGAGGGGTTGTCCTTGCCTGCGGCAGTCCACCACCAGCTCCTTAGTTTTCCTCGCGTTGATCTGGAGGCAGTTCCAATGGCACCAGTCCACAAAGTCCTGGATAAGTCCTCTGTACTCAGCTTCATCTCCGTTGGAGATGAGGCCGACGATCACAGAATCGTCTGAAAACTTCTGTAGATGGCAGTGTGTTGTGTTGTGTGAGAAGTCCACAGTATAAAGGGTGAAAAGGAAGGGAGCCAAAACCGTTCCCTGGGGGGCCCCGTGCTACCGATGATCGTGTCGGACACACAGTCCCTGGTTCTCACAAGCTGTGGCCGGTTAGTGAGGTAGTCCAGGATCCATGATGACAGGTGCTGGTCCACCCCTGCGCACAGCAGCTTGTCCTTCAGGATCATCGATTAGATGGTGTTGAAAGCACTGGAGAAGTCAAAGAACATGATCCTCACCGCATTCCCGGGCTTCTCCAGGTGGGACAGAGAACGGTGAAGGAGGAAGATCACTGCATCCTCCACCCCAGTGCCATGCTGGTAGGTGAACTGGAGTGGATCCATCGCTGATCCCACCAGGGGGCGGAGGTGAGCAAGGAGCAGTCTCTCCAGGGTCTTCATCATGTGGGACGTCAGGGCCACTGGTCTGTAGCTGTTCAGGTCTTTGGGGTGGGAAGTCTTTGGTACAGGTACCACACAAGATGTTTTCCACAACTGTGGTATCCTCCCCAGCTTCAGGCTGAGGTTGAAGATGAACTCCACAATCCCACACAGCTGGTCTGCACAGGACTTGAGGAGCTTTGCGCTGATGCCGTCCGGTCCCGACGCCTTTCCCGCCTTGATCTTCCTCAGCTCCGTCTTCACCTGGGTCTTAGTGAGGGTCATGTTGGGGGGCTGTGTGTTGCGAGTGGGGGGGTGTTGGTGGAGTGGGGTGTGGGCAGCAGGACTCGATGTCTTTAGAGGCAGCAGTGGTTGTTGTGCAGTTGGGGGAGGGCGGTTGGTCAAACTTATTAAAAAACCGGTTCAGATTGTTCGCCCACTCCCTGCCCCCCGTGGCCTGGGGGGAGGTATTCTGGAGCCCAGAGATGGTTTTAAGGTTTCTCCAGACCCTGCCGATGTTGCTCTGTTGCAGCTTGTCCTCCATCTTCTTCCTGAAGCTGTCCTTGCCTTCTCTGATCTTCCTCCTCAGCTCCCTCTGTATGGACTTCAGCATCTCCCTGTTCCCCGACCTGAAGATCCTCTTCTTCTCTCTCAGAAGTGTTTTTATCTCAGGGTTGATCCAGGGTTTGTTGTTCGAGCAACACCGTATGGTCTTGGTGGGTACGGTGTTGTCCACACAGAAGCTGATGTAGTCCGTGATGGTGTGAGTGAGGCCATCGATGTCCTCACCATGTGGATCGCAGAGCTGCTCCCAGGCAGTGGTTTCAAAACAGTCCTTTAGAGCGTCCATTGCCTCCTCAGACCATAACTTCACTGTGCGCATGACCGGAGGTTGTCCGTGCACTAGGGGTTTGTACACCAGCAGGAGATGAACCAAGCTGTGATCCGATCTCCCAAGTGGGGGGAGTGGTGATGAGGTGTACGCCTCCTTAGTGTTTGCATAGAATAAGTCCAGTGTTTAATTGTCTCTAGTGTAGCATGTGACATACTGGGTGAACGTGGGTAGAATGGGAGACAGTGAAATATGGTTGAAATCGCCTGAGATGAGGAGAAGAGCATCTGGGTGTTCATATAGTGTTTTAATCCAGTTTATGAAAGATGAACCAAACTCGAACTTGTTTAACACCATAAAAAGATATTTCCAGTTAACACGGTCAAAGGCTTTCTCTGCATCCAGGGACAAAATTGTAGTTTCTAAGTTATTAATCTTGCAGTAGTCTATTAAATTAAATAGACTGCGTGTATTATTAGCCAAGTGCCTGCCCTTGATGAAACCTGTTTGATCTGGGTGTATAATAAAAGGAATTATCCTTTCCAGTCTTTTGGCGAGAGCTTTGCAAATTATTTAAGATCGACATTCATAAGTGAGATTGGACGGTAGCTGGATAGAAGCATAGGTTCTTTTCCAGGTTTAAGGAGCAGGATAATACTAGCCAAATTCATATTTGGAGGGATTACCTTATCTTCTTTAATTTGGTTCACCATTTTAAAGAAAGTAGGTGCAATCACAGGCCAGAATTCTTTATAAAATTCTACTGAAAAACCATCTGGTCCCGGAGCTTTGTTGTTTGGGATGTGCTTAAGTGCCTCCTGGAGTTCAGACACCAGAAGAGGTGCATCCAGAGCTGCAATCTGTTCATTATTTAATCGTGGTACATTAATATCGTCTAAAAACTTATTTATCTCTGAGTCAGATGAGTTAATTTGAGATGAGTAGAGGTTTTCATAAAACTTTCTGAAGGAGTTATTTATTTCTTCAGATTCATGGGTAATATTTCCAGTCAAATCCTTCATGTCAAATGTGTGTGTAAAATGCAACGCATGTGGGAAAGGGAAACGAAAACCCAACGCAGGAGAGTGTTGTGTGTGAATTTTATTAAGCACACTGGTGATGACATGAAAATGATAACTAGGTTCCAATGATCACACAGAGACAAACACAGGATAAACTCGACTGTTCTCTTCGGTTCATTTGGATAATTGAAGAGCAAATCAAATCAAATCAAATCAACCTTTATTGTCATATTGCTGTACGTACAACTGTAGTGCAGGCAAGATGAAATTGCATTTCTCTCGGCATCCATATAAGTAAAAAGAACATGATTTAAGACACACTCACACATACCCTCACCCCCCACCCCACCACAGCCATTCACACTTCCCTGAGATATACTTGAAAACTAACCAGAACTATAATATACAAATAATATACATAATGTCCGTAGGTGCAGTTGTATGTATGAGAGATTCCGGATCAGCTGTTCAGCATCCTAACAGCTTGTGGAAGGAAGCTGTTAATCAGTCTGGTGGTTCTGCCTCTGATGCTCCAGAATCGTTTGTCAGATAGCAGAAGTTCAAAGTGTTTATGCAGAGGGTGAGAACAGTCCTTGACAATGTTCAGTGCCCTGCTCCTACAACGGTTCTGAAAAAGTTCTTGGACAGAGGGGAGAGAGACTCCAATTACCCTCTCAGCTCCCTTAACTATCCTCTGCAGGGCTTTTTTGTCTGACATACTGCAGCTGGAGTACCATGTAGCAATGCAGTACGTCAGAACACTCTCCACCACACCTCTGTAGAAGGTCCTGAGGATGCAGATGGGAAGAGGGGCCTGTTTGAGTTTCCTCAAGAAGTACAGTCTCTGCTGGGCCCGCTTCCTGATCCCCAAGGAATTCTTGCTCCAGGTCTGGTCCTGTGAGATCTGCACTCTGAGGAACTTGATGTTCTCCGCTCTCTCCACTAAACGGCCGCCGATGCTGAGGGGGACGTGTTCAGGCTGTGACCGCCGGAAGTCGATAATCATCTCCTTCGTTTTGTCCACGTTGAGCACCAGATTGTTCTCCCTGCACCAGACCTCCAGGTCTCTCACTTCTTCCCTGTACATTGATTCCTCATCCCTCTGAATAAGTTCCACCACCGTGGTGTCGTCTGCAAACTTAATAATCTGGTTCCCCTCGTGTCTGGATACACAGTCATGTGTTAGAAGTGTAAACAACAGTGGACTGAGTACGCAGCCTTGAGGGGATCCGGTGCTCAGCATGATAGAGTTGGAGATGTTATTTCCAACCCGGACAGACTGAGGTCTCTCAGTCAGGAAATCCAGGATCCAGAGACATGTGGCGGTGTTCAGACCAAGAAGGAGTAATTTCTCCATCAGTCTCTGGGGAATAATGGTGTTGAATGCTGAACTGAAATCAATGTACAGGAGTCTGGCATAGGTGTCTTTCTGATCCAGGTGGGTGATGACAGAGTGCAGGGTGGTGACTATAGCATCCTCCTTGGAGCGGTTTGAACGATATGCAAACTGGAGCGGGTCATGTGATGCAGGGAGGCAGGCTGCGATGTGTGGTTTGACAAGCCGTTCAAAACACTTCATCACAATTGGTGTCAGTGCAACAGGACGATAGTCATTCAGACAGGACACAACTGGTTTCTTTGCCACCGGTACTATGGTAGAGGTCTTAAAGCATCTAGGAACGATGGCCTGACTCAGGGAGATGTTATAAATGTCAGTCAGGACAGCTGCTAACTTGCTTGTGCAGTCTCGGAGCACACGTCCCAGGATGTTGTCCGGACCTGCAGCTTTACGTGGGTTGACCCTGGTTAAGGTCCTCCGTGTGTCCGCTGTGTTGATGGTGATAGCTGGCCCAACCGATGGTAGAGATGGGCCAGCCCTCCCTCTGATTGTTGGGTTTGATGCTTCAAAATGTGCAAAGAAGTTGTTGAGCCTGTCTGGAAGCGAAGCGTCGTCATCATCGACCCCCTGCCTAGACTTATAGTCCGTCAGTGTCCGAACTCCCTGCCACATCCGCTTGGTGTTCCTAGTGTCACATAGGTGTCCCTGGATTTTCTCCGCATAGGCGCGCTTTGCCGTCTTAATTCCCTTTGAGAGCGCAGACCTGGCTGAGCGGAGGGCGATCCTGTCCTTCGCTTTGAAGGCTGCATCTCTGGCTGTGAGCAGCAAACGCACCTCTGCAGTCATCCAGGGCTTATGGTTGCCCCGTGCAGTGATGGTCTTCACTATAGTGACATCCTCTGTGCACTTCGCAATGTAGCTGGTGACCGTTTCAGCATACTCCTCCACATCTGTCTTGCCTTCCTGGGAGGCTGCTATTTTGAAGACCTCCCAGTCTGTGTGCAGAAAACAGTCTTTCAGTGCTGAGGTTGCACTCTCTGGCCAAATTCTGATTTGTTTCACTACTGGCCTGCTGCGCTTCGGTAAAGGTTTGTAGGCAGGCACCAGCATCACGGATATGTGGTCAGAAAGGCCAAGGTGGGGGCGAGGTGTTGCCTTATAAGCATCTGTGTTTGTGTACACCAAGTCCAACATATTCTCTCCTCTGGTCTTAAAGTCTACACATTGTTTAAACTTGGGGAGCACAGGAAGGAAGGATTGCCCCACGCCCTCCCAGGCGGGACTGGGTAGAGGAGAGATAGGGCAGTAATAATAAGGAAAGACCCCTGGCAGAATGGTGGGCAAAGTACTTACAAATAGGAGACTCAACAGAGTGGTCCAACTCTGGAGCGGGCATGACATCCAATGAACCGGCGAGTGACAGGAGAACTGAGACTTAAATACTGACAATCATAATGAAGCAAATGAACACTGGTGTGGGTGAGTGCATGTGTGTGTGTGCAAGTGTGTAGGAATGAATGATTTGTGCGTGTGAGTGAGTGTGTGGGCAGACAAGGAAACAATTAACAACAGCTGTCAACACTGACAGGAGGAGGAGGTGTGGCTGTCAGCTGTCGGAGAGCGGGGCCATCCAGCGGTACCCAGAGCGCTGCCTGACAACAAATAAGGCAGGCAACAGACACAAAAACAATATGAGAAAATCAGCCACGTCATGAAGCAGGGTTTGGAAAAAATCCAAAACCCCGCTCATGACAGAGCCCCCGCCCCCCTCGACAGGTGGATTCCAGACACCCGAGGAGACATCAAAGTGCAAAAGGAAAAGGAAACCTGTCCCCCCCACACACACACACACACCAGGAGGAACTACCAAAACTACCCAGGGCGGGTGGTGGGGGTAACAGGCCAGGAGGGAACGAAAACAATAAAGTAAAGAATAACACACAGGAACACAAAGTCCCCCTCCCCCCCCCCCATGTTCAAAAGCAAAGGGCTCGGGAGGCCACCCAAAGTCCCAGACCCCACAGTCAGAACGATGAGGCCAATCAGGTGGCTTACCAGCATCCCAGGCAAGCCGAACAGTCAGGATGAACGAGTCAGGTGGCCTGCCAGGGAAATTTGGCCACCCAACCCAACGGCACAGTACATCTGGTGGCCGACCTGGGTTCTTCAGCCACCAGCTCAGGAGAGGCGGACCAGGTGGCGGCTCCCCCACTGGGAGACCCACCACTGAAGAGGGGAGCCAAGGAGAGGGAGCCTGGGCGTTAAACAGCGACGGGGAGGAAACCACTAAGCCCACAGTGGCTAGGACCTGGAGAAAAGCTGCACCCACGATGGTCCCGGTCCGGGGCATAGCTGCACCCACTGCAACCTCCACGAGGAGAGCTGGACCCTGGGTGGCGTTCAGTACCAGTCCTGGATCCCCGGAGATGTCTAGCGGAGAGATGATGCCTTCGATGGTCTCAGGCAGGAGAATGGTTGCACCCGCGGGGGTCCCGACTTGGGACAGGGCTGCACCCACGACGGACCCCAACCGGGCAATGGCTGCACCCACGGTGGAACCCGGCTGGGTCCCTGCTGCACCCGTAGTGGACCCCAACCGAGCCATGGTTGCACCCACGATGGAACCCGGCTGGGCCCCTGCTGACCCGAATGCCACCTTAACTGTGCATGAGCACCCGAGCCAGGAGGCGGTCGACCACAGGCACCCTGGGCTGGAGCTGTACATCCATGATGACCTCCTCAGCGGGGATGGCATGACCCATGGTGACCTCCAGCGGCGAGCCTGGATCCACTGACTCAGCCAGCGATACTGGACTCTCTCCGACGACCCTGGAAGAGGACTCGAACAGAGAGGAGGAAGGGTCAGGGTTGCTGGCAGCAGTGAAGCCCGGCAGTGTGCAGCTGCAGCTGGCTCTCCTCACCTAGAGCTAGGCAAAAATGTTGTAATATGGAAAGAAGAAAGACAAAGGAGAGCACTTTCCTTAGCTCAAGCTCCACCACCGTCCAGGACTCCGACGATCCGGGCGATGTTTCCGCAGGCTCAGCCTCCTGGAGGTTCAGCTCAGGCGCTGACTCTGCTGCAGTGGCATCCGCAGCAGGCATGATGGTCACTGCAGTGTCAATTGCCCAAGCTGTCATGCTCCACGCAGGAAATTCCTCTGGCATGATGGCTGGGGTCTGGCTTACCATTGCTGTGGGGGAAGGATCCTCCTGGACCTCTGACCCCTCCTGGTTCCGGCGTACACTCGGAGAAAGCAGGAGAGCGCATAGAGAGGGCTAGTGAGCAGTTCATAGCTGCAGCAGGTAGAAAGATCTCTGGGGACTGCACACCCAGAGACTCTACCAGGGATCAGACAAGAATTTTCAACAATTTTAGAAACAAATGGGGAGATTACTTGCCTGTTCTCCTGGTTCAAGATGTCTCCTGCTGCAGCTGGCGAGGTGGAGTTCCTCACAATGGCTGTGTCGGGGCTGGACTCCTCCACTGACCACGGAGAAGCCTCCCAGATCGGCGCTGGGGAGGAAAAGGTGGCCACCGATTTCTCCTCCTCCAGGCGACGATCTATTTCTGCCAACAAAGCCAGTCTGTGTTTCTCCCCATGTCCTGTGGAAGAAACGGGACCATCTTCGGATTGAAGCTCCCGTTCCTCCTCCAAAAGACGGTAAATATCTGCTAGAATTGCCAGGCTGCATTCCTCCAGACTTCCCGGGGGTTGAGCGGCCCCGAGCTTTGGAGACGAGGGCAGGGCTGAAGGGAGAGAACTGAGGGAGGAGGAAGGCTTCTTCCGACGCGAGCACCTCTTCCGTGTTGGGGGCAGCTGCAACACTGGCAATTCCCTCCCGGGCTCCTCTCCACGCAGCACGAAGATGAAGTGAAGGACGTCGGCCGACTCTGGGAAAAACAAGAGATCGGAACACTCCTCTAATACCTCCACCATGGTGTCCTGAGCGGCACGAACAGCCTCGGAGGAATACTGCCCCTGCGTCCTACTGAATGCGTCCTCCAGATGGCTCACTCCATGTACATGTAGCTCTGCGTCACTCCAGTAATCCATAACAGCTCCAGCAACAGGTAGGGAGAAAACACACACAAAAGATGAAAAAAGCAACACACACAACACTTCTGCAGGTTTTCTTAATGTGGCCGGTTCATTCTGTCAAATGCGTGTGTAAAACACAACACATGTGGGAAAGGGAAGCTAAAACCCAACGCAGTAGAGTGTTGTGTGTGAATTTTATTAAGCACACCAGTGACGACATGAAAATGATAATGAGGCTCCAATGAGCACACAGAGACAAACACAGGATAAACTCGACTGTTCTCTCCGGTTCATTGGATAATTGAAGAGGGAGGAAGGATTGCCCCACGCGCTCCCAGGCAGGACTGGGCAGCAGAGAGAAAGGGCAGTAATAATAAGGAAAAATCGCCAGTGGAACGGTGGGCAAAGTACTTACAAATAGGAGACTCAACAGAGTGGTCCAACTCTGGAGCGGGCATGACATCCAATGAACCGGCGAGTGACAGGAGAACTGACAGAGACTTACAGCCGTGGACAAAATTGTTGGTACCCCTCTGTTAATGAAAGAAAAACCCACAATGGTCACAGAAATAACTTGAATCTGACAAAAGTGGTAATAAATAAAAAGTCTATGAAAATTAACCAATGAAAATCAGACAATGCTTTTGAATTGTGGTTCAACAGAATTATTTTAAAAAACAAACTCATGAAACAGGCCTGGACAAAAATGATGGTACCCTTAACTTAATATTTTGTTGCACAACCTTTTGAGGCAATCACTGCAATCAAATGATTTCTGTAACTGTCAATGAGACTTCTGCACCTCTCAGCAGGTATTTTGGCCCACTCCTCATGAGCAAACTGCTCCAGTTGTCTCAGGTTTGAAGGGTGCCTTCTCCAGACGGCATGTTTCAGCTCCTTCCACAGATGTTCAATAGGATTTAGATCAGGGCTCATAGAAGGCCACTTTAGAATAGTCCAATGTTTGGCTCTTAGCCATTCTTGGGTGTTTTTAGCTGTGTATTTTGGGTCATTATCCTGTTGCAAGACCCATGACCTGCGACTGAGACCAAGCTGTCTGACACTGGGCAGCACATTTCTCTCTAGAATACCTTGATAGTCTTGAGATTTCATTGTACCCTGCACAGTTTTAAGACACCCTGTGCCAGATGCAGCAAAGCAGCCCCAGGACATAACAGAACCTCCTCCATGTTTCACAGTAGGGACAGTGTTCTTTTCTTGGTATGCTTCATTTTTGCGTCTGTGAACATAGCACTGATGTGCCTTACCAAAAAGTTCCAGTTTTGCCTCGTCTGTCCATAGGACATTCTCCCAGTAGCTTTGTGGCTTGTCAACATGCAGTTTGGAAAATTCCAGTCTGGCTTTTTTATGATTTGTTTTCAACAGTGGTGTCCTCCTTGGTCGTCTCCCATGAAGTCCACTTTGGCTCAAACAACGACGGATGGTGCTATCTGACACTGATGTACCTTGACCTTGGAGTTCAACATGAATGTGTTTAGAGGTTGTTCTGGGCTCTTTTACCATTCGTATTAGCCGTCTCTTCCATTTTTCATCAAGTTTCCCCCTGAGGCCACGTCCAGGGAGGTTGGCTACAGTCCCATGGATCTTAAATTTCTGAATAATATGTGTAACTGTAGTCACAGTGACATCAAGCTGCTTGGAGATGGTCTTATAGCCTTTACCTTTAACATGCTTGTCTATAATTTTCTTTCTAGTCTCCTGAGACAACTCTCTCCTTTGCTTCCTCTGGTCCATGTTTAGCATGGTACACACCATGTCACCAATCAGCACAGTGACTACTTGTCACCCTTTAAATAGGTCGACTGACTGATTACAAGTTTGTAGACACCTGTGATGTTAATTAGAGGACACATCTTGGTTGAACATGTCCCTATGGTCACATTATTTTCAATCTTTTCTAGGGGTACCATCATTTTTATCCAGGCCTGTTTCATGAGTTTGTTTTTTAAAATAATTCTGTTGAACCACAATTCAAAAGCATTGTCTGATTTTCATTGGTTAATTTTCATAGAATTTTTATTTACCACTTTTGTCAGATTCAAGTTATTTCTGTGACCATTGTGGGTTTTTCTTTCATTAACAGAGGGGTACCAACAATTCTGTCCACGTGTGTAAATACTGACAATCATAATGAAGCAAATGAGCACTGGTGTGGGTGAGTGCGTGTGTGTGTGTGTGTGCAAGTGTGTAGGAATGAATGAGTTTGTGCATGTGAGTGAGTGTGTGGGCAGACAAGGAAATAATTAACAACAGCTGTCAACACTGACAGGAGGAGGAGGCGTGGCTGTCAGCTGTCAGAGAGAGGGGCCACCCAGTGGTGCCCAGAGCATTGCCTGACAACAAATAAGGCAGACAACAGACAAAAATAATATGAGAAAAGCAGTCACGCCATGAAGCAGTGTTTGGAAAAAATCCAAAACCCCACTCATGACACTTAATAGAGTGGCTAGTTGTTTTGTCTTTATTCAATCTAAGCTGGTTCGCAAGATATCGCCCCGATTTATTACTGTGTTCAAACTTCTCAAGACGCAGTCTTTGTATTAAAAATTGTGCTCTTCTGTTTGTAATTTCTTTTAATTCCAGCTTTAATTTTCTCAGATTGTTGAGCATCTGTTCCTGTGGAGAAATGGCACAGGTCGTCTCCAGTGATTTAATTTTCTGCTCTAACTCCAGTACCAGTGTTTTTTCTTTTTTATTCCTATATGAATAGTAAGAGATTATTTTACCTCGCATGACCGCTTTTGCTGCTTCCCAAAGAACACATGGGGATATTCCTGGCACATCATTATATTCCAGATATGATTCCCACTCTTTATTAAAGTAGTTAATAAAGTATTTAATAAGTAGTAAATAAAGAGGTGGCCCAGCTGGCGTCCTGGTGCAGCCACAACAACCTGCAGCTGAACGCTCTGAAGACAGTGGAGATGATCGTGGACTTCAGAAAAGTCACAGCCCCTCTGCCCCCCCTTACCCTCACAGACTCTCCCATCACCACTGCGGATTCCTTCCGCTTCCTGGGCACCACCATCACCCGGGAACTCAAGTGGGAGCCGACCATCAGCTCCCTCATCAAAAAGGCCCAGCAGAGGATGTTCTTCCTGCGGCAGCTGAGGAAGTTCAAGCTACCCACCAAGATGTTGGTGCAGTTCTACACGGCCATCATCGAGTCCATCCTCACCACCTCCATCACCGTGTGGTACGCAGGAGCCACTGCCAGGGAGAGACTAAGACTGCAGCGTGTTGTGCGCGCTGCTGAGAAGGTGATCGGCTGCAAACTCCCATCCCTCCAGGACCTGTACATCTCCAGGACCCGGAGGCGTGCAGGTCGGATCATAGCTGACCCTTCACACCCTGGACATGCACTGTTTGTCCCCCCTCCCCTCAGGTAGAAGACTTCGGTCCATTCAGACTAAAACCTCCCGCTACATGAACAGCTTCTTCCCCTCTGCCATCAGACTGCTGAACACTAAGTGACTTATGAATACTAAGTGACGTACAGCAGCTCAACTGGACTCATGATAATTATCACTGTTTTCTTTTGCACTACCGTCTGCACTATATGGAACTCCACAATATCTGCTGCCTGTTAATATATTTAATAATTGCATAGATTAGTATTACTCATTCACATTCTACATTTTATTGCATGCATAGTTTTTTTTATTTTTATCTTTAGTGCTACTCCATGTTTAATGTTGCAGCATTGCACCGAGACAAATTCCTAGTTTGTGTACTACATGAACAATGGCAATAAATCTCATTCTGATTCTGATTCTGATTTGTCTTTTAGTAGTGATATATTAAATTTCCAGCTCCTAGTTTCCCCTGTAGCTTTCCTATTTACTAGTGTAAGAGATACTGGATGGTGATCGCTAATAGCTTGATTTGAACATATTTCAGTGTCTATGATGTCCCTCACAATAGAGTTACTGGCTAAAAAGAAACCTAGACGTGAATGTGAACCATGAACTGATGAAAAAAAGTGTATTCCCGAAGAGTTGGGTGAACGCTGTGGTGTAATCTAGGCATTACATATGTGGAGCCACTAGGGGGCGATCATAGACCGGATGTTGTCAGGAGTACAGCATGATAGAGACGATATAATGGCTGTGTTTGAGTGTTAATGGTCTTGCAGCCTGTTAATAAAGAAGGTTCCGTGAACACCCAAAGCAGCAGTCTTTATTGACAAAAGAACCCAACACAACATGGTGTCAGAAGTTGGTGTGCTTTGAGGTGAGAAAAAGTCAGCTTTGCAACCGGCTAGCGACTATGGAGTCAGCACAAGCTACAGCAGCGGCCCAAGCAGCCGCACCGATGGGTCCTGTTATGGCGGTGGCGGCGGCAACCCCAATGGCAACCTTCACCATTAAACCATCCGAACCTTTTGATTTCTCAAAACCACAGGAGTGGGAGAAATGGATGCGGCGGTTCGAGCGCTTTAGACTGGCAAGTAACCTGAACAACTCGTCTGACGTTAACCAGGTGAACACTCTTGTGTGCTGCATAGGGGATGAAGCTGACGACGTGCTACGAGGGCTAGAGCTAACTACCGAGCAGCACCAGCGATACAATGCGGTCAGAAATGGGTTTGACAGATACTTTGTTCCAAAGAAGAACGTAATGTGTGAAAGAGCTAAATTTAACAAGAGAGTGCAGCAGCCAACAGAGACAGTGGATTCATTCATCACAGCACTTTATGCACTGGCTGAAAACTGTGAGTATGGAGAACTGCATGTTGAACTCTTGAGAAACAGATTAGTTGTGGGCCTTAAAAATTCAGCGTTGTCAGAGAGGATGCAGCTTGATAAAGACCTCACGCTCGGTAAAGCTATCACTATGGCCCGACAGTCAGAAGATATAAAGCGGCAACAGTCAGACCCGAGAGGAGAGACATGTACAGCTGTGGACAAAATTGTTGGTACCCCTCTGTTAATGAAAGAAAAACCCACAATGGTCACAGAAATAATTTGAATCTGACAAAAGTGGTAATAAATAAAAATTCTATGAAAATTAACCAATGAAAATCAGACAATGCTTTTGAATTGTGGTTCAACAGAATTACTTTAAAAAACAAACTCATGAAACAAACCTGGACAAAAATGATGGTACCCCTAGAAAAGATTAAATATAATGCAACCATAGGGACATGTTCAACCAAGATGTGTCCTCTAATTAACATCACAGGTGTCTACAAACTTGTAATCAGTCAGTCGGCCTATTTAAAGGGTGACAAGTAGTCACTGTGCTGTTTGGTGACATGGTGCGTACCACACTAAACATGGACCAGAAGAAGCAAAGGAGAGAGTTGTCTCAGGAGATTAGAAAGAAAATTATAGACAAGCATGTTAAAGGTAAAGGCTATAAGACCATCTCCCAGCAGCTTGATGTTCCTGTGACTACAGTTGCACATACTAAGAAATTTAAGATCCACGGGACTGTAGCCAACCTCCCTGGACATGGCCACAGGAGGAGACGGGTAATACAAATGGTAACAAAAGAGCCCAGAACAACCTCTAAACACATTCATGGTGAACTCCAAGGTCAAGGTACATCAGTGTCAGATCGCACCATCCGTCGTTGTTTGAGCCAAAGTGGACTTCATGGGAGATGACCAAGGAGGACACCACTGTTGAAAACAAATCATAATGCGTCTGTGAACATCTCTATGTTCACAGACGCAAAAATGAAGCATACCAAGAAAAGAACACTGTCCCTACTGTGAAACATGGAGGAGGTTCTGTTATGTTCTGGGGCTGCTTTGCTACATCTGGCACAGGGTGTCTTGAATCTGTGCAGGGTACAATGAAATCTCAAGACTATCAAGGTATTCTAGAGAGAAATGTGCTGCCCAGTGTCAGACAGCTCGGTCTCAGTTGCAGGTCATGGGTCTTGCAACAGGATAATGATCCAAAACACACAGCTAAAAACACCCAAGAATGGCTAAGAGTGAAACATTGGCCTATTCTAAAGTGGCCTTCTATGAGCCCTGATCTAAATCCTATTGAACATCTGTGGAAGGAGCTGAAACATGCCGTCTGGAGAAGGCACCCTTCAAACCTGAGACAACTGAAGCAGTTTGCTCATGAGGAGTGGGCCAAAATACCTGCTGAGAGGTGCAGAAGTCTCACTGACAGTTACAGAAATGGTTTGATTGCAGTGATTGCCTCAAAAGGTTGTGCAACAAAATATTAAGTTAAGGGTACCATCATTTTTGTCCAGGCCTGTTTCATGAGTTTGTTTTTTAAAATAATTCTGTTGAACCACAATTCAAAAGCATTGTCTGATTTTCATTGGTTAATTTTCATAGACTTTTTATTTATTACCACTTTTGTCAGATTCAAGTTATTTCTGTGACCATTGTGGGTTTTTCTTTCATTAACAGAGGGGTACCAACAATTTTGTCCACGTGTGTAAAACAGCTGTGGATGAAGTGCATGTTAAAGGAGGAAAACAGCACAAATATAAAGGGCAGACACAAGGACAGCATAAAATTAAGAAGACTACACAGAGCAGAATAGAAAACAGCAGAGCATGTCCTAAATGTGGTCAAGCACCCTTCCACTCACGTCCCAGTGCCCGGCTAAGAGTGCAGAATGTCGCCTCTTTGGGAAAAGGGGACATTACAGAAAAGTCTGCAGGTCCAAGAGCATAATCAGTGAGGTTACAAAAGACCAAGAAGGACTGTTTTTAGGAGAGCTTGATTCCGGGGATGAGCCATGGATGGCGGACCTTAAGTTAAGAGGCAGCAGAGTGACATTTAAATTAGATTCTGGAGCAGATGTCACCGTTATTCCCGAACAAGTGTTTGAAGGGATAAAAGACAGAGATGAAACACTTCAAAAAGCACAAAAACCTCTTTATGGCCCAGGTGGAACTGAACTAACTGTTCTAGGGTCAGTTACAGAGACAATCTCTTATAGATAGAGGTGCACTACAGAGAAGATATATGTTGTGAAAAATCTGCGAACAGCATTGCTGAGCAGATCCGCCTCTGTGAAACTCAAGCTGATGGGTAGGATCGACACAGTGGACCAGCAAACGGTCATGAAGACATATCCAAAACTCTGTGATGGACTTGGACTGGTTCAGAAGCCATACACCATCAAACTTGAAGCAGATGCGGTCCCGTTTTCTCTGAAAGTGCCCCGACAGGTCCCATTACCTATGATGGATAAGGTTAAACAAGAGCTGGAGAGGATGGAAAAACTAGGGGTCATCAGCCGTGTGGAGAAACCAACTGACTGGTGTTGCGGCATGGTGGTCGCACCTACAAAGGACAAAGAAATTGTGTGCATTTGTGTGGACCTGACACCCCTGAATAAGTCAGTGTGTCGAGAAAGGTACATCCTCCCCTTTGTGGACCAAACCCTGGGAAAGCTGACAGGTGCACAATACTTCACCAAGTTAGATGCTAATATGGGCTTCTGGCAGATACTGCTGTCAGAAGAGTCAACTCTCTACACAACATTTATTACACCATTTGGGCCTTATCACTTTAACCGCTTACCTTTGGTATTTCCTCTGCCCCAGAACATTTCCAGAACATGATGGTGACTGACGTAACAGCAGGTCTGCAAGGGGTCGTCTGCCATATGGACAATGTCCTCATTTGGGGGACCACAAAGGAACAGCATGATGCAAGAGTGCACATGGTCCTAGCGTGAGCAGAAAAAGCTGGGGTTGTGGGCGACACACATTGTGGGCTCACATTTCCACAGAGATATGACTGCATGCGTATTGGGGGTTTCACGTCTGGAAGGACAAAGGACTCGAATCTGCAGAAGATAACGAGGAGGTGTGAGATTGGTCTTTTTGTCCCACAGAAGATGCCCCGGAGGGATTTCCGGTTCATCAAGAAATGAGAGACAATGGTGAAGGTTCAAAGGGATGCTTTGTGACTGTATGTTTACTGAAAACACCATGTGACTTGAATTCTGATGTTGGAAACATATAAAAGGGTGATGAGATATGATTCTTTCTCTTTTCCTGCTTTGAGAATGCTAGACGATGTGTTCTGTTAATAAAGCTGACTTAAGAACTAAACTCAGCCTCATCATTCGAGCACATCCTCTACACTGGTGACCTATGACAAAGAATGAGCAGACAGAATTCTCCCGAGCGGGGCTCGGCGAAAGCCAGCCTGATGGCCGCCTCCACGATCCAGCTGCCCGATTTCTGACAGCACAGCCCGCGCTCATGGTTTAGCGCAGTCGAGGCGCAGTTCAACCTCCGGAGAATCTCCAACGACGACACAAAATTCTACCATGTGGTAGCGAAGCTGGACAGCAACATGGTCCAGAGAGTGGAGGATCTGGTCAATCATCCACCAGACAGCGACAAGTACAGCGCATTGAAGGACACGCTGATCAGCCATTTCACTCTTTCGGTCCAACAGCGAGCAGAGGGGCTCCTGACGTTGACGGAGTCAGAGAACGAGAGACCTGCGGACCTGATGGTGAAGATGCTGAGGCTCAAAGACTCTGAGGATGGCGAATTCATTTTCGCCCACCTTTTCCTTCGGACCCTGCCGCCAGCAGTGAGAGTGGCCCTGGCAGAGTCGCCCCGATTGGCCAGGCGAGACTACCATGGGCTGAGCAAAGAGGCGCAGCGGCTTGTCGACGCCCACAAGCGGAACGTGGTTTCGGCCGCGGCAGCTAGCCCAGGAACAGCGTTCGGAAACAGCGCAGGTCCAGCGGCCGCGGCGCCAGACGCACCAACGACGGCGGCGATGGGGGCCAGGCGACGCGGAGCGGAGGACGGCCGGTGTTTCTACCACCGCCGTTTTGCAGAGAGAGCGCACAGGTGCGTCCCGCCGTGCAACTTCAAGCGCCAGGGAAACGCCAAGACCGAGGGCCGGTAGCAGCTGCGACCCTCGGCGACGAGAACAAGCTGCTTTACCTGACGGATGCACACTCGGGGAAACAGTTCCTCGTGGACACGGGCTCCCAGCTGAGTTTCATCACACCCACCTACGCGGAACGGCTGATGCCGTCTAAAGCTCCCTGAGTGTCAGTGTCATCAGCAAACGGCTCTGCGATTAAAACGTTCGGTGAGAGGACCATGCTTCTGTCCTTACAGGGCCGTTCATTTGAGTGGACATTTATTGTAGCAGCAGTCAGTTTCAACATGTTAGGGGCTGATTTTTTGTGCTCACATGGTTTATTGGTTGACCTTGCTAATAGACGTCTGATTAATGCACTGTCCTTTCATTCTATTCCCTGCACAGCTCGGGTGGCCCTGCCGACTGCACATGCCAGCGTCTCAGCTGCGGGTGGTAAGTTTCACACATTGCTCGCTCAGTTCTCAGCACTCACAGTCCCCACGTTTTCGGCGACGGTGGCTAAACATGGGGTGGAGCATTTTATCACCACCACCGGGCCTCCCGTCTTTGCAAAAGCTTGGCGTTTGGACCCAGCTAAACTGGCCATCGGCGCGAGGAGTTCACTAATCTGGAAAAACTGGGCATTGTTAGACGTTCCAAAAGCTCCTGGGCTTCGCCGTTACACATGGTCCCAGAGGCTGACGGCTCGTGGCGACCTTGCGGCGATTTCCGCAGGTTGAACAACGTTTCAGCTCATGACCGCTACCCGATTCCGCACATTCAGGATTTTTCTGTTCATTTGGCGGGGGCGCGCATTTTTTCTAAAATAGACTTGGTGCGCGGTTACCACCAGGTTCCAGTGCGCGCGCAGGATGTACCTAAAACAGCAGTCATAACTCCTTTCGGCCTTTTTGAGTTTTTGCCCATGCCTTTTGGCCTCAAGGGGGCCACGCAGACTTTCCAACGCATGATGGATGCAGTTTTACGCGACCTCCCTTTCGTGTTCGTTTATTTGGACGATATTTTGGTAGCCAGCGCGTCCGAGGGCGAGCACGAAAAACACCTCACAGCAGTTTTTCGGAGGCTGGCAGAGCACGGGTTAATAGTTAACCCAGCGAAGTGCCAGTTTGGGGTGGCGCAGATTGATTTTTTGGGGCATCGCGTTTCGGCAGAAGGAGCGGTTCCTCTGCCAGATAAAGTGCATGCCATAACAGATTTTCCGCAACCTCAAACGGTCAAGGCGCTTCAGGAGTTTCTAGGGATGGTTAATTTTTACAACCGGTTCCTCCCAAGCGCAGCACGGCTCATGCAGCCATTGTACACCGCGTTAAAAAAACAAAAGCCCGCAAATAAAGTTGAATGGTCTCCGGAGCGGGAGCACGCTTTTGCCCAGGTCAAATCAGCCCTGGCAAACGCAGTTTTGTTAGCGCACCCAGTTCCAATGGCCCGCATGGCGCTCACCACTGACGCTTCCGATGTAGCGGTGGGGGCGGTAGTTGAACAGTTTGTGGTAGGTACCTGGCAACCCCTCGCGTTTTTCAGCAGGACTTTGCGCGATAGTGAGCGTAAATACAGTGCGTTTGACAGGGAGCTTTTGGCCCTACACTTGGCCATCCGCCATTTTCAGTTCTGGTTAGAGGGGCGACGTTTCACCGCGTTTGTGGATCATAAACCGCTAACGTTTGCGATGGCCAAAATTTCAGAACCCTGGTCAGGCCGACAACAAAGGCAACTAGCCGCAATATCGGAGTTCACTACTGATATTCAGCATGTCGTGCGTAAACACAATGTTGTGGCAGACTGTCTCTTGCGCGCGGTAGCAACACCAAGCCCCATGGGGGCAGACTCTGTAGCCGTGGCCGCGGGCCTGGGCAGCGACGCGGGAGCGCGCGCAGCCCCGGTCTGTGTAGGGTTAGATTATGCAGCCATGGCTGCGGAGCAGGTTAACGACGCGGACGTGCGCGCGCTCCAGTCTGGACCAACAGGGTTAAGGCTGGAGCACAGGGAGCAACAAAGTGGTATGCCCCCACTAATCTGCGATGTCTCCATGGGACGGCCCCGCCCCGTGGTGCCAGCCGCGTGGCGTCGCCGCGTTTTTGACTGGGTCCATTCTCTCGCGCACCCGGGGGTGCGCGCATCGATTAAGTTGGTGGGGGAGAAATTTGTTTGGCCCGGGTTGCGCAAACAGGTCAAGGAATGGGCAGCAGCCTGCGTAGCGTGTCAGCGAGCCAAAATACACAGACACACTAAGGCCCCGTTGGAACCCTTTCACATCCCCGCTAAGCGTTTTGATCGCGTGCATGTTGACTTGGTGGGCCCGCTCCCACCATCACATGGGCACACACATCTTTTGACGATGGTGGATCGCACCACGCGTTGGCCAGAGGCGATCCCTCTGACATCAACCACAGCGGAAAAAGTTGCGCGAGCATTTTTAGCAGCGTGGGTTGCGCGTTTCGGTGTACCGTCGGACATAACGTCCGACAGGGGTCCCCAATTTATTTCCGAACTATGGTCATCGATGGCCCGCAGCTTGGGGGTGAAGATTCATCGCACTACCGCGTATAACCCCCAGGCTAATGGTTTATGCGAACACTTTCACAGGTCATTGAAAGCAGCCCTCAGAGCGTCGCTGACGGATACAAATTGGGTGGACAAACTTCCATGGGTTTTATTGGGGTTGTGTTCTGCACCTAAGGAAGATTTGCATGCTTCCCCGGCTGAATTAGTTTTTGCACAACCTCTCCGTTTGCCGGGGGAATTTCCACACACTGCTCACTCAGTTTCCAGCACTCATGGTCCCGACGTTTTCGGCGGCCATCGCTAAACACGGGGTGGAGCACTTTATAACCACCACCGGGCCGCCCGTTTTCACACAACCTCGGTGCTTGGATACAGCTAAACTGGCCATAGCACGCAAGGAGTTTGCCAACCTGGAAAGGCTGGGCATCATCAGGTGTTCGAACAGCCCATGGGCATCCCCGCTACACATGGTCCCTAAGGCTGAGGGGTCGTGGCGACCGTGCGGGGATTTCCGCAGGTTGAATAACGCCACAGCACACAACCGCTACCCGATTCCCCACATTCAGGATTTTTCCGTTCATCTCGCCGGAGCACGCATTTTTTCTAAAATAGACCTGGTCCGCGGTTACCACCAGGTCCCAGTGCGCGTGGAGGACATACCCAAAACAGCGGTAATAACTCCGTTAGGCTTGTTCAAGTTCCTGCGCATGCCACTCAGATTAAAAGGAGCAGCACAGACGTTCCAGCGCATGATGGACGCGGTGCTGCGCGATCTCCCGTTTGTATTCGTCTACCTGGATGATATCCTGGTAGCCAGTGCATCTGAGGACAAACACATAACCCACCTCAGGACAGTTTTCCAGAGGTTGGAGGAGCACGGGTTAATAATCAACCCGGCGAAGTGCCAGTTCGGCGTGACGCAGACTGATTTTCTGGGGCACCGCGTCTCACCAGAGGGAGCGATACCCTTGCCCGATAAGGTACGCGCTGTAGCGAATTTTCCCCAGCCTCAGACGGTCAGGGCGCTGCAAGAATTTTTGGGGATGGTTAACTTTTATAACCGTTTCCTCCCCCGCGCAGCTCAACTCATGTAGCCATTGTTCGCCGCACTCAAGAGACGGAAACCCGCAGATGGAGTCGAATGGACTCCGGAGCGAGAGCAGGCGTTCTCTAAGGTTAAAGCAGCCCTGGCAAACGCCGCACTGTTGATGCACCCAGACCCGGCGGCCCGGATAGCGCTCACCACCGACGCCTCGGACGTGGCCATAGGGGCCGTCGTGGAGCAATGTGTCACCGGTTCTTGGCAGCTGCTCGCTTTTTTCAGCAGGGCTTTGCACGACAGTGAGCGTAAATACAGCGTGTTCGACAGAGTGTTACTGGCTCTCCACCTGGCCATACGCCACTTCCAGTTCTGGCTGGAAGGGCACAACTTCACCGCGTTTGTGGACCACAAGCCGCTGATGTTCGCGATGGCCAAGGTTTCGGAACCTTGGTCGGGCCGGCTGCAGAGACAGCTGGCCGCGATCTCGGAGTTTACGACCGATATTGAGCATGTGTTGGGTAAACTGAATGTGGTGGCGGACTGCCTCTCGCGCACGGTAGTGGCCCCGGTCTGTGTAGGGATAGATTATACAGCCATGGCCGCAGAGCAGGTTGGCGATACAGACGTGTGCGCGCTCCAGTCTGGACCAACAGGGTTAAGGCTGGAGAGCAGAGTACTGCAAGATGGCAGCCCCCCCCAATCTGTGACGTCTCTACGGGACGCCCGCACCCGGTGGTCCCGGTCGTGTGGCGCCGCCGCGCGTTCGAGTCAGTTCACACCCTGGCGCACCCAGGAGTGCGCGCTTCAGTCGAAATGGTGGGAGCGAAATTCGTGTGGCCAGGCCTGCGCAAACAAGTGAAAGAGTGGGCTGCAGCCTGTGTAGCGTGCCAACGAGCCAAAGTACACAGACACACGGAGGCTCCTTTGGAGCCGTTTAGTATACCGGCTAAAAGATTCGACCACGTTCACGTGGACCTCGTGGGCCCCCTCCCGCCGTCGCAGAGGTGCACGCACCTCCTGACAGTGGTAGACCGCACCACATGCTGGCCAGAAGCAGTCCCACTGGCGGCAACCACGTCCGCGGACGTGGCACGCTCTTTTTTTGTCAACATGGGTGGCGCGTTTTGGAATCCCGTCGGACATCACGTCCGATAGGGGCCCTCAGTTTGTTTACGACCTATGGTCCGCGATGGCCCGTAGCCTGGGTGTCGCAATTCATCGCACAACCACGTACAACCCACAGGCCATAGGGTTATGCGAGCGTTTTCATAGGTCACTGAAAGCGGCGCTCAGGGCTTCGCTTACGGATGCAAATTGGGTAGACCGGTTGCCGTGGGTTTTATTGGGGTTGTGTTCCGCAGAAAAAGAGGATTTGGAGGCTTCCCCGGCAGAGCTTGTTTTTTCTCACCCACTGCGCCTGCCCGGGGAATTTTTGCCAGATAATCCCGCGCCAGACAACTGCCCGTCTCAGCATTTGCAACAGAGTGCAGACACTGGCACGCTGCCCGGCCCATCACTGTTTTCCACGCGCTTTCGTGCCGAAAACTTTGAAGAACGTGGGGTTCGTGTTTGTCATGCACGATGCCCATCGCTCTCCATTGCGCCCACCCTATGATGGCCCGTTCAGAGTGCTGGAAACAGGGGACAAGCATTTTTTGTTAGATTTTGGGGGGCGTCGGGAGAAAATATGCATAGACAGACTTAAGCCCGCCTTTGTGGTGGCGGACGAGCAAGTGCTGCTGGCTCGGGCCCCTCGGCGTGGAAGACCCCACGGAAGAGCTCCCTAGGCAAACGATTCACCAGGACAGCCACACGGGCAAAGCGGAGTTTCCCCCCCCCCCTCACCACGGCCCACCCGCAGTCAGACACACCTCCAGCAGCCCCCCGCCGGCACAGAAACCCCGGTTACAGCAGATATGGGAGGAGACTGAAGCCCAAAAGGCATGTGGACTGAAACTCTGTCTGGGGGTGGTGGTGTAGGGGTTTGGGTGAGTCGGCAGACAGCGTCCCAGTCAGGGTGCAGAGAATAAAGAGAGGTGGACAATAGCAAGGAGATCATGGGGAGCTTGGCAGGAAGAAGGAGCTGTGGGGGGTCAAGGGTGAATATATTGTGATGTGAAATGTCATGCTTTTTGTGTATGACTGATGGGAGAGTGTAATAAACTTCATCTGCTCGTAACCTTGCCTCCCCATTTCACACTCTCCACAGTGTGTGTGTATATACAGTGGGGCAAAAAAGTATTTAGTCAGCCACCAAGTGTGCAAGTTCTCCCACTTAAAAGATGAGAGAGGTCTCCAATTTTCATCATAGGTATACCTCAACTATGAAAGACAAAATGAGAAAAAAAAAATCCAGAAAATCACATTGAAGGATTTTTAATAAATTAATTGGTAAATTCCTCAGTAAAATAAGTATTTGGTCACCTACAAACAAGCAAGATTTCTGGCTCTCACAGACCTGTAACTTCTTCTTTAAGAGGCTCCTCTGTCCTCCACTCGTTACCTGTATTAATGGCACCTGTTTGAACTCATTATCAGTATAAAAGACACCTGTCCACAACCTCAAACAGTCAGACTCAAAACTCCACTGTGGCCAAGACCAAAGAGCTGTCAAAGGACACCAGAAACAAAATTGTAGACCTGCACCAGGCTGGGAAGACTGAATCTGCAATCGATAAGCAGCTTGGTGTGAAGAAATCAACTGTGGGAGCAATTATTAGGAAATGGAAGACATACAAGACCACTGATAATCTCCCTCGATCTGGGGCTCCATGCAAGATCTCACCCCGTGGGGTCAAAATGATCACAAGAACGGTGAGCAAAAATCCCAGAACCACACGGGGGGACCTAGTGAATGACCTGCAGAGAGCTGGAACCAAAGTAACAAAGGCTACATCAGTAACACACTACGCTGCCAGGGACTCAAATCCTGCAGTGCCAGATGTGTCCCCCTGCTTAAGCCAGTACATGTCCAGGCCCATCTGAAGTTTGCTAGAGAGCATTTGGATGATCCAGAAGAGGATTGGGAGAATGTCATATGGTCAGATGAAACCAAAATAGAACTTTTTGGTTAAAAACTCAACTTGTTGTGTTTGGAGGAGAAAGAACACCATACATACTGTGAAGCATGGGAGTGGAAACATCATGCTTTGGGGCTGTTTTTCTGCAAAGGGACCAGGACGACTAATCCGTGTAAAGGAAAGAATGAATGGGGCCATGTATCGTGAGATTTTGAGTGAAAACCTCCTTCCATCAGCAAGGGCATTGAAGATGAAACGTGGCTGGATCTTTCAGCATGACAATGATCCCAAACACACCACCCGGGCAACGAAGGAGTGGCTTCGTAAGAAGTATTTCAAGGTCCTGGAGTGGCCTAGCCAATCTCCAGATCTCAACCCCATAGAAAATCTTTGGAGGGAGTTGAAAGTCCGTGTTGCCCAGCGACAGCCCCAAAACATCACTGCTCTAGAGGAGATCTGCATGGAGGAATGGGCCAAAATACCAGCAACAGTGTGTGAAAACCTTGTGAAGACTTACAGAAAACGTTTGACCTCTGTCATTGCCAACGAAGGGTACATAACAAAGTACTGAGATGAACTTTTGTTATCGACCAAATACTTATTTTACCGAGGAATTTACCAATTAATTCATTAAAAATCATTCAATGTGATTTTCTGGATTTTTTTTTCCTCATTTTGTCTCTCATAGTTGAGGTATACCTATGATGAAAATTGGAGACCTCTCTCATCTTTTAAGTGGGAGAACTTGCACAATTGGTGGCTGACTAAATACTTTTTTGCCCCACTGTGTGTGTGTGTATATATATATATATACTGTATATATAGTGTGTTGTGGGGGACACAATACACAGGTCTGGGGTTCTCTCACACCCACAAGAGCAGGAGGAAAGGCAGGACAATGGACAGATGGAGAAAGAGGCCCGAGAGTAATCAGACTGGACTGTTTAGTTATGTGCCCCCTGAGGAAAGAAAGAATGACCCGGAGTCGCTGAGACCAGAAGACAGGGGTCAAAGTGGCGCCCTTGCATGAATATGATAATGTGTCACACAATTCCTTTGTTCATACACAATGCATAATAACGCGGCACCTACTTATGTTATGTTAATGTTATGTGTATATGTGTAATATGTGTTTTTCTCCACAGTGGTGACCCGACGTGAGATGGACTGTATCTCCCTTTCACCACGCTGTGGACTCCCTTTTCATCCACACTGGAGTGCGCTCGCCTGTTCCTCTCTCCACACTGGTGACCTGAAGGGCCGGAGAGAGCGAGCGACACTGGGACCGAGACACACCATGATCGGCGAGACAAGCAAACCCACAGAAACAGCCTGGAAGGAGAAGATCTGCACCATTTGCATTGTTTCAGTCAAGCTCCCCGACCCTGGCTTCAACTCCCAACAGTGGGGTCTCAGCTCACAGAAGCCTTGTGCGCATACTGCAGGATTACGAGGATAGCGCAACTTACAGCTACGTGGCCACTACGCCAGACACACGCGCCATGTACCAGGGATGATCCGGCTCCAAGAACTTATTTATTGTCCTCAGCCGCTGCACATCCCAGGCGAACAGGGCCGATTGCCACCCCCGGATCATTTAAGCTTGCGTATCACACCTAAAGGAGTCGGGCAGCCTCACCCACAGGACTTATATTTGTTTCTCAGCCGCTGTGCATCCCCCAGGAATTGGGCCGATTGCCTCCCCCGGAGCCTTTAGGGCTGCCCCCTCACCTAAAGCAGATTTGGCAGTTTCCCTGACACAGCTTAAGATTTTTCAAAGCCGCTACACACCCTCGGGGAATTGGGCCATTTGCCTTCCCCAGATTCTTGCAGGACGGAGCTCCGCACCGAGGAGGAGCCAACAGAACTCATTTTTTTCACAGCTGCTGTAGATCGCCGGAGAGTTTACCGGAAAAGTCCCACACCCAAGGTTGATATGCACATAATTTTTGCACGGCCCAGAGGCTTTTAGCATCCTGGGCCAGCACTCCATTGCCACCCCCCCCCCCCCATCCTCCACAGCGCTTTCCCCACACCTTCATCCCAAAAAGCCTGCAGAATGCTGGTTTTGTTCCATCAAGCACGATGTGCACCGGACCCCGTGCACCCACGAACTATGGCCATTCAACGTGTTGGAACTTGGAGCGGAGCAGAAAGTGCTTTTCATTCCTTCAACCTTTTTACCCCACAGACTGACATGCCCTCCGACACACTTCACCAGCAGGACGGTTCGACTGGATCGGCGACCCCCCGCTGCAGCCGCTATGGGCGCCAACTTGAGCCCAAAGGACCGGGGGGGGGGGGGGGTTACAGTCCCTTCCGGGTGTTCTGGGGTGGGCTGTGTGGGGGACACAATACACAGGTCTGGGGTTCTCTCACACCCAGAAGGGCAGGAGGAAAGGCAGGACAATGGACAGACAGAGAAAGAGCCCCGGGGGGTAACCAGACTGTACTGTTAAGTTATGCGCCCCCCGAGGAAAGAAAGAATGACCCGGAGTCACTGAGACCAGAACACGGGTCAAAGTGGTGCCGTTGCATGAATATGATGTGTCACACAATTCCTTTGTACATACACAATGCATAATAACATAGTTGTAGAGGATGCCTTCACAAACGAGACTGAGTTTATTTCTCAGGAAAGGTTTATTCGCAGTCTCATCCTCTAACAAGCAAGTATCTCAACAAAAGAGACAGGACAATCTTTCCTCACAGCTCTTATACCCCCAGAGACACAAAACCCCCAACATCAAATATCACACCCTCAACCCACAGTCCTTCAGTAAACATATAGCCTCCGAGGCTCGTTGGCGTCTCTATTGTCTCTTCCGCCTCGGGGGCTCCTGCTGGGACATTCTCTCTGACTTCCCGTCTCTCCAGAAACCACTTCACACCTGCCGAGGTCTCTGCCGGGTCAGGTCCTTTTGGACGTTTGAAGTCTCTAGAGTATGCACCGTCATGCCTACTAAATACATGTGAGAGAAAATGCGTACCATACAAGCATGCCATATATGCGCCCTAAATGTGCGCCATATAACCCCCCCCCCAAACGTCTAAATAAGGACAAGTTACACCTCAGATGCATAGAATCATGACATATCACACAGAACGAGAAAAAAATTGGCACAACAGATCACACATCCAACTGCTTGGGCTTCAACTTCCTGCCATATCTGCTGTGAGCAGGTCTCGCTCTGCCTGTGGCTGTCTCTTGCATCTGTGGATCAGAGTCATTAGCACATCGTTGTGAAAGCTTAGCAGAATGTCTCCCCAGCGGCCTGCCGCGGCGGGGGGCCCTGGCCAACTGTACCTGTTCATCAGCTAACACAAAAGCAGGTTTGAGTCTGTTAATGCAGACTAATTCCCTCCTGTCCCCCAAATCGAGCAAAAAATGCTTTTCCCCGGTTTCTAACACTCTGAACGGTCCATCGTAAGGTGGTCTTAAACCTAACTTCTGTGCGTCGTGTCTAACAAAGACGAATTCTGCATTCTTTAAGGCTTTAGGCACAAAAACGCGTGGGAAACTGTGATGAACTGGACCGGGGAGGGTGTTTGATCCCGCGTCGCTCTGCAGCAGCTGAGCGGGGGGGCGATCTGGTGCGGGGTTCTCAGGAAGGAATTCTCCCGGTAACCGGAGAGGTTGGGCGAAGACAAGTTCGGCCGGAGAGGCCTGCAAATCTTCTTTAGGTGCTGAACGCAACCCTAATAAAACCCATGGAAGCTTATCAACCCAATTTGTGTCCGTGAGAGCCACTCTGAGGGCTGCTTTCAATGACCGGTGAAAGCGTTCGCACAAACTGTTGGCCTGGGGGTTATACGCAGTTGTGCGATGAATTTTCACTCCCAGGCTGAGTGCCATGGATGACCAGAGCTCGGAAACAAATTGGGGTCCTCTGTCAGACGTTATGTCTGACGGGACTCCAAAGCGCGCGACCCAAGCCGTTAAAAAAGCGCGCGCAACGTCTGCTGCTGTGGTTGACGCCAGGGGAATCGCCTCTGGCCAGCGCGTAGTGCGGTCCACCATAGTTAGAAGGTGTGTGAACCCCTGTGACAGCGGGAGGGGTCCCACCAAGTCGACATGCACGTGGTCGAAGCGTTTGGCTGGGATGTGAAAAGGTTCCAGAGGGGCCCGCGTGTGCTTGTGTACCTTTGCTCTTTGACACGCTGCGCAGGCTGCGGCCCATTCTTTGACCTGTTTACGCAGCCCCGGCCAAACAAACTTCTCTCCCACCATTTTGATCGACGCGCGGACGCCCGGGTGTGCCAGCGAATGTATTAAGTCAAAAACACGGCGACGCCATGCAGCCGGGACCACGGGGCGGGGGCGCCCCGTGAAGATATCGCAGATTAGGGGGGGCATACCTCTTTGATGCACCCTGTGCTCCAGCCTTAGCCCTGTTGGCCCAGACTGGAGCGCGCGCACGTCCACATCGTTAACCTGCTCGGCGGCCATGGCTGCATAATCTAACCCAATGCAGACCGGGGCTGTGAGCGCTTCCGCGCCGCAAGCCTGGCCCGAGTCTACAGCCGCCGAGTCTGCCCCCTGGGGGCCTGGCAGTGCAACTGCGCGCGAGAGACAATCTGCTACTACATTGTGTTTACCCGCCACGTGTTGAATGTCGGTGGTAAACTCCGAAATCGCGGCCAGCTGTCTCTGTTGTCGGCCTGACCAAGGCTCTGAAATTTTAGTCATTGCAAAAGTTAATGGTTTATGGTCTACAAACGCGGTGAAACGGCACCCTTCCAACCAGAACTGGAAGTGGCGGATGGCCAAATGCAGGGCTAAAAGCTCCCTATCAAACGTGCTGTATTTACGCTCGTTATCGCGCAATGTTTTGCTGAAAAACGCAAGTGGTTGCCAGCTCCCTGCTACCAGTTGCTCGACAACCGCTCCCACTGCCACGTCGGAAGCGTCCGTGGTTAGCGCCATGCGAGCTGCTGGCACCGGATGTGCCAATAACGCAGCGTTTGTGAGGGCCGATTTGACCTGTGAGAAAGTGCGCTCCCGGTCTGGGGACCACTCGACCTTAGCTGTAGGTTTTTGTTTCTTTAATGCCGCGTACAATGGGTGCATGAGCCATGCCACGCTGGGGAGGAAACGGTTATAAAAATTGACCATCCCCAAAAATTCTTGCAGTGCCTTAACTGTCTGCGGTTGGGGGAAATCCGTTATCGCGCGCACTTTATCCGGCAGCGGGACCGCGCCCTCTGGAGACACGCGGTGTCCCAAAAAATTGATTTGCGCTCTCTCGGCAAAGCGCCGATGGTAGAAACAGAGGGTGTTGTCAGCCCCGCTTCTCCTGGCCTCTGCCGCTGCTGCCGTCAGTGGATCCGGTGCCGCAGCCTCTGGTCTCCCCTCGTCTCGCGGAGGTGCGTTCAGCTCTGCCGCTGCCGTCATGGCTGCGTGCCGTCTATGGGCGTCGACGAGCCGCTGCGCCTCCTGGCCCAGCTCGTGGTAGTCACGGTTGTTGAGTAGCTGTGAGCTGGCCAGGGTGACTCTCACTGCTGGCGGGAGAGTTCTGAGAAAGAGGTGGGCGAAGATAAAGCTGTCGTCATCCTCGTCTCTCAGGCTCATCATCTTCGCCATCAGATCTGCCGGCCTGTCTGCTTCCCCTTCTGTCAGTGCCAGGAGCTTCTCTGCTCGCTCCCCCAGCGAGGGAGTGAAGGCTCGAATGAGGGCGGCTTTCAGTGCGCCATACTTGTCGTCTCGGGGCGGGTGGTTGGTCAGGCTCTCCACCCGCTGCACTGTGAGGCTGTCCAGCTTCGCGATGACATGGTAGAACCTCGTCGCGTCCGCTGAGATTCCCCGAAGGTGGAACTGCGCCTCCACAGTGGTAAACCAGGAGCGCGGGTTATGTTGCCAGAAATCGGGCAGCTGTAGTGTGGTAGCTGCGTTAACCCGGTTGGCTCCTGAAGAGTCCGGTGCGGAAAGCTCGCCGTCACCAGCCATGGTTTGTCGTAGGTCACCAGTGTAGAGGATGCCTTCACAAACGAGACTGAGTTTATTTCTCAGGAAAAGTTTATTCGCAGTCTCATCCTCTAACAAGCAAGTATCTCAACAAAAGAGACAGGACAATCTTTCCTCACAGCTCTTATACCCCCAGAGACACAAAACCCCCAACATCAAATATCACACCCTCAACCCACAGTCCTTCAGTAAACATATAGCCTCCGAGGCTCGTTGGCGTCTCTATTGTCTCTTCCACCTCGGGGGCTCCTGCTGGGACATTCTCTCTGACTTCCCGTCTCTCCAGAAACCACTTCACACCTGCCGAGGTCTCTGCCGGGTCAGGTCCTTTTGGACGTTTGAAGTCTCTAGAGTATGCACCGTCATGCCTACTAAATACATGTGAGAGAAAATGTGTACCATACAAGCATGCCATATATGCGCCCTAAATGTGCGCCATACAGTGCCTATTTATGTTAAGTTAATGATGTGCATTGTCTGACAATCGGAATGCTAATGTGCCACACATTCCCTTTGTCCATGCAACAGGTATAAAAGAGCTATGTACAGGGACCTTATCAGCGCAATAGCTCAACCGAGCTCTGAAGCGTGTTTGCTGTATGATGGAGAAAATAAAGCCTTGTGTCATTCCAGCTCGTTGCCCTCGCCCGTTCCTTTTTCTCCACAGTGTGTAAAATATATACCTACGCATGTATGATTGGGTGTGCGCGCATGATGTCTCTGTTCCATTTGCCTGCAATTGCAAGCAAATGGGGTGCATGTACTTAAAGTTATTTCCTATAAACCAGAAGTATGAGAGAAAAAAGACAAAGGTTAGTAAGTGGTGAAAAAATGCAGATAACATACAACAACGACCTAACAACTTCAACAAAATTAACTACAACAAACAAACAAACAGCAACCTCAGCAACAAAGAAAAAAAACATTTTGACAAATGTTAACAAATTAAACTGAGATTGAAAAAGAGACCTGCGCACAATCACACTCTTTTTCCACCTGTAGCTAAAAAAAACAGAATAGGCTCTAGAATAACCAGGGTGTTATCGTTTCATCCATAAACAGCTTGCCATCTACTGTATATACAATCTATTCACAGAAACAATAGCTCATTTACATTCTTGGATGTTTTGTTTCCTAATGGGAAAAAGTTTCCTTCTCCTTTCCAAGATTTCCTGTGGAAATTGATCATTTAGACCATAATTGATATTTTTAAGTTGCCTGTCCTGCCTCTGTACCAAAATTTTTTGCTTGAAATGCTCAAATTTGGCAACAATAGGTCTGGGACGTTTGTTCTGGGAATTTTTTTGCCCAATTCGGTGGACTCGGTGGAAGGTTATTGAATTTGTGACTTCGGGGGATAGTTTCAGTTGTGTTGACATAAATTCACGGACCAGCTGTTCTGGATTTTCATTATTTTTTTCAACGATTCCAGAAAAAACAAGGTTATCTCTCATGCTGCGTGACTGCAAATTGAGAACTGTTTCCTTCATTTTTTGGTTTTCTCTCTCAACAATGCCAAGCCGCATGGTTAGTGTATTTACTGACTTTTTTAGGATATCATTTTCCTCTACAAGAGGGACGAGCTGTGCTTGACTGAACTCCAGACTCTCACGCAGGCCCTGGAATTCTTTATGAAGCAGTTCGACCAACGTCAGTCTACCATCCATGCTGGTAAGTTTATTCTCAATAGAGAAAAGGATGTCACTAATCTCGGTGCCCTCCCATGATTTCTCAGGCGTTATTTTTGGCGAATCTGCGGGTCTCTGTCGTTTAGACTGAGAAGCAGGGACGGGACACACACTCGCCTGCTCCATGACACAGCAGCGGTACTAAAACTCGTCGATATAGTTCTCTAGTTCGACTAGCTCCGTACGAAAAAAGAAAGATAGACACAGACAGTCAGTTAATGGATTAATTACAAAAAGAGAAAAAAAACTACCTGTGAAAAAGTTTGTTTAAGCTCGGTCGACGGGAGTCACCATTTTGGATTATTGCGCAACAGTCTCGGAACGTCTTGCGATCACAGCATCGGCCCCCCTCACAGATATCTCGGCCTCAGAATCGCGCCCTCCGGTGAAATGCGGTGACCCAAAAAATCAATCACTGGCACACCGAACTGGCACTTCGCTGGGTTAACGATAAGCCCGTGCATTTCCAAACTCTGGAAAGCTACTTTGAGATGGGCGAGGTGCTCCTCCTCAGACACACTAGCCACCAGAATGTTATCTAAGTACACAAAAACGAAACTGCGTCCATCATTCTTTGGAAGGTTTGTGCCGCACCTTGTAACCCGAACGGCATGCATAAAAACTCGAAAAGGCCAAAAGGAGTTATTACCGCTGTTTTGGGAACATCTTCCGTGCGCACTGGGACCTGTTGGTAACCGCAGACCAGATTCAGTTTGAAAAAAACACGCGCCCCAGCCAGGTGCACGGAAAAATCCTGGATGTGCGGGATAGGATACCAGTCGTGTTCCGTGGCGTTGTTCAAGAACCGGAAATCGCTGCACGGTCGCCACGACCCATCGGCCTTAGTCACCATGTGAAACAGGGATGCCTGGGAGTGCCTGACGATGCCCAACTGCACTAAGTTGGCAAAGTCCTCGTGCGCGCTGGCCAGTTTAACCGCGTCCAGGTGCTGAGGTCGCGCGAACACTGGCGGGCCTTTTGTAGTTATAAAATGTTTGACCCCATGTTTCATTATTGTAACTGAAAAAGTCGGGACCATGAGTGCTGGGACTGTGCAAGTAAATGTTGGTACTTACCCCCTGGAGCTATAACATTAGCCAGTGTTGTTGACCCAGCTCCCTGAGCTGTGCAGGGCAGTAAGGTAAAAGCAACAGCATCCACTAATTGCCTATTAGCAACATTGACTAACAACCCATAAGCACATAAGAAATCTGCGCCTAAAATGGGGGCAGAACATGCAGCTACCACAAAGTTCCACTGAAAATTGCATCCGTGCAAGCATATCGTCAGTGTCTGTTCACCAAAAGTCCTGATGGTGGATCCATTGGCGGCCATAAGCTCAGGGCCGCTGCCTCCTGCCACACTGTCTGCGTTGACCAGCAGGATGAGGCTCTTCTGGGAGCTGGAGTCCACCAAAAACCGTCTCCTCGAACGTGTGTCCGTGACATAAAGCAGCTTGTTCCTGTTGCCAGCGGTTGCAGCTGCAACTGAGTGCCGAACATGCTGTCTTCCCGGCTTCTTGAACTGGCATGGCAGCAGGCAACATTGGGCATTCGAACCGAAGCGGCGATGATAGAAACAAATCACCCCGTTCCTGCATCTCCTGACGTCTGCTCTGGCTACCACCAACAGCTCCTCGACCTCGCTGGAGTCCCTCATGGACGCCTGTGCCGCTGCATTCACGCTAAGATTTCTGGTCGCTAAAATGATGCGATCTGCTTCCTGCGCCAGTGCGCAGTAGTCCTTGGTCAACAGCAGTGGCGAGTTGGCCAGGATCGCCCTCGCTGCGGCCAGTAGGTTCCTGAGGAACAAGTAGGCGAACAGGAAAGACTCGTCGTTCTTCCTCATCAGCGACAACATGCTCTCCACAAGCGCCACGGGTGATCTGTCCGATCTCCGAACGTGTTAGGAGTCTCTCTGCCCTCTCACTGTCAGAAAGGGTGTAGTGCTGGAGCAGCATCCTCTTGAGTGCTTCATATTACCCCTGGGCCGGCGGCTCCTGGAGCAGGCTCATCACCTGTTGCGTGGTACGCGCATCCAGCGCAGCGACTACATAAGAATACTTTGTGTCATCCGTTGTTATCCCGCGGAGTGCGAACTGGGCTTCTATATGCAGAAACCACGCAGTCGGGTTGTGAAGCCAGAAGTCCGGGAACTTGACTGAGACAGTGCACGCGGTGCTGGTGCTCTCCATCCAGGTAGTCTCCGGCGCGGTGCTCGGCTCGCTCTCCATGGCACATCTTGGGGTCACCAATGTGGAGAAAGGAAGCAGGTGAGGCAAGGAGTTGAACAACACATGAACTTTATTCCTTCTCCAACATTCAGTACAATCAAATCTCCCGGGCCTTCATGCACCTTCCTTTTATAATCTTTAATTCTGTGCATGAAGACCCTGGAATTGCGACAATCGTACAATGTGTGGAACAAAGACATGCATGGCACATTAACAACACAAAGCGCCAGAACCGCTTCTCACACCTTCTCCCCCTCTGGCAGCTCTAGCTTTTCCCGAACTCCCCAGGGGGCGAATAGTCTTTTCTGTCCCATCTGAGACCCCCAGGTGGCACTTCCTCTTTCAACGCATTGTCCCCTCTTCCCCCAAGCTTCCCACTCTGGATGGAGAATCCCCACACCATGCCCCACAGCATCAGTGTTGCCCATTTGCCAGTAAATATTTAACTAAAAATGATTTATTTCATTATTTAGGTGTTTTTGTGTCCTGCGTTTGGTCGTTAAGTCATTCCGGCCATTCTGCTCCACAATCATGGTGGTATTAAGTTTTTAATTTTTAGATACTTGTGCGGGAGGGGGGATTCACGGTCCTGCAAAGGACAGTGGTACCACATGGGTGAAGCAGCAGTGGGGACTCCCGTCTACCACTGACTGGGCAGGCTGGGTGTGCCTCCCCGCGAAGGACTGTGGTCCGCCCGGTCGGGCCACTGCTTCTCCCAGCATGTCCTGTGTTGGATACACTGGTGTTCTTTGTCAGACCTAGGTCCCCCACTGATATGTTTCCCAGTCTGCTCACGTGCCTTGTGTTCTCCACATATGCCGAAATATCCTTTAGACCAGGGGTGTCCACTCATGTGCCATGGAGTGCCAAGACCCTGCAGGTTTTCTCTTCTACCCAGTCTCCTCAGCAGGTGTTTTCACTGATCAGCAATTATCAGGAAGAAGTTCAGTGAAATCTGCTGTTGAAGACACTGATTGAAGATAAAGCCTGCAGGGTCTTGGCCCTCCATGGCACATGATTGGAAACCGCTGCTTTAGACCTACGCAATCATGGCAACTTTATGGTATAACTTTTTAAGCATTAAATCTTCAGTTTCATCATTTTCTAGTCAAATTTGTCACTTTTGGCTTCTTTGTTTTGCTCACGGAGCCCTGTGGTTACTGATGCCGTGATGTTGCATATTATCCAATCAGTGCGGAGTCAATCCAAACCCCGCCCACACTTTTAGAAGCCAGAGCATGAGGAAACGGAGTGGTGGCTAAACTTTTATTGATAAAAATTACATATTTTCACTGTGCAACTCCATACTTGGGGATGCACACCCTTGTAACCTCAGCAAATCACTTATAAAATCTGAGGTCAGTCTGACGAATGGTTTGAGAGATATGTGAGGAACACACAGACAGACAGAGATCTGTTGCATTTATAGATAGATATACACCGAGTTCCAAATTATTACGCAAATGATATTTGTCTCTGATTTTCCTAAATAGTCGATGCAAATGACAGTCAGTATAATTTTCAAGTCATCAACCGTTAGAGCATAATTGAAATTTTATGAGGGAAAGGGTGTGGTAACTGGCCAGGGTTTTGTTGGGCCCAGGATCCACGGCTGCCTTACTGAAAGTTGCCTCTTCCTCTCCCATGTCCTCGCGGACCTGACCTTGGTCTCACGGGGCAGGCTGTGGCCCAATGTCCAGCTTGCTTACAGTAGCTGCAGGTCGACAATTGTGGGCACTGTCGCATCCAGTGTCCGTCTTGGCCACAATTACGGCACTGGTTGGGGCCAACAGCAGAGGCGGTGGGTTGGTAAGGTGGAGTAGGGGCCCACTGAGCCATTGTGAGCAAAGCCGTCTCCAACTTATCTTCCTTACTTTTAGTCTTCTTCTTGATGGCAGACTCATGTTTGCGGTGGTGATGGTTGGCATGACAAAGCACTTCCTCACAGCTCTGTTGTTTCCAACCGATGCAGGTTTGCTTTACATCTGCTGCTAGGCTGGGCAGCAATCCTGCCATGAACCACGTTAAGATGTGTACCATATGTCCCTTTATCCTCCATGTAGTTGTCGTTGTCAGGGTAAAGAATTCCTGCGGCGTCGTTGAAGACTTTGCGCAATCTGTAGAAGTAGTCTCTGGGTGTCTCGTCATCATTCTGCTTGCACTGTGCCACCTTGGCCAGATCTGAGGTCTTACGACATTGTTCATGAATGGCACGCACGACTCGTGTGATGGCCACCCGGTAATCCTTATTATCTGTTGGGAACTCTTCTGCACCCCAGGCGGCGTCGGTGGAGCGGGCATCAACTGCGAAGGCTGGCATCAACTTAGCCATGTTTGAAGGCGTGCACCTTTGGACCACTATTCTTCGCAACTCAAAAATGGTAGGGTGATAGGTCTCACAAAAGGCCCTTAGTTGCTCACAGAAGTACATAGGGTCGTTCTCCAGCTGTGGTAGGGTGGCTGCGAACCTGGGGATATCTTCTGGGGCCCAGGGTCTGAATACCAGAGTCGATCCACCCTCCCCAGTCACCTCCACCATGGGCATTTGAGCGGGTGATCCAGGCGAGGGGTCCTTTTCTTGTTTTGTTTGACTGCGCATGCCAAGTGGTGGTCCCAGGGGTTCTTTTGTTTTTTTGCCTTTACCCCGGCGGGCCTGGGTCTCGTCTTCCTCATCTTCAGAACTTTCCAGACTTGGTAATGGGACGTCTGCGATCGATGTAGGTTCTGTCCCCTCCGCCTTAACACCCCCTCGATAGCCTCTTCGATATGAATCATCCTCCGGTGTCAAGGTAAATGGGCCAGGCAGTGCTGGGTATATTGCTGCGATTAAAGAGTAGGATGGGGTTGAGGTGGAACAGGACGATCACGTTCATATGGTGGAGGAGTGGGATCTCCAGCAGAATGTAAAAATTGTTTTTGTGTGGTGTGTGTATTTTCTCTGTCCTTTTTCTTCTGTTCATTTTCCCTTCTATTCTGTTCATGCTTATCCCTACGTGTCTTTGCCTCCGCCAGCCACATCTCGGCCGCGCCCTTTTCTAACTGTAACTGCGTCAGCTTTTCTCTATCCTTCTTACTCTGCTTCTTCTTTGTCTCCACCTTCTGAATTTCACCATTTATTTTATCTCACAAGGTGGTAATAACCTCAACAGAAAACGACCCCCCAAGAGGAAATCCAGCCCTGCAGATCCATTTTTCCAAAAACTCCACACTCGGGACCATAGTTATTAGTCATGTATTTCACCTTCAGGCCACTCACGTCGGAGGGACACCGTTTGGGCTTTGGCTTACAAGACCCCATCACTGACCGATATGACCGTTAATCACCACCAAACGTCTTAAGTGCGTGCTTAACGTGTCTTTACCTTGACCGCTGGTCACCCCAGGCATCCCCAGGCGTGCCCCAACGCTTCTCACTGTGACTTCGAGACTATGTCCCTAAACTTGTTTATAACAAGTATTGTACACTGTCTTCTATTTAGTCCTGCCACGAGATCAACTCGCCAGACCCCAGAGTTTGTCCTACCACGGGACTTTATCCCGCTGGACATGCACAGATATTGGTTCGTTAAGGTGAACTACACAACTGACATTTTATCAATAAAAATTATAAAAGCACAGCAAAAATTCACTTACTCAGGTTTGGAGGCTTTCAGTATGGCTCTTCAGGATGATGTGTTCACGATTCCGTCAGTCGCTGCGCTCACGTCGCCTGAGAGGCGGAAAGAGCTGAACTCCGTTCGGGGTGATCAATCCACATCAACGATTGGAAATCACTGATCAATCATCCCACTTCTGACACCAGTGATGTAACCGAATTTTATCTAAACACCTTTAAGGTCCTGGAGTAAATAATCAGACGGTTCTGCAGGTTAGATAGCCTTTTATTGCTGCCAGCAATAAGAGGAGTGGAGGACAGCAAGTCAGTTCTGCTCTCCTCCTCAGAGAGAGCAACAGGTTTTTTTTATAGCCTTCAGTGTTACATCTCAATGCTGATAAGAGACTGAGAGAAGAGCAGGGGGAGAGAGAGCATGAAGATCTTAACAGGTCAGTGTGGCATAAAAACTTCATCCTGGAACACAAAGTAAAACAGGCATGTCAAACAGCTTGTTAACGTAGCTTAGGTCATCCCTTACTCTTATACTGTTTCTGTGAAACCCGATAACCACTATGCAGCTTATACGTTACAATAGGCAGTTTATAAGAAAAAATTCATATATAGATATAAGAACAATTCATATATAAGATAAGATAAGCCTTTATTAATCCCACAATGGGGAAATTCCAGGATTGCAACAGCACAGGGATAGCAACACTCAGAGCAACAATCAGAAGGCAAGAAAAAAACAAAAAACAAGAGCAGCTAATATACATATGTACATATTACTATAAATATATATATATATACACAGACACACAGTGCAGAGCATTGTAGCTGGATGGAATAAATATATAAGTATATAAACACACAGTGCGGAGCATTGTAGCTAGATGGAATAAATATATAGATATATTAACACACCCAGTGCGGAGCATTGTAGTTGATGGAATAAAAATATGTAAATATATAAACACACACAGTGCAGAGCATTGTTGCTAGATGGGATGAAACAGCACAACCGTCTACTTAGTTATCCTACATGGTATGATTATGTACCCATACATATTCTCACCCTCCATAGCGACCAGTATTTTCCTAGTTGTATGCCGGAGGGGACCATTGTGTAAGTCTATTGCATCTTTTGCATTCAAAACTATTAGGTTGTTACGTCTTTTTGCTATCTCTGCGAGCAGCCCTGCTTAGGTTGTACAGTCTGACAGCCGTTGGTAGGAAGGACCTGCGAAACCTCTCGGTTGTGCACCTGGGATGATGTAGTCTGCTGCTAAATGAGCTCCTCAGTGCATTCAGTATGTCCTGCATAGGGTGGAACTCGGACTCCAGCAGAGATTATAGTTTAGCCACCGTCCTTCTCTCTCCTATCTCCTCCACTGGGTCAAGGCGCTGCCCCAGGACAGAGCTAGCTTTCTTGATCAGTTTGTTCAGTCTCTTCCTATCGGCTGCCGTAATGCCACTGCCCCAGCAGACCACTCCAAAAGTGATGGCTGATGCCACCACCGTGTCATAGAATGTCTTCAGCAGCGCCCCTTGTACACCAAAAGACCTGAGTCTCCTCAGTAGGAACAGCCAGCGCTGTCCCTTCTTGTAGAGTGCGTCAGTATTGTGTGACCAATCTAGTTTATTGTTCAGATGAACACCCAGGTACTTGTAGGATGTCACCATCTCGATGTCTGTTCCCTGTATATTTACTGGTGCTGTGAGGGGTTGTCCTTGCCTGTGGCAGTCCACCACCAGCTCCTTAGTTTTCCTCGCGTTGATCTGGAGGCAGTTCCGATGGCACCAGTCCACAAAGTCCTGGATAAGCCCTCTGTACTCAGCTTCATCTCCATTGGAGATGAGGCCAACAATCGCAGAGTCATCAGAGAACTTCTGTAGATGGCAATGTGTTGTGTTGTGTGAGAAGTCCGCAGTATAAAGGGTGAACAGGAAGGGAGCCAAAACCGTTCCCTGGGGGGCCTCCGTGCTACCAGTGATCGTGTCGGACACACAGTCCCGGGTTCTCACAAACTGAGGCCGGTTCGTGAGGTAGTCCAGGATCCATGATGACAGGTGCTGGTCCATCCCTGCGCACAGCAGCTTGTCCTTCAGGATCATCGGTTGGATGGTGTTGAAAGCACTGGAGAAGTCAAAGAACATGATCCTCACCACATTCCCGGGCTTCTCGGGCTTCCATGTTTAATGTTGCAGCATTGCACCGAGACAAATTCCTAGTTTGTGTACTACATGAACAATGGCAATAAATCTCATTCTGATTCTGATTCTGATTCTTCTCCAGGTGGGACAGAGAACGGTGAAGGAGGAAGATAACCACATCCTCCACCCCAATGCCATGCTGGTAGGTGAACTGGAGTGGATCCATCGCTGGTCCCACCAGGGGTCAGAGGTGAGCAAGGAGCAGTCTCTCCAGGGTATATGGCGACACAGTCGTAAAACATATGATCCCTAGTTACTGAACAGATTAATGCATAAACAGTAGATTAATACATAGACAGTAAATTTCCACTACAGATCTTTATTTGGCACACATTACTATTTATACTCCTTGCCATAGCCCGCCTGACATCATCCCGTTCCCCACCCCCGGCAGTGCTACGGCAAACCCCAAAGGCCAATCTCCATACACAACATCCCCCCCCCACATACACAAGGTCGAACTATAACACAGTGAACAATTGTCTATTAACACAACACAATAATCACACAAAACAAAATGGACAGTGACACAAGTTTTGTTATTTTAGCTGTTTACGGAAACATATTCAGGATACAATTATATAATCAATATGGGCTTAAAGTGCAGACTCTCAGCTGTAATTTGAGAGTATTTACATCCAAATTGGAGCAAGGGTTAAGGGTTAAGGGTTAGCAAGGGAATTACAGCTCTTTAATACGTAGCCGCCTCTTTTTCAAGGGACCAAAAGTAATTGGACAATTGACTCAGAAGGCTGCAAAAAAATAACAAGACTGCATGGGCTCTTCCCTCATTAACCTGTCATCAATTAAGCAGTTAAAGGGTCTGAAGTTGATTCCAGGTGTGGCGTTTGCATTTGGAAGCTGTTGCTGTGAACACACAACATGCAGTCAAAGGAGCTCTCAATGGAGGTGAAACAGACCATCCTGAGGCTGGAAAAAAAAAGAAGAAATCCATCAGAGAGATAGCAGAAATGTTAGGAGTGGCGGTACATTCTGAGAAAAAAAGAGTGCACTGGTGAGCTTGGGAACTCAAAAAGGCCTGGACGTCCACGGAAGACAACAGTGGTGGATGATCGCAGAATCCTTTCCATGGTGAAGAACAACCCCTTCACAACATCCACTCAAGTGAAGAACACTCTCCAGGAAGTAGGTGTATCAGTATCTAAGTCTACCATAAAGAGAAGACTTCATGAGAGTAAATACAAAGGATTCACCACAAGGTGCAAACCATGAATCAGCCTCAAAAATACAAAGGCCAGAATTGACTTTGCCAAAAAACACCTGAAGAAGCCAGCCCAGTTCTGGAACAGCATTCTTTGGACAGTTGAGACTAAGATCAACCTGTACCAGAATGATGGGAAGAAGAAAGTTTGGAGAAGAATTGGAACAGCTCATGATCCAAAGCACACCACATCTTCTGTAAAACATGGTGAAGGCAGTGTGATGGCATGGGCATGCACGGCTTCCAATGGCACTGGGTCACTTGTGTTTATTGCTGATGTGACAAAAGACAGAAGCAGCCGGATGAATTCTGAAGTGTATAGGGACATACTTTCTGCTCAGATTCAGCCAAATGCAGCAAAGTTGATTGGACGGCACTTCACAGTACAGATGGACAATGATCCAAAACATACTGCAAAAGCAACCCAGGAGTTTTTTTTAAAACAAAGAAGTGGAATATTCTGCAATGGCCGAGTCAGTCACCAGATCTCAACCCAATCGAGCATGCATTTCACTTGCTCAAGACAAAACTTAAGGCAGAAAGACCCACAAACAAGCAACAACTGAAGACAGCTGCAGTAAAGGCCTGGCAAAGCATCAGAAAGGAGGAAACCCAGCGTTTGGTGATGTCCATGGATTCCAGACTTCAGGCAGTCATTGCCTGCAAAGGATTCTCAACAAAATATTGAAAAGTAACATTTTACTTAGGGTTATGTTTATTTGTCCAATTACTTTTGAGCCCCTGAAATGAGGAGCGTTTGTATAAAAATAGCTACAATTCCTACATGTTTAATCATATATTTTTGTTCAACCCCTTGAATTAAACCTTAAAGTCTGCACTTCAATTCCGTTGTAGTTGTTTCATTTCAAATCCAATGTGGTGGCATGTAGAGCCCAAATCATGAAGATTGTGTCCCTGTCCAAATATTTCTGGGCCTAACTATACAAGTACATCAGTGGGTTAACAGTAATACGCCCAATACGCCCAGCTGATAGTGTCCATAACAGTCCTCGTTACATAGTCCTCCAAATAGGCAGGCCTCCAACGCACTCTAGCTGGGCGTCCCCCCCCCCCCCAGGGAACCCTGCCCCAGGCACCGTCGGAACCACCGGTGAGCCCACACCTGGTGTGGCTGACCAATCCAAAGATTTGTCAAAATGTCTGACAGCTTCCGAACTCCGGCCAGATGCCGCACACCTCAGCCTACTGACGTGCCACCTGGACCCATCGTCCAGTTCAAACGTGTCAGGGCCCCACTGACTCCTAATCTCCCGCGGCCCCGTCCACAAAGGCTGAAGCTTGTGGGCCCTGACAGGGTGTCTAATCCACACCCGATCCCTCTCTTTCGGATCCCTCTCTTTCAGGCCATGGTCTCTCACCCGGTGCCTCCTATCGAACCATCCCTTCATCCTCTGCTGCTGGTCCGAGACTCTTCTCCTCAGTGCCACATCACTCGTCCGGGGCACCGCTCTTGGAGGCTCCAACCGATTGACTGGCAGCGACAGCTCCTGCCCCAACATGAGCTTCGCAGGGGAACAGCCCGTCGTCATGTGGACCGACGCTCTGTAATGGAGCAGCGTGTTCTGGAGCGCCTCCAGGAACAAAAACCCGTCTGCCAGATGAGCCCTCAGCCTGTTCTTCAGGGTCTTGCTAAACCTTTCGACCTCTCCATTAACTTGGGGGTGGTAGAATGCTGTCCTAATATGTTTCAACCCTTTGCCGGTCAAAACATCCTTGAACGCCCCCGACACAAACTGAGGCCCATTGTCCATCGTGATGGTGTCCGGGATTCCCCACCGGGCAAACAAAGATGCCAGGAATCCCGTGACCACCTCTGTCATCACCGAGCTGGTGGGCAGCACCTCCGGCCATTTGGAGAATAAATCATACGCCACCACCAGGAGCTGACTGTTGTACAGCGCCACATGAAATTCACCACAAATGTCCAGCTCAACATGCTTCAACTGAGCCTTGGGAAACTCAACAGGCCAGAGCGGTGGTGGGGAAGGTCTGCCCATCTTTCCGCTTTCCATACATGGCACACAGTTTTTAACCATGGCCTCTTATCGCCAGCAATGCTAGGCCACCAGACCAACCTCCTACTCCTCTTCTTCACCCGCACCACTCCCAAATGACCATCATGCAGCATGCCCGAGCCCTCAACGCAGCAGGAATCAAGGCGCACTGGCCCCTGGCCATGCAAACCTCATTCCAACAGCTCAACTCATCTCGGAAATGGTGAAAAGGAGCCAGTTCACTTGGCACCTTTGCTGGCCATCCCTCTTGAATCACTGTGCGCTACTGCGCCATAACTGGGTCCTGTTCCGACTCATCTTTGAGATCTTGTGGGGAGCCCACACCCTGGAGAGTTCACCAACTCTTCCTCGGCAGTGCCAACGTCATCCTCAACTACCTCTGAAGCCCCCACAGTGGCCCGTGAAAGGAGGTCCACCACTATGTTCTCTCTGCCTGGGGTGAACTTAGTGGAAAAGTCATAAGCCCTCAGACGCTCCGACCATCTATGAAGTCTCAGCGGTCTATGCCCCAATCCCAACGCCTCCAGCAGTGTAGTGAGCACCCAATGGTCCGTCCTCAGAGTGAAGCGGCATCCGTAGAGGTATATGTGCCACCTCTTGCATGCCCAGACGCAGGCCAGCGCCTCCCTCTCGCCCACTGTATAATTCCGCTCTGCTGGCGAGAGAGACCTAGAAGCAAACGCCACTGGCCTTTCCACTCCACCCTGTATTTGGGACATGACCGTGCCTAACGCCGTCCCAGACGCATCACAGGTCACCACCATCTCCGTTTCAGGGTCAAAACGTGCTAGCACCAGTGGTGAGGTGAGCTGCTGCTTCAACTTCAAGACCGCCGCTGAGCACGCCGGAGTCCACTCCCACGGTGCATCTTGTTTCAGCAGAGCCTTCAGGGGTCCAATCATCTCCAAGTAATGTGGGATAAACCGGCCATAGAAATTCACCATGCCGAGGAAAGATGAAATCTGAGCGGGTGTAGTAGGCTCCGGGATGTGAAGCACCACCTCCACATTGGAATGTAGTGGCTGCAGACCCTCATCCGTCAGCCGGAACCCCATAAAATTGATCACCTCTGCTGCAAAAAGGCATTTGTCACCGTTGAGAGTGACCCTGTGTTCTTGCATCCACTTCAACACCTTCTCCAGCCTCTCATCATGAAGCTCGTTCGTTGCGCCGTGTACCACGATGTCATCTAGGTAGGCTACGACCCCTTTCAGACCCGCCAGCATCGTGGCCATAACCTTTTGGGAACAGCTGGGGGCGGAGCTCAACCCGAACAACATTTGGGTATACCTAAAGACCCCCATATGGGTCACAAATGCCGTCAGGTTCCTGCTATCCAGGTGTAGCGGCACCTGCAGATATCCCTGTTGATGATCCAGCTTAGTAAACACCTTGGACCCGCTGAACGTCGCCGTGAGCTCCTCCATGGTCGGGAGGGGGTATTTATCTGGGATGATCACCTTGTTTACCACGCGTAGATCAATGCATGGCCTGATCCCTCCGTCCTCCTTCCTCGCCACCACCAGGTTCGAGATCCAAGATGACACATCCACCTTCTTGATGATCCCCGCATCCAACAGCTTTGAGAGTTCCGCTGACACACCTTCACGCAATGCCAGCGGTAGGCGCCGAAGCGGTTGGATCCTGGGCATCACCGACTCATTCACCAATGGATGGTGGCAAAAGGTCCCGATCTGTCCAAGGCCCATGAACAGTGCCGGCCAATGGAGCTGCCAGTCCATAAACGCCGTTAGCATGACAGAACCCTGGGAATCCCAAATGGAAAACCCCAATTGTCCCAGTACATCAAATCCAAGCAGGTCCGACCCGTGCCATGCCACCTGGAAGACGAACTTGGGCACCCTCTGCTGTCCACACAACACATCGAATTCCACTGTGCCAACCATGTCAATCTCGGTGTGGTCATAACCGAACATCCATATTGCTCCCGCTTTAATAGCCTTCGCCGGGAACAGCCTCTTTAACGTCGCCAGGCTCAAAATGGACCTGCCAGTGCCCAAGTCCACCATGAGGGGCACCTCGATGCTGTCCAGCTGTACCACAATCCACTTCAGGCATCCTCTTCCTCCTTGTGCCACACACACCCGACCAGCACCCCGCAGGTCTTCACCAACTTGGTCCTCAAACCTAACACGGGCTCTTCCACACGCCACAGGCCGCCTTCTCCTCTTCTTCTTCTTCCTTGGGTGACCCCGAGGCCTAGTTAGCACATTAGCCGGCACCTGTGGCACAGAGGCCCGGTCCTCCGGTACCCCACCCGTGAATGCCCCAAGCCCCTGCAGGACCACGGACTCCCTGAGCTTAATCATATCCACCACTTCGACCAAAGACAAAGGTTGTCAAGTCACCCGCAGCGTGGCTCCTAGCCACTTGCTAGTCGTGCCATGCACCAACCTATGACGAACCAGCTCATCTGTTAGCGGCCCAAAATTACACTCTCCCGCCAAACAACGCAGTTCCATCAGAAAAGATAAAACAGACTCACCGGCTCGCTGTACACGGCTAAAAAATCTGTACCTCTTCTCGGTGACCGTGGCACTGTCACTGAACAGGTCATCCATCTTTAATAGCGACTCCTCCAGCGAGCCATCACCACACAGCGTGAGGAACAGGCGTTGTCCTTCTGCGCCTAAATGGTGAATCAACAGGCCCCTCCGCCTGTCGTCGGAAACCCTGTCAAATCCAGCTGCTGTCAGATAAACTTGAAATAAGTTTTTCCAGGGTGCCCAAGGGATAATTGGTGCACCCTGGTCCTACAGGAACGGAGGCGGCTCCACAACACACGCAACCATAATTTACCTCGTCGCCAATTGTTATGTCAGGAAATGAAGCAGGCGGAAAGTATCTTAGAGAACATACAACTGAACTTTATTTGGCACACATTACTATTTATACTCCCCGCCGTAGCCCGCCTGATATCATCCCGTTTCCCACCCCTGGCAGTGCTACGGCAACCCCCAAAGGCCAATCTCCATACACAACACTGACGTCTCAGCCTTGCTGGGACATGGTGGCCATCCACCAACCATCCACTACCCCATCCATCTGGACCATCCAGGGTTGCACGGCACTCACGAGTAAACAAGCCTGTTTGAAAATTAGTCTTCATGTATTTCTGGGCCCACTGCAACCATTTCTGCTTGTGAGTATTGGTTAGGGGTGGCCAAATAGTAGGTTTATGCACAACTGCAGGCCTCTGGATGGTCCTACACCTTGAGGTTCATGGGACTCCAGAAGCACCAGCAGCTTCAAATACCTGTTTGCTGCTTTGTCATGGCATTTTAGCAGCTGCTGTCTTAAGCCAATGAATTTGTCTGGCAGAAACCTTCCTCATTATGTGTTTATCTGCACAAACTCGTCTGTGCTCTGAATCAGCAACAAATTTCTTCACAGTACGATGATCACGCTTAAGTTTTGCTTTTCGGCAGCAGAGAGATCCTTTTTCTTTCCCATATTGCTTGAAACCTGTAGCATGCTTAATAATGTGGAACATCCTTCTTAAGAAGTTTTCCTTTAATTGGGCTCACCTGACAAATTAATTATAACAGGTGTCTGAGATTGGTATCACTGATCCAAAAAGCCCCGAGACACAATACCATCCATGAGTTTAATTGAAAAACAAAAAATTTAATGTTTATGACACTAAAATCCTATGTGCATAATAATTTGAAACACGGTGTACATATATATTACATTTACAAAAGCATGTGTTTCAGTTGAAAAATGTGTCCAGTACACAGTGTAACAGCCCACTCCTTTTCGGAGTGGGACCTCTTTGGGGGTTTTTTCTTATGTTGTAGGTGGAGCTGAGAAGGACCGCCTGTGGCTGAGAGGTGCCTGTAAAAGCCATCTCTGCACACCTGTCAGTAGTGCTCCCGCTGAAGGCCAGTCACCTTCTGTGTTCGTACTCTGCCTACTGCCTTTGTCTGTCGCTTGGTTGGGGTTGTGCTGGCAGGCCCTGTTTGTGTGTTTGTAGCCTGGGGGCTTTCTGGTGTTGGGTTTGCCACTGGGCATAGTTGCAGCCCCTGACAGAGGCGTGTGGTCACTGGGTCAGCCAGTGACTAACTTGCTTTTTTGTTTGTTTCATGCATCCCACACTCATACACCACTGATTCTTACAGACACCCTATTATTTAGTTTTCCTTAAACAATAAACTTGTGTTTAAATTGGCACCTCCATGTTGGCTCCCTTCTTTGTCCAAGCCAATGAGCCGGGCTTGTGACAAATGGAGGCCCATGCGGCCATTTTGAGCCTGGGACTGTCTGTTTTGGCTTTGGCCCATACATGACAAATGGGGGCTCATTCGCTCGTTTGAACTCGGTCGGTTTGTTTGAGCTTGTAAACCATTTGTGTTGTGACAAATGGGGGCTCGTCCACTTGTTTGACCCTGTCTTTCTGTTGGATTCTGGTCTGTCTGCCTGTTGGCTCATTTGGTTGTTTTTGAGTGAACCTATTTGTTGAAATAAGAGCTCATTTGTTTGTTTGGCGGATTTGTCCTTTTTTTTTTTTAGTTACTGGGTTAAGCAGGTAAGTGTATTCCTTTCATTTAGTTTTGATATCACTGGTAATTTCTCCTATTAAGCTTAACAGTGAATTCCGCTAGGGGGTTCACTGTCTGTCTTTGGTTTAGAGAGGCGTAAACAAGGCCTGGGGTCACTTCCACAGGATTCCCTGCGAGTCGCCACTTAGCAGTTGCTTGGCAGCCCAGTGGGTTTTCGATTAAATATCCTCCCTCCAATAGCTGCCCGAAGACTAGAGTCTACATTAGTTAGATAGATTTTTGGTGACTAGTTAGTCAGGGAGGAGAATTTCCAGTGTATCAGTTTTTGTGTGGAAACACTTTTTTCTGTTTGTGACCCAGTTTGGTTGTGCAATCTGAGTGGAGGCGTAGCGGTTTTGTGAATGAGTGAGTGGCTGTGGTGTCTAGGTGACGCCAGTGCTCTTTAGTGGGTAACGTTTGCCGAGAAGCACACACCTGTTGGGGAGGCACGGTGAGTGAGCGTCTGTTAATTCGTAAATTTGTTTATGGTGTTTTTTGATTTGGAGCATGAGTGAATTATTTTGAGTTGTTAGGCAGAGTGTGGCACTACGAGATATCCTGCAGCTCATCCGTTGTGTACCATTACTGATAAGTCGGTGGTTAAGGAATTAACCCATTTTATATCTGTTTTTGGTATTCAAGGGATCAGGGCACAAATTTTTCATCAAAATTTTTTGCACAGGTTTTAAAACAGCTTTGTGTAAAGCGTAATCAGGCTTCCACATACCACGTTCAGAGTCAAGGTGTGTTGGAGAGGTTCCCTCAAACTTTCAAATCATCATTGCGTGTATACTGCGTGGAGTTGAATCAGGATAGGGAAGAGGGTCTACCCTGGTTATTTATTGGCTACCAGAGAGGTGGTGTAGAAAAACATGGGGTTTAGTCCGAATGAGCTGGTGTTTGGACATTCAGTGCGTGGACCACTTTCTCTGTTGCATGATGTTGGTGCAACCTCTGAACCACCTCAGGGTTTGACAGAGTATGTCAATGGGTTTTGTCACAGGCTATTTTTGGCTGGGGAGAAGGCTGGGGTTAATCTGGCTTCCTCCCAGGCAACAATGAAACAGATATATGATCAAAAGGCTGAAGTTCATAAATTTAGTCCTGGAGAGCAGGTTTTGGCATTGCTACCTATAGTTAGCTCACCTTTTCAGGCTAAGTTCCATGGACCTTTTACAGTGCTGCTTCAGACTTCTGATTTAAATTATTTACTGTCGACACCTGAGCGTAAAAAGAAAACACAACTCTGTCATGTCAATCTGTTGAAACCATATTACTCCCGGGGAATGCAGGGTTTTGAACCGGGAGGGAGTGCCTTAGCAGCCTGTTGGGTCAGTAGCTGTTGCAGTGGTTGTGGATGAACATGTGTCAGAGGATGATATTGGGGTTGTTTCTGAAGAGTGTAGGTTATGGGGTAGGTTAAAGAACTCTGGATTATTGCGTAATCTCCATGGATTGTTGGGGCATTTGTCAGCGGAACGTTCTGCTAATTTGGTGGCCTTGATCCAGGAGTATTCAGTTGTTCAGTGATGTTCTGACCCGTACTCATTTAACAGAGCGTGATATTGATGTTGGTGATTCCATGCCTGTCTGTCAGCGTTTTTACAGGGTCTCATTTGAGCGACATAAATTGCTGGAGCAGGAAGTGCATTATCTGTTGGAAAATGGGTTAACCTGTCATTCCATGTCTAGCTGGGCTTCCCCTTGTTTGTTTGTGGGTAAACCACATGGGAGTCAGCTGTTTTGTACTGATTACTGGAAGGTTAACACTATAACCAGACTGGATGCGTACCCACTACCTCATATGGAGGACTGCATTAACCAGGCGGGTTCAGCCCAGTTTGTCAGTGTTTGATTTGCTGAAGGGGTACTGGCACGTGCCGCTGTCTGAAAGAGCTAAAGAAATCTCTGCCTTTATGACTCCATTTGGCCTGTTCTCATACTCAGTGATGAGTTTTGGATTGCGTAACGCACCAGCCACTTTTCAACAACCCATGAACTTGGTTGTGTCAGGACTGGAAGGGTGTTCTGTATATCTGGACAATGTCGTGTTCAGTGACACCTGGGAAGATCATGTCCTGCGCAGAGTTGTTTGATCAGCTGAGAAACACAAATCTAACTGTTAATTTAGCCAAATGTGAATTCGGCAAGGACATGGTGGCCTACTTGGGAATAGTGGGACAGGGGCAGGTACAGCCAGCACAAACTAAAGTTTCAGCAGTGGAACAGTACCCCATACCAACTACTGAGGAAGCTTATGTGTTTCCTGGGGTTAGTGGGCTGTCACCGTTGTTTCTGCAAGAACTTTTCAACTGTGGTAGCGCCCCTGACTGACTTGTTGAAAGCTGGAACCCAGTATGAGTAGTCTGATGTTTGTCAGAAATCTTTTGATAATGTAAAGGCTTTTTTGTGTTCTTCCCCCATCCTGGCAGCTCCACGTTTGGATCAACCTTTTCAGCTACAGGTGGATGCCAGTAATGTGGATGGAGGAGCGGTTTTGCTCCAGTCGGACAACATGGAATTGACCGACCTGTGAGTTATTTTTCAAAGAAATTTAATTCTTATCAGCTGAACTATTCAGTGATTGAAAAGGAGACACTGGCTTTGGTGTGGGTTCTGAAACATTTTGAGGTCTATGTTGACTCTGGAGGCCCCATCAAAGTCTACATGGATCATAATCCATTGGTTTTCTTGAATTCTTTGATTTGTCCCAATCGTAGACTGATGCGTTGGCTTTTGTTTTTGCAGACCTACCATTTGGACATCCGACACATCAAAGGCTCAGAGAATGTTGTAGTGGATGCCCTGTCCAGAGCCCTGGGTTCTTAGGTGTTAGACTTAGTAAATTTAGTCTATAAATACCTATGCCATCTGTTTAGCGGGTTGGCACGCTTAAATTGCTTCTCCAGGTACCAGGAGTTGCTGGGTGGCTGATGGGTTTGGATGGGTTGGTGGAGTGCCTACACCCGGACCGGGTTAAGAAAAAAAAAGAAAATGGTAGATCTGTAGTTGTTGTATTTTTAATGGTACTGTATATAGTAAATTATAGTAATGAATAATAAAATTATAGGAATGTTGTTTGTAAATCAGTTTGTGTTGGCCTTCCCAATTGGGAAGTCCATTTTTTTTGTGTGTGGGTGTTACGGCCCACCCCTTTTCAGAGTGGGGCCTCTCTGTATTTTTTTCTTATGTTGTAGGTGGCACTGTGAAGGACCACCTCTGGCTGATAGGTGCCTATAAAAGCCATCTCTGCACACCTTTCAGTAGCGTTCTGCTCTCGCTGGATGCCATTCGCCTTCTGTGTTTGTGGTCTGTCTACTGCATTTGTTCTGTCGCTTGGTCGGGGCTGTGCTGGTGATCCTGGTGTTGTCTGTAGCCTGTGGGATTTCTGGTTCTGGGTTTGCCACTGGGCATAATTACAGCCCCTGACAGAGGCGTGCGATCGCTGGGTTGGCCAGTGATTAGGTTGCTTTTGTTGGTTTCACACATCCAATGCACGCACACACACACACACACACACACACACACACACACACACACACCACTGATTATTACAGACACCTCCTTTTTATTGCTTTTCTTAAAACAATAAACTTGTGTTTAAATTGGCACCTCCATGTGGTCTCTCCCCTTCTTTGTCCAAGCCAGTGAGCTGGGCTTGTGACAACAGTAATTTGAAAAATACAATAATTATAATGGCCTTCATTATTTCCATGTCATTTCTGAGATCTTATTGCAGGGAATCACAGCATGGGGGCCCAAGAGCCGCATGCGGTTCCAGAGTCAGGGGTTGCTGACCCCTGGCTTAGATAAGATAAGATAAGATAAGATAAGATAAGCCTTTATTAGTCCCACAATGGGGAAATTCCAGGATTGCAACAGCACAGGGATAGCAACACTCAGAGCAACAATCAGAAGGCAAGAAAAAAAAAAAAAAAAAAAACAAGAGCAGCTAATATACATATGTACATATTACTATAAATATACTGTATATATACTGTATATACTAACTACTAACTACTAACTAACCTGCACTTATATAGCGCTTTTATAGTCACAAAGACCACTCAAAGCGCTTTCATTAATACTAACCCTCTATTCTAAGGGCCTATAGGAAACAGATATCTAGGGACAATTTAGAACAGCCAATTAACCTAACATGCATGTTTTTGGCATGTGGGAGGAAACCGGAGAAATCCCGGAGTAAACCCACGCAACACGGGGAGAACATGCAAACTCCACACAGATCACTGTTGGTCGGGGGCTGGGATCGAACCCACGATCCCACGATCCCCACAATCCCCCGGCCAAGGGTAAACTGTGCTGCCGCAGTGCTAACCACTGCGCCACCGTACACAGACACACAGTGCAGAGCATTGTAGCTGGATGGAATAAATATATGAGTATATAAACACACAGTGCGGAGCATTGTAGCTAGATGGAATAAATATGTAGATATATAAACACACACAGTGCGGAGCATTGTAGCTAGATGGAATAAATATATAGATATATAAACACACCCAGTGTGTTTATGAATTCTTAGACCCTGACCTCTGACTATGGGTTTGGGGACAAAGGTCAAGTTTTGCATTCCCTATGCCCTGTTGTGGCAGAACGAGCAAAGGTAATGTCACCACACTTTGTATATAGGTTCACCCTGTGACCCTTAACTGTGACTATTGTTTTGGGATCGTAAGGCCAAAATGCCATACAAACTATATCTCAACAAAGACAGCGAGGGTTACCAAACTTTGTACACAGGTTTACCTTGGGATTCTCACCTCAAACTATGGGTTTGGGGTCAAAAGGTCATGACTAACATTCTCTTTGAACTATTACTATAAACAAGTAAAGCTAGGGTCACCAAGCTTGGTACACAGGTTCATCCTAACACCCTGACTTCTATGAGTTTGGGGTCAAAAGCCCTCTTGCAATAGAATAAGTTGGGGTTTTTTAGTTCATGACAATGGGCTAATAATCAGGCTGAAAATACATAGGCTCAGACAGCTTATGATCCTCTAAACTGACACGATTACATTTTTATCAGTGGACAAACAGCCTTGGTGGAGGTATGCCCTCTAGTTTATATTTTATTTTCCTCAGACTAATACATTTAAAAGGGGAAAAAACTCCCAAATTGGCAAGACTAAAATAGTAGCTGTCAGTACAGTAGTAGAAGAGTAATGGGAAATTTACTATAAAAAAGACTCACAAATTTGTATGAAAAGGGTAGTAAATTTGTGAATTGATTGTTGTTAAATTGTTAACATAGTAACTTGGTTACAGGAGGTGTTGTGTGTCTACAGCAGTCCCTGTTAATATGAGGGTGTGTGAGCTGGAGTTCATAGGATGCCAGAGTGGGGTGTGTGTGTGTGTGCCTGCGCATGTGTTAAGGTTTACATTTTATGCATTCATTTTTTATTCGTAAGAATATAGGTGTGTTTTCACCATCCACTTGCCATGCAAATGTCTTGTTTTTCTGTGCGTCCTCACAAGTTTAAATTAGTCCATTCCCGACACATTATTACACACTTAGCATCTCCTCTTCTGTCTTAGCTGCTGTCCATCATCCCTTCTCTCTCACACACCTCCTCAGAATTACAGCAATGTCCGCCTGAGTAGAGGTAGCATTTGTGAGTCGGAGTAAGTGCTTATCAGAGATGCGGCGGTGTTGCAAACGTTTCTTGACATTTTTGCTTTACTGTTGAGTTTATGAATTCTTAAATTCTTCCAAGATGAAAAACGGTGGTCGTTTGTTGGCACAATCACACTGGTGAAGAGGTCCAAAGGTTCAGCATCAAAGGTTCATAAGGTGTAAGATTACCTGTGTAAACCAGACACTATGCAGGGCATAGTTTAGTGAAAGAGACTGACACACCCTCTATGTTCACCTGTTAGAAATTTTCAGGTATGCAGATACATAGTTACCACAATAATGCTGCCCAACAAACTTTACAAAGGAGCTTGATGATGTCGCTAATTCTTTTTTGGTTTACTAATATAACTACTAGATATCTCCATGATACGTCACCAGCTGAGTTTCAATGAGAGAAATAGATTTCATTTTTTAAAGATATGTAAATGGTGTTGGCTTTCCAAATATGCAGATAGTTTTCCAGTAATAAGTTATGAATGCTGGATGAAGTCAAGGTCAACTCAAAACTTGTTCCAAAAGCAGCTAATAAATAAAAATAATAAGGGAGTAAAAATAGAGGGAGAAGGTATAAAACAGAGATTAGTGAAAATGCTGACCCTTGACCTACAAATAATCCATGTCTACAACTTTTTATGTACTATTCCTGCATTATGTTTAACACTGGAGTGGTAACCTAGTGGCAGAGCATCCACCCCACAGCTAGGAGGTTGTGAGTTCAAGCCCCAGCCGGGTCATACCAAAGACCATAAAATGGTACTTTCTGCCTCATAGCTTGGTGCTCAGCATAAATAAAATGGAGAAAGTGTGGAGGATCAAATAAGGGTCACCAGTGTGGAGGCACGAAATAAGTGCAGGCGGACACGGCGAACTGAAGTTTAAAAGGGTGTTTTATTCATCCTCCATCACGAGAGTTCACCCCACCGCTGTGGCAGCGTGCTGGAGCGAGCCCTGTGTCTCTAGTCAGCAAACAGGCAATACGTGTGATCAAAAAGAGCGAGAGAGCAAGCGATATGCAGTTGACTTATATACCCAGCTACAGACAATACATGCACAGCAGTAAAGCATGGACATTTGCATTAGAGTCACACGTATCAATAGCAGGATTACTGGCGCTGGATTAGACAAAGAGAGGCTGCCTATTGATATCAGTCCATACATCTCACTGTTCTGCTAATTGCTCCAGCTGAGCGCTCTGCTTGTCCCGTAGGCTGTGGGGGTCACCCACAAAAGGAACATTGAATACCCAGCCACAGGAGGGAGCACAAAAAACTAGTGTACTCCTTGTGCTGGTCCCAAGCCCGGTAAATGGAAAGAGTTGCATCAGGTATAAAATCCTTGCCAAATCAAATATGCAAACCCATAATTTGCTGTGGTGACCTCGAATAAAGTGTGGACAAAAGGTGTGTGTCCTGCTCCATGTTCGGTTTTGATATCTGCACCCGTTCTTGTTTGAGTCCAAAAATGCAAGCAGATGGATGAAAAAAAAACTATATTAAAGAAAAACACAAAAGAGGAAAATGAGTCAAGGTAATAACCCGAAATGAATCAATTATGATATTAAGAAAAGCAATAAAACTAGTGACACTAAGGAAAGAAAAAAATGAAATTGAGTTAGATTAAAAGGTATTTAAAGTCTCTGATTTTTAAAGAAAAAAAACATTCTTGACCTCCAATTTACAAAACAAGTGCTTATGTGAGATATATATATATATATATATATATATACAGTATATATATACAGTATATATATTGTGGTGACCCACTACAATCTACATGGACATTCAGCCTTCACACTCAGCTAGGCGGCAGGAAGCAGAACAATTTGCATATGGACAGAGAGCCCCTAGGAGACAATCAGAACAATGGCTATTGTTATACATCCCTGGATTAAGGAGAGGAAGTCCGGGTCCAGTTAATCACGCGATTGATATGTATTGACTGATATGTATATCAGTATGCAAATGTGCCATGCATTCTCTCTTGTCTGTATAAAAGAGCTTACTATACATGCCATAGACACGCACACACACAGGACACACAGCCACAGCGCACAGCGCTACAGTGTATCTCATGATGGAGGAAATAAAACTCTGAAACCTTCCAGCTCGTTGCATCTCGCCTGAACTTATTTGTTCCTCCACTATATATATATATATATATATATATACGTATATATATACAGTATATATATATATATATATATATATATATATATATACACACATACTGTATGTGTATATATATATATTTTTTTTTATTATTATTATTATTTTTTTTTTACAAAGGAAACAAACAAATGAAGCAGTCTAACCATAAAATAGACTGCCAATAAAAGATTTTCTTCAAGGGGTTGACATATGTGCTTAAAAGGCTCCATGCAGTAAACAGTAATATTGTGGAAGATGAAAGCAGACGAGGCAGCGAGCTGAACGACACATGAACTTTATTCACCTTCCAACATAAAACACAGAAACTCTAACCTCAGTGCCTGAGTGAAATCCTTTATATACTTTTATTCCCGCCTCTGGCACACAGGGTAAACACATTAACATACAGATATGAAAGACATGTACATACATTAACATGACATTAACACACGTCACAGAGCAGGTCTTGCTACAATACATTCGCACCCCTGCATCCTCAGATGTGAACCTGGCGCGGTGGGGGTGGGGGGGGTGGCAAAGGCACATCTTTGTTTGTTTGGCTCCTCTCACCATTCTCCATTAGCATCCCTAACTCTCTTCTCCCCCACCAACCCCATTGTCCTGGATGGAGTGCCATGTGTGTTGTGTCCACCACACAGCCCCCCACCCCCCGAACACCCAGAAAGGGCTCTAACCCTCTGACACCTTGGGCTTGAGCCGGCGCCCGTAAGGTGGAGTCGCCGGGCTGGCCGAAGTGTCTTGCTGTTGAGGTGGACAGGAGACAAACTCAGCCTCCGGCACACAATCCTGTGGAGGGGGAAAGGGTGGGGAGGGGAAAAACCTAGTCTGCTGCCAACAATTCTCTGCAGGGGGAACACCAACTTGCAGAGCCACCGTAGGTGGGCGTCTACGCTGGAGAGCTTGAGCCAACACCACCTGTTCATCTGCCAACACATAAGTGGGCTTAAGCCTGTCAATGCAGATGGTTTCCTTATGCCTCCCCCCCCACCAAGTCTAACACAAAATGCTTTCCAGCACTCTGAATGGTCCATCATACAGTGGGCGCAGCGGGATTCTGTGTGTGTTGTGCCTAACAAAAACAAACTTGGCGCTCTGTAAGCTTTTTGGGACAAAGGTGTGGGGAAAACAATGGTGCGCCGGCCCAGCACATTGGTCAGCCCTGTACCGTGAAAAAATTGTGTGGGCAGGTCAATTCCAGGTGCGGGGTTTTCCATTAAAAAATTCCCCGGGAATCCGCAGTGGTTGAGAAAAAATGAGTTCTGCTGGGGAGGCTGCCAGGTCTTCCTTAGGCGCGAAGCGCAACCCTAACAAGACCAAGGGCAGGCGGTTGACCCAATTTCCCAGTTTGAGTGAAGCTCTGAACGCTGCTTTAAGCGACCTATGAAAACGTCCGCATAACCTGTTAGCCTGGGGGTTGTACGCAGTGGTCCTGTGAATTTTGACCCCAAGCTCTGGGCCATCGGGGACCAGAGTTCCGAAACGAATTGTGGACCCCTGTCGGAAGTGATGACCGACAGGGATCTGAACCGTGCAACCCAAGCCGACAAAAAAGTGCGAGCCACTTCCGCGGACGTGGTGGAAGCCAGCGGGACCACTTCAGACCAACATGTGGTGTGGTCCACGATTGTCAAAAGGTGCGTGAAACCTTCCGACGGTGGAAGGGGCCCCACCAAATCTACGTGGACATGGTCGAACCTCCTGGCCAGAATTTGGAACGGCTTGAGGGGGGCTTTGGTGTGCTTGTGCACTTTGGCCCACTGGCACGCAACACATGCTGCAGCCCACTCTTTCATGTCCCTGCGTAAGTACGGCTAGACAAATTTTGTTCCCACCAGTTCAACCAAGGTGTGCACGCTGGGGTGTGAAAGGGAGTGGACTTACTCAAAAATGCGGCGGTACCAAGAGCTCGGAACCACCTGGCATGGGCAACCGGTGGAGACGTTGCAGAGCAAGGGGGCACCCTTCTTGCACTGCCCAGCTCTCCAGTTTTAACCCAGTAGGCGCAGACTGGAGCTCGCGAATGTCCGCGTCCCTGGTTTGCTCCATGGCCATGGCGGGGAAATCTATTCCCATGTAGACCGGGAAGACTAACGCGCACGACAGGCAGTCGGCCGTGACATTAAGCTTACCGGCTACGTGCTGGATGTCGGTCGTGAACTCCAAGATCGCAGCCAAATGTCGTTGCTCTCGGGCCAACCACGGTTCAAAGAATTTGGACATTGTGTACGGTAGCAATTTATGATCAACAAACGTGGTGAACTTGCATCCTTCCAGCCAAAACTGGAAGTGGCGTGTCGCCAGGTGGAGGGCCAACAACTCTCTGTCAAACGTACTGTATTTGTGTTCGTTGTCGCGCAAAGTACAGCTGAAAAATGCGAGCGGCTGCCGCAAACCAGAAATGTACTGCTCCACCACTGCGCCTATGGCAACGTCGGACACATCAGTGGTGAGTGCTAGCCATGCTGACGGGGCAGGGTGGGCTAGCAAAGTGGCGTTAGCGAGCGCTGTTTTGGCATCTGCAAAAGCCTGGCCTCATTCGGGGGTCCAGTCGATGTTTTCCGAGGGCTTCTTTTGTTTGAGCACAGCGTACAATGGCTGCAGCAGCTGGGCTGTTTGGGGGGAGAAACGGTTGTAAAGGTTGATCATGCCCAAAAATTCCTGTAGGGCCCTCACAGTCTGCGGGTGTGGAAAATCCAACATGGCACGCACCTTATCGGCCAACAGAATCGCGCCCTCCAGCGAAATGCGGTGACCCAAAAAAATCAATCACTGGCACACCGAACTGGCACTTCGCTGGGTTAATGATAGGCCCGTGCACTTCCAACCTCTGGAAAACTAGTTTGAGATGGACGAGGTGCTCCTCCTCGGACGCGCTAACCACCAGAATGTCATCTAAGTACACAAAAATGAAAGGCAGGTCACGGAGCACTGCATCCATCATTCTTTGGAAGGTTTGTGCCATGCCCTGTAACCTGAACAGCATGCGTAAAAACTCGAAAAGGCCAAAAGGAGTTATTACCGCTGTTTTGGGAATGTCCTCCGTGCGCACTGGGACCTGGTGGTAACCACAGACCAGATCCATTTTCAAAAAAACATGCGTCCCGGCCAGGTGCACGGAAAAATCCTAAATGTGTGGAAGGGGATACCGATCGTGTTCCGTGGTGTTGTTGAAGCACCGGCAATTGCCATACGGTCACCACGACCCATCGGCCTTAGGCACCATGTGTAGCGGGGATGCCCATGAGCTGTTGGAGCGCCTAATGATGCCCAGCTGCTCTAAATTGGCAAACTCCTCGCGTGTGTTGGCTAGTTAAACTGCGTCCAGGCGCCGAGGGTGTCTGCTAAAATGGCTGTGTGATGCATACAGCATGTGTGTTTGTGTCTGTGCTTGTCACTCTCGCTTCCAGCACCACCCCTGGATAGCACTTTGCTGTGAATAGGAAGTAGCATATGTAAATCTTCCCTGCCAGGTATAGCCTCTCCACAGTTAGACCTGTGTGGCCCAGATATGGGATCCGCCCCGAGGTAGCACACGGTAATTGGGCGCCTTGTGGCCCCAAGCTAATCCACAGGGTCTTGGCGAAGACTAGGCCCCTAAATGAATGGCATGCATGGCCCACCGGTGTGTGGATTTGCCCTGATAGTCCCCAGCTATGGGTTAAATAGTATCACTGCCTTGTGATAGTTTTGGGAAAGGCAAAGGCTAAGGGAGTTAACCCTGACAGAAAATCTGGGTAGATGACACTCACGAGCATGGTAACTGCAAGTATCTATGAGAAGGATAACCCAGAGAGAAAACCCAGCTCTCCAGAGTGGAGGTTTGGCATGGGGCCAACTACTCCATCCTAGAAAACAGCATACTGTTACAGAAACTGCAACAAGCAATGTTGAATCTAACCCTGTTACTGGTAGGACAGGGCAAAGTGGAGATTGCTTGTTGCGGCCTTATGTCTCACCTGGGACAAAGAGGATACGCGACAAGGAGGGTGCGCGAACACTGGTGGACTTTTTGTGGTTATGAAATGTTCGACCCTGTGATTGGATACCGTAGCAGAACAAGTCGGAACCATGAGTGCTGGGAACTGTGAAAGTAAATGCTGGTACTTACCCCCTGGAGCTATAATGTTGGCATGTGTTGTTGGCCCAACTCCCTGACCTGTGCAGGGCAAGGAGGAAAAAGAAACAGCATCAACTAAACGTCTGTTCGCAACATCGACTAACAATCCGTAAGCACATAAAATATCAGTGCCTAAAATGGGGACACAACATGCAGCTACCACAAAGTCCCACTGGTAATGGTGTCTGTGTTAGCATACTATCAATGTTCATTCACCAAACATCCTGATGTTGGATCTGTTGGCGGCTGTAAGCTCGGGGCCGTAGTCTTCTGCTGACCTGTCCGCGCTGACTGGCAGAATGAGGCTTTTCTGGGAGCCGGACTCCACCATGAAACGTCTCCCCGAACGTGTGCCTGTGATGAAAAGCAGCTTGTTCCTGTCACCCGCGGTCGCAGCTGCTACTGACTGCTGGCCGCGCTGTTTCCTTGGCTTCTTGAACTGGCACGGTGGCCGACAGCGTTGGGCATTCGAGCCAAACCGGAGGTGATAGTAACAGCGCGTCCCGTTCCTGCGTCTCCTGGCATCCGTCCCAGCCACCACCAATGGCTCCTCGACCTTGCTGGAGTCCTTCATGGCTGCCGGTGTCATTGTGTGCACGCTGAGAGCTGTGTTCGCTAGGATAACACAGTCCACTTCTTGAGCCAGAGCACGGTAGTTCTTGGCCACCAGCAGCGGTGAGTTGGCCAGGATTGCCCTCGCTGTAGCTGGTTGGTTCCTGAGGAAGAGGTGGGCGAAGAGGAAGGGCTTGTCGTCCTTCCACCTCGGCACTAACATGCTCTCCATCAGCTCCACAGCTGACCTCTCACGCAATTGTGAGAGCGTGAGTTTTTCTGCTCTCTCACTGTCCGACAGGATATAACGTTGAAGCAGTATCTGCTCGAGCGTGTCATATTTCCTCTGGGCTGGCAGCTCCTGGAGCAGGCTTATTACTTGCTGTGTCCAGCGCAGCGACCACATGATAATATTTGGTGTCATCCGTGGAGATCCCACGGAGTGCAAACTGGGCTTCCACATGTAGAAACCAAGCAGTCAGATTGTGGAGCCAGAAGTCCAGGAGCTTGACTGTCACAGCGCATGCCGTGCTGTTGTTCTCCTTCTAGGTTGTCTCCGGGGTGGTGCTTGGCTCGTTCTCCATTGCACATCTTAGGGTCACCAATGTGGAAGATGAAAGCAGAAGAGGCAACGAGCTGAACGACACATGAACTTTATTCGCCTTCCAACATAAAACACAGAAACTCTAACCTCAGTGCCTGAGCGAACTCCTTTATATACTTTTATTCACGCCTCTGGCACACAGGGTAAGCACACTAACATATAGACATGAAAGACATGTACACACATTAATATGACATTGACACACACATCACAGAGCAGGTCTTGCTACAATGCATTCGCACCCCTGCATCCTCAGGTGTGAACTTGGCGCAGCAGGGGGCAAAAGGCACATCTTTGTTTGTTTGGCTCCTCTCACCATTCTCCATTATCATCCCTAACTGCCTTCTTCCCCACCAACCCCATTGTCCTGGGTGGAGTGCCATGTGTATTGTGTCCACCACAATATTTCACTTACAGCCCCAATTCCAGTGAAGTTGGGATGTTGTGTAAAACGTAAATTACAAAATACAATGATTTAAAAATCTTTTTCAACCTATATTTGAATATATTACAAAGACGAGATATTTAATGTTCAAACTGATAAACTTTGGGTTTTCTTTTTTTGATTTTTTTTTTTGCAAATGTTCATTTATTTTGAATTTGATGCCTGCAATACATTCCAAAAAAGCTGGGACAGGAGCATGTTTACCACTGTGTTACATCGCCTTTCCTTTTAATAACACTCAGTAAATGTTTTGGAACTGAGGACACTTATGCCCCTTTTCCACTAGTATCCACTCAGCCCTACTCACTTCAACTCTGCTCGCTTGTTGAAGTTTTGTAGGTGGTATTCTTTCCCATTCTTGCTTGATGTATGACTGAAACTTTGGATCACATTCTACATCTTTCTAAGTGACAGTGATGGTAAGCCATTATCTCTTGCAACTTTCAAGTTATAGCCTTGGAAATCTGAACTATTTTCTTGACAAAAAATCTTTACCACTCTTGACCACTAGGGGTTATGGTGCCAAACAGTGCCTGGGACAGTTAAGAAGTTTGCACTTGTAGATGTAGCGATGAACTGTGTTAACTGACCACGGTGTTCCCAAGGCCACGTGATAATATCCTTTACAGAATGGTGTCAGTTTTTAAAGCAGTGCTGCCTGAGGAATCCAAGGTCACAGGAATTCAGTGTTAGTTTTCGGCCTTGTTGCTTACGTACAGCTTTTAATGATATTGCGGACTGTAGATGATGAAATCCCCAAATTCCTTGCAATTGTACGTTGAGAAACATTCTTAAACTGTTGGGACTATTTGCCCACACAGATCACAAAGTGCATGGTGAACCTTGCCCCATCCTTGCCTGTGAATGACTGAATGAGCCTTTTGGGGATGTTACTTTTATACCCAATCATGACACTGACCTGTTTACAATTAACCTGTTCACTTGTGGAATGTTCCAGAATGGTGAATTTTGAGCAGTCCTCAACTTCCTCAGTCTTTTGTTGCCCCTGTCTCAGCTTTTTTATCCTCCGCTGGGCAAAGACCAAAGAGGGATTATGTTATGGGTCAGTCCGTCCGTCCGTCTGTCCCACTATTGTGAAATCAACTCCTCCTACAGTTTCGGTCCAATTGTTTTGAAACTTGGTATCATAATTTGATATACATTGAGGATGTGCATACTGCAATTTGATTCTGATCAGATGATATTTGCGGAAGTTGTAATCCCTCACCTACGATCTCCTGTTTCACCTCACTTCATAGACAGTAACTGTTTTGTGAAATCAACTCCTCCTACAGTTTTGTTCTAATTGTTTTGAAATTTGGTACCATGGTTTGAGATACTCTGATGGTGGGCATATTGCAATTTCACTCTCATCGGATGACCCTGAGGTCAAAGGTCAGAGGTCAGATTTTTCCTGAAATCTGTATTTGTGGAATAACTCTAACTGTGAATAACTTTTTATTCACAACTTTCATATGTTTTACCATGCTTAGATGATCCCCTAATTAGACTGAGGTGTCCTTTTGTTGGAATTCAACACATACTCAAATTGAATGGCATTCATAACAACAGAGAAAAATAAACACTGCAGCATGGCCACATCATCTTACAGCTGCCTCAAACCAGAAACATTTTCATGGTAGTGCTCCGAATGGATGGGAAGTCACAAATGATTAAGCTGTCCTTTAATGGTTAAGCTTACCACTTAAAGCACTGCTACACTAATTTCAATAAAATGGCTTTTACAGGAAGCCACTTGAAATGCATGAATATATTAAATCAAATAATCCTAAAATGTGAGGCATCTAGTTTTTGTCCTTTTTTTATATCCAACTTTCCAATCCAACTTTATTTATAAGCACCTTAAAAACAACCAAACTGGACCAAGGTGCTGTACAGAAAAGTAGGAAACAGTCTAAATGCATTAAAAAACACAACAGCTCAACAACTAAAATCAAATAAAATTTATACATTAAAAACAAGAGTAAATAATAATCATACAATAAATAATTAACATATCAATAAAGTCAACTGAATCAGTAAAGGTTCAGGTTCAGGTTACTTTATTTGTACCTGTGGGTAGATTTGTTTTGCAGTCAGGTGACATCCTTTCAGACACATATTTACAAACCACAGTTACATTCAACATGAACACAAACACAGGCACACATGAAGCTGACTATAAACACGATAAAAGTCAGCTTCATGTGCGCCTGTGTTTGTGTTCATGTTGAATGTAATTGTGGTTTGTAAATATGTGTCTAAAAACCACAATAAAATCAACGACCAAATGCCAAAGACGGGTTTTCAGATGAAATTTAAAAACAGACGGGGAAGAAGCCTGTCTGATATGAAGAGGCAACTCGTTCTGAAGTTTAAGAGCTGCCACAGAGAAGGCGCGGTCCCTCCGGAGCTTTTGTTTAGTTTTAGGCACACTCAGGAGCAGCTGATCAGCTGACCTAAGAAGGCGGGAGGGTGTGTAGTGGTGTAGTAGCTCAGAGAGATAGGGTGGAGCGAGGCCATTTAGGGATTTACAAGCAAATAAAAGAATTTTAAAATGGATCCTGAAATGTACAGACAGCCAGTGGAGTGAGGCAAAAATGGAAGAAATGTGCTTGCGTTAACATGTGCCAGTTAAAAGATGTGCAGCTGCATTTTGTATCAACTGGAGACAAGCAATGGAAGACCCACTAATCATTCATTCATTCATCTTCTTCCGCTTAATCCTTTTCGGGTCGCGGGGGGGCTGGAGCCTATCCCAGCATCTTTGGGCGAGAGGCAGGGTACACCCTGGACAGATCGCCAGTTCATCGCAGGGCCAACACAGAGAGACAGACAACCATTCACTCTCACAGTCATACCTAAGGTCAATTTAGAATCCCCAGTTTGATGCCAATTAACCTAACTTGCATGTTTTTGGCATGTGGGAGGAAACCGTAGAAATCCCGGAGTAAACCCACGCAGACACGGGGAGAACATGCAAACTCCACACAGATCGCTGTTGGTCGGGGGCTGGGATCGAACCCAGGATCCCCCGGCCAAGGGTGAGTTGCTGTGGTGCCGCAGTGCTAACCACTCCTCCACCGCGCCGCCAACCCACTAATCCCCACATACAGTGCATTGCAGTAATCCAGCCTAGTGGTCACAAAGGCGTGGATTACTGTCTCAAAGAGTTGCACTGACAGAACTGGCTTTATTTTGGTCAGCTGCTTCAGTTGGAAAAAACTTGATCTGATGACTGAGCTGACCTGACTGTTAAATTTAAAATCAGGGTACACTTTAACCCCCAAGTCTGTAATTGTTGGCTCAGCATAATGCATTAAAGGAACCAAGGTCTACAAGGGGGGGCCCAGAGGAGTCACCAAAAACCATCACTTTTGTCTTACTGTCATTAAAACTCAGGGAGTTTAAGGCCATCCAGGTCTTGATGTCATTGAGACACTTAAGCAGTGTCTCAACAGAATGTGAGGAATTCTTTCTAAGAGGGACATAAATTTGACTGTCATCTGCATAGCAGTGGAATGAAACACCATACTTCATCAGTATGGTGCCAAGTGGCAGTAAATAAAGAGAAAAAAGCAGGGGGCCTGGGACTGATCCTTAGGGGACCCCCCCAGGAGAAAGGGGTAAAGGAGGATACAGAGTCGCCAAGGCTAACACAGAAGGTCCAATCTACCAGATAGGACTTGAACCACGCCAACACTGTAGAGAGCTTAAGTCACGCCCTCTCTACTTATGCATATGGGACCTTAAATCGAAAAAATTCTCCATTGAAATGAATGGCAAGAGCGAAATTATCTTTTGATCCTGATCAAGTTTTGCCACGAGTTACACATATGATGTTTGTCAATTTAAAAGATAATTTTCCACGTAATCAAAGTTGTCAGCTGTCATATACAGTAATAACCGAGTAATATTTAGGTTTTGTTTCAATGACTAGCGGGCAACAACTCCCCATCATCCCACATCACTAAACTGTAATGGTGTTTACTCGGTTATTATACGACAGCCGACAACTTTAATTACGTGGATAATTATCTTTTAAATTGACAAACATATGTGTAACTCATGGCAAAATTTGATGGGGATCAAAAGATAATTTCGCTCTTGCCATTCATTTCAATGGAGAATTTTTTTCGATTTAAGGTCCCATATGCAGAAGTACAGGGGGCGTGACTTAAGCTTTCTATTCCTGTGATGCCCACCCACTGCTCCAGATGAGAAATTAAAATTTTATGGTCCACTGTGTCAAATGCAGCAGTTAGGTCTCAAAGCACAAGAACAACACAGTCACCAGAATAAGTAGCTAAAAAGATCATTAAAAACTTTTAAAAGATGAGATTCAGTACTGTGAAGAGTTTTAAAACCGGATTGGAAAACCTCGAGGTTTACATGATAAAAATTTAAATACAGTGGTGTGAAAAGTGTTTGCCCCTTCCTGATTTCTCTTTTTTTTTTTTTGTATGTTTGTCACACTTAAATGTTTCAGATCATCAAACAAATTTAAATATTAGACAAAGATAATACAAGTAAACACAAAATGCAGTTTTTAAATGAAGGTGTTTATTACTAAAGGGGAAAAAAATCCAAACCTTCATGGCCCTGTGTGAAAAAGTGATTGCCCCCTAAACCTAATAGCTGGTTGGGCCACCCTTAGCAGCAACAACTGCAATCAAGCGTTTGCAATAACTCCATTGAGTCTTTTACAGCACTGTGGAGGAATTTTGGCCTACTCATCTTTGCAGAACTGTTGTAATTCAGCCACATTGGAGGGTTTTCAAGCATGAACCGCCTTTTTAAGGTCATGCTGAAGCATCTCAATCAGATTCAGTGTGGTATATATTACTCATATATTCCATACCTGCATACGTTACAGCATGTGGAAATGTTTGGGGCAACATATGCAAAGGAACTTCACACCTCCGAAAGGACAAAGGAATCTCACCGCCGTGTGAAGACCAACGACGTCACAGGACGCGGCGGTAACAGACTTCACACCTTCACCCCCTAAGGCGAGGAGAGGTTTTCCCATCACCTCCCAAGACGAAGGGAGGAGTTAACAGGACTAATGGGGGATTTAGATAACGGGGGATTTCAGCTTGTGTTTTGCATGTCTTGGATGTGTGCCTGTATTTAACCAGCGAGCTGGGCAGAATTCTTCCTCTTTGCCTTCTGCCAAGCTCTGCACCAGATGAGACAAGATAGAAGAGTTGTTCATTAAAGACTCTGTTTTTGATACAAAACCGCCTCATCATTTCCAGCTCTTCTACACTGGTGACCTTGACGCAAGTATGGACCGGAGGCGTTCTTCAAGCGACTCATCCGTGGCGACTCTGGCATATGCCACCGACAACGCAGACGAGGGAACAAGCGGACAGCTGTTTCGCCCGGCAGAGGGCACCGAGAGAGCTCAACCGAGCTCCAGCACCGCCGTGAGAGCCGAGGCAACGCACTCTCATCCGGCGGGCACAACAGTGATGATGTGTGCGAACGCCGTCGCTATCAAACTGCCAGATTTCTGGCGAGAAGGCCTGGCCTCTTGGTTTCATCAAGCTGAAGCCCAGTTCATACTGGCGAGCATCACGGCAGACGATACTAAATTCTACCATATCGTCTCCAAACTCGACTCCGCCACTTCGAGGTGTGTGCGGAGCTTGATCCAGCGACCACCGGCCCGGGACAAGTATGAGACACTCAAGGCGACCATCGTGGCGAATTATGTCCCATCAGCGGAGGAAAGAGCCGAAAAGATCCTGGCGGTCTACGGCCACAGAGGGGGCAATCCAAAGACCCTCATGGAGGATTTGCTGCAGCTCAAGGAGGAGGATAATGATAATTTCCTCTTCCAATTTATTTTTCTCAGCACGCTACCACCACACATGAGAGGGACACTCGCCAGTATGAAGTGCAACAATCATCAGGACTTCCGCACACTGGCCAACGAGGCTTATCGGCTCGTCAACGCCTGCAGAGAACTGACACCCACAGCGGCATCCGCAGACCTCAAGACTGACACCCCGAGCCTTGGAGAGCCACAACCCACGGAGCAGACTCAACCCACGGTGACAGCGGCACGGCCCAAGCGCAACAAACAGAATGACGTCTGTTATTATCACCACCGCTTCGCCGAGAAAGCCCGAAAATGTGTTCCTCCCTGCAAGTTTACGATGTCGGGAAAACGCCAAAGCCGAGGGCCGTTAACGGCAGCGGTTCTCGGCGAGAAAAACAAGCTGTTATACGTGACGGATGGACACACAGGCAAGCAGTTCCTCATCAACACGGGAGCTCAGCTGAGTTTCATCATGCCCTCCCACGCAGATCGAGCCATGGGCACCCGGGGCAATGGAGCAGTGGCAGCCAACGGTTCTGACATCGACACGTTCGGTGAAAAGAGCCTGCACCTCCTCATTCACGGCCGCAGCTACAGATGGACATTTGTTGTAGCGTCGGTGAGTTTTAACTTGTTAGGCGCTGATTTTCTATGTGCACATGGGTTATTAGTTGATCTAGCAAATAGGCGCCTGGTTAATGCACTATCTTTTGCTTCTATTCCGTGCTCAGCTTGAGTCTCTCCACCACCTGTGCAGGCCAACGTCACCACGGCAGGAGGTAAGTTTGAGCAACTCCTCACCCAATTTCCAGCACTCACAACCCCCAAATTTTCAGCCACTGTAGCCAAACACGGGGTTAAACACTTCATTCCAACAACGGGACCTCCCGTTTTTGCCAAAGCTCGCCGCTTAGACGCGGCCAAGCTCAACATGGCAAGGGACGAGTTTGCAGCCCTCGAAAAATTGGGCATTGTTAGACGCTCGAAGAGCCCTTGGGCTTCGCCGCTTCACATGGTTCCGAAATCCGACGGTTCTTGGAGACCGTGCAGAGATTACCGCAGATTAAACAACGCTACAGCGCATGACCGCTACCCCATCCCTCACATACAGGACTTTTCACTACATTTAGCGGGTGCGTGCATTTTTTCAAAAATAGACTTAGTCCGCGGTTATCACCAAGTCCCAGTCCGAGCTGAAGACATTCCTAAAACAGCGGTTATAACCCCTTTCGGCCTTTTTGAATTCCTGTGAATGCCTTTCGGCCTCAAAGGCGCTGCTCAGACTTTTCAACGTATGATGGACGCAGTCTTACGCGACCTCCCCTTTGTTTTCGTCTACCTCGACGACATGCTGGTAGCCAGCTCATCGGAGGAAGAGCACGAGCAGCATCTCACTACCGTTTTTCAGAGGCTAGAAGAGCACGAATTAATAATTAATCCAGCCAAATGCAAATTCGGCGTATCGCAAATTGATTTTTTGGGACATAGAGTCTCCCCGAAAGGGGCAGTTCCGCTTCCAGACAAAATTCATGCGATAGAAGGTTTTCCACGGCCCCAAACGGTCAAATCGCTACAGGAATTTTTGGGGATGGTTAATTTTTACAACCGTTTCCTCCCTCATGCAGCTCAGCTCATGCAGCCCCTGTATGATGCGCTCAAAAAAAAGAAAGCTTCCAACGCGGTCGAATGGACCCCGGAACGCGAACGCGCTTTTGCGGAAGTTAAAAACGCCCTAGCTAACGCCACAATGTTAGTCCACCCAGATCCCTCGGCCCGCATTGCTCTAACCACAGATGCTTCAGACTTGGCCACAGGGGCAGTTGTAGAACAACTTGTCAAGGGGGTCTGGCAACCTTTAGCATTCTTTAGCAAATCGCTAAACCCGACGGAACGCAAATACAGCACTTTTGACAGGGAGCTGCTGGCGCTCCATTTGTCCATCCGCCACTTCCAGTTTTGGTTAGAAGGGCGGAGTTTCACGGCTATTGTGGACCATAAACCGCTCACTTTCGCTATGGCTAAAATTTCAGAACCTTGGTCGGGCAGACAACAAAGACAGCTAGCTGCGATTTCAGAGTTCACCACAGACATCCGACATGTAGCGGGCAAACTTAACGTAGTAGCGGACTGTCTCTCTCGCGCTGTGGCACCGCCAGAGCACGAGGAGACAGATTACACTGCCTCAGCAGCTGAGCTTTTCTCTAACGCAAACACATATGCAGCACCTATCCATGAAGGAATAGATTATGCAGCCATGGCGGAAGAACAAGGCAGTGATGCGGATGTGCGCGCGCTCCTGTCTGGACCAACAGGGTTAAGGCTGGAGAATAAAGGGTTGCGCGACGGCGTGCCCCCCCTAATATGCGATGTTTCAACCGGCGGACCTCGCCCGTTAGTACCAGCTGCTTGGCGCCGCCGTATTTTCGACGCAATTCACTCCCTCGCGCACCCAGGTGTGCGCGCCTCGGTCAAAATGGTTGCCGAAAAGTTTGTGTGGCCAGGCCTGCGCAAAAACGTAAAAGAATGGGCAAAAACTTGCATTCCTTGTCAGCGCGCCAAAGTACACAGACACACAAAAGCCCCTCTGGAGCCTTTTCCCATCCCTGCTAGAAGGTTCGACCACATTCATGTCGACCTCGTGGGGCCACTGCCTTCCTCCCAGGGTTTCACACACCTGCTAACAATGATAGACCGCACCACGCGCTGGCCAGAGGCAGTCCCTCTAGCGGCAACTACAGCGGAGAAAGTCGCTCGCGTTTTTCTAACAAATTGGGTGGCACGTTTCGGCGTCCCATCAGACATTACGTCAGATAGGGGGCCTCAATTTGTCTCAGAGCTCTGGTCAGCCATGTCCAACAGTTTAGGGGCAACAATTCACCGTACCACCGCTTATGACCCTCAGGCTAATGGGTTATGCTGTGGTATATATTACTCATATATTCCATACCTACATTTGTTAGAGCATGTGGAAATGTTTGGGACAGAATATACAAAGGAACTTCACACCTCTGAAAGGGACAAAGGAATCTCACCGCCGTGTGAAGACCAACGACGTCACAGGACGCGGCGGTAACAGACTTCACACCTTCACCCCCTAAGGCGAGGAGAGGTTTTCCCATCACCTCCCAAGATGAAGGGAGGAGTTAACAGGACTAATGGGGGATTTAGATAACGGGGGATTTCAGCTTGTGTTTTGCATGTCTTGGATGTGTGCCTGTATTTAACCAGCGAGCTGGGCAGAATTCTTCCTCTTTGCCTTCTGCCAAGCTCTGCACCAGATGAGACAAGATAGAAGAGTTATTCATTAAAGACTCTGCTTTTATGATACAAAACCGCCTCGTTATTTCCAGCTCTTCTACACTGGTGACCTTGACGCGAGTATGGACATGAGGCGTTCTTCAAGCGACTCATCCGTGGCGAATCTGACTTACGCCAGCGACAACGCAGACGAGGGAACAAGCAGACAGCTGTTCCCCCCGGCAGAGGGTACCGAGAGAGCTCAACCGAGCTCCAGCACCGCCGTGAGAGCCGAGGCAAGGCACTCTCACCCGGCGGGCACAACAGTGATGGTGTGCACGAACGCCGTCGCTGTCCAGCTGCCAGACTTCTGGCGAGAAGACCCCGCCTCTTGGTTTCTACAGGCTGAAGCCCAGTTCATACTGGTGGGCATCACAGCAGACGATACAAAATTCTACCATATCGTCTCCAAGCTCAACCCGCCACTTCGAGGTGTGTGCGGAGCTTGATCCGGCGACCACCGGCCCGGGACAAGTATGAGACGCTCAAGGCGACCATCGTGGCGAACTATGTCCCACCAGCGGAGGAAAGAGCCGAGAGGATCCTGGCGATCTACGGCCACAAAGGGGGCAATCCGAAGGCCCTCATGGAGGATTTGCTGCAGCTTAAGGAGGAGGACAATGACAATTTCCTTTTCCAGTTTATTTTCCTCAGCACGCTTCCACCACACATGAGAGGGACACTCGCCAATATGAAGTGCGACACCCACCAAGACTTCCGCACACTGGCCAGCGAGGCTTATCGGCTCGTCAACGCCTGCAAGGAGCGGACACCTACAGCGCCATCCGCGGACCTCAAAACTGATGCCCCGAGCCATGGAGAGCCACAACCCACGGTGACAGCGGCGCGGCCCAAGCGTAACAAACAGATCGACGTCTGTTATTATCACCAACACTTCGCCGAGAAAGCCCACAAATGCGTTCCCCCCTGCAAGTTCACGATGTCGGGAAAACGCCCAAGCCGAGGGCCGTTAACGGCAGCGGTTCTCGGCGAGAAAAACAAGCTGTTATACGTGACGGATGGACACACAGGCAAGCAGTTCCTCATCGACACGGGAGCTCAGCTGAGTTTCATCATGCCCTCCCACGCAGATCGAGCCATGGGCACCCGGGGCAATGGAGCAGTGGCAGCCAACGGTTCTGACATCGACACGTTCGGTGAAAAGAGCCTGCACCTCCTCATTCACGGCCGCAGCTACAGATGGACATTTGTTGTAGCGTCGGTGAGTTTTAACTTGTTAGGCGCTGATTTTCTATGTGCACATGGGTTATTAGTTGATCTAGCAAATAGGCGCCTGGTTAATGCACTATCTTTTGCTTCTATTCCATGCTCAGCTTGAGTCTCTCCACCACCTGTGCAGGCCAACGTCACCACGGCAGGAGGTAAGTTTGAGCAACTCCTCACCCAATTTCCAGCACTCACAACCCCCAAATTTTCAGCCACTGTAGCCAAACACGGGGTTAAACACTTCATTCCAACAACGGGACCTCCCGTTTTTGCCAAAGCTCGCCGCTTAGACGCGGCCAAGCTCAACATGGCAAGGGACAAGTTTGCAGCTCTCGAAAAATTGGGCATTGTTAGACGCTCGATGAGCCCTTGGGCTTCGCCGCTTCACATGGTTCCGAAATCCGACGGTTCTTGGAGACCGTGCGGAGATTACCGCAGATTAAACAACGCTACAGCGCATGACCGCTACCCCATACCTCACATACAGGACTTTTCACTACATTTAGCGGGTGCGCGCATTTTTTCAAAAATAGACTTAGTCCGCGGTTATCACCAAGTCCCAGTCCAAGCTGAAGACATTCCTAAAACAGCGGTTATAACCCCTTCCGGCCTTTTTGAATTCCTGCAAATGCCTTTCGGCCTCAAAGGTGCTGCTCAGACTTTTCAACGTATGATGGACGCAGTCTTACGCAACCTCCCCTTTGTTTTCGTCTACCTCGATGACATGCTGGTAGCCAGCTCATCTGAGGAAGAGCACGAGCAGCATCTCACTACCGTTTTTCAGAGGCTAGAAGAACACGGATTAATAATTAATCCAGCCAAATGCAAATTCGGCGTATCGCAAATTGATTTTTTGGGACATAGAGTCTCCCCGAAAGGGGCAGTTCCGCTTCCAGACAAAATTCATGCGATAGAAGGTTTTCCACGGCCCCAAACGGTCAAATCGCTACAGGAATTTTTGGGGATGGTTAATTTTTACAACCGTTTCCTCCCTCATGCAGCTCAGCTCATGCAACCCCTGTATGACGCGCTCAAAAAAAAGAAAGCTTCCAACGCGGTCGAATGGACCCCAGAACGCGAACGCGCTTTTGCGGAAGTTAAAAACGCCCTAGCTAACGCCACAATGTTAGTCCATCCAGATCCCTCGGCCCGCATTGCTCTAACCACAGATGCTTCAGACTTGGCCATAGGGGCAGTTGTAGAACAACTTGTCAAGGGGGTCTGGCAACCTTTAGCATTCTTTAGCAAATCGCTAAACCCGACGGAACGCAAATACAGCACTTTTGACAGGGAGCTGCTGGCGCTCCATTTGTCCATCCGCCACTTCCAGTTTTGGTTAGAAGGGCGGAGTTTCACGGCTTTTGTGGACCATAAACCGCTCACTTTCGCTATGGCTAAAATTTCAGAACCTTGGTCGGGCAGACAACAAAGACAGCTAGCTGCGATTTCAGAGTTCACCACAGACATTCGACATGTTGCGGGCAAACTTAACGTAGTAGCGGACTGTCTCTCTCGCGCTGTGGCACCGCCAGAGCGCGAGGAGACAGATTACACTGCTTCAGCAGCTGAGCTTTTCTCTAACGCAAACACATATGCAGCACCTATCCATGAAGGGATAGATTATGCAGCCATGGCGGAAGAACAAGGTAGTGATGCGGACGTGCGTGCGCTCCTGTCTGGACCAACAGGGTTAAGGCTGGAGAATAAAGGGTTGCGCGACGGCGTGCCCCCCCTAATATGCGATGTTTCAACCGGCCGACCTCACCCGTTAGTACCGGCTGCTTGGCGCCGCCGTATTTTCGACACAATTCACTCCCTCGCGCATCCAGGTGTGTGCGCCTCGGTCAAAATGGTTGCCGAAAAGTTTGTGTGGCCAGGCCTGCGCAAAAACGTAAAAGAATGGGCAAAAACTTGCATTCCTTGTCAGCGCGCCAAAGTACACAAACACACAAAAGCCCCTCTGGAGCCTTTTCCCATCCCTGCTAGAAGGTTCGACCACATTCATGTCGACCTCGTGGGGCCGCTGCCTTCCTCCCAGGGTTTCACACACCTGCTAACAATGATAGACCGCACCACGCGCTGGCCAGAGGCAGTCCCTCTAGCGGCAACTACAGCGGAGGAAGTCGCTCGCGTTTTTCTAACTAATTGGGTGGCACGTTTCGGCGTCCCATCAGACATCACGTCAGATAGGGGACCTCAATTTGTCTCAGAGTTCTGGTCAGCCATGTCCAACAGTTTAGGGGCAACAATTCACCGTACCACCGCTTATCACCCTCAGGCTAATGGGTTATGCGAGCGTTTTCACAGGTCCCTAAAGGCCGCCCTCAGAGCCTCATTAACGGACACAAATTGGGTAAATAAACTTCCCTGGGTTTTATTGGGGTTGCGTGCGGCACCTAAAGAGGATTTAGACGCTTCCCCTGCAGAATTAGTCTTTGCCCAGCCTATCAAACTACCAGGTGAATTTTTACCAGAAAACCCGGAACCAAGGCATCTCCCAGTCCCAAGGTTTTTAGGCAGTAACAGACAGGACTCTCTCCACGGTCCAGTTCATCACTCCTTTCCACGAGTTTTTGTTCCTCAAACTTTAAAAAACGCTGAGTTTGTTTTTGTTAAGCACGAAGCCCTTAATCCAACGTTACGCCCAGTATACGATGGCCCGTTCAGAGTGCTGGAAAATGGTGACAAACACTTTGTGCTTGATTATGGGGATAGAAATGAAACGGTCAGCATTGACAGACTCAAACCTGCCTTCTTGTTGAGAGACGAACCTGCACAGCTGGCTCGAGCACCTCGGTGAGGTAGACCCCCCAAGGAAAAAGTCTCAGCCCCCAGGCAGGGAACAGATAATCTCTCTCCTTCCCACACTGCAGATTCCTCACAACAAGGTCCCAGCAGGATGCCTAAACCAAACTACAGCAGCTTTGGGAGAAGGTTGAAACCCAGACTGCACAAGGACTGATTACACCACTCTGCAATTTTTCTTTTTTCGCTAATTGTGCCGCAACAGTTTAGGACTGACTTGTGATTATACTATGCTGTTATGTTTTCACTGAACTCTCTTAGGAGCATGGCTGCTTAAAAGTTCTTCTGTGGCAACAGCTGTAACACGTAGTATGTCTTAGTAATTACCCTAGACTGTGAATCTTTCTGTGTCTTTTCATAGTTGTTTGGGGGGCCTGTGGTATATATTACTCATATATTCCATACCTACATTTGTTAGAGCATGTGGAAATGTTTGGGACAGAATATACAAAGGAACTTCACACCTCTGAAAGGGACAAAGGAATCTCACCGCCGTGTGAAGACCAACGACGTCACAGGACGCGGCGGTAACAGACTTCACACCTTCACCCCCTAAGGCGAGGAGAGGTTTTCCCATCACCTCCCAAGACGAAGGGAGGAGTTAACAGGACTAATGGGGGATTTAGATAACGGGGGATTTCAGCTTGTGTTTTGCATGTCTTGGATGTGTGCCTGTATTTAACCAGCGAGCTGGGCAGAATTCTTCCTCTTTGCCTTCTGCCAAGCTCTGCACCAGATGAGACAAGATAGAAGAGTTATTCATTAAAGACTCTGCTTTTATGATACAAAACCGCCTCGTTATTTCCAGCTCTTCTACAATGCGAGCGTTTTCACAGGTCCTTAAAGGCCGCCCTCAGAGCCTCATTAACGGACACAAATTGGGTAAATAAACTTCCCTGGGTTTTATTGGGGTTGCGTGTGGCACCTAAAGAGGATTTAGACGCTTCCCCTGCAGAATTAGTCTTTGCTCAGCCTATCAGACTACCAGGTGAATTTTTACCAGAAAACCCGGAACCAGGGCACCTCCCAGTCCCAAGGTTTTTAGGCAGTAACGGACCGGACTCTCTCCACGGTCCAGCTCATCACTCCTTTCCACGAGTTTTTGTTCCTCAAACTTTAAAAAACGCCGAGTTTGTTTTTGTTAAGCATGAAGCCCTAAAACCAACGTTACGCCCAGTATACGATGGCCCGTTCAGGGTGCTGGAAAATGGTGACAAACACTTTGTGCTTGATTATGGGGATAGAAGTGAAACGGTCAGCATTGACAGACTCAAACCTGCCTTCTTGTTGAGAGACGAACCTGCACAGTTGGCGCGAGCACCTCGGCGAGGCAGACCCCCCAAGGAAAAAGTCTCAGCCCCCAGGCAGGGAACAAATAATCTCTCTCCTTCCCACACTGCAGATTCCTCACAACAAGGTCCCAGCAGGACGCCTAAACCAACCTACAGCAGCTTTGGGAGAAGATTAAAACCCAGACTGCACAGGGACTGATTACACCACTCTGCAATTTTTCGCTAATTGTGCCGCAACAGTTTAGGACTGACTTATGATTATACTATGCTGTTATGTTTTCACTGAACTCTCTTAGGAGCATGGCTGCTTGAAAGTTTCTTCTGTGACAACAGCTGTAACACGTAGTATGTCTTAGTAATTACCCTAGACTGTGAATCTTTCTGTGTCTTTTCCTAGTTGTTTGGGGGGCCTGTGGTACATATTACTCATATATTCCATACCTGCATACGTTAGAGCATGTGGAAATGTTTGGGGCAACATATGCAAAGGAACTTCACACCTCCGAAAGGACAAAGGAATCTCACCGCCGTGTGAAGACCAACGACGTCACAGGACGCGGCGGCGACAGACTTCACACCTTCACCCCCTAAGGCGAGGAGAGGTTTTCCCATCACCTCCCAAGACGAAGGGAGGAGTTAACAGGACTAATGGGGGATTAAGATACGGGGGATGTCGGCTTGTGTTTTGCATGTCTTTGATGTGTGCCTGTATTTAACCAGCGAGCTGGGCAGAAATCTTACTCTTTTGCCTTCTGCCAAGCTCTGCACCAGATGAGACAAGATAGAAGAGTTGTTCATTAAAGACTCTGTTTTTGATACAAAACCGCCTCATCATTTCCAGCTCTTCTACATCAGGTCAGAACTTTGACTAGGCGACTCCAAAGTCTTCATTTTGTTTTTCTTTAGCCATTCAGAGGTGGACTTGCTGGTGTGTTTTGGATCATTGTCCTGCTGCAGAACCCAAGTGCATTTCAGCTTGAGGTCACGAACAGATGGCCGGACATTCTCCCTCAGGATTTTTTGGTAGACAGCAGAATTCATGGTTCCATTTACCACAGCAAGTCTTCCAAGTCTTGAAGCAGCAAAACAGCCCCAGACTATCACACTACCACCACCATATTTTACTGTTGGTAAAATTTTCAATTACGTCTTGTTTTGCAAGATTTTTTTGGCAAAATTTCCAGCCAAAAAACGTGCAACTTTTTCATAAATAATCTAAGGAAAAAGCTGCAGATTTATGAGGCTAATCTGTAATTTGATGGAAATACTTACGAATTTCCATTCAGATTTTATTTCAGAAATGTTCTTTATTTTTATTTTAAATGTTAGCATCTGATGACCCCGGACTAAAAAAGCGACACGGTGACCCATCGTATTGCTGCTGACTGTGGAAAAAGGGGCGGGTTATGTTGGTTTCCTTTTCTGAAATGCTGTTACTTTTACGCCAGATGTAATGGAACACACACCTTCCAAAAAGTTCAACTTTTGTCTCGTCAGTTCACAGAGTACTTTCCCAAAAGTCTCGGGGATCATCAAGATGTTTTCTGGCAAAACTGAGATGAGCTTTTATGTTCTTTTTGCTCAGCAGTGGTTTTTGTCTTGGAACTCTGCCATGCAGGCCATTTTTGCCCAGTCTCTTTCTTATGGTGGAGTCATGAACACTGACCTTAACTGAGGCAAGTGAGGCCTGCAGTTCTTTGGATGTTGTTGTGGGGTCTTTTGTGACCTCTTGGATGAGTCGTCGCTGCACTCTTGGGGTAATTTTGGTCAGCCGGCCACTCCTGGGAAGGTTCACCACTGTTCCATGTTTTTGCCATTTGTGGATAATGGCTCTCACTGTGGTTCGCTGGAGTCCCAAAGCTTTAGAAATGGCTTTATAACCTTTCCCAGACTGATAGCTCTCAATTACTTTGTTTCTTATTTGTTCCTGAATTTCTTTGGATTGCAGCATGATATCTAGCTTTTGAGGATCTTTTGGTCTACTTCACTTTGTCAGGCAGGTCCTATTTAAGTGATTTCTTGATTGAGAACAGGTGTGGCAGTAATCAGGCCTGGGTGTGGCTAGAGAAATTGAACTCAGCTTTTCAAAGATGTGATAAACCACAGTTAATTTATGTTTTAAAGGGGGGCAATCACTTGTTCACACAGGGCCATGTAGGTTTGGATTTTATTTACCCTTAATAATAAACACCTTCATTTAAAAACTGCATTTTGTATTTACTTGTGTTATCTTTAAATTTGTTTGATGATCTGAAATATTTAAGTGTGACAAACATGCAAAAAAATGACAAATCAGGAAGGGGGCAAACACTTGTTTTGTTTCAATGGATTTACTGTGATATTGGAATTACTCTCTTCACGGCAAAGCTCCAGTAAAATCAATTAAATATAAAATCCTACCCACCCCTAAGTTCTGCTCAATATGTCCTTCCATTTCCAACATCTGAAAGTTTAATCAAAACCAAGGGACACGGAATTCTGGGCCTTTCTTGGCAGCTTGTTGTTCCAAAAAAAAAAAAAAAAAATTCAAGGCCCTGAAATCCTCTCTCCTTTGCTACAGATTACACATTCAGCTACCTAAATCTTGAATGTTGTGTCATAAAGATAAACATGGCTTTTCTTCTTCACAAATGTCAGTAAATTTGTCCAATTTTGGAATGAAATGAGAAAAAAGAAAGAAAGAAAGAAAAGGAGAAGGATATCAACTGGGAGTATCCACTATAGTTCCGGTGAGCAACAGAAAGAGTATCTGTTTTTCCAGACAGGTGCACACACCCAGAGAGAAATGGTGTATCACTGGACCAATCAAAAGTGTGTACTCTCATCACCCTGCTGCAGAAGAAGCTGCTCAGCTGCATTCCTCCTCATGATTTCCTTTTGTGAATGAGTGACGCCCTGATCCTGAAACACTTGTGCGTCTCTGGATGTCACTCATTGGGTTTTGCTGTGTAAAGAAACCATCTCAGTGACCAGCATCATGACAGGAACCTCCACATCATGAGGTGTTATGTAACAGATGTCCACCCAGACCCTGTGGTCAAAGTCCTGTTGACTGTACACACTTGTGTGACTGTTGTGTAGCACAGCACTTACACGATCCCTGACAGAGGGTTCAAACAAGCTGGGTGGTTACTGAGATTCTTATATTCAATACTGACTAATAACTGAAGAAAAAAAAAATCAGGGAATGGAAATTAAATCAACTAAATATATATCATTTCCTCAGTTTATATTAATTACTAAGTTGGTTAGCTGATTCATGTGGACTATCTTCCACATGAATAGGATCCAATAGGATCTCTAATATTATATCAAATTTTATTCTGTTGATTATGGAGAACAGGGGTCTACAACCTGTGACTCCATAACCACATACAGCTCTTTTGCCCAGAGCCAATAGTTCCTTTTGGCTTTGCCAAATATTTATGGAAAAATTCACAAATCTACAAGAAAAAAATGAGGTGAATTGAAGAGAAGAATCTCAAATTTACATGGAAAAAACCCCAAAAACATATAAGTTGAAAATGAATGGGGGGAAAGGACACAAATGTATGAACAAAAAATGTCACAATGACATAAAAAAATGCAAATTGCTGAGGGAAAAGTTTAAAAAAAAAGTTTAAATTTGTGAGACTATATTTGAACATTTACAAGGAAAAAATTAACTTGGAAAAAGTTTGAAAAATGATAAGAAAAGTGGAAAACATGAGGAAAAAGTAAAAAAAAAAATTACCAACTTTTTTTGTGTGATCTGTACGGGAATTGAAGTGATTTGCAAGCCACAGCAACGAGGTCCCACACCATGCGAATGGCCCTCAGCTCTTCCTCCTTCTGCCTCCCCTTTCACCTGTTTCCTTTGCCCACTGGATCCAGTGTTGGTGGCGATCTTCTGTCATGGTGACCCCTTTGGGGTGAAGGAGAGGTCCCACTCACCAGGTGAAAAGGAAACAATTTATTGCAAAGAATTAACACAAGACGCAGCACGAGGCTGGAAAAAAATAATGTAACGCTGCACGGCAGGGTAAACGAGAACAGGACCTTAACCGAGAGTAGCTTGGGGAAAAAAATAGCAAAAGCTGTGCCAAACAAAGTGGAGATGCCACAAAAGGTAATCCTAACAGACAACAAAACAGTGATCTTTACAGTAGATCGCTACACCGAAAATGAGGCGAGTGCTGAATATAAAGGGTAGCCGGTGATCAACACAATCAGATACAGTGTGGTGACCCACCCAATCTACATGGACATTCAATCTTCACACTCAGCCAGCCTGCACTAAGCAGACGACAATTTGCATATGGACAGAAAGCCCCTAGAAGACAATCAGAACAATGACTATTATTATACATCCCCGGATTAAGGAGAGGAAGTCCGGCGCCAGTTAATCACACTATTGATATGTATTGACTGATATGTATATCAATATGCAAATGTGTCATGCATTCTCTCTTGCCTGTATAAAAGAGCTTACTTTACATGCCTCAGGGAGAGACACACAGGACACACAGCCACAGCACACTGCGCTACAGTGTGTCCCATGATGGAGGAAATAAAACTGAAACCTTCCAGCTCATAGCATCTTGCCTGAACTTATTTGTTCCTCCACACTGGTGACCCTTGACGAAGAATGGAACACGAGGCAAACACCCCGGAGATGACCCGGACGGGAAGCCTCAGCACGCGTCATGGTGCAACCCTTGCCTGATCTTTTACCTCCACACTGGTGACCTGACGAGGGAGAATGACCGTCTCCTCCCTCTCACCGTGCTGTGGATCCCAGAGGACCAGAGAACGCCTGCAACCTCTTCATCCTCACCGGAGTGCAGCGCTGGGACCTAAACGCACCATGAACGACACGAGCGAACAAAGGAAGCAGCCTGAACGGGGACAGTCATCGACGCCGACTGCGATGATTTTCACTGAGCTCCCCGACTCTGACTAAACTCCGGACAGCGGACCTCCTGCGCGCACACTGCAGGATTACGAGGACAGCGCAACTGCCAGCTATGTGGTCACTGCGCCAAGCGCGCGCCACGCACAGGACAAAACTGGCTCCACAGACTTTTACATCGTCCTCCGCCGCTGCACATGCCCAAGGAACACGGCCACTTGCCATCCTTGGAACCTTTAGAGCTGCTCTCGCACCTGAAGCAGACATGCAGCCCGCACACAGGACTTTGTATGGGTTTCTCAGCCACGGCACACAATAGGAATTTTGCTGAGTGCTTTTCCCATTCCCAAGCTCTTTATCTCCCAATAATTTCATGAGCACCATTTTCAAACTTGTTTCTGGACATTTTGACCAAGCTAATTACTTCTTACCTCTCACGGGCATTTGCATAGTCACATGTCGAAACAATTCCTCTCATAGACTATTGTTACGTGGTACCCACGTGAGGCACACATGAATATCAAGTGATGAGCATAGAATTTGGCCAATTAACAACAATGTAATCTTTTTCATTGGCTCATGACAGGCCCTGATCTTTAGCCATGGTGACATGGTACAGAATCTTAGACCCAAAGCAACATAATGGCTAAACAGCTACAGAGTGAAACAATAGCCACAGTTACATGTAAACTTTACTGTTTACATGGATCCTGAAAAAGCTGATCCGATTAGGACATGCTTTTCCATGTGTCACACGTTTGAACGGACTAAATCATTTTGACGTGCACAATTATCCGACATTCCAGAAATAGTAGAAAAAGAAGCAACTTCCGATGTAAACAAACCCCACTTTGTGTCTTCCTCTTTTGGAAAGGGACCTGCATTGTGTTATTCAGACTGTACTTTTGCTTCTGCTGGTCTCCGTAATGAAGCTACAAGCCCAGCAGTACATACTTCTACATATGATGAACAGAGGGAGACAGAGGGAGACAGCGGGACGATACAGACAAGATTTGTTTTACTCCCGCCATGTCTTCCGCTAGCTGCTGTAAAGGTGGAAATACATCATGTCGACATGTAGCTGACATACAGACATGTGTAGTAAGCATATTTTCTACCCAGACTTCAGAATAAGTGTTTATATGTGCACCAATCGGATTAACAATTGGCAAAACCCACCTGTCTCAATCAGAAGGAAATTTTGATCCGAATGAGTGGGATCAGTCAGAATATTCAGATTGGCATGTTTACATGAAGCCTTTTTATTCCAATTAGGCTTTTAAGCTGGTTACTTGTGTCCATGTAAACATGGCTAATGATCTTTATTACAATAATTGTGCAATAATGGTGATGAATATGTTTGACGAGGATCTGGCAACCCACACGCAAGGTTCATCTGAGGACTGCTGGAACAGGGTGAAGAATCTTCAGGCTGGGGAGCTGGTTGTCAGCGGTGAGAGTGCAGAGGTTCTGCAGGGGGAATGCTGTGGGCTAAGTGCTGGAGACAGGCTGGCAAGGCCTGAGGGCAGAGATGTTGCAGGGAGCATTGATATACACACGGTGGTAAGTCGACTTACTTGTGGGGAGTGATAATGTGCACAAATCCAGAAGTATCCAAATCCAAATCTGTGATCCAAGAGCCAAAGTCCAAGAGCTGATGGGGGGTCAAACATGGCAGTAGTTTAACAGGTGAGCAGAGGCAAAAAGATGGCAGGCAGGTAGCTGGGTCTAGGGCTAGCAGAGGTCAAACATGACAGGCAAGACAAAGTTCAATAATGTTTGACAGAGCAAGGATACAGACAGGTGCAGAATCTGACGTGACCAGACAGAGCAGTGGGACAGCTTCCCTTATAGAGGGCTTCTCTGATTAGCAACAGGTGATCAGGGCTGCAGAGAGAGCATTAATCAGCAAGGAAAGAGGGAGACAGACACGCAGAGTAGGCAGGGATCCTTACAGTACTCCTTCCTCACGAACACCTCCTGGCATCACACGGGGCTTGTCAGGATGACATTGATAGAAGTCTGTGATGAGGGAGTTGTCCACAGTAAAGGACTGGTCAATCCATGATCTCTCCTCCGGCCCATACCCCTTCCAATCTACCAAAAACTGGATGCCACGCTCCCTGTGGCAAGCATCCAGAATGCGTGTTACTGCATATACAGTTAGGCCCAGGAATATTTGGACAGTGACACAATCTTCATGATTTGGGCTCTGCATGCCACCACATTGGATTTGAAATGAAACAACTACAACGGAATTGAAGTGCAGACTTTAAGGTTTAATTCAAGGGGTTGAACAAAAATATATGATTAAACATGTAGGAATTGTAGCTATTTTTATACAAACGCGCCTCATTTCAGGGGCTCAAAAGTAATTGGACAAATAAACATAACCCTAAGTAAAATGTTACTTTTCAATATTTTGTTGAGAATCCTTTGCAGGCAATGACTGCCTGAAGTCTGGAACCCATGGACATCACCAAACGCTGGGTTTCCTCCTTTGTGATGCTTTGCCAGGCCTTTACTGCAGCTGTCTTCAGTTGTTGCTTGTTTGTGGGTCTTTCTGCCTTAAGTTTTGTCTTGAGCAAGTGAAATGCATGCTCGATTGGGTTGAGATCTGGTGATTGACTCGGCCATTGCAGAATATTCCACTTCTTTGCTTTAAAAAACTCCTGGGTTGCTTTTGCAGTATGTTTTGGATCATTGTCCATCTGTACTGTGAAGCGCTGTCCAATCAACTTTGCTGCATTTGGCTGAGTCTGAGCAGAAAGTACAGTATAAGCCCTCCATCGATCATCCTCGGGGGTGGAGGTGGTTTGGAAGGAGGGCACAGGGAACTGGTGAACACTGGCTTTATGTGTGAGACATGGAAGGTGGGTTGGACACGGAGCAAAGAGGGCTGGTCGAGCTAGACTGAGGAGGGCATAACAAGGGCCTGGATGGTGAAGGGTCAGACAAACCAGGGGGCAAACTTTTTAGACTCTGTCTTGAGGGGAAAATTTCTCGTGGACAACCACATCCTCTGCCCAACCACGTAGGTGGGAGTGGGATGCCGTCTCCGGTTTGCCCACCTTGAATTCTCTTCGACCGACCTGAGCAGAGCAGCCTTGGTGTCCCTCCAGAAGCGTTTGCATTTGGCTATGTGGGTCACAATGGACGGGACAGTGATCTCCTCTTCCGAGATGGAAAGCAAGGGGGGTTGTACCCCAGCGAGGCCTCGAAGGGGGAAAAACCAGTGCCTGTGGATGTGGAAGAATTATGGGCATATTCAATCCACAGCACGTATGTGTTCTATATCGATGGGTCTGCTGCCGTCATGCAGCGGAGCATGGTCTATCGCTTTTGATTTGCCTGCTCGCTCTGTCTATTGCTCTGGGGATGGGAGCCTGAGGAGAGACTGACCTGGGCTCCAATTGATTTGCAGAACATCCGCCACACCCAGGAGATGAACTGGGGTCCACAGTCAGAGACAATGTTGGCCAGAATCCTGTGTAACCTCACCACATGGTTGGTCAGGAGCTGAGTTGTCTCTAAAGCTGAGGGGAGCTTCTTGAGGGGAATGAAGTACGCAGCCTTGGAGAATCTGTCGATTACGGTGAGGATAATGGTGTGCCCGTTGGAGGGGGGCAGGCCTGTCACGAAGTCCAGGATGATGGGTGACATTGGACCAGGGGCGAATGGAGACAGGGAGGGGTTGAAGCAGACCAGCAGGAGGGGTGGTGAGGGACTTTCTGGCAGAGCACTGCGGACAGGCCTTGATGTAGTCCCGGATGTCCCTCTTCATCGAGGGCAACCAAAACGAACATCAGAGCGAAGAGAGGGTCCTTGCCACCCCCGGGTGACAGGAGAGTTTGTTAGTATGGAGCAAATCACGTCTCCATTCACAGCTGCAGGAACAAATAACTGGCCCGGTGGATCCCCCCCTGGATCCGGGTCAGTGGCCTAGGCGTCCCTGACCCACTGCTCGATTTCCCACTTAAGTGCCCCAACGACTATGGCCTCCAGAACAATGGTGTCCACTCTTGGAGTGGGTGACTCAGTCGTAAACTGGCGTGACAGAGCATCTGGCTTGGTGTTTTTGGAACCAGGCCTGTAGGCGAGCGTGAAGGAGAACCATAGGCCCCACTTAGCCTGCCAGGGGGTTAAGCCTCTTAGCCGACCTGATGTATTCTAGTTTTTTATGGTCCGTCCACACTAGGAATGGCTGAGTGGACCCCTCTAACCAATGACCTCACTCCTCCAGGGCTAACTTAACTGCCAGCAGCTCTCAGTCACCAACGTCATAATTTCTTTCAGCCGGGGAAAAGCGCCGAGAGAAATACGCACGGGGTGTATTTTATTGTCAGCTGCCGAGCGCTGCAAAAAAACTGCTCCCACGCTAGTATCAGAGGCATCCACCTCTACAATGAACTGGCAATTCAGGTCAGGCTGGGTCAGGATCGGGGTCTCCAAGAAGCAGGACTTAAGCTGGGAGAAGGCCTCATTTGCCTCTTGAGTCCAGTGGAAGGGAACCTTCACTGATGTCAGGGCGGTGAGTGGAAAAGCAATGGAGCTGTAATTTCTGATGAAGTGGCGATAAAAATGAGCAAATCCCAGAAATGCTGTTATACTGTAATTTCCCAGTTTGGGATCAATAAAGTACATCCATCTATTCATCTATCTATCCAAGTATCTGAAGATGTTTGTGGGAGGAGGGAACAGGCCAGGCAGTCACTGCTTTAATCTTCTTGGGGTTGGGTTCAACGAAGACCCTGGGAGATAATAAAGCTGAGCAATGTGGTGGTGGTGACATGAAACTCAAACTTCTCTGCTTTCACATAAAGCTGGTTTGCTAGGAGGTGCTGGAGAACCTTCCTGAATTGAACCCGATGTTCTTCTTGGTAATGAAAAAAGATAAGGATGTCATCTAGGTATACAAACAAATGAATTCAGAAAGTCCCAGAGCACATCGTTTATCATACACTGGAAGATCGGGTGTTGGTGAGGCCAAACGGCATGACACAATATTCAAATTGGCCAAGATGTGTTTTAAACGGCATCTTCCACTGGTCCCCCTCCCTGATTCTGATGAGCTCATAGACAGTGCGGAGATTTAGTTTGGAATAGATGATGGAGCCCTGAAGCAGATCAAAAGCCTAATTTAACAGGGAAGATGGGTACTTGTCTTTGACGGTGATGTTATCCAGTTCTATGAAATCAATACATGGACGCAGAGAGCCATCCTTCTTGCCTACAAAGAAGAAACCTGCTTCCAACGCTGATGATGAGTGATGGATTAACCCAGCAGCTAATGATTCCTTCATATATTTTTCCATGGCCTCTTTTTTCTGGGGCAGACAGGCTATATAGCCTACTTGATGGTAATGGGGCCCCCTGCTGGAGCTCAATGGCGCAGTCATAGTGTTGGTGGGGGGGAAGAGACAGAGCTTTAACTTTACTAAATACCGGGGCCAAGTCGTGATATTCAGAGGGAACTTTAGATAGGTCCGGGGGCACAAGAGTTGGGGTCTGGACAGGGATAGATGGAGAACAAGTGGCAGACGGGAGACAGACTGCCAAACAGTAGGGACTCCATTAAAGAACCACCCCTTTACACCAGTCAATGACAGGATTGTAAGTTTTTAACCAGGGGTGCCCGAGAACAATGGGGGAGGAGGAATTGGGGATAACCAGGAAGGACAGGGTTTCATGATGGTTACCGGAAGCTAACAAGGAAAGAGGTGCTATCTGTTTGGCGACCTGGTGAAGAGGCTGGCCGGAAATGGTGGTTACTTTCAGAGGTTGGGGAAGATTAATACACGGGATTTTAAACTGGGTTGCCAGAGTCTCGGAAATTAAGTTTTGCTCTGCTCCGGAATCATTTAATGCCGACTAAACGTACTCAGTGGCCTCGAGCAGTAATCTGATAGGTAACAAAAAATGATTGGTTGAGGGGTTGGTTGCTTCGCTCGTCAGGCCCCCTACAGTTACTGACGGGCTTTGTCTTTTACTTTAACGGGACAGTGGGCAACGGCATGACCGGTTTTACCGCAGTACAGACACAGTCCCTCCTCGTAGCATCGCTGCTTTTCCGTGGGGGCGAGATTAGGCTGGCCAATCGCCATAGGCTCCAGCTCGCCAGAAGAGACGGTGGCTGACAGGAGCGTGGGGGGCTGCGGGTGAGAGAACGAACAGGAGTGCAATGTGGTGCGAGGACCAGACTGCTGTTCCCTCAAATGTTGCCGGAGCCTGTAGTCTAGCTTAACTACAAGAGATATTAAGTCTTCTAGTGTCTTGGGTTCATCTCAGAGGCAAGCGAGCTCGTCGTGGAGGAAAGAATTCAGGCTATGAGTATAGACCAAGCAAACAGCACATTCATTCCACCCCACTTTGACCGCAAGAACCCAGAACTCAACCGAGTGCTCCGCTGCGGTACACTCCCCCTGACGAAGTTCCATGAGCTGGGTGGACGTGCTCCCCTCCCAATCACAGAGGCCAAAAATGCACAGAAATTCATTAGTGAATCGGTCATAAGTGTACGTGGGGTAATTGGGCCCCTGCATTATTGTCTGAGCCAAGGAGAGGGCGTGTCCATCGAGTAACCCTGTGAGAAAGCTAATCCCGCTTGGGTCAGGAAAAATCGCCGGGAGAGCTATCAAAGATGAGATGACACTGTAATAAATACCCGCTGGCCTTCCCTACCCAGCCATTGTAATATGGTGGTGTGGGGAACAGCAGGGAATAAACCGAATGGGCCGCCATGACCCCTTCAAGTTTGGTGAGGCGTTCAGACAATTTCAAAACTTCATTCAAGATTACTTGATTTTGATAGGGGATTTGGTCAGAGCATTGCTTGAGAACACCAAGTTGGGGGGGGGGGGGGGTAGTGCTTCCATCCTGGTTGCTGGGTCTAATCTGCTGGTCACGTACTGACAAGGTACAGAAGCTTAGACCTAAAAGCGACACAGTGGGGAAACAGCTACAGAGTGAAACAATGATCTTTATTACAATAATTGTGCAATAATGGTAATGAATATGTGTGACGAGGATCTGGCAACCCTGTGGGGAGAACAGAGACAGGGATGTGCAACACTGAATGGGTCATGATGAGAATATAACACTGAGTATGCTTACAGGCTCATCTGAGGAGGACTGCTGGAACAGGGTGAAGAATCTCCAGGCTGGGGAGCTGGTTATCAGCGGTGAGAGTGCAGAGGTGCTGCGGGGGGAACGGTGTGGGGGAAGTGCTGGAGACAGGCTGGCAAGGCCTGAGGACAGAGGAGATGTTGCAGGGAGCAGTGGTAACCATGGTGGTAAGTCGACTTACTTGTGGGGAGTGATGATGTGCACAAATCTAGTAATATCCAAATCCAAATCCATGACGCAAAGTCCAAGAGCTGATGGGGGGGGGGGGGGGGCGGGGGCTGTCAAACATGGCAGTAGTTTAACAGGTGAGCAGAGGCAAAAAGGTGGCAGGCAAGTAGCTGGGTCTAGGGCTAGCAGAGGTCAAGCATGAGAGGAAAGACAAAGTTCAGTAATGTTTAGCAGAGCAAGGATACAGACAGGTGCAGAGTCTGATGTGACCAGACAGAGCAGTGGGAAAGCTTCCCTTATAAAGGGCTTCTCTGATTCGCAACAGGTGATGATCAGGGCTGCAGGGAGAGTGCTAATCAGCAAGGGAGACAGACACACAGAGCAGAGAGGGATCCTTACACATGGTAGGCCTCTGGGCGTCTGCCCAGCCTAACCCATTCATTAAGGCAACCTTAAATACAGGACAACACACATCCCGCTTGGGACAAACATATTTAGCCCAATAAATGGGACGTCCCAGCTAAAAGGGGTCAGTTGGAAAACCCTATAGTCTTCAGCTGAGTGTCACTCTCATTTTCAAACTAGTTTACTCTCCAATGTTGACACTTTTACTTCGGTGACAGCAGAATCTCAAGGTCATTTACTAGCTTATGCTATCCCTCGGACATGAACGCACAAGATTTGCATGTGCTCACCTCATTCCATTGACCTTGTATGCCTGCACACTGTGCAAAAAATCTGCTTTGTGTTTGGTCTGAATGCACCTTAACAGTGAAGATGTAGAGGTAGTGAAGGTAGATGAGTATACATATCTGGGGTCAACCATCCAGTGCAATGGAAAATGCACAAGAGAGGTGAAGATGAGAGTGCAGCAGGGTGGAGTGGGTGGAGTCAAATATTAGAGGTGATTTGCAACAGAAGGATAGCAGCTACAGTGAAAGGGAAGATTTACAAGACAGTAGTGAGACCTGTCATGATGTATGGTTTAGAGACAGTGGCACTGAAAAAGACAGGAGGTGGAGTTGGAGGTGGCAGAGATGAAGATCATACATTTACAGATGTAAATGCGGTTTTATGAATGAAAGTGAACCTGTAACCAAGTGACACTGATCTTCGGGGTGGGAGTATTGTACCAAATTAACCACACTTGTGGATGCACACCCCATATATACCCCCTGCATCCACCCACTCTTCCTCTTTCCAACGACTGGGAGGAACCTGCCTCCACCGACGAAGGACAATGAATGGTTACAGGTTCACTTTCATTCATAAAACCCTGTTTACATCCGAAAACATACATTTTATTTCATTTCAGTGAACCTGTAACCAAGTGACACCCGTATGCCAAATGAGTCCTGAGGAGAATGGGGGGCGTCATCCACAGAGCAAAGGAGCACAATGCCCCAACACCCCATAAAGCACAAGCACAGTCAGATGAGTTTGGCTCCCTTATTGTACTTACCTGAGTACGTACAAGTTAAGCCGGTTCCTACAGGTAACCGGAACTGAAACAAACCTCTTCGAGCACAAGGCACACATGCTGGTTCACATGAGGGAGACTAGATACAACTTAAGAACCTGTTGTGATCCCCAGAACAGATGATTTAACTCCTTTATCGTACTCGATTGGATACCTACAAGTTAAGCCGGTTCCACCAGGCAACCAGAGCTGAACAAAAACCATTCCGAGCACAAGGCACACCCGCCAGCTCAAACGAGGAAAAACTAAGATACAACTAAAAATCTGTTGCGACCCCTAGAGCAGATGAGGGGATGACTGATGAGGCCACATTCAGCCTATAGAAGCAGGTGAACGTTGAGGAAGATGCCCAGCCAGCGGCTGCGCATACATCCTCCGGGGGTGCACCCCTGAACAACGCTTATGTAGTGGCCATTCCCCGAGTCGAGTGAGCCACCAGCCTATCTGGTGGTCCTGCTCCAACCTGTACATATGCAAAGCAATCAGGTCAACTATCCAATGGGGCAGGTGCTGCTAAGGAATATGCCCGCCCATCATGGATTCCCCATAGGACACAAAAATCTTGTATGAAGAACGGACAGACCTCGTACGGTCAACGTAAAGCTTAAGGGCCTCAGTGGTCACAACTATGAAGCCTCTCAGCCTCTGAAGAGGTGTGCGAGGTGGGTAGAAGGCCTCAAGTACAAGAGGGCAGGAAACAACCCATTAGCCAGCACCCTGAGCTGAAAAGCTGGGTTGGGCCGCAGGTGAACCAGATGATCACCATCAAACCTAAGGCATGTTGCATCCACAGAGAGCACATTCAGTTTGCTGACCCTCTTGGCTGAGACAATTGCCAAGAGAAAAGCCGTCTTCCAGGAGAGCAGATGAAGGTCAGCACTGGGGAGTGGCTCAAAAGGGGGTAAAGCATAGAGTCCTAATAACTGTCTGGAGATCCCATGTGGGTAGCAGCGGACACCGAGACGGACGGCTCTGTTTCACGCCCCTCAAAAAACTGCTTAGCTGAGAGATGCGCCCCATGAGACAAGCCATCACATTCCTCATGGACAGTTGACACCGCTGCCAGGTAGGTCCTGATAGTCGACTCCGCCCGACATCAGGCGAAGACGTACTTGAGGTAAGACAAGATGACAGAGGTGTGACATGTCAAGGGATCGTCCCCCTTGGTCCGACACCAGTTCAAAACACTCTCCACTTCCCACTGCATTGCAGCTGGGTAGATGGGGTCCGTGAAGCCTGCACGGTGTCTATGACCTCCTTCTTCAAGCCCAGTTTCCACAATTGCTCCTGTCCAAGGGCCATACCTGAGACCTCAGGAGCTGGAAATTCGGATGCCAACTCCCGCCCTGTGCCTGCGAGAGCATATCCCGTCTGGTTGGGAGAGGCCAAGGATGGCCCCCCCAACATCTCGTGGATATCCGCCATCCATGGTCTTGTGGCGAATTCCGGCCATCAAAATAACTTGAACAGACAGCAGTCTCTCCTCCGCAAGAAAGCTGGCAGAAGAGACAGTAGTGAAAATGCAAACAGTTCACTGGAGGCCAGGCATGCTCAGAGCATCTGTAGCTAGTGGACCTGGCAGGCTTGAGCCCACACGAGCAGATGATGCACCCTCGCATGGAGAGGGGAACCCCAGTTTGTCCTGCTGGTTGATGTATGACACCACAGCCGTGCTGTCTATCCGAACTAGAATTTTTCTGCCCTGAATGACTGGAAGAAAAAGCCCCAGAGCCAAACGCACCATTTCTATCTTGAGATGGTTCATATACCAAGACTGCTGTGCCAGAGCCCAGTGTCCCTGAACAAACCTAACCTCCCAGGCTGCACCCCAGCCTGCTTGGGAAGCATTGGTTGTAATGGTCACCCTGCAACCCTCTTGGCCCAGGGGAACACCATCCCGGACTGCTGATGAGCAGCACCACCTGGGCAACTGCAGTAAAGACACCTAAGATCCTCTGGCACTGCTGCACTGAGACAGTCCTCTGCGAGATGCAACTCCTGATGCATTCCCAGATAGTATGCCTTCTCTTTGGAGTCAGGGATGCCTTTATGGCAACTGAATCCAGGGTGAGCCCCAAGTACTCGATAACCCTGGTTGGAACCTGGCAGCCTTCACCACATTCAAATGCAACCCAAGTGCCGCCAGATGAGCCAGTATGGTCTCCATATTGCTCCCTGCTATGGCTTCTGATTATGCACAAACCAGCCAATCGTTCAGATAATTGAACTCGACTGCCCATCTGCCACAGTGGACAAGTGCAGCGTCCATGCACCTGGCGAACATCCGAGGACAGGGACAGGCCGAAAGGCAGGACGTCATAACCGAAGGCTATCCTGAAGGAACCCTGAGGAACTTCCTGTGGCCGGATTATGGAAATATGGAATCAGCATTACGAAGGTCCATTGCTGTGAGCCAATCACCTGGCCCTATGGCCTGAATAATGTCCTCAGCCTGAGCACCAGACAAGGGAGCACATTGAGACACCTGCTCAACCGTCTCAGGTCCAAAACCAGACCGAGACCCCCAGTTTGCTTAGCTAGTAGCTAATTCCTTCCCACAGCACGTGGGACACCATATGGTGTATAAGGCGGTGCCTATCCCATCCCTCTGACCTTAGGCCACACAGCCACTGTAAGCAGTGAAAGTACAGTTGGTGGGGGGTGGGGGGGTGGGTCAGTCCTCTGGTAGCTCTATGTGTCACGCACCAATCTGCTTGGGAACAAGGAATAGGCAGTGTAAAAGCCTCGCCTCTCTTCTCCTGAAGACAGAGACCATATTACGCTCTCTCCCAACAGGGCAGAGACCTTGCTGCCCAGAACTGTGGAAGAGAGTCCTTACTTCTGCTTCCAAAACCCCTTGAAGTTGGGAATGAGATCTCAATTGTAGGCAGTATCCATACTCCAGTGCATCATGGACATCATCACCATGGACCTGAGGTGCACCAATGTCAACTCATGAGGTGCGCCGTGAAGAAAGTTGACGTCAGGGGAAGTGTACTGTCAGAGATGCTGGCAGGGCTTGGCAGAATCATGGCCTACACGCTCCCGAGAGCGCGGACGTGAGTGCTGCTGAACCTGCACCCGCTGCCGAGAGGCTCTGTGCCTCAGGTGACCCAAACTCTGAAAGGAACCTGGCTCTGAGAAATGAAGCTGTTGTGGGTTCTCACCCCCTCAAGAGGTCTCCAGACACTTGACCTGGGTAGTCCTGGCCGATGAAAAGACTGTGTGCGTAGTCTCACCTTCTGCACCTCATCCGACACCGCCTCTGCTGCAGGCCCTGTCTGTATCCACCAATCCAGACTGGCTCAGCCACACATGCTGCCAGCCAAGGTCAGCTGACCAAGGAATTCCCAAGAGTTGTAGCTTGGAACTAGCTCCTTGAATCACAGCACCCACAATCCCTACCAATTCTGGTAGAAGGTCAGTTCCACCTTTGACTCTAGAACCCTTATCAGACCTTCTAAACACACTAAAAGAAGTGCATTAGCATTTGCCAGCCTAGAGGCCCTAGCCACAGACTGGTAGGTGCCAGCCACTAACCCATCAGTGGCACATTTGTCGTTAGGGAGGCAAATAGACTTGCTGCCTGTGGGGGAAGCACGAGCCAGCAATGCAAGGTAGGTCCCACATTCAACGCACCATCCAAGCCTTGCTCCGCAGCACCACTCAGAACGCTGAGCCCAGAGCGAGGAGCAGCAGCTTACCTTGAACAAGCCCACAACTTCTGCAGACGACCCACAAAATCAAGATAATTGGCAAGGAAACCTGCCTGCGGGCTGCAGGACCCCTGTCCCAAGCCGAAGCCCTAGGTGGAGAAGATGGAGGAGGATGCCCAGCAGCTGATGCTGCTCTAGAGAGCAGTGCCCCGAGAGACACATCATAGGGTTCAGGAGGGTCCTTTTTGACCGGAGGGTCACTGTCGTCCTCATCCTCAGAGGCATCCATTCGCCCACTGGAGCCACAGCTGTAGCTGATGGGCTTACCAAAATTATCAGAAGCCATGAGGGACACTGCACCAGGATGCGGTCCCAGGGCACACACAGGAGCCTGGAACGGCATACCCAAAAGGCGATATTGATTTGCCACCGTACGTCCAATGGTCTTACACATTAGTCTGCTGCCATATGATCAATGGTCTTACGCATTGATTTACCGCCATACATTCAGTGGTCTTATGCATCTCCTCCAATTGCTTCTGTATGAAGTCCACCTGTGGATCGTGCAGCTGGCTTTCTTCAGTCCACTTCCTGCTGGCCTTCCCGGTTCCAGCTGGAGCAGCTAAGGCTGGAGGAATAGAGCCCTGGGCTGGTGCATGCCAATGTCTGGGGTATTTCCTCCTCCTTCACTCTAGCAGAAGCTATTACTCCTCCAGGAAAACAATAGGAGAGAAAACAAGACAGTTATTCTCATTATTATTATTATTGTGATCATAAACAGGCCAAAGGGCTGTTTCATGAGTTACAAGCGTGCGAGTCATAAGACAACATAGAAATATTAGATTTCGGTTCCCACCTGAAAGCAGTACCACTCCTCTACAAGAGGTGGCAAGAGTGCACCAAGCACAGGAGCACTTAGTACCAAGACAAAGAAGATGTCTCCTTTTTTTTAAAGAAGATAACTGTCAGTCGAGAAAAAGAAACAATACAGAATTAACGGCAAATTGTATCATGCTGTTAACAGTAATTCCTCATTGGCGAAGGCCCAAATACATCGCATATCTCAAGCAGATAAGCATATCGTGTGCTGTTAAGCTGTAGAAACAGTTCTTCTGTCTGAAGAGAAGGCACAAAATACATCACAAACCTTAAGCAGGTAAGGGTAGTACATACCTCACGCCGCTAAACTTGTCAACAGTTCCAGATGAAAAGACGGCAAGTGTATATTACATACCTCAAGTGGGCATGAACCGTGCACGCCATGCTATACAGCCGCTGCAAACCTTCTCTTATTCAGCAGAAAACCACAACCATTTTATGACACAGCGATGGGGTACCCAGAGTAAGGCAGCCCAAACAGCACAAAGCATAATGTCAGACAGACTGTATAAGCTCTTACTGTACCAGGAGGAAAGAAAGAGGAAGAGTTGGTGGATGCAGGGGGTATATATATGGGGTGTGCATCCACAGGTGTTGTTAATTTGGTATAATGCTCCTACCCCGAGGATCTGTGTCACTTGGTTACAGGTTCACTGAAATGAAATAAAAGCCAAGATTCTCACTGGGAGTCACTAGAAGGGACAGGATTAGAAATGAGTATATCAGAGGGGCAGCTCCATTTGAGCGTTTTGGAGACAAAGGCTGAGAAGGTTTGGACATATGCTATGGAGGGATAGTGGATATATTGGACAAAGGATGTTGAAGATGGAGCTGCAAGGCAGGAGGAAAAAATGAAGACCACAGAGAAGATTCATGGATGTAGTGAAGGAGGACATGGAGAGAGCTATTATTACTGTCACGGGGTGGAAGTATTTTATTGTTTTGGGTTTTATACGGTTTTTAAGTCTGTTGCATGTTTTGTAGTTTTTATATTTTAACTGTGTGTTTTTAATTGGAAGTGTTGTCTACGTCCGCCCTGTGCTTCCCCTAATGAGTGATCAGCAACACTTATGTTGATTGGGGATGTGCAGCACCTGTGGCTGCACACAATTTAAAAGGTGCTCTGGCAGTCCAGAGGGGGGAGCCCCGCCTGAGAAGAGCAGGCCAGATGGGGGCCCTGCTAGCCGAGGGCCTGCCTGGATGAGAGCATGCTGTTGGCCCCAGAGAAAATGGTGGAAGGAGGGCATAACTGAGGAGGAGGAGGAGCAGCAGGAGCAGCAGTAAAGGCCCAGGACCACCACGACACTGGCATTTGGGGCAGGACACTTCTGTGTGGAGCAGTTGGGGTGCTGCAGGCGAAGGATAGCAAGGGGCAGAGTGAGGTAAGAAGCTCTGCCTTCGCTGCAAGTATCTAGTTCCCAGATAGCAGCACCCCATGATGGCGATGACGGTAAATGTGGATATACTGCTGGCAAGTGTCTTCCCCTGTACAGGTTTCCTGAAGACATTGGTGTCGTGGTGGCAGATGGAGCATGGACTGAAAGAGTGGATCCTCCTCCTCAGCTTTTATGGACTAGGAGAAAAACAAGATGGCGACCGGGATGGTCACACTTTTTCAGCGCTGAGACAAACTCGCTGATTTTCCCATTAAAAGTACCTAACCAGACTTCCGGTTATGGCTGCCACGTAGAACGGACGTGTCTCGCTCTGCTCTGCTCCTGGAGAAAAAAATCGGCAAATAACTCTCTCATTTGGGACAGAACGTATCCCAGCATTTGAGCGAGGATATGTCGGCGAAGCCTAAGGCTGGAAAACCAGGAAAAGGAAAAAGCGAGCCGCCGAAACAGTCCAAATTAACGGACTTTCAGGTCTGTGACGCAGCAAACAAGGCTCCATATATGGCGGAGGCGGCTGGCGGCGGTGCGTTTTCTGCGGGGAATGGCGCAGATGCGCTGATGGCTGCCATGAGTTCAATGAGAGCGGACTTTTCCTCTAGATTTGATGGGATTATGACAGCGTTGGAAGGAATAAGAAAGGAATTGGGTGACTGTGTAGAACGAACGGCGCAGATGGAGCTCCGTCTCGCTAGTGCTGAAGATGACGTCACCCGTCTTCAATTAAAGGTGCGCACTTTGGAAAAAAAAAATAAATCTCTGGAAGATAATATTTTGGATTTGGAATCTCGGTCGAGACAGAATAATTTGAGGCTGGTGGGTCTTCCAGAGGAATCAGAAGGTCGGGACGTATGTTCCTTTCTGGAAAAGTGGATTCCGGAGGTGCTGGGCAGCGAGGAGTTGCAATCAGCAGTGGTTCTGGAAAAAGCACATCGTATTGGCCCACGGAGAGATAAGGGACCGCCGAGGACCTTAATTATGAAGTTTCTTAGCAACAGAGACAGGATGAAGATCTTCAACGCTGCACGTGCTAAAGGAGAGATTAAACACCAGGACCAGCAGGTGCGGTTCTACCCAGATTTGGCCACAGGAATCCAACAATTGAGGAAGCAGTTTGATCCCGTACGTAAGGAGCTGCGCAACCTTGGGATTCGTCATGGTGTAATCTATCCTGCGAGACTGCTGACCACGTATGAGGGCAGAACCCACATCTTCAAGACCCCAGAGGAGGCGCAGGAGTTCATCAATCAAAGAAGAAGAAGAGACTGGTGGGAGCTAAGCATGAACAAAATATAAGGTAGAATAATTAAGCATTTGCACAGGCATCTGACTGACTTGAAGTAAATAGTAAGTTTACAAAATATAGATTGTATTATATATTAAAAAAACAAAACAAACAAACAAAAAAAAAAACTATGATGTACAAAGTTGTTAAAAATTTTGGAGTTAAGTTGGAAAACTACAGAGGAGAGTTAATGTTACGTCATTAAAAGCAGTAGAGTTAGGGTGATTGGGAGGATGAAGAAGGAGTGGCTTAGGCTGTTCCCCGTGGGTGTGGAACGGTCGATGGCTATATCGGGAGACAGAATTTTTCTTTTGATTTTGGGGGGTTTGCCACAAGTGTGGGAAGGGGAAATTTGTTTGTGTGTAGTTTGTAGGATGAATGTTCAACCACTCATGTTTTTGCTTCTCTGTATGAGCATGTTTACACTGCAAGGTAATCCTAAACTCTCTATTGATCATGGACCAAAGTGTTAATCTTAATTTAACTTCATGGAATTGCAGAGGTCTACAAAATTTAAAAAAACTTAAACAAGTTATGAATAAAATAAAGGACATGGGTTCAAGAATTGTGTTTTTACAAGAAACTCATCTGATAGAGGAGGATGTTAAAAGAATTAGGAGTAGATGGCAGGGAAGTGTATTCACCTCTTCATTTTCATCCCGAGCCAGGGGAGTTATGACTCTCATACATAAATCAGTTCCTTTTCAAGTGAAAAATGTAATTGGAGACAAATTTGGAAGATATGTAATCATTCAAGGTTCTTTGCTATTAGAAAATATAAATCTTGTGAACTTATATGGTCCCAATATAGATGATCAGAAGTTCTTTGCTAATTTATTTCTCATCTTATCATCACTTACAGGGCAACATATAATAGCAGGGGATTTTAATTGTACATTGAATCCAGGTGTGGATAGATCAACAGGACTGGATTGTACGCACATTGGATGTAGGATGACTATTAATCATTTTATGAAAGAATTGAGATTGTTAGATATATGGAGAGAAATGAAACCACAAGTTAAAGCCTATTCTTGTTATTCCAGTACCTACAAGACATTCTCACGTATTGATTATTTTTTGATTTCCACAGAATTAAGGTCCAAGATTCAAAACTGCTTTTATGATAACATCGTGATCTCTGATCATGCACCCTGTTGTCTAATATATGTAGATAAAAAATTGACAAAGGAATCAGGTAGATGGCAATTTCAGCATAAATGGCTTCAGGATGAGGAATTTGTCAAGTATATAGAAAAACAGATAGACGAGTTCTTTGACATCAATACTACACAAACATCAGCATGTGTAAAGTGGGAGGCTTTCAAAGCTTTTATTAGGGGACATATTATTAGTTATACAGGATCAAAATCTAAGAAGACTCGAGAGGAGAGAGCTAAATTGGAACATAAAATAAAAAATCTTCAGGAAAAAGTGTATGCAGGAAGTGACCCAAGGTTGGAGAATGAATTACTGATTTTGAGAGCTGAATACGACAAAAAATCAGCGAATAGAGCTGCCTCGAGTCTTCTAAGATTGAAACAATCTTTTTATGAACAAGGTGAAAAATCAGGAAAATTATTAGCATGGCAGATTAAACAATTGGAAATTAAAACACCAATTACCAGTATTATAAGTAATGGACAGGTAGTTATAGATCCTTTAGAAATTAATAGAGCCTTTAGAGATTACTATGAAAAATTATATGATACCAAAAATGAACCTGATTTAACAAAACTAAATGGGTTTTTGAACGAACTGTCTATACCGTGTATTCCAAATGAAAACAGGGAGATATTGGAGTCTAAAATTAGTCAAGAAGAAGTTGGGCTAGCCATTGATAATATGAAATCAGGAAAAAGTGCAGGACCAGATGGTCTTCCAGTTGACCTTTATAAAAAATTTAAGAATAAATTAATAAAACCTTTTTTGGAAATGGTTTTAGAAGCATTTCAAAATAATAATTTACCATCATACATAAATAATGCCTTAATTATACTGCTGCCAAAACCAGGTAAGCCCTCTAATAAATGTGAAAATATGAGACCAATAAGCCTATTAAACGCCGACCTTAAGATAATCTGTAAAATTTTAGCAAGACGAATACAAGAAATTTTACCAAATATTATTAATCGAGATCAGAATGGCTTTATAAAGGGTAGACAAGGCTTCCATAATGTAAGAAGACTATTTAATATTATTTATTTTAATAAAGAAGCACCGGATACAGCTCTCCTATCATTGGACGCCGAAAAGGCCTTTGATAGAGTTGAATGGCCCTTTCTTTTTGAAGTCCTACAAAGGTTTGGACTTGGAAATAATTTCATAAAATGGGTTCAAATAATATACAATAATGCTACAGCAGAAATCCTAACAAATAACAATATTTCAAAACCAATAAAAATCAATAGAGGATGTCGACAAGGCTGTCCACTTTCACCTTTACTGTTTACTATGGCAATTGAACCTTTAGCGATAGCGATACGTTTACATTCACAAATATATGGAATTAAAGTTGGACCAACAGAACATAAAATCTCCCTGTACGCCGATGATATAATTTTGTTTATGTCGAATCTAAAAAAATCAATTCCAACCTTGTTGAATTTAATAAAGAATTTTGGGGAAATATCAGGATATAAAATAAATAAAACTAAATCTTCAATATTAATGCTAAATGAGACCCAGAGAAATTACTCAGCCCCTGAGGTAAATCAATTCAATGTTGTAAATCAGTTTAAATATTTAGGAATCCAAATTATGCCTAAGCTAGAATCAGTCGCCAGTGTCAACTATGAAGCCTTAATGTCAGATATCAGTGAGTTAACTCAGAGATGGATGTCACTACCAATGTCGATGATCGGGAGAATCAATATACTTAAAAGTAATATTTTACCTAAAATACTTTATTTATTTCAATACATTCCCTTATCACCACCTTTAGATCTATTCTCAAGAATAAAAAAAAAGTTAGTGGAATTTATATGGAACAACAGGAGGGCTAGATTACGTTTGTCTTTATTATATTTACCATTTGATCGTGGAGGTCTGAAATGTCCAAATTTTATGTTGTATTATTGGTCGGCACAACTGAGGTCTATGACATATTATTTTTCATCAAATGATCTCCCTCACTGGACTGAAATGGAATCATACAATTTACCTTTACCTCTTCCCATATTCATATACTCAGATTCGGCAAAAAAATTACAAAAACAAGTTAAAAATCCATTTGTAAAGCATATGATCAAAATATGGTGTGAAGCTAAAAACTATTTAAAAGAACCACAGTTATTGTCACAATTTAGTCCAATATGGGGTAATCAATATTTTAAACCAGGGAGAGCGGACGCTGTATTTAAAGTATGGAATTTAAAAGGGATACAAAAGATTCAGGATTTATATTTGCCAGGTGCAGACAACATAATGTCTTTTGAAGAGCTGAGGATCAAATTTAATCTCAATAGAACACATTTTTTTAAATATCTTCAACTTAGAAACTTTATTCGATCAAATCAAAATAAAGCTCTCACTCGACCTATTTATTCATCCTTGGAAAAAATGATGATGAAAGATAGTAAAAGAAAGGGTATTATTTCAGAGTTTTATAACTCATTGACACTATCTTCAAGTGAAAATTCACTGAAAAGATTAAACTACTGGAAAGAAGATCTACAAATTGAAATTTCAGAGGAACAATGGGAATTGGCTTGTACAGAAGCTCAAACCAAATCAATAAATGCACGCCTTAAATTGATACATTTCAAATGGTTAATGCGGATGTATGTTACACCAGAGGAGTTAAATAGATATAACAAAAATATACCAGATACATGCACAAAATGCATGGAAAGTAAAGGAACCCTATTTCATTGTTTATGGGAATGTAGATTAATAAGAATGTTTTGGGAAGAGGTGAGGGTAACAATTGAAAAAATAATCTCAAAACAAATCATATTGAATCCTAAACTGTTTTTGTTGGGTCTGTACCCAGAAAAGCATAATTTTAATAAAAGTGAAAGAACATTCATAGACCTCAGTTTGCTTAATGCCAAAAAATGTATTGCACTATTATGGAAAAAGACTCATAGACCAGATGTGACTCAGTGGTTAAGACAGATGTTAACAAACCTTCCATTAGAAAGAATAACATATATACTAAAATCAAAGGAAATTGTGTTTGAGAATATATGGAGACCTTTTATTGATTATGTAAAAAATTTAAACATAACTCTTGAAGAAGAAGGTGAATGATGTGTGTGGACCTTGTAAATTCCAAACTGGTGAACACAATATGTATACTTATGTATTGGATTGTCTAGACTAAACAGAGGAGCATTGTTGAAGACTTGATTTTGTTGGTGGTTGTTGGTGTTTTTAGTGCATTTTTTTTTTTTTTGTAGTACTTTAGTGTTAGTGTTTGATTGTTTGTATCATGTTTGTTAAAAAAAAAAAAAAAGGTTCAATAAAGATATTGTGGAAAAAAAAAAAAGTACCTAACCAACAGCGATCGGCGCTCGTGACGGACACCCACGGGCTGAATTTCCACCTCCGTCAGAATCCCGTTGGAATGCCCCTTTAATCGGGTAGAACTGCTGCGCTCTACCCGAAGCGATTGCCAAGCTAACGCTAGTTAGCTTAACGCTGGCCCCAGTGCGCCACCTAACTCCGACACGAAGCGGCTCAGTCCCCGGTGAGGGCTTACCGGAGGAACCAACCGAGGCGGCGGTTGGGAGCTCGGGCGCGGCGTTGGTGAGAGACGGGGGCCATCTGGACCCAGCAGGACAGTGGCCTGAGTCGGAGCCCAGTTGCGAGGCCCAGCTGAGGAACTACCAGACTGACGGCGGTCGGTGACGGGGCCTAGCAGAGGTGCCACCCAGCCAGACGGCGGCGAGCGGCGGTGATCGGCGGCGGTGATCAGTGGAGTTCGGCTGCGCCGGCGGTGTGCGGCATAACCGGCCAGGCAGACGGCGGCAGGCGGCGGCGATCGACGGCAGTGATCTGCGGAGCTGTGCAGCGTTACTTGGCGGAGGAGCTGCGCAGGAGCTCAGTTGCGGCGGGTCCAGCAGCGGCCGGGCTAGTTGAGGCCTAGCCGGATTCTCTGTTTATTTCTATCCACAGGTCAGTAAAATGCCACCAAAAAAAGAGGAAATGGAAGAAATAAAAAAATCTCTGAACTTTATGTCAGAAGAATTGGCCAAATTGACTAGCCAGCAGGCCAAAATAATAGACCTAATAGAAGAGGTACAAGCCCTACAGTTAATAATAAAAGAAAAAGACAAAAAAATTATGGACCTGGAGCAACACGGGCGTCTTTTGGAGCAACGCGTCGAGGATCTTGAACAAGGTTCTCGCATTGATGACCTAGTTATAAGTGGACTAGACATCAGATATCAATCATACGCCCATGCCACAACAGGACTGAGTGGTGAAGATGCTCCCATGAGTGAATCAGTGTCCTTAGAAAATCAAGTGCTTCAGTTCCTTAATAATAGAGACATTAAGGTAGAAGCCAATGCAATCTCAGCCTGTTATGCTCTACCGAAGAAAGATAACAAAACAAAGAAATCAATTGTGATGCGCTTTGTGAACAGAAGGGTAAAGAATGACATACTGAGGCAGGCCAAAAAGCTAAAGGATACTCAAGTTTACCTAAATGAACACCTGACAAAAAAAAACGCTGAATTAGCACGGCAGGCACGGATGCTAAAAAAAACAAAATAAGATACAGGCAACCTGGACAAGAAATTGTAGAATTTGGATTAAACTAAATAGATCACCTGAGCAAGCAAAGAGTATAATGATCAGAGATGCTACTGACTTAGATAAATACAGATGAACACTGATTAAGAAAATTATGAGTCAATGATAATCCATATTCATACACACAATAAGAATAGTTCTTTTGATACACCATGCCAAAGTACTTTAAAAAAAATAAGCAAAATAAACAAAAACTTATGATCGACTCAAGTAGACATCAATTATCCCCAGTTGGAGGAAGTCATTTGACACAGAGTGAGGAAACTCAAACTCTGAAAATATGCCATTATGCTGAACATAAACCACAAGAGATGGAGAATGATATTGATCCTGATAACCACTTTTTCAATAATATTCATAACCACTGTGAATATTACACTGAAAAGCAATTCAAAAGTCAAGTGCAATTAGATGGTAAACTGTCAATAATACACTTCAATAGCAGAAGTCTTAACAAAAACTTTCCACAGATTCAGGACTATTTAAAACAGCTAGACAGAAAATTCACAGCTATAGCAGTCTCTGAAACCTGGCTTAATGAAGAACAGGCTCCCCTGATGGCAATAGAGGGATATCAGATGTTTTATATAAACAGATCTCAAAAAAAGGGTGGTGGTGTTGCACTGTATATTGATGACCTATGAAGGTGTAAGCTTGTAAATGAAATGTCCTCAGCACTACCAGGGATTTTGGAATGTGTTACTGTTGAGATTGACCTAGACAAAACAAAAAATCTAATCATAAGCTGCATATATAGAACGCCGGGAACTTGCATTGAGATATTCAGAGATAAATTAGTCGAGCTGTACAATAATATTACTAGTAAGAAAATGGTAGCAATTTGTGGAGATTTCAATATTAATTTACTGAATCCACATCAACAAAATGTAGTTACAGAGTTCATGAACTCTATGTACAGCATGAGTCTATATCCCACAATAACACATCCCAGTAGAATCACAGTTCACTCTGCTACACTTATTGACAACCTGTTTGTCAATGTTTTCGATAAGAAAATAGAAAGTGGATTATTGATAAATGATATAAGTGACCACTTGCCAACCTTTGCACTTATCCATGGCCACACGGGGCCCAACGCAGAAAAAATTTCAAAATCGTTCAGACACAAATCACCAAATGCAATCAGTTCTCTTAAAGAGGACTTGCTGAAGCAAGACTGGACAGAAGTCTATGTATCAGATGTAAATGAAGCCTATGACACATTTATAAACATTGTAACCACTCTTTATGAAAAAAACTGCCCATTAGTAAAAAAAAAAAGCTTAAACACAAATTTGCTGATAAGCCATGGTTAACCAAAGGACTACAAAAGGCGTGTAAAAAGAAAAATTTATTATATAAAGCTTTCCTAAAGAAAAGGACAAAAGAAGCAGAGCAGCGGTATAAAACATACAAAAATAAGTTAACATATATAATAAGATGTAGTAAAAGAGATTATTACAGTAAAGAACTGGTGAAAAACAAAGACAATATTAAAAATACATGGACAATACTCAACAGTATCCTTGGAAATAAAAGCAGAAATACAAGCTACCCAACTAATATTCCAAAAAATAATAAAACGACTCAGAGTGTGAATATAGCTTCACCTGCAGATGAATTTAATAATTTTTTTGTTAACATTGGACCTAAACTGGCCCGAGAAATACCCACTACGGTGCCTACAGGTGATACAATATGCAATAACACTGCTGTAAAAGACTCCATCTTCATAAAGAACACAGACGAAAGAGAGGTCATTGAAATTGTTAAATCGTTCAAAAGTAAAACATCTACTGACTGTGATGGTATTGACATGCTACTAGTCAAAACTGTTATCGAATGCATAGTAAAACCACTGACGTATATCTGTAACCTGTCTCTCCAATCAGGTATATTTCCCAATGCAATGAAAATAGCTAAAGTAATTCCGATATACAAGACGGGCGACAGAGGGGAACTCTCAAACTATAGACCAATTTCACTATTACCGCAATTTTCCAAGATACTTGAAAAAATATTCTATGAGAGAATTGACAACTTCATACTGAAGAATGATTTATTGTGTGAGCAGCAATATGGGTTCAGACACAAGAGGACAACTGCATATGCCCTAATGGAATTTACAGAAAAAATATCAACAGCCATTGAAAATAAAGAGTATTCAGTTGGAGTATTCCTAGATCTTAAAAAAACATTTGATACAGTAGATCATAATTTATTATTAAAGAAACTACAAAATTGTGGTATTAGAGGGGTAGCACTGTCCTGGTTAAGTAGTTACTTAAAGAATAGATATCAGTATGTATGTGTTAGCAACAAAAACTCAGAGTTACTGAAGGTCACCTGTGGAGTCCCACAGGGTTCAGTTTTGGGACCATTATTATTCAATATGTATATAAACGATATATGTAAAGTTTCAGAAAAAATGGACTTAATATTGTTTGCCGATGACACTAATCTGCTATGCAGTGGAAACAATTTGGAACAACTTCTGGATACACTCGGAAAGGAATTAGGAAAGCTGAAACTGTGGTTTGATTCAAACAAATTAACGCTCAATTTAAGTAAGACAAAATTTATAGTCTTTAACAACCATCACAACAACCCAGTACCCAAACTCAGTGTAAATGGTGTAGAGATTGAAAGGGTATCTGAAACTAAATTCCTTGGAGTAATAATTGATAACAAACTGTGTTGGAAGTCACATATTAATTATATTAAAGGTAAAGTATCCAAATCAATTGCAATATTACACAGAGTGAAATATTTGCTGAATCAACCCACACTATACACCTTGTATCATTCATTAATACTCCCATACATGACATATTGTAATGAAGTATGGGGAAATACATATAAAACAAACATATATCCACTCTTTATGCTTCAAAAGAGAGCTATTAGAATAATAAACAAAGCAGCTTACAGGGAACCAACAAACCCACTTTTTCTTAAACAAAAAACTCTCAAGTTGAAAGATCTGGTTGACTTTAAAACCGCAATAATAATGTTCAAAGTGAAGAATTTATCACTGCCCGCAAATATCCAAAAGTTGTTCCAAACAAGGGAGAAACGATATCACTTCAGAGGAACATGTATATTTCAAAAGCCTACAGTGAGAACAACCACCAAGCAACACTGTATTTCAGTGCAAGGAGTCAGACTATGGAACGATTTTGGACCTGAATTAAAATCATATACAACGCTTGGACAATTTAAACAAAAACTAAAGGAAGAAATACTCCAAACATATTTACAAGACGACATGTAAACTCACATAAGGATTGACATATCCAGCCTGTGCTGTGTTGTAGCTTAGTTTTTTGTTTTTTTGTTTTTTTTTCTCTGTGACATCTTGTCTTAGATTTGTTTTTGAATAGTAACCGCTTAACTTAGCCTAGCTTAGTTTTCTTTTTTTTTTTCTCTCAGTCATATTTTGTCTTAGCTTCGCTTTAAATTGTAATCGCTCTTGTCTTGTTTTCTCTTTTTTCTCTTTTGAATTCTTGGATGGAATATGGGTGGGCAATATAAGCTGCGGCTTCAGCCATCACCCATTTCGGATAACTCACGTGGAATTGTTTAGTAGAAGGAGTCTTTGTCTAATTTGACCTTGTTGTTATATTATACAGTTTCTTTTAACCTGTACTGTACTATCCGAAATAAAAATTCATTCAATTCAATTCAATTCAACTATTATTTGTCTTTTAGCCCACTTTTAGTCTTTTAGCTTAGGTTTTTTAGTTAGTATTTTATTCTAATTTTAGCTTAGTTTTAGCTTTTTATTTAAGTGGGCATCTGTTGTGTATATATTTTATGTAAATAAATTTGTTTGCGCTAACATTTTAAAGTTTCCCCTCTGATTGCTGCCTGTGACTCTTCGCCTGGTTTTTAAAGAACTTGAAAAGTTATGTTTTTAAATACCCCTCGGCCTATGCACGTTACATTTTGGCGTTGTTGTGGCAGGACCAGGTATTAAGAGCACAGGAGTAATCAAAGGTGAAATGAGGATGTTTGTTTTATTTTTATAGGCGATTTGATGCCCTTATTTTATGTAAAAGTTTTGGGACTTGTTTTTAGTGCCAGATGTTTTATGGACTGGAGGCAATGGCATGGACTGAATATGTGACAGGGACTGCCAACATTAAAGTGGGGGGGATGTCACGGGTTGGAAGTATTTTATTGTTTTGGGTTTTATATGGTTTTTAAGTACAGTATGTTGCATGTTTTTTATAGCATTGCATGTTTTATAGTTATATTTTAACTATGTGCTTTTAATTGGAAGTGTTTTCTACGTCCGCCCTGTGCTTCACCTATTGCTGATCAGCAACACCTGTGTTGATTGGGGATGTGCAGCACCTGTGGCTGCACACAATATAAGAGGTGCTCTGGCAGTCTAGAGGGGGGAGCCCTGCCTGAGAAGAGCTGGCCGGATGGGGGCCCTGCCAGCTGAGGGCCTGCCTGGATGAGAGCCCGGCCAGATGAGAGCCTGGCCTGACGAGAGTATGTTGTTGGCCCCAGAAGAAAATGATGGAAGGAGGGCATGACTGAGGAGGAGCAGTAACGGCCCAGGACCACCATGATGGCAGCATTTGGGGGAGGACACTTCTGTGTGGAGCAGTTGAGGTGCTGCAGGCGAAGGATGGCAAGAGGCAAAGTGAGGAGCTCTGTCTTTATTTCTGTCTTAAGTATCTGGTGCCCAGATAGCAGCACCTCATGATGATGATGATGACAACAAGAAATGTGTATATCCTGCTGGCAAATATCTTCCCCTGTACAGGTTTCCTGAAGAGATCTGTGTTGTGGTGGCAGATTGAGCATGGCCTGGAAGAGTGGATCCTCCTCAGCTTTTATGGACTTTTATTTGCCTTGTAGGCCACTTTTAGTTTTTTAGCTTAGTTTTTTTTTATTTAGTATTTTATTCTAATTTTAGCTTAGTTTTAGCTTTTTATTTAAGTGGGCATCTGTTGTGTATATTTTATGTAAATTTAACCTAATATTTTAAAGTTTCCCCTCTGATTGCTGCCTTTGACTCGTCTAAGAACCTTTCAAAGTGGGTTTTTTAACTACCCTTGACCTGCTTTTACATTAGGGAAGATGCAAGGGATAGGGTGAGATGGAGGCAGATGATCTGCTGTAGCGACCCCTAAAGAGACCAGCTGAAAGAAGATTTGGGGAAAAAATTTGAAAAATGATAAAAGTGGCAAACATAAAGTAACAATTTTATGAAAGGAAAAATTCTAGAGAAGTTGCAAACTTGCTGTTAACTAACATACAGAGCAAAATAAAGGTGCCCTCTGGTGCATCAGAATGAAACAATAGAAGAACCATTTTGAATTCCATAAAGAACCTTTTAGTAAGATGTTCTTTAAAGTGTTTTTAGAAATCTGCAGCATTCTGCCTCTGAACAACTTCAGTAGAACTTAAAACCTCAGAACCATCCTCTAAATACAGAGGTTCTTCAGTAAATGATGACTGTCTGAAGAATGTATGTTTACAGATGTAACCGTGGTTTTATGAATGAAAGTGAACCTGTAACCACGTGACATCTGATCCTCGGGACAGGAGCATTATACCAAATTAATCACACCTGTGGATGCACACCTTATATATACATCCCTTGCATCCACCCATTCTTTCTCTTTCTAACGACTGGGAGAAGCCTGCCTCCACCAGCGAAGGACAATAAATGGTTACAGGTTCACTTTCATTCATAAAACCGTGTTTACATCCGTAAACGTATGTTTTATTTCATTTCAATTAACCTCTAACCACATGACAACTATATACCAAATGAGTCCTGAGGAGAATGGAGGTGGCGTTACCCACAGGTCAAAGGGGTACAATGCCCCAAACACGCCATTAAGCACAAACACAATCAGATGAGTATGGCTCCCTTATTGTACTTAACTGGGTATGTACAAGTTAAGCTGGTTCCTCCAGTTAACCAGAGCTGAACAAAAAACATTCCAAGCACAAGGCACACCTGCCGGCTCAAACGAGGGAAAACTAAGATACAACTTAAGAATTTGCTGCGACCCCCAGAACAGATGAGGCGATGACTGATGAGGCCAGATGAGCCTATAGAAATGGGTGAATGTTGAGGAAGAAGCCCAGGCAGCGGCTGCGCATACATCCTCCAGGAGTGCACCCCTAAACAGTGCACACATAGTGACCATTACTAGAGTTGAGTGAGCCACCAGCCTATCTGGTGGTTCCGCTCCAACCTGTACATATGTGAAAGCAATCAGGTCAACTATCCAATGGGACAGGCGCTGCTTAGAGATAGGCCTGCCCATTGTGGATCCGCCATAGGACACAAAAAGTTTGTCTGAAGAACGGACAGACCTCGTACGGTCAACATAAAGCTTAAGGGCCCTTACTAGGCACAAACTATGGAGCCTCTCAGCCTCTGAAGAGGTGTGCGGGGGAGGGTAGAAGGCCTCAAGCACAAGAGGTTAGGAAACAAACCCACTAGCCAGTACCTTGGACTGAAAAGCTGGGTTGGGCTGCAGGTGAACTACCTGATCACCATCAAACCTAAGGCATGCTACATCCACACTGAGCGCATTCAGTTCACCGACCCTCTTGGCTGAGACAGTTGCCAAGAGAAAAGCAGTCTTCCAAGACAGCAGACAAAGGTCAGCACTGGGGAGTGGCTCAAAAGGGGGTAAAGCATAGAGCCCTAAGAACTGTTTGGAGATCCCAAAACAGCCAAACAGCAACGGACGCCAAAATGGACAGCTCCGTTTCATGCCCCTCAAAAACTGCTTAGCCAAGGGATGTGACCCAGGAGGCAAGCCATCACATTTCTCATGGACAGTTGACACCACCGCCAGGTAGTCCCTGATAGTTGACTCTGCCCGACCTAGGGTGAAGAGGTACTGGAGGAAAAACAAGATGACAGAGGTGTGACATGTCGAGGGATTCTCCCCCTTGGTCCGACACCAGTTCAAAAACACTCTCCATTTCCCACTGTATTGCAGCTGGGTAGACTGGGCCCGTGAAGTCTGCGTGGTGTCTACAACCTCCTTCTCCAAGCCAAGTTGATACAATTGCTCCCGTTCAAGGGCCATACATGAAGCCTCAGGAGCTGGGGATTTGGATGCCAAATCCTGCCCTATGCCTGTGAGGGCATGTCCCGCCTGACCGGGAGAGGCCAAGGACGATCTTCCAACATCTCGTGGCTCTCCGCCATCCATGGTCTTTGTAGCCAATTTGGGACAATCAAAATCACTTGAACAGACAGTTGCCTCACCTTCACGAGGAAGCCGCCAGAAGAAGCAGTAGAGGAAAGGCAAACAGTTTCACTGTAGGCCAGGCAACGCTCAAAGCATCTGTACCTAGCGGACCTGGTGGGCCGTGCATCGAAGCCCAGAGAGCACAGTGGGTGTTCTCTGCTGTCGCAAACGGGTCTGCTTCCACCTGACCAACCTGAAGCCAGATCTGCTTGACTATCTCTGGATGCAGTCGCCACTCGCCAAGATGGGGACCCCCTCGTGACAGCAGATCTGCTGCTATGTTCTGGGGCCCTGGCAGGTGAAAAGCCCTCAGGAACATACCTTTGGCCTGAACCCACAAGAGCAGATGGTGCGCCCTCGCATGGAGAGAGGGGGATCTCAGACTGCCCTGCTGGTTGATATATGACACCACAGCTGTGCTGTCCGTTCACACCAGAACTTTTCTGCCCTGAATGACCGGAAGAAAATGCCTGAGCCAAACGTACTGCCTCCATCTCGAGATGATTTATATGCCAAGACTGTTGAGCCAAAGTCCAGTGCCCCTGAGCAAACCTGCCCTCCCAGACTGCATCCCAGCCTGTTAGGGAGGTGTCAGTTGTAATGGTCACCCTGCAGCCCTCTTGGCTCAGGGGAATACCATCTCGGACTGCTGAGGAGTGTCTCCACCACCTGAGAACCATGAGGCCCTTTTGGAAAGAACTAGTCTCCTCCCTTGGTCTCTGGGCAAAACCACCTTCTGAAGTGCGAACCACTGCTGAGGGGGACAAGTATGTAAAAGACCCAGTGGCACCACCTGGGCAGCTGCAGTAAAGAGACCTAAGATCCTCTGGCACTGCTGCACTGAGACAGTCCTCTGTGAAATGCAGTTCTTGATGTATTCCCTGATAGTATGCCTTCTCTTTGAAGTCAGGGATGCCCTCGTGGCAACTGAATCCAGGGTGAGCCCCAAGTACTGGACAACCCTGGTTGGAACCAAGCAGCCTTTCACTGCATTCAAATGCAACCCGAGTGCCGCCAGGTGAGCCAGTATGGTCTCCATATTGCTCTTCGCTACAGCTTCTGATGGCGCACCAATCAGCCAATTGTCCAGATAATTGAATTCAAATGCCCCTCTGCCGCAGTGGGGCGAGCACAGCGTCCATGCAGTTGGTGAACATCTGAGGGCAGGGACAGGCCAAAAAGCAGGATGTCATAACCGAAGGCTGTCCTGAAGGAACCCTGTGGAACTTCCTGTGGCCGGATTTATGGGAATATGGAAATGAGCATCACGGCAGTCCATTGCTGTGAACCAATCGCCTGGCCCTATGGCCTGAATTATGTCCTCAGCCTGAGCACCTTGAGATACCTGCTCAACCGTCTCAGGTCCAAAACCAGACAGAGACCCCTGGATTGTTTAGTTAGTTAGTTAATTCCCTCCCACAGCACGTGTGACACTATACGATGTGTAGGGTGGCACCTATCCCATTTCTGACCTTAGGCCGCACAGCCACTGTAAGTAGCAAAAGCTACAGTGGGGGGTCAGTCCTCCAGTAGCTCTGTGCGTTACACACCAGTCCACATGGAGTCAAGGAATAGGCAGTGTAAAAAGCCTTACCTATCTTCTCCTTGAGACAGAGACCGTATTACACGCTCTCCCAGCAGGGCAGAGACCTTGCTGCCCAGAACCGCAAAAAGAGTGTCCTCCTTACTTTTGCTTCCAGAACCCTTGAAGTTGGGAAATGAGATCTGATTTGTAGGTGGTATCCACATTCCAGTGCATCAATCACCCATGGACATGAGGTGCGCTGCGGAGAAGGTTGACATCAGGGGAAGCGTACTGTCAGAGACGCTGGCAGGGCTTGGCAGGACCACAGCCTACACGCTCCTGAGAGCACGGATGTGAGTGCTGCTGAACCTGTACCCGCTGCCAGGAGGCCCTCTCCCTCGGGTGACCCGAGCTCTGAAAGGAACCTGGCTCTGTGAAACAAAGCCATTGTGGGTTCTCACCCCCCCTCAAGGGGTCTCCGGATACTTGACCTGGATGGTCCTGGTCGATGAAAGGACTGCGTGCACAGCCTGACCTTCTGCACCTCGTCCAACACTGCATCTGCTGCCAGCCCAAAGACCTCACCAGCCGCTACCGCAGCCTTCAAAACAGCAGCCTTGTCCGTATTCACCAATCCAGACTGACTCAACCACACATGCCGCCGGGCCATAGTCAGCTGGCCAGGGAGTTCTCAAGTGCTGTAGCCTGTGAGCTAGCTCCTTGAATCACAGTGTCCACCACCTTTACCAACTCCGGTAAAAGTTCAAAGTGGCCCTAGGTGTGAATGTGTGTGTGAATGGTTAAGGGATAGCGCCATACCGTGGCTGCTTCATCCATCCAGGTGGATGCCCTCAATTTCCCCTCTGGGGATCAATAAAGTATACAAAATAAAAAAGTAAAAAAAAAAAGGTCAGTTCCGCTTTTGACTCTAGGTCCATTATCAGACTTTCTAAATATACTAAAAGAAGTGTATTAGTGTTTGCCAGCCTAGAGGCCATAGCCACTGACTGGTAGGTGCTAGCCACTCCCCCATCAGTGGCACAACACTTGCCATTAGGGTGGTGTATAGACTTGCTGTCTGTGGGGAAGCTCCAACCAGCAGTGCACAGGCAGAGTCACCTTCAACGCACCATCCAAGCCCTTCTCCGCAGCACCATTCAAAATACTGAGTCCAGAATGAGGGGCAGTAGCCTCCTTAGATGCGCCCACTACTTCGGCAAATGTTCCACACAGTCAGGATAAACTGACAAGGGAACCCGCCTCTGAGTTGCAGGACCTCTGTCCCAAGCCAAAGCCCTAAGTGGAGAAGATGGGGGAGGAAGCCCCGTGTCTGATGCTGCCTAGAGAGCCATGCCCTGGCAGATACATCATTGGGCTCAGGAAAGTCTTCTTCACTGGGGAGTCACCATCGACTTCAAAATCATCCTCAGAGAGACATCGACTCTCCCAATGGCACCACAGCCAATGCTGATGGTCTTACCCAAGAAGCCACAAGAGACACTGCATCAGGATGCAGTCTCAGGGCACTTATGGGGGGCCTGGTATGGCATACTCCAAAGGCAACGGTGATTTGCAGCCATATGATCAATGGTGTTACATATTTCTTGCAACTGGTTCTGCATGAAATCCACCCACTGGATCGTGTGGCTGGCTTCTTTCAATCCACTCCTGCTTCCTGCTGGCCTTCCCAGTTCTAGCTGGAGCACTTAAACCTGGAGGGATGGAGCCCTGGGCTGGTGGCATACCAGCGTCCGGGCTATTTCCTCCTCCTTCACTCCCCACAGAGGCCATTATTCCTCCAGGAGAACAATAAGAGGGAAAACAAGACAGTTATTCTCATTATTATTATTGTTATTTTAAACAGGCCAAAGGGCTGTTCCATGAGATACAAGCGCGCTAGTCATAAGACAACATAGAAATATCAGTTTTCAATTCCCACCTGTATGCAGTACCACTCCCCCACAAAAGGTGGCGAGAGTGCACCAAGCACAGGAGTGCTCAGTACCCAGAGAAAGAAGACATTGTGGTGGACACAATACACAGGTCTGGGGTTCTCTCACATCCAGAAAGGCAGGAGGAAACACGAGAACAATGGACCGAGGAGGAAGGTCACTGGGAGGTTCAGACTGGACAGTTACATAAGTGTCTATACATCTCCCGGGGAGGTAGGAAAATTAACATCGAACCAACCAGACAAAGATGTGCCTTTTGCCTCCTGCCACACCAAGCTGGTGCGTGAAGACGCAGGGGGTGAATACACTGTAACTTATGTTTCAAGCTGTTATGATAATTGTGCAACACATTTCTCTTTGTCCATGCAACATGCATAATGTCAGAAGCCTCAGTTGTTATGCATGAGATTTAAGCTATAAAAGCCAGATGCACAGCAACCGAGGAGAGTTCCCCTTTATGGGGGTTTTTCAGCCCCAGCGCGTCTGCGCTGGAGGCATGGCTGTATTATGTTGTTAGAGGAAAATAAAGCTTCTGTGTCTTCCACGTTCGTGCCTTGCATCCTTTTTCCTCTACAACATCTCCCTTTTTTTTAAGACGACTGTCAACTGAGAAAAAAGAAACAATACAGAATTAACAGCAAATTGTACCATGCTGTTAAACTGTTAAGCAATTCCTCCTTGATGAAGGCAAAAATATATCACATATCCCAAGCAGATAAAGCATATTGCATGCTGTTGTTGCATCTAAAATGCTTTCACCCCCAGTTCTTTTATACGAAGGCCAAATAACCAGACTGAGAGATAAAATATACTTTCACTTATTTTACTGAAATTGAAGTATGGTACAGGCAGTGCGGGAACCCAGCTCTTAAACCGTTTTTCAAGAGTGAGCTTCAGAATTCTGGAACTTACAGCTTTTATAAGACCTTGTGGGCGACCCCCACAGCCTACGGACAAGCAGAGCGCTCAGCTGGAGCAATTAGCAGAACAGTGAGATGTATGGACTGATATCAATAGGCAGCCTCTCTTTGTCTAATCCCGGCGCCAGTAATCTTGCTATTGATATGTGTGACTCTAATGCAAATGTCCATGCCTTCCTGCAGTTACTGTGATGCTAATGTGCCATGCATGCATTGTCTAGCTGGGTATATAAGTCAACCATATCGCTTGCTCTCTCTCTTTCTCTCTTGCTGATCACACGCATTGCCTGTTTGCTGACTAGAGACACAGGACTCGCTTCAGCGCGCTCCCACAGCGCTGGGGTGAGCTTTCGTGATGGAGGATGAATAAAACACCCTTTTAAACTTCAGTTCGCCGTGTCCTGCCTGCACTTATTCTGTGCCTCCACATCAGGGTGCCCTTATTTCATCCGTCACAACCTCACTGCACCCTAAGCTCACCCACTCTTTCACACAAAGAGGAAGGGTTTGTCCCTCATTGTATCTGTATTCTTTCATCTATGTGTTAGGAACAGCTGCGAGCTGACCCATTCTATTTGATTTCAACAAATGTTATGTAGTGTGTGCGTGAATGTGTGACCTCAAAGGTGTAGCATGCAAAGCAAGCAGTAAAGAGTGTGAAAGGCAATAAAGGAAACAAGCAATAAAGGAAGTGTGATAACATTTGCACAGAAACAGACATCCTAAGAAAGACAGATGCAGTTAAAGATTTTAACCAACACTGTTAAGCTATAAAACAGTTCTTCTGCCTGAAGAGAAGGCACAAAACACATCACAAACCTTAAGCAAGTAAGGGTAGTACATACCTCACGTTGCCGAAGTGTTAACAGTTCCAGCTGAAAAGGCAAGTGTATATTACATACCTCAAGCAGGCATGGACAGTGCACATCATGCTACACAGCTGCTGCAAACCTTCTCCCACTCAGCAGAAAAACACAACAATTTTATGACACAGCGATGGGATACCCAGGGTAAGGCAGCCAAAATAGCACGCAAAACACAGTGTTAAACAGATTGCTATAAGCTCTTACTGACCAGGAGGATAGAAAGAGGAAGAATGGGTGGATACAAGGGGTATATATATAGGGTGTGCATCCACAGGTATGATTAATTTGGTATAATGCTCCTATCCAGAGGATTAGATGTCACGTGGTTACAGGTTCACTGAAATGAAATAAAACCCCTATTTTTCTGTGTATAAGCAGGCCATGTTACTCAGTGTGGTTTGTTTTTTACCAATTCATGTATTAACATGTAATAAAAACACCGAAGGTTCAAAGGTGTTGTACAATCAGGACTAAATGAGATAATAACTAAGCATGCTTACACGTCATTTTATTTATTTGCAGAGCAATAAATGAAAAATACTGGGTAGAGCAAAAAGATCTGCAAATAAAAGGAATGTAGGAGTGGAAAAGATGTCCTAAAGCAGTGTTTTTTAACCAGGTTTCCTAGAAATCCAGGGGTTTCATGACAGAAGGTTGTTACATATGGGAATTGTGCCTCGGGGCTTGCTGTAGCTCAGCCGGAGGTTGGGGGTGAATGATGTCAGGCGGGCTATGGCTGGGATATATATTGTGCTGTTTAGTTCAATACAGGGAGTTCAGTGTTCAACAGAGAGGTCTCCGTCTCTCATTATTCAGACGTAACATTTGGCGATGAGGTAAAATGGGTGCATGCGTCAGGGAGCCACCGCCATTCTTACAGTCCCAGGGCACACCGGCTATACCGTGGGCTCGCTGGAGAAACATGTTTGAGGTGTATGTGATGGCAACTGGACTTGGTAACGTCAGCGAGGAGAAACGGAGGAGCCTGTTAGTTCACTACCTTGGCACGAAAGGGTAGCAAATTTTTTGGGGGGCTGTGTGAGGACGTCCGGGCTGGGCGCCAGCTGATGTCATGCTAATGATGGGTATTAAATGACAATCACTATGCTAATGTGCCATGCATTCTCTCTGTCTGTATAACGTATAAAAGCGCTTGTTACACATGCCTAAGGAGGCAGTAGCTCACCGAGCTACGAAGGGTGCTTCATCATGTTGAAGGAAATAAAACCTTGTAACCTTCCAGCTCGTCGCATCTCGCCTGTTCTATTACCTCCACATTGGATCATGTCAGGGTCACCAATGTGACCCTGATATTTGCTGACATTTATTAAAACAAAAATGAATACACAAAAGACAAGACAGCTTGGGTTAAACCGAGAGTCCTCCAGGACGCCCAACAGATACGGGAGGATACAACTGGGCGACAGCCAAAGCGTAGTAGTTGTGCTGCACAGGGGGAAACGCTACAGAAAGCGTAGCAGTTCAACTATGCACAGAAACGCTGACAGTTTACTCACAGTGTAGGGACAGTCCAAGTAATCCCAGTCTCCCAGCGAGAACATACAAACAATTCCGCCGAGACGTGATTGTCACACAGTGGAGAACAACTGTGTGAACACGTACATAATGGTCCAGCGGTGTTTGTGTAGCAAAGAGCGGCTTAAATACAAACACCGCTGGCCTCACAAATTGGGAACACCTGGGTGAGGTGCAGGAAGTTATCGGGGTGAACAGCTGACTGTCAGAGAAAGAGGGGGTGTGGCCAGACAGGCTAGATCGGCAGCTACAGGCAGGAACAGAAACAGAACACAGACATTAAAACGACAAGAAATCAAAGCATAACACCACATAATAAACCCACTGCCTGAGCCACCAGGAACGATCAGAACCGAGCCCACAGGAAACACAGCCTTGGTTCACGACAGCAGCAGGACGTTTCAATGCGAGCTGGGACTGGGGGTCCTGACTGATGAAGGCCCTCAAGCGAGGCCGACGGTGCCAGGCGCAGGGTCCCCTCCTAGGGGACACCCGGCTAGAATTTGTCGGAGGCCCAAGTACCTGGAGGACTATGTGGTGAGGACTGCTGTATTTGACGCCTATTGGGACTAGCGGCAGCATAATCCGCTCCAACAAGGCAGGGTGTTCTGGCAGTCTACCCAGACACCCATGTAGTTCACCTGTTTATAGTTATGCATGTTAATATATACTGTATATATATGTTTTGGGGTTTTTTTTAAGTTGGATGGTGATGTCTATATGATGAGTTTTATGTTCACTGGTTCATTGAAATGGGGGGGGGGGGGGGTCTGGGACTTTGTAAGGGAGGGGAATGTTACATATGGGAATTGTGCCTCGGGGCTTGCCATAGCTCAGCTGGGGGTTGGGGGTCAATGTCATCAGGCGGGCTACGGCTGGGATATAAATTGTGCTGTTTAGTTCAATAAAGGGAGTTCAGTGTTCAACAGAGAGAGGTCTCCGTCTCCCATTATTCAGACATAACAAAGGTTAAGGGTTCTGCAGGAAATTGTTTAATTTTAGTTTGTATTTGGTCCAAAAATTACAAATAATTTGCTGTGGTTGTGCATGGGTTCAGTAGCGGCTTTTCCATGTCAGTGGGTGGCAGTATGAACACAGTATGGTTACCATCTTCTTCTTCATGTGCTTTATGGAGGTTTATGACCTTGTTAAGACGTACTAGGTTGCGGTGATGAAAACAGCAGAGGATGAAATATTTGAAAAGGAAATATTCAGACTCTGAACTGGGCTCTGGATAAAATTGGAACCCAGATGAAGAGCTGAGCAGTTGTCAAAGGGATAAAAGATCCAATGGACCAAGCTGTTATGCTTGGTGTAAGGATAACAGCTATTGAACAGTGCCATGGCCCCAGCTTAAATGTCATCTCAAAACAAAACACCCATCACTTCAAGGTAAGATCACAAACTATTTTGTTCATCTCCATGAGCACACAGAGAAACGGGTAACTTTAATGAGAAAAACCTGGGCTTTTCAAGCCTGACTGCTATAAAAACTAAAACAAGAGAGACTGAGAGCTGTGGAGGAAGAGCTTCATTTATGCTGTTCTTCAGTTCCTGCCAGGATATCAGCTTTGTGTTAATCTAAATAGGCCCAAGTTTCTCAGTGAGTGAGTACAAACTAATTACAAGACTAAATTGTCATTACATATGCTATAATAGGCTACAATGTGTCATTTTGTAACATTCTTGGTTGGTAGGATGCAGCAAGATTTTTCAATGTAAAGAGTCTCCAAAAAGGTTGAATAACGGCCACACCATGAATGTTGCTGTTTGAGCTGTATCACAGGAGCACTTGGTCACAAGACTCATGACCCGGTGTGCGGCAGAACTCCTGAGGGAAGGCGTCGAAGAGAAGAAGATTGGGACCGCATTTACGTCAGTGTTCAGCTGGCGGTAGGATTGATTTGTTTGTGGCGGATAGCAAAAACTGTATGTAAAATTACAGCCTTTTTCCACGCACTTGGGATAACCCCCTCCTTCCACATCCTGTTATCAGCGCCAGTTCTATTGATTGCATAGGCAACTGGAGGAACATAGCATAGCTTAACTGATCATATCCTGGAGCTGTATATCCACTATTTTGCAAAGTTCTCTTAAGCTCTGACATTGTGAGCTCGAGGTCTAACACAGTCATGTCCTCTTTCACTTCATTTTTTAAGTTTGCATTTTCTCTGAGTTTGCTGTCTATGACTGTCACCAAGATGGTCTCTTCTATGCACTGCTGCAAATGCTCTACCTAGGACTTCTGCCTTTTCTTTGTCTGATACAGATCTTGTCTCCATCCACTAAAGCTGGAATTTTAACTGATACCCTTTTCCCACTCAGTTTTTTAAACATACCCCAGACATCACCTAGTTCTGTTTTCCTACCAAGGGTGGAACAAAATTCTCTCCATGTTGACCTTTTCCTGTTTTTAATAATCCTTCGAGCTACTGCCCTTTTCTTTTTATACTCTATTAAGTTTTCACTAGTCATAGTCTTCCTCAGCTCTCTGAATGCCTTGTTTCGCTCTTTTATTGCAATACTACATTCGTCATTCCACCAGGGTACAACCTTCTTCCTACCCTGTGTTGTTTTCTTAGGTATACTTGCTATTGCAGCATTCAGAATATGATTGGTTACCTGACTTGAACACTCTTCTATGCCACCTTATAATGTTACCAAATGACACGATTGAACACAGTATTGCCTAAATTTTTCCCAATCTGCCTTGTCAAAACACCATCTTGTAAAGCATCTTCCCCCTTGTATACATACTTCAGTTTTAATGACTAAGTACTGGGAAGTGATCACTTCCTATAGTTGTCCTGTTCATAACTGTCCATTCACAGGTGCTCACTAAAGAATCAGATACCAGAGTCAGGTCAATACATGAGAATGTGCCCCTATGCACATCCACCCTGGTACCTTCACCACTGTTAGACAAATTAACGATCTTTTATCTAACATCTCTTCCACAACATTTCCATTGTTTTCTGTATGTGTGCTTCCCCACAAACTATTATGGGCATTAAAGTCTCCACACCATATGCCCTTCCCCTGCCATAACACTGAAAATATCTGCTGTTAACTTCCTACATGGGTTGTAATAATTAATCAGCTTAATATTTCCTTGTCCATTTGGCCTACATATTTCAATAATATTACACTCTATATCCTCAGGGGAGGGAATCACCCTATACACCAGGCCATCTTTAATGAGAGTGGCACATCCTCTTCCATTTACAGCGTTAATTCTATCCTGTCTGATTGAACTGTATCCTGAGGGTTGAAAGGGAATGACTGTGCAGACAAATTAGCAAAAAGTGCTCTTGGACAAGAGATAACTATACCATTGTCTCTTGGAAAAGGTGAAGGGGAAGCAGTAATCAAGAAAAAAGGAACTGAACTATGGCAAAAAAAGATGGGATGAAGATCATAAAGGTAGATCATATTACAAAATATAAAAATCTATTGCAATAAAGAATTTCATAACAACCAAAAGGAGGGAAGACATCATTATGGCAAGACTCAGACTGGATCATAGGATGCCCTAAACTCGACATACCAGGAGAAATCAGACATAAACGGCGTGGATGTCGAGCTAGAGTAAGACGGTGAGCGAGGAACATAAGGTACAGACCCGTCCTTCCATCCATTATCATGGGGAATGTATGATCACTACTCAATAAGACAGACGAGCTAGCGGCCATGTCCCGCTTTCACAATGATTTTGATTTTTTCTGTTTTCTTGGAAGTCTGCGCAGTGCAGTTTATCACATCTACTACAAATAAGACAAAATTATTTTCCTTCAAAACCAGAGTATCTTCTTTAATTCTACTGCATACACTGCAAGTCTGCACACTTTCCCTGTTCGAGTCCACTCCCACTTTTTTAGCTGATACCTTTTTCGCAGCTTCTGCATATGTTAATCCCTGGAAGACTTTTATCTGCTGAATTTCTGCTGCTCTTTTGCTTGCTTCACAACCTCGATTTGCAGAGCTATGTTCACCACCACAGTTACAGAACTTTAACTTGGCTCCTCTTTCACACTTGCCATATTCGTGTTCACCGGAGTATCTGGCACATTGTTGTCTACCTTTGCAAATCAGTTCAATTCAATTCAGCTTTATTTATACTGCGCCACATCACAACAAAAGCCGTCTTGTGGCGCCAATCAAAATCACTGCTACATGACCAAACTTTTGACATTTGAAATATCTGAGTGGAGGAGGAACATAAAGTCTGACTTCATAGTTCATGTAGCCAATATACACCTTACTTGGCAGTTTTGTTTCATCAAATTTTAACATTACTGACATACGATCACATTTTTTGCCATTTCTATTAGCTTTCAATCTCCGTACCTCTGTCACTTTTGCTCCAGTTAAGTTCCTCATTATTTCATCAGTTGAGACAGCTGTTGAAATTCCCAGTATCACTCCTCTCATTGCCTCATTTCCTTCCAATACTGAACACTGCACATTTTGGGTTGCGGCGCACCACACACCTCCCTCTCCCCCCCCCTTCCTTCCCGGAGGCGGCAGTTGGAATCCATGCTTACCGCGGACCCCTGAAACCAGGAGATGGGCACCTGGTAAAGGACATGGTGGAGGAAAAACCATGATGGAACCAGATGTAGACAGAGGACCCGCAGCAGTCTTGGGCATAAGCGCAGCACCCCCAGTGGCTCCGGACTGAGGCATAATTCAATTCAATTCAATTCAACTTTATTTATATAGCGCCATTTCACAACAACAGTCATCTCATAGCACTATCAACTGTAGGGGGGGGGGGGGGGGCCCACAGTTGCAGAAAGACCCCAGCAATCAGGTGTTGCTATGCCTCACCGGGGGTGAGGCATAGCAGCACCCCCGGTGGCCCCAGACTAAGGCATAGCAGAATCCTCGGGGCCCCGGACTGAGGAGTAGCAGCACCCCTGGAGGCCCTGCACTAAGGCGTAGCAGCACCCTCAGAGGCCAACTGACTGAGGCATAGCAGCACCCTCGGTGGACCCGGACTGAGGCGTAGCAACACCCTCGGTGGACCCAGACTGAGGCGTAGCAGCACCCACGGTGGACCCGGACTGGGCCAGAGCTGCACCCACGGTGGCCCCCAGGCTGGAGCATAACGCCCACGGCGGCCTACTACCCTCTCTCTATTCTTTGTATGTTCTTCTTCTTCTTCTCTCAGTTACTGGTGGATAGTAAACAACTGAAAGGTGCATACCGCCACCTACTGTACAAGAGTGTGTAACATTATGTCGTCTGAGCCCGACCCCTAAATTCTATGACTTAATCCTGTGTTATTTAAAAAAGAGAAAAGAGCCCTCCTCGCGATTCTTATTGCCTCTCCATCTCCATCTGTTCCCAGAATCCCAGTTAAATCCCATTCCCTACTGGCTTCTCGAACTTCATTTTCCATTATCTGTCTTTCATTTTCATATTTGTGACAGTGTAATAAGATGTGCTCGACATTTTCTTTTACTCCACATTCTCTACATTTGTCACTTTTGCTTTTCCCCATGGTGAATGTCATTTAAACGTGTGTGATCCAGTCTGAGTCTTGCCATAATGATGTCTTCCCTCCTTTTGGTTGTTATGAAATTCTTTAATGCAATAGATTTTTGTATTTTGTAATACAATCTATCTTTATGATCTTCATCCCATCTTTTTTGCCATAACTCATTTCCTTTTTTCTTGATTACTGCTTTCCCTTCACCTTTTCCAAGAGACAATGGTATAGTTATTTCTTTTCCAAGAGCACTTTTTGCAATTTGTCTGCACAGTCATTCCCTTTCAACCCTTCGTGTGCAGGAACCCAACAAAACTGAACTTCTCCACCACCCCTGTGTATCCTAAATAAACTGTGAAACAGCTCGATCACCAAGTCTTCCCTTGTAGATTTTAGTGTCTGTATGGTTTTTAAAGCTGCAAGCCTATGATCTCCGCCTGAACATCATTGGATGTCCTATGAACTCAGGCATCATAAGACGACAAATGTGTCTTTATGATGTCACACATAGATTTGTCTATGTCTCGACAAATGTGTCTTTATGATGTCATATAGACCACAGAGATCATAGGACGATTTGCCTTTATGATGTCACACATAGATTTGTTGATGTGTCTATGTGCATAGGACACATAGACAAATGTGTCTTTATGATGTCACATAGACCACAGAGTCATAGGACGTCCTATGACACATAGACAAATGTCTTTGTCATATGATCTCTGCCTGAACATCATAGGACGTCCTATAGGACACATAGACAAATGTGTCGCATAGTAGACCATGTGTCTTTGAACTCAGGCATCATATGACACATAGACAAATGTGTCTATCATGTCACATAGACCACAGAGATCATAGGACGTCCTATGACACAGACAAATGTCTTTATGATGTCATATGATCTCTGCCTGAACATCTACGTGTCTTTGAACTCAGGCATCATAGGACACAAAGACAAATGTGTCTTTATGATGCCATATAGACCATATGTCTTTGAACTCAGGCATCATAGGACACATAGACAAATGTGTCTTTATGATGTCATATAGACCATGTGTCTATGATTTTCATGATCCTGTCAATGAACTGGAATTAGAACGCACCTATCCCTCAACCAGTGGTCTCAATGAAGAAGAAGAAGACCCACCAGATGGAGAGCGATAGAATGACAACTGCTGCACATCAGAAAAGATGCCAAGAAGATGAAACACCTGAGGTTCCAGCAGTACAACGCACCCGTCTGAGACAGGAGGACACCCTTCACCAACATTTTTTTTTTTTTTTTTTTTTTTTTGTTACTTATTTGTACCCGTAGGTAGACTTGGTTTGCAGTCTGGTGACAAGCCACCGGCTGCTGGTCGCTGCGTGCGCGAGCGCCCTAAACCTACATGTTTTTGGTGTGCGGGAGGAAACCGGAGAAATCCCGGAGTAAACCCGCGCAACACGGGGAGAACATGCAAACTCCACACAGCTCACTGTTGGTCGGGGGCTGGGATCGAACCCACGATCTCATGATCCCCGCGGTCCCCCGGCCGAGGGTAAAACTGTGCTGCCACAGTGCTAAGCCACTGCGCCACCGTGCAGCCCCCAACATAGGATACAACAGACTTTAAAGCACGTTTCTAGGACATCATAGGACAGCCTATGATCTCTGCCACATCATCATAATGCGTCCTATGAGCTCAGGCATTATAGGACGACTCGCCATGCCTACATGACAGCAAATGTGTAACATCATAGGACGACTCGCCATGCCTACATGACGGCAAATGTGTAACCATGACGAATGCCAGTCTACACTACAAATGTGTAAAATGCCAAGCAAAGCGCTGATTTTCTCCAGGTGCGCCGGTTTCTTGGTTTCTACAGGCATGCACGCGCCTTCCTGAACAGGGTCGAAAGTCACTTTTTCAGGATCGTGCCCATGAACTGGAATTACGATGCACCTATCCCTCAACCAGTGGTCTGAACGAAGAAGAAGAAGACCCACCAGATAGAGAGCAATAGAATGAGGAGAACTGCTGCACGTCAGAAAGGCTGCCATGAACATGAAACACCTCAGGTTCCACCAGTACGCCGCAGGCATGACTGTGAACAACACAGCCGTCTGAGACAGGAGGAGACCCTTCAGTGGTCTGAACGAAGAAGAAGAAGACCCACCAGATGATGTCTATATGACGGCACATAGAGCACATGACTCCCCTACAAGACATATACAGTATATAGACGCAGGTAAGCAACATAACACAGAACAGTGACAGGTAGGAGAAGAAGTAACAAGCAGGGGCAAACAGCCCCAGATGGCAGGGCATATTTTGTGTGATTTTTATGTTTTGCTGCATACAAAAGCCGTCACATGTGATTGCCACTTAGTGCTGTGTTGCTATACCAACTGTCCTGTAACTGGCAAGAATTCTGTTCCAATGCATCCCCTCTACGGGCATGCATGGGTATGCACTAGTAATAGTAATAAGGCATCGGATTTTTATAGCGCTTTTTCATGGACACTCAAAGATGCTTTACAATAGACACATTATTCATTCACTCCACAGACATTCGGAATGAAATTTTGGTCTGAATGAGCGTCATCGGGTTAGAATATTCAGATTGTCGTGTTTACATGAAGCATTTTTATTCCGATCAGACTTTTAATCCGGTTACTTGTGTCCATGTACACATAGCCAGTGATAGGAGTAAACTACTACTGTAGGCGCAGCTGCCCTGGGGCAGACTGACAAAAATGTGACTGCCAATCCGTGCCAACGGCCTCTCAGACCACTACAGAAGACTCATACACATTCATACCCAGTGTCAAGGACACTGGAGAAAAGGTGGGTAAAGTGTCTTGGCCAGGGACACAATGGCAGGATTGTTAGGGAGTGTGATTCAAACCGCCAACCCTCCGGTTATTGGACAACCTGCTCTATTGGACAACCTGCTCTACCTTCTGAGCCACTGCCACTCCAAATATAGATAATCTAGTCTACACCAGATAATAAAAGGCAGCTTTGGAGATATACAGTATTTGTTTCTAATAGTTAAGATCTGATCTCAGGTTCAGAGTTGTGAGCAGGTCACAGTCTCAAACTTCAAGTCTTTATCAAAACTGGAGTGACTTTTGGGAGGGGGTGTCAAACACGTTACGTCTAAATTTTGCTGTCAGTCAGAAAAGGTGATGTCTGAGGGCCATGATGAGTTTGGTTTTGTCAACATTATGTTTCAGCTTTTAGCTTGTGTTGACAGCCAGAGAGTGAGTGATGTTAAAAGACGTGTATTTATTTTTCCATTCATTCACCTTTGTCAGTATTATAATTACCACGAGTCAATTGCGTTTTTTAGTATTTGAGTTGCAGAAGTCATATTTGGCCATTCCCTTTCTACTACCCTATGTCATGGGCAGTGAGAGCGCGCCTCTCCCCTCCAGTCTCACCCTCAGAAACTCATCACAGCACCTGAGGCAGAAGACACACCTGCGCCCGCTCATCAGCCAGCGTACATAAGGAGGCTTCCTCCACGCAGTCAACGCTGGCTCGTCTGGGTATACTGCCTGTTCTCAGGCAAACAAACAAGCCGTAATACGTTAACACATTGTTAACCATTACTCTCTTCTCCTTCCTTTTCAGGTTGCTGCCACCATGTAGGTGTGTCTCCAGGACTGCGCACGCTCTCCTGCCTCACCATACTGTTCCCTCAGCAATCAACTTCACCCAGTCAGGCACTATCAGCTCACCTTTCCCCCTTACCCTACTGGTTCGTCTATTCCCCGCTGGGTCCTGCCGGTCCTCTCTGGATTTCTCAAGTAAGTGGTAATTTGGCTCGCCGATTTCCCCTTACTCTACTCCTCAGCTCACTGCTCTTGTCTTCTCTCCACAGGTCCTTTCCTCTGGCGAGTGACTGTTTCTGTAGCTGTGCGCTTTGGATTTTGATATTAATAAAATTGTCAAATGTGCCCCACTGTGTGGTTCCTTCCTGTGTTTGGCATCATGCACGTGAGCTGTCAAAACTTAATACGTATAGACAGAATGAGCCAGCCAGGACGGTAGCTCAGCCGGTGCCTCACCGCAGGAGCTGTCAGCTCTGGAACGCCTAACGGAAACCAAGCATCAGCTCACTGCACTGACGCAGCAGGTATTAAACATGATGACGCTGTGGTCTACAGCACGCCCCACGGTTGCCCCCCCCCCAGCCTGCTCCATGCACTTCAGTGCGCCATACCACCTCCGTTCCCATGCCTTCCCCGTACGTGGGGTGAGGTGGGGAAATGTAAGGCTTTTCTTCTTCAAGTTCAGATGTACTTGGAGCAGGTTGGAGGGGAGTATCCGAGGGACGTCACTCAGATCCAGTTTTTTACTCTGTTGCTCAGGGATCGAGCCCTGGAGTGGGCACAGTCCACTCTAGACAACCCCGAGGGGCATCGTTATACGTTTTGTGGCCACATTCACTTGCGCGTTTGGTCGGACCGAGAGTCAGGGCAATGTGATGAGCTGCCTGATGACGCTCCACCAGGGTACCCGGTCAGTGGCCGAGTACTTGGTGGAGTTCCGGGTTGTGGTGTCCGATTCAGAGTGGGACGAGACTGCGTTATGCAGCCCATTCCTCCACGGGTTGAACAATCAACTCCGTGACGATCTGGCGGTCCACCCTGTCCCGGAGACGCTCGATGGCCTCATAGATCAGGCAGCTGGGTTGGACAATCGGTACCTTGAGCGCACGAGGGAGCACGAGTCCTCCTCTCGCCATTGCGTCGAGTGTTTACCCACCGTGGTTACTGGCACTGGCGGTGCCGGGTCAGCACCTGAACCGAAGCTCTCTTGGCACTTGACCGACAATGAGCGCCAGCGAAGGCGAAGGGTCGGCGCGTGCATGTACTGTGGTTCACCTAACCACAGTCTGGACGAGTGCCGCCAGTGGCCAAAAAGACATAGCCCGTCAGTAGCCATGGGGGGGTCTGGCGGGCAGGACCAAATCCACTTCCCCAGGTAATTTTTCAATTTTGGCCTTTGTACAGTTGCTGGGGGTCGAGAGGAGGGTTATGGCGCTGATCGATTCGGGGTCGGAGGGTAATTTCATGTCTGCTGAGTTCGTGAAGCAGGTGGGCATTCCCACACGTAAACTGCCCTGTGATCAGAGAATCACCACCATATCTGGCTGTCAGGTTGCAGTGGTCGCTCTTAGCACGGTGCCCATATCCTTCCTTCTTTCCGGGAACCACTGGGAGGAACTATCGTTCCTGGTTCTCCCCGTTTCATCATCCCCAGTGGTTCTAAGTTATCCGTGGCTCCAGAGGCATAACCCAACGATCAATTGGGCCAAAAATACCATCTCTGCCTGGAGTCCATTTTGTATGGCCCATTGTATGCGTTCAGCTGAATGCTCCTCATCACTGTCCGTTTCTCCCTTTCGGGCTGAACCGCCGGACCTTAGCCTCATCCCTTGAGCTTATCACGATTTGAGCGAGGTCTTTAGCAAGTCGAGAGCATTGTCGCTGGCACCTCACCACTCTTATGACTGTGCTATCGACCTCATCCCGGCTGCTGTCCAGCCAGCTGTATATTATTTCTGGCCCAGAGAGGGAGGCAATGGAGCAGTATATTAAGGAGTCGCTAAACACCAGCCTAATTCGGCCATCTTCGGTTCCGCTCGGAGCCGGATTCTTCTTCGTTGGAAAGAAGGATGGCTCGTTGTGCCCGTGCATCGACTACCGGGAGATTAACGCAATTACCATCAAAGATAAGTACCCCCCGCCTTTGATCAATTCAGCGTCCAAGCTCCTTCAGCGCTCACGGGTGTTTACCAAGTTAGACCTCAGGAACGCGTATCATCTGGTCCGCATTCATGAAGGCAATGAATGGATGACGGCCTTTAGAATACACCAGGGCCAATTCGAATACTTAGTGATGCCATTTGGGCTCACAAATGCCCCCGCCATCTTCCAGCGGTTAATAAATAACGTCCTCCGCGATATGCTATACCAATACGTTTTTGTCTATCTTAATGATATTTTGATTTTTTCCTGCTCACCAGAGGAACATGAGGTCCATGTCAGAGCCGTTTTACAACGGCTGTTGGAGAACCAGTTTTAAGTTAAAGCCGAGAAGTGTGAGTTCTCCACAACATCCACCACCTTCTTGGGCTTCATCGTGGCTAAGGGGGAGCTGATTGCCGACCCGGCCAAGAAAAGTCAAAGTCAAAAGTCAAAGTCAAAGTGCCTTTATTGTCATTCCATTGCTAATAAACAATGCAACGAAATTGAGATACTGCTCCCTAAAAACAAACTATCACACTCACAGTTTACTCATGCATTTAACATTCTCATAATTACAACAATAAATAATGCTTGAAACAATATTACCTAAAAGTTGAATACAATATGTACATAGCAATAATGAAAACATACTGAGCGATAAATATATAAGACCACCTTACACACACAGGGTTATTGCCACAAAATAACCTAAAATAACATAAAATAATATCAGCAGTCTGTACGTGTTACATAAATCTGTTCAAAATACATACTGCTGCTGGGAAAAAACTATGATTAAACTTGGTAGTCCGGGTTTTATGGGATCTGTACTGCTTTCCTGAGGGGAGCAAGTGAAAGAAATCATGGCCTCAATGAGTGCAGTCTTTAATGATGGCAGTAGCTCTGTTGAGGTACCGAGGCCTGGAAATCTCTTCCAGAAAAGGGAGAGAACAGCCAGTGATTTTTTGCGCAGTCTCGATCACTCTCTGGAAGGCTTTGCGGTCTGTGGCTGAACAGCCCTCATACCAAACCGTGATGCCATATGACAAAATGCTCTCAATAGCACAGCGATAAAATAAAACCAGCAACTGTGCATTCAGGCCATTCTTCTTGAGGAGCCTCAGAAAGTGTAGACGTTGTTGAGCCTTTTTATCATAGCTATGGTGTTAACTGCCCAGGTAAGGTTGTGAGAAATATGAACACCCAGAAACTTAAAAGCCTCCACCCTCTCCACACGCTCCTTGCCTATATATAGAGGAGGCGGCTCACTGCTATGCTTCCTAAAATCAATAATGAGTTCTTTTGGTTTTTTGTATTCAATAGCAGATTATTATCTGAGCACCATCTCACCAGTTTCTGGACCTCATCTCTGTATGCGGACTCATCTCCTCCTGATATGAGCCCCACTACTGTTGTGTCATCTGCAAACTTCACTATAATGTTTGTGGGATGAACAGGTATGCAGTCATATGTGTACAATGAATACAAAGTGGGGCTCAACACACAGCCCTGTGGCGAGCCTGTGTTAAGCATGACTGTAGAGGAGGAATGGGGTCCGAGTCTAACAGTCTGTGTTCTGTTTGTTAGGAAGTCCTTAATCCAGCTGCAAGTGTGAGTAGGCAGACCAAGCTGAAGCAATTTGGTGATGAGAATGTTGGGAATAATTGTATTAAATGCCGAGCTATAGTCCACAGACAACATTCTTGCATAGCTCCCCTTGTCTTCTAAATGGCTGAATGCCGAATGGAGAGCTATAGCAATAGCATCTTCAGTGGATCTGCTCCACCTGTAGGCAAACTGGTACCGATCAAAGTCTGGGGGAGACTAGACAAAAGATGTTTCAATACCATTTTCTCAAAGCACTTCATAACAATGGGTGTTAATGCTACTGGTCGATAGTCATTCAGACTGCTAATAATATGTTTTTTAGGCACTGGAATAATGACTGCAGATTTTAAACACTGTGGAACAACGGCTGCCTTGAGAGACAAGTTAAAAATGTCAGTCAAAACAGAGCATAGCCGATCTGCACATGCTCTGAACACCTTTCCTGGCACTCCATCGGGACCAGTAGCCTTTCTCGGGTGAACTGCTCTCAGTGTCTGTCTCACCTCATGATCCTGCAGGGTAAGCACATAGAGCTGGCATTCAATAACGTCAGTGGGTCCGGGCGAGGTGTATTTGCCTCAAACCGTGCGAAAAAGCAGTTCAATTCTTCTGCCAGTGAGGCGCTGATGTCACTGGAAATGATGCTGCTGCCCTTATAGTTTGTGATATGGTGAAAGCCTTGCCATACTCGTCTCGAATCATTATGAGAAAAATGGTCCTCAACTTTCTTCTTATAGGGCTGTTTAGCCTCCTTAATGCCTTTCTTCAGATTAGCCCGGGCGGTGCTGTACAGATCTGTATCCCCTGACCTGAAGGCTGTATCATGGGCTCTGAGGAGTGCCTGGACTACTTTTGTCATCCAAGGCTTCTGGTTAGGAAAAATCCTGATGCGTTTTTCCACAGTCACCTGGTTGATACAGTAGGTGATGTAGCATAATACAGTCTGTGTGTACATTTCCAGATCCTCATTCTTGAATAAATCCCATAGAGTGTTTGAAAAACAGTCCTGCAGCTGAGAAAGACCTCCCTCAGGCCATGTTAAAGGCAGTGTTAATTGAGATTGGCCAACTCCCCACTCCCGCAGGGAGCTCCAACACTTCCTCGGGTTTGCGAACTTCTATCGCAGGCTCATCAGGAACTATAGTGGGATCACACTGCCTTTGACGCAGCTGACCTCCGTTAAAGTCCCCTTTCGGTGGACTGAGGCAGCTGAACTGGCGTTTTAACAAATTAAAGCGCCAGTTCACAGAAGCGCCTATCTTGGCTCAGGTCAACACGCAGCTTCCATTTGTCCTCAAGGGGGATGCGTCTGATTTGGGGGTTGGTACTGTACTGTTGCAGTGTACGCCCCCTGATCAGAAGCTTCGCCCATGCACATATTTCTATCGGCAGCTCATGCCGGCTGAGAGGAACTATGACGTAGGGGGCAGAGAGCTGCTGGCCATTAAGTTGGCATTAGAGGAGTGGAGACACTAATTAGAGGAGGCCATTCACCCCATCGTTGTGTGGACCAACCACAAGAACCTTGAGTACTTGCGGTCGGCCCGCCGACTGAATGCCAGGCAGGCCTGCTGGTTGTTATCCTTCCAGCGATTTAATTTTACCATCACCTACCAGCCTGGTGCCCGGAATATCAAATTGGACGCGCTCTCGCGCCAGTTTGATTCCAGGGACGTAGCCGCCCCCCCCCCCCAAACCATACCACTTTCATGCATCCTTGGTGGCCTTACTTGGGATTTCGAGTGGAGGGTCCACCAGGCCCAGTCCCAGAAGCCTGTGCCAGTAGGGTGCCCCCGGAACCGTCTGTACGTCCCGGCCACCCTCTGCAGTGATGTCATCCAATGGGGTCACACCAGTCGCTTCGCATGCCACCCTGGAATCTCACGGACCATCGACTTTGTCCAACGGGTGTTCTGGTGGTCCACGCTGTGGCGGGATGTCCAGGAGTATGTCAGAGCCTGCCAGACGTGCGTCCGGGGTAAATCTGACTCCTCCCCACCATCGGGACTTTTCCATCCTATCCCCATCCCTGGTCGGCCGTGGTCCCACATCGCCGTGGACTTTGTGACCAGGTTCCCCTCCTCCCATGGCAAGATGGTGATCCTGACCATCGTGGATCGCTTCTCCAAGGCAGTCCATCTGGTGGCCCTTCCTAAACTCCCATCGGCCTTGGAGACTGTGGTCCTCCTCACCGATCACGTGATCCGGATCCACGGCATCCCTATTGACATTGTGTCTGACCGGGATCCACAATTTACGTTCCAGGTCTGGAGGGCCTTTTGCCGGACCCTGGGAACTACTGTGAGTCTCTCCTCAGGAAATCATCCACAGAGCAATGGTCAGGTGGCGCGCGCCAATCAGTCCTTGGAGGCTGCCTTGCGGTGCATAGTAGCTGATAACCCATCATCTTGGAGCACGCATCTGACCTGGGTGGAGTACTCCAAGAACTCTGCTATATCCTCAGCTACTGGACTCACCCCTTTCGAGGCGTCGTTGGGGTACACGCCGCCTCTACTTCCTATGGCCATGAGAGAGGTCTCGGTTCCATCCGTAGGGGCTCACGCTCGGTGCTGCCGACGTGTCTGGAGGTCGACTCGGGCCGCCCTGGCCCACACCACGGAGCGCACCCGGGCCGCTGGTGACAGGAGGTGGGTCCTGGCCCCCAAATATGCCGTGGGACAGCAGGTCTGGCTAGCAGCGAGTCAGATTCCTCTCAAAGAGAAGTCAAGGAAACTGTCCCCCCGCTTTTTTGGGCCTTATCCCATCTCCCGGGTGATTAACGACGCGTTGGTTCAGCTTAAGCTACCCCCGTCCCTAAGGGTGAACCCCACCTTTCACATTAGTCACATCAAGCCCCTCTCGGCCAGTCCCCTCTGCCGCCTCCCCCTCCCCGTATCATCGACGGTCACCCCACCTACACGGTGTGGCGGATTCTGGATGTTCGCCGTTGGGGCCGGGGTCTTCAATATCTCGTCAACTCGGAGGGCTACGGCCCAGAGGAACAATCCTGGACCCCTCGTCACAGATACTGGACAAGGGGATGCTCCAGGCTTTCCACCGTGCTCACCCGGATAAGCCCTCCGGACCACCAGGAGGCGTTCCTAAAAGGGGGGGCCCTGTCATGGTTCCTTCCTGTGTTTGGCATTGCGCACGTGAGCTGTCAAAACTTTCATGACACCCTAATTGATAGTATCATTCTTAAATCTTAGTGGTGCATGTAGGCGTGGTCAAAACAAGCTGCTGTAATTCAAACTGAGCATCAGAATGAGGAACAAAAGGGATTTAAATGACTTTCAACATGGCATGATTGTTGGTGCCACACTGGATGGTGAAAAGTATTTATGAAACTGCTGATCTATTGGGATTTTCACAAACAACCATATGAAGGTTTACGAAGACTGGTCTGAAAACAGAAAATATCCAGTGAGCAGCAGTTCTCATGAGCTCAAATTTCCTGTTGATGCCAGAGGTCGGAGGAGAATGGCCAGACTGGCTCGAGCTGACAGAAGGGAAACGGAAACTCTAGCCCCTCATTACAATGGAGGTATACAGATGAATATCTCTGAAGGAACCACCCATTGACCCTTGAAGCAGACAGGCTACAGCAGCAGAAGACCACACTGAATAGAGAAGACTTGTTTTGAAACAATCAGTAGTTAGATACTTAAAGAGAGTGATTATCTAATATCAATAAGCAATAATTAGGGAGTTATGAAGTTAATATGTGCTCCCATCACTAAAGTATTAGAAAAATTATGGGAGATTTAGTTGTATACTCGTTGTGCATACTTGCAAAAATTTAGTTTTGAGTTTTGATTACATTTTAGATGGACTGGGACTGGTGGAATTTGTTAAATAACATTTAACTTTCCCAAGTGCATTCACTTAAATGCCATTTACACTTGATTTTATTGCTCCCTGCAGGGGTTCACAGGGGCTGAATTTTGCATCCTGTATCCCCTCATCCTGTAATCTAAGGACTCCTGCTACTTGTGAGGCATGAGTGTATCGAGGCCCCGATGAAAGGAAAGGGCCAGGCCCTCAGTGGGAGGAACTGAGAGTTCAGGGAACAGGTCTGTCCGGTCTCCTAGGTGGATATCTGGGTGTTGACACACCTGTTGACCAGTCTTGGGAGGAGCTGTGACTGTTTAACAGTGAACTGACACGAGTGTGCATTTGCACTTAAACAGGAAAGACAGTCAGAGGAGACGCTAAGTGGGAGTCAGAGGGTGAGGAAGACACAGACTAAGAAGGAGTAAGACACAGAGAGAGAGGGGTTCTTGTGGGATCTCTGCTGAACCTCCTCCAAGATGTTTAAGAAAAAGACACAAAAGGATGGGACACTCAAGTCCTCGGGCAAGACAAGCAAGTAAGTTTTTTTTTTATTATTTTTGTTTTTCCCTGTGGAGTTTATGAATTCCTCTTGGTGCTATGACACTGAATCGCAGTCACGTTCCATATTCTCCTGTGCTTCCAGAGCCAGGACCTGTGTCATGTTTCCTGTCCTCGTTCTCTCGCTCTCTGTGATGTGGCTTTCCCTCCTGTCACACTGTGGTTCTTAAAAACAGAAAGAGAGATGTCTATGACATTTGCTGGGTGAAAATGCCCTCACTGGTTTGAAGAGCAGAGTTATGTCAGAGTTAATCCTCCGAAAAAGAAAAAGTTAGGCAAGCACTTCGGGTCAGGTTTACTTTGTAAACATGAGGTGGGACAGCATCTTTTAACACAGCAGGTGAAGTGAGCAAATGTGCATTTTACAACTAGAAAAGTGAAAGAAAAAATTAATCTTAACTCTTTTTGGGAGTTTCTCAAGCTGAAAATGACCGGCATGGTAAAGCCCCGATGTCAGATGATTTCACAGCTTGGAAAGTAGAAGTTATGTAATTGTGCAAAAAAAAAACAAAAGTCTGTTCAAAATGTAGAAGTGTGTTACACACAAACAGTACATCTGAGCACCTCATTTGTAAGCCCATATTGTGTCACTGAAAAATAAGAAACTAACTTCAGGAAACAGTAAATGGCGTTCACTTATATAGCACTTTTTCTCATCTCTGGATGACCAAAGCACTTTACAGATCCTGCTATCCACCCATTCACACACTGATGGCAGCAGAGCTGCCATACACAGGCGCTGGCCTGACCCACCAGGAGCAACTGGGGGTTCAGTGTCTTGCTCAAGGACACTTTGACATGCAGACTGCAGACAGAGTGGGAACTGAACCCCTGATCTTCCAATCAGTAGTCGGCCACACTACACCTGCGCCAAAGTAGCAGATGTTCATTTCATTACTGGAGTGGTGGCCTAGTAGTAGAGCATCCGCCCCACGACCTCCCGGTTGTGGGCTCAAGCCCCGGCCAGGTCATAGAAAAGACCATATAAAAATGGCACTTCCCGCGTTCTAACTCGGTGCTCAGCCTAATAGAATGGGGGAAGAAGAAGTTGTTTGTGGCAGTGCCTTGCATGGCAGCAGCCCCTCTGATTCTAGATGTGTTCAACACTGGAGAAACGTAATTTTGTTCTGCTGTATGGATTGAATGACAAAGTTGGCTTCTTCTTCATTTTTACCTGCATTTCAAATCTGCACTCTTAATGCAAATGAACTGATAACCATTTTGTAAATTTATTTCAGGAAAAGTTGTCTTTGACCAAGTTCATTACATTACCAGAATTAAAGCCACTTTTAGCCAAAGTGTATGTGAAGATGAACGTGTGGAACCATACACTCATTTACAATTACAATAATTTACTCTCAGGTAGACCAGCCAGTGGTCTCACCTTCTGCCTGCCCCGAGACACGTTATCTGTCTGCTGAGGTGTGGTGATGATGAGGAAGATGATGAGGGCTGGGCTGACTGCTCTGCTGAGCTGGTTTCTCCTATGTGGGCGTTGGTTCCATCCGTACATTATTGGGATGACACGGAACACCATGCTGTTTTATTTAATTATTGGTCATAACTTCTTTCCCAAAAGTGACATTTTCTGGGTTTATTTCTTTTGTCTGTCCAATTGTGTAAAATTTCAGAAACTGGAGGCAGCAGAGCAGATTTTGGATTGATTTAGTCATCAAAACTGCATGATCATTTGGCAGTTAAACCAGATAAACCACAGTTTCATTGGACTCACACCCTTAGTTTAGGAACAGTTTGTTACCAATAGACAGATGTAGGTGCAGGATGAGTGTGTATCCTGTGGTGGCGATGTGAATTGTTACATTAGAAGGTGAAGACTTTTTCATAAAACTTCTTCACTTCTCAGTGATTCATAGTACTGATGATGAGTCACCCTGTTCCATTTTCCAAGATCACTTTCTTTGTTTTTCTTTGCATCTTAAACATCACTTTTAACAAGTTTTCACCCTGAAATTTATTTTTTTTTTCTACATCTCAGAGTTGGGAGGAAAACGGACAGTAAAACTGAATCAGAAAGGGTTTGGTGCTCCAGGCTTTGTGGTCTTACAACTAGCTCTAAAAAAATGCAGTCGAGCCCTTCTCAGTTATGTTGCTCATCCAGTTATCCAACTTTGATATATCTGATCAGCCATGGTCCCCAGCAGTGTGGCTGTCCTGGTGTAGATGTCCATTGTTAAAATAACCACAGTTTACTTTCGTTATTTCTAGGACACTAGAGTTTGACCAGAAAAAGTTATAACTTGGCTCACTTGGTGTAAAACCCTGGCAGAGTCCTTCTTTAAGAGTTGCTGAATAAGACTCAGAGTATTTGTTGGAGATTTTGTCACCTCAAAGGAGAAACACAGCTGTCAATAGTTAAGAATAAGATAAACTAAAGTCAGGATTATGTGATCTATATATATATAACAAAAGCTGTACGGAGGGAAAACAAACTTAAGGATAGATTTTAATTTCTACTTTGCATTTTATTAACAAAATTATAATAGAATAAACTTCCATCCATGTCCACTGCACTTTTCACCTTCCTTTCTATTAAACCAAGAACTAAAGATGTAGGGAAATGGGAAACACAAAGAATGAACCAGCACCAACAACCACATTTACATTTCATCAAATACATACTTGGTGTTCTACTCCAGCAGCAGGCATTTCCTTTAAGCTAAGATGGGTGAAAGACCACAGCCACATACCAGCCTCTCTGGCCGAGCCAGCAGGAATAATGGAGGGGGGGATCATTGTGAACACGGCTACAGAACCAGATCAGCCCTGTGCAGGAGAGACGGGCTGTGACTCCATCTTTAAGACTGAGATGTGTGAAAATACACTTAGTGGTCTGATGAGGCTCTGGCAGGTGGGTGTTCGGCAGGTCCCTGTGTTCTCTGTTCATCGTGACACATCAACACATCTCCACTAATAGTCCTTCAGTTGTGCACCATTCATTTCCTTTAAATTAGCTTTTAGATTGATGAATCTTATCACCTCATGGTGTTTGTTACAAGCATTGGGCAAGTTACTAAAAAATAGTAACTAATTACAGTTACTAGTTACTTCGTTTCAAAAGTAATTGAGCTACTTCACCAATGACTGCATGATTAAAGTAACTAGTTACTTGGGAAAGTAACTTACATTACTTTTAAATGCATACTTAAATCATCTTGCACATATAGCAAGATAATTTAATTAATTGATTACATTACAGGCTTATTAATGTCAGGCTGAAAACAGACTGTTTCAGACTGAGTTTTTAGAACATGTTCAGTCTGCTTTATTCTGCCTTGAGAGCACTTACTGTGGGAAAAATTTGAAGAAAATCAACATTGATATTGCCAGTAATTTCCTCATTTTGGAGTGAGAATTGGCAACACTTCATAAAGCTGTCCATGTTTATTTTACCTTAATGATGTGGATTTTGGATGATGTGCAGTGAACCAAAGAAAATGTCCATTATCCACATACTGTCTACTGTGACAGAGACATGATTCAGTCCTTCAAATTCCTTTTGGAGATCAAAATCCATTTTTGAATAATCTTTATCCAGGTAGCAAGTAAATGTGTTTTAACTTCAGGGAATCACACTCTCAGCTGTCTGATGGAAAGTCACTGTTACCACGTCTTCAATCTGTAACGACGTATCTGGCAGTCAGTCAGTTCAATTAAAAAAAAATCAGTCAGTTTAATTCTTGCTGGGTCACAGACTGTCCAGATGCATACCTGTGCTTGAAATACAGCCATGGGTATTACGATAAAAATATTTCCACTTTACATCCAGCTGTGGCTGTTCGGATAGCGTAGAATAGATCCACAAACATGGTGTTAGTTGTTAGCACAGCTAGCTGTTACTTAGCACCAGTGTTGGGCAAGTTACTAAAAAATAGCAACTAGTTACAGTTACTAGTTACTGCTTTTCAAAAGTAACAGAGTTACTTTTGAGTTACTGTATGATTAAAGTAACTAGTTACTTGGAAAATACTTAAATCATCTTACACACACAGCAAGATCAAGGGCCCCTTGTTCTCATCAGAAAAAAGAAGAAAAAGAAAACTGATGAGAAAAAACGTCTCATCTTACAGAGAAAAAATGGGGGGTTAGTTCCCTTTCTGGGTGTTCGGGGGGGGGGGGCTGTGTGGTGGCACTGTGTGGAGGGTTCTCCACCCAGAGTCGGAAGCCGGGGGAGAGATGGAACAAAGGACTGAAGGAGGAAGTAGCACCGGGGGGTCTCAGACCTAACAGAAAGGACTATCCACCCCCCGGGGATTCCAGGACACACCGGAGTCGCTGGTGGAAGAGAGGGTGTAATGATGTTAATATGCCACGCATGTCGCTATGGAGGGTGAGAATATGTATGGGCACATAATCATACCATGTAGGATAACTAAATAGACGGTTATGCTGTTTCATCCCACCTAGCAACAATGCTCTGCACTGTGTGTGTTTATATATTTACATATTTATTCCATCTAGCTACAATGCTCAGCACTGGGTGTGTTTATATTTATATATCTATATATTTATTCCATCTAGCTACAATGCTCCGCACTGTGTTTTTATATATCTACATATTATTCCATCTAGCTACATTGCTCCGCACTGTGTGTGTTTATATACTTGCATATTTATTCCACCTAGCTGCAATGCTCCGTACTGTGGGTGTTTATATATTTACATATTTATTCCATCTAGCTACAATGCTCTGCACTGTGTGTTCATATATTCATATATTTATTCCATCCAGCTACAATGCTCTGCACTGTGTGTCTGTGTGTGTGTGTGTGTATATATATATATTTTATAGTAATATGTACATATGTATATTAGCTGCTCTTGCTTGCTTGTTTTTTTTCTTGCCTTCTGATTGTTGCTCTGAGTGTTGCTATCCCTGTGCTGTTGCAATCCTGGAATTTCCCCGTTGTGGGACTAATAAAGGCTTATCTTATCTTATCTTATGTCTTTGTGCATGGAGTGTATTGTTTTTGGCTCCCTGGGTCTCGTGGGACAGAAATAAAGGTTATAAAAAGGAGGCACCCAGAGACCCAGACAGAGTATTTCCCACACTTGATGTTGGAAGAAGAATAAAGTTCATGAGTTGTTCAGCTCACTGCCTCGTCTGCTTTCATCTTCCACAACAGAAGCTGGGCAGGACTAGTGTGCACAACCAGCTAAAAGAGACATATAAACAGAGGTGATAATATCCATCCATCCATCCATCTTCTACCGCTTTTCCGGAGGTCCGGGTCACGGAGGCAGCAGTTCAAGCAGAGAAGCCCAGACTTCCCTCTCCCCAGCCACCTGCTCCAGCTCTTCAGAGGGAATACCAAGGCGTTCCCAGACCAGCTGGGAGACATAGTCTCTCCACCGAGTCCCGGGTCTGCCCCGGGGTCTCCTCCCAGTGGGACGTACCTGAAACACCTCAAGTGGGAGGCGTCCTCCTCATGGATCGTCACCTTATCGTGGTGGTGGGGTTTGCGTGCCCCAGTGATCCCAGGAGCTATGTTGTCCGGGGGCAATTTGCCTCTGATAGGGTCTCCCAAGACAAACTGGTCCTGGGTGAAGGGCCAGACTAAGAACGATCCAACAGACTCTCATGATAAATTGTATATCAAGGATTCAGTGTACCCCGCCCGGTATGGGGTTACCGGGACCCCACCCTGGAGCCAGGCCTGGGGGAGGGGCTCGAAGGCTAGCGTCTGGTGGCCGGGTTTCCACCCATGGGACCCGGCCGGGCTCAGCCCGAAGGAGTTACATGGGTCCGCCCTCCAGTGGATTCACCACCTGCAGGAGGGATCATGGGGGGCCGGTGCTATGTGGATTAGGTGGCGGTCAAAGGCGGAGACCTTGGCGGACTGAGGTGATAATAAATAACTCATTTTAGCTACTTAACTTAATGTACAGCCATGTTGGATTTTGGTTTCTGCTATGGTGAAGGCTACACAAGCTCAGGAGTTGGAAATCTGATTCTGGGGACATTTTAGGTGAAATTTCCAGTCAGAAACTCAGGAAATACCAACTTCAGACAAGTCCTGGAACAAAGCATTCCATGCAGGGGTGGGGAACTAAATTCTGAGCCGCGTACAGCACACTCATACTAACCAAATATGACTTTTAAATTCTAAGGTTTAGATGGGCCCTCCTTTCATTGAGGCCCTGAGTGTTAAATCCATCAATACCTACTGTCTGATGTGCCCTGGTCCCTTGCATAATTGTCGTATGTGTGCAAACGGTTTGATTTAACTTATTCCTCTTTAGTTAGTTTGCAACTTTAACAACAACAACACATTTTTCAACTCTCAAATTAACACAAACTGTTGGACTGAGATATCTGCACATAAACCCCCCAAATGCAAATCTTCTGATTAGACCTGTATTTTTTTTTAAATGGCAATACCTTACTACGCCTCACTTCGGCAGCCTGAGTCATCGCTGGCAGATACAATCTGTGACAGAGGGAGTGACATTCACAGTGAGCCAAAGAAGAACGGTTAGAATTTAAAGAATGCCTGAGGTGTGGTTCGCAGGATGGAACGATGCCACGCCATCCCGGTCATACCTGAAAGAGTGTGTGTGATATGTGTGTTGCACTGATAAATAGGCATCTGTGATTTGCAAAACAGAAAAAAGTGCATTTTAATTATAATTTCTAAGGCTGCTTTATTAAATTAATACTGGGTCTAGGATGTCAATTTGTTTATAATAGGCAGTTGTTCCATAATGTAATTCCTTAAAGGTCTCGTTCACTAAAAAAAAATATTTTTGTAAGTTTTAACTTTCTGAAACACATCTACTGGTCATGCGATTATAAAAAAATAAATAAACATCAAAATGGTGGGGGATGCTTCGGGAGTATGGGGTATCAGGCTTGTTGTTACGAGCTATTCGGTCTCTGTACTACCGTTGTGAGAGTTTGGTTCATATTGCCAACACTCGGTCGGAGTCATTCCCAGTGAGAGTTGGAGTCCGCCAGGGCTGCCCTTTGTCACCGATCCTGTTCATAATTTTTATGGACAGGATTTCTAGGCGCAGCCAGGGAATGGAGGGTGTCATGCTTGGTGACCACAGGGTCTCATCTCTGTTGTTTGCAGATGATGTTGTCCTGTTGGCTTCATCCAGCAATGACCTACAGTTCTTGCTGGGATGGTTTGCCGCTGAGTGTGAAGCGGCTGGGATGAGAATCAGCACCTCCAAGTCCGAGTCCACGGTCCTCAGCTGGAAAAAGGTGGATTGTCCTCTCTGGGTTGGGGACAGGCTCCTGCCCCAAGTGGAGGAGTTTAAGTATCTTGGGGTCTTATTCACGAGTGAGGGGAAAATGGAGCGAGAGATTGACAGACGGATCAGAGCAGCATCTGCAGTGATGTGGACGTTGTACCGGTCTGTTGTGGTGAAGAGGGAGCTGAGTTCTAAGGCAAAGCTGTCGATTTACCAGTCAATCTACGTTCCTACTCTCACCTATGGTCACGAGCTTTGGGTAATGACCGAAAGAACAAGATCGCGGATACAAGCGGCTGAAATGAGCTTTCTCCGCAGGATTGCTGGACTCACCCTCAGAGATAGGGTGAGGAGCTCAGTCATCCAGGAGAAGCTCAGAGTAGAACCGCTGCTCCTCCACATTGAAAGGAGTCAGTTGAGGTGGTATGGGCATCTGATTAGGATGCCTCCTGGACGCCTCCCACTTGAGGTGTTTCGGGCATGTCCTACTGGGAGGGGACCCCGGGGCAGACCCAGGACTCGGTGAAGAGACTATGTCTCCCAGCTGGTCTGGGAACGCCTTGGTATCCTCTCTGAAGAGCTGGAGCAGGTGACGGGGGAGAGGGAAGGCTGGACTTCTCTGCTTGAACTGCTGCCTCCGCGACCCGGACCTCCGGAAAAGCGGTAGAAGATGGATAGTTGGATGGATGGATGGAAACATCAAAATGCTCACGTCTCTTTAAAAACCACACAGCATTTATATCACCTTTCTGTCCAATTAGGAGATTTAACTCTTGCAGGTTTGTTCTTCTCCATCAAGAAAAGGTAAGCCCGGCCTTGATACATGCCGCTGCTCTAATATTGGCCGGCATAGCTGTCTGTCTGCAAATGCAGATCATGGGGAGCCCAAGCTAACAGTACTAGGGCGTTAACTTACCAAGCACAGTCTATATTGTGACTTTATTTAGATTTCAGTCACCCTAATAGGCATCCCTGTTTCCACCTGGTTCATGAATCCACAGTCAGTAACATATCTCACATCAATCTGGCTTATTTTCTTATATTTTCACTGTGATATGACATCGATCCATTAGCATTAGCTTGGCTAGGCAGTTGGCGTCAGTCAAGGAAGCTAGCTGAAGCCAGCAGTTTAGCCAGTCATTCACAAATTTTTGTGCTTACTGTACTCCAGGGACTGGTGTTGTGCTGAGAAAAGCATGTCTGCTGCGAAAAGTATCCCCCTTTTGCACATTTGAGGAGTGACGTTATAAAACCACAAACAAATGAGAAATGTAACACTGCAGCCAGTGTTGTAACCCTTTATGCCAGGCCTATTCAATTAGTGGCCCAGGCCCAGTCTGTGGTCCAGCCAGAGAAGCAAAGGCCATCACGTTTCACAGAATTGCAGAAATCCATTAATTACTACAGACCATAAATGCAACACTCCGCATAGCCTAGCAACTGTCAACCCACAATGCAGTGCATTTGTTTTGAAATGTGGGCTCTATTATTATGACAGTGGCTCACGGTGCTAGTGGCAAGACACCAAACCTACACCAAATGTGAACGGGTGGCATGAATGCATACAAAGTCAATGGAAAGAGGCGAGCACACGCGAAATCGCGCATTCACATCCGAGGGATAGTGCTAGCTTTGAGATTCTGCCGTCATCAGAGTAAAAGTATCAACATTGGAGAAAACTAGTTTGAAAATGAGACTGTCACTCACCTGGAGAAAGAAGGACTGGGAGCTCTTCAGCTGAGTTGGGATGTTATTTATCCACGGACTCCTGCCAGAGACGTGCTAACAAGGCGAGCAGGCTAGCAACGTAAACGCCTATCATCTTGTGACGTTTTGGAGGTAGGGACAACTTTTTCAGGTGAGCCCCCCATCAGATAATGTAAACCTAAGCATGACGTTATTTTGGAGATTTCAACAGCAGGTTGAACACAGCTGCAGAAGTTATAAACGCAACTTCGACTGTCTGCAACCCACTCAGATGGTGAATTCATGTCTACTAATGCATACCCGTCGAAACTAAGTATTCTTGTGTGAAAACAGGTAGGCCAGTTAGGCTTTACAGGCCCAAATGTAGGCTGTGTTTGAAAGTGGAATACAAAGGTGTAGCCTAAATGTAGGCAATCACACGTTAGACTTTGACAAATATAAAAGGGACTGAACTGCATTAAGATTTGATTGTGTGAATATTAATTACAGAATTATTGAAAATGAGTTGGATATCCAATATTAGCGACTGTTTAAGAAGCCTTGTTTATTTGTTTGTCAGACTTATTTGTGTGATCTTTTATGAGCTATATTCATAAGTGTTGTATCTTGCACTTTGGGGAATGGGAGTTGTTGAGTCATCATTACAATTGCTTTAGTTTATAGTCTATCATCAATAAATTCATGCAATACTATAACAGGACACGTTTACAAATATTTGAGACCCACTGTAGTACATCCTTTTATATTTTAGCAGTATTATAAGTACAAAACACCGAACATTATTATACACAGCAGAATGGCCCATTTGGCTGCAACTGTTGCATCAGTGTCGCCCATTTGTCAGTAAATAAAAAATGATTTATTTTGTTATTTGGGCGGTTTTTGTCATGGTCATCATTTACGCAAAGTGTGCATATACAGTATGTCTGCATATGATATGCAATTGATTTGACCATTCCGCTCCATAATCATAGTGGTATCTATATATAAATGCAACAAATCTGTGTGTATGTGTCTGTCTGTTTCTCACATATCTCTTGATCCATTCATCAGACTGGCCTCAGATTTTATAAGTGCTTTGCTGAGCTTACGAGGGTGTGCATCCCCAAATATGGAGTTGTTCAGACAAAATATGTAATTTTTATCAATAAACGTTTAGCCACCGCTCTGTCTCTTCGTGCTCTAGCTTCTAGAAGTGTGGGCGGGGTTTTGGATTGACTTTGCACTGATTGGCTAATACGCAGCATCACAGCGTTAGTAATCACAGCGCTCTGTGAGCAAAACAAGGAAGCAAAAAGCGACAAATGTGACTAGAAAAAGATAAAGTGAAAGCAGCCAGCAAGATCAGTGGTGCCCCTCTGCCCCCCCCTGTAGGGCATCTACCTCACCCATCTCACCTGCAGAGCCATCACCATTGCAGGCGACACTGCCCACCCCTCTTCAGCCCCCTGTCCGCAGGGAAAAGGCACCAGAGCCTGCAGGCCCACTCCACAAGACTGCTAAACAGCTTTGTTCATCAGGCCATCAGGACCCTGAACTCTGTCCACCCCCCCACCCCCAGACTGTAACGCACTCACCTGCACAATAACTACCTCAGTTGTTGGCACAGAAAGACTGGCACACCAACAGTAATACATTTGCTGCTGTATGTCTCTGCACTATACTGCAACCATTTGCACAAATGCCATATCTGCTGCTATTTGTTTTGCCATACTGTTCATGTGCAGTCCTATCTGTCCCTGTCTGCACCTACACTACCGCATTTAACTTGCAACTACGAGTATTACTGCTCTACTTTTCTGTATAAAGGATTGCTGGGTTTCATCATCTATTGTTTACCTTTATTTGCACTATGGGATGTCTAGGTCTATCTTTTGTCTGCATTTGCACTACGGGTTGCATTACTGTACATAGACTGCTGTTGTTGTTTTTCCAGCCTTATTCCTTTCTTTTTTTATATTGTGCACACCACTGAAGAGAGAGAGAACTACCATTTCAATTCTCCTGTATGTCCTGTATGTATAGTAGTATTGACAAATAAAATCTTTGAATCTTGAATAATACTGAAAATTTAATGCTGAAAAAATTATACCATAAAGTTACCATGACTGCATAGGTCTAAAGGATAATTCGGCATATGTGGAGAACACGAGGCGGGTGAGCAGACTGGGTGGTGCGTCAGCAGGGACCCGGGGTCAAAGACAAAGAACACCAGTGTATAAAACACAGACAGGACATGCCGGGAGAAGCAGTAGCCCAACCGGGCGGACCACGGTCCTTTGTGGGGAGGCACGCCCAGCCTGCCCAATCAGTGGTAGATGGGTCCCGGGTCTATCACTGAAATAAATTGGATATAGTTTACAGTCTGATCAAGGTCACAGAACTGGAGAGACAAGATTAATAAAAAAAATTATCCAAGCCACAAAATCCGAGTTCTTATGATGTCGTGGTGATTGGCGAAAGCAGCTTCCAGTGTGAGAAAAAATGATCAGTCCACTTTAAAACACAGTGAGTTAAGGAAAATCAATAGAAAACACTGAACAGAATAAAATAGAAAAACGTCTGTGAACACAGAGTTTCACTCCATATAAAAGAGAAGTTTGAGCTCAAAACAGAAGAAAAAGTAGTTTTCCCAGACATTTAAAGGAAAGAGAATTTAAGGCAGGACACACAGACAACTTTTACAAATTTACAGAAAAGAACCACTGCCTGAACTAGCGCATTCTTCACTTAAACTGAGTAGTTTTTCCAGGTGAAAAACTTGACTGACATGAAAGGGAACCAATTGTCTCTCATCGCGGGAGAATGAAATGAACTCTGGTCCAATAAAAAAGCAGTCCATTGCTTATAACCGATCAATAGAATGAAAGGGGACATTGTTCCAACAGAGACTGGCTGGTGATTGGCTGGCACCAGTCAGATAACTTGAGTAAGCTTTTCAAATAGGATGAAACACATCTTGATTACAATAAAAATTCACTTTATGTGTGTAAGCTAAACTAATTTCAGTGATTCATGACTAATTTTCCTTCTTGCTACATTAAACAAGCACTTTCATAAATGTGTCCTTCTATAATTAGCATGCATTAGAATAAGGTTCATTTAAGCATTTTCAAACATGCAATACATTTAAACCAGTGATTAATGAAACATTTCAAACCAGAATGGTATGTCAGAGTCCCGCTTGATTTTACAGGGTGTCCTGAAAAACAAAATAATCTGAGAACTGAGAGTTTTTGTTAAAAGGAAATCATTCCATTCATTAACCCCAGTTCAGCTTGCAAAGGCAACAGCAAACATATTCCGGAGTTGCCCACCAGGGGGTAATGTTGAGCTGTGGATAATTCCTAGAGACCTGTGGAATGTGTTCCAAGGTATCTGGAAGGTTTCAAACAGTTCTTGAAACATAACACTGCCTGGTTGGGGAAGAAGTTCCGGGATTTATGATTACAGACTAATCCGTTCCTGGCATGAAATGGGATCATCCCTTTTACCATGGAATGTGTTTTCAAACGGTGGTTCTTAGGTGAAGGAAACAATTCTTGACCAGACTTTTGGGTGAAACAATTTCTTTAAGGTGAAGAGTGATTTTATAGATTGGAGCCAAAGGGATTGACGCTACAAATGAGATTGCAGATACATGCGGCTGAAATGAGCTTTCGTAGGATTGCTGGACTCCCCCTCAGAGATAGGGTGAGGAGCTCAGTCCTCCGGGAGAGGCTCAGAGTAGAGCCGCTGCTCCTCTATGTTGAAAGGAGCCAGCTGAGGTGGTTTGGGCATCTGATCAGGGTGCCTCCGGGACACCTCCCACTTAAGGTGTTTCGGGCATGTCCCACTGGGAGGAGACCCCAGGGCAGACCCAGGACTCACTGGAGAGACTATGTCTCCCAGCTGGTTTGGGAACGTCTTGTCCTCTCTGAAGAGCTGGAGCAGGTGGCTGGGGAGAGGAAAAGCGGTAGAAGATGGATGGATGGATGATTTGAATGGTAACTGAACAACTCCCATTCCCCAAAGTGCAAGATAAAACACTACTATGAATATAAGTGATAAAAGATCACACAAAGTGATCTGACAAACAAATAAACAAGGGATCTGAAACAGTCGCTAATATTGGATGTCCCATTCATTTTCAATAATTAGGTATTCTGTAATTAATATTCACACAATCAAATAAATCTTAGGGCCATTTAGTCCCTTTTATATGTGTCAAAGTCTAACATGTGTGATTGCCTACATATAGGCTACACGCCTTTGTGGTCCACTTTCAAACACAGCCTAAATTTGGGCCTGTAAAGCCTGATTGGGATACCTGTTTCAGACAGGAATACTTGTGTTCTGTGGGCAATGCACTAGTTATTATTAACTTTTAATTTTTAGATAGCCGTGCACTGGAAGGAATGCCACTTTGAACCCGCGGTGCCCCAAAGGACAGCGGTGACACATGGGTGAAGCAGCAGGCCAGACTCCTGTTAACCGGGCAGGCTGGTCTCAGCTCCCTGCGAAGGACCCCACCCTCCCACCCCCCACGCATGCGCGCACCTCATGTTCTCCACTTATGCCAAATTATCCTTTAGAGCTACGCAATCTCAGCAACATTATAGTATAATTTTTTAATCATTAAATCATCAGTATTCTCTTTTTCTGGTCAAATTTGTCGCTTTTCACTTTCTTGTTTTGTTTAGATAGATACATACTTTATTTCGAACAAAAAAGTAAAAAAAACAAAAACAAATGACAAGTGCGATAAAGTGACAGTATACAGTGCTCGAAAGGGAGAAGGAAGAAGTGAACATTTATTAACTCCAACTCCTCTTTTCCATAAATACAACCCATGTGAAATATATACAAATTACCTCATTTAAGACCCCAAGTAAACAATTAACTATATTTTGTACATATCAACATTAACGCCCATCCATCCCAACGTACATACAGTCCATACATCAAAACCAGCCCCAAACAACACAGATATACACAGTGCTGTCCCACCTACCATTCCATAGTGTCCCAGAGTGAGCATAGTGAATCGTACAAATAAATACTACCTTTCTAACAAATATTCTTTCAGCAAATACATGTTTCAGCAAATGTTTACAGAGCACTCTGGTAACTGGTCGTGATGCCGTGTATTATCCAATCAGTACGGAGTCGATCCGAAACCCCGCCCACACTTCTAGAAGCCAGAGCATGAGGAAACGGAGTGGTGGCTAAACTTTGATTGATAAAAACTACATATTTTGACTGAGCAACTCCATACTCGGGGATGCACACCCTCGCAACTTCAGCAAAGCACTTACAGTATAAAATCTGAGGCCAGTCTGACGAACGGTTTGGGAGATATCTGAAGAGCACACACACACACACACAGACATACACACAGATAGACAGTGATTTGTTGCATTTATAGATAGATTCACATGTTTACATTGAGTTATAATGTAATTGCGCTGCGCAAAAAATTCACCCGTTCGCATTTGGTGTGAAGGCACCTTAAAACATGTCATTATCAACTCTGAAGGGTAAAGCTGATGATGCAAATTGTCGGTTTAACCCTGCCTGGACTGATATGTGTGTGTAATGGAATGTGTAGTTATAAAAAAGAGGTTCCTACTCACAAATGTGGTGACTGAAAACAAAACAAACCATAATAGTGGATGTGCAATGTTTGTTAATGTTATCAATCTTTTCTTGGGGGGGTTTGTGCACTGAAGTGTTTGACGTTCACTTTTTTATTCAGCTAAATGCACTTTGTGATGTGCCAAGGTTGGTTATGACTAGAATGTAATATATTTTATTTCAAAAGGGAAACAAATGTTAATGCTACTAACATTGCACATTGAGTTTTTATGCACTTTGAGATATGCCTCAGTAAGATGGGACCAAAATGGTTATTTACAGAATTTTTTTTTCCATCCTATTTATTTAATTGTTGTTCAAGAGGAAAAATATTTCTACTACTTCAAGTTCTGCTCAACCCCAGCACTGTTACTGTGTTTTTATGCACTTTTGATGTGCCTTTCATGTGCTAAACGCACATTTAAAACCAAGACAGTGAATAAAATGTGCATATTTTTCGTCATATTGAAATTTCTCATAGTTAACAGATCACTGAACGTGTGCAGGCCCAGTTGCATGTCTGTATTTCAAATTGTGGCCCAACTGATTTTGTAATTGAATAGCCCTGCTGTAGTGCCTGCCCTGAGGCACTAGAAGGCAAAAGTGGACAACTTGAAGTAAAATAATAATAATAATAGTAATAATCTCTGTCTCCTCCCTATTTGCAGAACTCAGGCCAATGACTTGGCCCTGCTGGTTGCTCAGATGCAATCAGATGCCGATCTAGTGGAGAAAGACATCCTCAGGTCTGAAGAATTGCTGGCTGTGGTAAGAAAAAGCACATTAAAACATCCCAATCTCATTTCCTGCAAAGTCACCTTAAAGTGTTTTCTGGCGACTCACCCTGAAACCGTTGTCACCCTCACCAGGATGCTGAGAATGAAAAGAAAGAGCTGCCCTTCCAGCATCAGGATGAGATCTCTAAAAAACTGGGTGAGGCTGAGGGCCTGCTGGAAAAACTCTTCCTCGACGTCGGCAGAGCCAAGAAGAGCAATCACCCCCAATGCAGAGAGATCGAGGGCGAGTGAGTTCAGAATAAATCAGAAATAACAGTAGCTTTATTGCGACAGGGATTTTTCCACATGTTTGAGGGCGGAGAATGACGTAAACTCATTTATATTAACGTGTAGCATCAGTAAAGTGACAGAAGGTTGAGATTTCCACACATTTATATTATTTACTAGACTAGCAGTTGCTTAGTAGTTTATGTTTTAAGAATGTTTTTACTTTATTACATTATATAGAAAGATCAACGTATAAGATTCTGGTGCCACTTTGCTGTAAAACCACCCTAATGAAGGAATTATTTAAAAAAAAGTTTATATGTAGGTTATTATTAATTTGGAGACATTTTATGAAACGATATTAGAAGTAAGTGATTTGAAGGGGGATGGGGGGGGGGGTGATGCTCCATCTCCTTTGTTAGCAAAGTGACCCAATATCATCATCCCCCTTGTTAACCTGCCATTCTCCCATCCCCATAGAGGTGTAAACAGGGGGGAACACAACATGTCCCCCCTAACCTGGAAAGAGAGAATTGTCCCCACCAATATCATCAAACCTTTTTATATCATGTTACATAACAGAATAAGATTATTTTTGAAGCACCAGTTCTAAACAGAAATGAAAATATATTTTAAATTTGCAACTTTTTTCTTGTAGATTTGAAACTTTTTCTCAGAATTCCTAAAAAAAAATTCTGTAAAATTGCAACTTTTCTCATAAATTTGCCGCTTTTTCCTCGTAAAATTTGTGGTTATACTCTCATAGATTTGCAACATTCTTGTAAATTTATAACTTTTTTCCTGTAAATTTGCAACTTTTTTCTCCTGGATTTGAATTTTTTTATTCCATGTAATTAAATTGTAATTTGCAACTTGTTGATTTTTTTAAATTGCCATCTTTTACCATATCATTGCACCTTTATTTTTGCAAATTTGTACCTAATTTATATTTATATGTTTGCAATTTATGCTAAATATGTGAACACCCCCCCTCCCCCATCCCTCACTGAAAAATAAATCGCCCACTGTCTATTATAGGCTGTTATAACAAAAGGGAAACAGTGCCAAATAGTAAGATTTTCACTGTCAGATATTTGCCAATAAACTGAATCGGTGTACTCTTTTCAGAACTGTACCAAAACGGGATAACAGATCTGATTTCATTAGTTGTTGTGTGTGGGGTTTTATTTAATTTATTGTTCTGGTCACAGCCAAAAATAAGGGCCAGAAGTTACAAAAAAAAACAAAAAAAACAAAAACAAACCCAAAACAAAAGCATGTGCCTTTACAATTTATTGTGTTAATTTGAGAAGTTAATGTTATAATTTCTGCAAAACAAACATTACTGGCAAAACCAACAATTAATCTGATACTTTATACACACAAACAAAAGGACATGTAGGTCTAAATATGAAAAAAAAAAGTTTAATTTACTCCCAGCTGTGACCAAAACAATAAAATAAAAAACAGCAAGAACGAACAAAATTAGCTCCATTTATCCCATTTTTGGCTCAATTCCGATTTTATTTTGACAAGGCCAAAACCATATAGCTGGCTATGTCCGGTTGTTTGCCTTTGTTTCAGAAAATATTGAAAGAACAAATGGTACATGGATTAATTTTATATTAATAAATTATTATATTATAAAGCATTTCAAGCCAAAAGGTTACTTGATCATGCAAATAATAGCCAGAATTGATATAATGTCTTATAACATATTTACAATTGGTCATTATTTATAAAGCATTTCTAACCTAATTAACAACCTGATTACAACTATTTATGAATAATTTATTAGGGTAGGTCTTATTGTAAGGTGGTACTTAGATTCCAAAAGTTAACATTTTTGAAGTATTAGCAGTGGTAAAGGAGTCATTCTGATATCCCAGAATAATCCATTCCAGGTGTTGCAAATTGAAGATGACAGGGTTTTTTTTTTTTTTTTTTTTTTTTTAAATTGCTTGTTGTGTTTTGTGCCTTGGGCTGACCATGCAGGGTAAAGCCTGCATGAAATACTTCTAAACAACAGAAAGAAAACCTTTAATTTTTCTGCAATGGCGCAAGACAGAGACTTGTTTTTGCTGGGGGCACTTGTACTATATTCGAAGTAACAGCTGTTGACACATCCTTTATAGGAGGCTGAACAGACTGTATCTTAACAATTAACCATCATTCCCTGTGTCTTTTTTTGGCAACTTCAGTATCATTAATCTCCATCAACGCTGGTTGAAGGACTGCAGCTTCTACCGAGACATCTATGAGCAGATCGATGACGTGTCCCGGATGCCTTTAATTGACTGGGGACCTGTTTTTGCTGACAAGCAAGTAAGTACAGAAAACACCTCCAATTACTTTGGTTGGTCTTGACATACAGTACGTGTATCCAAATATGCTTCATTAATACTGGTTTAATGTTATGTGTCCACTGGATTTGTTGTTTCTCCACTTTCTATTCAGTGTCTATGTGACACACAAAGCATTTGGCCCCCTTGTAGTACGATTCGGGCTGTGATGCGTTGAGTTGTCCGTACCCCTCATTTGCATGAAGTTGAAATTTGTAAACTTTATTCAAATGAGGTCCGGCAGCCAGCATGCATCTGCTGCACCGACGTCGTCCTGAAGGTTTATACCAGCAGTTGTTGATTAAAGGTGAACTGAACTCACCTTTTTGCCAAAAAAGTAGAATAGCAGATTAATTCCTTATTACCTATTGTAGTTTTCAACACATAAAAGAAATTTTTAGGCCGTGCGATGGCCAAGCTATAAGCCGATAAACTTTTGCCTCTGGCTGGCAGTGCCAAACAAACCGGAAGTAGTGCAGACGACGCTGCGTGACGTCACGAGTGTGATCCTTATCAAAACAACAATGGCAGATGATAGCAGTTCCAGCAGTCAAGAACACCAGAGTTTTCAGAGTGAAGAGGCATTCAGGATCGGTGACAAGACAGAGGAGGATGCAGGAGTGCCAAGTGAACAGGAAGAGAGCGAGGGAGGCATCGAACTGTACAGATTAGAGCCAGAATTTTCGGGGGATTCCGGCACCGACTCAGACCGCAGCAGTGATGGGGAGGAGAGTCGCTTATTGAATACAGAATGGTGAGTCTTTACTTTGGCATGTTTGGGGTGTCAGGATAAGGAAAATTAACAATAAAAAAGAAAGGGAAAAAAAAAACATCAGCATTTTTCCAACTTATTACAGTTATCCCTCACTTATCGCGTTTAATGCGGTCTTCCTTCGCTGGGTATAGGCGCTCGGCAGGGAGCGAAGCTGGGTAAAACGTCTCCGCCAATCAGCTTGCGAGGTGAAACGTCTCGGCCAATCAGCTTGCGAGGTAAAACGTCTCGGCCAATCAGCTTGCGAGATTCCCGAGCGGGCTGGGGAGCCGGGGAGAGCGGGCTCTCCGTGTTAATACCTGATGTTCTAATGTAGTCTCCCTGCCTTCTCATTAGAACATCAGGTATCAACACAGAGAGCCCGCACAGCTCAAAATCTACCTCTCTGACCACCGCTCCACTCCTCTCCGCCCACCTCTTCACCGCTCGGGAATCTCGCAAGCTGATTGGCCGAGACGTTTCACCTCGCAAGCTGATTGGCCGAGACGTTTTACCCAGCTTCTCTCCCTGCAGAGCGCCTTCTTTATCGCTCGTGTTGCTTAGTGGCACTTTTCGCTGTTCTCTTGTGCCTTTTTGTGCAAAATAGTGCTTGTGACGCCCTTGGGGGGGGGGTGACGCTACTTCGCGGTTTTTCACTTTTCGCGGTCGGTTCTGGTCCCCATTAAACGCGATAAGTGAGGGATTAGAAACGCATCGCTTCCCGGTCGCTTTTCCTCCCCCTTTCTTTTCTTTCGTCGCCATGACAGCTTTCCTTGGCCACTGAACAGATCTTCCCAGGTGTTGGAAGTGTTTTGTAGTCGACTATCACGACAAAATGCACCAAAAACAACCAGTGTCGACGTGCTCTCAATGGTAAACATGAGGACTGTGTCACACTCGTGACGTCACGCGGAACTCTGGCTGCGCTTCGGCGGATTTGTCTGATTTTTCAGGGCGGGAAATTCTAAATCGCGATTTTCTCCAAGATTCCGGGATTTATGGAGGGGGTGCCAATGATAAATTATCTTTATAATTGTATGTACTATCACCCAGTGCCGTTCAATGCCGTTGAGTTCAGTTCACCTTTAATTGCACCTACTATTTCTTTCCTCAAATGTTGCTAGAAACACTTTTTGTATTTTGTATATTAATCCCAGAGGGAAATTCAGAGCATCCACCTGGATGGTATGAGGCAGCCACGGTACGGTGCCAATCCCATCACCATTCACACCTAGGGCCACTTTAGAGTCTCCAATGAACCTAACTTGCATGTTTTTGGCCTGTGGGAGGAAACCGGAGTATCCAGGGTAAACCCACGCAGACATGGGGAGAACATGCAAACTCCACATAGAAGGGTCACAGATGGTCAGGGAGTGGGATCAAACCCATGATGGTCAGGGGTGAAATCGATCCCGTGACCTTCTTACTGTACTGCCACAGTGCTAACCACTGCGCCACCGAGCTGCCCCTTGCTGGTTTGTTTTAAAGATATCAGACAAAACATTACTCACAATCCGCCATGTTGTCCAGGAGCTGAGATCCATGGAAGAGCACCCACAGCTGCATGCTTTGACCAATCAGGCACAGCCTTTGTGAAGAGTTGCCAACTTTTCAGAAAACATTGGAGTGAGATTTAGTAGGTATTTTGCATGTGGGAGACTGGGAGGTAGGAGTGGAGTGAGCGTGCAGGCCCACAATTCACATTTAACTTTATTTTTTTTTTTTTAAATAAATACACTTTACCTCAGAATAAATTGTAGAACATGTCTGGTCTGCTTTATGCTGTCTTGGGAGCTCTTATTGTGAGGAAAATCTGAAGAAAGTCAACACAATATTGACAGTTATTTCCTCAGTCTGGAGTGAGAAATAATGTTTGTGGTGTGAGAGAGAGGGGGAAAAGGAGTGAGACGCACTCCAAAAGAGTAAGAGTTGGCAACACTGATTTGTGTTCTTGGCAGCAGGACCGATGAGAGCCTTTATCCCTGGGACAGTGCTCTTTGACTATTGTTTTTGCAATATATCGATCATTTTCTGTTCCTCCACCGTGTTATGCCCCATCACCGCCCTCAATACATCCCCTGATGTGATTCTTTCCAACAAAAAAAATGGATCAGTGGACCCATACAATCAATCTAATGGGCACAAAGCCGCTGGCACACTGCCATTAGCCAACACACATCCGTTAGCTCACCCAAATGCAAACAAATACCAAGTGTAAACAAAAAAGCAATGCACACAAAAAAAAAAAGCCACAACAGAAGTTAGTCTAACTGCGACCAGCCTGGCAGCTAGGGATGTCCCATCAGCTCTAACTTTGACGTGTGGCTGACATATTGGGTTGGCTTTGACAGTCACATAGCATTAGTAAGTGGCTGCAGTAACACTTACTCGTGTCCACCACAGTGTCAGGACGTTCTGGCTAAGGGACCCATGTGCAGAGGCAATTGGTAAGGGTGGCAGGAGTTGGGCAAGCATATGGCAAACTAGGTTAAATTCAGGAACAAGGAAAAGCTTTCAGATATACAAAAGTGGTTAGTTTTTCAGGAGCTGGAAAGTGACTTAACAGGTCGACAATCTAGCAAGGACTGAGAGGAGCAAGCAGGTTTTATAGGAGGAGGAGAATCCACTGATTGGGCGAGCAGAGCCTCCCCCCCCTGACACACCAGTATCTACTCCTCTTTTAATCATTGCTCTCAGGTGCAGCCTCTGCAGCAAATGAGACACACGAGAATCTAATCATTACCCTGCTGCTCAGGCAGCAACACTGGCAGTACCTTCCCCTCTACGAGCGTCCCTAGGTGCCCTGTTGAGAGCTTGTGGGTTTTGTCTCCAGAAGAAGAAGCCATCTCTGTTGTCATTCAGTCCATACAGCCAATCATGTATGGTAGAACGAAATTACGTTTCTCCTATCTACAATGTTAATCACATGTAGAATCAGAGGGGTCGCTGCCATGCAAGGCACCGCCGCAAACAACTTCTCCTTCCCCCGTTCTATTATGCTGAGCACCAAGCTAGAAGGCGGGAAGTGCCATTTTTATATGGTCTGTGGTATGACCTGGCCGGGATTTGACCCACGACCTCCTGGTTGTGGGGCGGATGCTCTATCAATTAGGCCACCACTCCGGTAGCCTAGTTGAAAAATCGTGGCTGAGTGAAGGGTCTAAGATTTGACGACGGGGAACCCAGGAGCACTCCTCGGGACTGTAGCACTCACAAGCCATGAGAAATTGGAGGCTACGGCTTTGACGACGAACTTTGAGAAGCCGTCGGACAGAATGAGCTGGCTGATTATCTATCATCTGGGGAGGAAGAAGGAGAGGGCAGGGAGGACACGGGACTGGTGATAGCATGTTTGATTAGGGATACGTAGAATGTGGGGTGGACACAAAGGGAGGCTGGGAGCTTTAGATGGACTGCGGAAGGGTTAACGAATGATTGTATTTCAAAAGGCCCAATGCAGTGGGGAGAGAGTTTCCTTTAGTGGGAGCTCCTTAGCATTTAGCCAAACCTTTTGGCCTGGGGAATAGACAGGGGCAGTCGTGTGCCTATAGTTGGTTTGGTTTTAGATTCCAGATGATGATCGTTGGAGTGCTGCTCAAGCTTGTCTCCACACCCTCCGACAGCAGCGAACTTGAACTGAGGGGACCGCTAGTTCTTCTTTCCAGTGCTGGGAAGAGTAGCCTTTTTTGTTTTTGCACCTTTTTTTGTTTGTACTCGTTTGAACCCACTTTTTTTGCTTGCACTTGTTTTTTTGTTTTTGTTTTTTTTGCACTTACTTTTTCTTTGCATTTTGGTGAGCTCTCTTGACCAGCATGTTTTACACATGCGGGATGAAGTAAAATATCAGGATATCTTAAGACTGCTCACCCAAGTCAAGAAAATAAACTTTTTTTAAACCAAAGCAAAACAATCTGGTTATTTTGGATTACTGATTATGGCATCAAAAGGTTTGTAGGTAGTAGCAGTTAGGCAATGTTGTATTATTTTTATGCTAACCAATCTGGTGAAAAAAATCAGGCCATCAATTCGCAAAAACACTTTCAAACATTAAAGCGATGAGCTCAATAATCCAATCACGCCTTATGAGCAAGCATTTGATAAAGGTGGGAAGGAAGTCAGCGAGTGAGGAGGGGAAAAAATGGAGAGATTGTGGGGGCATGGTGTTGGACTTCTCCACCCAGGGAAAAATGGACCGAAAGAGGAAGTGTCACTGGGGGCTACCAGATGGGACAGTAAGGACTATATGCTCCCCGGGGAGAGGAGTAATTGCCGGAGCTGCTGGGAGTAGAAGAGTGTTGAAGCAGCACTGGTGTTATGTTAATGTGCCACACAATTCTTTGTTCAAACAACAGTGTGTTATGGTCGGAAGTTTCAGGTCTCGATGCATAGAAATAAAGTTATAAAAGAGGAATGCACAGAGATCCAACAATCTCTTTTGCTGCAAAATATGTTGAAGAAAGAATAAAGTAACTGTGTCGTCCAGCTCATTGTCTCGCCTGCCTCCTTTCTCCACAAGATAAAAATAAACTAGAGCAGGGATGGGCAACTATGTGTCATGAAAGGCCATTCCACTGCAGGTTTTCTGTTCCACCCAGTCTATTCAGCAGTTGCTTTTTCTAATTAGCAATCCTTGAAGCTCAGCAATGCAAACACCTGCTGAAGAGACTGAATAAGACAGAAAATGTGCAGTGGAATGGCCCTCAATGCTCACCCCTGAATTAGAGAGAGTAGATGTGATGTCATTTATAACTTTATTTTAGTTTGTAAAATAAAGCATATACTAATTAATCATCAAAATTGTTCTATGAATTCACCATAGATTTTTTTTTTGTACGTTCTAGTCTTTATTTTTTTAACATATAAACTCTTTTAGGGGCATATTTACAGCATCTTTTTTACAAATTTGAGATATTCCAAGGTAGTAAATTGTTATTCACCTTAAATATAATTTGTCCCATCGTATGATTAACTAAGTCAAAAAACTTCACTGTTTTATAAATAAAGCATTTTTGCTTCTCTGCAATCCAATTTAGTAACAATACTTATTTGCATAGATTACAAAATTCAGAATGCATTAGTAGCATGTGAACACATGGGGAGAGCCAGATTATTCCTTTGTTTTTACAGACTCACCCTAGAATTCTGTTTCAGTGGACTATAGTCAAGTCAGTTTTATTGACAGTATGAAGCACATTTCATATATGTGAAACTCTGTAAACTTTAAATCTCAATACTAATATGTATTTGTTAACAGCTCAGCAAATATGAGTTTTAGATAGTGTTGCTTTAGCCTGCACTACTTGGCAGCTTCCTCTGCAAGCCACTTTGTAACCCAACTCCACCGCAGATCATTTTCACAATCTAATTTCTCACAACTTAACCAAAGTGGTGGCCTAGAGGGAGAGGATCCACCCCACAGCTGGGAGGTTTTTGGTTCAAGCCCCTGCCGAGTCATGCCAAAGACCATAAAAATGGTACTTTCTTCCTTCTAGCTTGGTGCTCAGCATAAATAGAACTGGGGAAGGAACGTTGGTTACACAAAACCAGTGTACTCCTTGTGCTGGTCCTAAGCCCAGTGTAAAATGGGGAGGGTTTCATCAGGAAAGGCATCCAACGTAAAACAGCTCCTTGCCAGATCAAATATGTGGACCCAGGATCAGCTGAAAGGTGTGTGTTTAATTTCTCACAACTAATAGTACATTTCACTACATTTTCCACCTGAATCACAGACATGTGACGTTGTCATTGGCTCCTGCTCTGTTTTAGACTCTAGGGGATTTCCATATGCACGTGAAATGCTGGTGAGGTCCCAGGACTCATTGATCTGAGCACAATGTTGCAGATAAAAATTAGGAATTAATTTGAAATTAACCTCACAAAATATTAATTCAACCCATATGACACAATTACCCTACAAGTACTGGAGAAAGAAGGTGAAAAACAGGAGGAAACAGGAAAAACAAGTTAAAAACTCATTTTTTCATGGTATTTACCATTTTACCTCCCTTTTCCCTGGTACTTATCCTGTACTTGCCCTGTAATTTTCAGGCTGTTATACAGTGCTACCCTTGTCACTACTTACTTCTGGCCTGTGAGTGCTGCAATCTGGGAAAGAAACCCCAGTTATAAATATAGGTTGGCTTTAATTATTCCATGGTATTATCTGACAGTGGAACATGTTACTCGTTGGGCATATGTAACTGAATATATTCTTTCATTCATGCTCAACATGCGGCACATTGTTGCCTCCACACAAACAATCTGTCAGTCAGCTCTGTTCAACTCCCTGTAATGTACACCTGTTGAACAGTTTTTTTAAAGCAAATATCTAATCAGTCCATCATATAGCAGCAACTCATTCAGGCATGCAGATATGATCAAGATGAGCTGCTGAAGTTCAAACCCAGCATCAGAAGGAGGGGGGGAGGGGAATGTGATTTAACTGACTTTGAACATGGGCGTGGCATGGTTGTTAGTACCAGGGTATCTCACCTTAAAGCTATTTGGTCTGTACATGCACTACCGTAAACTGTGTTCTTGTCTGTGCTCTCAGAAAACGGTAAATGCGGAGAAATTTGGGCCCACCATGACCGACTTGGAGAAGCAGATCGGTGAACACAACCTTGCACAAAAAGAACTTGAAGGTTACAACCAACAACTTTGCCTTGCCTCCGCTGGCAGCAAGGTGAGTCAAAGTGTTTGCATGAAAACACGACATTGTCTTCACTGGAAGGAACTTTGCTCCCTGCATTCTTCAGTAGTATTAAAGATATGTACAGTCAAATGTCTCATGGTATGTTCAATGGTCTTGTTTCAGGAGAAATACACGGCTCTGAAGAAACAATATAACAGTCTTCTGGTGAGTTGGTTTGTTTACATCTAAAAATGCAATGTACTCTATGACTTTTTTCCATTTGTTCAATGATGAAAGTCTTGAATGAACATTTATTCATGAAAACAAAATACACATCTACATTGTTTGGTTCACAATCCACTTAGTTATTGTTGCTAACTAAGTAGTGGCCTAGTGATAGAGCATCCGCCCCACAGCCAAGAGGTCGTGGGTTCAAGCCCCGGTTGGGTCATACCAAAGACTATATTTAAAAAAAAAAAAATGGTACTTCCCACCTTCTAGCTTGGTGCTCAGCAAAAATAGAACGGGGGAAGGAGAAGTTGTTTGTAGCCGTGCCTTGCATGGCAGTGGCTCCTCTGATTCTAGATGTGATTAACATTGTAGATAGGAGAAACATAATTTTGTTCTACTGCACATGATTGACTGTATGGATTGAATGACAATAAAGTTGGCTTCTTCTAAAAGGGTAGAGAGTATAAATTTCCTATATCTTTATGTATATTTTTTGTTCTAAAAATTGCATTTTCAGTGTTTTATGAAAGAAAAAAGAAAATTCAATTCAATTCAACTTTATTTATATAGCGCCATTTCACAATAACAGTCATCTCATAGCACTTTCAACTGTAATGGAAACCCCCACAATTGCAGAACAACCCCAGCAATCAGGCGATCCCCTATGAGCAAGCGCTTGGTGACGGTGGAGAGGAAAAACTCCCTTTTAACAGGAAGAAACCTCCAGCAGAACCAGGCTCAGGGAGGGGCAGTCATCTGCTGCGACTGGCTGGGGATAGAGAAGATGAAAAGAACAGACATGTAGAGAGCAAACAGCATGATGGGGACTCAACCTACGGGAGAGAACAAAGAGATGTTAATGACCAGCAAAAAAAAAAAAAATATTTCATTGAGAGTGAAGAAAGGAGTGAAGCCCAGTGCATTATTGGAGGTCCCCCGGCTGACTAAACCTAATAGCAGCATAACTAAGGGAGGGTTCAGAAACACATGATCCCTCCCTAATTGTAGGCTATATCAAAAAGGAAGGTTTTAACCCTATTCTTAAAAACAGAGATCGAGTCTGACTCCCGAATCCAGATTGGCAGCTGGTTCCACAAGAGAGGAGCTTGATAACTGAAGGCTCTGCCCCCCATTGTACTTTTGGAGATTCTAGGTACTACAAGTAATCCAGCATTTTCTGAGCGTAGTGCTCTGTTAGGATAATAGGGTAATATCAGATCTTTTAAATAAAAAGGGGCCTGATTGTTTAGAGCTTTGAAAGTGAGAAGAAGGATTTTAAACTTAATTCTAAACTCTATGGGAAACCAATGAAGGGAGGCCAGAACCGGAGAGATATGATCTCTCTTTCTAGTATCTGTTAAAACTCTAGCTGCAGCAAAATGAGAAAGCCTTTTACTGATTTTTACAGCTTCTAATGTCTTATTCCTTTTTATATGCTTTCTCTACAGGACAACTCAAAGTGGCGCAGCCACTACCTGAAAAGCCTGCATGCATATATGCAGGACTGCAACAAGGAGATGACCTTCCTGGGAGAAGAGCAGGAAAAGATCAAAAAGCAGGACTGGAGCGACCGTATAGTTGACCCATCTGATGTTCGCAGGCGCTATGAGGTTAGGACTGATATGTAAATAGTCTTTGAAAAGGTACATGAAAAACCAAATTATAAATAATCACATGGTTACACAATTCCAATCAGTCCTTCAAGAACAACAACCTGCTGTCCCATGAGAGTGAAGTGAACAAAGTCCAGGATGAAGGAGACAGACTTATTGAAGCAAAGCATCCTGCTGCTTCAACAATACAGGTACTTAAAAAGGGCCAGTTTTCAGTTGTTCATCAGCTTGATTATTTAAAGGGGTCATTGACTGTTCTTTTCCCACATGTTGACAGCTCCCACAGGCCTCAATGAAATGTTTGTGATGTATTTTGGTCAGATTTTCTTTATTTAATTATTGCAGCATCATTGTGAATCATCAGTTGCAGCCTTCTTCAAAATGGCTTGTTTCAGTGCAAGTCTCTTTAAATGCCCAAGAAGTGCAGTTAACTCTGACCTCCTTTTTATGTCACAGTTGCTAACTTAGGCTAGCTCCTAGCTTGGGAGCCAACTAACAAATTTGCCTTAAAGAATGAATGAAATAAAGTATTGCTGGTGGACAGGAGTGTGTAGTTTCAGTGGTTGATAAGATATGACTGGTCCCTGGAGTACAATAAACACAGAAACATTTGTGAATGAGCGAATGGTCCCGCTAGCAACCACCTAGCCAAGCTAATGTTGATGGATCGATGTAGAATCACAGTGAAAATATAACAATAAGCTAGAATGACATGAGATATATTATGAATTGTGAATTAGTGAACCAGGTGGAAACAGGGATGTTTAGTGGGGTGACTGAAATCTAAAGAAAATAACAATATAAATCACGCTTGATAAGTTAACTCCCTAGCACTGTTAGCTTGGGCTCCCCATGATCTACATTTGCAGACAGACAGCTATGCTGGCTAATAATGGAGCAGCGGCATGTATCAAGGCCAGGCATACCTTTTCTTGATGTAGAGGAACAAACCCTGAAGAGTTAAAACACCTTTGGCTCCTCACTCATAGTTAGACAGCTAGGATGGCCAATAATAGAGCAGCGGCGGGTATCAAGGATGGGCTTAACTTTTCTTGAAATACAGGAAAAACCCTGGAGGAGTCATAATGGCTTCTCAGACACAAAAACAGTATAAAGATTGTGTCTTTTTTAAAGAAAAGTGTGTGTTTTGATATTTTTTCGATACTCACATGATCAATAAATGCATTTCAGAAGGTTAAAACCTACAAAAACACAATTTTTCAGTCAATGATCCCTTTAATTAAACACATGATCCTTTTAAACCCAGTTAACCCTCTACATTTGATTTCAGACTCAGAAAGATGCTGTGCGAAACGAGTGGCAGAAATTCCTCAATCTCTGCATCTGTCAAGAGACACATCTGGACAATGTGGAAGAAAATAAAAAGGTGAAACTGGACACACAACAGTTTGTTATATACAGTATACTGTGTATATTTTATTTTAAATATGCAGTGCAACGCAGTCATGTTGGTCCAATTGATTTGTGTCACTTTTTTCAGTTCCAATATGACGTCGAAAAGCTGTCAGAGACACTGGCTAAACTAAACAACACCATGGACCCCAAAACTGTCAGCAAGAAGAGCACAGCTGAGACTCTGCTGCATCTCGAGGTACTTTTACACTCATGATTACACATACAGAAGCAAATACCGCAAGTCCACATCAGTAATTTCACACAGGAATTCAAGGCTGTTGCACAGGGTTGTGGTCATATTAGGAAAATAGAAGTAATTGATAAAAAATGTGTAAAACCAAGTTTTTGATGAAGGGATTAAATTATAAAGACAGCCTGTGAGGGAACTGAATCTATGAGGTGGAGTAGGGTGTGGCGAAGCAAGGTTTGGGAAGTCCAACACTGGTTTTATTTAGGATAGAGAGGGATAGACTTCGCCCAAAATAAACTATCAAACTAAGAAGATAAAATAGAAAAGCATTCAGAAAGCACATACCTCCACCAAGGCTCCTTCCTTCCCTCATGGATCACCTCCAAAATGTAATAGGTTTGTTTTGGAGGATTCTTGCTAACAGTGTGAGAAGATAAGAGCCTTGGTGGAGGTATGCATTCTCAAATCATCACCAAAATGTTAAAATGTTATGGGTTCCTCTCTAGCCCAAGGACCACCTCTGGTGGAAAATTTCATCCAAATCTGTCCAGTAGTTTTTGCGTAGTCCTGCTGCACAAATACAAACAAGGTCCTTGGTGGAGGTATGCACTCTCAAATCATCACCAAAATTTAATGGGTTCATCCTTGGCCCAAGGGCTACCTCTGGTGAAAATTTCATCAAAATCCATCCAGTAGTTTTTGTGTAATACTGCTAACAGATGGACAGAGAAAGACAAACCACCCCGATTACATAACCTCCTTGGCTGAGGTAATTAAGTTGTGAGGGCATATGAATGAATTGAATGAATGAATGAATGAATGAATTTTATTTGGAAACTAATACAGAAACAAAACACTAGAGGGCTCCTTGAGAATGCATACCTTCACCAAGGCGGTTTGTCCATCTATTAAAATAGGAATAAAATGTGTCACCTGACAGAAGTTGTCTGTGCTTTTGTACTTTCAGGCTTAGCTCAATATTTAAATCACAAGACTGAGACAGCATTAGCCCTGTTTGTAGAAAAAGTTAAGCACTTGCTGGATGACAGTACTTGTGTTGGAGCTGTACTTTTAGACTTAAAAAGGGCTTTTGATACGGTAAACCACAAAATATTGCTCTCCACATTACCTAGTTTTAATTTTTCTCACCAGGCTATAATGTGGATCAAATCATACCTACAGTATGTAATAGAAAACAATGTACGGTGGTTGATGGTATCAGATCCCCTTATTAAACTGCCCATTGCGGGTCCCTCAAGGATCCATACTGGGACCTATCTTGTCTCACTTTATATAAATGATCTCCCAGATGTCTCTAAAGGTGTTAATGCTCAGCTGTACGCGGATGATACCGTTATTTTTACTACGGCAAAAAATCCCGAAGAAGCTGCGGTTGCACTCTCATCAGCTCTGACACATGTTCAACACTGGCTCACCAAGTCCTGTCTCTCGCTGAATGCAAATAAAACTGTATGCATGTTTTGTTTTGTTTTGTTTTCAAAATGCCCTACTACTATTACGCATTCTAACATTTACATAGGAGAAGAACTAAACGTTGTCAAGGAATTCAAATACCTGGGTGTGACTCTGAAATGTACACTCTCATTCAAGAACCATATCAAAATGGTCACTAAAACATTAAAATTTAATATTCACAACTTAAGACAAATTAGGAGGTCGCTTACAGACAGAGCCACCGTTGTGTTTTTACACTCACTGATCTTTTCACATCTGAGCTATTGTATTACCAGCTGATCACTGGCGGGAGTAGCAGCCCTCAAACCAATTGAATCACTTTATAAAAATGCTCTGAAAACATTAGATTAAAAAGCCTCTCACATACCACCACTGCAATATTCTACCTAGGTACAACCTCGTGCCCTTTGAGAATTTAAATTTTTTTTAAAAATGCCTGCTTGATGTATAAAATCCTACCCCCCCCCCCTCCCCAAATGAATACATCAAATACAGAGTGAGTAGCACTCATGGTCAGTCCACTAGGGTTTCCTCAAGAGGTGATTGTGTGATACCCCTCCATAAAACCTCTTTTGGTCAAAATGTTTTTTCATTTCATGGTAGTACTTTATGGAACACCATACCACCTCCTGTCAGGGAAAGCTCCAGCTTTGCCGCCTTTATAAGAGTAAAGTGAAGGAGTGGCTCATATCATCTCAAACCTGTGTACGTGTCCAACACCAGTGACTCATGTGTAATAATTATGTGTTATCAACTTGTTGAAAACAGACCAGATTTGTGACCGTCATATGACCTAGGCATGTTTGTGTGTCCATGATTGTTTGTGTGTATGTACAGTGGTGTGAAAACAGTGTTTGCCCCTTTCTGATTTCTCATTTTTTATATTTGTCACACTTAAATGTTTCAGATCATCAAACAAATTTAAATATTAGACAAAGATAATACAAGTAAACACAAAACACAGTTTTCAAATGAAGGTGTTTATTATTAAGGGTAAAAAAATCCAAACCTACATGCCCCTGTGTGAAAAAGTGATTGCCCCCCTGTTAAAACATAAATTAACTGATTTATCACATCTTTGGAAAGCTGAGTTCAATTTCTCTAGCCACACCCAGGCCTGGTTACTGCCACACCTGTTCTCAATCAAGAAATCACTTAGATAGGACCTGCCTGACAAAGTGAAGTAGACCAGAAGATCCTCAAAAGCTAGATATCATGCTAGAAATTCAGGAACAAATGAGAAACAAAGTAATTGAGATCTATCAGTCTGGAAAAGGTTATAAAGCCATTTCTAAAGCTTTGGGACTCCACAGTGAGAGCCATTATCCACAAATGGCGAAAATATGGAACAGTGGTGAACCTTCCCAGGAGTGGCTGGCCAACCAAAATTACCCAAAGAGTGCAGCAACAACTCATCCAAGAGGTCACAAAAGACCCCACAACAACATCCAAAGAACTGCAGGCCTCACTTGCCTCAGTTACGGTCAGTGTTCATGACTCCACCATAAATAAAATTATTTTCATGCAAGACAACTCAGCATTTCATGCTGCTAAAAACACCACTGACTTTTTGCTTGCTGTGGGCATAAAAGGAGATAAAATGATGATGTGGCCACCATCACCCCCTGACCACAATCCTGTTGAGAACCTGTGGAGCATCCTTAAAAGGAAGGGGGCATTACACCACAAAACAGGGGACAAGGGCCTATACTTACAGTGGTGCGAAAAAGTGTTTGTCCCCTTCCTGATTTCTCATTTTTTGTATGTTTGTCACACTTAAACATTTCAGATCATCAAACAAATTTAAATATTAGACAAAGATAGGACAAGTAAACACAAAATGCAGTTTTTAAATGAAGGTGTTTATTATTAAGGGTAAAATAAATCCAAACCTACATGCTCCTGTGTGAAAAAGTGATTGCCCCCCTGTTAAAACATAAATTAACTGATTTATCACATCTTTGGAAAGCTGAGTTCAATTTCTCTAGCCACACCCAGGCCTGATTACTGCCACACCTGTTCTCAATCAAGAAATCACTTAAATAGGACCTGCCTAACAAAGTAAAGTAGACCAAAAGATCCTCAAAAGCTAGACATCATGCTGCGATCCATAGAAATTCAGAAACAAATGAGAAACAAAGTAACTGAGATCTATCAGTCTGGAAAAGGTTATAAAGCCATCTCTAAAGCTTTGGGACTCCAGCAAAACACAGTGAGAGCCATTATCCACAAATGGCGAAAACATGGAACAGTGGTGAACCTTCCCAGGAGTGGCCGACCGACCAAAATTACCCCAAGAGCGCAGCGACGACTCATCCAAGGGGTCACAAAAGACCCCACAACAACAGCCAAAGAACTGCAGGCCTCACTTGCCTCAGTTAAGGTCAGTGTTCATGACTCCACCATAAGAAAGAGACTGGGCAGAACTGGCCTGCATGGCAGAGTTCCAAGACGAAAACCACTGCTGAGCAAAAAGAACATAAAGGCTCATCTCAGTTTTACCAGAAAACACTTGATGATCCCCAAGACTTTTGGGAAAATACTCTGTGGACTGACGAGAAAAAAAGTTGAACTTTTTTACAGGTGTGTGTCCCATTACATCTGGCGTAAAAGTAACACAGCATTTCAGAAAAGGAACATCATACCAGCAGTAAAATATGGTGGTGGAAGTGTGATGGTCTTGGGCTGTTTTGCTGCTTCAGGACTTGGAAGACTTGTTGTGGTAAATGGAACCATGAATTCTACTGTCTATCAAAAAATCCTGAAGGAAAATCTCCAGCCACCTGTTTGTGACCTCAAGCTGAAGCCACTTGGGTTCTGCAGCAGGACAATGATCCAAAACACACCAGTAAGTCCACCTCTAAATGGCTTAAGAAAAACAAAATGAAGACTTTGGAGTGGCCTTGTCAAAGTCCTGACCTGAATCTGATTAAGATGCTGTGGCATGACTTTAAAAAGGTGGTTCATGCTCGAAAACCCTCCAATGTGGCTGAATTACAACAATTCTGCAAAGATGAGTGGGCCAAAATTCCTCCACAGCGCTGTAAAAGACTCATTGCCAGTTATCGCAAACGCTTGATTGTAGTTGTTGCTGTTCAGGGTGGCCCAACCAGTTATTAGGTTTAGGGGACAATCACTTTTTCGCACAGGGTCATGTAGGTTCGGATTTTTTTTTCCCTTAATAATTAACACTTTCATTTAAAAACTGCATTTTGTGTTTACTTATGTTATCTTTGTCTAATATTTAAATTTGTTTGATGATCTGAAACATTTAAGTGTGTCAAACATACAAAAAAAATTAGAAATCAGGAAGGGGGCAAACACTTTTTCACACCACTGTATGCTTGTATGCTAATTTACATAAATTCAATAACTCTGTGTATATGGGTTTAACCATGTATGCAAACCTGGTGCAATATCATTAGCACACACACGTCTGTATGTGCTGAAACATGTGCACATGTTTCAGCACATACAGAAACACATGCAATAGAGCTGTGTGCAATACTACAGTAAGCTCTTTAAATTCATGTGTGGCGGTTCGTTTTAACCCCACAACAGACTAAGGACACTCAGCCCTCTTTTCTCTGTTTTTCTGCTGCATTACTGAGAAGCAATGTGCCATTCATGTATTTGTGATGCAAACATGCATGTGTTGTGATGTAATGCGCCATTCTGTATAGTGTGCATATGGCTTGTCCTTACTGTGCTTTTTCTGAGCATCTTAGATGTGCTTTGGTGTATTAATGTCTACAGGTAGACGAGTTTCTTCTGTCTCACCTATGTGATGTTAATCGATGCCTTTCATCCTTTGTACTCATGTGTCCTGTCCTTACTGTGACCTAGAGACTCAGATCAATATGTAGATGTGCTTGTTAGCCTCTTTGTCTTGCACTTAGAGCGAGGTCTAGCTAATCTGCCCATTGTGATGTATGGCTTACAAATGCAAATACCTCCTGCCTGTTCTGTTGTCCCTTTGATCATTCTAGACTGTGGGGTATGTCTTTTTGATGTATTGTTATGATCAAGTATTTAAGGTGCAACTCTGTAACGCAATCTCTCTCTCTTACTCTCTCACTCTGATCCTGCAACAGGTGGACACACTGTGTCCGCCTCTCTTTCTCTGAGAGCCTAGGGATCCCGCTCCGGGCTGCTCCGCTATGCACCAGAGAGAGGATCCCGTGAAGGCGACATGATTAATAAAACCTGCTCAAAACCACAGCACTGCTGCTTATTTTTCCATGCCGCCTCACTGGTGACCCCTCGAACACGCACACGTTTTGTGCGAATGCAACCTTCCGAGCTGGACAGCTGCACAGCTGCGTTGGCGACCCCTTGAAGACGCAGCCTCCTGTTTTGGATGACCACGCTGGACCGGCCGCTCTCACAGAGAGCGCACGCACCTCGTCCTCTCTCCACGACGGCAACCTCCAGGGCCGACGGGGAGCGCAGCGCGTGGAACTGAACGCACCATGGCCGCACGAGCGACAACGATCGTCTCCTCCCTCTCACCGCTCCAACGCAGCTGCACAAGCCCGGGGCACAAAGATCGTCTATTGCCTCGCACCGCTCCAACGCGTCTCCACGAGCCCGAGGGACGGAGATCGTCTACTTCCTCACACCGCTCCAACGCAGCTGCATGAGCCTGAGGAACATAAGATCGTCTATTCCCTCCCGCCGCTCCAACGTATCTGCACGGGCCTGAGGGACTAAAGATCGTCTATTTCCTCTCACCGCTCCAACACACCATGGCCAATCTACAGCCACAGCTCAACCTGGATTTTACCGGCGCCGTCTGCGCCGTTCTCCACCAAGTTTCTGCACCCTGACTCGCCACTCCAGCGGCCCACCCACGCACTGAACCCCCGCGCACGCATCGGGGAGTTACAAGGACGGCGCATCACGCACGGGACAAGTAACGGCTCCACAGACTGCCTTCCTCCTTCGCCGCTGCCTTTCAGGGCTGCCCGCTCACCTGAAGCACGCATGCAGCACGCTCGAAGGATTTGTTAACAGTCTCAGCCACGCCAGAGACCGCCATCGTCCTCCGCCGCTGCCCACAGAACCTTCAGGGCTGCTCGTTCACCTGAAGCAAGCACGCAGCTCGCCATTGGATTTTTTAATGGTCTTAGCCACGGCACAACGGGATTTCAGCCGTCAGCTGTTCCCGGGAGCTTTGGGGTTGCTTCAGCACCCAAAGTCAACAGTCCCCCTGCTTTGTTTACTTTTTCTCTTACAGCCGCTCCTGCTTTTCTTCATGGCCACAAGAGGAGTCAGAGACTAATTTTTCTTCTTGTGATCTCCGCACGTGCAACGGGACAAACCCTCGACGTCACGGAGCAGCAAGCAATTTTTGCACGGCTCAGGACGATTTCACAGCTCCTGCCGGCACTTACTACCCCTCCCCTCCCTCCCCCTCCGCCTGCAGCGAGCTTCTCCCACAGCTCGCTCACACAGATGGATTATCGAGGTCGCGACCCCCTGCCGCGTCCTCTGGGGGGGAGCGTGTGTGGCGGTTCGTTTTAACCCCACAACAGACTAAGGACACTCAGCCCTCTTTTCTCTGTTTTTCTGCTGCATTACTGAGAAGCAATGTGCCATTCATGTATTTGTGATGCAAACATGCATGTGTTGTGATGTAATGCGCCATTCTGTATAGTGTGCATATGGCTTGTCCTTACTGTGCTTTTTCTGAGCATCTTAGATGTGCTTTGGTGTATTAATGTCTACAGGTAGACGAGTTTCTTCTGTCTCACCTATGTGATGTTAATCGATGCCTTTCATCCTTTGTACTCATGCGTCCTGTCCTTACTGTGACCTAGAGACTCAGATCAATATGTAGATGTGCTTGTTAGCCTCTTTGTCTTGCACTTAGAGCGAGGTCTAGCTAATCTGCCCATTGTGATGTATGGCTTACAAATGCAAATACCTCCTGCCTGTTCTGTTGTCCCTTTGATCATTCTAGACTGTGGGGTATGTCTTTTTGATGTATTGTTATGATCAAGTATTTAAGGTGCAACTCTGTAACGCAATCTCTCTCTCTTACTCTCTCACTCTGATCCTGCAACAGGTGGACACACTGTGTCCGCCTCTCTTTCTCTGAGAGCCTAGGGATCCCGCTCCGGGCTGCTCCGCTATGCACCGGAGAGAGGATCCCGTGAAGGCGACATGATTAATAAAACCTGCTCAAAACCACAGCACTGCTGCTTATTTTTCCATGCCGCTTCACATGCATCATATAATTCTACAAATGCACTTTACTAAACTGACCCGAGTTACCCGAGTAACACCTTGGTCATTGTGGTACTTTTTGCTGGTCTGAGATCAACAATATTCATCTGAACTTTATTCGTTTGTTTATCCCTTCCTATCATTGTGCAGTCTTACTGTTATTGTTATTATTGTTGTATTGTGTTATTTGCTTTATTATTGTTGTGCTGTTTATTGTTGTTGTATTGTATTATCTGTTTTATGTGGCTGGCATTGGCTGGCCAGGGAGCACAAGATGGAAATTAACTTCAGCTATAATCTTGTATGCTGCATATTTACATATCTTATGTTCATTAATATGCACTGTCCCTTTTATAAATAAATACATATTAAACTAGAATTGCACTCAGCAGAGATGCCCTACACGTGCTGGAATGTCATATAGCAGTAGGGAAAATCCCTGGTTGATTTTCTGCTTCAATTCGGATGAGATGCCATGGCCTATTTTCAATGAAATGTCAAATGCAAGGTCAAGGTCAGTGAACATTCAAGAAGTGTCCCAGACCCTATTCTAGCTTGTGTTAAAATGTGGTGGTTCTATCTCCCATAATAAAGTCACTATAAGCCAAAACTGATTTTGACCTTTATAACCCTGTGACCCTGACCTTTGACCTTTTGATCCCACAAGCATAGCCAAAAGTGGTACTCCTGTGGTCAGCCCGTGTACCAAGTTTGGTCACTGTAGCATCACTACCTCTTGAGTTAGAGTGCAGATACGCAGACAGACAGACAGATATGCAGACTTAAGCAATGGGCCTGCCCACATTTCAACTCCGTCGGTGTGGGTAATTAAGCCCTCCCTTAAAATGTTGAAAAAGTTTTTTAAAAAAAAGACCCCAAATACACATACAAATAAAATCTGTCAAATACTTTTTGTGTAAACCTGCTAACAGTCAGACAAGCAAACCATGACGAACACATAACCTCCTTAGCAGAGGTAGTAACAGTAATCAAGTATTACTCACAAAAGTTAGTTGGAATGGCTTTATTCTCACTGAAGTGTTTTTGATTCATGAATTTGTACACACTTTCCCAGTAAATGCACTACTTTTTTCCCTCAACTTTGAAACTTTTCCACATAAATTTGCACCATTTTTTATGTAAACTGGCAGCTGTTATCTTCATAAACTTGCAGCTCTTTCTTGTAAATCTGTGACTTATTTCTTTCACATTTGAGAATTTATTCTCAAACTTGAGATGTTTCTTGTAAATGTACAACTTTTTTTCCTCACATATTTGCGACTTTATTAAGATAAAAATTTTACTTACGTGTGACGTTTTATGATAAATTCACATTTCTTGGTGAATTTCATTTTTAAATAAGGGGAAAATAACTAATACATTTGTTTGTCTGCTTCACATTGTGAAACCATTAACTTTAAAATTTTTGGCACCTCTCATGTTATGTTTGGAGCCAGAAATGATCATATATAATGAAAAGTGCATATATTTTTCTCGGTTTGTTTCCCAACAGGGGGAGGAGAAGACTGTGCAGGATGCTGAACAGCTGTTGGCCAACCTGAGGAGACGCAGCACTACTGTCCCTCCTCTGAAACTACGACGCAACCCCCCCGGCAAATCCCTCACTGTGGAGTCCCTGTGTGATTGGGAAACAAACCAGGTGGAGCCTAAATTTCCTCTTAAATGTCAGATGTAAAACAAGATGCACAAACCTAAAAATAATTAAACCTATTAACTTCATCACAGACATTCGTTTCAAACAGATGCCTGTCTCTTAATTTCATACCATAATTATAACTGTTCTTTAGGGCTCCCTGGAACGAGGGGAGAAGTTCACCCTGAAATCCAACTCAGACATTGAGAATTGGAGCGTGTTCTCCTCTGATGGGACAATTAAAACTTTCCCAGGGGTTTGCTTCCAGATTCCACCGCCTGACACAGAAGCCACTGACAAAGTGAACCTGTATGTAATGCAAAGCTGCATTACAATAAATTCCCTATCACCAATTGAAGAACATACTCATGATTATTCTCCTGTCTCCCCCGTAGTCTGGGAAGTGAACTAGCAGAAATCAAGAAAAAAAGAGCAGCTCTGACGTCATCCCTGAAGAATAAAAAATCAGATGTCACCAAGTCCCAGCGATCAGGTTGTCATTTTTTAAAATTCTGCATCCTTCACCAACACTTGCACAATACACTTGCCCTTTATGCATTAACTGCCATTTCCTCATCCAGTCCCAGTGTCCTCTACCCCAGTGGACCCCAAAATAACATCTCTGGCTCAGGAGCTGGACCAGATGGACAAGGACCTCGCCAGCGCTGAGCAGAGCATGCTGAACAGCCTGCGAGCCCCACTGAACCAAAGCGATCCAGCTAGTGACCTGGCCCAAAGGCTCATGGAGCAGGAGGTGAGATGGATAAAGTCAAATTAGTATGGAAATGGGCAGAAAAAGGAATGGATTTTTCTGTTATAATAAGATTGGGGCTTTTGTTGTTTGAACAATTTTGTCATATGGCTTTACAAGATGGAGAATACAGTGGATATAAAAAGTCTACACACCCCTGTTCAAATGCCAGGTTTTTGTGATGTAAAACAAATGATACCAAGATAGATCATTTCAAAACCTTTTCCACCATTAATGTAACCTATAACTTGTACAACCCAAATGAAAAACAAACTGAAATCTTTTAAGGGGAAAAATTAAAAAATTTACAGTACCCTGGTTGCATAAATATGCACACCCTTAAACTAATACTTTGTTGCTGCACCTTTGGCTTTTATTACAGCACTCAATCTTTTGGGGTAGGAGTCTATCAGCGTGGCACATCTTGATGTGGCATATTTGCCCACTCTTCTTTGCAAAAACCCTCCACATCTGTCAGGTTGCGAGGGCATCTCCTGTGCGCAGCCCTCTTCAGATCACCCCACAGATGTTTGATTGGATTCAGGTCTGGACTCTGGCTGGGCCATTCCAAAACCTTAATCTTCTTCTGGTGAAGCCATTCTTTTGTTGATTTGGATGTGTGCATTGGGTCATTGCCGTGCTGAAAGATGAAGTTCCTCTTCATCGTCAGTTTTTTAGCAGAAGCCTGAAAGTTTTGTGCCAAAACTGACTGATATTTGGAACTGTTCATAATTCCCTCCACCTTGACTAAGGCCCCAGTTCCAGCTGAAGAAAAACAGCCCCAAAGCATGATGCTGCCACCACCATGCTTCACTGTAAGTGTGGTGTTCTTTTGGTGATGAGTATGGCTGTGTTGTGAGACATGTATATGTTGGACACTGCATATGTGATTTAACCACGATGAAGGAGAGCCAGCCCCCTGCGGTGCGGAGCCACAGAGCCTGGACCCCCTGCGGAGGACAGGGGACAGAAGACTTCCTGACCACTGAGGCTCGGGAAGAGAGAAGGGGGAGTTATGTAAATAAAAGGCTAATGAATGTGAATAAAGAGATTTTGAGAGAGATGTGTGATTTCCCCCGCGAGGGAAATGGTTTGATGTCAGAATGTTTAAAGGAGAGAACTTTGGTGTGTTCACTCTCTTTGTTCGCTGCTCAAGAATAAGAGCAGACAGTGGAATGATTTCTTGAATAAACTGGAATGAAAGACAATTCGGTTTCGTTATTCAAGTCTCCCTACATTGGTGACTGACGACGTTGAGAATGAACGAAGAAATTCTCAGGGTCCCGGACTCACAGCGCTCAGAGCTGGCGAGCGCAGTGGCCGTTAAGCTGCCTGATTTCTGGCAGGATAACCCACGGTCGTGGTTTCTGCAAGCAGAGTCGCAGTTCGCGCTCGCAGGAGTAACGGTGGATGACACTAAGTTCCACCATGTCATCGCTAAACTGGACAACAGCACAGCTCGGTGCGTGCAAAGCTTGGTGGAGCAGCCACCCGCGACCGACAGGTACGGCAAGCTGAAATCCACCCTCATCAAGTTTTTCACCCCCTCGGCTGAAGTGAGGGCGAGGAGGATCCTGTCTTTGCTAGACCAAGGTGGACACAGGCCGAGCGCCCTGATGGAGGAGATGATACAGCTGAGAGGTTTGGACAACGATGATTTCATTTTTCAGTTCATCTTCCTCTCCAACCTCCCGGCGCATGCGAGAAGCACGCTGGCCGGCAAAAAGTGTCACACCCTGGAGGAGTTCCGGGAGCTGGCCCAGGAGGCAGATGGGATCCTGGACGCCTGCGGCGGGCAAGCAACCACAGCAGCGACCCGAGACAGCGGGGAGCCAGAGGCGGCAGAACCAGACTGGCCGACGACGGCGGCAACACGACCGCGACGAGGGGGAGCCAATAGCCCGGTGGCAGAAGCGCGGGCACGACACAGCGGAGGAGAAGATCTCTGCTTTTACCATCGGAGGTTCGCAGAGAAGGCACGCAGGTGTGTGCCGCCCTGCATCTTCAGGAGTTCGGGAAACGGCAAGACCGGGGGTCGCTAGCAGCTTCGACCCTCGGAGAACGCAACAAGCTGCTCTACATCACGGATGCGCGCTCCGGACGAGTGTTCCTCATTGACACCGGAGCACAAGTGAGCTTCATCACCCCAACATACGCGGACCGGGTGGCTGGACCCCACGGTAACGGAGCTACAGCGGCAAATGGCTCGAACATCAACACCTACGGGAGAAGGACCTTGCCTTTATGCTTACATGGCCGCACATATGAATGGACTTTTGTAATAGCGGCGGTGAGTTTCAACATGTCAGGCGCGAAGCCCTAAAAGCAATGCTCAAACCGCCTTACGAAGGGCCATTTCGAGTGCTGGAGGCAGGTGATAAGCAATTTGTGCTAGATTTTGGAGACAGAAAAGAGACAGTCAGTACTGACAGACTAAAACCTGCTTTTGTCATGAAGGACGTGTCTGTACCGGTCGCGGTGGCGCCTCGACGAGGCAGGCCCCCGCAGAAGGCAATTAACCACTCTCTTCCTCAGTCAACAGCGCCGAAGCAGAAACGCACCGCAGGCAAGGCGGGGCCAACGCACAGCAGATTCGGCAGACGGCTGAAGCCCAAGCGGCGCACAGACTGAATGTTGGTGTTGATTATTCAGTAGTGAGTAAGGTGCTATTTAATTTTAGGAATTAGTCTGTTCTTCATCGTTTGGGGGGGGTTATATGGCTGTGTTGTGAGACATGTATATGTTGGACACTGCATATGTGATTTAACCACGATGAAGGAGAGCCAGCCCCCTGCGGTGCGGAGCCACAGAGCCTGGACCCCCTGCGGAGGACAGGGGACAGAAGACTTCCTGACCACTGAGGCTCGGGAAGAGAGAAGGGGGAGTTATGTAAATAAAAGGCTAATGAATGTGAATAAAGAGATTTTGAGAGAGATGTGTGATTTCCCCCGCGAGGGAAATGGTTTGATGTCAGAATGTTTAAAGGAGAGAACTTTGGTGTGTTCACTCTCTTTGTTCGCTGCTCAAGAATAAGAGCAGACAGTGGAATGATTTCTTGAATAAACTGGAATGAAAGACAATTCGGTTTCGTTATTCAAGTCTCCCCACAATGAGCAGTGTTGTGTTTATGCCAAATATACCTTTTGGAATTATGGACAAAAAGTTCAACCTTGGTTTCATCGGACCATAACACATTTTCCCACATGCGTTTGGGAGATTTCAAATGTGTTTTTGGAAAATGTAACCAGGCTTGGATGTTTTTCTTCGTAAGATAAGACTTCCGTCTTCCCACCCTAACCCATAGCCCAGATATATGAAGAAGACAGGAGATTGTTGTCACATGTACTAAACAGCCAGTACTTGCCAGAAATTCCTGCAGCTCCTTCAATATTGCTGTTGGCCTCTTGCCAGCCTCCCTGACCAGTTTTCTTCTCATCAATTTTGGAGGGCTGTCCAGTTCTTGGTAATGTCACTGTTGTGCCATATTTTCTCCACTTGATGATGACTGTCTTCACTGTGTTCCATGGTATATTTAATGCCTTGGAAATTCTTTTGTACCCTTCTCCTGACTGATACCTTTGAACAATGAGGTCCCTCTGATGCTTTGGAAGCTCTCTGCGGACCATGGCTTGTGCTGTAAGATATGACTGCAAAAATGTCAGGAAAAGCCTACTAGAACAGCTGGACTTTATTTGAGGTTAATCAGAGGCACTTTAAACGGTGGCAGGTGTGTGCTGACTCCTTTTTAACATGAGTTTGAATGTGATTGGTTAATTCTGAACACAGCCACCTCACCAGTTATAACAGGGTGTGCATATTTATGCAACCAGGTTATTGTAAGTTTTTTATTTTTTATTTTTCCCCTTAAAAGATTTCAGTTTGTTTTTCAATTGGGTTGTACAGGTTATAGGTCACATTAATGGTGGAAAAAGTTTTGAAATGATTTATCTTGGTCTCATTTTTTTTACATCACAAAAACCTGGCATTTGAACAGGGGTTTGTAGACTTTTTATATCCACTGTACACAAAATGCTTGACCTTTTGAGGAATAGCAAAAGCTAGACTTCCAGTTTTTTTGCTACTAATACAAGTATAAGACACTCACAAGTATGCCAACTGTCATATCGCTTTGAGCAATGGTCCAAACAGACAAACAAACAGTGGGACATTACAAAGCCCACAATCATATTACTTTACAGGATATTGTTATGTCGGTAATGGGAGCCAAGGACGAGACTGAGTGTTGAACTGGACACAGGTTTATTTGTGACTCCTTCTCACATTACATGCGTATCCATCAGGCAGAGAGGAGGCCAAGAGACCGCCCCTCTCCCTCACAGTCTTCTTATACCCCGGGTGGCGGCGGAACCGGAAAGGTGGAGCCACCACTCGTGTCACACAATAACAGGTCTCCCAAAACCCAACACAATACTCCCCCTCCCCCTTCAAAAAAATCCAAAACACATGCATACAATCGAGACCCTCTCCAATTTCGAACCCGAATCACGCACTAAGAAAACTAAACAGAAATACCTAAATGGGGCCTGTCAGTGTCACTCAAAACAACTAAAACTAGGGGAGGACAGATGGACTACCATCCCACCCCCCACACGGCAAGATGGATTATTCTGCCATCTATACTAAATAAACTGTCCAACTAAAAGAAAATAACTGCCGTGTTCCTAAAATAATAGGAAAACACAAAATAATCCCCCATGAACAGAACTAAATAACGTAACGGTTGTCCCATTTCCATACACATGCATTACACATACTGTCCAACCGTCAGTTTGCCCCAGGAGAGGAACCACCCCCCGAATAACCGTCAGATGATTCCACTCCGGTGCGCCTCCTTTTCTTCACTCATGGGGACGACCCATGTTCAGGTCCAAACTCCTCCTTCTTCTCTTGGGCACACCGCAGATCATTAGGATGCCTCCACGAGCCATCAGATAGCTGAAGATAGGCATCCCCCCTAACAGCCACCACCTGCAGCCATCCCTGGTCAGCTTCTCTCAGACATTTGACCCAAACACCTCTCGACCGGGCCTCCTCCCTGGGTCGGACCACATCTGCAACCCCCAGAGGGGCCCTACTTGGCTTCCAGTGTCTCTGTTTGGCACGTCGTCTCACCGTGCCAGCCGGTCCTGCCCCGCTCACTTTCATTTCCGCTGCCAGCATCGCCGTTGTGACCCCCTGCTCTCCAGTCACTTCTAGCCAAAATCCAGGAGCAGAAGGAGTCAGCCAGTCGGCGCCATCCACCGTCACAGGCGTCCCACCATGCCACCCAGTTCCCTCAGCTAGAGCTACTTGGGCACTGGCACCGGAACCCTCCCGCGATGGCCCTGGGTGGGGTTGGTCCTGCTCATTGTCCAGATTGCTACGCAAAGATTTGCCCCACACAGCTCTGTCCATCGTCCGCGGGACCAACCAGTCCCACAAACCACAACCCGACCACACTTCTCCAGCGCTGCTCGTGATGGTGAAGCCCAAGCCATAAAACAAATCACATCCCATTATGTTCTCTCCTCAGGCAGTCACGATGAACCTCAGGTTGCACGCCTCCGCCAACTTGTACCTAGCCGTCAGTTCCACCGACCCCACCGTGGCCAATCTTCCTCCACCATAACCACATAGCAGCACTGAATCACCTCTAACATGATACTGTGGGAAAAAACTCCTCACGGTTGCCCAGTTTAACAAAGATCTCACTGCTCCCACGTCGATCAGCAATGGCACTGTTACCCCGTCCAGTTCCACCATACAGTAGGAATGGCTGTTGGTACTAAGGGATACAGTGTGAATAACAGTGGGAGTGGGAGGGTCCTCCTTACATCTCGGATCCCCTCACTCGAACCTATAACATGCCGTGGCGAAATGATGCAAGAGTCCGCACTTCCAGCAGTGTTTTCCTCTTGCCGGACACTCTCTGGCCTTGTAACGGTGCTTCGTGGACCCACAACTCAAACACCTGGGCGATCCCGGGGCGGACCTCATCTTGACAGTATTAGCATAGCCTTTTTCATCTTCCACACCATTGTCACTGTCCGGGTCCACTGCCTGCACCGTCGACTGTAGTTCAAACTGGTGATGTGGTGCTCTCTCGCCAAGCTCCCGTGATAGCTTGTCTGCCGCCTCACACTGCTGAGCTAATTTGATGGCTTGGATTGGATAACGTCAGCTTGCCCAAGTATGTAAGGAGCTTTGACCTCGTAGCCGGGCAAATAGTATGTTCTGCCAGCTGATCGCGGGCCATCTCTTCCTCCAACACTCCAAACTGACAGTCTTTGGCCAGCTGGCGCAAGTCTGCTACAAACCGTTACACCGACTCGCCAGTCCGCTAGCAGTGCTGTCAAAACTGAATTGTACGGACAATGACGTTTTCCGGGGCACGAAAATGTCACGCCATTAGCTCTACCACTTCCTCAAAGCTATCACAGTCGCCCAAAGTGCTTACGTTGATCCTCCATTCCTAAATTATGAATCAACAGTGCCCGTGCCCTCAACTTCTCCAGTCTTCCAAGGTCCAGTGCCACCAAGTATGTTTGAAAGGAGGTGAACCACCTCGTCCAAGGGATGGGCGGCTCACTGGGAAGCTCCAAAAATGGCAGAATTGACATAACACCCGCGTCCATCATACCTTTTATCCTCGTCGCCAAATGTTATGTCGGTAATAGGAGCCAAGGACAAGACCGAGTGTTGAACTGGACACAGGTTTATTTGTGACTCCTTCTCACATTACATGCATATCCATCAGGTGGAGTGGAGGCCAAGAGACCGCCCCTCTCCCTCACAGCCTTTTTATACCCCGGGTGGCGGCAGAACTGGAAAGGTGGAGCCCGCCACACAATAACTCGTGTCACACAATAACAGGTCCCCCAAAACCCAACACAACAGATATATGTACATATGATATATGAGAAAGAATGAACATTTGTTGCATTTTCTTGTATTTACTGTTTATTAATGGACTTTTGAGTGGTCAGTTTCTTGTGTAGATGCTTTCACACACTTCATACAACAGGAGCCAGTTGTTCTCTTGGATATACAGTGCTATGAAAAAGAATTTGCCCCTTTCCTGATTACGTATTGCGTATTTATCTAATTTAAATGTTTCAGATCATCAAACAAATTTTATATTAGACAAAGATAATCTGAGTAAATACAAAATGCAGTATTTAAATTGTGATTTCATTTTACATCATGAATTGACTGTGATTAATCACAGTTTTTGGAAAGCTGTTCCATTTCACTAGCCACACCCAGGCATGATTACTGCCAGACCTGGTGAATCAAGAAATCACTTAAATAGAACCTGTCTGACAAAGTAAAATAAGCTGAAAGATCTCAAAAAGCAACACATCATGCCATGATCTAGAAATTCAAGAACAGATGAGAAACAAAAATCTAGAACATTTTTTTTAGATTTAAAAAAAAAAAAAAACCAGAACAATATCTAAAGAACTGCAGGCCTCACTTGCCTCAGTTTGGACACTGATGCATGATTCAGCAATAAGAAACACACTGGGCAAAAATGTCATCCATGGGAGAGTTCCAAGACAAAAACCACTGCTGACCAAAAATAACACAAAGGCTTGTCTCACATTTGCCAAAAACATGTTGTTGATCGCCCACTTAAATAAAATATTAAAATTAATATTAAAATTAAAATTGAAATATTCTGTGGACTGACAAGATAAAATTTGAACTTTTTGGAAGGCGTGGGTCATGTGACATTGGGCGTAAAACTAATTAAGCATTTCATAATAAAAAGAATGTGATGGTCTGGGGCTGCTTCAGGACCTGGACGATTTGCTGTAATTGATGGAACCATGAATTCTGCTCTCTACCATAAAATCCTGAAAGAGAATGTCTAGCCATCAGTTCGTGACCTCAAGCCCAAGCCCTCCAATGTGGTTGATAAAATAATTCTGCAAAGAAGAGTGGGCCAAAATTCCTCAACAGCAATGTAAAAGACTCATTGTCAGTTATTGCAAATGCTTGATAGTGTTATGAGTGCCCCTCTGGGGCAGGAAGGGACAGACCCAAATGCCAGATGGAAAATTGCCGTTTTTTTAATATGAATAAACTCAGCCCTTTGGGCTGGAAAAACACAAATGCTGATAATGGCAAACAAATTATGGAAGTGAATAAACCCAGACTTAGTGGTGAGAAGAGAACATAACATTGGCAATAAATCGCAGACTCAGTGGTGAGATGAACATAACCTTAAGAACGCCATGGGGAGGAAAGGCCAGCAGCAAAAATATATAGGGGAACACATAATTATGAAATAAGGAACAGTTGTGAATAATTACAAATGTAAGGGAGAACAAAACCAAAACAGGAAATGATCTACTCAGGAACAATGATAAGGTACAAAATAACCCATAAATGCCACCAATGTAACTGAGGAGAAATACAAAGGAAAAGTAGTAATATTAATGATAAACCCAAAAAACAACCAAGCGTGTGGACATGGTTGCAGACCATGTCCAGATTCTAACAGATTGCATTGTTTCCACCAAGGGTGGCACAACCAGTTATTAGGTTTAGAGGGCAATTACTTTTTCACATAGAGTCAGGTAGGTCTGGATAGCTTTTTTCGCATAACAAATTAAATCATCATTTAATAAAAACTGCATTTTGTATTTACTCAGGTTATCTTTGTCTAATATTAACACTCGTTTAATGATCTGACACATTTAAGTGTGACAAATATGCAGAAATATAAGAAATCAGGAAAGGGGGAAATACTTTTTCACAGCACTGTATCTCAGTATTTTACCGAGCCTCCTTCACGCATCAACATTAATGTCTGACATGTCTACATCTTCATTTAACAGAAAGCTGCAAAAGCACTGAAGGCTCTGCAGGACAAGCAGCAGGCAACACAGGCTGATCTACAGCCGCTGCTGTCTAAAGATCCTAACAGTACCTCCTATCTGCCACTCCAACTCAATGACTCAAACAATAAGTATGACCGACTTGCTGAGCTTGCAGACCTCTACAGTAAAAAGTAAGTGTATTATTTCTTCAGTGGATGTAATCTACTGTATACTGAGTAAAAAAATATTTCCTTTTCTACTTTACTGAACAATCTGTGTACACTTGCTAATGCAATTATCCTTTTCCAGAACAAAAGCATCTCTCACCTTGGAGAATCAGATCAAGAAAGTGGATGGTCTCGTCTCTGGATTTGAAAAAAAGCTGAGTGAAGATAGTCCAATTCCTGATACCCAAAATGCAATTCAGTACCGTGCTGAGGACATTAAGGTTGGGAAATATTTCATGCTTTCAATCTTTGGTCTCAACATACAAAACTAAATTCTCCCACACCGCTTTTGACCTGCGTTGTTAATTGAATTTCTCATTTTTATTAAATCAGAACCAGAAAAATTCTGTGGCTGCAGCTCAGGGTGACATGAGGAAGCTGAGTACGGATCTGGACACGACGGAGCAGCTGTGCAGCTCTCTGCAGCATGGTTACCAGGAGTACTGCCCCAGCATCCCCCACCAGAGAAACAAAGTCAAGCAGCTGCAGAACCGTTACAACACTGTGGCCAATCAGCTGAAGGAGAGGTTAGAGACAGTGACGCTCACATTCAAGCGCCTCAATTTTTAATGAGAAAGTCAGAATCCAGTATATTTGCTTCAACATACACAAGATGAATGAGTTCACCAGGCATCATTTCATCACCTTAAACACCTTAAAGATACCATAATCTTATGAAATTCAGTCAGAGAATACAAAAATAAATAAGTGGGAACATTTAAGTTGGAAAAATAAAATATATAATGTAAACTTTGTACAGTTGAAACTTGTAGTGTTGATTTTTCTTTGATAACAAAACAATTTCATTTATTGTACAATACACCTGTGATATTCTCAGAGAAAACATCTTGCAAGAGGCTGCCACCAAGAACCAGGAGTACCAAAGCGCAAGCCAGTCCCTGAACACATTCCTGAACAACATGCCAGACAACCAGATAAATGCCAGTGACAATCTGTCTCAAATTGCCTCAAAGCAGAATTCTCAAGAGGTGAGATTGGCCCCAGACTGTTTAGAAGTACCACATTAAGAACATAGGACAAAACCAAGTACTCACTCTCTGTTTGTTATTATTTGATTTGACTTGTAGTCAGCGTTCTCCATAAGGTAAAGTTGTAGCAGTTAACATATTATTAAACAATTAATGACTGAAGTGTGTTAAATTTTTCACTGCAGAGGTTAATGGATGACCTGAGGCGGAAGCAAAGTGACATAGACAGAGTTGGTATCCTTTCTCAGGACTTGCAGAATCTCCTCAGTGTAAGGCTCTAATAGATTATATAATGTCTTCATATAAGATATCTCACACAGTGTCTTTGTAATTCTGGGTACTGTACACCATAGCTGTAGAATATTTGAAATTGAGAAAAAAACAACTTATTTTCCTCTATGCAGGACTACGAGACCAACGTTGACAAATACAATAGTGTCCTTGAGGAATCTGGTGCCACTGTTGCAAAGAAACCTCGTATGGATACGCTCTCTGATGCTATTGAAAAACAGGTAACAGTTATTAGTTCATGGTTTTAACATAATTGTTATCAATTAATAAATAACTGGTTACTGATGAAGAATGGCTTGTTTGGCATGGCAGGAAAAGGATCTGTTGAGCCGTTATGCTGAAACCATAGCCGAAAACACTCAACGCCAAAAGCAGATGAGCGTGGCTAAGTCTCTTGTCTCACAAGTAAGAATAAACATTTAGGATTGTTCTTTTGTCAGTGGTACCTGATCATTTTTCATTGGATATACTTTTCACATCTTCAAATGACTATAAAATCCCTTCATAAATGCATTGCTTCCTCCCAACTAGCTACTTTAGGTACTTACATCTAGATAAGAATCACTGGTTTACAGTTGCAATCAAAATCATTCAACCCCCACTGCAAATTAGCTATATTGGCAAAATGTACAAACTAGCAGATGTTTGCAATAAACAAATCAAAGAAGAATAATTTAAATAGCTAAACAGAGCTAATATTACAAGTGGTTTCTCCAAATTCTATACAAAATGCTACTTTTAATGACTACTGCAGTTTCAAAATTATTTAACCCTTTCATGACAAGCATTTTTAGTGCTTACTAGTGCATACCTGTTCATGCCCGTGCATAACCATAGAAACAAAGTATAGGCAAGTAGTTCTGCATGCCCGTAGAAAGCAAGTGTAAGCAAGCATTTCTGCATTCCTGCCTTTGAGCTTTGACATGGTTACCATGGCAACAGTAACCCTGGTGAAACCTGCCTTTGATCTTTGACGTCACTACTCGTTCAGTGATCCCTGCCTTTAATCTTTGATGATGTCATGGCAAGTCCTATGATCGTGAGTGATGCCTGCCTTTGATCTTTGATGATGTCATAGTGAGTCCTATGCAAGCATTTCTGCATTCCTGCTTTTGATCTTTGACATGGTTACCATGGCAACAGTAACCATGGTGATGCCTGCCTTAGCAAGTCTGATGATTTTTGATGATATCATAGGGAGTCCTATGATCGTGAGTGATGCCTGCCTTTGATCTTTGATGATGTCATAGCGAGTCCTATGATCGTGAGTGATCCCTAGCTTTGATCTTTGATGATGTCATAATGAGTCCTATGATCTTTGATGATGTCATAGCAAGTCCTATGATCATGAGTGATGCCTGCCTTTGATCTTTGATGACGTCATATCAAGTCCTATGATCATGACACACAGATTTCTTGAATTATATAGAGTGATTAGAGCACCATTTTGCTGTTATGACCTGCTGCAAATGTGATGCATAGCCAGACACCAGCTTCTGGTACTATTCTGGAGGAAGGTTAGCCCATTACTCATGGGCAAAGCCCTCAAGTTCACCAATATTTTGGGGTTTGCGTGCTGCAGCCACTTTTTTCGAATCCCACAACAGATTTTCAATTAGGCCCAAGTCAGGTAACTGTGATGGCCTCTCTAGTATCTTCCAGGACTTCTTCTGAAACCAGGCCTCAGTGGACTTAGGCTTACAATCATTTTCCTGTTGGAAGGTCCAATGACGCCTAAAGCTATGGTCACAAAGATTCTTACAAACGATGGATTCATAAGAATCTCCCAGTTCCTACAAATTCTGGTGTTCGCAGACATTCGTGGAGGGAGGCATAGTTTCTTATGGCTACCGTACAATTCACAAGAGCAACTTGAGGCTGTCATAATTGGCCCTTGGGGGCAGAAATAAGGCATCACTCACCTGCAGTGAGTTTGCTCATTTATTAAATAATAAGGAACACAAATACTTGCCACGAGGGGCGGATACAAAAAGCTATATATGAGACAACAAAGGGTGATAACAGAAAAATACAAATACTGAAAAACCATGAAAGGTAACTTACATGAAACAGACGAGGATGAAACCTAAGCTGAGGAAAGACTGAAATCAGGGATGGGGATTCCAGTCAGCACATGAGTAAATCGCTGCGAGGAATAACCCTCGCCAGCCAACTTAAATAGTAACACAGAACTCAAACAAGAATCAGGTGTGGAGTGAAAGTAATTATCCAAACACAAACAGCTGTGACAACGAGGAAACACTTAACAGCTGGAAGTCACAAACTGAGCTGTCAAAATAAAAGCATGAAGCACAATGAACAAAAAATCAAGACTAAATATAAATACATATGAGAAAAACCACAAAGACCCAAACACGGTACAGACCTGCGCTCGGCATCACTACAGAGGCTTCCTTGACAAATGAAGTGCTTTTCTGTCGTACAATGGCCCCTAGAGTTCTTATGTTCTTTGCAAGGGTGCCTTGGGATCTTCCTAAAGAATACTTACAGCCATCCATCCATCCATCTTCTTCCACTTAATCCTTTTCGGGTCACGGGGGGGCTGGAGCCTATCCCAGCATCTTTGGGCGAGAGGCAGGTTACACCCTGGACAGATCGCCAGTCCATCGCAGTGCCAACACAGAGAGACAGACTCTCATAGTCATACCTAAGGACAATTTAGAATCCCCAGTTTGATGCCAATTAACCTAACTTGCATGTTTTTGGCATGTGGGAGGAAACCGGAGAAATCCCGGAGTAAACCCACGCAGACACGGGGAGAACAGGCAAACTCCACACAGATCACTGTTGGTTGGGGGCTGGGATCAAACCCAGGATCCCCCGGCCAAGGGGGAGTTGCTGTGCTGCCGCAGTGCTAACCACTCCGCCACCGCACTGCCCATACAGCCATCTTGTGAAAATGTTTTGTTGTAAGGTGGCTGTACAGCACCCCTGTGTGCAACTGGTGGCACTCCTCAAGTCATTAGTAGGAAGTTGTTAAGGCTTTCTGCAAAAATATATATATAATATAGGCCTATATATTTTTTTAAAGTCATTATTTTACTCAGAGGGCAGCGCAGTGGCGGAGTGGTTAGCACTGCGGCAGATTGGGTTCTAATCTAAATCTAAAGATTGGGTTCTAAATCTTTTATTGGGTTTTAGACTTTTTGAGTTTTTAACCTCTGACTAGTCTTTAACTTTTTAATATGACCCTTCTCTCTTATCTCCTTGTTTTTTGTTTTTTGTTTTTTTTCTCTTATCTCTTTGTCTTATGTCCTGATTGCTGGAGCCTTGAGTACTTTTATCATGTTTATAGTCAGCTTCATGTGTGCCTGTGTCTGTGTTCATGCTGAATGTAATTGTGGTTTGTAATTATGGATGTCACCTGACTGCAAAACAAATCTACCTACGGGTACAAATAAAGTAACCTGAACCTGAACCTGTCTCTCTGTGTTGGCCCTGTGATGGACTGGCGATCTGTCCAGGGTGTACCCTGCCTCTCGCCCAAAGATGCTGGGATAGGCTCCAGCCCCCCTGCGACCCGAAAAGGATTAAGCGGAAGAAGATGGATGGATGGATATTTTACTCATAGTTGCCAGCTAGCAAAATAAGCAGAATGTTGTATTTAAGTAATCATTTTTGGTGTATTTTTAAAAGAAAATATGCCATAAATCACCACAGGAGCAGTGTCAGCATTGAATTACAACTACCTCCAGCTATTTAATTAATAAAATGATATCTGATACAAATTATTATTTAATAATAATTTTGTTTTAATATATTTTTCATTAGAAAAATATATTAGTCCCACAATTGGGAAATTCCAGGATTGCAACAGCACAGGGATAGCAACACTCAGAGCAACAATCAGAAGGCAAGAAAAAAACAAGAGCAGCGAGTATACATATGTACATATAAACATAAATATACATAATTATACAAACTATATTATACTAAATTATACAAACTAATTATACAAATTATACAAAATATACAAACATAATTTGACCAGATTTTTCCTGTTTGTGCTGGGTCAGAGCAGTGTTGTAGAAGGCTGAGTGCACACTGCGCACAATGCGCCTGTCTCCAGGGGACGAGGCACAGGGATGGACCATAACACCTTTGCTGATGTGTTTCCCCCACACATCATGAAATGTGCAAAGTGTAATTTTCATTGTGGTCTGTTTTTATGTACTTGTACAAGCATGCAGTCCTGTACAATTTTATGAGAAAAATCTGTTTTCTTTGTGTTGTTCCTATGGCATTTGCACAGTCGCCTTATGATGGGGGGTTTTCGTGGGGCTTTTGTAAAAATCTTGGACAAGACCAACTTGGCCACAAACTTACAAATGGTCTATGAACACTGGATTCTCCTACGGCCACCTTAAGAAGGCCATACAAAACAGCCCAAAAATCATTCATACAGTGTTCACAGCCATTTGTAAGGGTATTTGTGACCACAGCTTTAGCTTCAGCTTTCTCACCGACAGCATGACATTTTCTCCCAGATTTCCTGATACTTGATTGAATCCATCTTGCCCTCCACACTCTGCAGGTTTCCAGTGCCAGAGGGAGCAAAGCAGCTCCAGAGCATCACTGACCCACTGCCATGCTTCACTGTAGGCAGGGTGTTCTTTTCAGCATATGCTTCATTCTTTCTCCTCGAGACATACTGCTGATTCACAGGCCCCAAAAGTTCCAGTTTTGTTTCATTGCTCCACAGAACAGAATTCCAAAACCTCTTTCACTTCTTTATATAGTTTTGAGCAAATTGAAGCTGACTTTTCTTGTGCTTTTGGGTCAGTAATGGTGTACGTCTGAAGGTGCGTTTGGACCAAATGCGAACGGGTGAATTTTTCGCGCAGTGCGATTACATTATTCCTCAATGTAAACAGGCGAATAGACATGAATTCACCGGCTGAGTGAGTTGCAGACAGGCGAAGTTGCCTTTATAACTTTTGCGGCTGTGTTCAACCTGCTGTGGAAATTCTCAAAACACCGTTATGCTTAGGTTTACATTATCCGACAGGGTCTCACCTGAAAAAATTGTCCCTGCCTCCAAAATTTCATCTGGATGATGGGTTGTTTACACTGCTAGCCTGCTAGTCTTGTTAGCATGTCCGTGGCAGGAGTCTGTGGGTTAAAAACTCCGAAACTCCGAATCAGCTGCAGAGCTCCTGGTTCATCTGTCTCCAGGTTAGTGTCAGTCTCATTTTCAAACTAGTTTACTCTCCAGTGTTGACACTTTTAATCCGGTGGCGGCAGAATCTCATGGCCATTATTAGCTAGCACTAGCCCTTGGACGTGAATGCACAAATGCGCTAGATTTGCATGTGCTCACCTCTTTCCATTGACTTTATTAGTGCATGCCCGTAGAAAGCAAGTGTTCTTGTCTGAAAACAGGTAGCCTAATTCGGCTTTACAGGCCCAAATGTAGGCTGTGTTTGAAAGTCAAATACAAAGAGGTGTAGCTTACAGTATATGTGGGCAATCACACATTAGGCTTTGACAAATATAAAAGGGACTGAATGGCACTAAGATTTGTTTGATTGTGTGAATATTAATTACAGAATTATTGAAAATGAATGGGACATCCAATATTAGCAACTGTTCCAGAACCCTTGTTTATGTTTTGTCAGATCACTTATTTGTCTGATCTTTTATGACATATTCATAGGTGTAATATCTTGCACTTTGGGGAATGGGAATTGTTCAGTCATCATCATAATTGTTTTAGTTTGTGTGTAATTTGTAGTCTATCGTCAGTAAACTCATGCAGTGCTATAGCAGGACACGCTAACAAATATTTGAGACCCATTCTAGTGTATCCTTTTATATTTTAGCAATATTATAAGTACAAAACACTGACATACACAACGGAATAACTTGTTTGGCTGCAACTGTTGCATCAGTGTTGCCCATTTGTGAGTAAATATTTCAATAAAAATTATTACCTCCGCCAAGGAGGTTATGTGATCATCGGCGTTGGTTTGTCTGTTTGTTTGTTTGTCTGTTTGTTTGTTAGCAAGATAACTCAAAAAGTTATTGACGGATTTTCATGAAATTTTCACAGATTGTCAGAAATGGGGTAACCTACAGATGATTAGATTTTGGTGGTGATCCGGATCACCGTCCAGAAGAAAACCGCCATTACGGAAAATGCCATTTTCGTGAATAACTACTGAACCACTAATCCTATCATTGTGAATCCAATTGCTAGTCATATGTTTTCATGGTCAAGGAATCTGAAAACGTACACACAAACACTGTATGGGGGGAACTGTGGCGCTTGGCGGAGGTCTGCACTCTCCGAGTGCTTTTCTAGTTTATTTTGTTATTTGAGCATTTTTGTGTCCAGTTTGGTGACGGTCGTCATTTAGTCAAACCGTGCATGTGGCCACACATGATATGCAGTTGATCTGAGCATTCTGCTCCACAATCATGGTAGTGTTATTATGAACTATTAATTTTTAGATAGCCATGCGAGCACACTGAGAGGAGTGCCATCGGCGATGGCGAGTCATGGTCCTGCAAAGTGACTCCCGTCTACCGCTAACCAGGTGGGCTGGGCTTGCTTCCCTGCAAAGGACCGCGTTCCGCCGGCTGCTCTTCCAACACCGGTGCACTTTAGGCAGACCCCGGGTCCCCGCTGGTATTCCCCAAATTATCCTTTAGATGTATGCAATCACGGCAACACTACAGTATAATTTTTTAAGCATTACATTTTCACTATTCTCCCTTTCTTGTCAAATTTGTCGCTTTTCACTTTCTTTTTTTGTTTGCGAAGCATGGACTCTCTCCCTTAAATGGGATTTGAAATTGTACTCTTAAACTGTTTTTATGTGTGCAGTTTCTCTTTTCTTTTTACCTTTTAAACTTACTCCCTGCTTCTTTCAGGGTCAACAGTTTCTGAAACCCAACCTGAATTGCTTTTTATATGTGCTGTTTTGTTTTTTTTTAATATCTTCCTGCCTGCCTGAGGGACTACAGATGGAAATTAGTGAGAATGCTATAATCTAGTACAGAGCATCTTTACCCTGTGTTTAATGTTTTTTTTTCTGTGCATGGTCCCTGACAAATAAACCAATAAACTACACTAAACTAAACTAAGTGCTGTGGTGACTGACTGGTCGTGGTGCTGCATATTATCCAATCAGCATGGTCATGATGTTGTGTATTATCCAATCAGCATGGCCATGATGCCGCGTATTATCCAATCAGCACAGAGTCAATCCGAAACCCTGTGCACACTGAAGAGCATAAAGAGAGAGGTGACTAAATTTGTATTGATAAAAATTGCATATTTTGACTGAGAACTCCATACTCTGGGATGCACACCCTCGTAACCTCCGCAAAGCACTTACAATTTCCGCATTGTGGAATATAATTTCCCCAGTGTGAAATTTCCCCATTGTGGGACTAATAAGGGCTTATCTTATCTTATCTTATAAAATCTAAGGCCAGGCTGACGAACGGTTCATGAGACCACACGTGGACAAAATTGTTGGTACCCCTCTGTTAATGAAAGAAAAACCCACAATGGTCACAGACATAACTTGAATCTGACAAAAGTGGTAATAAATAAAAAGTCTATGAAAATTAACCAATGAAAATCAGACAGTGCTTTTGAATTGTGGTTCAACAGAATTATTTTAAAAACAACCTCATGAAACAGGCCTGTCATGCGGTGATCCTCGCGGATCACCATAAGACGCCAAGAGTCCACCAGTGAGTTTTGCGATGATGGTTTATTCACACACAAGACGAGACAGGACAAGACTGTGAGCCGCTCTCGGCAAAAACACACAAATCAATACATGGGCTCGCAGGGCTGATCCCAGCCACTACGAGCTAAACTGTGACATGGCAAAACACGAACCTGACATGAAGGTCTCACGATGCTCTGACAAAGCTTGACGAGGTGTAGACCATAACTGACAAGATGTTGACAAGATGTTGACAATATTCCTGCAACATTACTGTCGCTAGTGCCCGCTTTTGAAGGCGAACACTAACGAGCAGTAATGACACACAGCTGGCCAGCCTTGACAGGCGGAAGCCCCACCGAGCACCTTCACAATAAGAGCCCGGTGAGACCAGAATACAGCCCACAGCTGTCAAGGCTGGCAGCGAGTTGAACTCAGCCCAAGCGCGATCAGAACCCAGCACTCGGGTCGTAACAAGGCCTGGACAAAAATGATGGTACCCTTAAGTTAATATTCTGTTGCACAACCTTTTGAGGTTGTGCAACAATCAAGGTTGTGCAATCAAACGATTTCTGTAACTGTCAATGAGACTTCTGCACTTCTCAGCAGGTATTTTGGCCCACTCCTCATGAGCAAACTGCTCCAGTTGTCTCAGGTTTGAAGGGTGCTTTCTCCAGACGGCATGTTTCAGCTCCTTCCACAGATGTTCAATAGGATTTAGATCAGGGCTCATAGAAGGCCACTTTAGAATAGTCCAATGTTTGGCTCTTAGCCATTCTTGGGTGTTTTTAGCTGTGTGTTTTGGGTCATTATCCTGTTGCAAGACCCATGACCTGCAACTGAGACCAAGCTGTCTGACACTGGGCAGCACATTTCTCTCTAGAATACCTTGATAGTCTTGAGATTTCATTGTACCCTGCACAGATTCAAGACACCCTGTGCCAGATGCAGCAAAGCAGCCCCAGAACATAACAGAACCTCCTCCATGTTTCACAGTAGGGACAGTGTTCTTTTCTTAGTATGCTTCATTTTTGCGTCTGTGAACATAGAGCTGATGTGCCTTGCCAAAAAGTTCCAGTTTTGTCTCGTCTGTATATAGGACATTCTCCCAGAAGCTTTGCAGCTTGTCAACATGCAGTTTGGCAAATTCCAGTCTGGCTTTTTTATCATTTGTTTTCAACAGTGGTGTCCTCCTTGGTCGTCTCCTATGAAGTCCACTTTGGCTCAAACAACGACGGATGGTGCGATCTGACACTGTTGTACCTTGACCTTGGAGTTCACCATGAATGTGTTTAGAGGTTGTTCTGGGCTCTTTTGTTGCCATTCGTATTATCCGTCTCTTCCATTTTTCATCAAGTTTCCTCCGCGGCCACGTCCAGGGAGGTTGGCTACAGTCCCGTGGATCTTAAATTTCTGAATAATATGTACAACTGTAGTCACAGGAACATCAAGCTGCTTGGAGATGGTCTTATAGCCTTTACCTTTAACATGCTTGTCTATAATTTTCTTTCTAATCTCCTGAGACAACTCTTTCTTTTGCTTCCTCTGGTCCATGTTTAGTGTGGTACACACCATGTCACCAGACAGCACAGTGACTACTTGTCACCCTTTATATAGGCTGACTGACTGATTACAAGTTTGTAGACATCTGTGATGTTAATTAGAGGACACATCTTGGTTGAATATGTCCCTATGGTCACATTATTTTCCATCTTTTCTAGGGGTACCATCATTTTTGTCCAGGCCTGTTTCATGAGTTTGTTTTTTAAAGTAATTCTGTTGAACCACAATTCAAAATCATTGTCTGATTTTCATTGGTTAATTTTCATAGAATTTTTATTTATTACCACTTTTGTCAGATTCAAGTTATTTCTGTGACCATTGTGGGTTTTTCTTTCATTAACAGAGGGGTACCAACAATTTTGTCCACGTGTGTATGCGTGGAACAGACAGACACACACACAGAAAGAGATTTTGTGCATTTATAGATAGACTAGTGCATGCCCATAGAAAGCAAGTATTCCTGTCTGAAACAGGTAGGCCAATCAGGTTTTACAAGCCCAAATGTAGGCTGTGTTTGAAAGTGGAACACAGAGGTGTAGCCTATGTGGAGGCAATCACAGGTTAGACTATGACAAATATGAAAGGGACTGAACTGAGATTTATTTGATTTTGTGAATATTAATTACAGAATAATTGAAAATGAATGGTACATCCAATATTAGCCACTGTTTAAGAACCGCTTGTTTATTTTTTGTCAGATCACTTATTTGCGTGATCTTTTATGATTTATATTCATAATAGTGTGTCTTGCACTTTGGGGAATGGGAGTTGTTCAGTCACCATTCAGTCACCATATTTAGTTTATATGTATAGTTTATTGTCTATCGCCAATAAACTCATGCAGTACTATAACAGGACACGTTTACAAATATTTGAGACACATTCTCATGCATCCTTTTATATTTTAGCAATATTATAAGTACAGAACACCAAACTTTTTTTTTTTTTTTTTGTATTTTTATATTGTATACTTTATTGATCCCAGAGGGAAATTCAGGGCATTCACCTGGATGGATGAGGCAGCCACGGTAAGGCGCCAATCCCTTCACCGTTCACATACACATGCAGCAGAATGACCCATTTGGCTGCAACTATTGCATCAGTGTTGCCCATTTGTCTGTAAATATTTAAATAAAAATTATTAATTACTATTAATTATTTATTTCATTATTTGGGTATTTTTGTGTCTTGTTGTTGTTTAGTCAAAGCATGCATACGTGTCTGCATTGATCTGGCCATTCCACTCCACAATCATGGTGGTATTAACTTTTTAATTTTTAGATATTCACACGGGAGGGGGGGACTTGCAGTCCTGCAAAGTACAGTGGTACCACACGGGTGAAGCAGAAGCAGGCACTCCCATCTACTACTAACTGGGCAGGTTGAGCATGCCTTCCCGGAAAGGACCATGGTTCGCCTGCTCGGGTTGCTGCTTCTCCCGGCATGTTTGGTGTTGATACACTGGCATTCTTTGTCAGACCCGGTCCCCGCTGACGCTCTGCCTAGTCTGCTCACGCACCTCATGTTCTCCACATATGCCAAATTATCCTTTAGACCTACGCAATCACGGCAACTTTATGATAGAATTTTTTAAGCATTAAATCTTCAGTATTATCTTTTTCTAGTCAAATTTGTCGTTTTTCACTTCCTTGTTTCATCCAGGGAACATTGTGGTGACTGACAGGTCGTGCTGCTGCGTATTATTCAGTCAACATGGTCGTGATGCTGTGTGTTATCCAATCAGCATGGTCGTGATGCCGCATATTATCCAATCAGCATGGCCATGATGCCGTGTATTATTCAGTCAACACGGAGTCAGTCCGAAACCCCGCCCACACTTCTTGAAGCCAGGCATGAAGAGGCATAGAGTGGTCGCAGAGTGGTGGCTAAACTTTTATTGATAAAAATTACATATTTTGACTGAGTGACTCCATACTCAGCGATGCATACCCTCATAACCTCAGCAAAACACATATAAAATCTTAGGTCAGTCTGAGGAACAGTTCAAGAGATATGCGTGGAACAGACACACACACAAACGCACTCAGACAGAGATATGCTGCATTTATAGATAGATTGATATGCATTCTCACTGTGTGAAAAATTCACTTTGTATTTGGTCTGAATGTACCTTTAGAGTTCAGGCATGGAGCCCTTCAGCATTTAGTATGTGCCTTACTATGGAAGCTGAAACCTCAGACCTCAGTGACTGCTGCCACCAAGACTTGCTGCGGGTCTCTTATGGTCAGTCAAGGACTTTTGGCCACCTGCCTCCTTAGGACTCTGGTGGTAGTCGTTGATAGCTTCCTCTTTCTGCCACGTCTAGGTAGTGTAGCCACTGTTCATTCAACTTTGAACTTGGGAACTATGCTTCCAACTTAGGAACATTCAGTGCCTTTGCTATCTTTTTGTATTTGTTTCCTTGTTTGTTCAAGGCAATGATCTCTTCTCTGAACTTTCTGGACAATTCTCTTGACTTAACCATATTTCTAACATGCAGTCAAATGTCACCATCAACAGTCCAGATATTTGAGGTGTTCTGTTTCAAGCACACCTGATACAACTAATGAATGAAACCCTTGATTGGTTACATCAAGTGTGCTTGAGACCACACCTGATTTGCAAATTTGTGTTCTTATGAGGAATTCTATTCAGGGGGTTGGATAATTTTGAGACTGCAGTAATCTTTGAAAGTAGGATTTAGTGTTGAATTTGGATAAAATCCTTGTAATATTAGTTTTGTTTAACTATTTAAACTGTTCTTGTGTAATTTGTTTATTGCAAACACCTGAAAAATTTTAAATTTTGCCAATAAACCTAAAATGCAATGGGGGTTGAATCATTTTGATTGCAACTGTGGATGATTTTTTCTATTAAGAGATGTTGCACTGAACAACAAAAACTACATTTAAAATGCATAATTATTTTGTCCAACTTGCCAATGTTCTTTTCATTTGTTTGTACTGTTGCAGAATGAAGAAAAGGTGCAACTGGTGGCACAGCAACAAGTGCAGCTTCAAAACCAGCAGAAAAATGCCTTTGAGTTAGACAGTTTGTATAAAGACCTGGAGGAAGAAAAAGACAGAGTGCATCGTAATGAAACTGACCTTAAAACTTTCAGAGACAGGTTAATCTCACTGCAGAGTCGCAAAGGAGTGGAGCGTATTGAGGAAAGAGAAGTGGTGCATTACTACCGTGACCCAAAATTGGAAAGTGACTTAGTTGAATTCCAGAAAACCCTGCAGGAAGAGTTTCTTAAGCGTAGCACCACCCAGACTGAGGTTGAGGTGTTTAACAAGAAAATTATTGTCCTAGAGGACAAATTCAACAATGCTCCTCCAAAATTGATAACCAGAGAAGTCACAGAGTTTGAAAAAGATCCCCAACTGGATGTGGAGGCTGCTAAGCTGAGAGATGACATAGCAAGAATGGAAGATGAAATTCGATTGCGAGATGGGGAGCAGATTCAGATGAAGACAGAAGTCACTATCCTTCAGTCAAAAGCACCACTCATCAGAGAAAAAGTGGTTAAGAAGGAATTAATTAAAATGGAAAAAGACCCAGAGATGTTGAGAGCAGTGCAAACATTTGAAACAGAAATTTCTGAGGAGAACAATAGGATCAAGCAACTCAATGATCTTATCTTCGGGAGAAGGGCTGAGATCAATGTACTTGAAAGAGAAATTCCCAACATCCAGCCAAACGTAATCGTCAAAGAAATAAAAAAAATTGAACAAGACCCTGAACTTGTGGCAGAATCCAAGAAGATTCGAGAAAACCTAGTGGAAGAGAGGAATGAAAATGACTCTTTGCGTACAGAGGTAATGACGCTCCAAAGCCGCTACCGAGAAGTCCAAAACCTGAAACCCAAAGTTGAGATGAAGGAAATTGTTAATGAGATCTACAGGATAGACCCAAACACAGAGACAGAGATAATTCGACTCAGGAGAAACATACAAGATACCAGCAGACAACGTTCTGATTTGGATAGGGAGATTACCCAGGTCACAACTGACCTGAATTTCCTGCGCTCTCAGAAGCCCATAGTTGAAACAAAGGAAGTTCTCCAAGAGGTGATAAAAGAAGAAAGAAGCCCTGAAAATGAGAGAGAAATCAGGAGGCTAAATGAACAATTGTACAGTTTAACCTCCACACACAAGTCCCTGCAGGAAAACGTATTAAAACTTACGAACGACAGAGATGAATGGAAGGCGGAAAAATCCAAGATAGAGACCAAAATTGTCCAGCGAGAAGTCATCAGGTATGAAGCTGATCCATTACAAGAGAAGGAAGCTGATCGCTTGCGAAAGAATTTGCGTGAAGAGGCACAGTTGCGGCGAAACATTGAAGACATGCTGTATGACCTGAAAAACAAATACATAGTGTTGGAGAGACAGAAACCTGAAGAAAAGGTGGTTGTGCAGGAGGTTATACGTGTACAGAAGGATCCAAGGCAAGTGGTTGAACATGAGAAACTTGGCAGAAACCTAGATGAAGAAGTAATGTCTCGGCGTAAAATAGAACTCGAATTACAGCAGCTAAGATCAAGTGTGCATGACAAAGAGAGGATTCTCAGAGAGAGTGATGAGCGCCAAAGAAGGATTCAGGCAGAGACTGAACTACAGGAGATCCGACTGCGCATCACACAGCTGGAAAATGCACCACCTCCTGTTGAGGAAAGCATAGTTGTTGAGGAGGTGCTGAAGGTTGAGAGAGACCCAAAGCTAGAGAGGCTGACAAATGGCTTGAGGACAGACATGGACAAGGAAACCAGTGACATCTTGCGTCTGCAGAGAGAGATTCGTAATATCACTATAAAGATTGAGGTCTTGCAGAAAGAAAAGTCAGGTGAAAGGACAATCTACAAAGAGATTGTCCGTGTTGAGAAAGATCAGGCTGTTGAATCTGAAAGGGATCGCCTGAGAGAGCAAGTGTCGCAGACTAAATTTGACAGACAGAATCTAGAGGACACACTCAGACGTATCAATGATAAAATCCATGTTCTGAGGACTAACCAATCCAGTACTTCAAGAGATGAAACAACCCTCACTATGAACAGAGATGCCCTGCTTAGAGAGAAGGACAACCTCACTCGAGAGCTCAGAACACTTGAGACCACAAGACATGACATTAGTCAGTCTTTCCATCATCAGAGTCGACTGATGAGTGAACGAACACAGATGAGCAGACAAATGAGTCTTAGACTGGAATCTGAGATTATGCGTTTGGAGAGAGAAATCTTGGATGAAAAAGACAGGATCCATCAGCGTGACAGCATTATCCGAGATCTTCGGATGAAGCTGCAGAACGAGGAGCAAGTTGAGACAAGGACCAAGGAGACCAATGTCTCCACCAAAATCACCATTTTGGATCCAGTTACAGGCCAAGATATGTCTCCTTATGATGCCTACCTACAGGGCGTCATTGATCGTGCGCAGTACCTTCAGCTGCAGAAGATGGAGTGTGACTGGGAGGAGATCACATCCATGGGACCAGATGGAGAAATATCGTTGCTTCAAGATCGCAAGAGTGGAAAGCAGTACTCCATCAAAAAGGCAATTAATGACAAAAGGGTGTCAGAATATGATCTACAACAATACAAACAAGGCAAGATGCCCATCTCAGAATTTGCCCTTCTGGTTGCAGGTGATAAAATAAACCAGCCCCAGACCAACTCTGGTACCAATTATTCATCTAGAACAATCAAATCATCACCCCTAGACAGCTCCTCTACATCAGAAAACTTTCCAGTGGCTGGCATAATGGATACAAACACTGACACTTGCTACACAATACGAGGTGCCGCCTTGCGAAGACTGATTGACCTCACCTCTGCCCAAAGGCTTCTGGAGGCTCAGGCAGCAACGGGTGGCATCATCGACATCACCACCAAAGAGAGATTCCCTGTTCAGAGGGCATTACACAGAGGGCTCATTGATGACAGTCAACAGCAAAGGCTGCTCAATGCACAAAAGGCTTTCACAGGAGTAGAGGACCCTAAGACCAGAGAGTGTTTGTCTGTTGGAGAAGCTGTACAGAAAGGCTGGATGCCAAAGGAAACTGCCAGCCGATACCTGGAGGCCCAGCACCTGACTGGAGGACTTGTTGATCCAAACACAGGACGAAGAGTAAGCATCATGGATGCCATTGGGTCCAAAATGATTGACAGCACAATGCTGAGAGAGCTGCAGTCTGAGACAACCTACATCAAAGATATTATAGACCCACTCACAAAAGAGAAGATCAACTACAAGCAAGCTCTTGATCGCTGTAAGAAAGATCCTGTCTCAGGCTTACTAATGCTGCCTGCTTCCTCCAAAGTATCCAATACAGCATACAACAATTATGCGAGATTCTAGATATACGTATTTGCAGCTTGGAGTGTCTAGTTTGTTGAGCATTTTTGGTAATGAGCTACAGATATGGTGACCCCCATATAAAATCCATACATTATTTACAATGTACATTTTCACTCAGGAAAAGTCTTCTTATGCCAAGCTTTCTGTTTCGCCAAAATGATTCCTGCTGAATTGCATGTGTTTACTAAATATGCCTGATGTAGGCAATTCTCTTCTAATTTAAAAATAAAGTATGAATGAAGTTTTTCTTTGATTTCTTTTTTTCTTTTGTGTGTGTGTTTGTGTTACTGGGGATGTGGATAATGGACATGGTGCAATGCTACTTGCCAGGAATAATTTGATTCTGTAATACTCATGGGTTTGCTTGACACTGTTCACTTTGTCTTATTTGATACTTTATGAAGAAACAAATAAATTTACATTATAATGACTGAAGAGCTTGCATTGTCTTTTTTTAAATGAAATGGCTAACATTATCCTGAATTAACTTTAACTGAAGTAATAACAAATTAAAAAAAAAATCTTATTTTTTTTCAGTGTTTTTATTCTGTGCATCTGTGAAAACAATGTTTTACTAAAATAAGATCAACATAATTCCACAGCAAAAAATGTTTGATGTGTCAGCAATGGAAAAACAGCACTTTTGGCTAGATAACCCAACAACCTGACAGGTAATAATAATAAGGCTCCAGCCCCCCCATGACCCAAAAAGGATTAAGCGGAAGAAGATGGATGGATGGATAATGCATCAGACTTATATAGCACTTTTCATGGGCACTCAAAGATGCTTTACAGTTGATACATTATTCATTCAATCTTCATTCACCTCATAGACAATGGTAGTGGTAAGCTACTACTGCGGCCACAGCTGCCGGAGGGCAGACTGACGGAAACATGGCTGCCAATCCACGCCAACGGCCTTTTCAACCTCTACCGTACATTTATACACATTCATACCCAGTGTAATGGACACTGAAGGCAAGGTGGGTAAAGTGTCTTGCCCACGGACACAACAGCAGGATGGCTAGGGAGAGCGAGATTCGAACCATCAACCCACAGGTTATTGGAAGACCCGTTCTACCTCCTGAGCCACTGTCGCCCCACAAGGTGTCACATTATTATTATCATTATTATTGTTATTGGGCTGACCTTGAAGGGCGGAGGCTACATTAAATAGTTCTCCAAAACACAAAATGCCTGATTTTTCAAAAGTAAAAGTTAAACAAGAGCACTCTGAGGCACGTGTAATATCTCCTGCCTCTGATTTCTTTGAAGATCCCAATACTTACTGATGGAGAGCAGTGTTCAGCTTTTCAATATAATTACTGGGGCAGAAACAAATTATGGTAAACCCATCATCCATGAATATACAACAAAGTATACAATCAATCAATCAATCAATACATCAGATTTATATAGCGCTTTATCATAGACACTCAAAGACACTTTACAGAAATTAAGGGTCATCCACCACCTAGATGGATGAAGCAGCCACAATACGGCGCCATCCCTTTTTTAACCATTCACACACACATTCACACCAAGGGCCACTTTAGAGCCTCCAATTAACCTAACCTGCATGTTTTTGGGATGTGGGAGGAAACCGGAGAAATCCCGGGGTAAACCCACGCATACACGGGGAGAACATGGAAACTCCACACAGATCACTGTTGGTCGGGGGCTGGGATCAAACCCACGATCCCCACGATCCCCCGGCCAAGGGTAAACTGTGCTGCCGCAGTGCTAACCACTGCGCCACCGTGCAGCCCAACCCATAAGTGTAGGACAGGATCCTGAGCTGAACCTGTGTAGCAAGTTTGGTGACCCTAGAGAGCTGGACAAGTTCTGTATAAAGAGGGCATAGGGAGTGCCAACCTTGACTTTTGACTTTTTGACCCCAAACCTGTAGTCAGAGGTCATGGTGTCAGAGTGAACCTACACACATGGACAAAATTGTTGGTACCCCTCTGTTAATGAAAGAAAAACCCACAATGGTCACAGAAATAACTTGAATCTGACAAAAGTGGTAATAAATAAAAATTCTATGAAAATTAACCAATGAAAATCAGACAATGCTCTTGAATTGTGGTTCAACAGAATTACTTTAAAAAACAAACTCATGAAACAGGCCTGGACAAAAATGATGGTACCCCTAGAAAAGATTAAAAATAATGCAACCATAGGGACATGTTCAACCAAGATGTGTCTTCTAATTAACATCACAGGTGTCTACAAACTTGTAATCAGTCAGTCGGCCTATTTAAAGGGTGACAAGTAGTCACTGTGCTGTTTGGTGACATGGTGTGTACAACACTAAACATGGACCAGAGGAAGCAAAGGAGAGAGTTGTCTCAGGAGATTAGAAAGAAAATTATAGACAAGCATGTTAAAGGTAAAGGCTATAAGACCATCTCCAAGCAGCTTGATGTTCCTGTGACTACAGTTGCACATATTGTTCAGAAATTTAAGATCCACGGGACTGTAGCCAACCTCCCTGGATGTGGACGTGGAGGAAACTTGATGAAGTTATGAAGATGTTAGTGCAGTTCTACACAGCCATCATCGAGTCCATCCTCACCACCTCCATAACCGTGTGGTACGCAGGAGCCACTGCCAGGGACAGACTAAGGCTGCAGCGCGTCGTGCGCACTGCTGAGAAGGTGATCGGCTGCAAGCTCCCATCTCTCCAGGATCTGTACATCTCCAGGACCCGGAGGCGTGCTGGCCGGATCATAGCCAATCCCTCACACCCTGGTCACGTACTGTTTGCCCCCCTCCCCTCAGGTAGAAGACTTCGGTCCACCCAGACTAAAACCTCCCGTCACATGAACAGCTTCTTCACCTCTGCCATCAGACTGCTGAACACTAAGTGACTTATTGACTCTCGTGCACTATGTACAGCAGCTCAACCAGACTCATGTCAATCATCACTGTTTTCTTCCTGCATTACCGACTGCACTATATAGTTCTCCACAGTATCTGCTGCTCGCTAATATATTTTAACTGCTGACCAGTATCACTTACTCTTATTCTACACTTTATTGCATGTATAGTTTATTTCTTTTATTTTATCATGTTTAATGTTGCAGCATTGCACCGAGACAAATTCCTAGTTTGTGTACTACATGAACAATGGCAATAAACCTGATTCTGATTCTGATTCTGATTCTGAAGAATGGTAACAAAAGAGCCCAGAACAACCTCTAAACACATTCATGGTGAACTCCAAGGTCAAGGTACAACAGTGTCAGATCGCACCATCCGTCGTTGTTTGAGCCAAAGTGGACTTCATAGGAGATGACCAAGGAAGGCACCACTGTTGAAAACAAATGATAAAAAAGCCAGACTGGAATTTGCCAAACTACATGTTGACAAGCCACAAAGCTTCTGGGAGAATGTCCTATGGACAGACAAGACAAAACTGGAACTTTTTGGCAAGACACATCAGCTCTATATTCACAGACACAAAAATGAAGCATACCAAGAAAAGAACACTGTCCCTACTGTGAAACATGGAGGAGGTTCTGTTATGTGCTGGGGCTGCTTTGCTGCATCTGGCACAGGGTGTCTTGAATCTGTGCAGGGTACAATGAAATCTCAAGACTATCAAGGTATTCTAGACAAGAAATGTGCTGCCCAGTGTCAGACAGCTTGGTCTCAGTCACAGGTCATGGGTCTTGCAACAGGATAATAACCCAAAACACACAGCTAAAAACACCCAAGAATGGCTAAGAGCCAAACATTGGACTATTCTAAAGTGGCCTTCTGTGAGCCCTGATCTAAATCCTACTGAACATCTGTGGAAGGAGCTGAAATATGCCATGTGGAGAAGGCACCCTTCAAACCTGAGACAACTGGAGCAGTTTGCTCATGAGTGGGCCAAAATACCTGCTGAGAGGTGCAGAAGTCTCATTGACAGTTACAGAAATCGTTTGATTGCAGTGATTGCCTCAAAAGGTTGTGCAACAAAATATTAAGTTAAGGGTACCATCATTTTTGTCCAGGCCTGTTTCATGAGTTTGTTTTTTAAAATAATTCTGTTGAACCACAATTCAAAAGCACTGTCTGATTTTCATTGGTTAATTTTCATAGACTTTTTATTTATTACCACTTTTGTCAGATTCAAGTTATTTCTGTGACCATTGTGGGTTTTTCTTTCATTAACAGAGGGGTATTCTAAATTGTCCTTAGGTATGACTGTGAGAGTAAATGGTTGTCTGTCTCTCTGTGTTGGCCCTGCGATGGATTGGCGATCTGTCCAGGGTGTACCCTGCTTCTCGCCCAAAGATGCTGGGATAGGCTCCAGCCCCCCCCCCCCCCCCCCCCCGTGACCCAAAAAGGATTAAGCGGAAGAAGATGAATGAATAACAGAGGGGTACCAACAATTTTGTCCATGGCTGTATGTACCAGGTTTGGTAACCCTAGCTTTCTTTGTTGTTGAGATATAGTTTATAAGCCATTTTGATGTTGACCTTTGACCTTATGATCCTAAATCCATAGTCACCCTTCAGGGTCACAGGGTGACCCTGTGAACTAAGTTTGGTGACCCTAGCTGTACTCATTGTAAAGTAATAGGGCATAGGGAATGTTAACCTTGACCTTTTGACCCCAAACCATAGTCAGAGGTGAGGATCCCAAGATGAACCTGTATATCAGGTTTGGTGGCCCTAGCTTTCTTTGTTGTTGAGATATAGATTATAAGCCATTTTGATGGTGGTCTTTTACCTTGTGATCCCAAAACTATAGTCACACTTCAGGGTCACAGGGTGAACCTGTGAAGCAAGTTTGGTGATCCTAGTTGTACTCATTGTAAAGTAATAGGGCATAAGGAATGTTAACATTGACCTTTGACCTTGTGACCCCAAACCCATATTCAGAGGTCATGATTCCAAGGTGAACTTGTGTAGCAAGTTTGGTAACTCTAGCTTTCTACCTTGCAATCCCCAAATCATAGTCACACTTCAGGGCCACAGGGTGAACCTGTGTACCAAGTTTGGTGACCCGAACTTTACTCGTTGTACAGTAACAAGGCATAGAGAATGTTATTCTTTTGACCCAAACCCATAGTCAGAGGTGAGGATCCCAAGGTGAGCCTATGTACCAGGTTTGATGGCCCTAGCTTTACTAGTTTTACAGTAATAGTAAATTTAGCATTTATAGTTTACCATAATGCAACTGGAATGTTAACTTTGACCTTCTGACCTTTTGACCTCAAACCCATAGTCAGGTCAGGGTGGTTGTCATTATCTGCTCGTCGCCTCTATTACTGGCATATGTTCATTTACAAAGCCATTCTGGGTAAATTCCTTTGTATTTATGTTCACTTTTAACATGGAAAAGAATTAGGAAAGAAAGCTTTTAGGTTTTTGGCTCCTGATGCATGGAACAAGATAAGCTGAGCTCCATCTACAAAACCTCATACCTTTGACAGAATTTAAATCTCTCGTGAAATCAGTGGAGTCCAGGATTTTTGTGTGCAGGTGTTTTATATGAGTATGTTTTTATAGCTAATTTATTTATTGTCTGTCCTTCTATTTTAATACTGTAACTGTGTTGCTGCTGTCTTGGCCAGGTCTCCCTTGTAAAAGAGATCCCTTATCTCAATGGGACTAACCTGGTTAAATAAAGGCTAAATAAAAAATAAATCAATAAAGTAAGTCGTCCAAGATGCATCTTAGATACAACTACTGTATCGATTTGAAAAGCCTGCATAATTTCTTTTAGTAGTTATTGCATTTACAAGATTTAGGGAAAATCTGACCTCTGACCTCAAGGTCATCTGATTGTTATGTTGTTATTAGGACGTATTATTGTGCAACACAGGCGGTGGCTCCATCTTTCCGGTTCCGCCACCACCCGGGGTATAAGAGGGCTGTAAGGAAGAGAGGCGGTCTCTTGACGTCCTCTCAGCCTGACGGCAGCACCTTGTATTATACGAGTGAGTCTACAATAAAGTCGTGTTCAGTTCAACACTCAGTCTCGTCCTTGGTTCTCACTTTACCGACATAACATTTGGTGACGAGGGTAAAAGTATGGACATGGGGGTTTCTACTATTCAGCCATTTTTGGAGCTTCCTGGTGAGCCGCCAGTCCCTTGGGTGAGGTGTTTTGCCGCATCTTCTTCTTCTTTTAGATTTGATTGGTGGTTGGCAACCAGCTCACAGGTGGATTACCGCCACAGACTTGATTATAATCACTCTATATCTTTGTTTAAGGAGTTCCTATAAACTCTCCATGTGCGAAAAAATTATCCGTCCCTGGACTGTGTCTTCTCGGTTTTCTTCTTCTTTTAGATTTGATTGGCGGTTGGCAACCAGGTACAGGTGCATTACCGCCAAGTACTTCACTCTATGTCATCACTCTATATGTCTTTGTATCTTTGTAGTCTGGAGAAGTTGTGGGCACAGGGACTGCTGGTTCACAACTTGGGAATGGAAGGACAGTCCTTAATGGAAGGACTGTCCTTAGTACCTTGGGTGACAGTGAGAGCTTTGATGAAGTGTTTGAGCTAATGGCGTGACATTTTCATGCCCCGGAAAACGTCATCACCAAGGGGATTCAGTTTCGGCAGTATCGCCAGTGGACCGGCGAGTCAGTGCAGTGGTATGTAGCAGACCTACGTCAGCTGGACAAGGACTGTCAGTTCAGAGCATTAGAGGAAGAGATGGTCTATGACCAGTTGGCAGAACATACTATACCCTTTGCTCGGCGGCAGGGTCACAGCTTCTAATACACTCGGGGGAGTTGATGCTACCCATGGCCATCGAGTTAGCTCAGCAGTGTGAGGTGCAGACAAGCTATCATGGGAGCTCAGTGAGAGAGCATCACACTGCCATTTTGAACCACAGTTGACAGCTCAAGCAGTGGACCCGGACAGTAACAATGGTGCTGAGGATGAAGAATGCGCCAATGCTGTAAAGATGTGGTCTGCCCCAGGATCACCCAGGGGGACAGGTGGACTACTGTTCCACCCCCACACGGCAAGACGGATTATTCTGCTGTCTATACTAAAAGCACAGTCCATTCAACAGAGAACTGCCGTGTTCCTAAAATAAATAGTATAAAGCACAAAACAATCCCAATACAATTCAGTTATCCCCCATTTCCATCACCATGCATTATATACATTGTCCAACCATCAGTCAGCCCCAGTAGAGGACCCCTCCTCCCAGAAAACCGTCAGACAGTTCACCTCCAGTGCACCCTCATTTCTTCACTCCTGGGGATGACCCACGTCGAAGTCCAACTACCAAGTTCTCCTCTTTGGCATGCCGCAGCTCATACGAATGCCTCTACGAGCAATCAGATCGTTGGAGGCATCGCCAGATCTCTGGCGTTTAAGAGAAAAATGCTGGGTAGTAGAGGTCTACGCGGCTGTCTCTTTAGCCTCGCTAGCAGGCCCGACCGGCATCCCTGCTTTTTCTTTCTCTCCCTCCTCCGTCAGACTTGATCATAATTACGCATGGACGAGAGCTGTAGGCTACAATTCAGAGATTATGCCAGTCTTTCTCTTTGTCCATGATTTTGAGAGACAGTTCTGTATAGCACCGCTCGAGCTAATCTGAAAAAAGGCATTAAGGAGGCTAAACAGGCCTATAAGAGGAAAGTTGAGGACCATTTTTCTGATAATGATTTGAGACGAGTATGGCAAGGCTTTCACCATATCACAAACTATAAGGGCAGCAGCATCATTTCCAGTGACATCAGCGCCTCAGTGGAAGAAGAACTGAACTGCTTTTTCGCACGGTTTGAGGCTAATACACCTCGCCCGGACCCACTGACATTATTGAATGCCAGCTCTGATGTGCTTGCCCTGCAGGATCATGAGGTGAGACAGACACTGAGAGCAGTTCACCCGAGAAAGGCTACTGGTCCCGATGGAGTGCCAGGAAAGGTGCTCAGAGCATGTGCAGATCAGCTATGCTCTGTTTTGACTAACATTTTTAATTTGTCTCTCAAGGCAGCCATTGTTCCACAATGTTTAAAATCTGCAGTCATTATTCCTGTGCCTAAAAAACACATTATCAGCAGTCTGAATGACTATCGACCAGTAGCATTAACACCCATTATTATGAAGTGCTCTGAGAAAATGGTATTGAAACATCTTTTGCCTAATCTCCCCCCAGACTTTGATCGGTACCAGTTTGCCTACAGGCGGAGCAGATCCAATGAAGATGCTATTGCTATAGCTCTCCACTCGGCATTCAGCTATTTAGAAGACAAGGGGAGCTATGCAAGAATGTTGTTTGTGGACTATAGCTCGGCATTTAATACAATTATTCCCAACATTCTCATCACCAAATTGCTTCAGCTTGGTCTGCCTACTCACACTTGCAGCTGGATTAAGGACTTCCTAACAAACTGAACACAGACTGTTAGACTCAGACCCCATTCCTCCTCTACAGTCATGCTTAACACAGGCTCGCCACAGGGCTGTGTGTTGAGCCCCACTTTGTATTCATTGTACACATATGACTGCATACCTGTTCATTCCACAAACATTATAGTGAAGTTTGCAGATGACACAACAGTAGTGGGGCTCATATCAGGAGGAAATGAGTCCACATACAGAGATGAGGTCCAGAAACTGGTGAGATGGTGCTCAGATAATAATCTGCTATTGAATAAAAAAAAAAAAAAAGAACTCATTATTGATTTTAGGAAGCATAGCAGTGAGCCGCCTCCTCTGTATATAGGAAAGGAGTGTGTGGAGAGGGTGGAGGCTTTTAAGTTTCTGGGTGTTCATATTTCTCACAACCTTACCTGGGCAGTTAACACCATAGCTACAATAAAAAAGGCTCAACAACGTCTACACTTTCTGAGCCTCCTCAAGAAGAATGGCCTGAATGCACAGTTGCTGGTTTTATTTTATCGCTCTGCTATCGAGAGCATTTTGTCATATTGCATCACGGTTTGTTATGAGGGCTGTTCAGCCACAGACCGCAAAGCCTTGCAGAGAGTGATCGAGACTGCGCAAAAAAATCACTGGCTGTTCTCTCCCTTTTCTGGAAGAGATTTCCAGGTCTCGGTACCTCAACAGAACTACTGCCATCATTAAAGACTGCACTCATCCAGGCCATGATTTCTTTCACTTGCTCCCCTCGGGAAAGCGGTACAGATCCCATACAACCCGGACTACCAGGTTTAATCATAGTTTTTTTCCCAGCAGCAGTACGTATTTTGAATGGATTTATGTAACACGTACAGACTGCTGATATTATTTTAGGTTATTTTAGGTTATTTTGTGGCAATAACCCTGTGTGTATAAGCTGGTCTTATATATTTATCGCTCAGTATGTTTTTATTATTGCTATGTACATATTGTATTCAACTTTTAGGTAATATTGTTTCAAGCATTATTTATTGTTGTAATTATGAGAATGTTAAATGCATGAGTGAACTGTGAGTGTGATAGTTTGTTTTTAAGGAGCAGTATCTCAATTTCGTTGCATTGTTTATTAGCAATGGAATGACAATAAAGGCACTTTGACTAGTTTTAGTTAGTTTTGAGTCAGTGTGATAGATTGTTTAGGTATTTCTGCTTAGATTTAGTGCATGATTCTGGTTCCAAATTGGGGAGGGTTTCGATTGTATGCATGTGTTGGACCATTTTTTGAAGGGGTGGAGGAGTGTCATGTTGTTATTAGGACGTATTATTGTGTGACACAGGTGGTGGCTCCACCTTTCCGGTTCCGCTGCCACCCGGGGCATAAGAGGGCTGTAAGGAAGAGGGGCGGTCTCTTGACCTCCTCTCAGGTTGACGGCTGCGCCTTGTATTATACGAGTGAGTCTACAATAAAGTTATGTTCAGTTCAACACTCAGTCACGTCCTTGGTTCTCGCTTTACCGACATAACACAGATGAGAGTCAAATTGCAATATGTGCATTATCAGTGTATATCAAACCATGGTACCAAGTTTCAAAACATTTGGAACAAAACTGTAGGAGGGGTTGATTTCACAAGACAGTTACTGTCTATGAAGTGAGATGAAATAGGAGGTCGTGGATCAGGGCCTACAACTCCTGCAAAAATCATCCAATCAGAACCAAATTGCAATATGCATATCCTCAGTGTGTCATGAACCTGGGTTTGGTGGTTCCAAACCCAGTTCTGACTTTTGGTTTGTTTGCCCTATTTTCCTTCAGGTGCGTCAGGGAGCTCTCTGGGCCCTTCACTCCCTGACAGCTTGGGCACACCTCCTCTTGTCAGTGCCATCAGCTGTTTCACATTACGGGTGTTTTCACACACATACACACACACTCTCCATTACATTCCTATTCACACGCTCTGACACTCACTCATGCACACCAGGGATTAATTATGTTCAGCCCACGCTTCCTCACATCGGCGATCTCTTCCCTCATTAGTATTATGATTACAAATATGCTGCATTAGTGGGAAGAGATCGTCGGAGCATTCAACCTCATACATGTTAGCGTGTTCCTTCATCTATGCGTATCCACCACCTTCGTGTTATTTAGCCTGACATTTGAAGACTGTAAATTCCTTGATGTTGGCGGCTGACCCTGCCTTTCTCCTTGATCCTCCAGACGACATGGACAATCCCGGATCGCTCCAGCCATGAGTAATGTTTGCCTGTCTCTTTGTGCCCACCATACGGCGGCAGTAGGCACCCCCTCCAGGCTGTGGCTCATCCGGGTGGCATCCCTGTCTGTCTGGAGGCCTTTAATCCATCATTTCATCCACTGTATTAGCGTGATCGAACTGGACTTGTTATTTTGTGTTGTTTCTGTTAAACTGCACGTTCTACTCCAGCGACTGGGTTTTCCATTCCTTTCCTCATGCGCCGCGTAATGGTGCACAGGAAATCATGACACAGTGTATATCAAACCCTGGTGCCAAGTTTCAAAACAATTGGAACAAAACTGTAGGAAGAGTTGATTTCACAAAAGTGGGACAGACGGACAGACGGATGGACTGCCCCATAACATAATCCCCCTTCAGTCTTTGCCCAAAGGGCTCTTCGACCCCACTGGGTTTCGATCGGCGGGGGATAAAAATTGTAGCTTTTTAACATACTGTACATCACAAAAATGGATTATATCTTTATTCACTACAGACAACTCAAACACACATGCGCGGAAACACACACACACACGCAAAATGTGACAGGAGCCATGTTCGATCCACAGACTGTGAATTAAAGCAAGTGAAAAACAGCAATTCAATTCAATTTTATTTATATAGCTCCATTTCACAACAACAGTCATATCATAGCACTTTCAACTGCAGGGGAAACCCCCACAATTGTAGAAAGACCCCAACAATCAGGCGATCCCCTGTGAGCAAGCACTTGGCGATGGTGGAGAGGAAAAACTCCCTTTTAACAGGAAGAAACCTCCAGCAGAACCAGGCTCAAGGAGGGGCAGTCATCTGCTGTGACTGGCTGGGGGGTGAGGGGATAGAGAAGAAGAAGAACAGAACAGACATGTAGAGAGCAAACAGCACAATGGGGACTCAATCTATGGGAGAGAACAGATGTTAATGACCAGCAAATATATTTCATTCAGAGTGAAGAAAGGAGTGAAGCCCAGTGTATTGATGGAGGTCCCCCGGCTGTCTAAACCTATTAGCAGCATAACTAAGAGAGGGTTCAGGGGCACATGATCCCACCCGAATTATAGGCTATATCAAACAGGAAGGTTTTAACCCTATTCTTAAAAACAGATAGAGTCTGACTCCGGAATCCAGATTGGCAGCTGGTTCCACAGGAGAGGAGCTTGATAACTGAAGGCTCTGTCTCATTGCCCTTTTGGAGATTCTAGGTATTACAAGTAATCCTGCATTTTGGGAGCGTAGTGCTCTGTTAGGATAATAGGGAAGTATCAGATCTTTTAAATAAAAAGGGACCTGATTATTTAGAGCTTTGTAAGTGAGAAGAAGGATTTTAAACTTAATTCTAAACTCTATGGGAAGCCAGTGAAGGGAGGCCAGAACCGGAGAGATATGATCTCTCTTTCTAGTACCTGTTAAAACTCTTGCTGCAGCATTTTGGATCAGCTGAAGACTTTTTAAAGATGTTTTAGGACAACCTGATAATAAAGAGTTACAATAATCTAATCTAGAGCTAACAAAAGCGTGGATTAGTTTCTCAGCATCACCCTGAGACAAGATGCTCCTAATCTTGGCAATATTACGCAAAAGATAGAAGGCAGTCTTAGAAACAAGTTTAATATGTGAATTAAAAAAACAGATCTTGATCAAAAATAACTCCAAGGTTCCTCACAGAGCTATTAAGAGAAAGAGTAACCACATCCAAACTAAGAGTTTGATTTGGAAAGGTATTTCTAAGGTTTTTTTTGATCAACTAGAATGACTTCAGTCTTATCTGAATTTAATAGCAAAAAATTACAAAGTCATCCAAGCTTTGATTTCCTTAAGATAGGCCTCTAACTTGGCTAATTGATTACTATCATCTGGCTTAATTGACAGGTATAATTGTGTGTCATTTGCATAACAATGTGTGATATCCTACCGTGTAGCAATGATCACACTTGAGTTATTTCTTTGGCTAACTCTTGCCGTTTATTCTGCAACACACATAATATGACTGAACATGGATTCTGCGCGGGGTTTTCACACTCTTATTCTAATGTGTCCCCTTAATAGTAGTGCTGAACAATACAGGTAGTTCCCCCTAGAGGCATGTGCCAGTAATGTTTTATTTTAGACTTGCAGTCTACCACATCCCTCCCCTCTAGATTAAACTACTCTTAATAACACTAGCCAATTACTAGACATCCTGGAACTCCCATTTAACCCTAAACTATCACAGTTACTTTTTAACTTCTTAAACACATGTGTCATACACATAATTTCTTTCTCTTTTTTTTTTTTTTCACATGTATAACACACATAACAGTCTAACTGGGGATTTGGTTTGACTACCGCATCCCAGTGAGGTTCCAGGACGCATTCTTGTCCTGTGGCTGGGGAACTCACTACTGACTAAGTATAGTCCTTCAAGTAGTCTGGAGCTTTCCTAGCTCGCTGAGATCTTCTCACGGCGGGTGAGCCAACTGCAGGTGAAGACTCAGACTGCTCCACTATTTCGGCTGCTGCAGTGCTGCCCGTAGAATCTGCAGAGACGGGTACCTCAGGTTTCACCTGAAGTGGTGGTTCGTTGATGCTCTCCTCAGAATGGGTGTCAGACAACACCTCTGGTGCCATCGGCAGGGGAATGGAGCTCCTACCACGAACTTGGTCGATGTGTCGCCTCACCACTTGTCCATGGCCTAATGTCACCTTGAATGACACAGGGCCTGTCTTTTCTGTTATTTCTCCTGGTACCCAGGCTGGTCCTGAGCCAAAGTTGCGGGTGTAGACCACGTCTCCTTCTCTCAGTATTCTCTCTCTAGCATGCATGTCATGATAACCTTTTTGTTTCTCTTGTTTGTCATGCACTTTGTTTCTGAAGTCTGGATGTATTAAGTCAAATGTTGACCTCAACTTCCTTCCACACAACAGCTCAGCTGGTGACTTGCCAGTTGTAGATTGGGGTGTTATTTGATAGCTGAACAGAGCTCTCGACATTCGAGTTTCAATAGAGTCTCCTGCCATCTTTTTCATGAGTGACTTGAACGTCTGCACGGCCCTCTCGGCTAAGCCATTAGAAGAAGGATGGTATGGCGCAGTCGTGATGTGACGTATGCCATTCTTTTCAGAAAACTCTTGGAACTGTTCACTCGTAAAACATGTACCGTTATCTGATACTATGATTTCAGGTAGCCCATGTTGGCTGAAACTCTTTCTAAGACATTCAATGGTAACAGTAGAAGTAGAGCTACTCACAGAATATGCATCGATCCACTTTGAGTATGCGTCAACTATGATCAGGAACATTCTTCCCATCCATGGACCTGCGTAGTCAATGTGAATTCTTCTCCATGGTTTATCTGGAACTTCCCAGGGATGTAGTGGGGCTGCTGGAGGACTGTTCCTGTTCTCCTGGCATGCCGCACATGACTTCACAAGCGCCTCCACCTCTGCATCCATGTTGGGCCACCACATGTAGCTCCTCGCCAACGCTTTCATGCGAGTGATGCCAGGGTGTGCTTGGTGTAGTTGTTGCAGTAAGGCATTCCTACCAGGTGGTGGAACAACCACGCGTCCTCCCCACAGGATACAACCTTCCTGGGTGCTGAGCTCATCCTGTCGTCGGGCATAGGGAATGAACTCAGGACTGTTCATCTTCGGCCATCCTCGCAAGATGTATTCTCGCACTCTTGCTGGAACAGGGTCTTTGTCCACTTCTTTATTTGTTGTGTGTTCACCAGGGGCACGCCGATATCTTCAAACAATAGCACTCTCTCCTCCTCCTCAGGCGTGCTGTCTCTTCCTCCATCCAAGGGTAGCCTACTCATCGCGTCAGCATTTGTATGGTCCCGTCCGGCTTTGTAAACGATGGTGTACTCATACGCTGCTAATGTAACGGCCCATCTCTGAATTCTCTGAGATGTCATCTGGGGTATGGCTCTCATTTCACTGAACAGTGAAATTAGTGGCTTGTGGTCAGTCACTATAGCGAACTGTCTCCCGTACAGGTATTTGTGGAATTTTTTTACACCAAATACTACTGCAAGGCCCTCCTTGTCTAGCTGGGAGTAGTTTTTCTCAGCTGCACTAAGAGTTCTTGAGACGAACCCTATGGGTCTCTCTGAGCCATCCTCCATACGATGAGAGAGTACAGCTCCCACACCGTAGGGTGATGCGTCACACGCCAGGATGAGTGGTTTGTTTGAATCATAGTGCACTAACACACTACAGGACTGAAGTAGCGCTTTGGACTCTTCAAACGCCTTCTGCTGCTTGACCCCCCATGACCATTTTTCTTCCTTCTTAAGTAAGGTATGTAGTGGTGCCAGCAGCGTGGAGAGCTTTGGGAGGAACCTATGGTAATAGTTCAACAAGCCCAGGTAGGCTTTTAACTCAGTAACATTTTGTGGCTCAGGCGCCTCCGCAATGGCTTCCACTTTGTCTGTTAGAGGGTGTAGACCACTGGCGTTAATCTTGTGGCCTAGGAACACCACCTCTTTTCCCATGAACTCACACTTGCTTCTTTTCAACCTCAGACCGCTTTTCTCCAACCGTTGAAGCACTTCCTCCAGCGTTTTCAGATGTTCTTGTTCATTTGGTCCTGTACAAAGGATGTCATCCAAATAAATGGCAACATTCAGAATTCCACCTAGGATGCCCTCCATAGTTCTCTGGAATATAGCAGGACTGGAAGCTACTCCAAATGGTAAGCGTGTGTAGGTATATAAGCCTTTGTGTGTATTGATGGTTACATACTTTCTTGATTCTTCTTCCAAGACTACTTGTTGGTAAGCGTGACTCATGTTTAATTTCATGAAGTGTCGGCCGCCGTTCAGCTGTGCGAAGAGGTCCTTCACTTTAGGAATTGGATACTGATCCACCCGTGATGCTCGATTGACAGTGAGTTTGTAATCTCCACATATTCTAATGGAGCCATCCGGCTTTCTCACTGGGACAATGGGCGCCGCCCATTCTGCAACCTGCACTGGCTCAATGATCTTGTCATCCAGCAGCCTCTGTAGCTCGCTTTCGACCAGTGGCTTGACTGCATAGGGTACCGGTCGGGGTTTGCAGAATCGTGGTGGGGCCTCCTTGTCCACATTAATCTTTGCAGTGACACCTTTTTGCTGTCCTAAGCCTTCTTTGAACACCTCAGCGTGTCTTTCGAGGATCTCCTCCAGCTGCAATTTGGGCTGAGATTCCACCTTATTCACCAACTGATCCATCATGGCCAGTTCTTGTAGCCAACTTCGCCCTAGTAGATTTGGTCCTTCGCTCCCAACTACTACTACAGGTAAGTCCTTTTCTTTGTTTTTGTGTTGCACCTTCACTTGTGCCATGCCTAGCACGTCTAGCTTCTCTCCTGTGTATGTTTTTAATTTTAATGAACAGGGATTTAATTCTGCTGTGTCTGTTTTCTTCCACAGTTGTGTATATTGCTGTTTACTTAATATGGTTACTCCACAGCCTGTATCAACTTCAAATGTTACTTTCATTCCATTAACATTCATGGTACGCGTGATGGGCGCTACCTTGGTCAGCTCCTCTGACGTGTTGTAAATTGTGTGAAAACCCATGTCTTCTGTATCACTTTCTCCCTCCCCTCTAAGTTGATTCGCTCGCTGGTCCTTTCCTGGGCCCTTGTTTTCATTCTTTTGCCCTTTAACTGTTGCCTTCTGCACCTGTGCATTGCCCACCTTTGTTCTACATGCTTTCTTAATGTGCCCTCGCTTGCCACAATTATGACACAGCTCAGTGGCAAATTTGCACTCGGCGGCATTGTGCTGGCCTTTGCAGCGATAACAACTGGGGAATTTGTGCTGAGTTTTGTCAGTCGACACTTTGTGGACACCTACTTGGGTCTTAGGCACACGAACATGCGTTGCTGTGTCCTCTGTTAGCTTCCCTTGCATTTCTCTCACATCTTTAGATGCTGTTTCCATCGCTTGGCATAATTCCAAAGCCTTCACAAAAGTGAGTTTTGTTTCAGATAAAAGTCGCCGTTGCATTCGGTCATCATTCACTCCACACACAAGTCTGTCTCTTAACATTTCTTCCAATGAGTCTTTGTAATCACAGTGCAGTGTTAATTTCTTCAATTCTGCCACATACTCTGCTATGGACTCAGTGTTCCTCCTTATGCGTGAATTAAATTTGAATCGTTGCACGATTTCACTCGGTTTGGGGCTGAAGTGCTTCTGAAGCTCAGCAGTAAGCTGGTCGTACGTTTTATCTTTCGGTAATGCAGGGCTTATTAAATTTCTCAACAAGCTGTAAGTAGTTGCACCAACTCCACTCAACAGTACAGCCTTCCTTTTGTCTGGCTCCTCAATGTCATTAGCTTCAAAGAAAAAGTCCAACATTTCACTATATTCTTCCCATGACTGAGTCGAGTTATCAAAAGGGGTTACCGTTCCGATTACAGCCGCCATTGCTCGTCGTGGTGGGGAAAACCTCGTTTTTCCTCCTCTGAACTTGCACTCGAACTACTGGAGTCACTTGAGTTCGCCACACTTGCAATGTTCTCTGTTTCTCGCCGCTGATTTTTTTCTTTTAATCCTCGTCGCCAATTGTGTGATATCCTACCGTGTAGCAATGATCACACTTGAGTTATTTCTTTGGCTAACTCTTGCCGTTTATTCTGCAACACACATAATATGACTGAACATGGATTCTGCGCGGGGTTTTCACACTCTTATTCTAATGTGTCCCCTTAATAGTAGTGCTGAACAATACAGGTAGTTCCCCCTAGAGGCATGTGCCAGTAATGTTTTATTTTAGACTTGCAGTCTACCACACAATGAAAATGTATACAGTGCTTTCTAATAATGTTGCCTAGCAGAAGCATACGGTGGGGCAAAAAAGTATTTAGTCAGCCACCAATTGTGCAAGTTCTCCCACTTAAAAGATGAGAGAGGTCTCCAATTTTCATCATAGGTATACCTCAACTATGAGAGACAAAATGAGAAAAAAAAAAACAGAAAATCACATTGAAGGATTTTTAATGAATTAATTGGTAAATTCCTCGGTAAAATAAGTATTTGGTCACCTGCAAACAAGCAAGATTTCTGGCTCTCACAGACCTGTAACTTCTTCTTTAAGAGGCTCCTCTGTCCTCCACTCGTTACCTGTATTAATGGCACCTGTTTGAACTCGTTATCAGTATAAAAGACATCTGTCCACAACCTCAAACAGTCAGACTCCAAACTCCACTATGTCCAAGACCAAAGAGCTGTCAAAGGACACCAGAAACAAAATTGTAGACCTACACCAGGCTGGGAAGACTGAATCTGCAATAGGTAAGCAGCTTGGTGTGAAGAAATCAACTGTGGGAGCAATTATTAGAAAATAGAAGACATACAAGACCACTGATAATCTCCCTCGATCTGGGGCTCCATGCAAGATCTCACCCCATGGGGTCAAAATTATTATGAGAACGATGAGCAAAAATCCCAGAACCACATGGGGGGACCTAGTGAATGACCTGCAGAGAGCTGGGACCAAAGTAACAAAGGCTACATCAGAAACACACTACGCCGCCAGGGACTCAAATCCTGCAGTGCCAGACGTGTCCCCCTGCTTAAGCCAGTACACGTCCAGGCCCGTCTGAAGTTTGCTAGAGAGCATTTGGATGATCCAGAAGAGGATTGGGAGAATGTCATATGGTCAGATGAAACCAAAATAGAACTTTTTGGTAAAAACTGAACTTGTCGTGTTTGGAGGAGAAAGAACACCAGACCTACTGTGAAGCATGGGAGTGGAAACATTATACTTTGGGGCTGTTTTTCTGCAAAGGGACCAGGACGACTGATCCGTGTAAAGGAAAGAATGAATGGGGCCATGTATCGTGAGATTTTGAGTGAAAACCTCCTTCCACCAGCAAGGGCATTGAAGATGAAACGTGGCTGGGTCTTTCAGCATGACAATGATCCCAAACACACCGCCCGGGCAATGAAGGAGTGGCTTTGTAAGAAGCATTTCAAGGTCCTGGAGTGGCCTAGCCAGTCTCCAGATCTCAACCCAATAGAAAATCTTTGGAGGGAGTTGAAAGTCTGTGTTGCCCAGCGACAGCCCCAAAACATCACTGCTCTAGAGGAGATCTGCATGGAGGAATGGGCCAAAATACCAGCAGCAGTGTGTGAGAACCTTGTGAAGACTTACAGACCAACAAAGGGTATATTGTGGAGTGTGTAAATGACGAGGCGGATTTGACTCAGACAGTTTATTACACATTCTCACACATAAGCATAGTCAGAAAGAGAGCATCTCAGACAAGACTCTTCTCTTAAATACTCAGGCCTTCCTCCAACAGCTTCTACACATCAAAGGTCACATTGCATTCACTTCCTTAATCCTTTAACATCCTCCTAGCAGTCTCTGATTCACAAAAGATCACACTGCATTTGTCCTTCACAACTTCCTGTTATCTCCAAGGAAAACTCTGCTCTTTGTTCTTATCTAAGATGTTACACATTATGTTTTCCCCATGTTCGGCTACACCACCCCCCAAGCATATTGGATAGAACAAAAGAATAACAGTCCGTATGCTGTGACAGAACCATTAAACATCAATCCACATGCTGCTTGGGCTTCAGTCTTCTCCCGTATCTGCTGTAACCAGGATTCCCCGCCTCCGCGGCGCTGTCATGCTGGGGAGCTGATGTTTGGGGGTGAAAACCTTTTGTCTGTTCCTGTGGGTGTTCTGGGGATACTTTTCTCTGGGAAGCTCCCCGTGGGGGTCTTCCACGCCGAGGGGCCCTCGCCAGCAGCACTTGCTCGTCCGCCACCACAAAAGCGGGTTTGAGTCTGTTTATGCCAACCTTTTCCCTCCTACCCCCCAAATCTAGCAAAAAATGCTTGTCCCCTGTTTCCAGCACTCTGAACGGTCCATCATAAGGTGGGTGCAGTGGGGGGCGATGTGTATCGTGTCTGACAAAAACGAACTCCGCGTTTTTCAAAGTTTTAGGCACAAAAACACGCGGAAAACTGTGGTGTACAGGGCCCGGCAGCGTGAATGTGTCTATGCTACGCTGCAACAGCTGAGACGGGGAAGTGTCTGGCACAGGGTTATCTGGGAGAAACTCCCTGGGCAGCCGAAGTGGCTGCGCAAAAACGAGTTCAGCCGGGGAAGCTTCCAAATCCTCTTTAGGCGCAGAACGTAACCCCAATAAAACCCACAGTAGCTTGTCTACCCAATTTGCATCCGTCAGTGACGCCCTGAGAGCAGCTTTCAATGACCTATGAAAACGTTCGCATAACCCATTAGCCTGCGGATTGTACGCGGTTGTGCGGTGAATTGTGACACCCAGGCTGCGGGCCATTGTTGACCAAAGTTTGGAAACAAATTGAGGGCCTCTGTCGGACGTAATGTCCGACGGGACTCCAAAACGTGCCACCCATGCTGTCAAAAACGCGCGTGCCACCTCCTCGGCTGTGGTTGCCGCGAGTGGGACCACTTCCGGCCAGCGCGTGGTGCGGTCCACAATTGTCAGAAGGTGCCTGCACCCCTGTGATGGCGGGAGGCCCCTGTGATGGCCCACGAGGTCCACGTGAACATGGTCGAACCTCTTAGCCGGGATGCGAAACGGCTCCAAGGGAGCTTTCGTGTGTCTGTGTACTTTGGCCCGTTCGCACACCATGCAGGCTGCTGCCCACTCTTTCACTTGTTTGCGAAGGCTCGGCCACACAAATTTCTCTCCTACCATTTTGACCGACGCGCGCACTCCCGGGTGCGCCAAAGAATGAATCGAGTCAAAAACGCGGCGGCGCCACGCGGCTGGTACCACGGGACGCGGTCGCCCCGTGGAGACATCACAGATTAGGGGGGGGGGCATACCGTCTTGCAGCACCCTGCTCTCCAGCCTTAACCCTGTTGGTCCAGACTGGAGCGCGCGCACATCCGCGTCACTAACCTGCTCCGCGGCCATGGCTGTGTAATCTATCCCCATGCGGACTGGGGCAGCCATGGCGCGTGAGAGGCAGTCTGCCACTACATTCAGTTTACCCGACACATGCTGAACATCGGTAGTAAACTCTGAGATCGTGGCCAGCTGTCTCTGCTGCCGGCCCGACCACGGTTCTGAAACCTTGGCCATCGCGAATGTTAGTGGCTTGTGGTCAATGAACGTGGTGAAACAGCGCCCTTCCAGCCAGAACTGGAAGTGGCGAATGGCCAAGTGGACAGCCAGCAACTCCCTGTCGAACGCGCTGTATTTACGTTTACTATCGCGCAAAGTCCTGCTGAAAAAGGCGAGCGGCTGCCAAGCCCCGGCTACACGCTGCTCCACGACCGCCCCTATGGCCACATCTGACACGTCAGTAGTGAGCGCTATGCGGGCCGTTGGGTCTGGATGTGCCAACAACGCAGCATTTGCCAGGGCTGCTTTGACTTCCGAGAATGCCCGCTCTCGCTCCGGGGACCATTCGATCTTATTCGCGAGTTTCTGTTTTTTGAGCGCGGCGTACAGTGGTTGCATGAGCTGTGCTGCGCGGGGAAGGAAACGGTTATAAAAATTCACCATTCCCAAAAACTCCTGTAACGCCCTGACCGTTCGCGGCCGGGGAAAATCTGCTACCGCACGCACTTTGTCAGGCAGGGGAACCACTCCTTCGGGAGAGACGCGGTGCCCCAAACAATCTATCTGCGTCACCCCGAACTGACACTTCACTGGGTTAATTATTAAACCATGCTCTCCCAACCTCCGGAAAACCGCCGTGAGGTGGGTTTCGTGTTCGTCTTCGGACACGCTGGCTACCAAGATATCGTCCAAGTAGACGAATACGAAAGGGAGATCACGCAGCACCGCATCCATCATGCGTTGGAACGTCTGTGCTGCCCCTTTAAGCCCGAATGGCATGTGCAAAAACTCGAATAAACCAAACGGAGTTATCACCGCTGTTTTGGGTATGTCCTCAGCGCGCACTGGGACTTGGTGGTAACCGCGGACCAAGTCTATTTTAGAAAAAACGCACGCTCCTGCCAAGTGAACGGAAAAATCCTGGATATGAGGAATTGGGTAGCGGTCGGGCGCTGTGGCGTTGTTCAACCTGCGGAAATTCCCGCAAGGTCGCCACGAACCATCAGCTTTAGGGACCATGTGTAGCGGGGAAGCCCATGGGCTGTTTGAACGCCTGATGATGCCCAACTTCTCCAGGTTGGCGAACTCCTTGCGCACTATGGCCAGTTTAGCTGTGTCCAAGCACCGAGGTTTTGCAAAAACGGGCAGCCCAGTGGTGGTGATAAAATGCTCCACCCCGTGTTTAGCGACGGCTGCCGAAAATGCGGGGACCGTGAGTGCTGGGAACTGAGTGAGCAGTGTGTGGAACTTACCGCATGCAGCTGTGACGTTGGCTTGTGCTGTTGGCCAGGCCGCTCGAGCTGTACAGGGGATAGAATCAAAGGACAGTACATTAACCAGGCGCCTGTTAGCGACATCAACCAACAAACCATGTGAGCACAAAAAATCAGCCCCCAATATATTGAAATTCAATGCTGCTATGACAAAAGTCCACTCAAATGTACGGCCGTGTAGAGACAGAAGTAGAGTCCTCTCACCAAAGGTCTTAATCTCCGAGCCGTTTGCTGCTGCCATCTCGGGGCCGCTAGATCCTGCCAGCTGGTCGGTGTAGAACGGCATGATGAAACTCAACTGGGCGCCAGTGTCCATGAGGAAATGCCTCCCCGAGCGTGCGTCCGTCAAGTAGAGCAGCTTGTTCTCCTCCCCTAGGGCCGCAGCTGCTACCGACCCCGGGTCTTGGCGTTTCCCGAGCGCTTGAACTGGCATGGTGGTATACATTTGCGTGCCTTCTCTGCAAAGCGGCGGTGGTAGAAACAAAGGATGTCTCCTCTGTGTTCTTTGGCCCCCGCAGCCGCTGTCGTCGGTGGTTCTGCTACTGCCGTCAATGGCTCCTCGCCTCCTCCGGCCGTCGCGCCGAGCTCCGTTGCTGCCGCCGTGGTCGTGAGCTCTCTGCTGGCATTGATGATCCGGTGTGCTTCTCGGGCCAGCGCACGATAGTCCTGCTCGGCCAGCAACGGCGAATTGGCCAGGGTCGCGCTCATCGCTGATGGAAGGTTCAGGAGGAAGAGGTGGGTAAAAATGAAGTGGTCGTCGTCCGAGCCCTTCAGTCTCAGCATCTTCTCCATCAGGTCAATAGCCGACCCATCTCCTAACCCGGTCCGCGTCAGGAGTCTCTCTGCTCTCTCCTCAACCGAGAGTGTGTAGTGCTGGATGAGTGCAGCCTTCAACGCGCCGTACTTGTCGCTGGTTGGTGGCTGATCCAGCAGGCTCTCCACATGCTGAGCCGTGTGGGCGTCGAGCTTTGCGACCACATGGTAGAATTTCGTGTCATCTACCAATATCCCCCGGAGGACGAACTGCGCCTCAACTAGGTGGAACCAGGAGCGCGGATTGTGCTGCCAAAAATCAGGTAGCTGGATTGTAACAGCATATGCTTGGCTGGGGGCTCCCAACGAGGCTGGCTCCGGGGATCTTTCGTCGTGTTGCATGATTTGTCTTGGGTCACCAGTGTGGAGTGTGTAAATGACGAGGCGGATTTGACTCAGACAGTTTATTACACATTCTCACACATAAGCATAGTCAGAAAGAGAGCATCTCAGACAAGACTCTTCTCTTAAATACTCAGGCCTTCCTCCAACAGCTTCTACACATCAAAGGTCACATTGCATTCACTTCCTTAATCCTTTAACATCCTCCTAGCAGTCTCTGATACACAAAAGATCACACTGCATTCGTCCTTCACAACTTCCTGTTATCTCCAAGGAAAACTCTGCTCTTTGTTCTTATCTAAGATGTTACACATTATGTTTTCCCCATGTGCAGCTACAATATGACAAAGTATTGAGATAAACTTTTGTTATTGACCAAATACTGATTTTACCCAGGAATTTACCAATTAATTCATTAAAAATCCTTCAATGTGATTTTCTGGATTTTTTTTTTCTTTCTTATTTTGTCTCTCATAGTTGAGGTATACCTATGATGAAAATTGGAGACCTCTCTCATCTTTTAAGTGGGAGAACTTGCACAATTGGTGGCTGACTAAATACTTTTTTACCCCACTGTATATACCGGTAAACTAAAAAGAATAGGGCCTAGCACAGATCCCTGTGGAACTCCGTGACTGAGCTTTGAGTTGGAAGAAAACTCATTATCGACATGAACAAACTGGAACCTATCAGATAAATAAGATCTAAACCACTGCAACGAAGTTCCATTAAGTCCAACATGGTGTTCTAATCTATTAAGTACAATATTATGATCAATAGTATCAAAAGCTGCACTAAGGTCTAAAAGGAAAAGTACAGAAACAAGTCCATTATCAGATGCTGTAAGGAGGTCATTAGTGACCTTCACTAAGGCTGTTTCAGTATTATGATGGATTCTAAACCCAGATTGAAACTCTTCAAATAAACCATTTCCCTGCAAGTGGTCAAATAATTGCGTAGCAACAACTCTTTCTAAGATTTTTGAAATGAAAGGCAGATTAGAGATTGGTCCTGGATCCAGTGTTGGCTTTTTAAGTAAGGGTTTAATTACAGCAGTTTTAAAAGCCTGCGGTACATGGCCTAATGTTAATGAAGAATTGATTATTTGAAAAATAGAGCTACCAATAAATGGGAAGACTTCTTTAAATAACCTGGTAGGAATAGGGTCTAAAAGACAAGTTGAAGGCTTGGATGAGGAAATTATTTTATCTAACACTGAATGGTCAATTGGAGTAAACTCATCCAAACAGATATCAATTGAAGGAGTTGTAGTAGTCAATGTATTTAAGTTAACGGTGGGAAGAATCTGACTGATTTTATCTCAGATAGATGAAATTTTATTATTGAAAATGTTCATAAAGTCCTGACTAGTAAGCTCTAAGGGAATGCTAGGATTGACAGAGTCCTGACTCTGTCAGCCTGGCTGCAGTGCTGAAAATGAACCTGGGATTATTCTTGTTCTCTTCTATTAATGTGGAATAATAACTTGTTCTAGCTTTCCTAAGAGATTTTTTATAAATTAGAAGATGATTTCTCCAAGCTAAATCGATTTAATCTAATTTAGTGGAGTGCCATTTTCTTTCTAATTGACGAGTCTTCTGTTTTAAGCTACGAGTTTCTGTGTTGAACCAAGGAGTTAGAAATGTCTGATTAGACTTTTTCTTTTTTAAAGGGGCCACCATGTCAAGAGTCCGATGCAGAGAAGCTGTAACACTATCTACCATGCTATCAATTACAGAAGGAGCAAGCTCTCCATACCTTATCTCCGTTGTGTTGACACGTGGCAGAGAGGAAACAATCTGCATAAATTTGGTAACAGCATCATCTGCTCCTCTCAGATGATGCTGCATTCCACAAGAGACATGAAAGTACCATACTGACTAATAGAGGGCCTAAGTCACGCCCCCTCTACCTAAATCAGAAAAATTCTTCATTGCAAGAGCAAAATTATCTTTTCAACCCAATCAAATTTTGCCACGAGATACACATATGATGTTTGTCAGTTTAAAAGATCATTTTCCACATAAATAATGGTGTTGGTTGTTGTCTGTTAAGGTATAAGGTTATGAAAATACGTAAATTAAAAAACTACAAACACAGATGAATGGAGCTTACGTCATGTGTTCAAAGCGCACCCAGGGTGAAGTAACTAACAGTCCTCTGGATCAGCTGCAGCTCTCACATTACAAAACAGTACCTTTGTACTCTTTGGATCTTTCTTTCATCGGTCAGGAAACAGGAGATGAGGTTTTTAGTAATCTCCCGTGCTCCTGTTTAGGGGTATGGGATGATGCGAGTTTTTGTTCACTAATTGTTGAAACAAAAACTAAATATTACTCTGTTATTATACGACAGCCTTAATTCTGTGGAAAATTATCTAGCTGTAAATGCATGGAATCTCTGTCTGTGTGTGTATGTGTGTGTCTGTGGACCTGTTCTATGCATATCTCTTGAACCGTTCATCAGACTGGCCTAAGATTTTATACGTGCTTTGCTGAGGTTACGAGGGTGTGCATTGCCAACTATGGAATCACTCAGTCTATATATGTAATTTTTATCAATAAAAGTTTAGCCACCACTCTGTCTCTTCATGCCCTGGCTTTAGGAAGTGTGGGAGGGGTTTCGGATTGACTCTGTGCTGATTGGATAATACGCAGCATCACGGCCATGCTGACCAGATAATACACGGCATCACGACCATGCTGATCGGATAATACATGACATCAAGACCAAGCTGATTGGATAATACATAGCATCACGACCAGTCAGTCACCACAGTGTTCACTGAACAAAACAAGGAAGTGAAAAATGACAAATTTGGCTAGAAAAAGATAATACTGAAGATTTAGGGGCAGATTTACTAATGTGCTGTGCCATCGTGTGACGGGTTAAAAATGGGGATTAATAGTATGTGACTGGTTAAAAATGGGGATTAATGGGTTAATTAAAAGCGTATCATACAGGGGTTAAGAAGCAGATTACAGGTTAAGAAGTAAGTTAAAAAGCTGATTGTAGATAATATATACAGTTAGGGATGAGAGTTAAAAAGATTAATGTTTCATTATTGTTGTTGCAAATGATTGTTACATTCAAAAACATCAGTACAGTATTATGGGGTTTGGATGCTGGGTGCACTGTTTATGGTTTGTTGAGAGCTTGATGATTCACAAATTGATTGCTTTTGCCCGGAGAGGGAACTGTGTTGTGCGCTTGCGCAGAAGTGTCCAAGTTTGATGAGTCACAAATTGATTGCTTTTGCCCGGAGAGGGAACTGTGTTGTGCGCTTGCGCAGAAGCGTCCAGGTTCTTTTTGAATGAAGTAAAATGGAGTGAAGACGTAGGCCGCGACTCTCTTCATTATTTCTTGTTCAAAAGCACCACGTACCTCTCCCGAACTGTGGAGCAGAGGGCGCAACATTATGGAGGCACCGCTGGGATATTTGGTGAGAGATAAACCCACCAGCCGAAGTGGAAACTCGAGCCGAATATCCCTCCACGAACCCTGGAGACGTAAGGCATCGCAGACATTCACCATGGCTTCGACACCACGTGCAGAGGTTGTAACTCTAGCGCCGCAATCACCACTAGAGGACACCGCTATACCACGAAGGTAAAAGAGGCCTACGTTGAACTGTTTTATGCCCACTTCTCTGATGAAAATGGAATGTTTGGAGGAAGTTCAGTTGGGAGTTAAAGGTGCATTATACAAACTGAATGTTGAACAACTGCTTTATGTATGCAATGGACTACAAATAGCTGGAATGGGGAAAAGAGCAATTTGCAGACAAAATTCGAGGCCAGCTAATCACATTTGTCACAAATTAACTCACTGCCATCTACAGAAGTTCTCTGATGACTCTGCGATCGTTGGCCTCATCTCCAACGGAGATGAAGCTGAGTACAGAGGGCTTATCCAGGACTTCGTGGACTGGTGCCATCGGAACTGCCTCCAGATCAACGTGAGGAAAACTAAGGAGCTGGTGGTGGACTGCCACAGGCAAGGACAACCCCTCACAGCACCAGTAAACATACAGGGAACAGACATCGAGATGATGACATCCTATAAGTACCTGGGTGTTCATCTGAACATTAAACTAGACTGGTCACACAATACTGACGCACTCTACAAGAAGGGACAGCGCAGGCTGTTCCTACTGAGGAGACTCAGGTCTTTTGGTGTACAAGGGGCACTGCTGAAGTCATTCTATGACATGGTGGTGGCATCAGCCATCACTTTTGGAGTGGTCTGCTGGGGCAGTGGCATTACAGCAGCCGATAGGAAGAGACTGAACAAACTGATCAAGAAAGCTAGCTCTGTCCTGGGGCAGCGTCTTGACCCAGTGGAGGAGATAGGAGAGAGAAGGATGGTGGCTAAACTGTCATCTCTGCTGGAGTCCGAGTTCCACCCTATGCAGGACATACTGAATGCACTGAGGAGCTCATTTAGCAGCAGACTACATCATCCTAGGTGCACAACCAAGAGGTTTTGCAGGTCCTTCCTACCTACGGCTGTCAGACTGTACAACCTAAGCAGGGCTGCTCGCAGAGATAGCAAAAAGACGTGACAACCTAATAGTTTTGAGTGCAAAAGACGCAATAGACTTACATAATGGTCCCCTCCGGTATACAACTAGGAAAATACCGGTCGCTATGGAGGGTGAGAATATGTATGGGTACATAATCATACCATGTAGGATAACTTTAAAACATTCACTAAAAAGGTTAAAAACTGGCTGAAAAATAAACAAGAATGTACTCATGTATGAATTGATTGTCTACAAGGTGAGAGTGAATGAAGGGAAGGAATGAATGTGTTTGTTTATAGTGAGTGATGAAGGGAGGGAGGCCTGAAATAGGCAAATGTGAGTCAGGTTGTTATATTTGTGTATTTATAATATTTATAATACTTATAATTGTGTATTTATAGTATTTATAATATTTATAATTGTATATTTATAATCTTTTTGCATTGATGTATGTGGTTATTGTGTATTTTCTTTATTTCTTTTCTTTTTTTTACTCGATTCTCTTTTCTAAAGCCCATCCAGGGACAAGAGTTGCAAATTAGCTAATAGCTATACACTCCATGTGCAACACATCAGATTGATTGTCATTGATTAATTGTCTATGTTTATTGCACTGTCCCTGTCAAATAAACTAATCTATCTATCTATCTAACTAAGTAGACGGTTGTGCTGTTTCATTCTATCTAGCTACAATGCTCCGCACTATGTGTGTTTATATATCTACATATTTATTCCATTTAGCTACAATGCTCCGCACTGTGTTTATATATTCACATACTCATTCCATCTAGCTACAATACTCTGCACTGTGTGTTTATATACTCATATATTTATTCCACCCAGCTACAATGCTCCGCACTGTGTTTATATATTTATATATCCATCCCATCTAGCTACAATGCTCTGCACTGTGTGTCTATATATACATATATATATATATATATATATATATATATATATGTACATATGTATACTTGCTGCTCTTGTTTTTTCTCTTGCCTTCTGATTGTTGCTCTGAGTGTTGCTATCCCTGTGCTGTTGCAATCCTGGAATTTCCCCATTGTGGGACTAATAAAGGCTTATCTTATCTTATCTTAAATTATGTTGAAAGAGCTGAGTTAGCTGAGCTAGAAGATGAGGGAATGTCTCATTTGCTCAGTATAAAGGACTTGATTGAAAATGCAAAGGTGCCAGAGTTAGAGATAGTGGGTGAAGATAAACAGAAAGAAGACCTGCAGAAAGAAGTACACGCTTTACGGGCCACACTTCAAGCCAAAGGAGAGGCTATGCATCAGCGGAGACACGGGAGAGTCACTCAGAAGAGGACAACGATGATGAGGACGAGTATTATCCAATGCCACGTCACCTGAGCGCCCGCCCCGATTCACCACCGCCTGAGAGGACCATAGACCCAGTTCAGCAGGAGGACAACATACCCGAAGAGGTGCAGCGGGAGACAGAGCTTGAAGCTGCAGCAGCTGACCAGCCACCAGAGAACGACATTGGTCAGGTAGAGGACTTACCTGCGGAGGTAAGTCTTCCTTCACCGCACCCTCCTTCTCCTACCTATAGTGATCCTGGTGAGGAAGTGAATCAGTGACCTAGACGTAACACTAGAAAACCGAAAGTATTCACTTATGATGCATTGGGTACACCAGCATGTTATAACATACAGACATTGCCTTATTATGCTGAACCGACCATGCCATGGGTATACAGAGTACATCCTTTCTACTTTCAAGAGCTTTGTGGTGAATGTTAATGGGTTGGTGGTCATTTTGTATACTTGAAGTAGAGTAAATGCAGTTACATTGGACTCAAAACTGAATGTATCAAAAGAGTTCCAGCTTATCATATATGCGTCATTCGGACTCAAAATTGAATGTATCAAAAGAGTTCCAGCCTGTTATATGTGTTATTCGGACTCAAAACTGAATGTATCAAAAGAGTTCCAGCCTGTCATATGTGTTATTTGGACTCAAAACTGAATGTATCAAAAGAGTTCCAGTCTGTAACAAAATGCATACACAAGAAACACTGGACAACGATTATCTGATACTTGCATAATAGAATGTATGAAAAGAGTTCCAGTCTGTAAACTTTTTTTGTTGAATTAGTTGACTATGCACTCTGTGAGAATTTTGCACTGTGACAGTGGTTATTATATATTTCACATGTCCTGATGTTGGGGACATAGCCAGGAGCGGCACTGGGGTTAAGCTCCCAGTGCTCATAAAATGCTCCTTATGGTGTGCGTCTCGAAAAGCCTCTGACAACTAAGTCCAACTCCTAGCCTGCCCGTGTGGTTTAGTCTCTAAGCCCGGCGGAACTGCTTTTACTAATAGGAGAAGGGGCGAGGGCGGATCTCTGGCGCCTTAAAACCAGATGCTTCGGGTAGATGGTGGCTCATCAACCTGGGAAGGTAACCCATCTAGGGGAAGGTAAACCCTGATTTCAAACCTCCGCTGCCTTGCGGCACACCCGGTCACAGGAAAGGCTTCGGGAGTCAACCCTGAGGAAAAATCCGGAGTCGGAGCCCCTAAGACAGTTCTCTGTTGTGCTCAACATCATTCTGGCAGCTCCTGCGACGGCGCTGGTGCCAAACTGTAGCAGCCCTGCTGTTCCTTTGGATTCATCAGTGACGTGGAGAGGGGGGACATGCTGCATGGGCAACATCTTGTCCTCCATATCTTCCTGCCCAGGCTTGAATCCTACCAACGCCCAACGCTGGAAGGTAGAACACCGGATCACTGGAGAGGACACTCCAGCTTCGCCTTTGGCGTAGACAAAACACGGGGAATGACAGTTACCGGTTATAAGCCACTGCTCAACTGGCGTAGAGCGCGGCACCAGGGGTTGTTCCCGACGGTGGGAGGGATCATCGGATCTCACTGGACAGCTACCGCCCACCTCAAGCTGGGCAGCCCCCAGCCAATAAGGTGTTGTCCCGCCACAGCTTGCTTTCCTCATTGGGTGCATGGGGATGAGGAGAAGACCGAACAGCAGGCTGAGAACCTTTGCACCAGGCAAGACAAAAAAAACAAAAGAGACCAACTCTAAAACTGGGAACTTGGAACGTCCGCACTATGATGACAGGACTCACTGCTAACCTCAAGGACATCAACGACACCAGGAAGACTGCCATCATCAATAATGAGCTGAAGAGACTGGGAGTGGATATCGCCACTCTCCAGGAAACACGGTTGGCTGACGCTGGCACACTGAGAGAGAAGGACTACATGTTCTACTGGCAGGGGAAAGGGCAGTGACGAACACAGGGAACACGGAGTGGGCTTCGCAGTGAAGAACACCTTGCTGAAGATGGTGGAACCGGGCAGCAATGGCTCTGCACGACTCCTCACCCTCCGCCTCAACACCACTCAAGGCCCAGTCACCCTCGTCAGTGTGTATGCCCCAATACTGACAGCCACACCAGAGGCAAAAGACGAGTTCTACGAGAATCTCGCAACAACCGTCAGGATCATCCCCAACTCTGAACAACTCATTCTCCTTGGAGACTTCAATGCCAGAGTGGGTGCTGACCATGACTCCTGGCCCTCCTGTCTTGGACCATTTGGCGTGGGCAGAATGAATGGCAACGGACAGCGGCTGCTCGAGTTCTGCACATATCACGATCTGTGCATCACAAACTCGTTCTTCAAGACCAAGCCCCAACACAAGGTTTCCTGGTGACATCCGCGCTCAAAGCACTGGCACCAGCTGGACTTGATCCTGACCAGGCGCATCTCACTGAAGAACGTGCTAATCACCCGTTCGTTCCAGAGTGCAGATTGCGACACAGACCATTCATTGGTGTGTTGCAAGGTCAAGCTGCAGCTGAAGAAATTCCATCATGCTGGACAGCCTGGAAAGGCACGGATTGACACCAGCAAGATGGCCCAACCAGAACTTGTTGAGCAGTTTGCCTCCACCTCTGAGAAGGAACTTGGTGTACTACAAGAAGGAGAATCTGCAAAGCAGAAGTGGGAAGAGCTGCAAAATACCATCCACCGCACAGCCTTGGCTACCTTTGGGAGGAAGACCTCGAAGTCACAGGACTGGTTTGATGCCAAGTTGACCGAGATGACCCCCGTCATTGAAGCCAAGCGCTCAGCACTTGCTGAGTACAAGAAGTACCCAAACGAGAAGAATCTCCAGATTCTCAGGGCTGCGAGAAGCAAAGTTCAGCAGACTGCTCGGCGCTGTGCCAACGAGTACTGTACTCAGCTCAGCCAAGACATTCAAACCGCTGCCATAACAGGGAACATCCGTGGTATGTACGGTGGCATCAAGAAAGCACTTGGTCCGACTCAGAGCAAGACGGCCCCCCTCAAATCCTCCACTGGGGAGATGATCACAGAAAAGAACAAGCAGATGGAGAGATGGGTGGAACACTACTCCGACCTCTACTCCAGACAGAACACCGTGACACCGTCAGCCCTTGATGCCATCGACTGCCTGCCATCCATGGACGAACTTGACGCCGAGCCAACCATCAACAAACTCAGCAAGGCCATTGATAGCTTTGCCGCTGGCAAGGCACCCGGCAACGACGGCATACCCCCCAACCTGATCAAGCACTGCAAGACCGCCCTACTGCTGCCATTGCATGACGTCCTCTGCCAGTGCTGGAAGGAGAGTGCCGTACCACAGGACATGAGGGACGCCAAGATCATCACCCTCTACAAAAACAAAGGGGAGAGAAGCGACTGCAACAACTACAGGGGCATCTCCCTCCTCAGCGTTGTTGGCAAAGTCTACGCACGAGTTGTTCTCGTTTGTCTACAGAAGCTTGCCGAACGTGTCTACCCCGAGTCTCAGTGTGGCTTCCGCGCTGAGCGATCGACGGTAGACATGATATTCTCCATCTGCCAACTCCAGAAGAAATGCAGAGAACAGAACATGCCCCTGTACGTCGCCTTCATCGACCTCACCAAAGCGTTTGATCTGGTCAGCAGAGAGGGCCTTTTCAAGATCCTGCCAAAGATAGGATGCCCACCAAAGTTGCAAAGCCTCATCAAATCATTTCACACCAACATGCAGGGGATAGTGCAGCATGACGGCAACGTCTCAGAGCCATTCAACATAAGCAGTGGAGTGAAACAGGGCTGTGTGCTTGCGCCAACCCTCTTTGGGATTTTCTTTGCTATGCTCCTGAGGCATGCCTTCAGCACAGCAACAGAGGGAATCTACCTGCACACAAGATCTGACGGCAGGCTTTTCAACCTCGCCCGCCTGAAAGCCAGAACCAAAGTACGCGAGGCTCTAATCAGAGACATGCTGTTCACAGACGACGCTGCAGTCGCAACCCACACACAGCAGGAGCTTCAGACCCTGATGGACCGCTTCTCCCAGGCATTCAATTCAATTCAATTCAATTCAATTCAACTTTATTTATATAGCGCCATTTCACAACAACAGTCATCTCATAGCACTATCAACTGTAGGGAGGACCCCCACAGTTGCAGAAAGACCCCAGCAATCAGGCGATCCCCTGTGAGCAAGCACTTGGCGACGGTGGAGAGGAAAAACTCCCTTTTAACAGGAAGAAACCTCCAGCAGAACCAGGCTCAGGGAGGGGCAGTCATCTGCTGCGACTGGCTGGGGGGTGAGGGGATAGAGAAGAAGAAAAGAACAGACATGTAGAGAGCAAACAGCACGATGGGGACTCAATCTATGGGAGAGAACAAACAAATGTTAATGACCAGCAAAAAAAAAATATTTCATAGAGAGTGAGGAAAGGAGTGAGGCCCAGTGCATTACTGGAGGTCCCCCGGCTGACTAAACCTATTAGCAGCATAACTAAGGGAGGGTTCAGAAAACACATGATCCCTCCCTAATTGTAGGCTATATCAAAAAGGTAGGTTTTAGCCCTATTCTTAAAAACAGAGATCGAGTCTGACTCCCGAATCCAGATTGGCAGCTGATTCCACAGGAGAGGAGCTTGATAACTGAAGGCTCTGCCTCCCATTGTACTTTTGGAGATTCTAGGTATTACAAGTAAACCTGCATTTTGGGAGCGTAGTGCTCTGTTAGGATGATACGGTAGTATCAGATCTTTTAAATAAAAAGGAGCCTGATTGTTTAGAGCTTTGTAAGTAAGAAGAAGGATTTTAAACTTAATTCTAAACTCTATGGGAAGCCAATGAAGGGAGGCCAGAACCGGAGAGATATGATCTCTCTTTCTAGTACCTGTTAAAACTCTTGCTGCAGCATTTTGGATCAGCTGAAGACTTTTTAAAGATGTTTTAGGACAACCTGATAATAAAGAATTACAATAATCTAATCTCGAGCTAACAAAAGCGTGGATCAGCTTCTCAGCATCACTCTGAGACAAGATGCTCCTAATCTTGGCAATATTACGCAAATGATAGAAGGCAGTCTTAGAAACAAATTTAATATGTGAATTGAAGGACAAATCCTGATCAAAAATAACTCCAAGGTTCCTCACAGAGCTATTAAGAGAAAGAGTAACTGCATCCAAACTGAAAGTTTGATTTGGAAAGGAATTTCTAAGGTTTTTTGGACCAACAAGAATGACTTCAGTCTTATCTGAATTTAATAGCAGGAAATTACAAGTCATCCAAACTTTGATTTCCTTAAGACAGGCTTCTAACTTGGCTAATTGATTAGTATCATCTGGCTTCATTGACAGGTATAATTGTGTGTCATCTGCATAACAGTGAAAATGTATACAGTGCTTTCTAATAATGTTGCCTAACGGAAGCATATATAAACTAAAAAGAGTAGGGCCAAGCACAGATCCCTGTGGAACTCCATGACTAAGCTTTGAGCTGAGAGAAAACTCATCATTTACATGAACAAACTGGAACCTATCAGATAAATAAGATCTAAACCATTGCAACGAAGTTCCATTAAGTCCAACATAGTGTTCTAGTCTATCAAGTAGAATATTATGATCAATAGTATCAAAAGCTGCACTAAGATCTAAAAGGACAAGTACAGAAACTAGTCCATTATCAGATGCAATGAGGAGGTCGTTAGTGACCTTCGCTAAGGCTGTTTCAGTGCTATGATGGATTCTAAACCCAGATTGAAACTCCTCAAATAAACCATTTCCCTGCAGGTGGTCAAATAATTGCATAGCAACAACTCTTTCTAAGATTTTTGAAATGAAAGGGAGATTAGAGATTGGTCTATAGTTAGCTAAAGCTCCTGGATCTAGCGTTGGCTTTTTGAGTAAGGGTTTAATTACAGCCGTTTTAAAAGCCTGCGGTACATGGCCTAAAGTTAATGAAGAATTGATTATATGAAGAATAAAGCTACCAATAAGTGGGAAGACTTCTTTAAATAACCTGGTAGGAATAGGGTCTAAAAGACAAGTTGAAGGTTTGGATGAGGAAACTATTTTGTCTAACTCACAAAGGTCGATTGGAGTAAACTCATCAAGACAGACATCAATAGAAGGAGTTGTAGTAGTTACAGTATTTAAGTTAACTGTGGGAAGAATCTGATTGATTTTATCTCTGATGGATGAAATTTTATTATTGAAAAAGTTCATAAAGTCCTGACTAGTAAGCTCTAAGGGGATGCTAGGATTGACAGAGTCCTGACTCTTTGTCAACCTGGCTACAGTACTGAAAAGAAACCTGGGATTATTCTTGTTCTCTTCTATTAATGCAGAGTAATAACTCGTTCTAGCTTTTCTAAGAGATTTTTTATAAATTAAAAGATGATTTCTCCAAGCTAAATAGATTTCATCTAAATTAGTAGAGCGCCATTTTCTTTCTAATTGACGAGTCTTCTGTTTTAAGCTACGAGTTTCTGTGTTGAACCAAGGAGTTAAAAATCTCTGATTAGACTTTTTCTTTTTTAAGGGGGCCACCAAGTCTAGAGCCTGATGTAGAGAAGCTGAAACACTATCCACCATGTTATCAATTACAGAAGGAGCAAGCTGTCTATAGCTTATTTCCGTTGTGTTGACACATGGCATAGAGGAAACAATCTGCATAAATTTGGAAACAGCATCATCTGAGAGGCATCTACTGTGATAATATTTTTCTTTAGGAGCCAAATAGTCAGAAATAGTAAAATCAAAGGTTAACAGACAATGGTCTGACAGTACAGGGTTATGAGGAGACACTACCAGATTTTCTATTTCTATGCCATATGTCAGAACAAGGTCCAATGTATGGTGGAGGTAATGAGTAGAATTTCCTACTTTCTGAGAAAACCCAATCGAGTCTAATATTGAATTAAAAGCCACATTAAGGCAGTCACTATCTACATCCACATGTATATTAAAGTCCCCTACTATAATTATTCTATCAGATTTCAGCACTAAATCAGCTAAGAAATCAGGAAATTCGGATAAAAATTCTGAATAGGTTGATGGGGGACGATAAACTATGGCAAATAAAATTGGGTTTAACCTGGAATTGCTAAAGTGCCCAATACTGAGGACCAGGCCCTCAAAGGAATTATAACATGTTTTTTGCTTTACATTAACTAGTAATTTGGAATGGTAAATTGCTGCTACTCCTCCTCCACGACCAGAACTTCTGGGATTTTGACAGTTTAAATAACCAGAGGGAGTTGATTCATTTAAACCAACATAATCCTCTTGTCCTAACCAAGTCTCTGTAAGGGAAATTAAATCAATCTGATGATCAATTAACAGATCATGGACTAACAGAGACTTGGGAGTTAGAGACCTAATATTTAATAAACCACATTTAATTTTTAAATTATGAGGAGGAACAGAGGCCAAATCATTCAATTTAGAGGCTTTATGTTTAATTTGAGTTTTACCAATATTTTGCTTTATCACTTTGGGATGCTTATACATTATATTTTTATTTACTTTGGAGGGAGCAGACGACGATTCTCTGATGGGGAAGACAGGGGCTAAGCTGAGGGGTGGCGGATGAAGAGGAGCTGCAGAGAGGCGTGTAAGACTGCGACTCTGCTTCCTGGTCCCAACTCTGAGTAGTCATGGTTTTGGAAATTTGGATAAAAAAGATGCCAGATTGTTAGATAAATGAGAAGCACCATCCAAAGTGGGATGAATGCTGTCTCGTCTCATAAGACCAGGTTTTCCCCAAAAAGAGCTCCAATTGTCAATGTAGCCCACGTCATTTTTAGGACACCACACAGACAGCCAGCGGTTCAAGGATGACGAGCGACTAAACATGTCATCACTGGTCAGATTGGGGAGGGGCCCAGAGAATACTACAGTGGCAGACATCGTTTTTGCAAAGTCACACACCGATTCTACATTAAGTTTCGTGACTTCCGACTGCCGGAGACGGATGTCATTAATGCCGGCGTGAATAACAATTGTGGAATATTTACAGTTACTTTTAGCCAGCATTTTCAAATTTGACTCGATGTCGCCTGCTCTGGCCCCAGGAATGCATGTGACTATGGCCGCTGGAGTCTCTAGGTTCACGTTTCTGACTACAGAGTCGCCAGTGATCAGAGTTTTTTCCTCAGCGGGTGTGTCGCTGAGCGGGGAAAAACGATTAGAAACGTGAACAGGTTGGTGGTGAACCGGGGCTTTGCGACTAGGCTTCCTTCTCACCGTCACCCACCCAGTCTCCTCGCTGCAGAGGAGAGCCGGGGAACCGGTGACAGGGGGACCTAAGCTAGCTAGCTCCGCTGCAGCTAAGGGGCGTCCGTCGAGATTAACTGGCGCAGACGGTGTTTCAATGCAGCGGAGCAGGGATTCCAAATCAGACAACCTCGCCTCGAGCGCCTCAAAAAGACAACATTTATTACATTTACCGTTATCACTAAAAGAGGCAGAGGTGTAGCTAAACATCTGACAGAGAGAGCACACCAGAGGAGGAGAGGAAAGAGAGCTAGTAGCCATAGCTAGTGGCTCGAGAGCTGGAGAGCAAACCACACAGGCAGACAGCAAAACAGGAAGTGACGATACGTTACCACAAGGAAGTGACGATCTCTGAGGCATGCAAGGACTTCGGGCTTACCATCAGCCTGAAGAAGACTAACGTCTTGGCGCAAGGCACGGAAGCACCACCAACCATCACCATCGATGACTACGAGCTGGAGGTCGTGAATCAGTTCACGTACCTGGGGTCCACGATCAGCAACAACCTCTCCCTTGATACAGAGATCGACAAGAGGATTGGAAAATCAGCCTTCACACTCGCTCGCCTCACCACACGAGTGTGGGAGAATCCCAAACTCTCTGTCAAGACAAAGATGGCAGTGTACAACGCCTGCGTCATCAGCACACTGCTCTATGGGAATGAGACGTGGACAACATACGCCCGGCAGGAAAAGAGACTGAACTCCTTCCACTTGCGCTGCATTCGCCACAACCTGGACATATCCTGGCAGGACAAAGTGCCCAACACAGAAGTTCTGTCCCACGCCGGCCTTCCCTCCATGTTCACTCTACTCAGGCAGCGCAGGCTCCGCTGGCTAGGCCACGTTCACCATATGGAGGATGGCAGAATCCCCAAAGACGTCCTCTGTGGAGAACTGGCGACTGGCAGGAGAGACGTTGGCCGCCCACAGCTGCGCTTTAGAGACGTCTGCAAGAGAGACATGAAGGCCCTGGAGATCAACACAGAGCACTGGGAGGACCTTGCAACGGACCGTTCCAAATGAAGAGGCACCCTGACCAGACAGCTCAAGGCGGGTGAAGAGAGACTGACTGCTGCAGCAGATGAAAAAAGGACCCGCAGGAAGAACCGCCACAGACCCAGCAGCACGGAGACCACCCACAAGTGCGACCTGTGTGACAGGGACTGCCATTTGCGCATCGGCCTGTTCAGCCACAGGCGGTGCTGTTCCAGCAGAGTAGACGTTTAGGATTCTCTTCCATGGTCATCATAGACCGACGGAGGCCGACGACGATGTTGGGGACAACATCTATTTTGAGGGGGAGTATGTGACGGGTTAAAAATGGGGATTAATAGTATGTGACTGGTTAAAAATGGGGATTAATGGGTTTGTGGAGTTTGTAAATGAAGAGGCGTATTCATTTCAGACTTTTTATTACCCACTCACATCTCACAAGCAAAGAACAGACTGACTGGTCACATCAAGCATTCCTCTCTCTATATCAAGTCACACTTCACAAGGATCAAGGCACTTCCTCATCACAGCATGACATCTACACTACACTTCATTCAACCCCCTCTCACCCACTTGGGCATTGTTCTCCCATGTGTATTCATTGTCTCTGTCTAAGGTGTGAAATAACCTGAGGCCCATACTGCCCCCCCAGCATCTTAGATAGAACAATAGAACATCAGTCCACATGCTGTTTCGGCTTCAGTCTCCTCCCATATCTGCTGTAACTGGGGTTTACTGCCTCCGTGGCGCTGCTGTGCTGGTGGGAGGCTGCTGGGAGTGTGTCCGACTGCGGGTGAGCCGTGGAGGGGGGGGGTTACTCTGTCCGTGTGGCTGCTCTGATGAATCGTTCCCCTGGGGAGGTCTCTGGGGGTCTTCCATGCCGAGGGGCCCTCGCCAACAGCACTTGCTCATCCGCCACTACAAAAGCTGGGTTGAGTCTGTCTATGCCAATTCTCTCCTGTCTACCCCCCCAAGTCTAGCACAAAATGCTTATCCCCTGTTTCCAACACTCTGAACGGTCCATCATATGGTGGGCGCAATGGAGGGCGGTGGGCGTCGTGTCTGACGAACACGAACTCCGCGTTCTTCAAGGTTTTAGGCACGAAGGCACGCGGAACACTGTGGTGGGCAGGGCCCAGCAGCGTGCCTGTGTTTGCGCTACACTGCAAAAGCTGAGACGGGGAGCTGCCCGGCGCGGGATTGTCCAGTAGAAATTCCCCAGGCAGCCGTAGGGGCTGCGCAAAAACGAGCTCTGCCGGGGAAGCTTCCAAATCCTCTTTTGGCGAGGAGCGCAACCCCAATAAAACCCACCTCAGCCTGTCTACCCAATTTGCATCCATCAGTGAAGCCCTGAGTGCTGCTTTCAGTGATCTATGAAAACGCTTGCATAAACCATTGGCCTGTGGGTTGTACGCAGTTGTGCAATGAATTGCAGCACCCAGGCTGCGGACCATCGCGGACCAGAGGTCGGAAACTAATTGCGGGCCCCTGTCGGACGTAATGTCCGATGGGACTCCAAAATGCGCCACCAATGTTGTTAAAAAAGCGCGTGCTACGTCCACGGACGTGGCTACTACCAGTGGGACTGCTTCTGGCCAGCGCGTGGTGCGGTCCACCACTGTCAGGAGGTGCGTGCACCCCTGTGATGGCGGGAGGGGGCCCACGAGGTCCACGCGAACGTGGTCGAACCTCTTAGCCGGTACCGGAAACGGCTCCAAGGGAGCCTTCGTGTGTCTGTGTACCTTGGCTCGATGGCACGCCACGCAAGCTGCAGCCCACTCTTACTTGTTTGCGTAGGCTCGGCCACACAAACTTCTCTCCCACCATTTTGACAGACGTGCGCACTCCTGGGTGCGCCAGAGTGTGAACCAACTCAAACACGTGGTGGCACCACGCGACCGGCACTACCGGACGCAGGCGTCCCGTGGAGACGTCGCAGATTGGGGGGGGGCCGCCATCTTGCAGCACCCTGCTCTCCAGCCTTAACCCTGTTGGTCCAGACTGGAGCGCCCGCACGTCTGCATCGCTAATCTGCTCCGCGGCCATGGCTGCGTAATCTATCCCCACGTAAACTGGGGCCACCACGACGCGCAAGAGGCAGTCCGCCACCACATTCAGTTTATCCGACACATGCTAAATATCAGTAGTAAACTCTGAGATTGTGGCCAGCTGTCTCTACTGCCGGCCCGACCACGGTTCTGAAACTTTGGCCATCACGAACGTTAGTGGCTTGTGGTCTACGAACGCGGTGAAGTTGCGCCCTTCCAGCCAGAACTGGAAGTGGCGTATGGCCAGATGGAGAGCCAGCAACTCTCTGTCGAACGCGCTGCATTTACGTTCGCTGTCGCGCAATGTTCTGCTGAAAAATGTGGTCGGCTGTCAAGCCCCGGCTACGCGCTGCTCCACGACCACCCCTATGGCCACGTCTGAAGCGTCGGTGGTGAACACTATGCGGGCCATCGGGTCTGGATGTGCCAGTAGTGCGGCGTTTGCCAGGGCTGTTTTAACTTCCGAGACCGCCCGCTCTCGCTCTGGGGTCCATTCGACTCCATCCGCGGGTTTCTGTGTCTTGAGCGCGGCGTACAATGGTTGCATTTGTCGCACCGCGCGGGGAAGGAAACTGTTATAAAAATTCACCATCCCCAAAAATTCCTGCAGCGCTCTGACCGTCTGAGGCCGGGGAAAATCTGCCATGGCGCGCACTTTGTCCAAAAAAAATCAATCTCCGTCACGCCGAACTGGCATTTCGCCGGGTTGATTATTAACCCGTGCTCCTCCAACCTCCGGAAAACTGCCCTGAGGTGGGTTTCGTGTTCGTCTTCGGACATACTGACTACCAGGATATCGTCCAGGTAGACGAACACGAACGGGAGGTCACGCAGCACTGCATCCATCATGCGCTGGAATGTCGCATGATGGCATGCGCAGGAACTCGAATAAACCGAACGGAGTTATTACCGCTGTTTTGGGTACGTCCTCCGCACGCACTGGGACTTGGTGGTAACCGTGGGCCAGGTCTATTTTAGAAAAAACGTGCGCTCCGGCGAGGTGAACGGAAAAATCCTGTATGTGGGGAATTGGGTAGCGGTCGTGTGCTGTGGCGTTGTTTAACCTGCGGAAATCACCGCACGGACGCCACGCTCCCTCAGCCTTAGGGACCATGTGTAGCGGGGATGCCCAAGGGCTGTTTGATCGCCTGATGATGCCCAACCTTTCCAGGTTGGCGAACGCCTCGCGCACTATGGCCAGTTTAGCTGCATCCAAGCGCCGAAGTCTTGCAAAAACGGGCGGCCCGGTGGTGGTGATAAAGTGCTCCACCTCGTGTTTAGCGATGGCCGCCGAAAACGTCAGGACCGTGAGTGCTGGGAACTGAGTGAGCAGTGCGTGGAACTTACCGCCTGGAGTTGTGACACTGGCTTGTGCTGTTGGCCTGGTCCCTCGAGCTATACTGGGGAGAGAGTCAAAGGACAGTGCATTAACCAAGCACCTGTTAGCAACATCCACAAGTAAACCATGTGCACACAGAAAATCAGCGCCCAGGAGCGGGCAACACAGTGCTGCTATGATAAAAGTCCATTCATACGAGCGGCCATGTAGAGATAAGGTCAGTGTTCTCTCACCGAACGTCTTAATCTCCGAGCCGTTTACTGCCACCATTCCGGGGCCGCTAGGTCCTGCCAGCCGGTCAGCGTAGGACGGCAGGATGACGCTCTTCTGGGCTCCGTTGTCGACAAGGAAGCGTCTCCCCGAGCGCGAGTCCTTCACGTAGAGCAGCTTGTTCTCTTCACCGGCGGTCGCAGCTGCTACCGACTGCCGGCCTTGGCATTTCCCGAGCGCTTGAAGTGGCACGGTGGCACGCATTTGCGCGCGTTCCCTCCGAAGCAGCGGTGGTAGAAACAGAGCGTGTCTTTCTGGTGCTCCTTGGCCCCCGTTGCCGCTACCGTCGGTGGCTGCTCGCCTCCCCTGGTCGTCTCGCTGGGCTCCGCTGCCGCCGCATTGATTGTGATCACCCTGGTGGTGAGGATGATCCGGCCTGCCTCCTGGGCTAGCGCACGGTAGTCTCGCGCGGCCAGCAGCAGCGAATTGGCCAGAAACGCTCTTGCTTCTGTTGGCAGGTTCGGGAGGAAAAGGTGGGCAAACAGAAAGTGCCCGTCGCCTGTACCCATCAATGCCAGCATCTTCTCCATCAGGTCTACGGCCGACCCATCTCCTAACTCGGTTTGCGCCAGGAGCCTCTCTGCTCTCTCACATTCCGAGAGCGTGTATCGCCGGATGAGCGCAGTCTTGAGTGCCTCATATTTGCTGCTGGCTGATCGAGCAGGCTCGCTACCTGCTGGGCTGTGCTGGAGTCCAGCGCTGCTACCACATGGTAGAACTTGGTGTCGTCTGTTGTTACTCCCCAGAGGGCAAACTGGGCCTCGGTGTGGTGGAACCAAGAGCGCGGATTGTGCTGCCAGAAATCCGGTAGCTTGACTGAAACTGCACACGCGTTGCTGGGTGTTCCAGTCCTGGTTGTCTGCGGGTTGGCTTCAGCGTCTCTGGGGGTTCCCGACCGGGCCGGCTCCGGGGTTCTTGCCTCGTGTTCCATAATACGTCTTGGGTCACCAGTGTGGAGTGTGTAAATGAAGAGGCGTATTCATTTCAGACGATTTATTACACACTCACATCTCACAAGCAAAGAACAGACTGACTGGTCACATCAAGCATTCCTCTCTCTATATCAAGTCACACTTCACAAGGATCAAGGCACTTCCTCATCACAGCATGACATCTACACTACACTTCATTCAACCCCCTCTCACCCACTTGGGCATTGTTCTCCCATGTGTATTCATTGTCTCTGTCTAAGGTGTGAAATAACCTGAGGCCCATAGGTTAATTAAAAGCGTATCATACATGGGTTAAGAAGCAGATTACAGGTTAAGAGGTAAGTTAAAAAGCTGATTGTAGATAATATATACAGTTGGGGATGAGAGTTAAAAAGATTAATGTTTCATTATTGTTGTTGCACATGATTGTTACATTCAAAAACATCAGTACAGTATTATGGGGTTTGGATGCTGGGTGCACTGTTTACGGTTTGTTGAGAGCTTGATGATTCACAAATTGATTGCTTTTGCCCGGAGAGGGAACTGTGTTGTGCGCTTGCGCAGAAGTGTCCAAGTTTGATGAGTCACAAATTGATTGCTTTTGCCCGGAGAGGGAACTGTGTTGTGCGCTTGCGCAGAAGTGTCCAGGTTCTTTTTGAATGAAGTAAAATGGAGTGAAGACGTAGGCCGCGACTCTCTTCATTATTTCTTGTTCAAAAGCACCACGTACCTCTCCCAAACTGTGGAGCAGAAGGCGCAACAATCGCAAAACCATGTTTTGGTGTTAAAAAACTACTGTTGACATTTATGAAATGGCGCAGGGCAAAATTAGCGGTGGAAAGGCGTGGACTATGTTAATTTTGTGCCTGGCCTCATTGCATATGCATTTGTGGGAGTTGTTATGTCAATGTGCAAATTTGAGGGAAGGGAGTATTTAAATGACTGGCACAAGGTGATTTACTAAGGTTTGCAGCTGCCAGTCTCCTGGTAAATGCACCAGAATTTAATGTCCAAAAAAGCTCGTCTTAATTAATCTGCGCCTGATGACAGTGATCACTGGCGCCAAGACACTGGCGAGAACCGAGGGTGCATGGCCAGAGACAGAAGCTTCTCCTTACGCGTGACTTGATTTGGCATGACAGAACAGATTAATATGAACAGTGTGGAGAATGTGGAAATGACGAGGCCGAGTTTATCTCACGAGTCAGGTTTATTCACATTCGCCAACATCATCAAAAACAGAAAGAGAAAGAAACCCCCAGCCATTCGTCCCTTTATACCCCAGGACATCAAAGCATACAGTCACATTGTATTTAATCCCAAGTCACAATGCGTCTTCTTCCAGGTCTTCTCACCTCCACCTAAAGTCACTGGTGGCCAGGAAATCCCCCAAGGCCATCTCTTTGCATACAAAAGACCACATTTGACATCCTCCTGTTATCTCCTAGGAGGCTCAGTCCTTTTGTTCATCTGAGACGTGAAGCATACAGTAAGCATACAGTAATATACATGTGAAGCATATGAAACCCACATAAGTGTCCCACATGACCCCCCCCCCCCCCAAACATCTAAGATGGAACAACGTAATAACAGTCTGCATGTCATGATAAAATCACACACATCAGTCCACATGCTGCTTGGGCCTCAGTCTTCTCCCGTATCTGCTGTAAGCGGGCTTTACCACCTCCGCGGCGCCCTCCTGCTGGGGAGCTGCTGTCTGAGGATGAGAACTGTTAGTCAATCCCTGTGGGTGCTCTGGGGAATGCTCCCTAAGGGGTCTGCCGCGCCGAGGAGCCCTGGCCAACTGCACACCTTCGTCAGCCACCACAAAAGCGGGTTTGAGCCTGTTTATGCCAATCATTTCTTTTCTGCCCCCCAAATCTAGCAAAAAATGCTTATCTCCTGTCTCCAGCACTCTAAATGGTCCATCATAAGGTGGCCGCAATGGCGGGCGATGGGCATCGTGTCTGACAAAAACAAACTCCGCATTTTTTAAAGCCTTAGGCACAAAAACGCGCGGAAAACTGTGATGAACGGGGCCAGGCAGCATGCTCGATTTCGTGCTACTCTGTAACCGCTGAGCTGGGGAGCACTCTGGCGCCGGATTATCTGGGAGAAATTCCCCGGGTAGCCGAAGTGGCTGTGCGAAAACTAGCTCAGCCGGGGAGGCTTCTAAATCCTCTTTAGGTGCAGAACGCAACCCCAATAAAACCCATGGTAGCTTGTCCACCCAATTTGCATCCGTAAGCGACGCTCTGAGGGCCGCCTTCAATGACCTGTGAAAACGTTCGCATAACCCGTTAGCCTGCGGATTGTACGCCGTCGTGCGGTGGATCGTTGCCCCCAGGCTGCGGGCCATTGCTGACCAAAGTTCGGAAACAAATTGAGGGCCTCTGTCGGACGTAATGTCCGACAGGACTCCAAAACGCGCTACCCATGCCGTTAAAAACGCACGCGCCACCTCCTCGGCTGTGGTTGACGACAGCGGGACCACTTCCGGCCAGCGCGTGGTGCGGTCAACCATTGTCAGAAGATGTGTGCACCCCTGTGAGGGCGGGAGGGGGCCTGCGAGGTCCACGTGAACATGATCAAACCTCTTAGCTGGGATGTGAAACAGCTCCAAGGGAGCTCTCGTGTGTCTGTGTACTTTGGCTCGTTGACAAGCCATGCAGGCTGCCGCCCACTCTCTAACTTGTTTGCGCAGGTTCGGCCATACAAATTTCTCTCCCACCATTTTGACCGACGTGCACACTCCTGGGCGCACCAGAGAATGGATCGAGTGAAAAACGCGGCGGCGCCACGCGGCTGGTACCACAGGACGCGGTCGCCCAGTGGAGACATCGCAGATTAGGGGGGGCATACCGTCTTGCAGCGCCCTGTTCTCCAGCCTTAACCCTGTTGGTCCAGACTGGAGCGCGCGCACGTCCGCGTCGCTAACCTGATCCGCGGCCATGGCTGCATAATCTATCCCTACGTGGACTGGGGCCGCGCGCACTTCTGCGTCTCCAACCCGATCCGCAGCCATGGCTACAAAATCTACCCCTACGCGGGCTGGAGCCGCCACGGCGCGCGAGAGGCAGTCTGCCACTACATTAAGTTTACCCGCCACATGCTGGATATCGGTAGTAAACTCTGAGATCGCGGCCAGCTGTCTCTGCTGCCAGCCCGACCACAGTTCTGAAACCTTGGCCATCGCGAAAGTCAGTGGCTTGTGGTCCACGAACGCGGTGAAACAGCGTCCTTCCAGCCAGAACTGGAAGTGGCGAATGGCCAAGTGGAGAGCTAACAACTCCCTGTCGAATGCGCTGTATTTTCGTTCACTATCGCGCAAGGTCCTGCTGAAAAAGGCGAGTGGTTGCCAAGCTCCGGCTACATACTGCTCCACGACCGCCCCTATGGCCACATCTGACACGTCAGTAGTGAGGACTATGCGGGCCGTTGGGACTGGATGTGCTAACAACGCAGCATTTGCCAGGGCTGTTTTAACTTCCGAGAATGCGCGCTCTCGCTCCGGAGACCATTCGATTTTATTTGTGGGTTTTTGTTTTTTTAGTGCAGCATACAATGGTTGCATGAGCTGCGCTGCGTGGGGGAGGAAACGGTTATAAAAATTCACCATTCCCAAAAACTCCTGTAACGCTTTGACCGTTTGTAGCTGGGGAAAATTTGTTACTGCACGCACTTTGTCAGGCAGAGGAACTGCTCCTTCTGGAGAGACGCGATGCCCCAAAAAAATCAATCTGCGTCACCCTGAACTGACACTTCGCTGGGTTGATTATTAACCCGTGCTCTCCCAACCTCTGGAAAACTGCCGTGAGGCGGTTTTCGTGTTCATCTTCGGACGCGCTGGCTACCAATATGTCGTCCAGGTAGACGAACACGAAGGGGAGATCGCACAACACCGCGTCCATCATGCGTTCGAACGTCTGCGCCACGCCTTTAAGCCCAAACGGCATGCGCAAAAACTCGAATAGCCCGAACAGAGTTATTACCGCTGTTTTGGGTATGTCTTCAGCGCACACTGGGACCTGGTGGTAACCGCGTACCAAGTCTATCTTAGAAAAAATGCGCGCCCCCGCCAAATGAACTGAAAAATCTTGGATATGCGGGATTGGGTAGCGGTCGTGCGCTGTAGCGTTGTTCAACCTGCGGAAATCTCCGCAAGGTCGCCACGAGCCATCAGCTTTCGGGACCATGTGAAGCGGTGAAGCCCATGGGCTTTTTGAACGCCTGATGATGCCCAACTTTTCCAGGTTGGCAAACTCCTCGCGCGCTATGGTCAGTTTAGCTGAATCCAAGCGCCGAGCTTTTGCAAAAACGGGCGGTCCGGTGGTAGTAATAAAATGTTCCACCCCGTGTTTAGCCACGGTCGCCGAAAATGTTGGGACCGTGAGTGCTGGGAACTGAGTGAGCAGTGTGTGGAACTTACCACTTGCAGCTGTGACGTTGGCTTGTGCTGTTGGCGGGGCCACTCGAGCTGTACAGGGAATAGAATAAAAAGAGAGTGCATTAACCAGGCGCCTGTTAGCAAGATCAACCAACAAACCATGTGAGCACAGAAAATCAGCCCCTAACATATTGAAATTGACTGCAGCTATGACGAAAGTCCACTCAAATGTACGGCCGTGTAGGGACAGAAGCAGAGTCCTCTCACCAAAGGTCTTAATCACCGAGCCGTTCGCTGCTTACACCCCGGGACCACTGGAAGGCGCCAGCCAGTCAGCGGAGGAAGGTGTGATGAAACTCAGCTGGGAGCCTGTGTCCACGAGGAAATGCCTCCCCGAGCGCGCATCCTTCAAGTAGAGCAGCTTGTTCTCCTCCCCGAGGGCCGCAGCTGCTACCGACCCCTGGTCTTGGCGTTTCCCGAGCGCTTGAAAGGGCACGGTGGTATACATTTGCGTGCCCTCTCTGCGAAGCGGCGATGGTAGAAACAAAGGACGTCGTCTGCTCCGTGTTTCTTGGCCCCTGCCGCCGCCGTCGTCGGTGAGTCTGGTACTGCTGCCTCTGGCCCCCTGCCATCTCCGGACGTTGCGCCGAGCTCCGCTGCCGCGGCCGCGCACCGTTTGGTGGCGTTAACGAGTCGTTGCGCCTCCTGGCCCAGCTCACGGTAGTCTCGTTGGGCCAACAGTGGCGAACTGGCCAGGGTCACTCTCACCGCTGACGGTAGGGTCCTGAGGAAAAGGTGGGCGAAGATGAAGTGATCATCGTCAGAGTCTTTCAACCTCAACAGCTTCTCCATCAGGTCCGCAGGCCTGTTGCTTTCAAATTCAGTCAGCGCCAGGAGCCCCTCTGCTCGCTCCTCCACCAAGGGGGTGAAGTACCGGATGAGTGCAGCCTTCAACGCGCCGTACTTGTCGCTGTCCGGCGGCTGGTTGATCAGGCTCTCCACATGCTGGGCTGTGTGGTTGTCCAGTTTTGCAACCACATGGTAGAACTTTGTGGCGTCTACCGAAATCCTCCGGAGGTTGAACTGCGCCTCGACCGCGTTAAACCAGGAGCGCGGATTGTTCTGCCAGACGTCCGGTAGCTGAACTGTGGCTGCATTCATTTGGCTGGCTCCTGACGAGTCTGGCTCGGGAGAATTTCTTTCACTCATGATACATCTTAGGGTCACCAGTGTGGAGAATGTGGAAATGACGAGGCTGAGTTTATCTCACGAGTCAGGTTTATTCACATTCTCCAACATCATCAAAAACAGAAAGAGAAAGAAACCCCCAGACATTCGTCCCTTTATACCCCAGGACATCAAAGCACACAGTCACATTGTATTTAATCCCAAGTCACAATGCATCTTCTTCCAGGTCTTCTCACCTCCACCTAAAGTCACTGGTGGCCAGGAAATCCCCCAAGGCCATCTCTTTGCATACAAAAGACCACATTTCGCATCCTCCTGTTATCGCCTAGGAGGCTCAGTCCTTTTGTTCATCTGAGACGTGAAGCATACAGTAAGCATACAGTAATATACATGTGAAGCATATGAAACCCACATATGTGTCCCACAACAGAAACGATCTCACAGAGATCGGTGTTGTGCTGAACTGGACATCAGCCAACAGAGGATTTTTTCTTTCTTTCAAAGATCTTTTTATTATTATTAATTTTTGGTATCAATACAATACAAAGTATTGGAAATTTTCATTTTTGTTTTAACCAAACAGTGCAAAACTAAAATTTAAAACTAACAAATGTGGATGCTTCAAAACACAAAAACCTTTAAATAAACAATAATAATAAAAAATACCCCCAAAAAATTGTGTGTGTGAGGTGGGGGTGGGGTAAAGGGGATATGAGCTACTCAGAAACTATAATCGTGGGTCTTTCAAAGAAATCAAGAAACGGGCGCCATAATTTGTAGAATTTGTTTTCAGAGCCACGAACTGTATATCTGATTTTTTCTAAATCCAAACAGGACATTATATCTTTTATCCACTGTAAATGTGAAGGGGGCAAAGAGTCTTTCCACTTCAGTAATACAGCACGTCTAGCCAATAATAATGAAAATCTGAATACTTTTAATTTGGAATTTGGCAAGACAAGTTCTGGAGCCACACCAAAAATGGCGCATAATGGATCAGGTTTAATTTGATATTGCAGGACTTCAGACACAGTGATAAAAACAGAATGCCAAAAATTCATCAATGAAGGGCAGGACCAATACATGTGAAGCAAAGTGCCAGGAGCGCTACCACACTTTTCACAAGTTGGGTCTATATCCGAGTAAATACGTGCTAACTTAACCTTGGACAGGTGCACCTGGTGTACGATCTTAAATTGAATAAGAGCATGACAAGCACATATTGATGCAGTGTGAACCTGGCCAAGAATAGAGTCCCACAGTTCATCAGTAAAAGTAAAATTAAGATCTTGTTCCCAATTCAATTTAATAGCGGCCAGAGAAGAAGATTGTAAATTTGAAATTAAATTATATAAAACTGATATTACCCGCTTAGAAGTTGGTTTAACTAATAAAAAAATCATCTAGAGGATTATCAGAAGGTTTTTGAGGGAATTGTTTTGTCATGGTTTGCACATACTGTCTGACCTGGAGGAAGCAGAAAAAATGTGTAGAAGTGATGTAACAGAGGATTTTTTAAAATTTCATTTCATTATATATAGCCTAATAATAGTAATAATAATTTATTTCATTTATAATGCACTTTACATCTCAGGGCAAAATCTCTACACAAATAGGATTAAGAACAAGAATAAAAGCAAACATTAAGTACATACGATGACACACCAGGACATCCCTGGTGAGAATTGCTGTCAAATATTTTACCTGGTAAAATAAAGGTCAAATAAATAAAATAAAAAAGCTTTCCTAAACAATGAATTCATATCCATAAAATAGGATAGTTCTTCCTACCTGGAGTGGACAAAGTAAAAAGCACAGATCCATATACGTCCCCCGACATTGCAACATCATAGTAACTCAATGACAGAACCCTCTGCTGTGGCTGTCCGAGGAATAAGTGATATCGTGTGTGTTTAATTTTATTATGTTCCAGACTTCAGAAAAGATAAATGCACATACAGTATTTATGAAAAGTCATAGACTGGGAGACCTGTACATTTTGTTACCCCCGAGTCTCCCATCAGACCATCTTGATGTTTCTTGTGTTAGCAAAATAAACCACGTTGGTCAATAATCAATTTATTCATGAGTAGTCTTTAATTTATACATATTAAATAAAGGAGTCTACCATGTGAAATGAAAATCAAAACTTCGATATATGATTAACAAATATAAACTATTTAACTGGGGTCTGCACTTAAAAGCTTTAAAAAACTATATTATGCGAAAAGGATTAAGTGGAAGAAGATGGATGGATTATGTTATTGTGACGTTGCAAGGGTTCACACAATAAGGAGAGATGACTGTGAGGGAAAAGGCTTTATTTATACACGCACTCACAACACAGAATGGAGGGGAGGTCATTTACACAGACCCTCATTAAGCTCAATGTGACACAAACACATGATTTGGGACATATAGGGAAACAACGCTATCACCACTGGTCTTACTACACAGTTATAATGGCACAAACGAATAACGCTTAGAACACACAGATACAGTATTTGAATCCTCTGTGGCGCAAGCATGCCGGGAGACTCACACCCCTTTATCACAGCCCCGACGTTACACTGTCCTCCCTGGACTGGTTTCTGTTCCCAGAATAATAAAGTCCAACTCAAAAGTCCAACACAAATCCATCCAGGTATTGGGGCGGCCGCCGTTTTCGGCGACCAGCATGCACAGGCCTGTTATTGTCCATTCGCGCCTCGGCCGGGGTATCCAGTTGGGATGATCCTCTGGCTCGACCACCTGCAGGGCAGATGGCTGGTACGGGGCGAAACGGTCACGGTGGAGCACCACGACCTGGTTCTTTTTCTGCAGCCTCACCCTGTACACTACATCTGACGGTCTCTGTAGGATCATGCATGGTCCCGACCAATGGCTTGACAGTTTTGGCAACAGTCCCTTTTTGCACTCCGGGCAGAAAACCCAGACTCGATCCCCTGGTGCAAAGCCCCTCCCCTGGTAGCGGGAGTCGTATGCCTGCTTCTGCCGACTCCCCACTGCTGCCAGGGCCTCCCGAGCCAGTTTGTACACCATGTGGAGACGTTCTCTCAAGCAAAACAAATAATCCAACCCTGGTTTGCCCTCCACCTCCAGCTCTGGGGGGGGGGGGGGGACACCAAATCCACCGGTGTGCGCAGCTTGCATCCAAACATCAGCACTGCAAGGGTGTACCGGCTGGATTCCTGAGCTGCCGTCTGGTACGCCCACAGAACCAAGGGCAGATGCAGGTCCCAGTCTCGCTGTCGCTGGTTTACTAGGACGGCGAGCTGGGTGGTTAGGGTCCGACTGAAAGGTTTGACCGGGCCGTCACTCTCTGGATGCAGCAGGGTGGTCCGGGTCTTCCAGATGCCCAGCCACCTGCAGACCTCCCAGAAGACCTTTGCCTTGAAGTTCTATCCCAGATCACTTTGCGGCTCCTCCGGTGTGCTGAACCGAAAAAACATCTCGTCCACCAGCTTTGATGCTGTGGTGGCGGCACTCTGATCAGGGACCACATAGAGTATGCCTCTGGCCATTTGGTGAAATAATCCATTGTGACCAGCATGTAGCGGTTCCCCCGATCCGTGGTCGGGAAAGGGCCCACAATGTCCACTCCTACCCATTCCATGGGTGCTCCCACCCGGTACTGCTGCAAGGGGGCATGGGATTGCTGAGTCGGCCCTTTCTGAGCCGTGCAGGTGTCGCAGCAGTGGACATGGAGCTCTACATCCTGGCGACATCCTGGCCAGTAGAACCGGGCCCGAAGATGCTGCAGAGTTTTCGTCACCCCAAAGTGGCCCGCCCCACCGACCCATGGACCAACTGGAGCACATAGGGGCGGAGTCGCCGGGAAACCAGCAGCTGCCAGACGTGACACTGGAATAACACCGCTCCAATGCCCTGGTTGCTGGCGTCCATGCCCACGATGAAAAGGCAGTTCAGGTTGGGATAGTGCAGCATGGGGGCTCCGATGAGCGCCGAGCAAAGCTGGGAAAAAGCAGCAGCACAGTCCTCACTCCACTCAAACGTGCGGCCCTTCTGCGTCAGCTGATGCAGTGGGCTGTCGATGGTGGCGAAATCCTTGACAAACCTCCTATAATAGGAGGCCAGTCCGAGAAAACTCTGTAACTCTCCCACATCCCGTAGCACTGGCCAGTTTTTCACCACTGCCACTTTCTCTGGATCGGTGGCGACTCCCGCTACGCTGACGACGTGGCCCAGGAAGGTGGTTTCTCGCCGAAATAGGTGGCCTTTCCACGGGTGCAGCCACAGCCCGGCTCATCGGATGGTGTCTAATACTTCCCAGAGGTTGGACAGGGTGCCACCAAAGTCAGCTGCGTGAACCAGCAGGTCATCCAGATAAACAATGCAGCAGCTCTAGGGCACGTGAGCCAACTCTTGCTCCATCAGACGTTCAAAGTTGGCCGGGGCGTTGCAAAGTCCAAACGGCATCACCTTGAACTGCCACAGTCCCTGCCCGATGGAGAAGGTAGTTTTCTGGTGGGCCTCCAGTGACAGCTCTAGCTGCCAATAGCCGCTGCGGAGGTCCAGCGAGCTAAACCACCTGGAGCCGGTGATGTAATCCAGCGCGTCATCGATGCGGGGCAGAGGGAAGGAATCCTCGCGGGTGACGTCATTCAGGCACCAGTAATCCACACAGAACCACCACGAACCGTCCTTCTTAACCATAACCACTGGCGCCGCCCAGGGGCTGCTGGAGGGCTCAATAACATCCACCTCCAGCAATTCCCGTATTTTTTGTTCTGCCACCACCCGCCTTGAAAAAAAGCAGACGGTGGGGGCGGAGCTGGATCAGCCTGGTCTCACCGGTGTCGATCTGGTGCTGCACCAAGCTGGTTCAGGTGCACTCCTCATCCTTGGCAGCGAAGACATCAATGTAGCAGTCCAACAGCTCCTGCAGCTGGCTTCTCTGTCCTAATTCTAGTCTGCTGCAGCTCTGCTGGAACAATTCTTCGACTGTCTGCTGTGTTTCTGCTGATACATTGACCTGCTCTGCTGTGGCCCCCGTCCCCCTTGCTGTCTCTGTCGGCGATTGCGCACCCTCTGCTCGTGCTGGTGGTGCTTCTGTGTTCAGTTCTGGTGGCGACCCGCCCGGTTCGGTCCATTCTGGCGGCCCCTCAATCACGCAGGCCCCCGGGTTCCTCCTCTGGGTCCCGCTGCAGAGCGTGATGGTCCAAGTCCCCAGCAGGAGAGACGATCTGGCGGTGTCAATCGTTGCGCTCCATGCTGTGAACAGGTCGAGTCCAATAATGCAGGGATCTTGGATGTCAGCCAGCCAGAAAGGGTGGTTTGTATTCTGGCCAGCCACCCCTACCACAAGAACTCTCTGCCCCCAAGTCTGGTGTGCTCAACGGTGGCTGTGGTGATGCAGCGCCCGGTGGGTTCCCACCCCTGCGGTCCGGCCTCGTCCATACCGGGAAGCACTCCAGGTCGGACCAGGGAGATGGTAGAACCGGTGTCAATCAAGGCCCGGATTGGCGTGCTGTCCAAGCTGCACTGCAGGTACATCCCTAGCGAGTGTCCAATTCGGCCCAAACATGGAGACAGTTCATCGGGGAAAATGTCCTACATTTGGGACATTTTCCCCAACGTGGGGACAATGTTGGGACATTTTCCCCACCGTAGTCCGGCGCAGTTCCTATCCCTCGCTCTCAGCTGTGGCCTGGAAAGCTCTCTGCCTCAGTGACGACACATCAGCTGCATAATCAATCATCGGTCCCACCCGCTCCGCTTCTGCCACAGCCATCTCCCAGCTGCTCGCAGCATGAATCCGGATGTGGTCCTGGAGCCGAGCCAGGCGGAGCCCCCAGATGAAGTGTTGGAGAGCGAGCTTCTCCATTGCCCCGGCTTGAAATCCAGGTAGCCACGCCGTGTCAGCAGCCGTATGTCCACTGCGTAGGCTCCCAGGCTCTCTCGGCTGCCTTGCCGGCAGTTGGCCAGCTGTTCCTGGGCATGCTCAGCGTAGTTCGCTCTCCCAAACCACCTCCGGAGTGCTCCTTGTAGCGCTGGCCAGCTGCGACGTTACTCAGGCCGGAGGTCAGACAGCATGCAGAGAGCCCCGCCCTCAGGGCCAGTGCAACCTGCACGACGGTCTCTTCGGGTGTCCAGCTGTTCAGCGCAGCAGCCAGCTTGACCTGGACCAGATAGTCGTCCGGCAGGGTTTCGCCACCAAAGCGGGGGAGTTTGGCCCATTGGCGGACTGGTGGGACGGTCGCCTCTTGATTGATTGCCACCTCTGGTCGCAGAGGAATTGCTGGCTCGTCCTGCCCTGAAAAGGGAGGGAAGTGGGACCGGTTTGCTCTGCTTGGCCCGCCCTGCCTTGAGAAAGGAAGAAGGCGAGGTATGCTGGCCCCGTCGGGTCCACAGCTCCATTCATCACGGCGAGCAGCTCCAGCCAACATAACTGATAGGAAGGAAGGTGGGCACCTCCACGCTTTACCCATTTCCCCCGCTTGTCTCTCTTTTCATTGCTGTGTCCATAAAAGTCTCTTAAAATAAAGTCTGGCAGTTGCAGCACAAACTCAATCACAGATGCTGGATTATCCATGTTTAGCTGCAGTAACATGTCTCTGGAATACTGCATTCTTACCGGCGTGACAGCGCTGACGTCCCAGGCAAAAAGCCGGTAAGAAAAGAACCACACTGCAATAACAAGAAGAAAATCCATACTGATGGAACCAAAGAGCTCTTCATTATTGTCCACATACATTCAAGGACAAAAACGGCACATAAAATTGTGTTAAAACACATTAACCACTTGCGCTCCGTTGTTCCGCGGGCGGGCAAGTCTCTGCGTCCTATGACGCATGATGGTGGTGATGGTGATGTAGTAGCGTCCAAGCGCCACTCAAAAAAAAACTGCAGAGACAGCCGCGAACAGATTAGTTCATCTGATTGACCTCTCATTCGACTAATAAGAGCCTTGAATTGGGTTTCTGAAACCTTGAAGAACCAATGAATGAAAATCTAGGAAGGAGGACCCGCCTACTGTGAACGCAGGAGCCAATTGAAGCACAGAAATTCTGGCTGGGTGAAGCGATATTTACTGCTGCAGAAGGACTCTGTACGAATCTCCTACAGACCCAGGCTCACCCAGCAGCATGGAGAACACCCACAAGTGGGACCTGCACTCATTCCAGCAGAATAGACGGAGGCCGACGACAAAAGTCGTAAATCATTCACCAAAACGGCAATAATGGAATTATATTGATCGGGATCCACGAGCGGAGCAGCGTCGCGTTCGTCTGACGCGTGGGAAGAGCTGTTCGCCACGACTCTGCTGCTTTGAAGAGGTAAGGTGTTATAAGCTAAATTATTATTTATCCCTGAAAACTGTAATCCAAAAATGACTTTTGACTGATCGGTAAATTACAACTGTACTGCGCACGAAACACGAAGTGCGTGCGCCGCGATAAACGGTTCATTTGCCGTGTTCGGACCGTGAACGCCCCCCCACCCCGCTGCAGAAGAGGAGCGGGGGGGGGCACGGTCCGAACGCTCCCCGGTCCGCGGGGGGGAAGCATATCAGTCTATTCCATCATGTAGCGATGGCCCTCTTCTGTAGCGAGGGGGGGGGGGCGTTCACAGTCCGTTCACGGTTCCCCCCCCCCACACACACACACAGTAGCGAGGGGGGGGGGCGCCGCTGTGAAAACATGCAAGGGAAAAAAAAAAAAAAGAGTGTATTCCGTCAAGTAGCGAGGGCCGAATTTGGTCCTTGGTAGCGGGGGGGGGGGAGAACGACCCCCCGCCCACACACACAGACACAGCCCTGAGTGTGACCTTTCATTAGAGCCTAAAATGAAGATTCTACATTGAATTATTCAAACGTTACAGACGTTTTTCCAAACTGTGCCATTTGGCACAATTTGGCACAGTTCCATAACGCCTGGGAACAGCCTGAGAACAAAGCTGTGTAAAATATTCATTTTTGGTGGTATTGTTACCAAATTTGGATCTCAGCTGGATAACACTTGGTTCTACATTTCTGTTGCATTTTCCAGCCGGATCGGACAGCTGTGTGTTATTTACAAGCATTTGTATCCAAAAAAACACTGTCCAATTTTTTTTTCTTCAAGTTCAGTATGTTTAGATGACTGTAACTCAGTGGCCGGAGCACGTAGAGAGATTATGTTTCTTTTGCCAAAAAATTCAAAGTGTTTTCTTATAAATGAGACCAACCCCATGAAGATGCTGCAAAGGGTTGAAGAACAGCTTTCGATTTACTTTGGGCACGTTATTTTTGGGCATTTTTAGGAAAATTGCCCGGAGTGCAAGTGGTTAAAGTACATAAAAACAGAGACTAAAAGACGCCAAACTTTTCACCCACTGCTGGTCACTGCGTGCGCATGTGCCCACCTTCCTTCCTACCTGTTATGTTGACCTTTTGACCCCAAACCCACAGTCAGAGGTCAGGACCCCAAGGTGAACCTGCATACCAGGTTTGGTGGCTCTAGCTTTACTCGTTTTATAGTAATAGTAAATGTTGTATTTACCATAATGCAACTGCAATGTTAACTTTAAACTTTGACCCCAAACCCCAAACAGTATGTCACAAACCCAGCTCATGGCTTGGACAAAGAAGGGAGACCACACGGAGGTGCCAATTTAAACACAAGTTTATTATTTAAAAGAAAACAAAATAAAAGGGTGTCTGTAAGAATTAGTGGTGAGTGTGAGTATTGGATGCATGAAACAAACAAAACAACAAACTAGTCACTGGCCAACCCAGCGACCACATGCCTCTGTCAGGGCTGCAGTTATGCCCAGCACCAAACCCCAAACCAGAAAGCCCACTGGCTACAGACACACAAACAGGGGCCACCAGCACAACCCCAACCAAGCAACAGACAACAACGAGCAGTAGGCAGAGCACAAACAGGCGGAAGGTGACTGGCCTCCAACGGGAGCAGAAGTGCTACTGACAGATGCGCAAAAGTGTCTTATATAGAGCACCTCTCAGCCAGGGGCGGTCCTTCGCAGCTCCACCTACAACACAAGAGAAAACACACAGAGGTCCCACTGTGGAGAGGAGCAGGGCCGTAACCCCCCCCCCACACACACACACACACACGCACAAAATGGACTTCCCACTGGGAAGGCCAGCACAAACTGATCTACAAACAGCCTACAGAAATTCATCATTCAATAATAAATATTCCTGGTTTTCTTTTTCTTTTTTTTTTTTTTAACAGTTTTCTATACACAATTAAAATACCACAAACTACAGATCTACCTTTTTTTTTTTTTCTTAACCCGGTCCTGGTGTAGGCACCCAGCCAACTCATCCAAACCTGTCAGCTACCCAGAAACTCCCGGCGCCTGGAGAAGCAATTTAAGAGTGCCCAAAAGCAGGACAGATGGCCTAGGTAACTATAGAAAAGATCCTCTAACACCTAGGAATTTGGTGCTCTGGACAAGGCCTCCACCAAAATATTCTCAGCCCTGAATGTGGTGGGTGTCCAAACAGTAGGTCTGCAAAAAAACAAAACATCAGTCAAAACCAGTAACCTGTAGTCTCAAAAGGGAACAGATGTCCTTTGGGAGGACGACCAAAATCCAGGGTCAACCGGACAGGAGGGAAAAACCTGCCAGGAGGCTGATCCAAATCCACAGCCAGCCAGACAAAATACAGGTGCCCATCAGGAGGACGACCACTATAAAAACCCCACAAGAAAACCAGAGGTTTCAGCCCAAAAGCAAGGTGGCACCACTCAGGAGCAAACCACAGTTCATGCAGGTTTTGCAGTGACTCAAACTTTTTCAGCTCACCCTGCAACCCACATTGATCATGAGCACCTGACACATGCCTGCTCACAGACCCTGCAGCTTCTGAGCTAGCAGGCTCAGTTCAGGCTCGGGTTCAAAAACCAGCTTTCCCCGGGAGTAATCCGATTTCAGCAGATTAAACTGGCAAAGCTGCATTTCCTCCTTATACTCAGGTGCAACCCAACATTCTTCAAAAACCAAATTAACAGGCGCCCTAACAGTGTCACCCAATTAACCGTCAGAAGCAGCTGGAAAAATTGACGGTTCCTTCCGACAGTCCATCACTGAATCCAGCTTCTCTGACACACTAACCGATGTAAATGCTGAGTCACAGTCCGAAAGCATGCATGGAGGCTCCACACACAGGTTTTCCAAATCAACATAATTAATTGGAACGGCCAACACCACAGGTGTCACCATGGATGCTGGAACCAATTCACAAACACTGTGAGCATGCACCAACTCTGAAACAGAGGGAACCGGGCACAAATCAGCAGAAACTTCACCCGAGTGCACACAGCCAAGAGCACTGCCCAGACCCAAATCAGCGCCATCAGCAGCACCAACACTTAGCTTAAGCCTCTCCAGTCGTGCCCGTCTCCATGCTAACTCCCGTAGCAAGAACGTCTCCCATTGTTCAAAATACAACCTGGCAATATCGCCGGTCAAACCCACTCCAGACATCACAGGTGTTATGCACGCTAACGCGTACAACAAATTAGACTGATGTGTAATAATACCAATTCACAAGTGCAGAACTCTGCCTAACAACCCAAAACAATCCACTCACGCTCCAGCACAAAAAACCCCACCACAAACACATTTACAAATTAACAGACACTCACTGACCTCCGTGTCTCCCCAACAGGTGTGCGCTTCTCGGCAAACACTACACAATAATGAGCGCTGATGTCACCCGGACACCACAGCCATTCACTCATTCACAAAAACCGCCATGCCTCCACTCACATACGTGAATAGATTATGCAACTGGACCAAACCAAACTGGGTCACAAACAGAAGAAAATGTTTCCATACAAAAGCGGACACACTGGCAACTCTCCTCCCTGGCTACCTAGTCACAAAAGCCCATCTACCTAACATAGACCCTAGTCTTCAGGCAGCTACTGGTGGGAGGATCTTTACTCACGAATCCACTGGGCTGCCAAGCAACCGCTACGCAGCAACTCACAGGGAATCCCGTGGAAGTGGCCCCAGACCACACGCCTCTTTAAACCAAAGACAGACAGTGAACTCCCTAATGAAATTCACCGTTAAGCCTAACAGGAGAAATTACCAGTGATATCAAAACCAACTGAATGGAACACACTTACCTGATTTAACCCAGTTAACACACAAACTGACAAATCTGCCAAGCAAACAAATGAGCTCCTATTTCCATACAGAGGTCCACTCTAGCACTGATGAGTAAACGAGCCCAGATTCCCAAATGGATCTAACAGATGAACCACCTTCCAAAAAAACCAGACAAGCTCCCATTCACTCACACATGGATCCAAGATCAAACAAATGAACAGACGAGCTCCTCGCTTTGTCCTTTTACAAATGGGTCTAAGGCTCAAACAGACGAACAGGGTTTAAATGAACAGACGAGCCTCCCTTCTGTCACAAAGGGTCCAAAGCTCAACCAGACCAGGTTTAGATGGACGGACGAGTCTTCATTTGTCCTTTTACAAATGGTTTAAAGACTCAACCAGAAGCAGATTCAAACTGACAGACAGACAGACGAGCCCCCCATTCTCTCATAAATGGGCCAAAGGCTCAAAGAAACCCAATTCAGACAGACGGAGCCCCCATTTGCCTTATTACAAAAGATTCTAAAAGGGCCAAACAGACAGACCAGATTCAAACGAGCGGATGGATTCAGATGGCCGGACGGGTTCAGACAAGCAGACGATCCCCCATTTGTCACAAGCCTGGCTCACGGCTTGGACAAAGAAGGGAGACCACACGGAGGTGCCAATTTGAACACAAGTTTATTATTTAAAAGAAAACAAAATAAAAGGGCGTCTGTAAGAATCAGTGGTGAGTGTGAATACTGGATGCATGAAACAAACAAAACAACAAACTAGTCACTGGCCAACCCAGCAACCACACGCCTCTGTTAGGGCTGCAGTTATGCCCAGCGCCAAACCCAAAACCAGAAAGCCCACTGGCTACAGACACACAAACAGAGGCCGCCAGCACAACCCCGAACAAGCGACAGACAACAACGAGCAGTAGGCAGAGCACGAACAGGCGGAAGGCGACCGGCCTCCAACGGGAGCAGAAGCGCTACTGACAGGTGTGCAAAGGTAAGATAAGATAAGATAAGATAAGCCTTTATTAGTCCCACAATGGGGAAATTCCAGGATTGCAACAGCACAGGGACAGCAACACTCAGAGCAACAATCAGAAGGCAAGAAAAAACAACATCTAGCAAACATATGTCCATATTACTATAAATGTATATATATATAGACACACAGTGCAGAGCATTATGGCTGGTGAATGTGCAGCAGAAAGTCTAAGCTCTCTCTCCGCGGATGCAGCGGGCCAGCTGGAAGTCTTTGGGCATGATGGTGACCCCCTTAGCGAAGAAGAGACCACCAGGTGGGTCTCGCTGGTCTCCTGCAGAGCCATGACGGCGAAACTCAGGAAACGCAGGACGGTCTTGAAGTCCTGAGCGATCTCCCTCACCAGGCGCTGGACGGGCAGCTTACGGATGAGCAGCTCCGTGGATTTCTGGTAGCGACGGATCTCTCTCAGAGCCACGGACCTGTGACGGCGAGGCCTCTTCACTCTGCCGGTGGCCAGAGCGCCTCTCCGAGCAGCCCTGGTGGCTAGCTGTCTCCTGGGGGGCTTCTTCCTCCAGTAGATTTTACGGGCGGTCTGCTTGGTTCTTGCCATCGCTCTTTATTATTCTGTCTTATATTTCTTTCACGCCGCCTAAACTCCAGCCCGGCACCCGCTTCGTTTTCGCTACAGCTCCCGGTATGTCGAGTTTCCCATTAGCACCGGGCGGCGGCCAAGTGCTAGCTAGCACTAGCTCCTCCCCGCTGTAACGTCTCCCGCTGCAAACCGTGGCTCCGTCCGCCGACCCGGGAGACCCCCGGGGCGATCCGTGCGTCCGTGATATATATACAGAGTGAAAGGTGTAGAAAGAAGAAGGAAGATAAAAAAAAAAAAGGCTGTTGCAACAGGCAGCCGACTCGTGTGGCGCCGCCGGTCCGGCAGAGCCGGAACCGGGTGGCTTATATAGAGCACCTCTCAGCCATGGGCGGTCCTTTGCAGCTCCACCTATAACACAAGTGAAAACACACAGAGGTCCCACTCCGGAGAGAAGCAGGGCCGTAACTCAGTAACTCGTAACTTACACAATGGTCCCCTCCGGCATACAACTAGGAACATACCGGTCGCTATGGAGGGTGAGAATATGTATGGGCACATAATCATACCATGTAGGATAACTAAGTAGACGGTTATGCTGTTTCATCCCATCTAGCAACAATGCTCTGCACTGTGTGTGTTTATATATTTACATATTTATTCCACCTAGCTACAATGCTCAGCACTGGGTGTGTTTATATTTATATATCTCTATATTTATTCCATCTAGCTACAATGCTCCGCACTGTGTTTTTATATATCTACATATTATTCCATCTAGCTACATTGCTCCGCACTGTGTTTATATACTTGCATATTTATTCCACCTAGCTGCAATGCTCCGTACTGTGGGTGTTTATATATTTACATATTTATTCCATCTAGCTACAATGCTCTGCACTGTGTGTTCATATATTCATATATTTATTCCATCCAGCTACAATGCTCTGCACTGCGTGTCTGTGTGTGTGTGTGTATATATATATATTTTATAGTAATATGTACATATGTATATTAGCTGCTCTTGCTTGCTTGTTTTTTTCTTGCCTTCTGATTGTTGCTCTGAGTGTTGCTATCCCTGTGCTGTTGCAATCCTGGAATTTCCCCGTTGTGGGACTAATAAAGGCTTATCTTATCTTATCTTATCTTAAGATTTAGGGACCTCTGACGTTTGACCTCAAGGTCATCCGATGAGAGTGAAATTGTAATATGCGCATCATCAGAGTATATCAAATCATGGTACCAAGTTTCAAAACAATCACAACAAAACTGTTGGAGGAGTTGATTTCACAAAAGTGGGACACACGAACTGACACATAACATAATCCCCCTTTGGTCTTCACCCAAAGGGCTCTTTGACCCCTTTGGGCTTCAACCAGCAGGGGATAAAAATGGTCATATCTTAAGATAAAAATATTTCTTGATTTATTAATATCACAAAAAAAGTTTAACAATGACTGTGTTGGCATAATGAAACACAAATATGCGCTAACCAAGATGACCATTAACCTGTTGAACTCTGTTCAACTTCCCTAAAAACGTCTAAAAATAACATGCCCAAAGTAAATCAAAAGCTGTTCTTCAACCCTTTGCAGCATCTTCATGGGGTTAGTCTCATTTAAAAGAAAACACTGAATTTTTTGGCAAAACAGTCATAATCTCTCTAAGTGCTCCTGCCACTGAGTAACAAGAAAGTTCGCCTGGGTGTTTTTTTTTTAGATACAAATGCTTGCAAATAACATACAGCTGTCAGATACTGGCTGGAAAACACAACAGAAATGTAGAACCAAGTGTTTTCAAGCTCAGAAATACAGCTTTTTTTTTTTTCAGTGCGCACTGAGACGCACTAAGATGCAGAGACGTGACCGCCCGCGGAATTCACAGAGTTCAAGGGGTTAATGTACTTATTTTAACTGTTTTTATAATACCATTATCAATATAGATTTTTTTAGCATATTGGTGTAAATTTTTGCTTAGTATATGCTAACTATATCAAATAAACCAGAATACGTAATTCAACTTGCTCCATAGGAATATTATGCATTTATAACACATTAAGTTTCAGTTTAGTGTAATACATGCAGTTTAAACTCATAACATAACCAGATATTTTTATCTTCTCTACAATACCAGAAAAAAATGAAACTAATAGATCTATTCTTATTATTACAGTGATAGAAAGTAAGTACTGTACACTGATTAAATGCAGTATTAAAATCTGCCACATTGTGTTTCCCATGACAGCGGCACTCCTTGAGTTGACGAGCCTCCAAGCCCTAACATGTACCACAAAGGACTCCTACAAAAGTCTTGCATTCTCCAACAAGATCAACAAAGACCTAGAGAATATCATTGGGGTTCATACCACAGCACAACAGTTTTTGGGGGCAGTACTGCAGAGTACAATGAGGAAATAAAATGAGAGATGGTCTGTTCAGGTTGCATCTGCAGACTGGGCAGCCATATCCTGTCTGGACTCTCTCTCCCTGAAGAAGCTCCTTTGCTCACTGATGGCTTTCTGTAGAAGGGCAATATTTACACCATCAACACAGTTCAGCACACGAGCTCGGACCATTATACCAGCCCCTGTAAGGAGAGAATTTACAGATTAAGGAGATGACAAGAGCAAAGAGTCCTGCAATGAGTTATAGCAAACTTCATTAGTGAGAATCATGGTGAAAACATGCATATTAGAGCCACCATTAATTTAAAAAAATCTAATTTGTTTGTAAATGTGACGTATGATCAATTCCCATGAACTTGTGGGATTCGTCAATCTGCTAGCATCTTAAAATTTAGTACTGGTACTAACAAAATATAGTAGTCCAGACCAGTTGTAAAGAGTTTTGTGCAAATTGCTGTTATTCTAACATTAATTTTCACTACACTGCTCTATATTCTATTTTTCTGAATCAAATATAAGAGTGGAAACTCTTATTAGTTGACAAATAATTAAAAATAATTAAAATCAGTATCATCCATCAGCTTGCAAACCCTATCAGATGCAAAATATAAGATTCTAAATGTCATTGCCTGGCAGTGCATGACTCTGTTACACTGGAGAACAGCACAGTGGGGATGCGTCTGACACAAGGTGATGCTGATGGCTGGTCAGTTAAGTAACTTATCAACTATCACAATAGAAATCACATAAAATCACAAAGATATTCTGATTTTTACTACTTTCACATGAAGTGTGGGCTTCCCCTCTGGGTTAGGGTGCAGAGGGTCCATTATGGTAATAATAATAATAATAATAATAATAATAATAATAATAATAATGGATTGCATTTATATAGTGCTTTTCATGATACCCAAAGACACTTTACAATGAGTCCATTATTCATTCACTCCACAGACAATGGTGGTAGTAAGCCACTTCTGTAATTACAGCTGCCCTGCGGCAAACTGAAGGAAATATGGCTGCCAATTTGCACCAACGGCCTCTCCGACCACCACCAAACATTTATTTACATTCATGCACCAGTGTCACAGACACTGGAGGCAAGATGGGTAAAGTGTCTTGCCTAAGGACATAACGGTAGGGTGGGGGGAGTGAGATCCGAACCGCCGACCTTCCGGTTATTGGATGACCTGCTCTACCTTCTGAGCCACTACCAGAAGTGATTTTGAGGAAAAAGTAGGCTGTATTTCCATACTACCAAACAACAATCAAATATTACAAACTCAAACATTTTCTTAAAAGGGGAGGAGCTGCAACTAGTCGAGGAATTTAAGTACTTGGCATGATTTTAGACTCCTCATTAACCTTTAAAAAAACACATCAAAAAGATCTCAAACATAATCAAATTCAATCTAAGAAATTTTAAACAAATTAAACCATCGCTGACAGTTAGTGCGGCCAAAATGCTCCTGCATGCAATGATCTTCTCACACATCGATTACCGTTTTACCAACTGGTCACTCACTGGTGTAACCATAATCAAACCCATTGAATCTTGATACAAAAAAGCCATAAAAATCTTTGGGAAGGAAGATCCCACATATCATTGCTGTCACACTGACAAGAAATACAATTTTCTGTCTTCTGAAAACGATAAAACTCAAATTTGCCTGTTCAATCTATAAAATATTAAATGGCTATGTGCCACCCCCCTTGGAAGAATATGTTAAACTGAGGACTGGCACTGGTACAATCATCAGCGCAATCACGAGAGGAGACTGTGAGGTCTGTCGTGCCGAGTTCTACTCGCTTGCCGAGAATTGCGACCCATCGTCGCGGACACGCGGAAATGGGCGGGACTGGCGCTCGACCGTGTGCGACAACGCACATCTAAGGGAGTGACGCTGTAATACCACCAACTCTAAAATATAACCCGACAGCCAGGCTTGTAAATGGGCTTTAAATTATGTTTATTCGCCAGACATTTTAGTGTTTCAAAGGGGGTTAGAAATCACAGTGATCCAAGTCTACATAATAACAGAATAAAATGACTATCATGTTTTGTTTTGTTTTTCCAGATTCTTTGAGACTCTTGGATTCTTTAGTACATCCACATATTTCAAGTTTGAGGGTCAGTTTATTATGAATGTGTCAAGATAGTGCAAACTTGTTTTTGAGCATAATTTATTTACATATTATTATTACATGTGCATTTTTTTGATCATTTATTTTCAGTTAATGTTGTAATAATGTTCTAGTTACAATTTTGATGATGACGGAAATTGTTTTTCATGTATTGTTTGTTGCTGAGTCAGCTTTCCAATAAAATGTGTTAATTCCAGCTGGTGTCTGAGTGTGGATTTATTCAACTAGATGAACTTCTTTGTAAGGGAGATTCGTCTTGGTGTGTGTGTGTGTTGGATGAGACTTTAAATTTATTATATTTTTCTCATTATCAGCCACTTAGGTTTGTAAAAATTCTGGCATATTATTATTACCTGTCTAATTTTCATGTAAGACGCCCAGTAGCTTCACTTTTAATCATGAACCTACAAGATACAGTATGCATGCATTTATTTATTTATGTATTAATTGAACTGATGACATTTTTGACATTTTGCAGATGTAGCAGAACGGAGACTGTGTGCAGCTGTACACAGACAGGAGAACTTTTATAAAGACTTAACACACAAACATGAGACAACTAATATTTAATAAGCACTATAAAGTAAAAAGGTTGGAATTATACAGTGGGGCAAAAACGTATTTAGTCAGCCACCAATTGTGCAAGTTCTCCCACTTAAAAGATGAGAGAGGTCTCCAATTTTCATCATAGGTATACCTCAACTATGAGAGACAAAATGAGAAAAAAAAAAATCCAGAAAATCACAATGAAGGATTTTTAATGAATTAATTGGTAAATTCCTCGGTAAAATAAGTATTTAGTCAATAACAAAAGTTCATCTCAATACTTTGTTATATACCCTTTGTTGGCAATGACAGAGGTCAAACATTTTCTGTAAGTCTTCACAAGGTTTTCACACACTGTTGCTGGTATTTTGGCCCATTCCTCCATGCAGATCTCCTCTAGAGCAGTGATGTTCTGGGGCTGTCGCTGGGCAACACGGACTTTCAACTCCCTCCAAAGATTTTCTATGGGATTGAGATCTGGAGACTGGCTAGGCCACTCCAGGACCTTGAAATGCTTCTTATGAAGCCACTCCTTCATTGCCCAGGCGGTGTATTTGGGATCATTGTCATGCTGAAAGATCCAGCCACGTTTCATCTTCAATGCCCTTGCTGATGGAAGGAGGTTTTCACTCAAAATCTCACGATACATGGCCCCATTCATTCTTTCCTTTACACGGATCAGTCGTCCTGGTCCCTTTGCAGAAAAACAGACCCAAAGCATGATGTTCCCACCCCCATGCTTCACAGTAGGTATGGTGTTCTTTCTCCTCCAAGCACGACAAGTTGAGTTTTTACCAAAAAGTTCTATTTTGGTTTCATCTGACCATATGACATTCTCCCAATCCTCTTCTGGATCATCCAAATGCTCTCTAGCAAACTTCAGACGGGCCTGGACGTGTACTGGCTTAAGCAGGGGGACACGTCTGGCACTGCAGGATTTGAGTCCCTGGCGGCGTAGTGTTACTGATGGTAGCCTTTGTTACTTTGGTCCCAGCTCTTTGCAGGTCATTCACTAGGTCCCCCCGAGTGGTTCTGGGATTTTTGCTCACCGTTCTCGTGATCATTTTGACCCTACAGGGTGAGATCTTGCGTGGAGCCCCAGATCGAGGGAGATTATCAGTGGTCTTGTATGTCTTCCATTTTCTCATAATTGCTCCCACAGTTGATTTCTTCACACCAAGCTGCTTACCTATTGCAGATTCAGTCTTCCCAGCCTGGTGCAGGTCTACAATTTGTTTCTGCTTTGGGTAATGACTGAAAGAACAAGATCACGGATACAAGCGGCTGAAATGAGCTTTCTCCGTAGGATTGCTGGGCTCACCCTCAGAGATAGGGTGAGGAGCTCAGTCATCCAGGAGAGGCTCAGAGTAGAACCACTGCTCCTCCACATTGAAAGGAGTCAGTTGAGGTGGTTTGGGCATCTGATTAGGATACCTCCTGGACGCCTCCCACTTGAGGTGTTTCGGGCACGTCCCACTGGGAGGAGACCCCGGGGCAGACCCAGGACTCGTTGGAGAGACTATGTCTCCCAGCTGGTCTGGGAACGCCTTGGTATCCTCTCTGAAGAGCTGGAGCAGGTGGCTGGGGAGAGGGAAGTCTGGGCTTCTCTGCTTGAACTGCTGCCTCCGCGACCCGGACCTCCGGAAAAGCAGTAGAAGATGGATGGATGGATGGATGTAGCAAATTTCATGCATTTCAGTCTTTCCACTGTGAAGATAGCAGTGGGTACCATTTCTGGCAACTGCAAATTAATCCTGTCAAATGATGTAGCATTTCAATTAAGGGAAAGTCAGTTTATAAATAGGCTATACTTAAATGATCCTATTTTGCCATCAGAAGAAAGATATTAAACATATAGAAAGGCATATTATATTTGTAATAAATTGTATATTTATTATAAATTAACCTTTTTTGATAAGTTAATTATGTACATTGGCTATTTTTTCTTTTTGTATTTTATTTCTGCAAAAATAAATATGGCTAAATGGGTTAAGAAGTGCATGACTGCTGTCTTTAAGGCATTACAATAATAATAGGAGGTCAAGTCAATTGCAGAGCAAATGGTTGTCAGCAGGCTACAATACAGAACCTTTCAACAAAAACTCTGAAGGCTTTGGTCTCTAGCAATATGGAAGTGATTTTAATCACAATGTATGGCAAATATAGGCCGGCATGGTCTTGGTCTTTGGGCCCCTAGGAGACTTTATAGATATACTAATACTGCATGTTTAGTGTGGCCTAATCACTTGAATTAATGTAGAAAGAATTGTGGGTGTGACAGAAGAATTGATATGGATTTATTTTTGTATTAATATCTGAAATTCTGAAGGAAAGTGCATAACAAAGACACATGACATTGACAAAGGGTAGTATTGGATATGAAGCGAGAAAGAGGACATAAAACACACAAGCCTATTTAAAGCTACATCTGCACTTTGGAATACTGACACCAAGAAACTTCTGGAAAACCAGAAGTGAGAGGGTTTTAACAGTTTGTTACATTTTAGCAGCACACTGTGAAGATAAAACATGTAGCACTATCAGTCCAACACAGAAATAAGCTAGCTACAATGCAGATCTTGTCCGAGCATAAAATATTTCTTACAGGTAGAGGAATGAGACTAATAAATGGAGAAATTAAATGCATTTCAGTCTTTACACTGTGGAGACGAAAATATATGCAATTTCTGGGGGAAAAAAATGCAGGAAAATGCATCTGCCCCAAAGGTGGGTCATCTCCACAGTCCTGCCCCGACTCTCCTGCAAAAAATGTTTGATGATTGGACCAACAGAAGGTGAGTTTTGGGATGGAGGCATTTTCCAGCAGGAGTAATTGTCAGGAAATGCACAGAGTATGATTGAAGAAATTTACTACATTTATTAGCTTCAATCATCATAATTTCATTCTGATTGCAACAGAATTTTACACCAGGGCAAATTCAGTTACGTTTTTGGGGGGTTCTTTCCTTGGCATGTTTGTATTTCCTCTAAAAAGTACATGTCTAAAAGGACTATACTGAATACTGGCTCAGATTCTTTTAGCAGTGATCTGAAGGCTGACTTTTATTTTCACAGATCACACTGTGGTTGAGCTATTGTAAGTTTTGATTATAATTCCAACCTTTTTTACTTTATAGTGCTTATTAAATATCAGTTGTCTCATGTTTGTGTGTTAAGTCTTTATAAAAGTTCTCCTGTCTGTGTACAGCTGCACACAGTCTCTGTTCTGCCACATCTGCAAAATGTCAAAAATGTCATCAGTTCAATTAATACATAAATAAATGCATGCATGCATACTGTATCTTGTAGGTTCATGATTAAAAGTGAAGCTATTGGGCATCTTACATGAAAATTAAACTGACAGGTAACAATAATATGCCAGAATTTTTACAAACCTAAGTGGCTGATAATGAGGAAAAATATGATAATAAATTTAAAGTCTCATCCAACACACACACACACACACACACACACACACACACACACACACACACAAGACAAATCCCCCTTACAAAGAAGTTCATCTAGTTGAATAAATCCACACTCAGACACCAGCTGGAATTAACACATTTTATTGGAAAGCTGACTCAGCAAAGAACAATACATGAAAAAACAATTTCCGTCATCATCAAAATTGTAACTAGAACATCATTACAACATTAACTGAAAATAAATGATCAAAAAAATAATGCACATGTAATAATAATATGTAAATTAATTATGCTCAAAAACAAGTTTGCACTATCTTGACACATTCATAATAAGCTGACCCTCAAACTTGAAATATGTGGATGTACTAAAGAATCCAAGAGTCTCAAAGAATCTGGAAAAAAAAAAAAATCAGGATAGTCATTTTATTCTGTTATTATGTAGACTTGGGTCACTGTGATTTCTAACCCCCTTTGAAACACTAAAATGTCTGGCGAATAAACATAATTTAAAGCCCATTTACAAGCCTGGCTGTCGGGTTATATTTTAGAGTTGGTGGTATTACAGCGTCACTCCCTTAGATACGCGTTGTCGCACACGGTCGCGTGCCAGTCCCACCCATTTCTGCGTGTCTGCGACGATGGGACACAATTCTCGGCAAGACAGATCCCCCACATTTGCTCAATCTGTGCTATCAGTGAGGGGCACCAAGATCTGGAATAACATACTACCTGCTATCAGAGAATGTACCACACTAAATACTTTAAAGACACATAGTAAAAATTGGCTTTTAAACAACCAAAACTGTACCCATAACTAGTCGCTGCTCTGCGACATAAGCATATATATATGTGCCCGTGCGTCACACACATATGCCCCGTCTCTTGTTTGTTGCCGTTTGTTGTTGCTGTGAGGTGCTTGGGTGCATGTGTGTGTGTACGCATATACAGCACTTCACTCGTGTGACATTTGAATGTTTTGTTTTGTAGCACCTTAAGTCTTGCACTTTAGCATATCCACTTTGTATAGTTTCATTGCAGCTGTTCTTCTCGTGTATGATCATTTGTTTGTGTGTTTTTTTGACCCACCAGGGGACCACAGATGCAAATTAGCAGTATTCCTAAATCTGGCATACTTACATTTGTATTAATGTTCATTAGTATGTAATGTCCCTTTCAAATAAACATTAAACTAAACTAAATTATACTAAGAAAATTTCATTTTTTTATCGCCTTTTTTTTTTTTAAACACACATCTTAAGCCCAAATTGTTGAAATGTGTCAAATTGCTCAGCACAGTAGGACAGTTTCAGTATAGCGCACACAGATGGCAGAAATGACCAGTGTGCTGCGCTCAGCTGTGTCTTCGTGTTGGTTGCCCCTGCATCACACGACCCGCTCCAGTTTGCATATCGTTCAAACCGCTCCACGGAGGATGCTATAGTCACCACCCTACACTCTGTCATCACCCACCTGGACCAGAAAGACACCTATGCCATACTCCTGTACATTGATTTCAGTTCAGCATTCAACACCATTATTCCCCAGAGACTGATGGAGAAATTACTCCTTCTCGGTCTGAACACCGCCACATGTCTCTGGATCCTGGATTTCCTGACTGAGAGACCTCAGTCTGTCCGGGTTGGAAACAACATCTCCAACTCTGTCACGCTGAGCACCGGATCCCCTCAAGGCTGTGTACTCAGTCCACTGTTGTTTACACTTCTAACACATGACTGTGTATCCAGACACGAGGGAAACCAGATTATTAAGTTTGCAGACGACACCACGGTGGTGGGACTTATTCAGAGGGATGAGGAATCAATGTACAGGGAAGAAGTGAGAGACCTGGAGGGCTGGTGCAGGGAGAACAATCTGGTGCTCAACGTGGACAAAACGAAGGAGATAATTATCGACTTCCGGCAGTCACAGCCTAAGCACGTCCCCCTCAGCATCGGCGGCCGTTTAGTGGAGAGAGTGGAGAACATCAAGTTCCTTGGAGTGCAGATCTCGCAGGACCTGACCTGGAGCAAGAATTCCTTGGGGATCAGGAAGTGGGCTCAGCAGAGACTGCACTTCTTGAGGAAACTCAAACAGGCCTCTCTCCCCATCTGCATCCTCAGGACCTTCTACAGAGGTGTGGTGGAGAGTGTTCTGACGTACTGCATTGCTACATGGTACTCCAGCTGCAGTATGTCAGACAAAAAAGCCCTGCAGAGGATAGTCGAGGGGGCTGAGAGAGTAATTGGAGTCTCCCTCCCCTCTGTCCAAGAACTTTTTCAGAACCGTTGTAGGAGCAGGGCACTGAACATTGTCAAGGACCGTTCTCACCCTCTGCATAAACACTTTGAACTTCTTCCATCTGGTAAACGATTCCGGAGCATCAGAGGCAGAACCACCAGACTGATCAACAGCTTCCTTCCACAAGCTGTCAGGATGCTGAACAGTTGACCCGGAATCTCTCATACACACTACTGCACCTACGGACATTTTGTATATTATTTGTATATTATAGTTAGTTAGTTTTTTGTTGTCCCCCCCCCCCCCCCGAGTATGTCTCAGGGATGTGTGAATGGATGGGGGGTGGGGGGGTGAAGCTATGTGGGAGTGTGTCTTAAATCACGCTGCTTCTATTTATATGGATGCCGAGAGAAACACAATTTCATCTTGCCTGCACTACAGTTGTATGTACAGCAATGTGACAATAAAGTTTGATTTGATTTGATGAGAGCAGGGCAGTCAAGTAAAATGTTCTTCATTGATTAAAAAAAAACCTCTGCAAAACTGACAAGATTGTGAGGCTTCACCTTTTAATAAAAAGCTGTGGGTGAGCCTTGAGGGGCCAATGTGGCATCTAGTGTACACTACCTCATCATGTCGGCTTTGAAAGTGATGCAAGTGTCTATGGCTTATGGCAGGTTTAATATCATGCAGTTTATTGGCAGTACATGTGTCCCATTCAGTCTGCCACTTCTTTAAAATATAGGAGGTTATTAGAGGTCTGAGGCTGGGATCTGGCATTGAGTGACTTCTTGGTTAAGGGCTCTCTTGGCAGCATCGTCTGCCTGCTCATTACCTGACAGGCCAACATGGCTGGGGATCCAACAGAAGATGATATTAAAATTATGTTTCTGTAAAAAACCTAGTTTCTCTAAAATCCGGACAATAATGGGGTGATCAGTCTTTAAAAACCCAAGTGCCTGAAGACAGGATCTGGAGTCAGTAAAATTAAGGAGCTCTGTTGTTTGGTTCTCTCCATGTGTTCCAATGCTAGAAGCAAAGCACGAGCATCTGCTGTAAAAATTGAACATTGTTTGGGAATCCGCAAACCATGCTGATTGTGCCCGGTGACAATTGCAGCCGAGACTGAGCCATCAACTTTAGATCCATCCGAGTATATGGAAATATGGTGAGGAAAATGGCATTTTATGTCTACAATCTGCTGCTGGTACACATTTGGGTGAGTGTCTTTCATTTTGTTTTGGCTCAGATCCAGAATGATATTGGGTTTCCTCAAACTCCATGGTGGAATGGGACAAAACTGTGTCTGTGTTACGTTGCTCATATCGGGGTTTAATTTTTTCCAGGTGAGGTTCTATACGGAGTCCAAAAGGAGTGACGCTCTTAGGTCTGACCTTATACATCTGCAAAAATCAAGGGTGAAAAACTGCAGAGTAGGCTGGATTTCTATGGTCTGCTTTAAGTTTAACCATATACTGGAGAGCCAATTTCAGGCACCTGTTTTGAAGTGAAGGCTCATTTGCTTCAACAGACAAACTTTCAACAGGAGAGGTTCTGAAAGCCCCCAAGGCAAGCCTTAGCCCCTGGTGATGGACAGTTTCCAGCGTCCTGATGTATGCTTTCCTTGCTGATCCATAAACTATGCTCCCATACTCTAACTGAGATCTTACAAGTGCTCTATAGAGATGCAGCAGCACAGTAGAGTCCACACCCCATTTAGTTTTTGCCAAAGCTTTAATAATATCAGGGGCTTAAAAACATCTGATTCATAGAAATTTTATATGTGGAATAAAAGACAGCTTATTATCAAAAATAAGTCCAAGGAATTTGGTTTCTTTTACCACCTTGACAGCTTCTCCATGTATGAAAAGCTCAGGGTTGAGGTGAAGAGACTGCAACAGGCAAAAGTGCATGCAGACAGTTTTTGTTTTTGAAAATTTAAAACCGTTACTGACTGACCACCTAATAATCTTGTTTATGCACAGCTGTAGTTGCTGTTCGATTGTGCTCATGTCTTCCCCCCTGTAGCAAATACAGAGGTCATCTACGTAAAGACTACAAAAGGTATTTGGTCTAAGAGCACCAACTATACTATTAATCTTAATGCTAAAAAGAGTAACTGAGAGAATGCTTCCCTGGGGGACTCCTTGTTCTTGCACATGGGGCTCTGAAAGGGTATCTCCTACTTGGACTCTGAAGTGTCTATTGGACAAAAAGTTTGAAATGAAAAGGGGCAAATGTCCCCTAAAACCCATGTCATGTAGGCCTCTTAAAATACCATATTTCCATGTTGTGTCATATGCTTTTTCTAAATCAAAAAATACAGCAACTACATGTTCTTTTCTAATAAAACCATCATGTATATAGGCCAAAGTGCTTTTACCATGTCTGAAGCCACACTGGTAATCAGTTAAAAGGCCTTCAGACTCAAGCACCCACACAAGGCGATTGTTTACCATTCTTTCCATGGTTTTACAGAGGCAACTTGTCAGAGCTATTGGATGGTAGTTGTTGGTATCAGCATGATCTTTCCCGGGTTTTGGAACAGGTATAACTACTGCTTCTTTCCAGCATTCAGGAATACTGCCTGATTTCCAGATGTTGTTGAAAACCATCAAGAGAATGGATAGTGCACTGGGGGGTAAGTGTTTTAAAAACTGATAATGAATTTTCCCCGGTCCCACAGCAGTGTCATGAGAGTTCCTTATTGAGAGCAAAAGTTCTTCCATAGTGAAATCTTGGTTGTATGGTTCTGAGTTATCTGAAGAAAAGTTTATTTCTTTTTGTTCTTCTTGTGCTTGTATGATTTAGAACTCAGGACGACAGTTTCCAATAGATGAATTCTTAAACGATTTTGCTAGTTGATTAGCTATTTCATATTTTGTCATCAGCAGATTACCCTGATGATTAATACGCTGTATTTGAAGTCCATTCTCCTTACCCTTCATCTTTCTAATTAAATCCCAAATCTTTTTGGTAGATGTGTTGGATGTGAGGCTTGATACAAATTCCCTCCAGCTCTGTCTCTTTGCTTCATTGATTACCCTGCGTGCTTTAGCTCGACAGATTTTAAATCTGGTCAGGGTTTCTGTTGTTGGATGTTTATTGAACACCCTCTCTGCTTTTTTCCTTGTCTCAATGACCTTTTTGCAGTCATCATTGAACCATGGGTTTGACCTACGGTGTGGCTTTGCCGATGTTTTTGGGACAGTCTTATCTGCAATTGTAATTAAGGTTTGAGCAAAGCTCTGAACAGAGTGACAGTGTGGTTGAGGTTTTTGGCTGAATTTCTCTTTGCACAGAGAAACAAAGGAAGACCAGTTTGCTTTTTTGAGTTGCCATCACGGAGTTCTTGATTGCACATCCACTTCTGTAGATGTCAATACTAGTGGAAAGTGGTCACTTCCACAAAGATCATCCAAGACCTGCCACGAGAATTCCAGCACTAGCTCAGGATCACATATTGACAGGTCAATTGCAGTACAGGTTCCATGTCCTGGGTGGAGGTATGTGCAAGACCCATTGTTCCAAAGACATAGATCATTTTTAGCAATAAAATCCCCCAGTATCTTGCCTTTTACATTTGAGCAGATTCCTCCCCACAGAGGATTATGACCATTAAAATGACACATAAGGATGTATGGGGATGGCAACTGATTATGAAGGGCATCAAGATTTTCCGGTGTCACAATCATATCTGGTGGTATATAGACAGAGCATAAGGTTATTGCTTTATGCAAAGTTAGACGAACTGCCACTACTTGTAAGTTGGAGACTAAAGCCAAGTGGCTGTGAATTAGGTCATTCCTTATGAAAATTGTTGAACCACCAGATGGACAATGCATATTTGGACCATACAGCCGTGGACAAAATTGTTGGTACCCCTCTGTTAATGAAAGAAAAACCCACAATGGTCACAAAAATAACTTGAATCTGACAAAAGTGGTAATAAATAAAAATTCTATGAAAATTAACCAATGAAAATCAGACAATGCTTTTGAATTATGGTTCAACAGAATTACTCTAAAAAACAAACTCATGAAACAGGCCCGGACAAAAATGATGGTACCCCTAGAAAAGATTGAAAATAATGTGACCATAAGGACATGTTCAACCAAGATGTGTCCTCTAATTAACATCACAGGTGTCTACAAACTTGTAATCAGTCAGTCGGCCTATTTAAAGGGTGACAAGTAGTCACTGTGCTGTTTGGTGACATGGTGTGTATCACACTAAACATGGACCAGAGGAAGCAAAGGAGAGAGCTGTCTCAGGAGATTAGAAAGAAAATTATAGACAAGCATGTTAAAGGTAAAGGCTATAAGACCATCCCCAAGCAGCTTGATGTTCCTGTGACTACAGTTGCACATATTATTCAGAAATTTAAGAACCACGGGACTGTAGCCAACCTCCCTGGACGTGGCCGCAAGAGGAGACGGATAATACGAATGGTAACAAAAGAGCCCAGAACAACCTCTAAACACATTCATAGTAAACTCCAAGGTCAAGGTACATCAGTGTCAGATCGCACCATCCGTCATTGTTTGAGTCAAAGTGGACTTCATGGGAGACGACCATGGAGGACACCACTGTTGAAAACAAATCATAAAAAAGCCAGACTGGAATTTGCCAAACTGCATGTTGACAAGCCACAAAGCTTCTGGGAGAATGTCCTATGGACAGACGAGACAAAACTGGAACTTTTTGGCAAGGCACATCAACTCTATGTTCACAGATGCAAAAATGAAGCATACCAAGAAAACAACACTGCCCCTACTGTGAAACATGGAGGAGGTTCTGTTATGTTCTGGGGCTGCTTTGATGCATCTGACACAGGGTGTCTTGAATCTGTGCAGGGTACAATGAAATCTCAAGACTATCAAGGTATTCTAGAGAGAAATGTGCTGCCCAGTGTCAGACAGCTTGGTCTCAGTCGCGGGTCATGGGTCTTGCAACAGTATAATGACCCAAAACACACAGCTAAAAACACTCAAGAATGGCTAAGAGCCAAACATTGCACTACTCTAAAGTGGCCTTCTATGAGCCCTGATCTAAATCCTACTGAACATCTGTGGAAGGAGCTGAAACATGCTGTCTGGAGATGGCACCCTTCAAACCTGAGACAACTGGAGCAGTTTGCTCATGAGGAGTGGGCCAAAATACCTGCTGAGAGGTGCAGAAGTCTCATTGACAGTTACAGAAATCGTTTGATTGCAGTGATTGCCTCAAAAGGTTGTGCAACAAAATATTAACTTAAGGGTACCATCATTCTTGTCCAGGCCTGTTTCATGAGTTTGTTTTTTAAAATAATTCTGTTGAACCACAATTCAAAAGCATTGTCTGATTATCACTGGTTAATTTTCATAGTGTGGCGGGTTTGGGAAAACCCCCACAACAGACTAAGGACAGACAGCTCGCTACTCCTGGTTTTTTCCACTGCACTACTGAGATGTAATGTGCCATTCGTGCATTGTGATGTTAATGAGCCATTCATGCATTGTGTTCATGCGTCCTGTCCTTACTGTGACCTAGAGTCTGAGATCAATACCCATACCAACTGCTGTGAATGCTCTTTCATGTATTGTTGTAACTGGGTATATATGCTGCACGATCCTGTAACTCACTCTCTCACTCCTGCATCTGCTGCTGACACGCACATGCTGTGTCTCTTCTCTGAGAGCCTGAGGACGCCGCTCCAGCCTGCTCACACTTAGGGCTGGAGCGGAGTTCTGTGACGGTGGTGTGATTTAATAAACTCTACTTAAAACTCTCAGTTCGCAGTTTATTATTTCTTTGCCGCCGCAATAGAATTTTTATTTATTACCACTTTTGTCAGATTCAAGTTATTTCTGTGACCATTGTGGGTTTTTCTTTCATTAACAGAGGGGTACCAACAATTTTGTCCACGTGTGTACGTATTATACATAGTATACTGTTTCAGAGACATGGGGTTGGTTGATAGAAGAAGAGTTTCTTGAAGGCAAAAGGCAAGGGGGTTAAAACTAGCAGCTAAATGCTGCACTTCAGAGAAATTGGCCTTAAAGCTACGACAGTTCCACTGGATAATGTGGCTACCCACCATCAGGTAGGTAAAACAAAAGCATGCTTCTTATGCTTGCTTTTGGGGGAGGGGCTGCAACTACGGCAAGTCGTGACTTCAGACATTTCTGCATCTTCTGGATTCCCATTCTTTTGCAATTTATTTTCTTGGCTTGATTTTGCCTGAGAAGAGGAGCTGAATTTTTTTTCTTTTCTGTTGATGATTGGTTTTGTTCTGCGGACTTGCTTAGACTTTGACTTAAGGGGTGACTTATTGTAGTCAGGCTTTCAGTGCTCATTTCACTTTTAACTGGAGCTCCAGAATTTTTAATACTACTTAATGAGGGCTTATCTTTAGTTAACCAGGTCAGATCTGTCTGGCACTCAGCAGGCTGCATCTTTGGTTTCACAACAGAGGAGAAAGTCTGCTGGAATTTGTACTTTGGGAAACCTTCTACCAGTTTACGTGCCTCAGGGTAGCTAATTTTCTTAGTACATTTGACAGTCTGAATTTCTTTTTCCTTGATCCAACAAGGACATTCCTTCGATGATGCTACATGATTGCCTAAACAGTTACTACATTTGGGAGGTGTTGTGCAGGCCAACTCATGCCTTTCCTCTCCACATTTGCAGCAGACTGGTTTATTCCTACAACCTACAGAGCCATGGCCAAACTTTTGGCAGTTAAAACATCTTAACAGGTTTGGAATAAAGGTATCAACAGTTACACTCAGATATCCTATTTGGAGTCTTCCTGGGAGTTGATGCCAGTTGAACGTCAGAATGTATGTGCCAGTTTTTACTGTTCGGTCATCTTTTTTAATGGTTATCCTCTTCACATGTGTTACTCCTTGTTGCAGTTCTGAGGCTATTTCATCCTCTTCCATATCGTGGAGTTCTCTCGTATGAATTATTCCTTTGCAGTTGTTTAGAGAAGGGTGAGGAAAAGCCTTCATTGGAACACCAGCCAGCACATTACACCGCAACAAATTTTCAGAATGGGATTTCTTTAAGCATTCCACCAAAATCTAGCCAGACCTCAGTTTTTTAAAATCCTTAACTGACCCTGCAATACCTAAAATTCCTTTCTGTACAGCAAAAGGGGACAGCTGAGAATGAGGCATATCTGATGAGGGCGACTCTAAAACAATAAGCCTCGGCCAATTATCACCATTTGAAACAGCCATCCTGCTAATTCCTCGGTCATCCACATCATCTTCCAACATTCGTCTTTTAGGGGTTTGTTTAGTAGCCATATTTTATAGAGTATGCTTCATCATCCCTGCTCCCCACCCTCCTCGGAGCCCTACAAGGGGATGGACAGAGCCGCGAACTTCCTGCAGGTTATGCACCAGGGATACAGGGATGGTATACTCGAGCAATAAAGCACAAAAGTGCAAATTACTCGATTGACCCTCCGCCATAGGCTTCTGGGATTAGGAGATGTTACACTGACAAAAAACATCCCAGAGTAGACCTTGACAAGCCGATTGATTGGACCGGGCCCTTCCAACCTCCCGTCTAAGTGAAGTAGGAGCCAAAGCACTGTGTTGGATTTGTGAGAGCCGCAGCAAGACACATTGCTCAAGAACCAGGATCTCTTCCTCCACTGACACGGGTCGCAACTCACGGCAAACAAGTTGCCCCATTTGTCACCTCATATGATCAGCAAAGGGGTGCTCAGAGTCACTTTAACCCTGGATTCCCTTAGGGGATTATAATGCACAAAGTTGTTGGAGAGTTTTACCGTTACCCTAGTAAGGGAGGCTAACAGGCACTAGTCCTTGCCCAAGGGACACCTGGGAGTATCAGCAAGGGTTAAGAGGCACTCCATCATCCTCCTAGTCCAACAGACCCCCTCGCCCGGATGCAGTTTAACGTCATACCCAGGACGGCAGTAATAAGGCACAGGGAATGTTAACCTTGACCTTTGATCTTCTGACCCTAAACCCATAGTCAGAGGTCAGGGTTCCAAGCTGAACCTGTGGACCAGGTTTGGTGGCCCTAGCTTTACTCATTTTATAGTAATAGTGCAAATGGAATGTTAACCTTGACCTTTGACTTTTTGACCCCAAACCCAGAGTCAGAGGTCAGGATTCCAAGGTGAATCTGTATACCAGGTTTGGTGGCCCTAGTTTTACTTGTTTTATAGTAATAGTAAATGTAGTATTTACCATTTACCATAGTGCAACGGCAATGTTAATTTTCAACTTTGACCTTTGACCCCTTGACCCCAAACCCAAAGTTAGGTGAGGGTGTAAGTCATCCAAGATGCGTATTAGATACAACTACTGTATCAATTTGAAAAGCCTATATCATTTCTTTCATTAGTTATTGTGCATAGAAAATTTAGGGAAAATCTGACCTCTTACCTTTGACCTCAAGGTCATCCGACGAGAGTAAAATTACAATATGCACATCATCAGAGTATATCAAACCATGGTACTAAGCTTCAAAACAATCAGAACTAAACAGTAGAAGGAGTCAATTTCACAAAAGTGAGACAGACGGATGGGCGGACAGATTGACCCATAACATAATCACCCTTCTGTCTTCAACACCTTTGGGTCACCAGATGTGGAGGCCGTGGAGGCCGGCGGAACAACAGACATGGGAGCCGGCGGAACACCAGACAAGGGAGCTGGTGAAACACCAGATGAGAAAGCAGGTGGAACAGCAGACGTGGAACTCTGATGAGGAGCTGGCATGGTGATCCCCAACCCCGACGTGGAGACTGAGGGGAAGACCATCCCCTCCGGCATGGAAGCAGCAGAGGTGACGATGACAGCCTCGGGCAGAGGAGAAAGGACAGCAGTCTGTGATGGTGTACAAACTGAGACAGCAAAAGAGACAGGTGATGGGGGCTCAGCAGCAGTGGGTGATGCCAGTGAGAACGCTCGCCTAGAACCAGGCAAGACCCCTTCCAGTAGGTGTTAAAAGAGAAAAATGTACCTGCCTGGCCTCCTGCTCTGCTGCTGCTGAAGCAGCCGCTGAAGACCCAAATGTACCCCTCTGAGTGGCTGCGGAGGTCGCCTGGCGAGAAGCAGCTGGAACGGGGCGTGGAGCTGGGGCTGGAGAACGACAAGGTGATGAGATCTTCGGAACCAGGGGATGCTTAGTTGTTGGCTCAGGTTCAGACATGGGGGTAGAGTTTCTCACCAGCACACAGACTGAATGTTGTAAATCTGGCATGGAGATGAGTCCAGTTAGCTTAGGGTAGCTTCGCAGGCTGAGATACACCTCAATGACCTTCGCTGTGATGTCCAAGCACTTAAGAGCCTCCTCCAGAGTACGGGAGGTATGGGCATCAGAAATCCAGTCTTCAATAAGCATGCCCCCCAACACTCATCCTGGTCCAGGCCAAGAGCAACAAAAGTTCATTCCTGCAGAGTCCGTGTCTGGTGGTGTCATTCGGTCAGGTGCAACCTCTGGCAGGCAGGAGAAACGGACTCAGGATGCAAGCAGAGCTTCGGTCACAACACGATTTATTTCCAAATGCAAAATAAAGACAGCATGAAGGCTGTAACTCAAGATGAGCCATGGAAGGCTAAAGACACACACACAGAACGCAATACCAAATACGTAACAGAGAGCCAGAGGGTAATTCCTGGTATGATGCTACAAGCAAGAAAAGCTAAGGACAACATATATAGGGAACTGATAATCAAAGAACGCAGGACAGCTGGGAAACAAATTTGGAGCTAATTGATTACACACAGGAGGACTACGGCTAAACAGAAAAGGAACTTTCACAATAAGACACTGACAAGGAACTAAAGATCCTGAGGGACAAGCTGCTGTGTGCAGCAGTGGACCAGCACCTGTCATCATGGATCCTGGACTATCTCACAAACTGACCACCGTTTGTGAGAACCCAGGACTGTGCATCTGATACCATCATCTGCAGCACGCTGGCCCCCCAGGGAACAGTTCTGGCTCCCTTCCTGTTCACACTCTACACTGCTGACTTTTCACACAACACACCACACTGCCATCTACAGAAGTTCTCTGACAACTCTGCGAACATCGGCCACATCTCTGATGGGGATGATGCAGAGTACAAAGGACTTATCCAGGACTTTGTGGACTGGTGCCTATGGAACTGCCTCCAGATCAATGCGAGGAAAACTAAGGAACTGGTGTTGCACTGCCGCAGGCGAAGACAACCCCCACAGCACCAGTAAACATCCAGGGAACAGACACTGAGATGGTGACATCTTACAAGTACCTGGGGGTTCATCTGAACAATGAACTGGACTGGTCACACAACACCAATGCGCTCTACAAGAAGGGGCAGCGCAGGTTGTTCCTCCTGAGGAGACTCAGGTCCTTTAGAGTGCAAGGGGCACTCCTGAAGATCTTCTATCTATGATTCAGTGGTGGCATTAGCTATCACATTTGGAGTGGTCTGCTGGGGCAGCAGCCGACAGGAAGAGACTGAACAGGCTGATCAAAAAAGCTAGCTCTGTTTTGGGGTGATGACTCGACCCAGTGGAGGAGATAGGAGAGAGGAGGATGGTTGCTAAGCTGACATCTCTGCTGGAGTCCAAGTCCCACCCCATGCAGGACATACTGAATGCACTGAGAAGCTCATTTAGCGGTAGGCTGTGCTATCCTAGGTGCACGACGGAGAGGTTCCGCAGGTCCTTCCTACCTACGGCTGTCAAGACTTTATAACCTAACCAGAGCTGCTCGTAGAGGTCATATCAAATGTACTAAACATAACAATTTTGCATAATAGAGATCATCCCATCCAATACACAACTAGGACAATAACAATCATTACTGAGGGTGGCAACAACACTGTTGATTCAAATACAAAATACACCGTCTGGGTTCATATTCATATTCTGCAGGGTGATTTAACAAACCGTAATGCAGTTTATTCCATCTAGCTGCAATGTTCCTGCACTGTGTATATATCTGTGTACATGTGTATATTCATTCATTTACTGCTTTGGCTAACCATTTCTTATTTACTTATTTTCTTTCTTATTTACTATTGCTCTGAGCGCTGCTATCCCTTTGCTGCTGTAATCCTGGAATTTCCCCATTGTGGAACTAATAAAGGCTTATCTTATCTTATAAACAAGGAACACAATGGCTGTAAGAACTAAGGGCAGACAAGGAATGAAACCAGAATACTACAACACAGCCAGGAACTAAGAAATACAACTAATGACCATGAAACAGATAAAGAGACCAAAAATTAACAAAAACCATGGACATGATTGAAACCTATGTCCAGAACATGACAGGTTTAGACACCTTTTTAAATGAAAATATCATTCAAAAACTGCATTTTGTATTTACTTGGGTTATCTTTGTCTAATACTAAAATTTGTTTGATGATCTATAACATTCAAGTGTGACAAATATGCTAAAATATGTACCGTATTTTTTGGACTATAAGGCGCACTTAAAATCCTTTAATTTTCTCAAAAATCGACAGTGCGCTTTATAATCTGGTGCACCTTATGTATTAATTATGGTTGTGCTTACTGACCTTGAACCAATTTTATGTGGTACACGGCGCTCAAAAATCTGTCAAAAATGTTTTAGTACGACTTTGGTAAGCTGCGAAGCCGAACCGCTTGATGGATTGTCGGAGCGTTACGGTACTCAGGAGCCTCGCCGAGTAATATGTGCTTCAACATAATGGCCGGATGGCTTTTTCCACAAATCTCCATCCCTATTGATCTGCCACTCCATGCGCGCCCATCTCACGATACTGTCAAAACCCAAGTGAAGCAAACTAATTCGAAGCTTGCCATCATTCCGGGTGGATTAACCAAAGAACTCCAACCGCTATATTGGTGTCAACAGGTCGTTCAAAGTGAAATTGCTAGCGAGTTACGCCACTATCTGCCAATGGATCGTGGATCGAAACTGCTCCTGTTTAGCTGTAATTAATATTCAAAAATGATATTTTCGGGACGAAAGAATTCAAGCGTCCTGGCATTTGTTTGCATTGTTTACTTCTCGGGGCTACCGCCGGAGAGCGAGCCGTATCGATTACTGAGCGAGTATCCTGGCGATGTAAACAGCCACGGACTAAAAACGTTCCGCCTGCTCATGGAACAGGTCATTCACACTGGCAGACAATCGCGCTATATGTGTCTATAATGACTATAGATAGGACTTTCTTTCCATGCACGCAAAAAAAAATTTAAAAAAAATTCCCAGATCCGACTACCTCGCGAGGTAGTCGATACCCAAAAGCCGATGGTGTATAGAACACGTATATTAGGATTTGTATGTGAAATTTCGGCATCGAAACTGCTCCCGTTTAGCCGTGAACAGGAGCAGTAAATACGGCTGTAAATACGTATTTACGGCTGTAAATACAGTTCGCTCTCCACCGGAGAGTAAGCCGTATCGATTACTGAGCGAGTACCGAACAAGTATTCTGGCCAATATGGTGATGTAAACAGCCACGGACTAAAAACGTTCCGCCTGCTCATGGAACAGGTCATTCACACTCGCAGACAATCGCGCTATATGTGTCTATAATGACTATAGATAGGATTTTCTTTCCATGCACGCAAATTTTTTTTTTTCCCGGCTCCGACTACCTCGCTTTAATGCGCCTTATAATCCGGTGCGCCTTATGTATGAAATTAGACCATCAAATAGACCGTTCATTGATAGTGCGCCTTATAATCCGGTGCGCCTTATAGTCCCAAAAATACAGTATAATAAGTCAGGAAGGGGGACAAATACTTTTTCATTGCACTGTACAGTTAAGAGATATCCTGCCAGTTCAAAATTTCTGTTAAGCCAGATAACATTCCTATCTTCTTTGGGTTTTACTTTCTCATTTCCAGTGTTTAAGAAAATTTTGCATTGTGATACAATTTGGTTGGCTTCAGTGTTTGGAGAGCAGTGTTGTGAGATTGATCAGTATAAGTTTGAGAGGAGCTAGTTAGCTAGTTAGTCTCAGCACAAACTGAGACTCTGTCCTGGGCTAATTTCTTGAGTTTGGAGGGCTTTGAACTAAAGTGTGTCTTGAGCTCTGCATTTAAAGTAATTAAAAAATTAAAGTGCTCTCTTTTGAATGTTAATCATTAGCAGATTAGCAGATTCTCCCGAGGGAATACTCACACGTGATCTGCATTGTTATTTATGCAAATCCGATGGCGAACGCTAGGACAGCGCGTGACGTCATCCACTCAGTAACTGGCAGGCTGCAGACAGAACACCCAGATGCTCTTCTCCTCATCTCAGGCGATTTCAACCATATTTCACTGTCTCCCATTCTACCCACGTTCACCCAGTATGTCACATGCCACACTAGAGACAATAAAACACTGGACTTATTCTATGCAAACACTAAGGAGGCGTACACCTCATCACCACTCCCCCCACTCGGGAGATCGGATCACAGCTTGGTTCATCTCCTGCCGGTGTACAAACCCCTAGTGCACAGACAACCTCCGGTCATGCGCACAGTGAAGTTATGGTCTGAGGAGGCAAAGGACGCTCTAAAGGACTGTTTTGAAACCACTGCCTGGGAGCAGCTCTGCGATCCACATGGTGAGGACATCGATGGCCTCACTCACACCATCACGGACTACATCAACTTCTGTGTGGACAACACAGTACCCACCAAGACCATACGGTGTTGCTCGAACAACAAACCCTGGATCAACCCTGAGATAAAAACACTTCTGAGAGAGAAGAAGAGGATCTTCAGGTCGGGGAACAGAGAGATGCTGAAGTCCGTACAGAGGGAGCTGAGGAGGAAGATCAGAGAAGGCAAGGACAGCTTCAGGAAGAAGATGGAGGACAAGCTGCAACAGAGCGACATCGGCGGGGTCTGGAGAAACCTTAAAACCATCTCTGGGCTCCAGAATACCTCCCCCCAGGCCACGGGGGGCAGGGAGTGGACGAACAATCTGAACCGTTTTTTTAATAGGTTTGACCAACCGCCCTCCCCCACGACTGCACAACAACCACTGCTGCCTCTAAAGACATCGAGTCCTGCTGCCCACACCCCACTCCACCAACACCCCCCCACTCCCAGCAGACAGCCCCCCAACATGACCCTCACTAAAACCCAGGTGAGGACGGAGCTGAGGAAGATCAAGGCGAGGAAGGCCTCGGGACCGGATGGCATCAGCGCAAAGCTCCTCAAGTCCTGTGCAGACCAGCTGTGTGGGATTGTGGAGCACATCTTCAACCTGAGCCTGAAGCTGGGGAGGGTACCACAGTTGTGGAAATCATCTTGTGTGGTACCTGTACCAAAGACTTCCCACCCCAAAGACCTGAACAGCTACAGACCAGAGGCCCTGATGCCTCACATGATGAAGACCCTGGAGAGACTGCTCCTTGCTCACCTCCGCCCCCTGGTGAGACCAGCAATGGATCCACTCTAGTTCGCCTACCAGCATGGCATCGGGGTGGAGGATGCAGTGATCTTCCTCCTTCACCGTTCTCTGTCCCACCTGGAGAAGCCCAGGAATGCAGTGAGGATCATGTTCTTTGACTTCTCCAGTGCTTTCAACACCATCCAACCGAGGATCCTGAAGGACAAGCTGCTGTGCGCAGGGGAGGACCAGCACCTGTCATCATGGATCCTGGACTACCTCACTAACCGGCCACAGTTTGTGAGAACCCGGGACTGTGTGTCCGACACGATCATCGGTAGCACAGGGGCACCCCAGGGAACGGTTTTGGCTCCCTTTCTGTTCACCCTTTATACTGCGGACTTCTCACACAACACAACACACTGCCATCTACAGAAGTTCTCTGATGACTCTGCGATCGTCGGCCTCATCTCCAACGGAGATGAAGCTGAGTACAGAGGACTTATCCAGGACTTCGTGGACTGGTGCCATCGGAACTGCCTCCAGATCAACGCGAGAAAAACTAAGGAGGTGGTGGTGGACTGCCGCAGGCAAGGACAACCCCTCACTGCACCAGTAAACATACAGGAAACAGACATCGAGATGGTGACATCCTACAAGTACCTGGGTGTTCATCTGAACAATAAACTAGACTGGTCACACAATACCGATGCACTCTACAAGAAGGGACAGCGCAGGCTGTTCCTACTGAGGAGACTCAGGTCTTTTGGTGTACAAGGGGCGCTGCTGAAGACATTCTACGACACGGTGGTGGCATCAGCCATCACTTTTGGAGTGGTCTGCTGGGGCAGTGGCATTACAGCAGCCGATACGAAGAGACTGAACAAACTGATCAAGAAAGCTAGCTCTGTCCTGGGGCAACGCCCTGACCCAGTGGAGGAGATAGGAGAGAGAAGGATGGTGGCTAAACTGTCATCTCTGCTGGAGTCCGAGTCCCACCCTATGCAGGACATACTGAACGCACTGAGGAGCTCATTTAGCAGCAGACTACATCATCCTAGGTGCGCAACCGAGAGGTTTCGCAGGTCCTTCCTACCTACGGCTGTCAGACTGTATAACCTAAGTAGGGCTGCTTGCAGAGATAGCAAAAAAAACGTGACGACCTAATAGTATTGAATGCAAAAGACGCAAGAGACTTACACAATGGTCCCCTCCAGTATACAATTAGGACAATATCGGTAGCTACGGAGGGTGACAATATGTATGGGTACATATTCATACTATGTAGGATAACTAAGCAGACGGTTATGCTGTTTATTCCATCTAGCTACAATGCTCCGCACTGTGTGTATATATATTTATATATTTATATGTACATACTGGATGTATATTCGCTGCTCTTGTTTTTTTTCTTGTCTTCTTGATTGTTGCTCTGAGTGTTGCTATCCCTGTGCTGTTGCAATCCTGGAATTTCCCCATTGTGGGACTAATAAAGGCTTATCTTATCTTATCTTATATCTGACTAATTCTGCTTGACAGACATTTGTTGGTGTTTGACCACACATCCCACTACCATACAGCCCTATGAGTAAGATAACACTATCAAATATTTTAGACCAGATCTTAATTGGAATTTGGAGGTCATAAAATTTTCTTTTGACTGAATTGAGAGCTCTTAGGGCATTTTTGTTAATAATAGGCTTTTAATTATTGTAGTGTAAATACAAGTGATCAACAAAGAAATGACGAGTAAATGTAAGGATGCATCTACTAAAAAAGTGAATTGAGATGTGAGAAGTGACTTTACTCTAACTAGTTTGTGAGAGTCAACCAATTTTGTCATGAATCTGTACCGCTGGGATTTTCAATTTAATACTATTTTTTTTATGCATTTGACATTTCATTCTCATAAATTTGTGAGGATTTCCTCATAAATCTAAGATTTTTGTCTTGTAAATTTCTGACTTTTCCCCCAAATAAATTTATTCATCTTTATTTATATAGCGCCATTTCACAACAACAGTCATCTCGTAACACGTTCAAACTGTAGGGCAAATACCCCACAACTTCAGAAAGACCCCAACAATCAGGCGATCCCCTGTGAGCAAGCACTAAGCAACGGTGGAGAGGAAAAACTTCCTTTTCTCATAAATTCCTCGAATGAATAAAGACTTCTAATGATCAATTTGCAATGTTTTTCCTCATTCCTCTTCCACCAACACCTCTTTGCTGAATTGGAGGAATCAGGAGCTGTAAAGAATCTATCCATGGAAAAAAGAAAGACTCTCTGTGTCAAACGAGGCAAAGAAAAAAAGTTTATTCATGTCTTATGTTTGAAAATGCCTATTTTAAGTTAGTTGACCAGGAAATGCATCTACTGCACCTGAACCATTTAGGAGTACTGAACTTGGAAAAGTCATATATTGCCATTTCTGCGCATTTGTGTGGTCTAAATATGAAACCATTGCAGCATTTTGTGTTGAAAATGTTCTCACTGACAAAAATTATAGGTGCATTTACAACTTTTTTTTATTTTCAAGGCCTTTCATGAGTACACGTGTATCATATATACTTTTCAAGACTTTTTTATTTCAGAAAATCCTTTGAAAAAAATCCTGATATTAAATAAAATGGTTGTTTCCTACCTCCATCATGTTCTGTCTCACCCAGAACTAGGTACTGGGCCCCAACTATTGGGTTAAAGGGTTCCACAAACACAGTGTGAACAACAACGTGATGCTCTTTTGAAGCATGCTGCGCCGACAGTGTTGCCCTGGACACCTCAGGCTGATAGCAAACAAGTCTGAAAAATTAAGCAAATGGTACTTGTGGTCAGTAGTTTTCACTTGACAAACCAAGCCATTTGATGAGATTACCTTGAGCTCTGGGATATTGTTATGGGCATTTTCTGACTGTTTTCTTTTATTGACCAAATTATTAGTTGACTAATAAAAAAAAAAATCAACAGATTAATCAGTAACAAAAATTATAGCATATGCTTGATGCTGCCCTTTGTGTTTTGTTTATTCTCCCTTTTTTGTTCTTCTCTCTCTTCCCTCTGCGTGAAGAAAGTAGGTGTTGTTTGATGTGTGTCATCACCTCTACCACAGAGGTAATGTAATCGGGATGGTTTGTTTGTTTAACAGGACTACGCAAAACCTACTGGACGGATTTTGAGGAAATTTTCACCAAAGGTGGCGCTTGGCCTAAGGATGAACTCAGTTGATTTGGAAGGTGATCTGAGAGCACATACTGTACCTTCGCCAATGCCCTATATTGTCTCACAACATTTTAACAGGATTACTCAAAAACTAGTAGATGGATTTTGATTAAAACTTACCCAGAGGTGGCCCTTGGACTACGGATGAACACATTAGATTGTGGAGGTGATCCATGAGTGCATAGCTTTGCCAAGGCCCTATTTCACAATGGCCACACAGACAGACTGGCAAACAGAGGTGCAGAGGGACGGATGGCTGGGCGGAGGGAGGGAGAGAGGGTCAGATAGGACCTTGGCCTCTCTGAGTGCCCTGTCGTTCTCTGGCGTACAGGTCAAGTGGACCCCTGACCAAGTGAGCACCCCAAGTGGACCCCGGGATTAAATCAGTACATGTACAAGTACATTTTCAAGCCAGTGATTTGTAAATGCAAAGAAGAAGAAGAACAACAAGAATTTATGTAAAACTATTGAAAAGACTTTTCCCGGTCACCAAGAAGTGTAAAAAATATATGTGTAAGATGACAACTAAGCTGACCCGGAGAAGGTTTTGGCTCTGTTTCTGCTTTCACAAGACTTTTCTTCTCCACCGCTCACTGCTGCTCATCACGGTTGGCTGCCTCCAGATGAAAACCCACAGAATAGGCATGTGGGACTATAATGTTCTGAATGAATCTTTAGAAAATTAAGAATCAGTTTGTAAATCACTGGATTGACAATGTATTTGTACATGTACAGATTGGATCCCAGGGTCCACTTGGTTGGGGTGTTCACCGGGTCAGGGGTCCACTTGACCTGTTCCTGTTGTCTGTGTGTTTGGTTTGTCTAATGATATATGCAAAACAATACAAATAAAATTGGAATTATTGGAAATATGCATTTCTATGAACAGAAAAGAAGAGTTACCAACTTTTCAGAAAAGCTTAAGAGTGAGATTTAGAAGGAATTGTGCACTGGTTAGCAGCAGGGCTGAGATCAAAAAGTGGCCAATGGCAGGCTGGTGTCGGCAGAGCGGCAAATGCTAATTCTCCACTGGCAAATACCACTTTCCCAATGGTTGGCCACTTTAGTCCAGCAGCCTTTGCGGTTGTCGCAAATCAAGACATTTTTAATTCACATTTATTAATGGTTTTGGACAGGGATATGTGCCTCGATAAATTTTCAAAAAGTGATCGTGGTAAGTTGTGTTGTTTCGTGACATGCTTTAGAAACTTTTGACAATGAGGCAACTTCAAATATGTCTGTAGATACAACAGATGCTCATGTTTATTCAACTTGCGGGGATATACCTAGTTGTTTAGAGATGGTGGCTAGGAATTTGACAAAACCAGTCAAATGTATTGTGAGAAAATCTTTTTTCTGTAACTGTACTGTACTTATCCATCAGTATTGCATTTAACTAATTGGCAAAAATTGATATTTTACCTAATGGATCATAGGCTGTATGTGTTAGCACTATGATTGTGTTATCATTGATATTAACAAATATGGTATGATGGCTTAATATTAGTCAATAATGATTCAATGGATTATACCGCAGGAGGCCAACTGACCGCTTGGCAAGACCCAGCTGACTATTCACAGGATACCCATGGTTCCGCTGAACACTAACAGACCAGTCCTTTGTCCTGGCTGACCACTAGCTGACAGCGGCTAATTAGTAATCCATACCAGCTGACCAGTCCCTGAATAGGGTTAGTCAGTGGCTCCTGCCGTCTGGCCACGGCCAGTTAACTGGTTATGCATTCTTCAACTGTGAAGTGGCTTGTCTGTCCATTTTTTTCCACCCAGAACACATACGTAAATTATATTCATACCAGTTTCGCTGCTTTGTTTTTCTCAGCAGCTGCTTTTAATTTGTGACAGCTTGGGGAAAATAGGTGAACGTGCTGATGCCTGTCCAAAATTAAGCAAATTTAAATAAAGTCTGCCAAATGTTTGTGTTGTAATTATTTATATTTGTTTCTCTTACAGTTGTTGCTTGGGGAGATTTGAGAAATTGTTTACCCCCACAACACACTCACACAAAAAGAAAAATATATGCAGATTAATGTTAATAGTTTCTCAGTTTGCTCTATATTTCTTTACACTTGCCAAAAAGCTCCAGTTTTGTCTCATCGGTCCAAAGGACATTCTCCCAGGCTTGTCAATATGTGTTTTGGCAAATTAAAGTCTTGCTTTTCCAGTCATGTAACAATAATAATAAGAAAAGAAAGAATAATACACATTCCCCTATAAACTCTAAATTAATTCAATTTCCTCATATTCAACTCAACTCGATTCAATTTTACTGGTATAGCACCAATCATAAGATTATCACAAGGTCTTTACAGATTCATTGTGAGTATTCTGATACTCTGTACCAGAGACAGATTGTACCAGACAGGTACAGAGGATTGCTACCTCCATTTTAAATGATGACTCCCACCCTTTGCACTGCCACTTTCAGCTTCTTCCCTCAAGACGGAGGTTTGCTGTCCCAAAAAGTAAAACCCAGCGCTACGAAAACAGCTTTGTTCCTGCTGCTGTCAAAGAGCTGAACAAGTTGTAACAATATATTGCACATAATTTAGTTACCTATTTATTAACTCCATTTTATATTTACTTATTTTTGTAGGATTTTTATCTGGGTTCTAAATCTTTTATTGGGTTTTAGACCTTTGAGTTTTTAACCTCTTTGACTAGTCTTTAACTTTTTAATATGACCTTTCTCTCTTATCTCTGTTTTTTCTCTCATCTCTTTGTCTTTATATCCTGATTGATGGAGCCTTGAGTATTTTTATCATGTTTATAGTCAGCTTCATGTGTGCCTGTGTTTGTGTTTATGTTAAATGTAATTGTGGTTTGTAAATATGGATGTCACCAGACTGCAAAACAAATTTACCTACGGGTACAAATAAAGTAACCTGAACCTGAACCCATAAAATAATTTTCTTAAGTTTGGCAGATGCATTCACTCTAATTTTTACAGACTTGGTATTTTTTAAGATACACATTGTTATGTATTGTAAAATAACTTGGGTGGAGGATGAGGCAAGATGACTGGACAAACACAGCTTTATTGATGGATGTAGAACAGCGGTAACACGGTAAGCACCTGGCAGAGGGCACCGATCGCAGAGACCGCAATATGGATGCCCTCTGATATTTATAGGGCGGTGCAGTGACGTGACAGGATGTGCACATCACTATACCACACTTCACAATAAGGTGGCAGAACCCAACATCACATTTCCTCCCCCCACTTACAAAAGTCCAAAACCACACACACACAATTAAGACTCTCCCCAATTTGGGACCTGAATCATGCACTAACATAACGAAAACCAATGTACTAAAATGGCCCAACCCATTCACACAACATAACCTAAAATAGGGCTAACAGGTGGACTACCGTGCAGCCCACACGGCAGAGTGGATTATTCTGCCACGAGATAAACTAAAGAAAAGCGTCCATACATAACTAAAATTACACACCGTGCTCCTAAACTAAACAAAATACACAAAATAATCCCATTTTACAACATACATATATTAGAACATTAGAACTATTAACACACATATTTACAGCACTGTTCCTTGGGCAGGAGGAGTAGAACCGGCATGGGGGGGGGGGGTGCGACTCAGCAAGCGCGCCTCTGGAAGCAGCAGGCCCTCGGGATGATGGCTGATCTTCCAGACAAAAGCGCCTCTCTTCTTTCAATCAATCAATACATCAGATTTATATAGCGCTTTATCATAGACACTCAAAGACGCTTTACAGAAATTAAGGGTCATCCACCACCTAGATGGATGAAGCAGCCACAATACGGCGCCATCCCTTTTAACCATTCACACACACATTCACACCAAGGGCCACTTTAGAGTCTCCAATTAACCTAACCTGCATGTTTTTGGCATGTGGGAGGAAACCGGAGAAATCCCGGGGTAAACCCACGCATACACGGGGAGAACATGCAAACTCCACACAGATCACTGTTGGTCAGGGACTGGGATCGAACCCATGATCCCACGATCCCCCGGCCAAGGGTAAACTGTGCTGCCGCAGTGCTAACCACTGCGCCACCGTGCAGTTCTTTACCACTGATGCTCGCTCTCGTCCAACCCCATCACCTGAAGCCTCTTCCCAGACACGCCAAAGCTGATTGGTGAGCCTCGCCGAGCCATCGGACAGCTTGAAGTACCTGCGCTCACCTTAGCTACTATGTGCAGACACTCATGATGTTTGGCTGGCTGTCATCTGGCCCATCTTTGCCGTGGACGTTCTTCACCCCGAACCAAGTCTATAACCCTCAGTGGGGCTCGCCCTGAAATGGTGCTGCTGAGTACGCGGTTCCACCGTGCTCGTCGGTCTGGCCCCGACCTCTTCTGAAGCTGTCGTAGCGTTCACCTTTGTAGCTGCAGACCCTCCATCCCTCTGCAGCCAAGCTTCGGAGGAATCTGGGGCTAGCACATTGGTGTCACTCGCCAGCGCAGGCACCTCGTCGCCACGCTCAGTACCCCCCCCCCCCCAGCCGTTTCCCGACCACCGGCACTGAGACCCTCCTGTGCCAAACCTGAGTGAGGTTGGTCCTGCTTGACCGCCATGGTGTCCGTTAGCTCCTCGTCCCACACAACGTCCTTATCGACCACCGGAACCGGAGGGTTCCACTGGCCACAACTCGACCATTCCTCTCCAGTGTCGTCTTTAATGGCGAAACCCAGTCCGCAAAACAAGTCACAGCCCATGATGTTATTGCCTCGGGCTTTCACGTGGAACGTGAAGTCAACCATCATCATAGACTTGTACCGAACTGTTAGCTCCAAAGTCCCAACTGTGCACAGCCTACCACCTCCATAACCATAAAGCAGTGCTGGGTTACCTCTAATCCTGTAGTGGGGGAAAAACTTCCTCACCATGGCCCAATTCAGCAACAACCCCTCCGCACCCGTGTCGAGCAGAAGCACCTCCATGCCGTCCAATTCCACTGTGCAAAACGTGTACCCGTTGGTACTGGGGGACACTATATGGATGGTTGTCGGGGGCAGGCAGAGTGATTTCTTCCGTGGGTTCTCCGACTCAGATACACAGCACACTCTAGCATAATGGTTCAAGTGTTCACATCTGCTACAACGCCTCCTTTAGCCGGGCAGTCCTTAGCCTTATTGCGGTGCGTCGCGGACCCACAGCCCTTGCAAAGGGGATTTCCCGGGGCACACCTTCGGCTGGCAGCACTGTAGTATCGTCGTCCAAGCTATCCTCGCTATCCGGGTCCGCAACATTTGCCGCGGCAGGAGGCACCGGCAGCCACTGTGACTGGCGCCAGTTTAGCTCTGAAGCTAGCTTGTCTGCGGCCTCCAGTTGGAGAGCTAACTCGATAGCTCTGGCTAGTGTTAAGTCACTGGCCACCATAAGTAGCCTAGCCTGCAATGCAGCGCTACACATGTGCTCCACAAGCTGGGAACGTACCAATTCATCTTCCAATTGCCCAAAGCGACACTCACAAGCTAGCTGCTTTAAAATCGGCGACAAACTGATGAACAGGCTCATCCACTCCCTGATGTCGCTGCCGAAAGCCAATCCTCCGGACAGTCACACTATCCGGGGTATGAAAATGGTTTGCTAGCAGCTCCACAACGTCTTCAAAGGAGTCCGAAGCTCCGAGTGTGCACAGGACTCGCTGGCCCTCAATACCCAGGTTGTGAACAAGTAGCGCATGTGCTCTTAACTTGTCGGGTTTACACAGGTCCAGCGCGGTGATGTACGTCTGAAAAGCCTCAAACCACATCAGCCAAGGCACCGGCGGCTCACCTGGGAGCTTGAGAAAGGGGCGAAGTGGTGAAATGCGTGCCTCCATGAGTTAATCCTCAATCGGCAAATGTTATGTATGGTAAAATACCTTGGGTGAAGGATAAGGCAAGATGACTGGACGAACACAGCTTTATTGATGGATGTAAAGCAGCAGTAACACGGTAGGCACCTGGCAGAGGGCACCAGTCGAACAGACCGCAATATGGATGCCCTCTGGTATTTATAGGGCGGTGCAGTGACAGTGATGCTAAAGCTATATTATCATATAGGTTTCATTTAGTAAAAATCCCTGATGCTTTATTTTGTGAAAAGGCTAAAATAGCCTACAGTAAAATGCAGGTGGACTTTAATCAAACATTAAAATCAAATGCTTATGCCACGTAAACACAAGTTTATCAACTCAAGCATTATCAAGGGACTAAAGAGGGAAATTAACTGTCTATAATCTTACATATTTACATTTATTTGCTCATTAATATGCATTGTCCCTTTTATAAATAAGCTTTTCTCAAATCTCCCCAAGTAACAACTGTATGCGAAGCCACTAGAAATAATGACAACACAAGTATTTGTCAAAGACGTTATTTACCTTTGCTTAATTTTGGATAGTTATCAGCACGGTTACCTATTTTCTCCAAGCTGTCACAAATTAAAAGCAGCTGCTGAGAAAAACAAAGCAGCGAAACTGGTATGAATATAATTTACATGTTCTGGGTGGAAAAAATGGACAAACGAGCCCCTTCATAGTAAAAGAATGCATAACCAGTTAATTAAAACCAGACAGCAGGAGCCACCGGCAACCCTATCCAGGGACTGGTTAGCCGGTACGGATTACTGGTTAGCCGCTGTCAGCTAGTGGTCAGCCAGGACCAGGAACTGGTCTGTCAGTGTTCATCGGCCCACAAGTATCCTGTGAATGGTCAGCCAGGTCTTGCCCAGCAGTCAGGCGGTCTCCTGTGGCATAATCCACTGAATCATTATTGACTAATGTTATGGAGCCCTCCATAAGGAATTAGGCAGTGGTGCAGTCCCTGACACCTTAGGGTACACCTCCGCTACTAGACAAGTGCTACTGAGCTCTTTGGCTCAGTAGTAAGAGTGGGAGGATTCAGATCACTGTGTCATGGGTTCAAATCCCAGCCTAGGATATAGATGTATGTCTGCCTTGCTGTGTACAAAAGAGACTATGTACATGTTAGTCTACCTTGCCTGTGGGTAAAAATGACTATAGGTTGGTCCACTTTGACATGAGGTTGAAATGGACTTGGATATTCCAGGCTGAAATAGACAATTCTGGCCTTGGCCTAGTAAATGGGTCGTAACAGGAAGTGGGGGCCGTCCAGGATCTGACACCTGCACCACTTCCTTAGGGGGGGAGGTGTTACAGACCTCTTCATAAGGAATTAGGCAGTGGTGCAGTCCCTGACACTTTAGGGTACACCTCTGCTACTAGACAAGTGCTAGAGAGGAATTCCTCTTCAGCTCAGTGTTAAGAGTGGGAGCATACAGTGGTGTGAACGCAGTGTTTGCCTCCTTCCTGATTTCTCATTTTTTTGTATGTTTGTCACACTTAAATGTTTCAGATCATCAAACAACTTTAAATATTGCACAAAGATAACACAAGTAAACACAAAATTCAGTTTTTAAATGAAGGTGTTTATTATTAAGGGGAAAAAAATCCAAACCTACATGGCCCTGTGTGAAAAAGTGATCCCTCCCCCTTGGTTAAAACATAAATTAACTGTGGTTTATCACATCTTTGGAAAGCTGAGTTCAATTTCTCGAGCCATACCCAGGCCTGATTACTGCCACACCTGTTCTCAATCAAGAAATCACCTAAATAGGACCTGCCCGACAAAGTGAAGTAGACCAAAAGATCCTCAAAAGCTAGACATCATGCTGGGATCCAAAGAAATTCAGGAACAAATGAGAAACAAAGTAATTGAGATCTATCAGTCTGCAAAAGGTTATAAAGCCATTTCGAAAACTTTGGGACTCCAGCGAACCACAGTGAGAGCCCTTATCCACAAATGGCAAAAACATGGAACAGTGGTGAACCTTCCCAGGAGGGGCCAGCCAACCAAAATTACCCCAAGAATGCAGCAACAACTCATCCAAGAGGTCACAAAAGACCCCAAGACAACATCTAAAGAACTGCAGGCCTCACTTGCCTCAGTTAAGGTCAGTGTTCATGACTCCACCATAAGAAAGAGACCGGGCAAAAATGGCCTGCATGGCAGAGTTCCAAGACAAAAACCACTGCTGAGCAAAAAGAACAAAGGCTTGTCTCAGTTTTGCCAGAAAACATCTTGATGATCCCCAAGACTTACGGGAAAATACTCTGGGGACTAATGAGACAAAAGCTGAACTTTTTGGAAGGTGTGTGTCCCATTACATGTGGCGTAAAAGTAACACAGCATTTCAGAAAAAGAACATCATACCGACAGTAAAATGTGGTGGTAGTGTGATGGTCTGGGGCTGTTTTGCTGCTTCAGGACCTGAAAGACTTGCTGTGGCAAATGGAACCATGAATTCTGCTGTCTGCCAAAAAATCCTAAAGGAGAATGTCCAGCTATCTGTTTGTGACCTCTTGGGTTCTACAGCAGGGCAATGATCCAAAACACACCAGCAAGTCCACCTCTGAATCGTTTAAGAAAAACAAAAAGAAGGCTTTGGAGTGCCCTAGTCAAAGTCCTGACCTGAATCCGATTGAGATGCTGTGGCATGACCTTAAAAAGGCGGTTCATGCTCAAAAATCCTCCAATCTGGCTGAATCACAACAATTCTCCAAAGATGAGTGGGCCAAAATTCCTCCACAGCACTGTAAAAGACTCATTGCCAGTTATCGCAAACGCTTCACTGCAGTTGTTGCTGCAAGGGTGGCCCAGCCAGTTATTAGGTTTAGGAGGCAATCACTTTTCACACAGGGCCATGTAGGTTTGGATTTTTTTCCCCCTTTATAATAAACACCTTCATTTAAAAACTGCATTTTGTGTTTACTTGTGTTATCTTTGTCTAATATTTAAATTTGTTTGATGATCTGAAACATTTAAGTGTGACAAATGTACAAAAAATGAGAAATCAGGAAGGGGGCAAACACTTTCTCACACCACTGTAGCTGTATAATGTAATAATTGCAACACTCCGATAGACTTCTATAGAAACCGTGGAATGCGGAAGTCACGTGAGTCGTGGAGCAGCGAATAGTTCCAAACAATGAATTTTTCCCCATAGACCACCATTCATTTCATGGAGTTTCTGCTTAATAATCCCAGGTAAGTTAATGAATGGCCGTTGTTTTGGTCATTTTACCACTTAAGTTAACTAGTCTATGAACTTGTTTTATTTTGTCAGCTTTTTTCTTTATGTGCAGTAAAAGCTCATAAACTTGTTACTAGCTGCTTGTTATTAGCCTATGCTAGCTCAACTAGGTAGCCGGGACAGCCCTTATTTCAAAAATCTGTTGTACAGTTATTGGGTAAAGGCACAGTTTCTGAGAGACATTAGAGATTGGTAGTAGCATTATATGCTGGGACATGGCATGAAAACCTGTGACAGAGCAGATGTGACTTATTTTGTTCATAGCAACTGTAGTAGGATTAGCAGCATCACAGGACTATGGTGGTGAATTTAAAGAACAGCTTACAAAAATGAAACTGTTCTACCTTTTTATAGAGGAAAACATGAAACCATAAGAGAATGACATGTTTCTACAAGAAGGAAACGTGGAACAAGGTAGGAAATGACCAAATATAGTGCTTTACATCCTCGTCTTCATCAGTGTCAACCTTGATAATGGCAATGTTATTTTAACATCCATAAATTAGCACTATTAGTATTTTATGAGTCTGCTTAAATAGTCTGTACTTATTTGAACAAACTGTTGTGACAAACACAAAAAGAAAGGTCCTCAGGATGAAGACTGCTTTAATTTTTTAATGCAGTTGTAAACAAAGTGGAAACAATTCAGACAGGGATGGCAACAGGAAATTCTGATTTCAGCTGAAATCTAATTTGGTCGATTGACTTATGGGGGGGCCAGGGGGGCGCAGCCCCCCTGAAGCTGGGAGGTTTTCAGTAAAACAGAAGTAATTTAGACTGAAAAAAATTATAACAAAAAAATGAAATACTAGACTTGGATAAATCATTAAATTTAATGAAAAGTTAACTTACTTTTTCTTCAATGTTTGTCTCACTGTCTTTAGTCCAACATATTTAACAGTTCTATAAGAGTTTATTGCACTATTTACACTATTTACACTGGTCACCAAGTCACTTCTAATGTGAAACTTTCTTCCTTTTGGCAACAAGCTGTGTCAGTCTCTGAACTTTGAACTTCATCTCCTTTTCTGGTTTCTTCAGAAACTGTCCGAGTGTTTCTGTTACCTCGTCGAACTTTGAGCCAATTTTCACCTTTACCGTCACTTTTCGGCTCAGAATTCCAACATGAACCAGGGATGTGATTTGGGGTTGGGGAAATTATCTGAAAATTTAGCAGGGGGTCTGGGGGACACAGTCCCCCAGTGGGGTCTGGGGCAAAGCCCCCCGAAGCTCCTGGGTTTTTATGATTTTTAAGTACCAGAACTGTGCTTAAATGACATAAAACAAACAGCTGAATGCCACTTATTACTGTATAATATTGACTTATGTTCCAAGAAGATAGCATTCCTAAAATATTCCAGCAAGCATTATCCATCACATGCTTTAACACTTGATCAAATCAAAATCAGTTAATTTTATCTATTCCATAATAGAAATAAAATTCCAACATAGCATTACTTTTTATAATTTCAGCATTCATTAGTACATACCTCCGAATGTACCTGTCTATCAGCAAGAGATGTTAATGGAGCAGACTCGTTTGGTTCAGCCAAAGTCCCCCAGTGTGTAACATCTTTGACTGCTTTATCCACTGTCGAAGATTGTTTCAAAAATGCCGATCCCAAAGAATAGTTGCTCCGCCGAATGGCAAGGTAGTGGGCATGTTTCTTCACTTTTGATGCGTGGTCTGACAGCGCCACACATCCACGCGATCCATAGTTAATCAACTCTTTACAATACACACAAAAAGCTTTTCCTGCCACGTCTGGTTTCTTCAGAAACTGTCCGAGTGTTTCTGTTACCTCGTCAAACTTTGAGCCAATTTTCACCTTTACCGTCACTTTTCTCTCAAGCCAATTCCATCGGAACTTATTTTTGATACTTTTGTCTATTTCTACCACTGATGACTCCTGATCCTTCGATAAAAATCTCATAATTCCGCTGAAAACATGCAGAATTCAGAATTCCAACACGAACACACCACCATGAATTTTTGACAAAGCATACAACGAGCCATTTGATTGGTCCAAATTTGCAATTATCCAATTGCAGGGCCGTTTACACATAACATCCGGATTATCGCGGGAGACTCACCCGGGGAAGCGCCGAGCGCTGATGTAATTGTGTTGATTTTCGCTAAAATCGGTGACAATAAGGTACCTTACCCCCGCCAAAATTCTCAACGGATTTAGACGATTCACAGGAATGATCAATTTGAAAATAAATTGGCGTTATTCCAACACGAACACACCGCCATGAATTTTTGACAAAGCAACAACGAGCCATTTGATTGGTCCAATCATTTGCAACTATCCAATCGCAGGGCCGTATACAGCAGTAGCATGAGAACATAACATCTGGGTTATCGCGGGAGACTGTCACTCGGGGAAGCGCCGAGCGCTTATGTAATCGTGTTGATTTTCGCTAAAATCATAAATCGGCGGAAATCCGCGGATCGGCGGAAAATTGCCATCCCTGTTCAGATCTACACAACTTAATGGAACAGAAGTAATGTTAATGATGTGTGTTTATTTTAACAGTAAATCAAGAACTGAATGCTAAGACCAATCAAAAATATTCTGGAAACAACTGGCATATTTATAAATGTAAATTATTCTCTTTTATCAAATAGCTCACCTGAAATTACTTTTAAAAAACTAACTGTAACTGAACTATGAACATAGAGGAAGAATATCTGGTTTCTTTCTTTTCTAATTTCTATATTGTAATCCAGCAAAAAGTTAATTTTGACTTTTTATGTATACATAATTTGAATTGTGAGATGCTACATGTAGATTTTTTTTCCTCATGTGAACACATTTACGAGAAAAATCTAAAGTTTTCCAAATAGTTCTCTAAGGTATGCATATAAACTAAAAATATGCATGAAAAAGTTGCACATTTAATATAAAAATTATAAGAAAAAAGTAGAGTTATTTTTTTTTTTTTTATTTAAGTTTTTGTAAAGGGTATACAGGTCGTTACAGCAATGCAGTGTTTACATTTTCATCACATGTTCCCTTATTTTCTGATATCTGACAACATTGGAAGATTAATTCTTACAACACCCCTTTTTTTTTTTTTTAAAGTGAAAGAAAAAGTGAAATTAAAGAGAAAAAAAAACAAAAAACAAATAACAAAAAAAAACAAACAAACCAGTAAAAAACAAACAAAAAGAAAAAGTAAGTAAATAAAGATAAAAGAGCATCTGAGTAGCATTGGAACAAAGAGCGGAACCACTATTGAAATGGTATTTGTCAAAGATTAGATCTAATGGAAGACACATATGTGGTCCAGGGTTGCCAAAAGTTCATGAACACATCCATGTCCTGTCTCAGTGCGAATGTCAACTTTTCCATCGAGTAAATGTCTTGGATCACGTTAGTCCAATCTTCAGGTGTAGGACAGTCCTTCAACATCCATTTTTTAGTTAGAGCTTTTTTGCTTGCCAATATTAAAACATTGAATAAGTATTTTTCTCCTCGTCTTTCCAGTGAGTCCGGTAGTAAACCCAAATACAAAGTTACAAAAGAAAAGGGAACTGTAATTTTGAATATTTTCCCCAATATTGTCTGTACCTTGGTCCAATATTGGTGGATAACTGGGCATGACCAAAACACATGAAAATGATTTGCAGTCTTTTCACCACACAAGCGCCAACAGTTCAATCCCTTATGGGTAAATTTGTTTTGTGCAGGTGTTCTGAAAAATCTTGCCAAGTTTTTCCATCCAAATTCTCTCCACTGCAGGGATGAGGTACTTTTCCATTGCTGTTTATTTAGCTTTTCCCATATTTCCAGTTGTAAAGTGAAATTCCCCTCTTTTTCCCATCTCTCTTTTATATAAGATGTGTTGTCTCCTTTTAAGTCTTGAAGACCTTGGTATATTTTAGAAATGTATCTGATCCCTGGGATCCCTTTATATGCCATTAAGAAGACCTTCAGAACACCTGACTGGGCCCTTTCCAAAACCTCCTTTTTAAGTATATTGTTTATGTGGTGTCTAAGCTGGAAGAACCTGTAAAGGTCTTGATTTATTAGGCCTTGTTTTTTCAAATCTTCAAAACTTCTTAAGATTTGCCCTTTAAAAAAATCGTAATATTTTATCAGCCCTTTCTCCTTCCACTTTTTAAATCTGGTGTCTGTTTTATTAGGAGTAAAGTCCTGATCATAGGCGATCCATTGCAGAAGTCGATAGGGCTCTTTAGTTTGATTCTCTCTGACTATCTTAAACCAAATTTTTAGCGGGGTCTCTATCCACGGGTTAGTGTTATTCAAAAGCTTAGGTAAGACATTGTTCCCTATTATCGCCTGTAGGGGGATGTCACTTGTTATTTGGCATTCGATCTCCTTCCATTGTGCAGTGTAGACTGGGTTACATATCTCTACTAAAGTTTTAATTTGTGCGGCTTTAAAGTAGTCCCTGATATTTGGCAGCGCGAGCCCACCTTTGTCTTTGTTTAGCTGTAGGGTTCTATATCTGATTCTAGGTCTCTTGCCCTGCCATATGAATCTTGAGATCCTTCTGTCCAGCTCCTGCCATGTTTTTTTGGGAGGTTCTACCGGTATTGTTTGGAAAAGGTATAGAAGACGTGGAAGTATATTCATTTTGACTGCTTCAATTCTTTGTGCAGTACCCAAGAATGGTATCATATTCCATCTTGCTAGGTCAGATTTTATTTTTGTCACCAGTGGATCATAGTTTAGTGATATAATTTTGTTGAGTTGTTTCGGGATATTGACCCCCAGATATTTCATAGATTCCGACTCCCAGTTAGTTTTGAGTTTGCTTAGTGAATAATGATTTGGGTCATAGTTGAATGTTAAAACTTGGGTTTTATGCATATTTAATTTGTACCCCGATAAATCTCCATACTCTGAAAAAACTGAGGTTAGTTCTGGTAAAGAAGTGTCCGGCTGCCCTAGGTATATTAAAATGTCATCAGCAAAGAGTGCTATTTTATGTTCCTTCTGACCAAGTGTAATACCTTGAATTTTTTGGTTTTGTCTTATCCATTGGCTCAGAGGTTCTATGAAGATTGCAAAGAGCAGTGGAGACAGGGGGCAGCCCTAACGACATCCTCTTTCCAGTTCAAAAGATGATGATAAATTACCGTTAATCCTTATTTTAGCTGTTGGTTTTTTATATAATGCCTGTATAGTTCTAATGAAGTTGTTATGAAAATTGAAACTGGATAAGATTCTATATAGAAAAGACCAGTCAACCGAATCGAATGCTTTTTCAGCATCTAATCCCAATATGACTGCATTTAAGTTATATTTTTTTATATGATGAATTATGTGTAAAGTGCGTCGAATGTTGTCTTGTGTCTGTCTTTGTCTTATAAAACCTGTTTGGTCTAAATGAATTAGGTCTGTCAGTATATTTTCTAACCTTTTGGCAAGGATAATGGTAAAAAGCTTATAGTCCTGATTTAGTACACTGATTGGTCTGTAGTTGGAGCACTCTAGTTTATCCTTTTCAGGTTTAGGTATAACTGCAATGACCCCTTCTCTCCAGGAGGGGGGGATTTCCCCTGTGTGGAGGACATAATTAAATGTTTTCAGGAGGAGAGGAGATAGCTGCTGTTTAAAGGTTTTGTACCACTCTGCTGTATAGCCATCAGCTCCTGGGGATTTGTTAGCTTTAAGTTTCATAATTGCTTTTTCCAATTCTTTAGGATGTATTTCTGACAGTAGTGTTTTATTTTGTGACTCCGTAAGTTGGGGAAGGTTTAATGTGTTTAGGAATGCCTCGGATGCGTTTTTATGTTTTTTGTGGGAGTATAAGTTCTTATAGTAATTCTCGAAGTTTTTAAGAATATCCTGAATTCTGAATTTTATTTCCTTTGATACTGGGTCTCTGATTTTGTAGATTGCTCTTTCTGTTTGATGTTTCCTCAATTTATAGGCTAGCAATTTTGCCGATTTACTGCCTGCTTCATAGTATTTTTGTTTCAGAAATGTAAGTTTCTTCTGGATTTCTATTGTGTAGATCTCATTTATTTGGTTTTTAATTTCCTTAATCTTGAGCGAGTCAGTAGAATGAGTGTTGCCTTTGTGTTCTTTTTCTAGGTTCCTAAGTTCTGACTCTAATGTGGATAGTTTTTCTTGTCTTAGTTTCTTTTGGGTTGCCAGTTTTGCAATAATCTTTCCTCTTATTACAGCTTTACATGCATCCCACAGTATTAAAGGGGATACTTCTCCATTATCGTTATCTTCCAAATATCTGAGAATATCTGATTCCAATTCATCTTTCAATGGTCCTTTCAGGACATTTGAATTTAACCTCCAAGAAAATGTATTATTTGTGTATTTTTGGATATTTAAGTCCATGTAGATCGGACTGTGGTCGGAGAGATCCATCAGTCCTATTTTACATGTTTTTACTCTTCCAATGTCTCTATTAAACATAAAAAAATAGTCAATCCTTGAGTAAGATGAATGTGGAGTTGAGTAAAATGTATAGTCTTTTACACTGGGGTTGAGTTCCCTCCACACGTCACAGATTCCCAATTCTTTTAGTAGCATCCGAGTCTTCCTGTTTTGGGTGTTATTTTGATGTGGGGAATTACCAGAAGCATCCCAGTATGGATTCAGTCTAAGATTGAAGTCCCCACCACATATCACTAAACCTTGAGCTTTAGTTATCATTAGGTCGAATACATTTTTATAAAATTTCCAGTTAGCCCCTGGGGGAGCATACACATTCAGCAGGGTGATATCTTCTCCCTCTAGCCGCCCAGTTACCAAACTGTATCTCCCTTCTTTATCTTTGTGTTCTGATTTTTTTTCAAATGTAATTTTGGTTGATATCAATGTCGCTACTCCCCTCCTCCTCCCTGATTTATATGAAGATGAAGAGATCATTTTAAACCCTTGTCTACTGAGTTTATTGTGTTCCACGTCTGTTAGGTGGGTTTCTTGTAAAAGTATTATTCCTGCTTTGTCTTTTTTCATTTTGCCTAGAATCTTGGATCTTTTAACTGGATTCAGGATTCCTTTTACATTATATGAAATTATTTTGGTTACACCCTGTTTCTCCATTGTGTTGTTTTGTTTAGTATAACTGTGTGGTGGCCCTCTTTTGTGCTACTCAGAAACTGAAAGAACATTAAAAACAAGAAAAACATTAAGAACATAGTGTAAAAAACTTTAAAACAAAAAGCTGTCATAAGAACTTCCTGAGCTGAGGTCTTTTTAAAGACCCTGTAAGAGCCTTGATGGAGTGAAGGCTCTGAGGGAAATTCCTCAAACTCTGTTACGTGTTGAGGGCCCTCTCTTACCACTGAAAGTAGTCCCATGCTTTTAACGTGAGTTTCAGAACCCAATCCAAACTTGTAATGATTTTTTTTTTTCCTTTTATGCCTAAACCCTGTGAAATTGTGTGCACCCTCCCACCCCCATCACATCAAACATTCACGCAAAAACAGTATTTGTTAGTATGAGGAGAACATGTGGATTATTGTCACATTTCTATTTTAACAAGTTTTTTTTTTTTTTTTATTACAAAGACTTATTTGTTTCAAATAATATGATTGTTCCATGAAATGTTTTACCACATGCTGAATATGCATCTCCTTTAATGTTTGTTACCTTGTATGAGGGGGGTTGGATGTGCGGATTGATTCAAGAGAAAAGAAAAAAAAAAAAAAAAAAGGTCGCTATTCCAACCTGAAAACAGATAGTTTATCCGCGACGCTCTGGTGCTGGGTTTCCCGCTGCTGGTCCGTGGATTTTGAGGGTCTTTGTGTTGTCCATGTTTGCGCTTTGATCTTCTCACTCGGGTCTGCTGCGGGTTTAAATACCGTTACCGGGAGCCCTCTTTTCGCCATGTCAGCTGTTGCTTCTTCCGCCGAATTATAGAGACACGTTTCATCGCCGTAGAAGACCCTTAACTTCGCAGGAAATGGTGTCTGAAAGCGCAATTTCTTCTCTCTTAACACCTTTTTCGCGTCATTGTATTCCCTGCGCTTTTTAAGGACCTCCGGGGCGTAATCGTGTTCCACGTAGACTTTTCTCTCCTGGTGCATAAATCCTTTTTTCTGCCAGGCCAGTCTTACAACCTCTTGTTTTATTTTGAAATTGGAAAATCTTACCAACACCGAACGTGGGGGCGCTTCCGCCGCCGGCCTAGCGGCTAATGAACGATGTGCCTTTTCTATCTTCAAGTCGGTAGTTTGTGGAATATCCAATTTCTCTCTTAGTAAGGATTCCACGCATTCTGCCATTGAGTTAAAACCATTTTCGGTTCCTTCTATCAGACCATGAATTCTTATGTTGTCTCTTCTTTGTTTTCCTTCTTGGTCGGTTAGCTTAGCCTCTATAGCTGCTTGTCTTTTGCGTAGGTCTAGCACAGAATCTTCGAGCACTTTTATTCGATCCTCTGTTTCCAAGATTCGGTTCTCGGCCTGGTCCACTCTGCTGTTTGTCCTTTTCAATTCTTCTCTGAATTCCCGAAATTCGGCCGTAACATCTCGGCGAAATCGTCGTAGCTCCTCAAATAGTGATTTCAGGCTAACCCTTTTGTTAGCTATCACCAGTTCCTCGTCTTCTGAACGGAGATCTTCCAGTTCAGATTCTCCGGCCGATACGTGTCCTGGCCTGGAGAATTTCAGTTTCTTCTGTTTTCCTTTAGACATGATGATTTTGTCTTTTGATTTTCACTCCTCCAAAAATCCGTTAAGTTTGATTTTCAAGGTGTTATCCTGGATTGGGTCTGAGAGCTTCAATGTTAAGCTGCAGTCGCCATGGCGTCCAGACCGGAAGTCAAAGTAGAGTTATTTTAAAACATTTTTTAATTTTTTTTATTTCAATATTAAAAAAAAGTCACAAATGTACGCAAAAATGATTCAAATTTAGGAGGAATAAATAAAAGTAGTAGAATTAAAAGAAAAAATGCACAGATTTGTGAGAAAAACCTTCCTATTTGGGCAGGAATCCTCAAGTATTAAGGCACAGTGATGTGTTTTTCTTCTGTCATTTCTCTGCAGCTGATAGAGGGTTGTTGGAGACTGGAGCAGTGAGCGTCGGGGCTGGTGGAGTCTTCATTACTGTGACCAGTGATATCACAGTGAGGGTTTGTGGGGCAGCTGTAACAGTGGAATGATGAAGGAACTGTGGTTTGATGATGATTAAAGCTGTCAGAGTAAAATGGAACACAATATTGTGTAGAAACAGTTAAATGACTCGGACATGAAACTAAATTATTTGTAAAGAAGTTTTTGATCTGAAATGATTACATCGACATGTTAGTGTTACAGGGCAGGTGTGTGTGACATTTTCATTGCATTCAGATATTTTAGTTAATTTTTGTGACTCATTCATACCAAAGTTATTTTGAGAACAATACATGTGGTCTGTCATCAAATGCATTAAAGGTTCTAGTACACATGTCACTGACCCTGGTTACATGGTCACAATAAACTGATCACTGGGAATAAATTGATAATGGTTCTGTTGTGTTTACATGCACTGATTAAATGGATTATTGGAGGGTTAACCACTTGGGTTAATGACCATAGTTACATGGCCACTTGAATAATCAGATAACTCCAGAAATCCAATCATAACCGGTTTATTCGTGTCCATGTAACCATGGTTACTGTTGGACTCTTCCTTGTCTTGTGTTTGGGGGGACACCATCAGTCCTCGGTCTGGGTTTGTCAGTTCTGGTTCTTGTGAATTACTCCCTCTTAGAATGGGCCTGCACACTGATTCAGTTTTAATTTTGGGTAAGACTTAAATTTTTATGTTATTGATTTTATAATTGTAACAGGGTAGGCACTATATAAGCACTAGCTTCAGCCTACACCCTTTCGGTTGTTCTTTTGTGTGTTCTTATTGTATTGTATGTGTTTATTATTATTATTATCACCGAATAAAAAATAAATTCAAAAATAAATTCAAATTCAGTTTAATTTCCTCATTAATATCATTGTTTTACTTCAACATAAAAAAAAATCAAAATTTATATGCCATCATAAATGTTTGAGCTTGGAGATGAAAACGTTTTGTGGAAATAAAGGTACTGCATTAAGTTTTCTGTTGTTGTACTCTTTCATTAAAGTAATGCTGTTCCTGCTAACTTGTCTCACATCTTTTCTCCTTTCTGTGTGTGCTGGGAACCCAAACATATGGATCACATTCTCAGCTTGATTTGTGCATCCATAAGCTGCACAGATAATCCTGCTGAGAACCTGATCTGTGAACATTTTAGGATTTCATTGTTTTTGGCATCAAAATACAATTCATGAAGTCAAACCCTTCTGACATTGGAGGAAAATATTCATTTTCCACAATTATGTGATGTTACAATATGAATGAATAAAAAAAAATAGAAAAACGGTTTTCTTTTATTTGTATCACTGGTGCTGTTATTATCTATTTAAATTCAATCATGTAACCCCAGTCCCAGCTGGAAGACGAGGCAATGGTGCCAACACGCTGCTCACTGGTATTAGCTGACAGTAATTTGTCAGGCAGAAGTTCAGAGTGAAAAATGAGAAAATGAGAGTATGTCTTTGCATTTTTATTAATTTTTATTTTAAAAAATACAATTTCATGGCATTTGTACTACATTGAATATTTTCATAAAACAAACTGTTGCACCTTGACTACATTGTTACAAAGGCCTCTTTTATTGGTATTTTTCCTCTTTTATTTAGTATTTTCCACCCTGCTTAGTCACTAGTTTTCAGAGTACAGTGTAATGTTTATGTACTAATACATCTCAGTAAATAGAATATCATGATTTACATTTTAATTTCAAAAACTACAATCAAAATTGAATTTAAAAAAGGCCTGAAATATTTCCTTGTGCCTGTAATGAATATTGAACATAAGAAAGTTTATTTTTTTATATTAAATTTTATATTATATATTATATTTTTAATATTTTTTTATAAAAAAAATTCACAATATTCAAATTTACTGAGAGGCACTAATGTGTCATATTTACATTCACACACAGAAAATCTTGCCTAACTTGAAAGGTTTAGGAGTAAAGTGCACAACCCCTCGTAACTTAGCTAAATCACATTAAACTTACTGACAGCACTTTTTTTACTACATATTTTCAATTCAGATAATTCTGCCTAATCTTACAAAATAACCCATTGTATTTAAAAGATGATAATTCAGTAATCAGTCCAGTGAAGCCATAATATAAAGTAAGGCTGCACAGCTAGGCAGTGATATTTAAACTGCAGCTGTCATTAGTGTGAATCAGCAGTTCTCCTTCCCTACTAAACATACTCCAACTGTCTTTTTAAAGCTGCTCTTTATATCATAATCTGTTTAAATCTGTTCATTATAAGTCTAAACAATGTACCTACCAATAGGTATTCTGAATATTTACCTAATATGGCTAAAAAATACTGTTAATACCGCAGATTGTCACAGCTGCCATTCACACACCATTATAGAAAGGCCGTTGTTTGGAACCATTTGGAATTCCATGAACCATGGACCGGGCAGCGGCGACATCAAAGAGTGTCGCAACTATCATATTATAGGGCTATGAGTGGGAGGATTCAGATCACCATGTCATGGGTTCAAATCCCAGCCTCGGATATAGGTGTATGTCTGCCTTGCTGTGTACAAAAAAAGTCTGTGTAGGTGTTAGTCTACCTTGCCTGTGGGTGAAAATGACTATTGGCTGGTCCACCTTGATGTGAGGTCGAAATGGACTTGGATATCCAGGCTGAAATAGGCAATTCTGGCTTTGGCCCAGTAAGTGGGTTGAAACAACTAATATTAAAGTAGAACTGAACCCACCTTTTGGCGCAAAAAGTAGAATAGCAGATTAATTCCTTATTACCTACTGTATTTTTCAACACATAAAAGAAATTTTTAGGCCGTGCGATGGCCAAGCTATAAGCCGATAAACTTTTGCCTCTGGCTGGCAGTGCCAAACAAACCCGAAGTAGTGCAGACGACGCTGCGTGACGTCACGAGTGTGATCCCTAAACAAAACAACAATGGCAGATGATAGCAGTTCCAGCAGTCAAGAAAACCAGAGTTTTCAGAGTGAAGAGGCATTCAGGATCGGTGACGAGACAGAGGAGGATGCAGGAGTGTGGTAGGTGGCAGGCGTGCACAAGGGCGAGCCCGGGAGACAGAGACCTAATGCACCTGTGACAGCAGCTGGCAGACGGCGATGCAGAGGCGAGGTCCGCCGCCGGGGAATACAGTGATCCCTCACTTATCGCGTTTAATGGGGACCAGAACCGACCGCGAAAAGTGAAAAACCGCGAAGTAGCGTCACCCCACCCCACCCCCAAGGGCGTCACAAGCACTATTTTGCACAAAAAGGCACAAGAGAACAGCGAAAAGTGCCACTAAGCAACACGAGCGATAAAGAAGGCGCTCTGCAGGGAGAGAAGCTGGGTAAAACGTCTCGGCCAATCAGCTTGCGAGGTAAAACGTCTCGGCCAATCAGCTTGCGAGATTCCCGAGCGGTGAAGAGGTGGGCGGAGAGGAGTGGAGCGGTGGTCAGAGAGGTGGATTTTGAGTTGTGCGGGCTCTCCGTGTATCAACACCGTGTATCAACACCGTATATCAACACCGTGTATCAACACCGTATATCAACACCGTGTATCAACACGGAGAGCCCGCACAACTCAAAATCCACCTCTCTGACCACCGCTCCACTCCTCTCCGCCCACCTCTTCACCGCTCGGGAATCTCGCAAGCTGATTGGCCGAGACGTTTTACCCAGCTTCTCTCCCTGCAGAGCGCCTTCTTTATCGCTCGTGTTGCTTAGTGGCACTTTTCGCTGTTCTCTTGTGCCTTTTTGTGCAAAATAGTGCTTGTGACGCCCTTGGGGGGGGGGGTGACGCTACTTCGCGGTTTTTCACTTTTCGCGGTCGGTTCTGGTCCCCATTAAACGCGATAAGTGAGGGATCACTGTAATATCTATATCTAGAAACGCATCGCTTCCCGGTCGCTTTTCCTCCCCCTTTCTTTTCTTTCGTCGCCATGACAGCTTTCCTTGGCCACTGAACAGATCTTCCCAGGTGTTGGAAGTGTTTTGTAGTCGACTATCACGACAAAATGCACCAAAAACAACCAGTGTCGACGTGCTCGCAATGGTAAACATGGAGGACTGTGTCACACTCGTGACGTCACGCGGAACTCCGGCTGCACTTCGGCGGATTTGTCTGATTTTTCAGGGCGGGAAATTCAAAATCGCGATTTTCTCCAAGATTCCGGGATTTGTGGAGGGGGTGCCAATATAAATTATCTTTATAATTGTATGTACTATCACCCAATGCCGTTCAGTTCAGTTCTACTTTAAGCCATCATACCATATTTGTCAATATCAATAATAACATTAACAGTCATAGTGCTAACACACACAGCCTATAATCCATTTGGTAAAATAACAATTTTTGCCAATTAGTTAAATGCAATACTGGTGGACAAGTACAGTACAGTTACAGAAAAAAGATCTTCTCACGATACATTTGACTGGTTCTGTCAAATTCCTAGCCGCCATCTCTAAACGACTACGTATATCCACGCAAGTTGAATAAACATGAGCATCTGCTGTATCTACAGACATATTTGAAGTTGCCTTATTGTCAGAAGTTTCAAAAGCAGGTCACAAAACAACACAACTTACCACGATCACTTTGTGAAAGTTTATCTAGGCACATAGCCTTGTCCAAAACCTGGAGGAAGTTAGATGATAAACTCCAACAAAGCAATGTGAAGGATATGTGGATGGGAATGAAACACATCACTGGGTGTAAGGGGAGGAACAGACAGACGGGAGCCTCGGGAGAGTTGATGAGCTGAATCTGTTTTTAATAGGTTCAACTCACCGTCTGTCACCCCCACAACACAGCCAGACCCCCCCCCACACCCCTCCCCCCACCCTCCTGTGCAGCACCTCTCTCTCTCACCCCTTCCCCCTTCTTTGAGGACGTCAGCACCAACCCCCACTTCACTGTGACCACAGACCAGGTTAAGAAACAACTGGAGAGACTCAGTCAGCAGAAAGTTACAGGCCCTGATGGCATCTCCACCAGGATCCTGAGGATCTGTGCCAACCAGCTTTCTCCTGTACTGAAACACCTGTACAACCTGAGCATGAGTCTGGAGAGAGTACCGGTGCTGTGGAAGACATCCTGCCTGGTTCCTGTCCCCAAGAAGTCGTCTCCATCTGACCTGAATGACTGTGGACCAGTTGCCCTCACATCACATGTGATGAAGGTCCTGGAGAGACTGATCTTAGCCCACCTGAGGCCGCAGGTGAAGACATGGCTGGACCCTCTGCAGATTGCATATCAACCCCATTTAGAAGTTGAAGACGCTGTCATCTAACTGCTGCAACGAGTCCATATGCACCTGGATGGCGGAGGAGACACTGTGAAAATCACGTTCTCTCCAGTGCGTTTAACACCATCTAACCACTGCTGCTGGGGATGGGGGTTGACAGCTCTGTGATCTCCTGGATTACTGATTACCTGACAGGCAGTCCACAGTTTGTCCAGATGGGCAGTGTCTTGTTTGATGTGGTGGTTAGTAATACAGGAGCTCCACAGGGGACTGTGCTTTCTCCTTTTCTCTTCACCTTATACACCACCGACTTTCAGTACAACACCGAATCATGCCACCTGCAGAAATTCTCTGACGACTCGGCTGTTGCTGGGTGTATAAGAGGGGGAGTACAGGGCACTGGTAGACAGATTTGTGGAGTGGACCGAGCAGAACCACCTGAGGCTGAACGTCAGCAAGACCAGAGAGATGGTGATTGACTTCAGGAAGAAGAGGATGCCTTCACAGCCACTGCAGATTAGGGGGGAAGATGTGGAGATAGTGGAGGACTACAAATACCTGGGAGTCGTAATCAGCAATGGACTGGACTGGAAATCTTACACTGATGCTGCGTACAAGAAGGGGATGTGCAGACTCTATTTTCTGAGGAAGCTGAGATCCTTCAACGTGTGCAACAAGATGCTGGAGCTTTTCTACCAGGCCGTTGTTGCCAGCACCATCTTCTTTGCTGCTGTCTGTTGGGGTAGCAGTATCAGAGCCAGCGACACCAACAGACTTCACAAGACTATCAAGACGGCTGGCTCTGTGACTGGTCCCAGGCTGGAGGCTTTTGAGAATGTGGTGGAAAGGAGGACACTGAACAAACTGTTATCCATCATGGACGATCCTGATCACCCCCTCCACCACACACTGGACAGACAGCGGCGCACTTTCTCCAACAAACTGCTACAGCTTCGCTGCCAAACGGTCAGGTACAGGAAATCTTTCCTGCCACATGCCATTTCACTGTACAATAACCCACTCTAATGTTGAATTCTGGTCATAATGTTGCCATACTGCACCTTGAAGTCTAATTGGTACCTCACATTTCACCCCGTGCCCAATAGTCCTGCATTGTACAGCAAGTACGATTCATGTATCCATATGGGTCATCATCTGTGATGCATATAGTTATCTAGGCAGTTTTATTTTCCCTGGGTAATTCCTTTTTCTGTTATGCTGTGTGTGTTTCTGTTGTTTGGTCATCTACTGTCATGGTGCTTTTTATACTGTAATTTCCCAGTTTGGGATCAATAAAGTACATCTATCTAATAAATGTGAATTAAAAACGTCTTGATTTGCAATAACCACAAAGACCGCTGGACTAAAGTGGCGAACCGGTGGAAAAGTGGTATTTGCCTGTGGAGACTCGGCATTTGCTGCTCTGCCGAGAACGGCCTGCCATTGACCACTTTCGATTTCACTGTCTCTTCTGGGGTAGGGTAGTGAGCATGCGGGCGCACAATACACAAAAACTAGGGGTGGGTTCAAAAGATCGATATATCGATATGGATCGATACATGTTTGACTGAGCAGATATCGATCCACAAAATCCGCGGATCGATCTTTTAATATTAATATGTTTTAATATAATATTTTTACGTTTGTGAACGTCTGCTGAGTATAATCGGGTTGAAACCGGGTCAGTGAGCCAGTAACAATGGCCGAGAAGCATAAACAACCGACGCGCTAACGGAGCTAGCAAGCTAACGGATATGCTAGCTCTTCTTCTGTGGTGTTAAAACGGTTCTCATCCAGCAAGAGTTTCCTGCTGCGCGTGCTCTTTCGTGTTTACACGAGCGGAGATAATAACGTGCGTCTCTTAATTTAGCAACAAAAGTCACCGTAAAGATTGTCCTCAACAGCTTCTGAATATTTTTCATAAATAAAACTTCTGTGTTCCCTGCGGCGCGTGCACACGTCTTTTGTGTTTACATGACGCGGAGTTAATAACGTGCGTCTCTTAATTTAGCAGCAAAAGTCACCGTATAGACTGTCCTCAACAGCTTCTTAATATTTTTCATAAAGCGGGGATAAACGGACTTTTACTCCGTGCAGCGCTGTGTTGGAACATCAAGTTGACGACTGATAAAGGGAAAATGCGCGGAGGCTGAAACCCGTGAAGCAGAGACTTGGAGCTGCTGAGACTGTAAGTATAATATTTGTTTCTTTTAACGTTTGTGTCGTCAATTAATAATTTATCTGGCATGATGATGGTTTCTTTTACAAACTATGGATACAGAGAGAACTGTTGGTTAAGCGCTGTGAATAAATGCAGAATTAAGGTATATTTTATGAGATTATGGACTTCTGCCACTTAAGCGATGTGAAGAGAATAAATCACAATAAAATTAATAAAGGCTGCAGTACAACAAGCTATTTTTACTCAGTAGAACTAAACTGAAATGAACAAACCTTCTCAGGAAATGAACTGAAACCCTTTTCCAACATTGAAAGTTAATTTGTAGTTAAAATATAAAAAAAAACCCTAAATTATTAAACCCTACTGTGGTGTGGCGATCTAAAAATATGAATGTTAATTTTACTGTGAAATCTATTCTTTTTATCTGCCTTCAGATGTGTGAAGACTGGAAGCTTCATCCTCACTGAGACCTTCTGAAGGTCAGAGGTCGTCAGTGGAGGAACCATCCCTGCTTCATGTGGATTTCAGCACAGAAGAAGACCTTCAAATTCAAGATTCAAGGAGGTGCTGCCATCATTTTCTCCACACTAACATGCATTCAATGCAATTTAGTTGTTGTAATGACAAATTCTTTTACTTCTTTTTTAAAGTTCTCAGCAAGAACACAAAATTGGTCTTTTTTTTTTTTACAATTTTACTGAGCATTTAATTCTAAATAAATCACTGTTTAACAAGAAATTTTTGGCAATCCTGTACTTTTCTTGTGGTGTTACATAGAATAGCATCACTGTAAACTATGGAAAAAGCAGCTGCTTTAAAATTTGTACTTCCTCACACAACTTTGAGTGCAAAAAAACTCTAAAAGTGCCATAACTTTTTGGAAAAGCTCCCACAAATCCAGGCTTTTTGGGCCACTCCCACAAATCCAGGCTTTTTGGGCCACAACAATCACAAAAACAGCTGACAAAATCCTGGAGGGACTGAAATACAGTGAGATTATGTCTGCATGGTTCATGCATTGAATTTGTTTACTTACTCTGGGTGGTGAACTTGACACGACACACCTTTTGCACTAAAGAAAGCACCTGTGAGCACTTTATGAAATGATAAGTTAAATAATAAAAAGTGCATTATTGTAACTGATTTTGGGTCAGTTCTATATGTGATAATTTATGTATTAACAAAGTTAGAAGATTCTTGGTACAATTTGCAGCATTAGGTCTCGAAGATTTTTGTTTCATGGGAAGTAAAATGGCTATTAAAATGGTAATTCCCCAGATCGAATCGGGATTGAATCGGAATCGAATCGATTCAGAATCTCAAGAATCGGAATCGAATCGATTCTGGAAATTAGGGATCGTTCCCAGCCCTAACAAAAACAGTTTTTTTTTTTCAATGAATGCACTTCTTTATTTAAAAATAAGTTTTAGAATATATTCGGTCTGCTTTACTCTGCCTTGAGAGCTTTTATTGCAGAAAAAAGCTAAAGATAGTTAACATAATATTGACAGTTCATCTTCTTCCGCTTAATCCTTTTCGGGTCGCGGGGGGGGGGGGGGGGGGGGGCTGGAGCCTATCCCAGCATCTTTTGGGCAAGAGGCAGGGTACACCCTGGACAGATCGCCAGTCCATCATAGGGCCAACACAGACAGTAATTTCCTCAATTTGGAAGTGGAAAACTGTGGCTGCAAAAAAGCATTTTGTTGTTAAAAATCCAAACTGAAATTTTATGGGGTGAGAGAGAGAGGGCAAAAGAGTGAGAGTTGGCTACACTGAGAAAATGTAGATCTTTTACTATAAGTATTAAAAGTTAGTACAAAAGTATTACGTGTTCGTATTTTATATAAGGCTCAAACACTAAATGATGTGACGATGAAAAACTACCCAACCTGCCAAATGTTCGTACGGACTGTCCTTCCTTAATCTGTCCAGAGTTTATCGCCCAAGGGAAGTGGAAAACTGCGGCTGCAGGAAGCATTTTGTTGTCAAAAATCCAAACCGTCTTCTTCTTTTCTTCGTTTTACGGCGGTTGGCAGCCAGCTTACTGGGGCATTACCGCCCCAAAATCCAAATTGAAATTAACTACTTTTTTAACCGGAAGTGGAGGCGGTAACTTCCGGGTTACAGGTCACGTGAGCAGTAACGCCTCTGCACAAAGGTTGTGAGGAAGTAGGGACACAGCTGCACTTAGGCGACACAAGTCTTTTCTGTTTTTTTTCTTTTTGAAACAGCAGCTTTTTTTCCCTCGCGTCTTTCACAGCTATGAATCCAGATATTATAAAAGAGCGAAAAAATGCGACATTTGACGTCGAGAAGCTCACCTTTATTTTGGACGGCGGTGCGGAAAAGACCCAGAGAAGACGAGAAATTGGTGAGTTTGAAACGTCCGAGAATAGCCGTTTCTGATTGTTACTGCCAAACAGTGGAGATGTTTAGATTAAATAAACTGATAACAACCGATGAACTAATGCTACCCTGCAGTATGTCTAGCGTCTGTTAGCGGAAGTGTTACCTTATAAGAACCACCAGGTGATATTCGTTAATGTTGAATCTCGCTTACGAGCTGTTTCAGGTGTCACTTTTAAATAACCGTATATTATTTCCAGAACTGAATAATAAGGCATTTCATTTACTTAATTTTTTTTCCCCACGAAATTATACTATCGTGAGTAATTTCAATGAAATATACCTTTTACTCTCTTACTTGAGTACATTTTTGAAGAAAAAACGTGTCCTTTTTGGTCTTGGAGATGAGTAGTCAGAAATTGTACGCAAGCAAAAAGCAGCCTTATGTTATATAATATTGTGACGTATTAGGGGTTCACACAAGAAAAGGAGCAGATGGCTGTGACGAAACAGGCTTTATTGAAACACGGCCTTCAACACAGACAGGAGGGGAGGTCATTCTCACAGCCCTCCGTTTCAATAAGGGTTGCACAAACACATGACCAGTCTTGTTCTGATCCTACCTACAACACTGCTGTGTCATTATAATGACACAGCAATATAATGACACAGTAATAACATTTTAACACACATGAATATAACGTCCTCTGCTGGCAACGCATGCCGGGAAAATCCCCGCCCCCTTAACACAGCCCCGACGTTACACTGTCCCCCCCCCTGGACTGGTTTCTGTCCCCAGAATAATAAAAGTCCAACTCAATAGTCCAACACGAATCCGTCCAGGTGTTGGGGCGGCCTCCGTTGCCGATGACCAGCAAGCACAGGCCCGTTAGTGTTCATCTGTGCCTCGGTCGGAGTATCTGGTTGGGGGGAAGGCTCCGGCTCGACCACCAGCGGGGCAGATGGCTGGTACGGGGCGAGACGGTCACGGTGGAGTACCACAACCCGGTCCCTTTTCTTTAGCCTCACCCTGTACACCACATCCGACAGTCTCTGTAGGACCACGCACGGTCCCGACCAACGGCTTGCCAGTTTTGGTGACCATCCTCTTTTCCTCTCCGGCCAGAAAACCCAGACTCGATCTCCTGGTGCAAAGTCCCTTTCCTGGCAGTGGGAGTCATATGCCCGCTTCTGCTGACTCCCCGCCTCTGCCAGGGCCTCCCAGGCGGGCCGCTGGCCCACGTCCGGCCACTGCCGAACCCAGGAAATGACCGGATGTCTGTCCTGCTCGCTCTGTAGCTGCTGCGCGCCGAGGGTGTCTGTGACATCACCGCTGGGGGGAGCTGCCTGATTATCCGAGGGGAACTGTGTGTCGCTGTGTTATTCCTGCGCACAGCGGTCTGGAGAGCAGCAGCCCGTGGGACGGCCTGGTCTCGATCCTCTGCCCGCTGGCAGTGATGACAGTCCAACAGCTCCCGCAGCTGGCGTGTCTATCCCGATTCCAGTCCGCTGCAGCTCTGCTGGAACAATTCCTCGGCCGCCTGCTGCATTTCTGCTGACACGTTGACCTGCTCCACTGTGATCCTCCTCCTTGCTGTCTCTGTGATCGTGCTCCCTCCGCTCGTGCTGGAGGCGCCGTTGTGTCCAGTTTTCGCGGTGACCCGCCCGGTTCGGTCCGTCCTGGCGGTCCCTCGATCACGCAGGCCTCCGGATTCCTTCTTTGGGTCCCGCTGCAGAGCGTGATGGTCCGAGTTCCCAGCCGGAGGGACGATCTGGCGGTGTCAATCTTTGCACCCCACGCTGCGAGCAGATCGAGTCCAATAATGCAGGGATCTTGGATGTCAGCCAGCCAGAATGGGTGGTTTGTGTTCTGGCCGGCCGCCCCCACCACAAGAACTCTTCGCCCTCTCAATCTGGTGCACTCAACGGTGGCTGTGGTGACGCAGCGCCCGGTGGGTTTCCACCCCTGCGGTTCTGTATTGTCCGTGCCTGGCAGCACACCGGGTCGGACCAGGGAGATGGTAGAACCGGTGTCGATCAGTGCCCGGATCGGCGTGTTGTCCAGGCTGCACTGTAGGTACATCCCTGGTGAATGTCCAATTCAGCCCACATGCCGTGACAGCTCATCGGTTTGTCGTGGGGTGGGTGCAGGGCAGTACCGTGTGATGTGTCCTGGCTCCCCGCAGCGGAAGCACCCTTCCTCGCGCCGCCACGGCCGTCTTCTCCGTGGGCGCGCCGCCGTGGTCTGCCGCAGCTCCTCCTCCTCCTCCTCGCTCTCAGCCGTGGCCTGGAAGGCTCTCTGTCTCGGTGCCGATGCATCAGCTGTACAATTCATTAGCGGTTCCACCTGCTCCGCTTCTGCCACAGCAGTCTCCCAGCTGCTCGCGGCGTTAATCCGGATGTGACTCTGGAGCTGGGCCGGGCAGAGACCCCGGATGAAGTTCCAGAGGGCGAGCTTCTCCACTACTTCTGGCTCGAAATCCGGGTAGCTGCGCCGTGTCAGCAGCCCTAAGTCCGTTGCGTAGACTCCCAGGCTCTCCTGGCTGCCTCGCCGGCGGGGAGGCTACCTCGCCGGCTGCTCTGCTCAGCCCGCCCTGCCTTGAAAAAGGCAGAAGGCGGGTACGCTGGTCCCGTCGGGTCCGCTGCTCCGTTCATCCCGGCGAGCAACTCCGGGGGTCGGTGTCTCAGCTGTGTCGTCCATCCCCAGCTGAGCGATGAATCGCTCCAGCTGCTGGATCTCCGCTCGGATCCTGGCTTCCATCTGCTCCATATCCCACTCCTGACACCAGTGTGACGTATTAGGGGTTCACACAAGAAAAAGAGCAGATGGCTGCGACGAAACAGGCTTGATTGAAACACACCCTTCAACACAGACAGGAGTGGAGGTCATTCTCACAGCCCTCCGTTTCAGTAAGGGTTGCACAAACACATCAGAATCAGAATCAGGTTTATTGCCATTGTTCATGTAGTACACAAACTAGGAATTTGTCTCGGTACAATGCTGCAACATTAAACATGATAAGATAAGAGAAATAAACTATACATGTAATAAAGATGTGATCAGTCATGATCACATGATCAGTCTTGTTCTGATCCTACCTACAACACTGCTGTGTCAGTTATAATGACACAGCAATATAATGACACAGTAATAACATTTTAACACACATGAATATAACGTCCTCTGCTGGCAACGCATGCCGGGAAAATCCCCGCCCCCTTAACACAGCCCCAACCTTACAATATTAACTACTCATGTAAAAGTAACAGAAGCCACCACAAGAAAAAAAAAAAAACTTGAGTATGAAAGTGTATGCTAAAAAAATCTTGTAAGGTTTTTCTGTTACATTTATGACTTTCTGAGTGACAGCTATTGAGACCAAAACAGACCCTAACAGAGTGGCAGTGTTGTGTTTTTTCAGGATTTTTCCGTTGGTAGCTTCTTCAGATATCAACATAAATTCATAAAAGCACATAAAAAGTAAATTTTTCATCATATGCCAACTGTAAGAGAAAAATCTCATAAAATGGTGAGAGCACAGTTGTTACTGACTATTCAAGTAACTTTTTAGCAGGTACTGTCTGACTCAGGTAGTCAGTCCTGGGTTTTGGTAATCGGTGAAGAGTCCATACACAGTTACAGATGTCCAATCAGGAGCAGCTCCACATCTGTCTGAAGGCTGTAGATTAAGAGCTGTCCGTCATTTATCATTACTTTATGTATTTCTTGAGAGTGCCCATATTGCCACCGTTATTTATCCCTGCCTGTTTCGTGCACTGAGCAACAGCCACCATCAATGCAGGATGGTGGAACTTTGGCTCCCCTTCAACATGCATGATTGAACACTGATTTGATGGGAAGCACCAAGGTTCTGAGACTTTGGAATGGAACCAGAGCCATAACTCAATCTTTGCCCCACTCATCCTGCCGTTGTGTCTGGGCAAGCCCCTTAACCACCTTGCCTCCAGTGTCCATGACACTGGGTATGAATGTGTATAAAATGTTCGGTAGTGGTTAGACAGGATGTTGGCGCAGATGGCAGTCACATTTCTGTCAGTTTGCCCCAGGGCAGCTGTGGCTACAGTAGTAGCTTACCATTACCATTGTATGTCAGTGGAGTGAATGAATAATGGACTCATTGTAAAGCGCTTTGGGTATCATGAAAGGCGCTATATAAATGCAATCCATTATCATTATTATTAGCTGGTCTGAATGGGCTAACAGCAACATTTCTATTCATTCTCAAGAATTGTCTCCAGTATTTGACTTTCTCATTGGTAGAATAAAACTAAACATATAAAAACCTGTGATGGAAAAATAATGAACTTACTTCAGTGTCAAAGCATGTTGTCTCTCCAGTGGCTGGCACTAAAAGTAGAACAGAGGCCATATACAGTATCTCACAAAAGTGAGTACACCCCTCACATTTTTGTAAACATTTTGTTATAGCTTTTCATGGGACAGCACTGAAGATATGACACTTTATGATACAATGTAGTCAGTGTACATCTTGTATGACAGTGTAAATTTGCTCTCCCATCAAAATAACTCAACACACAGCCATTAATGTCTAAACCGCTGGCAACAAAAGTGAGTACACCCCTAGTGAAAATGTCCAAATTGTGCCCAACTAGCCATTTTCCCTCCCCGGTGTCATGTGACTCGTTAGTGTTACAAGGTCTCAGGTGTGAATGGGGAGCAGGTGTGTTAAATTTGGCGTTATCGCCCTCACACTTTATCATACTGGTCACTGAAAGTTCAACATGGCACCTCATGGCAAAGAACTCTCTGAGGATGTGAAAAAAAGAATTGTTGCTCTACATAAAGATGGCCTAGGCTATAAGAAGATTGCCAACACCCTGAAACTGAGCTGCAGCATGGTGGCCAAGACCATACTATAATAAACTAGAAAAGCACTCATAGAGCACATACCTCCGCCAAGGCTCCTTCTGTTTGTCATGGATCACCTCCAAAATGTAATGGGTTTGTGTGTAGGCCTATAGCCACTTGTGGTGAAAACGGCATCAAAGTCTGTCCATCAGTTTTGGAGTATTGTTGCTAACACACTGTGAGAAGATAAGAGCCTTGGCTGAGGTATGCATTCTCAGATCATCACCAAAATGTAATTATCTTTTCCCCGTGCCATTACACACCTTTCCTGAAAATTTCATCAAAATCCGTTCATAACTTTTTGAGTACTGTTGCTAACACACTGTGAGAAGATAAGAGCCTTGGCTGAGGTATGCATTCTCAGATCATCACCAAAATAGTTTTTGTGTGAGGAGTAGCAACAATTTACCATTCCATATTACTAGTTAATGTAAAGCAAAAAACATGTTATAATTCCTTTGAGAGCCTGGTCCTCAGTATTGGGCATTTTAGCAATTTTAGGCTAAACCCAATTTTATTTGCCATAGTTTATCGTCACCCATCAACCTACTCGGAGGTTTTGTACGAATTTGCCAAATTCTTAGCTGATTTAGTGCTGAAATCAGATAGAATAACTATAGTAGGGGACTTTAATATACATGTAGATGTAGATAGTGATTGCCTCAATATGGCATTTAATTCAATATTAGACACGATGGGGTTTTCTCAGAAAGTAAGAAATTCTACCCATTTTCTATGGCATAGAAATAGAAAATCTGGTAGTGTCTCCTCATAACCCTGTACTGTCAGACCATTGTCTGTTAACCTTTGATTTTACTATTTCTGACTATTTGGCTCCATCCATCCATCTTCTACCACTTTTCCGGAGGTCCGGGTTGCAGAGGCAGCAGTTCAAGCAGAGAAGCCCAGACTTCCCTCTCCCCAGCCACCTGCTCCAGCTCTTCAGAGATTATACCAAGGCGTTCCCAGACCAGCTGGGAGACATAGTCTCTCCACCGAGTCCTGGGTCTGCCCCGGGGTCTCCTCCCAGTGGGACGTGCCCGAAACGCCTCAAGTGGGAGGCGTCCCACTTGTCCCACTCGCCTCCCTATTTGGCTCCTAAGGAAAAATATTACTACAGTAGATGCCTCTCAGATGATGTTGTTACCAAATTTATGCAGATTGTTTCCTCTATGCCATGTGTCAACACAACGGAAATAAGCTATAGACAGCTTGCTCCTTCTGTAATTGATAGCATGGTAGATAGTCAGGTTAATTGGCATCAAAACTGGAGATTCTAAATTGTCCTTAGGTATGAATGTGAGAGTGAATGGCTGTCTGTCTCTCTGTGTTGGCCCTGCGATGGACTGGTGATCTGTCCAGGGTGTACCCTGCCTCTCGCCCAAAGATGCTGGGATGGGCTCCAGCCCCCCCCCCCCCCCCGGCGACCCGAAAAGGATTAAGCAGAAGAAGATGGATGGATGGTAGATAGTGTTACAGCTTCTCTGCATCAGACTCTAGACATGGTGGCCCCTTTAAAAAAGAAAAAGTCTAATCAGAGATTTCTAACTCCTTGGTTCAACACAGAAACTCCTAGTTTAAAACAGAAGACTTGTCAATTAGAAAGAAAATGACACTCCACTAATTTAGATGAAATCTATTTAGCTTGGAGAAATCATCTTTTAATTTATAAAAAATCTCTTAGAAAAGCCAGAACGAGTTATTATTCTGCATTAATAGAAGAGAACAAGAATAATCCCAGGTTTCTTTTCAGCACTGTAGCCAGGCTGACAAAGAGTCAGGACTCTGTCAATCCTAGCATTCCCTTAGAGCTTACTAGTCAGGACTTTATGAACTTTTTCAATAATAAAATTTCATCTATCAGAGATAAAATCAGTCAGATTCTTCCCACCGTTAACTTAAATACACTAACTACTACAACTCCTTCAATTGACATTTGTTTTGGATCAGTTTACTCCAATTGACCTTTTAGAGTTAGACAAAATAGTTTCCTCGTCCAAGCCTTCAACTTGTCTTTTAGACCCTATTCCTACCAGGTATTTAAAGAAGTCTTCCCATTTATTGGTAGCTTTATTCTTCAAATAATCAATTCTTCATTAACTTTAGGCCATGTACCGCAGGCTTTTAAAACAGCTGTAATTAAGCCCTTACTCAAAAAGCCAACACTGGATCCAGGAGTTTTAGCTAACTATAGACCAATCTCTAATCTCCCTTTCATTTCAAAAATCTTAGAAAGAGTTGTTGCTACGCAATTATTTGACCACTTGCAGGGAAATGGTTTATTACCTCCGCCAGGCCGAAAAGGCCAGGAGGAGGTTATGTTTTTGCCAGGGTTTGTCTGTGTGTTTGTTTGTCTGTCTGTCTGTCTGTCTGTCTGTTGGTTAGCAAGATAACTCAAAAAGTCTTGGATGGATTTCCATGAAACTTTCAGGCGTTGTTGGAAATGGTACAAGGAAGAACTGATTAAATTTTGGGGATGATCCGGATCACCGTCTGGATACAGGAATTTTTTAAAGCATTCTTTAACACTGTGACATACGGCTATTTTCAGCATGTGCGCAGGCGCAATGGAGGGCGCTGGTCATCGTGTCTGACCAACATAAACTCCGCCTTCTTCAATGTTTTAGGCACAAAAGCACGCGGAAAACACCGTGCCTGTGTTTGCGCGACGCTGCAAAAGCTGAGACAGGCAGCTGTCCGCCGCCGGATTATTTGGCAGAAATTCCCCGGGCAGCCATAGGCGCTGCGCAAAAACGAGCTGCTCGCCAGCGTGCTGTGTGCCTGTGTTTGCGCAACGCTGCAAAAGCTCAGACGGCCAGCTGTCCGCCGCTGGATTATTTGGCAGAAATTCCCCGGTCAGCCATAGTAGCTCCGCAAAAAGAAGCTCTCTGCCGGGGAAGTTTCCAAATCATCTTTGGCCGTGGAGCGCAACCCCAATAAAGATAAAGATTACATGTACCACGAAGGTCGAGTGCAAGCAAGATGTTTGTGTCTGTGAACATTCCGTCTTTTGGCGAGTTGATACGTAACAATGTTTACAGTTTGATGAGAAGGTTGCTGCCATGTAACAATCATCTTATATCACCAATTGTCAACTCGTCACTCACACTTCACTCCAGCATTTGGAAGTGGTGGCGTTCCATTTTATACTGAGTCCAATGTTGTATGTTATTGTTGTTACAAGACCGCCGACTGTCTGCTGATCTGTATATACTGTAGCGAACTCAATATGAGCACCCTACTTGGCTTGCCAAGTGGGTTGACCCTATTGGCGACACAGGTACAGTGCAGGTCTCTGGAGCGGGAGGCATGAGTTCGAACCTCCCGGTGGGACGTTGTCAGTTGGCGCGCACGTTACAATGCTTTTATTTATTTTCTACTCCTTTTAGTTCTGCATTTAATATGAACCCTGAGTTTGAAATGAACGTTTGATTTTTGAATAAAACCCACGCCAACCCGTCTACCTAATTGGCATCCGTCAGTGAAGCCCTCAGTGCTGCTTTCAGTGATCTAAAACGTTCACATAACCCATTGGCCTGTGGGTTGTACGCAGTTGTGTCATGACTTCTTTTGTTTTTTCTTTTGAATTCTTGGATGGAACATGGGTGGGCAATATAAGCTGCGGATTCAGCCATCACATATTTCGGATAACTTATGTTGAACTGTATAATCAGAGGAGCTATTGTCTAATTTGACCTTGTTGGATTTTATTACCCCCTTTGTTATATTATTCACTTTCTTTTAACCTGTACTCTTAATCTATTTGAAATAAAGATTAATTCATTCATTCGTTCAATTGCAACGCCCCCAGCCTGGGAGTTTGCAGATGCAGGACATGGACACAACACCAACACTTCAGTTTATTACCTCCGCCAAGGAGGTAATACTTTTTTTTTTCCACAATATCTTTATTGAACCTTTTTTTTTTTTTTTAACAAACATGATACAAACAATCAAACACTAACACTAAAGTTCTACAAAAAAAAAAAAAGTCCTAAAAACACCAACAACCACCAACAAAATCAAGTCTTCAACAATGCTCCTCTGTTTAGTCTAGACAATCCAATACATTAGTATACATATTATGTTCACCAGTTTGGAATTTACAAGGTCCACACACATCATTCACCTTCTTCTTCAAGAGTTATGTTTAAATTTTTTACATAATCAATAAAAGGTCTCCATATATTCTCAAACACAATTTCCTTTGATTTCAGTATATATGTTATTCTTTCTAATGGAAGGTTTGTTAACATCTGTCTTAACCACTGAGTCACATCTGGTCTATGAGTCTTTTTCCATAATAGTGCAATACATTTTTTGGCATTAAGCAAACTGAGGTCTATGAATGTTCTTTCACTTTTATTGAAATTATGCTTTTCTGGGTACAGACCCAACAAAAACAGTTTAGGATTCAATATGATTTGTTTTGAGATTATTTTTTCAATTGTTACCCTCACCTCCTCCCAAAACATTCTTATTAATCTACATTCCCATAAACAATGAAATAGGGTTCCTTTACTTTCCATGCATTTTGTGCATGTATCTGGTATATTTTTGTTATATCTATTTAACTCCTCCGGTGTAACATACATCCGCATTAACCATTTGAAATGTATCAATTTAAGGCGTGCATTTATTGATTTGGTTTGAGCTTCTGTACAAGCCAATTCCCATTGTTCCTCTGAAATTTCAATTTGCAGATCTTCTTTCCAGTAGTTTAATCTTTTCAGTGAATTTTCACTTGAAGATAGTGTCAATGAGTTATAAAACTCTGAAATAATACCCTTTCTTTTACTATCTTTCATCATCATTTTTTCCAAGGATGAATAAATAGGTCGAGTGAGAGCTTTATTTTGATTTGATCGAATAAAGTTTCTAAGTTGAAGATATTTAAAAAAATGTGTTCTATTGAGATTAAATTTGATCCTCAGCTCTTCAAAAGACATTATGTTGTCTGCACATGGCAAATATAAATCCTGAATCTTTTGTATCCCTTTTAAATTCCATACTTTAAATACAGCGTCCGCTCTCCCTGGTTTAAAATATTGATTACCCCATATTGGACTAAATTGTGACAATAACTGTGGTTCTTTTAAATAGTTTTTAGCTTCACACCATATTTTGATCATATGCTTTACAAATGGATTTTTAACTTGTTTTTGTAATTTTTTTGCCGAATCTGAGTATATGAATATGGGAAGAGGTAAAGGTAAATTGTATGATTCCATTTCAGTCCAGTGAGGGAGATCATTTGATGAAAAATAATATGTCATAGACCTCAGTTGTGCCGACCAATAATACAACATAAAATTTGGACATTTCAGACCTCCACGATCAAATGGTAAATATAATAAAGACAAACGTAATCTAGCCCTCCTGTTGTTCCATATAAATTCCACTAACTTTTTTTTTATTCTTGAGAATAGATCTAAAGGTGGTGATAAGGGAATGTATTGAAATAAATAAAGTATTTTAGGTAAAATATTACTTTTAAGTATATTGATTCTCCCGATCATCGACATTGGTAGTGACATCCATCTCTGAGTTAACTCATTGATATCTGACATTAAGGCTTCATAGTTGACACTGGCGACTGATTCTAGCTTAGGCATAATTTGGATTCCTAAATATTTAAACTGATTTACAACATTGAATTGATTTACCTCAGGGGCTGGGTAATTTCTCTGGGTCTCATTTAGCATTAATATTGAAGATTTAGTTTTATTTATTTTATATCCTGATATTTCCCCAAAATTCTTTATTAAATTCAACAAGGTTGGAATTGATTTTTTTAGATTCGACATAAACAAAATTATATCATCGGCGTACAGGGAGATTTTATGTTCTGTTGGTCCAACTTTAATTCCATATATTTGTGAATGTAAACGTATCGCTATCGCTAAAGGTTCAATTGCCATAGTAAACAGTAAAGGTGAAAGTGGACAGCCTTGTCGACATCCTCTATTGATTTTTATTGGTTTTGAAATATTGTTATTTGTTAGGATTTCTGCTGTAGCATTATTGTATATTATTTGAACCCATTTTATGAAATTATTTCCAAGTCCAAACCTTTGTAGGACTTCAAAAAGAAAGGGCCATTCAACTCTATCAAAGGCCTTTTCGGCGTCCAATGATAGGAGAGCTGTATCCGGTGCTTCTTTATTAAAATAAATAATATTAAATAGTCTTCTTACATTATGGAAGCCTTGTCTACCCTTTATAAAGCCATTCTGATCTCGATTAATAATATTTGGTAAAATTTCTTGTATTCGTCTTGCTAAAATTTTACAGATTATCTTAAGGTCGGCGTTTAATAGGCTTATTGGTCTCATATTTTCACATTTATTAGAGGGCTTACCTGGTTTTGGCAGCAGTATAATTAAGGCATTATTTATGTATGATGGTAAATTATTATTTTGAAATGCTACTAAAACCATTTCCAAAAAAGGTTTTATTAATTTATTCTTAAATTTTTTATAAAGGTCAACTGGAAGACCATCTGGTCCTGCACTTTTTCCTGATTTCATATTATCAATGGCTAGCCCAACTTCTTCTTGACTAATTTTAGACTCCAATATCTCCCTGTTTTCATTTGGAATACACGGTATAGATAGTTCGTTCAAAAACCCATTTAGTTTTGTTAAATCAGGTTCATTTTTGGTATCATATAATTTTTCATAGTAATCTCTAAAGGCTCTATTAATTTCTAAAGGATCTATAACTACCTGTCCATTACTTATAATACTGGTAATTGGTGTTTTAATTTCCAATTGTTTAATCTGCCATGCTAATAATTTTCCTGATTTTTCACCTTGTTCATAAAAAGATTGTTTCAATCTTAGAAGACTCGAGGCAGCTCTATTCGCTGATTTTTTGTCGTATTCAGCTCTCAAAATCAGTAATTCATTCTCCAACCTTGGGTCACTTCCTGCATACACTTTTTCCTGAAGACTTTTTATTTTATGTTCCAATTTAGCTCTCTCCTCTCGAGTCTTCTTAGATTTTGATCCTGTATAACTAATAATATGTCCCCTAATAAAAGCTTTGAAAGCCTCCCACTTTACACATGCTGATGTTTGTGTAGTATTGATGTCAAAGAACTCGTCTATCTGTTTTTCTATATACTTGACAAATTCCTCATCCTGAAGCCATTTATGCTGAAATTGCCATCTACCTGATTCCTTTGTCAATTTTTTATCTACATATATTAGACAACAGGGTGCATGATCAGAAATCACGATGTTATCATAAAAGCAGTTTTGAATCTTGGACCTTAATTCTGTGGAAATCAAAAAATAATCAATACGTGAGAATGTCTTGTAGGTACTGGAATAACAAGAATAGGCTTTAACTTGTGGTTTCATTTCTCTCCATATATCTAACAATCTCAATTCTTTCATAAAAGGATTAATAGTCATCCTACATCCAATGTGCGTACAATCCAGTCCTGTTGATCTATCCACACCTGGATTCAATGTACAATTAAAATCCCCTGCTATTATATGTTGCCCTGTAAGTGATGATAAGATGAGAAATAAATTAGCAAAGAACTTCTGATCATCTATATTGGGACCATATAAGTTCACAAGATTTATATTTTCTAATAGCAAAGAACCTTGAATGATTACGTATCTTCCAAATTTGTCTCCAATTACATTTTTCACCTGAAAAGGAACTGATTTATGTATGAGAGTCATAACTCCCCTGGCTCGGGATGAAAATGAAGAGGTGAATACACTTCCCTGCCATCTACTCCTAATTCTTTTAACATCCTCCTCTATCAGATGAGTTTCTTGTAAAAACACAATTCTTGAACCCATGTCCTTTATTTTATTCATAACTTGTTTAAGTTTTTTTAAATTTTGTAGACCTCTGCAATTCCATGAAGTTAAATTAAGATTAACACTTTGGTCCATGATCAATAGAGAGTTTAGGATTACCTTGCAGTGTAAACATGCTCATACAGAGAAGCAAAAACATGAGTGGTTGAACATTCATCCTACAAACTACACACAAACAAATTTCCCCTTCCCACACTTGTGGCAAACCCCCCAAAATCAAAAGAAAAATTCTGTCTCCCGATATAGCCATCGACCGTTCCACACCCACGGGGAACAGCCTAAGCCACTCCTTCTTCATCCTCCCAATCACCCTAACTCTACTGCTTTTAATGACGTAACATTAACTCTCCTCTGTAGTTTTCCAACTTAACTCCAAAATTTTTAACAACTTTGTACATCATAGTTTTTTTTTTTTTGTTTGTTTTGTTTTTGTTTTGTTTTTTTAATATATAATACAATCTATATTTTGTAAACTTACTATTTACTTCAAGTCAGTCAGATGCCTGTGCAAATGCTTAATTATTCTACCTTATATTTTGTTCATGCTTAGCTCCCACCAGTCTCTTCTTCTTCTTTGATCTTCTTGATGAACTCCTGCGCCTCCTCTGGGGTCTTGAAGATGTGGGTTCTGCCCTCATACGTGGTCAGCAGTCTCGCAGGATAGATTACACCATGACGAATCCCAAGGTTGCGCAGCTCCTTACGTACGGGATCAAACTGCTTCCTCAATTGCTGGATTCCTGTGGCCAAATCTGGGTAGAACCGCACCTGCTGGTCCTGGTGTTTAATCTCTCCTTTAGCACGTGCAGCGTTGAAGATCTTCATCCTGTCTCTGTTGCTAAGAAACTTCATAATTAAGGTCCTCGGCGGTCCCTTATCTCTCCGTGGGCCAATACGATGTGCTTTTTCCAGAACCACTGCTGATTGCAACTCCTCGCTGCCCAGCACCTCCGGAATCCACTTTTCCAGAAAGGAACATACGTCCCGACCTTCTGATTCCTCTGGAAGACCCACCAGCCTCAAATTATTCTGTCTCGACCGAGATTCCAAATCCAAAATATTATCTTCCAGAGATTTATTTTTTTTTTCCAAAGTGCGCACCTTTAATTGAAGACGGGTGACGTCATCTTCAGCACTAGCGAGACGGAGCTCCATCTGCGCCGTTCGTTCTACACAGTCACCCAATTCCTTTCTTATTCCTTCCAACGCTGTCATAATCCCATCAAATCTAGAGGAAAAGTCCGCTCTCATTGAACTCATGGCAGCCATCAGCGCATCTGCGCCATTCCCCGCAGACATCGCAGCGTTGCCAGCCTCCTCCGCCATATATGGAGTTTTGTTTGCTGCGTCACAGACCTGAAAGTCCGTTAATTTGGACTGTTTCGGCGGCTCGCTTTTTCCTTTTCCTGGTTTTCCAGCCTTAGGCTTCGCCGACATATCCTCGCCCAAATGCTGGGATACGTTCTGTCCCAAATGAGAGAGTTATTTGCCGATTTTTTTTCTCCAGGAGCAGAGCAGAGCGAGACACGTCCGTCCTACGTGGCAGCCATAACCGGAAGTGAGGAGGTAATACTTTTACTACTGAACCACTAATCCTATCATTGTGAATCCAATTGCTACTCAGATGTTTTCATGGTCAAGGAATCTGACAACGTACACACAAACACTGTATGGGGGGAACTGTGGCGCTTGGCGGAGGTCTGCGCTCTCCGAGTGCTTTTCTAGTTTGAAGAGTTTCAGTCTGGGTTTAGAATCCATCATAGTACTGAAACAGCGTTAGTGAAGGTCACTAATGACCTCCTGATCGCATGTGATAATGGAGTTGTTTCTGTACTTGTCCTTTTAGACCTTAGTGCAGCTTTTGATACTATTGATCATAATATTCTACTTGATAGATTAGAACACTATGTTGGACTTAATGGAACTTCGTTGCAGTGGTTTAGATCTTATTTATCTGATAGGTTCCAGTTTGTTCATGTCAATAATGAGTTTTCTTTCAACTCAAAGCTCAGTCATGGAGTTCCACAGGGATCTGTGCTAGGCCCTACTCTTTTTAGTTTATATATGCTTCCGTTAGGCAACATTATTAGGAAGTACTGTATACATTTTCATTGTTATGCAGATGACACACAGTTATACCTGTCAATGAAGCCAGATGATAGTAATCAATTAGCCAAGTTAGAAGCCTGTCTTAAGGAAATCAAAGCTTGGATGATTTGTAATTTCCTGCTATTAAATTCAGATAAGACTGAAGTCATTCTTGCAGGGATGGCAATTTTCCGCCGATCTGCGGATTTCCGCTGATTTATTTTCAAATTGATCATTTCTGTGAATCGTCTAAATCCGTTGAGAAAATTTTAGGGGGGATAAGGTACCTTATTGTTACTGATTTTAGCGAAAATCAACACGATTACATAAGCGCTTAGCGCTTTCCCGGAAGTCGTCTCCCGCGATAACCCGGATGTGTTGTGTTCAAGCTACTGCTGTATTGCAGTAGCTTGACAGCCCTGCGATTTGATAGTTGCAAATGATTGGACCAATCAAATGGCTCGTTGTATGCTAATTCGCCGAATTCCGCTTTGTTTTATCTTCCAGGAAGATAAAGTACGTTAAGTACGTTAGCGGCTTGTGGTCTACGAACGCAGTGAAGCTGCGCCCTTTCAGGCAGGACCGGAAGTGGCGTATGGCCAGGTGGAGAGCCATTAACTCTGTTACTGGTGGCGTACAACGGCTGTATGAGCTGGGCTGCGCGGGGGATGAAACGATAATAAAAGTTAACCATCCCCTTTTATGATTCCAAACAGTTTGAAATTGACAGTGCACAGTGGACATTGACTCATAACTTTTGAATATTTCTAACACTTGGCTACATCAGTAATTGTGCAAAATGAACTGCTCAAGTCTCAATGGAGATTGAAACTGGTGATCTGAAATGAATGCTGAAATTATAAAAAGTAATGGTATGTTGGAATTTTATTTCTATTATGGAATAGATAAAATTAACTGATTTTGATTTGATCAAGTGTTAAAGCATGTGATGGATAATGCTTGTTGGAATATTTTAGGAATGCTATCTTCTTGGAACATAAGTCAATATTATACAGTAATAAGTGGCATTCAGCTGTTTGTTTTATGTCATTTAAGCACAGTTCTGGTACTTAAAAATCATAAAAACCCAGGAGCTTCGGGGGGCTTTGCCCCCCTTGCCCCCCCCCCCCCCCCACTGGGGCTCTGCACCCGGACCATGCTGGGGGACTGTGTCCCACAGACCCCCTGCTGAATTTTCAGATAATTTCCCCAACCCCAAATCACATCGCTGGTTCGTGTTGGAATTCTGAGCTTTCAGTATTGTTTTCAGCGGAATTATGAGATTTTTATCGAAGGATCAGGAGTCATCAGTGCTAGAAATAGACAAAAGTATCAAAAATAAGTTCCAATGGAATTGGCTTGAGAGAAAAGTGACGGTAAAGGTGAAAATTGGCTCCAAGTTTGACGAGGTAACAGAAACACTCGGACAATTTCTGAAGAAACCAGAAAAGGAGATGAAGTTCAAAGTTCAGAGACTGACACAGCTTGCTGCCAAAAGGAAGAAAGTTTCACATTAGAAGTGACTTGGTGACCAGTGTAAATAGTGTAATAAACTCTTATAGAACTGTTAAATATGTTGGACTAAAGACAGTGAGACAACATTGAAGAAAAAGTAAGTTAACTTTTCATTAAATTTAATGATTTATCTAAATCTAGTATTTCATTTTTTTTTAATCATTTTTTTCAGTCTAAATTACTTCTGTTTTACTGAAAACCTCCCAGCTTCAGGGGGGCTGCGCCCCCCCGGCCGCCCCATAAGTCAGTCGACCAAATTAGATTTCAGCTGAAATCAGAATTTCCTGTTGCCATCCCTGTTCTTGTTGGTCCAAAAAACCTTAGAAATACCTTTCCAAATCAAACTTTTAGTTTGGATGTAGTTACTCTTTCTCTTAATAGCTCTGTGAGGAACCTTGGAGTTATTCTTGATCAAGATCTGTTTTTCAGTTCACATATTAAATTCATTCCTAAGACTGCCTTCTATCATTTGCGTAATATTGCCGAGATTAGGAGCATCTTGTCTCAGAGTGATGCTGAGAAACTGATCCACGCTTTTGTTAGCTGATGTAACCGAATTAAACACTTTAAAGGTCCTGGGATAAAAAATCAGACGGATCTGTGAGATAATGGTCTTTTATTGCAGTCAGCAATAAGAGGAAAAAATAATTCAGCTATCTCCCCCCAGAGAGTAAAACAGGTTACTTTATATGACCATCAGTAAAAAACAAACAAAAAAAAACTCTGGAATGCTGATAAGACACAGGAGAGGAGAGAAGGGAGGAGGGAGTGAGAGCATGAAGACCTTAACCGGTCAGTGTGACATAAAACTTCATCTTGGAACACATAACAGACGCATCAAACAGCTTGTTAATATAGCTTATACCCTAATGAGGTTACCACGGGCAGTTTATAAAGCAGTTCATATATGGATATAAGAACAATTCATACATTGACACACACACACAAACAATTCATATATTGAGACACACTTATGAAACATAGATCCCTGGTTACTCAACAGACTAATGCATGAACTTATAAAACATTGATTAATTAATGTATAGACAGTAGGTTATAGACAATAAATTTCTACCACTACAACATAGCTCTAGATTAGATTATTGTAACTCTTTATTATCAGGTTGTCCTAAAACATCTCTAAAAAGTCTTCAGTTGATCCAAAGTGCTGCTGCAAGAGTTTTAACAGGTACTAGAAAGAGAGATCATAGCTCTCCGGTTCTGGCCTCCCTTCACTGGATTCCCATAGAGTTTAGAATTAAGTTTAAAATCCTTCTTCTCACTTTTAAAGCTCTAAACAATCAGACCCTTTTTATTTAAAAGATCTGATATTACCCTATTATCCTAACAGAGCACTACGCTCCCAAAATGCAGGATTACTTGTAATACCTTGAATCTCCAAAAGTACAATGGGGGGCAGAGCCTTCAGTTTTCAAGCTCCTCTCTTGTGGAACCAGCTGCCAATCTGGATTCGGGAGTCAGACTCAATCTCTGTTTTTAAGAATAGGGTTAAAACCTTCCTTTTTGATATAGCCTACAATTAGGGAGGGATCATGTGTTTCTGAACCCTCCCTTAGTTATGCTGCTACTAGGTTTAGACAGCCGGGGGACCTCCAATAATTGCACTGGGCTTTACTCCTTTCTTCACTCTCAATTAAATATTTTTTTTTTTTGCTGGTCATTAACATCTGTTTGTTCTCTCCCATAGATTGAGTCCCCATCGTGCTGTTTGCTCTCTACATGTCTGTTCTTTTCATCTTCTCTATCCCCTCACCCCCCAGCCAGTCGCAGCAGATGACTGCCCCTCCCTGAGCCTAGTTCTTCTGGAGGTTTCTTCCTGTTAAAAAGGAGTTTTTCCTCTCCACCATCGGCAAGCGCTTGCTCATAGGGGATCGCTTGATTGCTGGGGTCTTTCTGCAATTGTGGGGGTTCCCCCTACGGTTGAAAGTGCTATGAGATGACTGTTGTTGTGAAATGGCGCTATATAAATAAAGTTTAATTGAATTGAATTAATCCTGCTGCACAAATACAAACAAAGCCTTTGGTGGAGGTATGTACTCTCAGATCATCACCAAAATGTAATCATCTGTTCCCCGTGCCATTACACACCTTTCCTGAAAATTTCATCAAAATCCATTCATAACTTTTTGAGTATTGTTGCTAACACATTGTGAGAAGATAAGAGCCTTGGCTGAGGTATGCATTCTCAGATCATCACCAAAATATACAGTAATGGGTTCCTCTCTGGCCCAAGAACCACCTCTGGTGAAAATTTCATCCAAATCCATCCAGTAGTTTTTGTGTAATCCTGCTGCACAAATACAAACAAAGCCCTTGGTGGAGGTATGCAGTCTCAGATCATCACCAAAATCTAATCATCTGTTCCCCGTGCCATTACACACCTTTCCTGAAAATTTCATCAAGCTCCATTCTTAACTTTTTGAGTTATGTTGGTAACAGACAGACGAACCCCAGTAAAAACATTACCTCCTTGGCGGAGGTAATAAATAGTGAAGATTAGTTAATTACATATTACACAAAGTGCTTGCATACACATATCTCTTAGATCCACATATACACCCACACACACAGACACACAAGTCAAACCCACACATACACCATTTACACATACACTATACATCAGTTACTTGCACATACACAGGCTCTGAACACATGCACACACACATAAAAACTCCACAGGAAAGTCTCTTTTCCTGTTTCCATATATGGCCATGATGAGAGACAGGAAACAACAGGATAGAGGCCATAAAAACAAGGATACCCTGGGAGCCATCTGGATACCAAGAGGGCAGTTTGGACAATGGACATGTTGGAAAGTTACTAGGAAATGCCCAGTAACTTGCCTATATGTAGCTGTGAATTCCTTTGTGCGGGGTCCTTTCCAGGAGAGGGAGCTGGAGAGGATCCGCGCCCGTGTAAACTGACTCCCTGTGTGGTTCAATAAAAATTAAGCTGAGAAATAGTATTTCTTCTGTGATCATTGGTTGGTTAACTGAAAAGATTCTGCTAACTGTCCAAAATTAATTTTTACAATGCAGCGGTTTAACAGGACAGGTTCCACTCAGAACAGGCATCGCCATGGTTGACTAAAGAATATGAGTGCACATGCTCATCGTCATATCCAGAGGTTGTCTTTTGAAAATAGGCATGAGCGCTGCCAGCATTGCTGCAGAGATTGAAGGGGGGGGGGGTCAGCCTGTCAGTGCTCAGACCATATGCCACACACTGCATCAAATTGGTCTGCATGGCTGTCATCCCAGAAGGAAGCCCCTTTTAAAGATGATGCACAAGAAAGCCTGCAAATAGTTTGCTGAAGACAAGCAGACCAAGGACAAGGATTGCTGGAACCATGTCCTGTGGTCTGATGAGACCAAGATAAACTTATTTGATTCAGATGGTGTCAGCCATGTGTGGCGGCAACCAGGTGAGGAGTACAAAGACAAGTGTGTCTTGTCTACAGTCAAGCATGGTGGTGGGAGTGTCATGGTTTGGGGCTGCATGAGTGCTGCCGGGATTGGGGAGCTACAGTTCATTGAGTGAACCATGAATGCCAACATGTATTGTGACATACTGAAGCAGAGCATGATCGGAAACTGGGCCACAGGGCCGCAGGGCAGTATTCCAACACGATAACCACCCCAAACACACCTCCAAGATGACCACTGCCTTGCTAAAGAAACTGAGGGTAAAAGTGATGAACTGGCCATGCATGTCTCCAGACCTAAACCCTATTGAGCATCTGTGGGATCATCCTCAAACGGCAGGTGGAGGAGTGCAAGGTCTCTAACACCATGATGTCATCATGGAGGAGTGGAAGAGGATTCCAGTGGCAACCTGCGAAGCTCCAGTGAAGTCAATGCCCAAGAGAGTTAAGGCAGTGCTGGAAAATAATGGTGGCCACACAAAATATTGACACTTTGGGCACAATTTGGACATTTTCACTAAGGGTGTACTCACTTTTGTTGCCAGCGGTTTAGACATTAATGGCTGTGTGCTGAGTTATTTTGGGAGGACAGCAAATTTACACTGTTATACAAGCTGTACACTGACTACTTTACATTGAATCAAAGTGTCATATCATCAGTGTTGTCCCATGAAGAGATATAATAAAATATTTACAAAAATGTGAGGGGTGTACTCACCTTTGTGAGATACTGTAAATTAAACCTCTTATATCACAAATTCTTCAATAATTCTCTCTGTCCATCACAGAGGCTCTGGTTTTCAATGACCCTGACTTCAATGAGGAGGACCCAAACTTCCTGTCCCGCAGTGAGCGCTATAGCCAGGCCGTCAGAAAAAGTGCAGAAATGATCCTGAAACTCAGAGAGTATGGCATCAGTGACCCAGAAGAGATTTACTTTTACAAGAGGTATGTCGTAAAATAATAAACACACAAGTTACTGAGTTTACATAAACAAAAGTCCTCTTAAATGTCTATCAAAGAGTTTTAACATTTGGAGACTTTCTCATCAAAACCATAAGATATCTATCCAAAAAAGTAAATGCAAAGTATACAGAGTATCTGTTTTAAGTATTTTTAATTTAAAAGTAAAATTATTTAACACCTGTAACTGGATCAAAGGTGAGGGCATTCATGAAGCATAGTCCATGCTGTGAACTATAATGCTACTCCAACTTAACCATCCTTTATACAGGGTTTAGTAATCAATCATTAACCTGGCTTCTCTGTTGAGTTGCAGAATTGTATTACTGATGTTGTTTTAAAATTAGCAAAGGTTTTGTTAAAATTTATTTTACAATTGGTGCCTAAACAATACAACTGTTGAGAAATGTCAGTGATTTAAGTGAAATGATTCACATTTAAGTAAATGATTTACTTAAATTTGGGACAGTAAATAATAGCTGACCTGAATTGTACCTTAGACCAGCCATCTGTGTAATCTTGTGTTGTTTTGACAGAATTCCATCGGCATAGTTTATAATCGTTTCGAGCAGGGGTCACCAACTGGCAGACTCTGGTCTGGATCTGGATCCCGAGAATCCTCCATCCGGACCCCAAAGCCTTTTGATACAATTTTAGAAATATTTTTTTATTTAACCTTTATTTATACAGGGTAGTTCCACTGAGAGGCAACCTCTCTTTTTCAAGGATGCCGTGTTCACACTCACACATTCACACCAGGAAGCTGCCCAGTAAAACCACAGACTGACCTGTGGCCACTGAGCAGCTCCGCTGGAGCAGCTGGGGTTAAGGGCCTTGCTCAAGGGCACCACAGTGGGGTTCAGGAGGGTGGGGCAAACACTGCTTTATCTGTCCCACCCAGATCTAATTCTGCCGGTCCAGGGATTGAACCCGCAACCCTCCACTGACCAGTCCACATCCCTAACCATTAGGCCACCACTGCCCACCATGTGTCAGATTTCTCTTCATTTGTTTTAATAAAAGATGTTGGAAGTAAATTCATGGGTCATTGCAAATACTTTGCTTTAAAAGGGCCAAATTGTCACACAGTGGGAGGGAAAAATCTTGAGAAGAAAAAAATGTGTCATGATGCATTGAGAATGGTTTTACAATCAAGTCTGAGTTCTGAATCATGATCAAATCATGAGGTACCTAAAGATCCCCACACCTAGTTCAGACTTCAGCTGGGGAGGAGGACTGACTTATTGGACCTTTTGCAGTTTTAGTTGGTTACCACTAGATTAGAGTTTTGTCAAAGGGTAAGCCAGGTCCTAGCTATCATCTGTTATGCAGTGAAGTGCAGCATAATGGGTAATCATTTCAAGTAGTGCTTCTTACATGGTCACACATTTTATGATGTCTCCGTCAAACCATTGTTGATGTAAAATGTTTACAGTCTACAAATGTCATTAAAGGGGCTATATCATGCTATTTTAAGCCTTTCAGAGTAAACTATATGCATGTACAGTATGTGATAGTATATTACCTTTGGTACACTGAAGAATGAATTTCTTATGAGTTATTTTCGCGAGCCCGGAAGTAAGATGCCTCGATCTCTGAGGCTCTGCCTCTCCTTCTTGTGGCTGCCGCCCATTTCATGACGTAACCCCTGAGCCGGCTGCTGCAGCGTGTCGCTGGGTTCCGCCCACGAAAACAACATCTACAGTAAACTTTAGAAAAGATGGATGAGCATGTTGAACTCTTTAGCCTCCTGTTATTATTTTAGCCTATAATATTATTCTTATGTAGTGTACGGTTAATCACGTTTAATATTATGATTTTAGCCTCTGCATTCTGGTCTATTTTGACCATTTCTGACGAGTAGGCTCTTCTTTAGGAAGGCTGAACAAACTCCTAAATCTCTCACAGCCAAAGACACATTTACGCCACTTAGAAGACATTGTCTTACGTAAAAAAGCAAACAGTTGTTGTCACTGAGCAGATTAGGTGCGAGAGGAGCTACTTCTTCACAGCGTCAATGCTAAAGTGAAAGAGTTTTGTCGATCACCGCTCCATCAGCTGCACGGAGAAAGTGGGTGTGTGCGTTAGCCTGGGGGCGGTACTAGCAGCACAGGCACTTCCTGGAGTGGGCGGCTCACCCACGTTCATACGTATGAACGTGGGGACCCAGTCATTATCAGGGACAGGGCGGAGCAGCAGCTCAGAGAGCAGGGTTGAGGAGGAATACTCAGAGATGCGTGAATGGAGCAAAATACCACTTTGAGGGTGTTTTTGGTGAGGAATTAACATTATAACATGCTTAAAAGCTCAAAAAAGTCAATTTTGCATGATATAGGCCCTTTAAAATGTTTTTTTACTTGTTAGAACAGAGGACTATACTACAAAGGTCATTCAACTTAGCTAGGCTTTTTTTTAAAGTTACCTGGCTCGACAGAACCAAAAACCTAAGTAAGAGATAATGGGTAGCACTTTCTCCGTCAACCTCGGCTTTAAGCTTTCAACTCTGTGCACATTCACATGAAAATTGGCATTTGAGGATCATGGGACTCTTTCTCTGCACATACAGTTGTGCTTATTAGTTTAGAATACCTCCAGGGTGTTCAAATTTATGGGCACAGTCCTGTTTTAGAAAAATCAAAGAAGATCTGCACACCAAGAAGCTCCCATTAAATAACTTTATTTGATAGTAACGTTTCAGGCCACCTGCCCTTCTTCAGACTTCTATCATCTGTTCTGTTTTAACCATTACTAATCAGTGCTATTTGTGACCTGTGCTGGCAAAATGAGTCACTTTGAGGAAATTATCAAAACTGAGGTAACGTTTTTTTCATATTCTGTATTGAAAGACCTTCAAAATGATCTTTAATCTTAATTTAATTTAATCTGTAGGAAGTGTGCAAAAACGGACCCGGAAAAAGCTGATTTGTTTTGTTTTATATTTTGGCTAGCTTTAAAACTCGCGTTCGATCGGTCGGGAGTTACTGTACGTCTTCTGCCAAAACATATATATTTTTTAGAAAGTACAATTTCTAAACTTTTTTTTTTTTTTGTAACTTAAGATTTTTATTCATTTTTCATTATATATATTGCATTCAGATCACAGTCTACATTTAAAAAAAAAACAAAGGGGCTAGAGTAAAAAAGAAAAAGGAAAAAAAAAAAAAAAAAAAGGGGGGGGGACAAATGTTGGAGCATCAAGTTTTTAGTTTCCATCTCTTAATTCTTCTGGTTTTTCCAGCGTCTTTGGTTATTCTTTCAATATCTGTCTCGTTGTTGCACTTTGTAGTGTGTCCATTTCCGCCATTTTTTTCCCCATAGTCCTTCTTGCATTCTTTGTCGATATGTTAGTTTTTCCATCATACGTATGTCCTCAATAATGTCAGTCCATTGCTCTTGGTCAGGAAGAACTTCTGATCGCCATTTTTTTGTGATTGTTTTTTTACATGCAATCAACAAGATTTTAACTAGATATCTGTCCTCAGCCTGTATAACATTGTCTCTTTTAAGATCACATAGGTACATCAAGTTACAGTTCATTGGTATATTATATCCTAATATCCTCTGTATTGTCACATGTATAGATTTCCAGAAGGATGAGATTTTGCAGCATTTCCAAAACATATGCGAGTGGTCTGCATTTTGAGCCCCACATCCCCTCCAGCATATAGATTGGGTATTTGTATACTTTCCTTGAATCTGTGGTGTAATGAAAAAGCGAATCAGGTTTTTCCATCCAAATTCCCTCCATGTTCTTGAATTTGTTGACGTGTGTTGTGTTTTCCATATTTCCTGCCAGCTTTCTTCTGTTATGTTTAAATTGAGCTCTTTCTCCCATTTCTCCTTTATATAGTTACTTGAATGATTGTTTGCCATACGTTTCTGATATAGCTTTGAAATAATTCTTGTTTTATTTCCTGTATATGAGCTTAAAATGAATTGTATAATCTCGCTCACATCTGTTTGGAGGTTATGCCTAATCTTCTTCATATAATAGTCTCTCATCTGCAGATATCTGAAGAATTCCGATCTTTCTAGTTTAAATTTTCTCCTGATGTTTACAAAGCTCCCGAGATCTTTTTTTCCGATATTGCCCCATGCTGTGATTCCCTTGTTCACCAGATTTTTGTATCCCCTATCTTGTTTTGCCGGTTCAAACTGACTGTCAAATGCTACCCATTTCAATAGTTTTATGTCTTCCTTTATATTATACTTTTGTACTATTTTATACCACAGTTCTAAAGTAAATTTAGTGATTGGGTCTATTTGTTTGATTTGCTTATATGCATCTTTATCTCCTATTATGCTTTGTACTGGGAGTCCCTCAATTTCCTTTTCCATTTCTTTCCATTTTGCCTCATATCCCTCGTCGCACCAACATATGATATATCTTATTTGTGCTGAGTAGTAATATTCCTTTAGACTCGGTAGGCCCATGCCTCCTTTCTCTTTTGGTAACTGGAGAGTTTTATATTTCACTCTTGGTTTTTTACCTCCCCAAACAAATCTCGATATCATCCTGTCCCACTTTGAGAATTGGGCATCTGGAATCTCTGTTGGTAGAGCCTGGAAGAGGTAAAGTAATCTAGGTTGTATGCTGATTTTGACTGTCTCAATTTTTGAATTCAGATCCATATTTAAGATTGACCATCTATCAATATCTTTTTTTATTTCTTGTTCCAACCTATCATAGTTTGCTTTATAGATTTTGCTTAGATCTTTAGGTATGTTCACTCCAAGGTATTTTATTTCTTTTTGTTTCCAGTTTAGTTTGATCTTATCAGTTATCTGGTTTAGAGGGTTATAGTGGAATGTCAGTATTTGTGTTTTTGTTATGTTTATCTTGTATCCTGATAATTTTCCAAAATTTTCTATCAAGTTCATCATTTCCATTATTGATTCATCTGGTTGTTCAAGGTAAACTATAATATCGTCTGCAAATAGCCCAATCTTGTGTTCCGCCCCCTTTATTGTTACACCTTTTAATTTCTTATTTTGTCGTATCGCTTGAGCCAGTGGCTCTATGAACAGAGCAAACAAGGTGGGCGATAAGCAGCATCCCTGCCTAGTTGATCTTTGTATATTTACTTTGTCTGTTAAGCTACCGTTTATCTTGATTCTTGCCACAGGTTCTTGATACAGCGTCCTTATGCATTGTACTGATTTTTCGTTAAATCCAAAGCGTTCCAGCACACTATATAGGAATTTCCAGTTAACCCTGTCAAATGCTTTTTCTGCGTCTAAACTCATTATTACTGCGCTTTTCTTTTCTTTATGTATTTGATTAATTATATGTATTGTTCTCCTGATATTGTCATGTGTTTGGCGTCCCTCTATGAAACCAGTTTGATCATCTTCTATCAATTCCGTCAAGAATGTCTTTATTCGTTTACATATAATTGTTGTATATATTTTATAATCCACATTTAATAAAGAGATTGGCCTATAGTTTCCGCATTGTTCTCTATCTTTCCCTGGCTTTAAAATGACTGAAATAATGGCTTCGTTCCATGATGGAGGTATTTTGTTGTTGTTCAACGTCCAATTAAATGACTTTAGAAGCTGTGGCTTGAGTTCTTCTATAAACAGTTTATAAAACTCAGATGGGTATCCATCACTACCTGGTGATTTACCGTTTTTAAGTGACTTAATCACATCTCTAATCTCTTGTGTTGTTATTTCTGCTGTTAGCTTTTCATTTTGTTGATTTCCTATTGATGGCAAGTCCAATGTGCATAGAAATTTTTTAATATCTTTAGTATTTGTTTCTTCAGGTTGCGAGTATAGTTCTTGGTAGAAATTATGGAATATTTCTTCGATGTTTTCTGGGTTAACTGTGGTTTTATTTGTGGTGGGGTCTTTAATCTTATATACATTATTCATTGATTGTTGTTTTCTTAACCGTTTTGCCAGCAGTTTTGTAGCTTTTGGTCCCGTTTCATAATATTTTTGCTTTAGATATCTATTTTTCCTTTCAATTTCATCCATTTGTGTTTCTTTTATCTTTATTTTTTCTTCTTTAATTTCTTGATATATTTTTGGGTCATTTGTGCTTTGATGTTTATGTTCTAATTCCCTCAGTCTCTCACATCTTTGTTCATATGCTTCCAGTTTAGTCTTATTTGCTTTTCCTGTTTCAACAATTAATTTACCTCTTAACACGGCTTTTAGTGCATCCCATAGTATTGTTGGGTCCACTTCTTCATTGTCATTCTCTTGGATATATTCATTTATGTTTACTTTTATTCTTTCTTTCATTTTATCATCATTTAACAGTCCTACATTAAGTTTCCATGTTGTTTGTCGTTTTCTATTGTTTAAATTTATTTCCATGTATATAGATAGGATTATGATCTGATATTTCTGCCCCTCCAATCCAACAATTTCTCACCCTGTGTCTGTCATCTTCATTCATAAGGAAGTAATCTATTCTAGAGTGTACTTTATGGACTGCTGAATAATGTGTATAGTCTTTTTCGAGTGGGTGCAGGTCCCTCCAAATGTCTACCATACCCATTTCTGCCAGTGAGGTTCTTATGAATTTTGTTACATGTTTTTTTGTCTTCTTAACACTTGTTGTATCAATTTCATGATCCATGACAGCATTTAAGTCTCCTCCACAAATTAGGACTCCTTCACTGTGTGTTGCTATGAGATCAAACATATGTTGAAAAAAACCCTTGTCACTTTCTGGTGGGGCATAGATGTTCACTAATGTGATCTGCATTCCATCTATGCTACCCTTTATTATTACATACCTGCCTTCTTTATCCTGGATTTCCTGTTCACATTCAAATTGTATTTTATTTGAGATTAGTATCATAACCCCCCTTTTAGTTCCTCCCTTAAATGAACTGTAGTAGGAGTTCTTATAGCCAAATCTCTTTAGTTTCACATGTTCTGTCTTGCTCAAATGTGTCTCTTGCATAAATATAATTTCGGCTTTTTCTTTCTTGAATTTTCTTATTATTCTTTCCCTTTTAACAGGTGAGTTCAGACCATTCACGTTTAGTGTTATTATCTTAAGATTTTTACCCATAATCATGTTTTTCCATTTTTTTAACCTGTGCTCCTAGCCCCTTTAACAACAAAAATAACACATATTTATATAAAAACACATTAAAAAATCTCGACCTCCGTACTTTGGGCCTTTCTTCTGCCCACTGGTCCCTGTTGGTGGGTGGAGGGATTGTCCTCACCGAGTGTAGGGCCCTCCCTAGACCTGTATTTACTATCCAAGAAATAGTCATTAGTCTAGAAATGTCCAACAAATATCACTTAAACCTCTCCTAGCCGTCTGTTTCTCTTTTACCTTGTCTTCTTGGCCTTCATTTCTTCTGTGTCTTTCTTAATCTTTGTTATAATCTAGGCTTTCAGTTGAAAGCCTTGTAGTCTTTCCTGGGCCCGCTGCGCCACGTCTCCCCCCGTCTTTTGCCGTTCACTCGCCTCCACTCCGGCTGTCGTGATGCGTTCAGGGCCTCCGCTGCTCCTACCGTTTCCTCCGGCACGTACACCTCAAGGCCCCGCTCCATCATGTCCTGCGCTGCCTCTCTGGCTGTGTTGTAGGTTCTTACGCCGTTCTCCCAATGAATCCTCATCTTCGTTAGCGGCGTTTGGAATCTAATTTTTTTTTCTTTCAGCGTTTTTTTAATGTTGGCATATTTCTTCCGCTGCTGCACAATTTCTGCCGGGTAGTCATGATCAAAGAATATCTGCTTGTCGCCGATTCGTATCTTTTTTTTCCACGCTCGTGTCAGGATTCTTTCCTTTACATCATATTTCAGAAAGTTTACCACAACTGACCTGGGTGTAGAGCGTGGGTTCGGGTTCTGTGCCGAGGCTCTGTGCGCTCGTTGAATCTGCAGATCCGCTTCGCTGGGCAGTTCCAGCTCTTTTTTTAAGAACTGATCCATGAATTTCGTCATCGAGTTGCCTTCAATGCCCTCCGGGATCCCGAAGATGCGTATATTGCCCCGTCTGGACCTGCTCTCCAAGTCGGTTACTTTCTCCTGCATCCTCTGCATTTGTGCCGTCAGGGTCTGCAGCTGTTCGCTTGCCTCGCTATTCCAATCTTCCAGCTCTGATATTCGGGCCTGCGCTTCTGTCATACACGCCCGCTGGGAGCGCAGCTCCTCCATGTTTTCTGCTAGCTTGCGCTCCATTTCTCTTCGGAGGCCCATAATTTCTTCCTTAATCTCTTTTTTCAGCTCCTCCTTAAGAGCCGCTAAATCCTGTTGTAGCTGCCGTTTGAAGTCTCTCAACTCTTTACCCAAACTGGCGATGCCAGTGTTCATGGTATCGAGTTTTGTGTCCTCCATTTTCTCTGCTGCGGTCACCTCGTTTTTTTGGGCCCCGTGTTCAGCGGTTTCTCCTGCGTTGTTGAAGAGGAATTCTTTAATTTTACTCTGCTTTTGTCCTTGTGCCCGGCTCCTTCGTGTTTTCATCCCTTAGTTTATTGATCCGCTTATGTCAAGTTGGCCATTTACCGATGATTTTTAATCCGGCTAGGGAGAGCTCTCTGTTTAAGCGTTATGTCTCTCCGCCATCTTCCCGGAAGTCCCACAATTTCTAAACTTTACAATGATACCAGGCACTCATGGTGGTTTTCCCGGGACTTGCCGCTAGTAAACAAAGAGAGTCATGATTTATGACTTCTCGTGCCTGCAGCTCGTAATGACGTGGTGCACATCCCGACTCATTTTGCCAGCACAGGTCACATATGCTTAAATACCCTGGAGGTAGACTACAGTATATTCCAAAAGTATTGGGACACTCCTCTAAAGCCGCTTTTCCACTAGCCCAGCTCGCCTCGCCTCGATTCGCTACTACTCGGTTCGGCCTTGGTTGTGTCTCCGTTACAGCCGGGTAAAGCTGGGGTGGGTGGGATTTCTATAACAGCAAGGCGGCGCCACACTCTCCTGACGTAAAGCACGTGACTGAATCCTCCACAACAAAGAAAATGGAGGATTACAAGGGGGGGATTTACATGTTGCTCGCTCTGTGGCTTTTTATCACAATGAAGGCCAGACAGTTTAACCAGAGAAGACCGTTTAGCCAGAGAAGACGACGTGCATTGAGACAAAACACGTTAGAACAGTACAGGAGACTCTCGGTTGCCACGGCGGAATATGAAGCTGCAACTGTGAGATTAACTACCCAACAGATGAGGGAGCGGATGTTGGTAAGCTAACACATGCTAATGCCTTCTATTGTCATTTTATAGTCATGTCATTCTTGTGTACAGCATTTTGATATTGACAGGTTATCAGTATTAAAGGCATAACATTATGTATGCTGTGTGTGTGTTTCAGATGGCTGCGTTGTTGCAAAATAATCGCTGCAGACCGTCAGTCTGGACAGTAAACCGTACCTCGCAGTGGTAGGAGGATATTGTTCCCGGCTTCTCAAGCATGCAGTGGTTGCAGAACTTCCGGATGTCCGAGGACACTTTTACCTACTTGTGCCACAAATTGCGTCCATGCATGGAGCGTCAAGATACGACATTCCACCAATGTGTGCCTCTGAGGAAGAGAGTGGCCATTGCACTGTGGAAGCTTGCTACCGGTTCAGAGTACCGCAGTATTGGACATCTATTTGGGGTCAGCATCACAATGGTGTGCAGGTGTGTGCAGGACTTTTGTGCAGCAGCAGAGTCATTACTGGTTCCAGAACAACTCCATTTTCCTGATGAAGGGAGGTTCTCGGAAATGTCGGCCTACATCGAGAATCGGTGGGGGGTGCCATTGTGCGTTGGTGCCATCGATGGCTCCCACATACCCATCATAGCACCACCACAATATCACACCGACTACTTTAATCGTAAAGGCTGGCACTCCACAATCCTTCAAGGTGTTGTTGATGGAAAGAGGTTGTTCTGGAATGTGTTTGCTGGGCTGCCAGGGAGCATGCACGATGCTAGGGTGCTGAGACTGTCCACACTGTGGGAGTTAGCCAGTCGGGGAAACCTCTTCCCACCTAACATCAGGAACATTGGTGCGGTACGTGTGGGCTACTACATCCTCGGAGACTCTGCTTATCCACTGCAAAACTGGCTGTTGAAAGCATTCCATGACACCAGATGACTGACTGAAGAACAGCACACGTTCAACCACACCGTCAGTCGAGTACGGGTGGTTGTGGAGAATGCTTTCGGCAGGCTGAAGGGAAGGTAGCGCTGCCTTCTAAAACGGAATGACTGTGACATCGCACTGGTGAAATCTATGGTGGTGACTTGTTGTGCACTGCATAATCTGTGTGAGAGTCATGGAGAGGCCTTTGACACTACATTGGATGATGCAGCAGATGAACAAGTGGTGGCAGCGGCACAGGGAGTAGAGGAGCAGGGTGGAGATATAAGAGATGCTGTGATGCAGTACTTGTGTAGCAATAAGTAGACATTTAATTTGGTCAGTATTGATGTGCATACATATGTCAAACATCTGTGTTTTGTAAATAAAATGTTGTGCACTTTTCATCTACGTCTCCTCTGTTGTTCATAAGGGTTATATGTTAAGGGACGGATAATTACATGCTAAAACACTGGACAAATTGTCTGCAAAAAAATGCATCAGCTAGACAACTCACTTTTGTTTGATGGAACTGCAAATTGACCTAGGAATTATGTGTTGAAACATGTTATATTTCCATTTAATCCTATCCCACTTTTACTTACAAAATAATTTTAAATATTTTTAAAAAGCACATACAAATGTAGCACCACAACCTGTGGGTAACAACGGTTGAGGACAACAGAAACACAATTGTGTATCCTTTTCCAATCTGTCTACTGTTATTTATAAGGGTTATCTGTTAAGGGACGGGTAATTACATGCTAAAACACCGGAGAAACTGTCTGCGAAAAATGCAGCAACTAGACAAGTCACTTTTGGTTTGATGGAACTGCAAAATGACCTAGAAATTATGTGATGAAAGTTGTGTTATTCCTATTAAATCCTGTGACATTGTCACACTGGCCAACACCAAATTCTAATTTTTTTTTCAAACCTAGGACAGTTTGGATGTACTGAATCAAAAAATCTTAGGTTTTTCACACTCATGTCAACGTTTTGAACAACGAAACTGTTGTTACGTTTGGGTTTACATGTATGGGTATTTTGCCTTTATATGATGCAAGACTCCTTCTAATTTATTGAAATTCTCTGAATTTTGAATTACTTACCTTTTACCTACTTCCACTTTTACCTTTATCAGTGTCTACTGCTGAATTTAAAGTACACCTGTACAACTGCTTATAAGTTAACATAAAAACTGTACCCAATGTATAGAAATGGATCCAGCGGTGCTAATTTGTATTAAATTTCGATTAAAAAAAGGACAGAAAGCTTACTAAGACATTTGTTTCGTTGTGTTGTTAACAATTACATTACCATTACAATGGTTGACACCTGACAGGATGAACAGCAGCATTTTGGTCAGACGAGGCAATGGAATGTGTATACCGTATTTTTTGGACTATAAGGCACACTTAAAATCCTTTAATTTTCTCAAAAATCGACAGTGCGCTTTATAATCCGGTGCGCCTTATGTATTAATTCTGGTTGTGCTTACTGACCTCGAACCTATTTTATGTGGTACACAGCGCTCAAAAATCTGTCAAAAATGTTTTAGTACGACTTTGGTAAGCTACGAAGCCAAACCGCTTGATGGATTGTCGGAGCATTACGGTAGTCAGGAGCCTTGCGGAGTAATATGTGCTTCAACATAATGGCCGGATGGCTTTTTCCACAAATCTCCATCCCTATTGATCTGCGACTCCATGCGCGCCCATCTCACCGATACTGTCAAAACCCAAGTGAAGCAAACTAATTCGGAGCTTGCCATCATTCCGGGTGGATTAACCAAAGAACTCCAACCGCTATATTGGTGTCAACGGGTCGTTCAAAGTTAAATTGCTAACCAGTTACGCCACTATCTGCCAATGGATCGTGGATCGAAACTGCTCCTGTTTAGCTGTAATTAATATTCAAAAATGATATTTTCGGGACGAAAGAATTCAAGCGTCCCGGCATTTGTTTGCATTGTTTACTTCTCGGGGCTGCCGCCGGAGAGCGAGCCGTATCGAGTACCGAGCAAGTATTCTGGCCAATATGGCGATGTAAACAGCCACGGACCAAAAAACGTACATTTGCTCGTGGAACAGGTCATTCACACTCGCAGACAATCGCGCCATATGTGTCTACAATGACTATAGATAGGATTTTCTTTCCATGCACGCAAAAAAAAAAAAAAAAAAAAAATTCCCAGATCCGAGGTAGTCGATACCCAAAAGCCGATGGTGTATAGAACACGTATATTAGGATTTGTATGTGAAATTTTGGCATCGAAACTGCTCCCGTTTAGCTGTAAACGGGAGCAGTAAATACGGCTGTAAATACGTATTTATGGCTGTAAATACGGCTCGCGAGCCGTATCGAGTACAGAGCGAGTACCGAGCAAGTATTCTGGCTAATATGGCGATGAACAGCCACGGACTTAAAACGTTCCGCCTGCTCGTGGAACAGGTCATTCACACTCGCAGACAATCGCGCTATATGTGTCTATAATGACTATAGATAGGATTTTCTTTCCATGCACGCAAAAAAAAAAAAAAAAAATTCCCAGATCCGACTACCTCACGAGGTAGTCGATACCCAAAAGCCAATGGTGTATAGAACACGTATATTAGAATTTGGTATGTGAAATTTCGGCATCGAAACGGGAGCAGTAAATACGGCTGTAAATACATATTTACGGCCGTATCGAGTACCGAGCGAGTACTGAGCGAATATTCTGGCCAATATGGCGATGAACAGCCAAGGACTAAAAACGTTCTGCCTGCTCGTGGAACAGGTCATTCACACTCGCAGACAATCGCGCTATATGTGTCTATAATGACTATAGATAGGATTTTCTTTCCATGCACGCAAAAAAATTTTTTTTTCCCGGCTCAGACTACCTCGCTTTAATGCGCCTTATAATCAATCCGGTGCGCCTTATGTATGAAATTAGACCATCAAATAGACCATTCATTGATATTGCGCCTTATAATCCGGTGCGCCTTATAGTCCCAAAAATACGGTATAATTATTCGCTTTTCTCATCCAGTGTTATAACAGACAAACCACACTTTTATCCAAAACACTACCATTTTATTACATAAGCAATATTTCCAAAAAAACACATTGGGAGACATGGTTACAAACGGCAACCACTTAGTGCGTCAACTAGCCTGCCAAACTGTGTCAGGAAGGCTCGGTTGAAGGAAGCCGTCTCTGTCAGCTCCTCCCTTCGGAAGGCGGCTTCCTGCTCCTGGGCTAACCGCAAGTTTGCTGCAGCCTGCTCATTGTGTATTTTTAGCTCTTGATGGTGTTGTTCGCGCTGTTCGTGGAGCCGTTCCTGCTGTTCGAGTAGCCTTTCCTGGAGCCGCATCTCATCACCATGCATCTGTGTCATCACTGATCCAAGGTCGGAGATGGTGTTGCACCTTTTCCTCTTGGCTAGATGAAACAGAAAGTCATGGCGGTTAGATAATGCTGGATCTAAACATATCAAAAACATATATTATGGAATTACACTGGTGAAAGCCTGTGGTGGGATGTGACTATTATATATGCTTCGTTGATGTATTTAAGCTCAACTGTCATGTTGCTGCCCCTCAGTGGAGCGGATTGTGCAACTCCCGGGGTGCTGTGATAGGCTACATCCCCCCTGCAATCCGAAAAGGATTAAGTGGAAAAAGATGGATGGATGGATGGGTTATGTTTAAAAGAATTTCTTTGTATTGTGGCCACAGAAATCTGAATGGGTTATTACAGTTAGCTGACGTGAAGCATTTCAATGAAGCATGTTGATTTGAAAGTCAGTTCATGTGCTGTATCTGTTTTTCTAAAATAAGAGTTACAACAGCATTTCCACCACCACACCTAAAAATGGGACTGGGTTGTTGAACCCCGACAAGTGAACACCCCAGAATCCACTTTTTTTGTACACGTACAAAGACATTTTAAATTCCTTAATATGCCTCTATAGGAAATAACATTAATCACATAAAAACAACCGGGTGGTAATCTTCTGTTTATTGTGCCTTTCCAGCACTTGACCGTGACATACCGGATGCTGATGGAGCTGGTGATGTGGCCGACGTTGTCGGCACCGATTCTGGTGCTCCGACAGACGCAGGAGAGTCCGGGCGGTCCAGTGAGGCGGACCCCTGGGATGTGAAAATTGATTCTAGAAGGAAAATGCACACAATAAAGCTCAGCACCAAAGTGCAACATGTACAGAAAACACAAAAGTTTTTAACCAGAATACAATGAGCTTATTTCAGCGTTTTGTTCACGTGAAATTAAATAAAAGCGTGATTCCGCAGTTTGCTTCGAGGTAGCTAGCTATTAGCTGACTAGCGATCATCGCTAACAACCATTACCCACAATCGAACAACTTTCTTTATTGCTTAAAAAAAGTGAGCTTTTCACCAAAAGGATAAATTGGCGAAAAGACGCACAATATCAAAAAAACACTCACCGTCAACGGTTTCCAATGGCGTGGCCGTGTCGAGCCCAATGTCTCTGCCATTGCTAGCCGGCCGATGTCCGTAGATCGCGTCCATCTGCTCGAACCACTTCCAGTCCTTCCTACTCGCACCACTTCGACCGTTGTGGTCCTTTATTGCCCGGTAATCGCTTTTCATTTTTTTTAGTTTTGCGCGACACTGTTTGCCAGTCCGGCTGTAGCCTTGGGGTGCCATGTGCTCGGAGACCTCCTGGTATATTTTTTCATTGCGAGTTGCTCCATCCAACTCGCTCTGGATGTGGTCGTCGGCTACGAAGCACAGAAAAGTCCGCACCTCCTCATTTGTCCATGGGATAAACTTGCGCGAGGCCATCGTTATTGAGAATACCGTTGTAAAGCCGCTCACCGTGGTTACTCGCTGAACAACTTTACAAATGGCGGTCGTGTACATTCAACAGAAGACGGACGCTTTCGTGATGTTATGCCCTGACCAATCAGTGGCTCGCAGTCTGTTGACGTCACATCTCGGCTCGACTCAGCACGGTTGTACCCTGGCCTCGAGCGGAGACGAAAATCGTAACTGTTAACCGGTGCTGGGTACAGTGGAAAAGACGAGAACGCGAGTAGAGTCGAGTCGAGTAAGGCCAAAGCGATACTAGTGGAAAAGGGCCTTAAATGAATAAAAGGCACCTTTGAGATGATCTCAAAGGTGTTCTGTCGGGTTGAGGTCAGCGCTCTGTGCAGGCCAGTCAAGTTGCTCTACACCAACCTTACTCATCCATGTCTTTGTGGACCCTGCTTTGTGCGTTGGTGCCCATTCATTTAGAAGGATGTCGCAATACGTTTGGCAATATAGTGTACATAAACGTATAGGCACAACTGTAATATGGATGGATATGAACTGATGAAGTACCACCTATTCAGGGATAAATAAGATAAGATAAGCCTTTATTAGTCCCACAATGGGGAAATTCCAGGATTGCAACAGCACAGGGATATCAACACTCAGAGCAACAATCAGAAGGCAAGAAAAAACAAGAGCAGCTAGTATACATATGTACATATTACTATAAATATATATATATATAGACACACAGTGCGGAGCATTGTGGTTGGTGGATGTGCAGCAGAAAGTCTAAGCTCTCTCTCCGCGGATGCGGCGGGCCAGCTGGATGTCTTTGGGCATGATGGTGACCCTCTTGGCGTGGATGACGCACAGGTTGGTGTCCTCGAAGAGACCCACCAGGTAGGCCTCGCTGGCCTCCTGCAGAGCCATGACGGCGGAGCTCTGGAAGCGCAGGTCGGTCTTGAAGTCCTGAGCGATCTCCCTCACCAGGCGCTGGAAGGGCAGCTTACGGATGAGCAGCTCCGTGGATTTCTGGTAGCGACGGATCTCTCTCAGAGCCACGGTACCGGGCCTGTAACAGTGAGGCTTCTTCACTCCGCCAGTGGCCGGAGCGCTTTTTCGAGCAGCCTTGGTGGCCAGCTGCTTCCTGGGGGGCTTTTCCTCCAGTAGATTTACGGGCGGTCTGCTTGGTTCTTGCCATCGCTCTTTATTATTCTGTCTTATATTTCTTGCACGCCGCCTAAACTCCAGCCCGGCACCCGCGTCGTTTTCACTTCAGTTCCCCGGAGTTTGAGATGGCGCCCACAGCGGTCGACATGGTGCTTCGCTGCGCTCTTTGTTTGTTTTTGTTTGTCAATTGTGTGTCTGCTTGCACTTATACCCGTGAAGAACTTCTAAATATTAGGACTTTGACCCCCACGGACCTCCTCCCAGTTTTTCTAGCCCCTGCCGCCGATCTGGTTTATTGTTTGGCTCGGAAAGTGAGACGGCGGAAGAGAGGAAGACGAGCGGGCGCTCTCGTACGACTTCGCAGGAGAGGCTCGCGAACGGCGCTGCCTGGCATATTTCTGTCCAATACCAACTCTCTCTCTAACAAGGTGGATGAACTGAGACTGCTGATGCGTTTTAAGGACCTCGCCTCCTCAGCTGTCCTCTGCTTTACTGAGACCTGGCTCCGGGAAAATATACCGGACAGCGCGCTGCGCCTCGACGGCTTCCAGCTCTTCCGTGCTGATCGTGACACAGAGCTTTCCAGCAAGACCACAGGAGGCGGTGTCTGCTTCTACATCAACTGTAGCTGGTGCTCTGATGTAACGGTAATTTCCAAACACTGTTCTCCTGCCTTGGAATTTCTTGTTATCAATTGCAAGCCCTTCTATTCCCCGCGGGAGTTTGCTTCTTTCATAATGATCGCTGTGTACGCCCCTCCCGACGCGGACACGCGCGAAGCTCAGCGCGTGCTCGCGGATCACATTCAACACACAGAGCGGAGTTTTCCAGACTCGCTGATTATTGTGGCTGGCGACTTTAATCAGTGCAATCTGAGCCTCGATCTCCCCCGCTACAAACAGTTTATTAAATGCCCCACCAGAGGATTAAACACACTGGATCACTGTTACACCACAGTGAAAGACGCATATCGCGCTGTCCCTCGAGCTGCGCTGGGATTATCTGATCACGTGATGGTTCACCTCATTCCCACATACAGACAGAGATTGAAGCTCACTAAACCTGTTGTGAGCACTACGAAGATACGGACCAGTGATGCTGAGGAGAAGCTGGAAACGTGCATGGAAATATCTGACTGGGGCATGCTTAAAGGAGCCACGCATGATCTGGATGAGTACACGGACACTGTGAACTCATATATCCACTTTTGTGAAGAGAACATTCTTCCATCACGCACCAGGGTGAGTTACTCTAATGACAAACCCTGGTTCACAGCTAAGCTCAGACAGATCAGGAAGGAGAAGGAAGCAGCGCTGAAAAGTGGAGACAGGGACTGCTACAGGGAGGTTAAATACCGGTTTAACAGAGAGCTGAAGAGGGCTAAATCTGTGTACTCAGAGAGACTCCAGCAGCAGTTCACTGCTAATGATTCGGCTTCCGTGTGGAGAGGACTGAGGCAGATCACCAACTATCGGCCTCAGGCTCCTAAAGGTCAGGATGACAAAGCCCTTTGTCAGAGACTGTCCCAACACTATGCCCGTTTTGACACCTCGTCATCTGTGTCCAACTCCCCCCCTCCCTCCAGCTCCACAGCCTCCACATTCCCTACTTCATTTAAGGCACCCCCCCCACCTCCCCCCCTCCCCTTATCATCAGTGAGCAGGATGTGCTCAAACAGTTCTCCAGACTGAACCCGCGCAAGGCCCCCGGCCCAGACGGCGTGTCTCCCTCCACCCTGAGACTCTGTGCGAAACAGCTGGCTCCTGTATTCACAGACATTTTTAACACCTCCCTTAAGTTATGCCACGTGCCATCCTGCCTCAAATCCTCCACCATCATCCCTGTCCCCAAGAAGCCACGGATCACTGGACTTAATGACTACAGACCTGTAGCGCTCACCTCTGTAGTCATGAAGTCCTTTGAGCGCCTGGTCCTGTCCCACCTCAAGTCCATCACCACCCCTCTCCTGGACCCGCTGCAGTTTGCCTACCGAGCCAACAGGTCTGTAGACGATGCAGTCAACCTGGCCCTCCACTCCATCCTGCAGCACCTGGACTCCCCGGGAACCTACGCCAGGATCCTGTTTGTGGACTTCAGCTCCGCATTCAACACCATCCGCCCCGCTCTGCTCCGGGACAAGCTGTCCCTGCTCAACGTGCCTGACTCCCTCTGCAGGTGGATCATCGACTTCCTGACGGACCGGAGGCAGCATGTGCGGCTGGGAAAGACTGTCTCAGACTATACTAGCATCAGCACCGGATCACCCCAGGGCTGTGTACTTTCCCCCCTACTCTTCTCCCTTTACACCAACTCCTGCACCTCCAGCCACCAGTCTGTCAAGTTGATCAAGTTTGCGGACGACACCACCCTCATCGGGCTCATCTCCAACGGCGACGAGTCCGCCTACAGGAGAGAGGTGGCCCAGCTGGCGTCCTGGTGCAGCAATAACAACCTGCAGCTGAACGCTCTGAAGACAGTGGAGATGATTGTAGACTTCAGGAAAGTCACTACTCCTCTGCCCCCCCTCACCCTCTCAGGCTCTCCCATCACCACTGCTGATTCCTTCCGCTTCCTAGGCACTACCATCACCAGGGACCTCAAATGGGAGCTGACCATCAGCTCACTCATCAAAAAAGCCCAGCAGAGGATGTTCTTCCTGCGGCAGCTGAGGAAGCTCAAGCTACCCACCAAGATGTTAGTGCAGTTCTACACAGCCATCATCGAGTCCATCCTCACCACCTCCATAACCGTGTGGTACGCAGGAGCCACTGCCAGGGACAGACTAAGGCTGCAGCGCGTCGTGCGCACTGCTGAGAAGGTGATCGGCTGCAAGCTCCCATCTCTCCAGGATCTGTACATCTCCAGGACCCGGAGGCGTGCTGGCCGGATCATAGCCGATCCCTCACACCCTGGTCACGTACTGTTTGCCCCCCTCCCCTCTGGTAGAAGACTTCGGTCCATCCAGACTAAAACCTCCCGTCACATGAACAGCTTCTTCCCCTCTGCCATTAGACTGCTGAACACTAAGTGACTCTCGTGCACCATGTACAGCAGCTCAACCAGACTCATGTCAATCATCACTGTTTTCTTCCTGCATTACCGACTGCACTATATAGTTCTCCACAGTATCTGCTGCTGGCTAATATATATTTTAACTGTTGACCAGTATCATTTAATCTTATCCTACACTTTATTACATGTATAGTTTATTTCTCTTATCTTATCATGTTTAATGTTGCAGCATTGTACCGAGACAAATTCCTAGTTTGTGTACTACATGAACAATGGCAATAAACCTGATTCTGATTCTGATTCTGATTCTGATTCGGTATGTCGAGTTTCTCCGTTAGCACCGGGTGGCGGTTGAGTGCTAGCTAGCTCTTCCCTGCTGTATCGTCTCCTGCTGTAAACAGTGGCTCCGTCTGCCGACTCAGGAGACCT